>AP027114.1:39169136-40474136 GCA_028142955.1 Pinctada fucata
ATTCAGTTTTTGTCAGTTTTCCGGACTTTTGTCTGCGACATATAGAAATATTCAGGTGAAAATTTGATACATAGCTTGGTCTAGGATAATTATAGAGCAAGTTTGAAATTCGTCACGCTTGACCTATTTTTCGAGGAGTTATGTCCCATGATGACTTGGAAAATTCAATTTTTGTCAGTTTTCCGGACTTTTTCCTGCAACAAAGAAAGATATTCAGGTGAAATTTGATACTCAGCTTAGTCTTGGATAGTTTCAGGGCAAATTCGACTTTCTTCACGCTTGACTTATTTTCGAGGAGTTATGCCCCTTGATGACTTGGAAAATTCTGTTTTGGTATGTTTTCCGGACTTTTTTTCTGCAACAGATGGAGATATTTAGATGAAATTTGATACACAGCTTGGTCTTGGATAGTTACAGAGCAAGTTTGACTTTCGTCACGCTTAACCTATTTTTCGAGGAGTTATGCCCCTTGATGACTTGGAAAATTCAGTTTTTGTCAGTTTTCCGGACTTTTTTCTGCAACGGATGGAGATATTCAGATGAAATTTGATACACAGCTTGGTCTTGGATAGTTACAGAGCAAGTTTGAATTTCGTCACGCTTGACCTATTTTTCGAGGTGTTATGCCCCCTGATGACTTGGAAAATTCTGTTTTGGTCAGTTTTCCGGACTATTTTCTGCAACAGATGGAGATATTCAGATGAAATTTGATACACAGCTTGGTCTTGGATAGTTACAGAGCAAGTTTGACTTTCGTCACGCTTGACCTATTCTTCGAGGAGTTATGCCCCCTGATGTCTTGGAAAATTCAGTTTTTGTCAGTTTTCCGGACTTTTTTCTGCAACAGATGGAGATATTCAGATGGAATTTAATACACAGCTTGGTCTTGGATAGTTACAGAGCAAGTTTGACATTCGTCACCCTTAACCTTTTTTCGAGGAGTTATGTCCCTTGATGACTAGGAAAATTCAGTTTTTGTCAGTTTTCCGGACTTTTGTCTGCGACATATAGAAATATTCAGGTGAAAATTTGATACATAGCTTGGTCTTGGATAGTTATAGAGCAAGTTTAACTTTCGTCACGCTTGACCTATTTTTCGAGGAGTTATGTCCCTTGATGACTTGGAAAATTCAATCTTTGTCAGTTTTCCGGACTTTTTCCTGCAACAAAGAAAGATATTCAGGTGAAATTTGATACTCAGCTTAGTCTTGGATAGTTTCAGGGCAAATTCGACTTTTGTCACGCTTGACCTATTTTTCGAGGAGTTATGCCCCTTGATGACTTGCACAATTCAGTTTTGTCAGTTTTCCAGACTTTTTTTCTGCAACAAATAGTGATATTCAGGTAAAATTTGACACTCAGCTTAGTCTTGCATACTTACAGAGCAAGTTCAACTTTCGTCACGCTTGACCTCTTTTTCGAATCGATAAAGCAGATAAAACCTCAGAACTGAGCTACACAGACAGTAAGTTTAATTAAAACTCATGTTTAATTGAAGAGTAATTCATAGGCAGAGTTGCAGGACATAAATATATGCCGCCGGTAGGGGACTTATATCGCTCAGCGATCATAACATTTTTCATATTTTGTGTTCATGAAATCTGAATCAAAGAGATTAAGCAAATGTATATTAATAATTTCAACTGATGTTTTACAAGAAAAAATAAATCCATTTTGAAAAAGAATTCATCTATATATTTGAGCTGTCAGAGAGAAGCCCTTTGAAGAGAAACTCCATGTACATCAGAAAAGCATGTTTCCTCATCAGTTGTTCTTCAAGCCAAAATAATATACAGATGAAAAAATCTGGTGGAATCAAAGTTAAAATTGGTTGAAAAAGGTTGAAAAACTAACTCAATGAGGTGTCCCCTTATTTAAAATTTGAATAACGCTAAAAGGTACGAAATGTTTTTCATTCCCCAGACATCTGTCTTCATATTTTCAGGATGTGAATGCCAATATTATTGATTTGTGGATTCCGAGTTTTCGTTTTTGGATTGACTTTCACCACTGACTGTACGGAAATGTAGATCTCAGCATGTAAATATAATGCTTCTATTATGTAACAAATAGATGATTTACATTGTAGGAACTCATCTTGCGCGGGAGATTTGTCACATGCTTCAAGTTGGTCGAATAGAATACATGGCTGATGACCTAGATTTCCCAATTGAATACAGAAGTGTCCAAGAAATCGCAAGTCTTAAATCACCTAGGACGATGCATACCCATATATGGTATCATATGTTACCAAATCAAATACTGGAGGGAAAACGAGGGAAGACCATTGCAGTTTTTCGGAACCCAAAAGACGTTATTGTCTCCTTCTGGCATTTTATGTCCAATAGGTTTCAAGTTCAGCTTCCTATTGACATCTTTTCAAGACTTCTTATCTCTGATAAAAGTGAGAAAAGTATATTTTCATACTTCATAGCTTGATATATTCATTGTGACTAAATTAAGAGACAATCTTAGCTGTAGTTATGCCATACTGTTTCTTCTTCTTTATCTCATTTGGATCTTTCATTTTATTTCTTTTTATGCAGAATATGACAGAAACATTTCTTTTCGTATTCGTAACCCATTCCATTTTTCCCCATTCGTAGAAAATTTCAATTTATCCATTCGTAACATATTTCATTGTCACTCTGTATATCTTAACAAAATCAATTCTTTGATTCCCCGATTGACGATGTCTATTGAGAATGCTGATGGGATTGCTTTTCCTTGTTTGTTTTCAATGTTCGTAATCATTACTCACTCTAAAATCCCAGAAAATGATAAAGATTAAACATAAAGCAACTTAAGATATCAATGAATCAAACCAGAAGTTAATCGCCAAAAGGGAATTGAAATCATATGCCCGAGAAGAGTAACTTCTCCTGCTTGATAGCTGATACCGTCACCAAGCTTAATAAACAATATCATTTCAGTGATCTCTGGACCTAGAAAATATCAAATTTAATAGAACAAACGATCATTAAACGATTACATTTCATTCGCTCTTAAATCTTCTGTTTTCAGTCATTTGTAACTCTTGGTACACATATAGGAAGTATTTACTCCAAGGAAAACAACAGGACGATAATTTTCAAGTACTTTCTGTCAAATACGAGGATCTCTTGCAAGTATGACGAAGAACATACATTATAAAACTATTATATCTGTATGAATTATTTGCATTATATATGTACGCAATTTATGTAATAATTGATGATTTAACTTCAGCGTACCGATGTCGTACTGCTCTTTTGAAATAACCAGTCATTGCAGACATACGTTAAAATGGCACTTCTTGGGCACCTGGTCTCACTCCCATGTTAATTGGAAGTTTGCTTCCTTTTATGTGATGGAGGTTTCTGTCTGTTTGCATTGGTTCCTGTTTTATCCTGATTTCGTATGCCTTCGGTTTAAGATTTTCTGAATTGTCGATTTTGTACTGTGTATTGTGATATGGTCATTGTCCATATTTGTCACTGTGTATTACAGAAAATACGGTGTGGCTTTGAGTAATCGCCATTTCCATTTTCAACTCCTTTTTCCTATTTGTGGTCATTTTCTTTATTTAACTATCACCAACCCTTTTCAAATGTGTACAATTAGTGAGGCAATGATTTATGTAGGCCCATTCACGTCTCATAAGTTTTTACCCCTTTTCTGCGTCAGGTGTAATAAAGTTGTCATCACTTTAAAATTCATACATAAAGAATACATAAAGTATCGTGCATGTACACTTTTCCTGGGAGCATTTTACCTACAGACGTATGAGGATAATGGGTTATTTTATATAAGACTCATACATTTCTGTAGAAACATAATTCTGTAAGAAATGGTATCATGTGTTCAAAAATTCATTTAGAAATCAATGTCACTTTCAGTTTAGATATTCTAACATCGTATAAAGATATTCGTTACTTTTAGTTGGGATTTGATATTTACCACGACCGTCTCCATATTTTTACAAAAATATTAACACATATTCATTTGAATCAACAACTGTTCTCTGAAGGATCTCCTGCATGACCACCCTGCACACATACATCGAAACAAACCCACAAGAAAGTGACACATGAATGACATCGGACAAAACTACAAATCGCAAAAAGACGCAATATTCACTGGAACATCATTCAAAGCAATCGAAACATTAATAACCGTTCTCTGTGAGGAGCAAAATCGAGCGGCACGGCATGTCATGAATTTTGATGATTTTCAGTATAACGGGTATATATGAAGTACTGAGGATGAAAATAATCTTTTTCGGTTAATGTGACCTCTGGTTGCCATGGTAACGAGGTTACTCTATTTATAGCACTTTTGAGACCATGAAATAAGCCAGTTTCCGGTACTGTGTTACAATGGATACCACTGTAACATTATGTTCATTTTTACAAAATTTGTTCTTCCTAACTTCAATTCTTACTTGGTACACTTAGTTATGTGATATATATTCCAGGACGCTTATTGTATTAATCCAAAATCAGTTAAAATGAAGCGAAAAATAGAGGTCAAAACAAGGGCCAATTTAGTATGTTTTTGGCCAATTTCAATCTTAAATATCACCAAACGCACCAACAGGAGACCAGTGATTTCCATCAAAGAAAATATATGTTTATTGACAAATAAAATAAATGAAAAAATGGAGTGGGCTAATTAGGAATTTTACCTAACTTTTATCATCAAAAACCGTTGCTATAGCAACATTAGACCTGTTTGCTTGTTTCATATTATCTTTAAAATTGATTTTATACCTATTTAGAGTTACGAATGAATGCCAAAATCTATGCATGGATAAATATGACTTAATCCATTCACTTAATAACAATTAAAATGTTCAAGGTCATCTACTTGATGTTCAAGGTCATTTCTACTTTGAGATTTCAGTTTTAATGAAATTTTATTTGAATATTTTCATAGGTCATATCTATTATGAAAGCTTATGAATATAAGAAAGAAAAATATTAGAATTTATTGTTCTGTAATAATTCAATTGGAATTTTTTTTCTGTCAAAAAACAAGAAAAAATAGGTTTCGTTCCTTTTTTATCAAAATACTCACCAAGAATTTAGAAATTCAAAGATGTGAAACTTCATCAATAGTTCTAGGAATTAAGGTTAGATTAATCATTTTATGGCATGTGACTGTTAACTTCAAAATCTGAAGGTTTCTGAAATATTGGCGTCTTCATTTTATGAAAATCAGGATTTTTAGTGAAATCTGGTCACTTAAAGTTTAATGACCTTGGAAATGCAGCGGGTGACCTTGTACTATTTTCAAGGTCATCTTTATATTCAAACGTCTCTGATAGATGTATACATGAACTTTTGTTCCAATATCATGCGTTGATAGTTTAATAAATATTCTGTTTAAATTCATCGTATCGAAACCTTTCAGCCTAGTGTTGCCATAGCAACAAGATTTAAATCTGGTTTGCATATAAAAGGACAAATTTACCCAATCAAATTTTTATATTTATGTATAGTTCAAAGATGATACTCATTGAATAACTAGATTTTGGACTTCAAGAACGAGTACTTTTAAGAAATTTTCAACCTTGTAAAACAGTAAAAACATGCAAAACAGGGTCTTTAAATACCCAAAAGAGAGCATTTTGATACCCTTTTTGGGCCCAATATTTCATCTCGTATACAAAAGGCATCCAAGATTAATGTAAAATACTTTACAAATATGTAGTATAAAAAGGATTGAAAGAAAATAATCAAAGTAATTTCAGATAAAAAATGTATCCTGTTCCATGGTAACGAAGCCTACACATTAGCCTCGTCCTATGAAATTTCCCGATTTTTGCCATGGCAACGACAACCTTTTTCAAAAAAAGCTGGGGTCCATGTGCATACTAGTACTTCATATTGAACTTCCATACCAAAAATCTCAAAATTCCATGGCATGCCGTGCCAACATGTCTTGAAATTCTTTGTTTCTTTCAGAGAATTGCTGTTAAACATTAATGACAGCACATAAAACGAAGGAGACCAATGTGCACCCGGTGCCGACTTTGGACGGTCATATACTATTAGCAAATGGTGTTGTTATCCTGGTTACGTGCGCACAATCCTCTCACTAATCCCGATTCACAGAGCTCACCATAGACATCGCATAAAGATATTCGTTACTTTTAGTTGGGATTTGATATTTACCACGACCGTCATATATCCATATTTTTACAAAAATATTGACACATATTCATTTGAATCAACAACTGTTCTCTGAAGGATCTCCTGCATGACTACCCTGCACACACACATCGAAACAAACCCACAAGAAAGTGACACATGAATGACATCGGACAAAACTACAAATCGCAAAAAGACGCAATATTCACTGGAACATCATTCAAAGCAATCGAAACATTAATAACCGTTCTCTGTGAGGAGCAAAATCGAGCGGCACGGCATGTCATGAATTTTGATAATTTTCAGTATAACGGGTATATATGAAGTACTGAGGATGAAAATAATCTTTTTCGGTTAATGTGACCTCTGGTTGCCATGGTAACGAGGTTACTCTATTTATAGCACTTTTGAGACCATGAAATAAGCCAGTTTCCGGTACTGTGTTACAATGGATACCACTGTAACATTATGTTCATTTTTACAAAATTTGTTCTTCCTAACTTCAATTCTTACTTGGTACACTTAGTTATGTGATATATATTCCAGGACGCTTATTGTATTAATCCAAAATCAGTTAAAATGAAGCGAAAAATAGAGGTCAAAACAAGGGCCAATTTAGTATGTTTTTGGCCAATTTCAATCTTAAATATCACCAAACGCACCAACAGGAGACCAGTGATTTCCATCAAAGAAAATATATGTTTATTGACAAATAAAATAAATGAAAAATTGGAGTGGGCTAATTAGGAATTTTACCTAACTTTTATCATCAAAAACCGTTGCTATAGCAACATTAGACCTGTTTGCTTGTTTCATATTATCTTTAAAATTGATTTTATACCTATTTAGAGTTACGAATGAATGCCAAAATCTATGCATGGATAAATATGACTTAATCCATTCACTTAATAACAACTAAAATGTTCAAGGTCATCTACTTGATGTTCAAGGTCATTTCTACTTTGAGATTTCAGTTTTAATGAAATTTTATTTGAATATTTTCATAGGTCATATCTATTATGAAAGCTTATGAATATAAGAAAGAAAAATATTAGAATTTATTTTTCTGTAATAATTCAATTGGAATTTTTTTTCTGTCAAAAAACAAGAAAAAATAGGTTTCGTTCCTTTTTTATCAAAATACTCACCAAGAATTTAGAAATTCAAAGATATGAAACTTCATCAATAGTTCTAGGAATTAAGGTTAGATTAATCATTTTATGGCATGTGACTGTTAACTTCAAAATCTGAAGGTTTCTGAAATATTGGCGTCTTCATTTTATGAAAATCAGAATTTTTAGTGAAATCTGGTCACTTAAAGTTTAATGACCTTGGAAATGCAGCGGGTGACCTTGTACTATTTTCAAGGTCATCTTTATATTCAAACGTCTCTGATAGATGTATACATGAACTTTTGTTCCAATATCATGCGTTGATAGTTTAATAAATATTCTGTTTAAATTCATCGTATCGAAACCTTTCAGCCTAGTGTTGCCATAGCAACAAGATTTAAATCTGGTTTGCATATAAAAGGACAAATTTACCCAATCAAATTTTTATATTTATGTATAGTTCAAAGATGATACTCATTGAATAACTAGATTTTGGACTTCAAGAACGAGTACTTTTAAGAAATTTTCAACCTTGTAAAACAGTAAAAACATGCAAAACAGGGTCTTTAAATACCCAAAAGAGAGCATTTTGATACCCTTTTTGGGCCCAATATTTCATCTCGTATACAAAAGGCATCCAAGATTAATGTAAAATACTTTACAAATATGTAGTATAAAAAGGATTGAAAGAAAATAATCAAAGTACATGTAATTTCAGATAAAAAATGTATCCTGTTCCATGGTAACGAAGCCTACACATTAGCCTCGTCCTATGAAATTTCCCGATTTTTGCCATGGCAACGACAACCTTTTTCAAAAAAAGCTGGGGTCCATGTGCATACTAGTACTTCATATTGAACTTCCATACCAAAAATCTCAAAATTCCATGGCATGCCGTGCCAACATGTCTTGAAATTCTTTGTTTCTTTCAGAGAATTGCTGTTAAACATTAATGACAGCACATAAAACGAAGGAGACCAATGTGCACCCGGTGCCGACTTTGGACGGTCATATACTATTAGCAAATGGTGTTGTTATCCTGGTTACGTGCGCACAATCCTCTCACTAATCCCGATTCACAGAGCTCACCATAGACATCGCATAAAGATATTCGTTACTTTTAGTTGGGATTTGATATTTACCACGACCGTCATATATCCATATTTTTACAAAAATATTGACACATATTCATTTGAATCAACAACTGTTCTCTGAAGGATCTCCTGCATGACTACCCTGCACACACACATCGAAACAAACCCACAAGAAAGTGACACATGAATGACATCGGACAAAACTACAAATCGCAAAAAGACGCAATATTCACTGGAACATCATTCAAAGCAATCGAAACATTAATAACCGTTCTCTGTGAGGAGCAAAATCGAGCGGCACGGCATGTCATGAATTTTGATAATTTTCAGTATAACGGGTATATATGAAGTACTGAGGATGAAAATAATCTTTTTCGGTTAATGTGACCTCTGGTTGCCATGGTAACGAGGTTACTCTATTTATAGCACTTTTGAGACCATGAAATAAGCCAGTTTCCGGTACTGTGTTACAATGGATACCACTGTAACATTATGTTCATTTTTACAAAATTTGTTCTTCCTAACTTCAATTCTTACTTGGTACACTTAGTTATGTGATATATATTCCAGGACGCTTATTGTATTAATTCAAAATCAGTTAAAATGAAGCGAAAAATAGAGGTCAAAACAAGGGCCAATTTAGTATGTTTTTGGCCAATTTCAATCTTAAATATCACCAAACGCACCAACAGGAGACCAGTGATTTCCATCAAAGAAAATATATGTTTATTGACAAATAAAATAAATGAAAAATTGGAGTGGGCTAATTAGGAATTTTACCTAACTTTTATCATCAAAAACCGTTGCTATAGCAACATTAGACCTGTTTGCTTGTTTCATATTATCTTTAAAATTGATTTTATACCTATTTAGAGTTACGAATGAATGCCAAAATCTATGCATGGATAAATATGACTTAATCCATTCACTTAATAACAACTAAAATGTTCAAGGTCATCTACTTGATGTTCAAGGTCATTTCTACTTTGAGATTTCAGTTTTAATGAAATTTTATTTGAATATTTTCATAGGTCATATCTATTATGAAAGCTTATGAATATAAGAAAGAAAAATATTAGAATTTATTTTTCTGTAATAATTCAATTGGAATTTTTTTTCTGTCAAAAAACAAGAAAAAATAGGTTTCGTTCCTTTTTTATCAAAATACTCACCAAGAATTTAGAAATTCAAAGATATGAAACTTCATCAATAGTTCTAGGAATTAAGGTTAGATTAATCATTTTATGGCATGTGACTGTTAACTTCAAAATCTGAAGGTTTCTGAAATATTGGCGTCTTCATTTTATGAAAATCAGAATTTTTAGTGAAATCTGGTCACTTAAAGTTTAATGACCTTGGAAATGCAGCGGGTGACCTTGTACTATTTTCAAGGTCATCTTTATATTCAAACGTCTCTGATAGATGTATACATGAACTTTTGTTCCAATATCATGCGTTGATAGTTTAATAAATATTCTGTTTAAATTCATCGTATCGAAACCTTTCAGCCTAGTGTTGCCATAGCAACAAGATTTAAATCTGGTTTGCATATAAAAGGACAAATTTACCCAATCAAATTTTTATATTTATGTATAGTTCAAAGATGATACTCATTGAATAACTAGATTTTGGACTTCAAGAACGAGTACTTTTAAGAAATTTTCAACCTTGTAAAACAGTAAAAACATGCAAAACAGGGTCTTTAAATACCCAAAAGAGAGCATTTTGATACCCTTTTTGGGCCCAATATTTCATCTCGTATACAAAAGGCATCCAAGATTAATGTAAAATACTTTACAAATATGTAGTATAAAAAGGATTGAAAGAAAATAATCAAAGTAATTTCAGATAAAAAATGTATCCTGTTCCATGGTAACGAAGCCTACACATTAGCCTCGTCCTATGAAATTTCCCGATTTTTGCCATGGCAACGACAACCTTTTTCAAAAAAACTGGGGTCCATGTGCATACTAGTACTTCATATTGAACTTCCATACCAAAAATCTCAAAATTCCATGGCATGCCGTGCCAACATGTCTTGAAATTCTTTGTTTCTTTCAGAGAATTGCTGTTAAACATTAATGACAGCACATAAAACGAAGGAGACCAATGTGCACCCGGTGCCGACTTTGGACGGTCATATACTATTAGCAAATGGTGTTGTTATCCTGGTTACGTGCGCACAATCCTCTCACTAATCCCGATTCACAGAGCTCACCATAGACATCGTATAAAGATATTCGTTACTTTTAGTTGGGATTTGATATTTACCACGACCGTCATATATCCATATTTTTACAAAAATATTGACACATATTCATTTGAATCAACAACTGTTCTCTGAAGGATCTCCTGCATGACTACCCTGCACACACACATCGAAACAAACCCACAAGAAAGTGACACATGAATGACATCGGACAAAACTACAAATCGCAAAAAGACGCAATATTCACTGGAACATCATTCAAAGCAATCGAAACATTAATAACCGTTCTCTGTGAGGAGCAAAATCGAGCGGCACGGCATGTCATGAATTTTGATAATTTTCAGTATAACGGGTATATATGAAGTACTGAGGATGAAAATAATCTTTTTCGGTTAATGTGACCTCTGGTTGCCATGGTAACGAGGTTACTCTATTTATAGCACTTTTGAGACCATGAAATAAGCCAGTTTCCGGTACTGTGTTACAATGGATACCACTGTAACATTATGTTCATTTTTACAAAATTTGTTCTTCCTAACTTCAATTCTTACTTGGTACACTTAGTTATGTGATATATATTCCAGGACGCTTATTGTATTAATCCAAAATCAGTTAAAATGAAGCGAAAAATAGAGGTCAAAACAAGGGCCAATTTAGTATGTTTTTGGCCAATTTCAATCTTAAATATCACCAAACGCACCAACAGGAGACCAGTGATTTCCATCAAAGAAAATATATGTTTATTGACAAATAAAATGAATGAAAAATTGGAGTGGGCTAATTAGGAATTTAACCTAACTTTTATCATCAAAAACAGTTGCTATAGCAACATTAGACCTGTTTGCTTGTTTCATATTATCTTTAAAATTGATTTTATACCTATTTAGAGTTACGAATGAATGCCAAAATCTATGCATGGATAAATATGACTTAATCCATTCACTTAATAACAACTAAAATGTTCAAGGTCATCTACTTGATGTTCAAGGTCATTTCTACTTTGAGATTTCAGTTTTAATGAAATTTTATTTGAATATTTTCATAGGTCATATCTATTATGAAAGCTTATGAATATAAGAAAGAAAAATATTAGAATTTATTTTTCTGTAATAATTCAATTGGAATTTTTTTTCTGTCAAAAAACAAGAAAAAATAGGTTTCGTTCCTTTTTTATCAAAATACTCACCAAGAATTTAGAAATTCAAAGATATGAAACTTCATCAATAGTTCTAGGAATTAAGGTTAGATTAATCATTTTATGGCATGTGACTGTTAACTTCAAAATCTGAAGGTTTCTGAAATATTGGCGTCTTCATTTTATGAAAATCAGAATTTTTAGTGAAATCTGGTCAATTAAAGTTTAATGACCTTGGAAATGCAGCGGGTGACCTTGTACTATTTTCAAGGTCATCTTTATATTCAAACGTCTCTGATAGATGTATACATGAACTTTTGTTCCAATATCATGCGTTGATAGTTTAATAAATATTCTGTTTAAATTCATCGTATCGAAACCTTTCAGCCTAGTGTTGCCATAGCAACAAGATTTAAATCTGGTTTGCATATAAAAGGACAAATTTACCCAATCAAATTTTTTTATTTATGTATAGTTCAAAGATGATACTCATTGAATAACTAGATTTTGGACTTCAAGAACGAGTGCTTTTAAGAAATTTTCAACCTTGTAAAACAGTAAAAACATGCAAAACAGGGTCTTTAAATACCCAAAAGAGAGCATTTTGATACCCTTTTTGGGCCCAATATTTCATCTCGTATACAAAAGGCATCCAAGATTAATGTAAAATACTTTACAAATATGTAGTATAAAAAGGATTGAAAGAAAATAATCAAAGTAATTTCAGATAAAAAAAGTAAAAAAAAGTATCCTGTTCCATGGTAACGAAGCCTACACATTAGCCTCGTCCTATGAAATTTCCCGATTTTTGCCATGGCAACGACAACCTTTTTCAAAAAAACTGGGGTCCATGTGCATACTAGTACTTCATATTGAACTTCCATACCAAAAATCTCAAAATTCCATGGCATGCCGTGCCAACATGTCTTGAAATTCTTTGTTTCTTTCAGAGAATTGCTGTTAAACATTAATGACAGCACATAAAACGAAGGAGACCAATGTGCACCCGGTGCCGACTTTGGACGGTCATATACTATTAGCAAATGGTGTTGTTATCCTGGTTACGTGCGCACAATCCTCTCACTTATCCCGATTCACAGCGCTCACCATAGACATCGTATAAAGATATTCGTCACATTTAGTTGGGATTTGATATTAACCACGACCGTCATATATCCATATTTTTACAAAAATATTGACACATATTCATTTGAATCAACAACTGTTCTCTGAAGGATCTCCTGCATGACCACCCTGCACACACACATCGAAACAAACCCACAAGAAAGTGACACATGAATGACATCGGACAAAACTACAAATCGCAAAAAGACGCAATATTCACTGGAACATCATTCAAAGCAATCGAAACATTAATAACCGTTCTCTGTGAGGAGCAAAATCGAGCGGCACGGCATGTCATGAATTTTGATGATTTTCAGTATAACGGGTATATATGAAGTACTGAGGATGAAAATAATCTTTTTCGGTTAATGTGACCTCTGGTTGCCATGGTAACGAGGTTACTCTATTTATAGCACTTTTGAGACCATGAAATAAGCCAGTTTCCGGTACTGTGTTACAATGGATACCACTGAAACATTATGTTCATTTTTACAAAATTTGTTCTTCCTAACTTCAATTCTTACTTGGTACACTTAGTTATGTGATATATATTCCAGGACGCTTATTGTATTAATCCAAAATCAGTTAAAATGAAGCGAAAAATAGAGGTCAAAACAAGGGCCAATTTAGTATGTTTTTGGCCAATTTCAATCTTAAATATCACCAAACGCACCAACAGGAGACCAGTGATTTCCATCAAAGAAAATATATGTTTATTGACAAATAAAATAAATGAAAAATTGGAGTGGGCTAATTAGGAATTTTACCTAACTTTTGTCATCACAAACCGTTGCTATAGCAACATTAGACCTGTTTGCTTGTTTCATATTATCTTTAAAATTGATTTTATACCTATTTAGAGTTACGAATGAATGCCAAAATGTATGCATGGATAAATACAGTATGACTTAATCCATTCACTTAATAACAGTTAAAATGTTCAAGGTCATCTACTTGATGTTCAAGGTCATTTCTACTTTGAGATTTCAGTTTTAATGAAATTTTATTTGAATATTTTCATAGGTCATATCTATTATGAAAGCTTATGAATATTAGAAAGAAAAATATTAGAATTTATTGTTCTGTAATAATTCAATTGGAATTTTTTTTCTGTCAAAAAACAAGAAAAAATAGGTTTCGTTCCTTTTTTATCAAAATACTCACCAAGAATTTAGAAATTCAAAGATGTGAAACTTCATCAATAGTTCTAGGAATTAAGGTTAGATTAATCATTTTATGGCATGTGACTGTTAACTTCACAATCTGAAGGTTTCTGAAATATTGGCGTCTTCATTTTATGAAAATCAGGATTTTTAGTGAAATCTGGTCACTTAAAGTTTAATGACCTTGGAAATGCAGCGGGTGACCTTGTACTATTTTCAAGGTCATCTTTATATTCAAACGTCTCTGATAGATGTATACATGAACTTTTGTTCCAATATCATGCGTTGATAGTTTAATAAATATTCTGTTTAAATTCATCGTATCGAAACCTTTCAGCCTAGTGTTGCCATAGCAACAAGATTAAAATCTGGTTTGCATATAAAAGGACAAATTTACCCAGTTTGCATATAAAAGGACAAATTTACCCAATCAAATTTTTATATTTATGTATAGTTCAAAGATGATACTCATTGAATAACTAGATTTTGGACTTCAAGAACGAGTGCTTTTAAGAAATTTTCAACCTTGTAAAACAGTAAAAACATGCAAAACAGGGTCTTTAAATACCCAAAAGAGAGCATTTTGATACCCTTTTTGGGCCCAATATTTCATCTCGTATACAAAAGGCATCCAAGATTAATGTAAAATACTTTACAAATATGTAGTATAAAAAGGATTGAAAGAAAATAATCAAAGTAATTTCAGATAAAAAATGTATCCTGTTCCATGGTAACGAAGCCTACACATTAGCCTCGTCCATGAAATTTCCCGATTTTTGCCATGGCAACGACAACCTTTTTCAAAAAAGCTGGGGTCCATTTGCATACTAGTACTTCATATTGAACTTCCATACCAAAAATCTCAAAATTCCATGGCATGCCGTGCCAACATGTCTTGAAATTCTTTGTTTCTTTCAGAGAATTGCTGTTAAACATTAATGACAGCACATAAAACGAAGGAGACCAATGTGCACCCGGTGCCGACTTTGGACGGTCATATACTATTAGCAAATGGTGTTGTTATCCTGGTTACGTGCGCACAATCCTCTCACTAATCCCGATTCACAGAGCTCACCATAGACATCGTATAAAGATATTCGTTACTTTTAGTTGGGATTTGATATTTACCACGACCGTCATATATCCATATTTTTACAAAAAATATTGACACATATTCATTTGAATCAACAACTGTTCTCTGAAGGATCTCCTGCATGACTACCCTGCACACACACATCGAAACAAACCCACAAGAAAGTGACACATGAATGACATCGGACAAAACTACAAATCGCAAAAAGACGCAATATTCACTGGAACATCATTCAAAGCAATCGAAACATTAATAACCGTTCTCTGTGAGGAGCAAAATCGAGCGGCACGGCATGTCATTAATTTTGATGATTTTCAGTATAACGGGTATATATGAAGTACTGAGGATGAAAATAATCTTTTTCGGTTAACGTGCCATGGTAACGAGGTTACTCTATTTATAGCACTTTTGAGACCATGAAATAAGCCAATTTCCGGTACTGTGTTACTATGGATACCACTGTAACATTATGTTCATTTTTACAAAATTTGTTCTTCCTAACTTCAATTCTTACTTGGTACACTTAGTTATGTGATATATATTCCAGGACGCTTATTGTATTAATCCAAAATCAGTTAAAATGAAGCGAAAAATAGAGGTCAAAACAAGGGCCAATTTAGTATGTTTTTGGCCAATTTCAATCTTAAATATCACCAAACGCACCAACAGGAGACCAGTGATTTCCATCAAAGAAAATATATGTTTATTGACAAATAAAATAAATGAAAAATTGGAGTGGGCTAATTAGGAATTTCACCTAACTTTTTTCATCAAAACCCGTTGCTATAGCAACATTAGACCTGTTTGTTTGTTTCATATTATCTTTTAAATTGATTTTATACCTATTTAGAGTTACGAATGAATGCCAAAATGTATGCATGGATAAATATGACTTAATCCATTCACTTAATAACAGTTAAAATGTTCAAGGTCATCTACTTGATGTTCAAGGTCATTTCTACTTTGAGATTTCAGTTTTAATGAAATTTTATTTGAATATTTTCATAGGTCATATCTATTATGAAAGCTTATGAATATAAGAAAGAAAAATATTAGAATTTATTGTTCTGTAATAATTCAATTGGAAATTTTTTTTCTGTGAAAAAACAAGAAAAAATAGGTTTCGTTCCTTTTTTATCAAAATACTCACCAAGAATTTAGAAATTCAAAGATGTGAAACTTCATCAATAGTTCTAGGAATTAAGGTTAGATTAATCATTTTATGGCATGTGACTGTTAACTTCAAAATCTGAAGGTTTCTGAAATATTGGCGTCTTCATTTTATGAAAATCAGGATTTTTAGTGAAATCTGGTCACTTAAAGTTTAATGACCTTGGAAATGCAGCGGCTGACCTTGTACTATTTTCAAGGTCATCTTTATATTCAAACGTCTCTGATAGATGTATACATGAACTTTTGTTCCAATATCATGCGTTGATAGTTTAATAAATATTCTGTTTAAATTCATCGTATCGAAACCTTTCAGCCTAGTGTTGCCATAGCAACAAGATTTAAATCTGGTTTGCATATAAAAGGACAAATTTACCCAATCAAATTTTTATATTTATGTATAGTTCAAAGATGATACTCATTGAATAACTAGATTTTGGACTTCAAGAACGAGTGCTATTAAGAAATTTTCAACCTTGTAAAACAGTAAAAACATGCAAAACAGGGTCTTTAAATACCCAAAAGAGAGCATTTTGATACCCTTTTTGGGCCCAATATTTCATCTCGTATACAAAAGGCATCCAAGATTAATGTAAAATACTTTACAAATATGTAGTATAAAAAGGATTGAAAGAAAATAATCAAAGTAATTTCAGATAAAAAATGTATCCTGTTCCATGGTAACGAAGACTACACATTAGCCGCGTCCTATGAAATTTCCCGATTTTTGCCATGGCAACGACAACCTTTTTCAAAAAAACTGGGGTCCATGTGCATACTAGTACTTCATATTGAACTTCCATACCAAAAATCTCAAAATTCCATGGCATGCCGTGCCAACATGTCTTGAAATTCTTTGTTTCTTTCAGAGAATTGCTGTTAAACATTAATGACAGCACATAAAACGAAGGAGACCAATGTGCACCCGGTGCCGACTTTGGACGGTCATATACTATTAGCAAATGGTGTTGTTATCCTGGTTATGGGCACACAATCCTCTCACTTATCCCGATTCACAGAGCTCACCATAGACGCACAATCGTTGTATAAACATAAACTTCCCACTGTAAGGTGACATCACAAACGAGATAATTAATGCAGCGATCTCTTGTAATACAGATTCTATGTAAATGGATCTAAAAAATTATATGACATGCGTCTGTGATCCGTTGTCTGAAGCGAACATAAGATCAATCACCCGAGAATTCTTCATCTAGTTACCTCAGAACTAATTCAATTCCTTGTTACAAGATTGAAAATAGTTTAATCTCTCTCTAAAGGACATCTGATATTTTCATACCAATGTACCCCCCCCCCCAATCATATTGATCGTAATCTACTTTGATGGCGTGGTGACAGTTTATATGAGCAAAAATGTTAGATTTATTGAACGAAACACATTAGGGAGTAAATAAACAAAACTTGCATACAGCGTAAAGACCTTATTAATAGAGACATCGACGAGTATTTTAAGCAATGTAGACATTGAATTTGAAGACGTTAAACATTTGTACTACTTGGTGGGTGTCACTGCTGCTTGACCAGGAGTCCCCAAGGGCACATGTAGCCAAGTTCGATCTACCCCGGTTGATCGTCTGTCTCTTCAACTCATTCGAAAATGTACATGTATGTTACCAAATTTCTTGAAATTTCTAAAACGTGGGTCCTCTAGCATCATATCCAACCCATCCTGCTTCATCTTTCGGTACATTTTTGGACATGGTTATTTTTATACTGTTTGGCCATGTTGTATTGTTTAGATTGAGGATCACTGACGAGGATTACGTACCCGAAATGTGCATGTATGGTACATGCTGCAAAGGAGTAGGTGCGGCAACCTGCCATTTCGGCCCTATTTTCAAAATTGTTTATACATCCATAACATTTTAGTTTATAAAATGTCAAATGTATGGTGAATCCAAATCGGGATAACCTTTTTTGATTTCACAGTCCTATACTGAATAATACTTACGTCGCTCAAAACGTCTAAAACGTTGACATCATTGAAAATATCAATAAATGAGCTATATTTCGATACAAAACTATGAAATCAAGTAGCACTCCAGGCCTTGCCCATGAATATTTTTGTATCTATCGATGGATTTCTGATCGGCCTTTTAATTTGCATAAAAAAATTCGTGGGCGAGGCCTGGAGCATAGATTAATATTGAAGTTTTGTGTGTTTCCTTAGTTTTGTGTCATGCAGGGGAAATGACGTCAAAACGTGACGTCAAACATCACGCACGTGACGTTACGAGCGCTCAAAATTATGACGCGGTATTTTCTCAAACATTCAACACCGAAAAAGTGATAATCAATAATTCATGTATCAAACGCATTTTTCGTCGAAATTATAGGGACGATATGAGGGGTAAGCGCACCTATCTGTTCTTAAACGATGCTATTGAATTTGAAGACGTTTATCATTGATGACATAATTCCTCTTTTGCAGGAACCACAAGGAATTATAAAGTCATTGACGAAATCAGACTCCATTTAAATTAAAAAGCGGCTTTTATTTAAG
This sequence comes from Pinctada fucata, assembly GCA_028142955.1. Taxonomy (NCBI): domain Eukaryota; kingdom Metazoa; phylum Mollusca; class Bivalvia; order Pterioida; family Pteriidae; genus Pinctada; species Pinctada fucata. The sequence goes on from AP027114.1 coordinate 39,187,896, forward strand.
ATGTCGCGAAAGTTCTTCCATACTATTTACGGGTTATTTACAGGATTGTAATGAGATTTATTAAATGATCAGGAATCATTGCCAATTTTGCTTATTTCTGCTTGGTGGGAACGCAGTTTAATAGAGTGTACCTCATAGAGTATACCTAGTGAGTTGACCGCTAACGCTCCAAAGCGGTCTATTCGGGATTAGCGCGTGCGTTACCAGTGCGTGCGTTGATTTTAGTGTTAGATCTTTGACTTCGCGTACCGCGCTAATGTTAATAAAATACTGATAATCTAATAAAGCAGTTATTACCTTTTGATTTCTAAAGTCAAACTTCGGCCTCGGTCAACCAATACCTGACCAGGTCTGTATAGTCACGAGTAGACCTCATCAAAAGTCAATAATTGCATAAAGTATTATCCTGACGACAATCTCCACAACACTCACAATAGAACACCAACTCGACGGACCCCTAGCAAGCTAGAATTGAGAGCAGGTGCCCGGGAGGACTAAGTATCCACTATATGGCTAGCCACACCCGCTTTCGATATTCACGCACGAAAAAGATCAAAATATCTACAAAACATCGCATTGCACTGTCTGTGGTTATGTCTACATAGAAAGTGCTATGGCGACCATGTCAGGAAAAAAAAACATTTAAAACTCTTTTCTTCAAACCCCTCGTGGGGAACTTTTTTTACGAGCTCTAACCGGCAAAGCGTATGAGTGTGACACAAATGAGATAAAGAAGATCCTGACGACATCAACGCTCACAATAGAGCAACAAATTGAGCATCTACAGACCACTAGCAAGCTAGAGGTGAGAGCAGGCAAAAAGCAAGTTGCTAACTAGCTAATCCAAAAAAAGTGATTATTCGGCTAATTAAGCTACTTAGGCTTGTCGTTATCTTGTCGATCGTACGGTCTGTTTCAAACCGTCTTTAACTACTTAAATTAAAATGTTTTGTGGTTCTTCTGTATAAAAATTAGATTCCTCGTCTTCTTTTATAGAACCCAAACGATGAAATAGCAAGGATAGCAAATTTTTTAGAAAAGGATGTTTCTTCATACTTTATTGATGAAATAGCAAAAGCATGTAAGATTTCGACCATGAGAGCAGAAAAGATCAAAGGCCTTCCGAAGGATGTGGAAAAGTATTTTAAGGATGGTTATGGAGCATTTTACAGAAAAGGTCTCGTATTTATACGTTTTTATTTATTCTCTTTAGTAAATGATCAATTCACTGGTGTTATATGGTATATATGAGTTAAAGAAGATCCTGACGATAATCTCAACAGTACTCACAATAGAGCTCCAAACTGAGCATCAACGAACCCCTAGCAAGCTATAGGTGGGACCAGATGCCCGGGAGGAGGAAGCATCCCTGTTGGCTAGCCGCACCCGCCGTCGATGTTCATGCACGAAAATAAAAACAATATATAAAATACATACATCGCACTGTCTGAGGTAATATCTATATAGAAAGTGCTATGGCGAACATGTCAGGGAAAACATTCAAAACACTTACTGTCAAACACCTCGCGGGGAACTTTTTTACGAGCTCCACACGGCAAAGGGTATAAGTGTGACACAAATTAGTTAAAGACGATTCTGACGATAATCTCAACAGCACTCACAATAGAGCAACAAATTGAGTATCAACAAATCCCTAGCGAGCTAGAAGTGGGACCAGGTGCCTGGGAGGAGTAAGCATCCCCTGTTGGCTAGCCGAACCCGCCGTCGATGTTTTTGTACGAAAATGAAAACAATATATTAAATACATGCATATGAAATGCTTTATGCAGTGACATTGTTTAACTATAATCTATTGCCAAACATTGATGACAACTATTATTGTGAAATGATGTAGATAGAAAAACAGAATAAAACGGGTTTTTCATTTTCTTGTTTATACCAGATGATAAGTCACACATTTGTCTGATGTAATTCATTCCTTCCTTTTCAGACTACAATGCGATCAGCATTAGCCATCTATTATTAGCTATTAGGTTTATGACTGACCTACTATGGAAATATAGAGGGTAACCTGTGATCATGGTGATGTCAGTTATAAACCTAATAACGAATTTATTGCATCGAGGACGATTTCTTTTTACAAATATAATACAACTAAAAGGTTATTTCAAAACATAAACGCGTATCTTGTCATTTGACGCGCATTTGCTTGCTTCAACGTCACCGTAACATCAGTGATGTTAACGTTTGACCGTGGAAACGTTACATTATACACGAACAACACGTCGACAAAAGAAAATATGTACGATGAGAAATGAAGCATTGGATGTGTTATTTAAAATTAAGAAAGGAATTCTTAAATCATTATTTTAGGTAAATGAGCGTCTTTTTGTTTATGTTTGTGGCTTACACGATCTGATTTTTGTCTCCTTTATATAAAAGGTAGCCATCTTATTTTCCTATCCTGGAATTAGGCCGCCATAGCCTTCTATCAGGATGAGGGGGTTGGCTATGGCCTCATAGGAGGAAATCACTTGACGTGATATACGCAATTCTGTTGGAAAAAACTAGTTCGAGGTGCAATACAGACCAATAGTACCTATCTCTGCTTCCTAGTTTCGGAGTTCCCGAGGGCACATGTAGCCAAGTGCGATCAACTTCGGTTGATCGTCTGTCTCTTCAACGCATTTGAAAATTATTGTTACAAAATTTCTTGAACTTTCTACGTGGGTCCTGTAGCATCATATCCCACGCATCCTGCTACATCTTTTGGTACCGTTTTGGACATCATTTTCACACTTTTTGGCCATATTACATTGTTTAGATGAGGATCACTGACGAGGGTTAATTACCCGAAACGCGCATGTCTGGTCCATGCTGCAAATTTATCTGCTCTTAAATGATGCTATTGAATTTGAAGGCGTTTAACATTCGAACACACATGGCATTCAATTTAGAACTATTATTTAGAAGTTACATATATATATATATATATTTAGAAGTTATTTAAAGTATTTTGGTGTTATCTTTTCCCTCAAATGCGCTATGCCTATATAGTTCATTTTAAATTAATTTCTATTTAGAAAAAAAATGTGAAGAGTTTCGAATGTTTCATTGTTGATGACTGATTTCTTAACAAAAACCATGGCACTTTATTATTGGCGTTCTTCTTACAAAGGATCAATTGGTGACTGGAAAACAGACCTTCCAGAAGAAGTGAACGCCGAATTGGATAAATGGATAGCATCACAAGATGACGACGATTCTGATGACTTTCCTAATTACAAAAACTTCTACAAAGATAATTGAAACGGAACACAACAGCACATTCCTTTTTTGAACTCGGCTTACTATTTTAATATTTTGATTTTCTATAGAAGTTTGAAATTAATACAACCAATATGATTCACTATTGAAAGGAGCATATATGCATTTCGCATGAAAACACTTGTGACGTAACAGTGCATAAGATCTGAAGGAAAGGGAATGATCTCCAGCATGACCACCCTGAAATCACCCAGCGAAACAAATCAAATACGTAAATGTCAGAGTACAAAGCTACAAATCGGAAAAAAAGAAACAACAATATTCATTAGAACATCATGCACATTCCGCGATGGCTATTCTAACCTGCAAACTAAACCCGCGACAACCTGAATGTTAATGTCACCTTTTTGCCCCGAAAAACGCTATTTCATGAAGAAAGAATTAAACAGACAACTGCGGTGCATATACATAGAATAAATGTTATGATTTGTGTTTTATACGGGTATGCAACACACAGCAAGTGCATTTTTCGCATGAAATGCGCTAACGCGCATTACATGTACGATAAATTCACTTGCTGTGTGTTGCATGCTCGTAACAAAACACAAATTAAAACACTTATTTTCTATTTGATGATTCTCAATGTACAGTATATAAATCATTTAAGTCAGGATTCATATGAGTAGTTTAATCATTACATTAGCCTTAAGATTATCTGCTATTAAGTAATATCACAAAAATATTTACGAACAATTTCAAGCATTTTCGTAACTTTTGATCGCTTTAATTGGTTCTTCTTTTCAAATACACTGCCATCCATAAATAACTATACAAACAAGGAAATCATTCTAAATTCAATATTAGTTAAATCCTAATTTTTCCATTCTGAACCTAAAAGAATTATAATAATTGGCTTCACATAATTCAAAATTATGAATTGTGATAAAGAAAATGTAAAAAAGGAACTTTTATCATCGCACAACTTTTTTTCAAAAATTGTCATTTTTATATAAAACATAATAAAGATTTAGTAAATGTAAATATTTGGGTCAAGTTTAGTGCAAATGATTTCTATAAGGTTCATCTCCAGATTAATACAGCAATGGATTCGAAACTGTTCTCTTTCTAACAGCAGCATTAACAGAAATAGTGTATACTAATTTATGGATGGCAGTGTAGAAATATCAATATGTTGTTTCTGAATTTACATGAAGTATGTAGAAATGATATAAGAACAACACAGTTAAAAAAATTGAAAATCTTTTGAATGTTTTATCTTAAAATGGCGAGAGTTACGAAAAATCCTGAATATTACCATGAGAACTTTTGTGAAACTGGGCACTGACGTACATGTAAGACATGTGTAGAATAATTATGATTTTCAACAATGGAGGGGATCTCCAACAACACCAGGTTGTAGAACCCACAGCAAAACCCCAAAACACCCAATGCAAAAACAGAAAGCAGACAAGCACAGAAAGAGACGCGTAAGAGGCAAGGATCGTCAACGCACAACACAGAAACATCAAACACAAAGGACTACACATAAACCAACGAGACCAATGGGCAACCGGTGCCGACTTAGGACGGCCATCTGCCACGGAAATAGCAGAAGGTATGGTTATCCTGGTAGTAGTAATCGAAACCACCGCATGGGATCGAAACGTACGGTATTTCATAGTTTTTTGTTTTTGTTTTTTTTTTTATGGTATTTTCTCATTTTCTAAATTAAACTTTTACAAAACTGAACAGCGGGCGGTTGCAGTAGGACAACACCTAATCAATCAATCCATATCGTCCAGGTATATGTATTGAACAATTTGTAGTTTACGCAAACACTCCAATAGTTTGACGACGACAGAAAATAATTCCTTTTGACGAACTCTTGAAGTGTTTGCAAAAACTACAGACTTTTCAGATATATAAGCGATATTGACTCGCTTATTAGAAAGTGCTCTACTACAACGTCTCATCAGTTTTGCGCAGTATCACTTAAATGATAAGAAAACATAAAAATTCTCCGTAAAGAATCACAACATCATACGTCTCGATCCCACGCGGTGAAAACCTTCCCGATTTAAATACCGAAATGAAATAACGTCTCAAACCAAATCCAAGGTAACACGTATGTTATGTAATTTACATGCGCTGATACTATTTCTATTTTGACGCACTGCTCGCTGAATTATGTGTAAATGATACATATCTCTCATGTACTTAGTTTTGAACGGAAAGGCACTTCATCATTATGGTAAGTTTTTATGCCCCCGGAATCAAAGATTCGGGGGCATATAGTTTTTGGCCTGTCCGTCTGTTTGTCTGTTTATCTGTTTGTCTGTTTGTCTGTTTATCTGTTTGTCTGTTTGTCTGTTTGTCTGTTTGTCTGTTTGTCCGAAAAACTTTAACATTGGACATAACTTTTGAATGGGAAGTGATAGGGCTTTCATATTTCACATGTGTATTCCTTGTGACAAGACCTTTCCATTGATACCAAAATTTTTGACCTCGTGACCTTGACCTTGACCTTTGACCTACTTTTCAAAAACTTTAACATTGGGCATAACTTTTGAATGGGAAGTGATAGGGCTTTCATATTTCACATGTGTACTCCTTGTGACAAGACCTTTCCATTGATACCAAAATTTTTGACCTCGTGACCTTGACCTTGACCTTTGACCTACTTTTCAAAAACTTTAACATTGGGCATAACTTTTGAATGGGAAGTGATAGGGCTTTCATATTTCACATGGGTATTCCTTGTGACAAGACCTTTCCATTGATACCAAAATTTTTGACCTCGTGACCTTGACCTTGACCTTTGACCTACTTTTTAAAAACTTTAACATTGGGCATAACTTTTGAATAGGAAGTGATAGGGTTTTCATATTTCACATGTGTATTCCTTGTGACAAGACCTTTCCATTGATACCAAAATTTTTGACATCGTGACCTTGACCTTGACCTTTGACCTACTTTTCAAAAACTTTAACATTTGGCATAACTTTTGAATGGGAAGTGATAGGGCTTTCATATTTCACATGTGTGTTCCTTGTGACAAGACCTTTCCATTGATACCAAAATTTTTGACCTCGTGACCTTGACCTTGACCTTTGACCTACTTTTCAAAAACTTTAACATTGGGCATAACTTTTGAATGGGAAGTGATAGGGCTTTCATATTTCAATGTGTATTCCTTGTGACAAGACCTTTCCATTGATACCAAAATTTTTGACCTCATGACCTTGACCTTTGACCTACTTTTCACAAACTTTAACATTTGGCATAACTTTTGAATGGTAAGTGATAGGGCTTTCATATTTCATATGTGTATTCCTTGTGACAAGACCTTTCCATTGATACTAAAATTTTTGACCTCGTGACCTTGACCTTTGACCTTTTAACCCAGTGACCTCACATACGTGTACTTAACAGAAAATAGTGTTCATACTAACAAAGATGCCACCGGGGGCATTCGTGTTTCACAAACACAGGCTTTATTTACGCTTAACTTTTCTACATATTTTAATTCATGGACATTTATTCTATTTCATATTATCGTTTGGTAGTCGAAAATGTTAGCTTATCTTCTGACTTCAACTTCACTTACAGATACATTGTATGTGTTGTCCATCAATAATCCAAAATTCGCGGATTACCTGAGCAGTATCTATCCTTCGGAGCTTGAAGTCAAAGAAACTACAGAGACAAATAATTCAGCATCCTATTTGGACATAAAGTTGTCCTACGACACTGATGGTCACATGAACACCTCACTCTATGACAAACGTGACGACTTCAATTTCAGCAATACAAACTTTCCTTTTCTGAGTAGCAACATCCCTTCATCGCCTGCTTATGGTGTGTTCATATCTCAGTTGATACGCTATGCCAGAGCAAGTACCAAATATACGGATTTTGTTCTGAGAACTAGGCGTCTTTCAGATAAGCTTCTCAGTCAGGGATATGTTTGTGACCGACTAACATCGCCTACGGTCGATATGGGGAACTCGTCATACACTATGATATCCCACTCTCCAGAATTGTGGATGATATTCTGTCATAGACCATTTGAACCATCCAACCAAAGATTACACACTATGTCTTCCGAAATGGAAGTAACCGGATGTGACAGTTCCACCGAATTGAAGCGGCGGGTGTTGCATGCAAGCAGGAGATGCTTACTCTTCCTGGGCACCTGATCTCACTCTCATATCGGGAGTCCGCTTTTTTTCATGTGGTGGAGGTTTTTGTTTGCTTGCTTTGGTTTGCGTTTGTGTTTCGCTGTGATCACTATAACGTCGTCATGTTGGGAATCCTATTCTTAACTAATTGTCAATATTGAAATATATGTGATACTACCAATTTAATTGTACTAGACACGTGTTTTGGATATTTAAATCATCGTCAGTAGTACTCCATGTCAAACAGTTTCAATAAAGCCAAAGAGTGAATATTCCTGACGCCATCTACAAAACAGAGATTTAATTTCCTCTTGCCAAAATGAGTGGCCCCAAATTTTGTGTTGGGTTTATCCAGAAGCGAATTTTTTAGGCCTTTCAACGACCGCTAGGTTTCGACTGAAAGTAACGACAACTCGTACCCTAAGTGTCAGAAATCGGGATATTTTGAGCTTCTACATAAACATTATGGGCAAAAATCACTTAAAATCGTGAAATTTCTCATTTATTAATCTCTATGTGGTTGTTGGACAAGGTTGGTATGATAAAGCACAATACTTTAATTTGTTTCATGTACTTAAGACAATAATTTAGACCGAAAAAAAATTTTCCTTGTGGTAAAAATAACATCTGTAAAATTCGGGGGTCTTTAAACTAAGAAACGACATGAAAAAAAAAATATAAATTTTTCCGTTTAATCATTCCTCTACGATCAAATAGTGGTGATATGTTTCCTTGTATGCTCCTCCCGTGCGTATCATAGTCAGTGGCGGATTCAGCCGGGGGGGGGGGGGGCACTTATGACACTTTTTTTCTTTTTTCTTTTTTCTTTTTTTTTTTTGAGGGCGGGGGGTCATTAAACAGTTAAAATTGTTTGACAAGATTTGTACCTGCACCTCCAAGAATTTTGCAAACAGTCAAAAAAGCATGTTTTTCTTTACTTTTAGAATCGAATTGCCAATGAATAATTATACCTTTCTATCTGGACGATGCAGAGCGTGGGGCACCCACGATCTCCTGCTTTTCAAGGACATTTAGCATTTACTTTTTTTCTACGCCCTACATAAATTTTAAACAAGCAAGCGTGGATCTACAGTGATGGTTAGGGTGGAGGTAAGATCAGCTTGGAATTTGCAAAAATTGCTTTTTTGCTAGCTTTTGCGTGAATTAACGGCTGGACTCCCCCCCCTCCCCACGGACTGACCTCTGTGCCCTTTTAAAACCACTCTCGATCCACCCTTTCCTTAGAAAATCCTGAACATTTTTACTTCTGCATGCCGCATCACAATACAGCATCAGAATATGTTGACATTTTTTTAAAATATACTAATAATTGTTATTGGCACTGACTGAATCCCTTCTAAATTCAGTTCAAATACGCTTCAGATGCCACCAAATTGCTTCATTTTTATAAAAAAAATTCTCGGGAGAGGCTCCCCGACCCCCACCAATGGAAGGGGGAAACAAAGTTGAAATGTCATGTGACTAAGTAAAATCAGACAGAAACTATTTTCAATTGATTATCAATAGATTTTAGTAACTAAAAGAATGATAGATAAAACATTATATTGAAGACGGGAGATCTCCAACAAGACCCCGTTGCAGCATCAACAGCAAAACACCAAACACCCGATGCAAAAACACAAAAGACGAGTACAGCACGAGAAGGAAAAGAGACACACGACATGTAAACATCAAACACAAAAGACTACACATAAACCGACGAGACCAATGGGCAACTGGTGCCGACTTTGGACGCATTGCAGTACTTTTACATTTTTACATGAGCTTTCTAGAATTAATCCATTTCCCTTCAATTTTTCTATAAAACACATTTAATTTGCAAAAGATTTCATTGTTTTAATACTGTTTTGTTTTCCGACTTTGGGCTCAAAATCTACCAGCACGAGGACGCAAAACAGAAAATAACAAATAAATGGCCTTAATCGGTAGCGCAGAATTGTATCATTTACACTCAGTCTGAAAAGTGAATTTTAACGACAATATTTACTGCAGCACCTCAAATGTGCTTTTATTGATAAATTTTAAAGGCTGAATGTTGAAATACACCTTCCCTGAAAAAAAGAATCAGGTTTTACTTATTTGTATACATTTATTTTCTTAAGTCATGTGGGGCTCGGTACCTCTCATTTTCTTTAAAAAACAAAACAAATTAAAACCAATAAAAACAAAAAGCAAAATAAATTGAAAGATTGTATTACTTCTTTTCATTGTAAACTGAAAAGACTCGATTTGCTATATCTGGGGGTCGGTTAAATCTTTGGTTTTTTTCATCTGTTTGATTATTTTTCAGAGACTTCCGTGTTTTAACAGTCTTGAGAAATAAACTTGCTATACCGACACTGTTAAGTGTTGACCCTTAAAAGACTGATAAACATACATGTATTTTCATTTGACAAAATAGGAGAAATATATGGTTGAAGAGGAGGGGATAGAAATTTCTACATGTAGCTGTCTTGTAATACACATAATATACATTTCATTAAAAAAAATGCGCCTAAATTTGGTCTTTAATGTGAAGGTCATTTGTAAACGAAATGACATCGAAGTATATGCGCATTTGTAACGGCTTTCCTGATAATACCGTATATCGGGTAATTTTCGCGTTGGGTAGATTTCGCGAAAATGACCCTAACAATGTGTGTCTTTTTTTTTTCGCTGAGTCTACTTTACACGTATCTATTAACGAGATCGAAGGTTAAGATCTGTGTCTTGTTTTTTTCGCTATGTCCATTTTTCGCGATTATTTGATGATGCTCGCGAACTTAGCGAAAATTATACACTCGCGAAAAATTGCTGATATACGGTAGATTAACTCTACAAATAATCTAGCCGTAATAGATAAATTAAGGATGTACGAGCACAAAACGCGAAATAAAACAAAAAAATATTATAAATGAATAAAAATTCAAAGCGGTTATTCCTGTACTCTTATGAGAGAAATTGTTGTAGATGGCGCCACTGAATGAATTTTTGTCTACCATGAGACAATTCAGAATAGAATTTTTTTCATTTATTGATTTTCATTTGACGTATTGTATAATCGTACAAATTTCATAATCAGAATTCTAATGTTTTTTTTTCAATTCAATTGGATTTTCATATTTGATATTTTCACAAAAAAGTTACCAAAAGGGATGATATAACTTCAATAAGTAAGATACTTCTATGCATTGCAAAACAGTCTAGAAAATATTTCTACCACAAACTGATAAGAATTCGCTCTTTAGTACACGCAAATACGGGTAAATGGGCAAAAGTAAACTATCACTGAGCTTGTCCTTACCTTTAAAAACGCTCTACTGTTTTCTCCGTTTATGTTTAATGTTACGTATTTGGGAAAGCGGGGGGGGGGTTCCATCCAACCTTAGTATCTTGTTTAAGTGATTTTATGGGAACAAAGCAAAAATTGTTATGCAAATTTCGAGCGAATGGACATCACTGACCTACATGTATTCTTTAAATTCTATGAAGCGTTTGGTCGGCGTAACATTTTTTCCGTTACCTATCTCGAGTTGAGGTCAGGGAACTTCGTTTGTCGTTTCAAATTATCTTGAGGAGAATCCGGATCCTATTCATGGTATTCCTGGGCTTACAATGAAACTGACAGAAGATGTACCAGACCTTTCAAATTATTTACGGTACGCATGTGAGTTGAACTCATGGATACCATACCCGAACGTACATGTAAATAATCCGGTTACGTTTCCTCCTTTTCTACTTTTTGAATTTTGAATTATAAAAATCTGTATAAATGGGTTTTTTGCAAAAAAAAAGTCGTTTAGTTTCGTTACTTTTCATTTCTTTTCTTGTGCGTTTCATAATTTAAAGAAACAAGTTAAACATGGCTAAGCAAGAGGTGTCCCGGGAACCAAGTGATTGTCAAATAGTACAGTTTGAATTGTTTCCCTTCTTACGCAAATTTTATTTAGAATTTGGTATTTAAAATTAATCAATTTTCGAGAATTCGCATGTCTTTATCAATTCAGAGTTCTTTAATGCTCTTCAGACACAGATTCAAATGTCTTGAAGCACTTTTAAAGGAGTATTCTTGGATTTGAAAATTTAGTTGAAGGCCTATATTTATTTGAAAAATATGGCCAAAAATCGTTGGAGGTTAGGCGGAAGCAGCTTAATGATAAACATGACCGAAAGAAATATGCCGAAATAACAAATATGGATAATGACCATATCCCTGTATACAGCACAAAATCGATAATTCAGAAAATCAGCTACCGAAGGTATACAAAGTCAGGATAAAACAGGAACCAAAGCAAACAAACAAAAACCTCCACCACATGAAAAGAAGCGAACTCCCGATATGAGAGTGAGATCAGGTGCCCAGGACGATTAAGCATCTCCTGCTTGCATGGCAGCTAAGGACAGAACTATACAATGATACCCCTTAGTTTTAGAACTTTTGGTCTAATTTAATGACAGGAAATTTAAAATATATTTCAATGCAGTGCGTAAACACTAACACTAGTGAGCGATATCCTCGGGGACTAACAGTCCACCAGCAGCGATACCAGCCTTGTGGTTGAAATGGTCAATATTGAAATACAAGTCCAATTTTACCGGTAGAATTTGCAGTGGCTTATATTTCAATTTGCAGTGGCTTATATATCTAAATCGGAAGGAGTCGAATCGCATGCTCTGAATGACTGGAAAACGTTATTTTGGATATTACCTATATTCGAATAGATAACTACCACAAAAATTCTCATCTTTTTGAAAAATCGAAGTTCTAAATCTGAAAGATATTTCAAATCCAAGTAACGTAAATTACATGAAAAATATGTCTTCGCGCCTGCAGACAAAGCAGCCAACAACATCATAATTATTTGAAAACGCTACTACATATCAACTTTAGTTTCGGAACTTTCCTTTACTTATACTTATATCGAAAGCAATGAAAGCTTTCCCAATATTTTGAACAAACATAACAGTGAAATTTGTTCTTTTAACATCCCTATCTCTAAATCTCCCTACAATATGTAAACGTCTTCAAATTGAATAGCATCATTTAAGAACAGATAAATTGGCAACGTGGACCAGACATGCACGTTTCGGGTATTTAACCCTCATCAGTGATCCTAAATCTAAACAATGTAATATGCCAAAAAGTATGAAAGTTACTATGTCGAAAAAGCACACCGAAAGACGTAGCAGGATGGGTGGGATATGATGCTACAGGACCCACTTTTTAGAAATTTCAAGAAATTTTGATACCAGAAATTTAGAATGCGTTGAAGAAACTGCATACCAAAACTTCACAAGTCTCCTTACAAGTTTCCATACATTGCTAATTCTAGCAACTGCTCAACTACAATTCTGTCTAGAAATCTGAAATGAACACGTGGCCACATACTGTGAAACTTTCATGAACAGGAATGGTGTTAACTTCTTTTGGTCTATTAAAAATTCAGGGGATGTGATTCATATTGGGAGTTCGCTTCTTTTCATATGGTGGAGGTGTTTGTTTGTTTGCTTTGGTTCCTGTTTTATCCTGATTTTGTATGTCTTCGGTTTCCGATTTTCTGAATTATCGATGTTGTGCTGTATACAGGGATATGGTCATTATCCATATTTGTCATTGACAAAATGAAATCAAGTTTTGAAGCAAATACGATTTCTTCATACGACTTTTCTAATATGTACACCACTCACGACAAAAAATGATCGACTGTTCAAACTTACAGATTACAAATCATACAAATCATGGACATGTGGTGACCTGTGTATTGTCTTGTCCTTCCTTTTCGACAATATTTATGTAAGTTTTGGTGAGAACTTCTACAAGCAGGTTGTAGGGATTCCTATGGGTACTAATTGTGCGCCTCTAATTGAAGATTTTGTTTTATACACGTATGAAAAGGAATGTATCCAAGATCTTCAAAAGCAAAGAAAACATGATGATGTGAAATGTTTCATTGTACTTCTAGGTACCTGGATGATATTCTTACTATCGACAATACTGTTTTTGAAAAGTATAAATTAAAACGTTTATCCACGAGAATTGATTCTAAACGAGGAAAACGCTACAAACACAGAAACATCATTTTTGGACCTAAATATCAAAATTGTAAATGGAGAGATTCAAACAAATGTGTATGACAAAAGAGATGATTTTGGATTTAACATAATATATTTCCCCTAGCTGAACGGTGATATTCCTAGATTACCGTCCTATGGTATCTACATTTCACAGCTCATCCGGTATGCTAGAGCAGGTACTGATGTTCTTGATTTTCATAGTAGAAATTTACAAAATACCAAGAAACTTTTAGGGCAAGGTTTTCGCTTTCACAAACTAGTAAAGACTGTCTGGAAATTTTACAAAAATTATTGTTAACTTCTTTTGAAATTCGGACTGCTGCTTTTTAGAGATAGTCTTGTATGCAACCTGCCTTAAATAACAATTTGTATTTTAACCTATCAATGTTTTGACGGGTGGGAAAATGAAATATTACAGAAACAGCATAGACTGGTATGTCGTTAAAACACATGGGAAATTTCTTTGTCTCTGTTGCCGGGGGGGGGGACTTGAGCCCCATAGTCCCCCCTATAAATCCCCCATTTCGAACATCATACAATTTTTACCGCAACTTGTTATTAGAGCAGCGATAAATATAGAACAGGTGTGTGTATTATACAAATGTAAACACTCCGCGAACATTCTCGAGAATCAGTTTACAAACATTCTTGAGACTCACTTTACCTAGCATGAAACGCACATGGAGTCTGCACATGCGACTTACCGCTATTTGGACTATTCTAATATGCTCACCCCCCGAGAGGGGGGTTCGCAACAATGCTGCAATCTAAATAAAATAGAAGCATGACATGATACTGCAATGTCCACATGAAAAGTAGGTTTCTAATAAGACTGGGGTGTTGCACCCCCAGGACAACACCGAAATGCCCCATGTGAAAAAAAAATACCTGTAATAAACACGACAGCAAACAAAGGAGGGGATCTCCAAAAACACCAGGTTGCAGCATCCACAGCAAAACCCCAAAACACTCAATGCAAAAACACAAAGCAGACAAACACAGAAAGAGACGCATAAGGGACAAACAACGTCAACGCACAACACAGAAACATCAAACACAAAGGACTACACATAAACCAACGAGGCCAATGGGCAACCGGTGCCGACTTAGGACGGTCATCTGCCACGAAAATAGCAGAAGGTGTGGTTATCCTGGATTACGTGCGCACAACCCACCCACTTTTCCGATTACCCAGAGATCTCGAAGAACGTACAATTGTGGTGTAATCAACCTCCCCACTATCAGATGACCACAAACAAGACCGCAAATTGCAGGGGCCCAAACAACACAGATGAATATGTAAATGGATATAAAAAGAGGGCGTACGTAATACAATCCGTGCTCTGCCGCCGCGAGCTCATGTATGTTATCACCCGAGGAGTCCGACTGACATTCAGAGAGGACAGGTGGTCGGGACCCTGTCTTCTCTAAATGGGTTTGGACAGGGCCCGTCATGGAGTCCCGTCGTCACAGTCAGTCAGAGTGCAAGCAAAACACAGAGGCCCAATCAAAATACAGATGATTATTTAAATGGATATAAAAAGAACAACGGAATACGAAAAATAGTCCGTTGTCTGCAGATTGGTCAAAGGTTCCCTACTGACATTCAGAGAGGACAAGTAGACGGGTCCCTGTCTTTTCATGAGAAGTTGGACATGGCCTGTCATGGAGTCTCAGGAATGCGCTGTTGAAATGCTGTAGATTGGCCAAGGACCATGCGGATTGTCCATCTGGTTACGGCCTGACGCATTATCGATGGAAGTTATGTCCATATTTGATCCTTCAGTTTCTGTTTACTTTGTCATCATTATGTTTGTGACCGACTAACATCGTCATTGAGGAAGTTCTACGGTCGATATGGGGAACTCGTCATACACTATGATGTCCCACTTTCCAGAATGGTGGATGATATTCTGTCATAGATCATTTGGACCATCCAACCAAAGATTGTACTCTATATCTTCCAAAATGGAAGTAACCGGATGTGACAGTTCTACCGAATAGAAGCGACGGGTGTTGCATGCAAGCAGGAGATGTTTACTCTTCCTAGGCACCTGATCTCACTCTCATATCGGGAGTTCGCTTCTTTTCATATGGTGGAGGTTTTTGTTTGTTTGCTTTGGTTCCTGTTTTATCCTGATTTTGTATGCCTTCTGATTTTCTGGGTTATCGATTTTGTGCTGTAAACAGGGATATGGTCATTATCCATATTTGTCATTAAAGGCAGGTTGTGAAATTACTAAAGTATTATATTCTATTGCATGTTAAACGTCTTCAAATTGAATAGCATCATTTAAGAACAGATAAGTTGGCAGCATGATCCAGACATGCATGTTTCGGGCACTAAACCCTCGTCAGTGATCCTCATATCTAAACAATGTAATATGCCAAAAGTATGAAATGTTAAACGTCTTTAAATTCAATAGCATCATTTAAAACCTGATAAATTTACAGCATGGACCAGAAATGCACGTTTCGGGTACTAAACCCTCGTCAGTGATCCTCATATCTAAACAATGTAATATGCCAAAAAAGTATGAAATGTTAAACGTCTTAAAATTCAATAGCATCATTTAAAACCTGATAATTTTACAGCATGGACCAGACATGCACGTTTCGGGTACTAAACCCTCGTCAGTGATCCTCAGTCTAAACAATGTAATATGGCCAAAAAGTATGAAAATTAGTATGTCCAAAAATGTACCAAAAGACGTAGCAGAATTGGTTGGATATGATGCTACAGGACCCACGTTTTAGAAATATCAAGAAATTAAAAGTTACTATATCGAAAAAGTGTACCGAAAGACGTAGCAGGATGGGTGGGATATGATGCTACAGGACCCACGTTTTAGAAATTTCAAGAAATTTTGATAACAGTAATTTTAGAATGCTTTGAAGAAAGGATCGACCGGAATTGATCTAATTCGGCTACATGTGCCCTCGGGGACTCCTGGTCCAACAGCAGAGACACTCACCAAGCGGTATAAATGTTAAACGTCTTCAAATTGAAAAGCATCATTTAAGAACAGATTAATTGGCAGCATGGACCAGACATGCATGTATCGGGTACTAAACCCTCGGCAGTGATCCTGAAATGTTAATGTTAACATGTTAATTTCCGAGTTTCAAAAGAAACTGGTTTTTTTATCAAATTTCCCAAAAGTCTTCACTAGTGTATGAAAGCGAAATAAACATGTATCCGGGCAATGTCTAATATCGAAAACAATAGTATAAAAATGTATACTGAGAACAAAAACATACAAGACAAAAACAACTAGGCTTCAAAAAAGAAAAAAAAGCCTTTAATTACTAAAATTCTAACACATGCCAGTGCAAGGAAGTTATCATATCAACATATAGGTATAAAATGTTCTTAAGTATTAGGTTACCTACGTGTAACGTTGATATATGTTCATTCAAAACAACATGCTCTTTGCATAATAGGTCACTGATAAAGTGCGTCAACGATTTAATGATATGCAGGGAGGTAAACAGACAACATTGTAAGTCTTGATTACACATATAAGTTCGTACAAGTAATACAGTTTTATTATGTTACACTTATAATACAGTTTTATTATGTTTAACTTTTAATGTGTTTTTCCTTTTTGGTTGGAATTTCTTTGGGGGGGAGGTGTTGATCCATTTTGCAGTTGTTTTCTTGAAATACATTTCATCTTTGTATAACGATCCCTGCTTACATGCTAATTGCATTACAATGTGTGTATGGTGTTAAAGGTACACCATTCATTCAGAGAATGTTCCTTAGTCGATGCAGCGAAATCACATCATATCTGTATGACAAATATAGATAATAACCTTATCCCTGTATACAGCACAAAATCGATAATTCAGAAAATCAGACAACGAAGGCATACAAAACCAGAATAAAACAGAAACCAAAGCAAACAAACAAAAACCGCCACCACATGAAAAGATATGAGAGTGAGTGTATGTGTGAATGTTATTCATTAGAGATCAAAGAAGCATAAAATCTGTCCCCTGAACCTAACAATGATAAGATAAGCAAAAAGTATATTTGAATATCTATAAAATAGGCGTTACATAGCGATTACGGGTGACTTTAAAATCGTTTCGCAGTTGAATTTATTGGAATTACAAGAACAAAAATCATTTTCAAAGTTGAATTTTATAACCTACATGTAATTATTGATAAGGTAATTAAACTAATTATTGTAATTTACATATATCCTTAATCCACAAATTTCATATACAATCAAAAATCAAAAAAACTTTGAAGAGAAAATATGCATGACCTTTATCCCCTCCACTTCTCCGTATTACACATGTATATAATTATGCACAAGCGTTAACTCAAAACCTGTACACTTGGCCTTAAAGACATATCCGGTGTTATATAGAAGTTTTTCCTCTATAGCAGCCCCCCCCCCGGAAAAACTGCTATATAGTACAATTTCTGGGGGTGAAGGTCACTTTACAGCCATTTTTTGCGGGTGGAAAGATTGCTAGGGGAAAGACTACTATATAACATTGGCACACAAAATGTTGAATCTTTACATCAAAGAGTTGCCAATACCAGTGTGGTTTGTTACGTGGGCTTGTTCAAGCCGATATTGAAAGTTCTACATTATAATCATTATCCATTTGTCCTCTGTTGCATGAAATGCAGTACTCAACAGTTGTTATTTGAAATATTCTGGGGTTTTTTTTCTGGATTACAAGAAAGATAACTCAAATTTGCATTTTGGAGTACTTTGAAAAATATTTTAAAATGAAAATTTTGATGTCATTTTACCCAAAATAATGTATAGATGGAAAGAATTTGATTTCTTCGACCCAATCAGGTGGTATTGAATCCAAATAAATTGTTTTTCAGATATGAAAGAAAATCATTTACCAACAAAACAGATACCGAGTAATATTTTGAATTTGCCAATAGTTTGCAATTGAAAATGTCAACATCAGTCCATTTCGGGAGTACTGAAAACATCAAAAGTCATTACAAATCACTTTTACTACAATAAAATGAAACTGATTGTTGAAAATTTAAGAGATGTCTATCGTAAACTAAAATAGTATATTGTGTTCTTGATTCCTCCTTTGTCACACAGTCGGTATTTCAATTACATTTTACTTAGATAGATCAAAATTCTTATCAGCATCATAAACCCGTTACATCCTTTGGATGTGGTTCGTTATTATTCCCCGCCCCCTTGAAGAGTACCTAAAAATGCTCCAATCCGTTTCCTTGTATAAGGTTGGGCGAAATCCCTTGTATAACATAGGGCGAACATATAACATAGAAATCCAGTTTATGTAAATAGATCTGTCAATTTACATAATCCAAGGAGACGCTGGTATATCACTGAATCTCATCACAAATCTTCTTTCGTAGACTTTTCTCGTAGACATTTTCAGGCAGGATGATACACCTGACCCCAAAGCTCCTTTGGGATCAATCAACTAAAGATCTTATGCTTTATGAACTTTTGGAAAAATGATTAATGAGAAATGTAAATTATTTTTTAGGCTAAATTGTATAGCTTACCTTGTGGTCCGGGTAAATTTCCAATATGTGAATACAATGGATATAGATTCGTCTCTGATGTGTTTTACGAGGGTCACGACCACGCCAAGATGAAAGAACACATGGAGGCTATAGAAAACATGGAAATGAGAGAGGATGATGTCATACTGTTGTCTTATCCTAAATGTGGTGAGCTTGTTTTAATTTCTATTCTTTGTAACTATTTTGTAAATGAATAAAGGGATCTTATTCATAATGTATAAAAATCTTGCGTGTGCCTTATGACTATATAAATTATCCATATTGTATGATTTTCTACATCTCTATTCTGCTTTTACTTCATATTTTCTGTAATTGATTGCTTTCAATTTACAAAAACAGGTGTGAAATTAAAATCAAGCCAACTAGTTGTTTCATTCAGAACATATTGCCGCCAGTTTGCCTGATGTGATGGACACACAGTTTCATAACTTTATTTATCGTAATGATTCCATTAGTCAAAATATTTTTCCCCTCATTCCTACTTTACAAAAAACCCATTACAGGAGCTCATTTCATGCGAGAACTTTGCCACATGCTGCAAGTTGGACGAGTTGAGTATGTAAAAGAGGACCTTGATTTTCCTATAGAATTTAGAAATACCGATGAGCTTTCCCGTCTTCAGTCACCAAGGACGCTCTACAGTCATCTCTTTTATCATATGTTGCCAAAGCAAATTCAAGAAGGAAAACGAGGGAAGGCCATAGTAGTTACTCGAAATCCAAAAGATGTTGTTGTTTCCTTCAGACATTTCATGTCAAAGAGATTTCAAGTTGAACTTCCAATAGATGTCTTTGCCAATCTAATGATGACAGACCAAAGTAAGTTACTAATACGGAAGATCGAAAATAATCTAACCAAAGTTATACGGATATTTTCGCGCACTTTCTGATTGTTCTCCATTGTCTTGACGTCATCAGTTTACTTGAGCAGAAAACGTGCCCAAGTTTTGAATAATGGTGTAGGTACATGTAGGTGACTATAATGCAAATCAGAACGGACATGCTGCACGCGCTGTAGTTGCAATCTTCCGTATTACACATTATATTGCTGCTTAGTTTATCTATAATCAAAGAAAGGAGGGGATCTCCAACAACACTAGGTTGCAGCACCCACAGCAAAATCCCAAAACACCCATGCAAAAAAACACAGAACAAATACCCACAGAAAGAGACGCGTAAGGGACAAGGAACACCAACTCACAACATAGAAACATGAAACATAAAAGACTACACATAAACCAACGAGACCAATGGGCAACCGGTGCCGACTTAGGACGGCCATCTGCCACGTAAATAGCAGACGGTGTGGTTATCCTGGATTACGTGCGCACAACCCTCCCACTATTCCGATTTCCCAGAGATCTCGAAGAACACACAATTATGGTGTAAAACAACCTCCTCATTGTTAGATGACCACACACAAACAAGACCGTAAAACACAGGGGTCCAAGCAACACAGATGAATATGTAAATGGATATAAAAAGAGGACGTGCGTAATACAGTCCGTGCTCTGCCGGCTGTAGCGAGCTCATATATGTTATCACCCGAGGAGTCCGACTGACTTTCAGAGAGGACAGGTGGTCGGGGCCCTGTCAAGTCATCATTATACTTGATTTTATTTATATTTCCCACCTAAACGAAGCTTTTGTAAAAATATCAATATTCAAGAATTTAGATTGTGTAAAGTCAAGAATTTAAAAAAAAGGCAACTGTGAAGAGCTTTTTGTAATCCGAGGGTGATCAAAGGAAGATCAGATAGTAGTCAGAAGACTGTATACTTATAAAATTGACTAGTTTTCGTTGAAAACTTGTTGATTGTTTTCTTAGGATTGTTTTCAGTTTTGGTCTTTAAGTCGTATTCGTGAATCGCAGAGTACTCAAACGAGCGGTATTAACTAGATGTAATTTATTTCTCTGTTTCAGTCATTTGCAATTCCTATTACGTATGGAGGAAGCATTTACTTCAAGGAATACAAAAAGAAGAACATGTCAGAGTCCTAACTGTTCGGTTCGAGGACCTTGTAAAGGTATGTTAATACCAAAGAGAGGAGGGAGTCTGAAACAAGACCCGGCTGCAGTACCCATAACCGAACATCAGAAATCCCATGTAAAACACAGAGTACACATACACAGCAAGAGACACATATTGGACAAGGGAGACCAAATGTGACATCAAATCACTACACAAGAGACTACACATAAACCACCAAGACAAATGGGTAACCGATGCTGAATTAGGACGGCCATATGTTACGTTGGTAGCAATGGATATGGTTACATGTATCAGATAAATCGCCCGATAGATTGGACAGACAAAACATCCGTATATGACCAAGAGATAAAAAAGAGAAATTATCTCATAAAGAAACTCTGCTGCAATGAATAGAGCAAACCCGTTAGCTGTTTGTCCTATTATTTATTCCTCTTCGTATTTCTGAAACAAGATATGTATGGAACATATGATATTATGTTGTATCTTAAACAGTAAAAAATCAAATCTGTTGCAAGATAGCAGCATTCTTGACAAAAATGTCTAAATGCAATGTACAAGGCATACGTGCTTCGGAAAATGAATATTCATCAGTAGTAATTTTTTGACTAGTAATCTCAGCTGGTTCAATCATCGCTAGTAACACTGTTTTAAGTAACGTCGACGTAAGAATAGAACAGGGGTGATACATTAAACGTTTTTGCAAAACTTTTTATTTCTGTTATATATGTTGTACGGATCAAGCACTCAAGGCAGCGATGTTGAAGCGAGATATTTCATATGGAAAAAATGGCGGGAAAAAATTCTCTAAATAATTCAACCAAATGTGTTGCCCCTATAACTTTCTTCACCATCCAAGTATAAGAACTTTCTTCAGAATATTCATATGGAGGCTGATCTGAATACATTTCAAAAGAAAACAAATGAGCAAAAAATATTTTTCAATGCAAGGTTTTTCAATTGCCTGATCCTTTCGTTGACCTGTACTTAATGATTCGCTCTTGTTATACTCACTATTTAAGTTTCCTCTCATTCGGTCTGATGACTAAGGAGCATACATTTCAATTAGGTATGGTATGATTATGGTATATGGTAGATTTGTCCTTTTTGTGTTGTGTCTTCCTACCTATGAGGTTTTCTTAAAGGGGTATATTCAGACAAACAAATTCAAAGATGACATTTGTGGCCACTACGGTTTACGTTTTCATTTTGGTCTAGTTATCTTCCTCAAAATTAATTGCTGCTTGCATGGATGCTGGGGTTTGTCATCTGTAATGTACAAGCCTCGCTTTGTTTACGTAAAAGTGAGGATTCTTATGTTGTTTTTTTTTAATATTTTACTCACAGAACCCTAATGAAGAAATATCCAGGATAGCGAAATACCTCGGGAAGGATGTTGCACCTGATTTAATTGATGAAATAAGAAAAGCTTGTGAAATTTCAACAATGAGGAATGAGAAAATCAAACGCTTACCAAAAGATGTTGAAAAGTATTTTAAGGACGGATACGAGGCATTTTACAGAAAAGGTAACTTCCCTTATACTCCTACTCAATTCTAGAGATATACTAGACATTTTTCATGTTCGCGGACTTCGTACTTCGGACACCGGACTTGGAAGGGACTATGTCAAAAACGTAAATGTTCATGATATCCCACTTAACCTAGTTAAAATTTTGTATGAAATTATCTATTTTTATGTGCGAATATACATATTAAAAGCTCTCTAAGGTCAATTCCTTTATTGTGCGTTCAGATTTTACTTTTTTAATTGCAGCTGATTCCTTTTCTATTACCCCTTAAGTGCGAAGTCCGGAGTGCGAAGTACGTCAACTTAAAACATGTCCATTAATGCTCAAAACTTACTATTGATAAACTACGTATATAGTTAATTGATTGAGACACGTCAAAAGAATTTAATACAAAGACAATATTAAATCCGTTTATCTGGGCATCATAATGAAGAATATTCCAAAACAAAAGGAGATTCTTACATTCATTAATGTGTTTCCGTGTGACAGTTGTCTATAATTTGATAAAGCACTTCTTCAGAAATGATAAAAAAGCCCATTTTGCTTATTTAGGATCTGTTGGTGATTGGAAAACAGAACTTCCAGCAGAGGTGAACGCAGCATTAGACAAATGGATAGCTTCACAAGTTGACGACGATTCAGCTGAATTTCCAAATTACAAGAACTTCTACACAAAGGATTAGTGAAGCCTTTTGATGAAATATATTGGCTCATCTTGTAAATGAGAGTGTCTCGAATCTATGTCAGTTATGTATAATTATCCGATTGATGCCCATTAAATACATCTTATATTAGATACACTAATTGAATCTTCAGCTTTTTGTAAGTTACCACTTTAGATTTAATATATAAAAGGAACCCGCAAAATATTAGAAAATAACCAGATATGAGACATAAACTTTTGAAACTCTCTGTGCAGTTAATCTACATTATCTAAATCGAAAAACGGTCTTTGAATAGAGCGTTAGGTAGTTTGTTTAGTCTATATTTTGAACGTTTGTTTGCTTGTTTAACATGTTTCTATATTTGAGGTATGGTCCTTAATTTAATCGACCCTTGTATTGTCAAAGGTCACCTTCATTTTTTGTGTTGTTCTTCATACCCAAATCTTTTATCTAGTTTTGTCGTCGCTCTCATTGTTTCTGCATATTTTTTGAAGCTCTCTTCTCCCGAGCACCTAGTCCTGCTACCATTCGGGGGTTCGCGTTTGTTAATAAAGACCTAGACAACTATGCCATATTCCCCTTGGTCTTTGACTCCTTAACTACGATTGCTACTTCATTTGACATGGATGGAAGCATCGATCACTGATGAGGATTTAATAACCGAAGCACGTGTCTGGTTTATAATAAATTGGTTTGAAATCTGCTTCGGGAAGGTACAGAGTTTTTTTTTTAGTTAAAACTGAATTCTTATATCATTTTGTTCTGTGTACATCGCAAAGTAAGCATATATAGTTTTGTCAGAGAATGAAGAAGTAAAAGCTTGACCTTGTTTATTTTAGATAATTGCTGGATAATTAGGACAAAAACGGATCAGTCATCTTTCTTTTGTAATAGCGACTTTCGAAACAAAACAATCCTGGCAGTAAGGTTATATAAAATAAGGAAAGGGTTATTCATCTTATTATTAATCCTGATAAAATTATTCATCTTCTTACTGTTATCAAAATAAGGAAAGGGTTAATATATTTGCACCGTCCCTCAAATTCCATTTGAACATAGTTTTTATTTCGATATTCTACTTAATCGACCCCACAGGAAACTTGAAGCCGTTCACTCTCTCTAAAGATAATGCACAAGTTTTAAATAAAAAAATAAAGCTAGAAGGCGGTACTGAATGGATTTTGGTGGATTTTCAATAGTATTTTGGATGGAAGCATCACTGATTATGATTTGATATCTAATATATATCATGTTGTCAAGAATGTTAAATGTTTCTGTACGGCTGTTACGATTGTTTTGTATGATGTTCTAGTGAATATTACTGTGTCTTTTTGTGATTTGGAGTTTGTATGATGTCATTTATGTGTCACTTTCTTGTGGGTTTGTTTCGCTGGGTAAATGCTGGGTGGTCATGCTGGAGATCATGCCCTTTTCTTTAAAAATTACATAACCACTTTTAATAGTTTTGAACACGATCCCCGAGTTTTCGAGGAAGGGGGAAGTCGAACGTTAAGAGAACTGCTGTCATTTTGTCAACTAATTTTCTACAAATTTACAGAATGATACATTACCTATTGACTATTGATGTATATCTATCTATTGACAATCCTGCTTTTGAATAATATAAGAATGAAATTTATCAACACTTAACAAGGCAAATGTTACAAATACAGAAACACCATTTTTGGACCTAAATATCAAAATCGTAAACTGGAAAGATTCATACTAGTGTATATGACGAATGGGATGATTTTGGATTCAACATAGTAAATTTCCCTTGGCTTGACGGTGACGTTCCAAGATTACCGTCATACGGCATTTACATACATGTATCACAGCTCGTAGAGCATGTACTGATATTTTCGATTTCCACAGTAGAAATTTACAAATTACCAAAAAAAACTTTTTAAGTCAAGGTTTCTGCTTTCATAAACTAGTTCAGACTTTCTGGAAATTTTACAAAAAATACGGTCGACTTCTTTAAAAATTCGGATCTATACACGCAACAGAGTACATTTCTTTGGGTAATTCACAACCTGTCCTTTATGGTGATATGATAAACAAAATTAAAAGTATCATAGGTAGACAGCATAACCATCGAAAATGCGGCAGAGTCACCAAACGCCCTATATACCGTGGATATGATCCTATTGTCACCAGACGGACACTAGGCTTGGTACTTGACCAATCTACAGTCTTGTACCAGCGCATCATTGAGACTTGCACACTGACTGGCTGTGACGACGGGACTCCATGACGGGCCCTGTCTAAACCTTAGGTAGGGCCCCGACCACCTGTCCTCTCTGAATGTCAGTCGCCATCGGACTCCTCGGGTGATTACATACATGAGCTCGCTACAGCCGGCAGAGCACGGATTGTATTACGCACGCCCTCTTTTTATATCTATTTACATATTCATCTGTTTTGCTGGAGCTCTACGTTTTGCGGTCTTGTTTGCGTGATGTCATCTTACAGTGAGGAGGCTTTTTTACACTACAATTGTACGTTCTTCGAGACCTCTGGGTAATTGAAGAAGTGAGAGGGTTGTGCGCACGTATTCCAGGACAAACACACCATTTGCTACTTGTGTGGCAAATGGCCGTCCAAAGTCGAAACCGGTTGCCATTGGTCTCGTCGGTTAATGTGTAGTCTTTTGTGTTTGATGTTCACATGTCGCATGTCTCTTTTTAGTCTCATACTATGCTCCTCTTTTGTGTTTTTGCATCGGGTGTTTTGCTGTTTTGCTGTTGGTGCTGCAACGGGGTCTTGTTGGAGATCCCCTCCCTTCATGCACATCACATCTTGGGTAAATTTAGAGACATTCAATCTTAAGGATATTTGTGCGGCGCAAGTATGACCTCCCTTTGTAATCCGCAGTCCCGTGTTTACTTTCGGGATGGGTCCGTTATAGTTCTAATTTTAATCGTTAATATATGGAACTCTTATTGTATCGGAGATACAGATGTCGTATGTCTACAATGTCAACAAGACCGCGATCAAAGAAAGGCAGATTTAGATCTAAAAAACAACAATCTAAAGTCGACCTATTTATTAAGAACAATGTAGACAGGGAAAAAACAACGAGGGGTGACGATTGTAGCGAAGAATCTGCAAATGATGATAACTCGGAACACATTACATGGAGAGATGGCAGACGTGTTGTAGAGTTTGGTGTACTGATTGATGAACTGAAAGCAGGTTGCAGGTTTTGTGATCAGCCAATTTCACTTGTTGATCTAACATCTGAATTGAGATATGGACTGGGGTCTTTGTTGTCAGTGAAGTGTAAGAATGACCATATTAACCTCATACCGACTGGGAAGCGTCATTTTAGAGCCAAGAGCGACAGTTTGAAAGCAAGAGAACAACCTTGGGAAATAAATGACAAACTTGCATTTGGTAAGTGGTCAGTGTCATCGCTCATAAAAGGATTTTCAATGCGAGGTTTCATCAGTCTAGTGGACAGATGCAGTGAGAAGTGTATTCGGTCATGGTGAAAATTATTAGTCACAGACTAACAGACATAGGTTAATTTTGAGCCCTGAAGTGTTATAATGCCACTGTCCTGGCATGTTGTGGCTCTGACATTTCTATGTATCAATTTAGTGTCTCTCCACATAAAATGTCAAGGTTTTATATTACATGTTTGCCAGCAAAGCAAAGCGCCACTTACAGATCACTTTGTCCGTTGACCGTCTGTCTGTCTTTCCGTCTGTCTGTCCGTCCGTCCATCTGTCACATCTCTCACGCTTTACTTTTGCTGGCGCCACACGTATTCCGGGGGATTACCTAGTCTTGGTCATTTATGTTGGGTATGGCTAGCCAAGCAGGAGTTACTTCTGTGACTCCGTCAATTCGTGCATCCGTCCATCTTGCCTGACAATGTGAACACCATAGAGACAAAACCATTCAGTGTATTTTGATTAACTTTGTACACATTTTGCTCATGATGAGAGGATGATGCCTTGATTTTCAAGGTAAGAGGTCAAGGTCACATGGACCAATGTTGGGGTGTTTGGGGATGCTACCCTTTGCATTGCCATTGTTATACTTGTATCTATAAAATGCTTAGACAAGTTATTACCAGTAGTTGCATAGTATTATATAGGCATTACAAAGTGTAATGGTTCAAACCCATATGGCATCTTGCATACAAGGCATAAGAATGAAATTTTCATTGAAATAAAATTTTATCTTTTTAGGTATAGATCACTCTGGAGTTGGCTTCAAGAAGAGCAGCGAATTGTTCAGCATCCTCAACATTCCCTTTCCTAGTCATACAACATTGAAGCGATGTGAACGAGCAGTTGGCAAGGTTATTGAAGGTGTTGCCAAAGAGAGTTGTAGGGATGCAGCAATTTCAGAAAAAGAAAGGTATGGAATAATTCCCAGTAATTCAAAATCCCTCATTATGTTCATTGTAAAAATTTAGAGGGACTATCAAAGTCACTATAAATGAATTCTATCATATTGTAATGCAAGATCAATGCTTTGTGTACGTATACATTTATCCCAGCACACCCCAACATTTGTCCATCATCATCCTCTCATTCTGAGCAACACGTGTGCCAGGTTTTACCAAGATACTCAACAGCTTGCACTCTAGGTTATTTCCATATCTGTCCACTGTGACCTTTACCTTTGATCCCTGACCTTGAAAATCAATAGTAACCCTATCAACTTGGGCCATGGGGTCAAAGGTCAAGGTAAACTTTAGCCCAAATTGCGATGGGATGCCCCGCTTAGCGGAGCTCTTGTTGAAAAATATTTTTCATTTTCAGGACAGATGAATCAAGCCAGAAGGTGACAGCTTCCTTTGATGCGGGGTGGCAGAAACGAGGCTCAGGAAAGTCCTACAGCAGTTTATCAGGTATTTGAATAGACATAACATGGTAAACAACATGATTATAATGCAGGCAAAGATGCCTGAAGTATGAAATATAAATTACACTCAAAGTCACAAATTTTTAGTTATTATAGCCCTACCAATGAAGATGTGGTTTCACCATGTCTGGCTGTCCATCCGTCCGTCTGTCGACTGTACATGTATTTTTTTTTTTTTTACCTACAAGACAGCGCATTTTCATGCATCTTTATCAAAGGGCAAGGTCATGATGGACAAATGTGGGAATGTTTTGCTTTTTCTTGCCCTTATTTCTGAATAAGTCTAGCATCTTTTGACCTACATTTATAAAATTTTATACATGCATATTGTAAATGACATGAGGTGGAACTCCATTTGAGGTCAAAGGTCAAAGTCAAGTCAAACTTGAAGGTAGAACTTTTTGTCATTTACATACATGCAAGATAGCTCTTTACCTACGATGATGATACCAGATATATGTTGCTCATGACCTTAGGGGGGACCCCTGTTTATATTGGGGTCAAGTGTTCAAAGTTTACGGCTACTTGTGGGATGTGGGCTTTGTTACCGCAGGTGCTATTTGCACCTTGAGGACAATTCTGTTTGATCTTGAACAAGTTAACTTGGTTCAAGGTCATGGCACATCCTTCGGTCATTGACAGCAATGTTATGGAGATTATTATTATGAAGATTCAAAGTATGAAAAAAAGTTTGTGACATCCACAACTTAGACTAAACTGTGCTCTGCCCATCAAAGCAGTAAATCAAACCTATTGCCATTTGCCAAATGCAGAATTTTATAATGCCTTCACTGTGACCTTGACCTTAGAGATATGACCTTTGGTTCAGAGAGACAGGCAGGGTGATTCCCATATATCCACTCCTCAAGGTTTTATTTTGTTACATCTTTGTCATAATACATAATTTATAATGTAATAAAAATTATATACTTTTTTTATTGTAGGACATGCAGCACTTATTGGGAAAGAGACAGGGAAAGTAATATCGTATGCCACCAGGAATAAATTTTGTCGGAAGTGTGACTTTGCAGAGAGAAACAACATAAGTGCTGATGACCATGATTGCCGTAAAAACTGGACAGGTAGTTCAAAAGCAATGGAACCTGATATGTGTGTTTCAATGGTCACCAATTTACACAAAGACGAAATAAGCGTTGGTTGTTTGGAAATGGACAACGATGCCACTACCATAGCAAAAGTGAGAAGTGAGGTAGATCCGTCAATGAAAAAGACCTCTGACAAAAATCACACAATGAAACAATTTGCGAACAGACTTTGGGATCTGAAAAAGCAGAAACATTACAAAGAACTAAGTGCAAAGGCTATAACGCATATCAAGAAGTGTTTTTCATTTTGTTTAGCGCAGAACTCAGGTGATGTTAGTGCAATTCAGAGTGAACTGCCTGCAATAGTTCCACATTTATATGGAGTTCATGACAAGTGCAGTATTCAGTGGTGTGGGTACCTAAAAGCTCCAGATACGTATGTGCCAAAAAGACCACCCTATAAAAGATATTTACGAGATGTTCACCTAAAAAGTGACTTGAGTAGCATTTTGCAGGAATTTGCACAGAACTCGGAAATGCTGGCTCATCTTGGCAGTTCGTAGTCCAATGAAAGCCTGAACAACACCATCGCTAGTAAGGCACCAAAGGCGAATTTCTTCTCGGGATCAGAAAGCAATGACTACAGGTTTGCAGCTGCAGTTGCCCAAAAGAATTTAGGCTATCAGTATATTAGTAAGGTGAGATTTCATAAAGAAGGAAATATTCAACATTATGAGTCCCTGCTCAAAACACAAATAATATTTTCCAATGAATGACACGGGTCACACTTTTAGGATTATTCGTCGATTTAGCATAGATATATGGATAGAAGTACACATTTTTTGTATTGATTCGGAAATAAAGTGACACGAGTTCACGTGTAAATTCTTGAGAAGCGCTTCAGGTTTCACAAAATTTACACGTGACCCGTTTCACCTTATTTCCCAATCAATACAAAAAAGTGTACTTCAATCCATAAGTATACAACCTGTTTGTTGACAGCATGGTAAAGGCATGTTACTAGTACATGTACTTTTATGTTCATATGGAACAAGATGTGACATACAAGGGCATACCACGACCAACTCAAACGGGTGCATAACATACACCCAACTTACTGCCAACATACCTAAGAGCATGATAAATTAGTGCCAAAATGTTGCTTAGCAAGCAAAGACAGTAAAATTAGGCGAACACAATTATAATTATGTTTTCATAAGAAGGTACATGGCAAACGCATTTATTATGTTTTCATAAAAATGTCAATGTATGTCACTATGTGCACATCTACACAATAAAATGTAACATATATATATAACATTTATTTGAACAGGTGAATGAAAGGATGTTGCTGTCGCAAGGGAAAGTGACGCAGACGATGGCAGAGAAGACCGACAGGAAAAGAGAGAGAGCCCGAGAAGTTTCGAGAACAGTGGAAGCAAAACGACGGAGGATACAGAAAAAGGTTGACAAGTTGTCTGAGGAAGCCTGCTGTGAAACACGCGAAGGAACGACTTATGAAAGTGGAGTGGATCTAAATAACAACAGCCCAGATACGATAGAAATTCCATCAAACGTCATGACGCCAACGTTCCAGAAGGTGCCTGATGGAAAATACAGTTTTGTGTATTTTGATTTGGAGACTACTGGTTTGAGTAAGTTTGATTATTCTGCATCTTACCTGTAGCTGGCAGTAGTTGCAATCAAGATTGCTTTGACTTCTATTTGTCCGATACATGATTTTGTCATTCACAAGACAAGACAAGACAATCTTGCAGGAAACTAGTGAAGCGCTAGATTTTTCACATGGCACTGCCTGTTTGATACGTTCTTCTAGTGCAGGAAATATTGAAGTAAAGGGAAGCTAAAAGGAATTTTTCACATAGCAGCTAGAGAAATATTATCTATTAGTATACCTCACAGAGTCACACAATTGATATGACAAATAAAGAATCATGATCGGTCTAGAGAAGTCACGTGGGCGGAAGACAAATTTCCATGTCTCACATCTCACGGCTGTGTCTGCAGCATGCATGATTGGTGTGACATCATAGGGCAGATTTTGTGCACCATGTTTCATTCACTTAGAGTTAGAAAGGCAGGCATGCCGATCTGTGCATAAAAGAGTTTATCACAGTTGCAGGTGATCTGCTGTAAAATCCCTGTGTTGATTGACGCCTCAACTGGGATTTATTACAGCAAACTTCCCTTGACTGGCTGGGATAGATATGTCAAGGTCATAGACAGGTGAATGTCCATCTCTCTGTTATCATAAGAATAACATCTTACTGTCGGGAGAAAAATATCATGGATGATAAACAGTTCCCCCATAACTAAGATATGGTTGGATAAAACTAAGTAGAATTCTTCAAGAAGTAATTAGATATATTATATTGTATTTCAGACCATACAAACTTTGCAATAAATCTTTGCAATTGTTGAGATTTAGATAAATGTGAAAGTTACGAAGTAGAGTTTACAAACCATATGTCATTTGAGATGAAAAATAGACAGCATTTCAAATGCATGCAGCTGTAGAACTTGCTCAGTCTTCCATGGATACCCAAGCACAGGACCACGGTTTATATTTGAGAGTCAAACTAAGACATATATCATTTTTATTTTCAGGAAATGACAGTCACATAACACAAATAGGAGCTATCGTGGGAGACGAGAAGTTTGAGAGATTCGTTCTACCAAAGAAGAAGGTGGTAACAGGAGCTGTTGCTGTTACCGGGCTTTCATCATCAGGCACGCGATTGTTCAAAAATGGTGAACCAGTTGACGCTAGGGGCATCAAGGATTCTTTATCAGACTTTTCAACATGGATAACGAAATTTCCAGATCCAGTTCTTGTGGCACACAACGCTAAGTTTGATGCCGAGATACTGTGCAACACCCTTATCCGCATTAGTGACGTGGATTCCAATTTCATTGTGGGCTTTGTGGACACCTTGTCATTACTACGTGAAAAACTTCCCGGCAGAAGCTCGTACAAACAGGAAGAACTTGCAAAGGACCTCCTTCAACAGCAGTATAGTGCACATGACGCCCCATCACATGCAGCTGCTTTACAGGATATTGTGCAATGTGTTTGTTCAAATTCAGATGGTTTTCTAAAACACAGTTTCTCTGTACAGTCTGTTATCAATACCATTCAGTTTGAACACATGAAATCATCAAATATTTCTTCATTGTATATATTGTTTCAGAAGAATGTTATTTCTAAAATGATTTTGAACAAAATTGCTGCATCTGGATTGAACATTAGCCACCTACAGATTGCTCACAGGCGTGATCCTGAAAATGGCATCAGGAACTTATTGTCAGAAAAAGTTTCTTCTACTGGTCAACCACGAGTTACAGCAAATTCTAGAATTATTTCTAGCATTAGTCATCATTTTCAGCTTTCATGTTCATGATTTTGCAATAGTAAAGAAAGATAACTCTAAATTTGAAATTTTGCAGTTTATTAAAATTTTTTTTGATCATTGATATTTCTGAAAGACACATGGTACGTGTAGATGTTATTGGTCTCAGCATGTGTATAATGACTTCAAGGACTTAGATACAAAGTTTTAGGTAAAACAGTCCGGAGATGGCAAAAATATTTGCGAATATGTGACGGTGTCCATTACGAACAATACTGACTTTCCCAAGTCTGGTATGAAGAGGAAGTTGAAATTGTTCACAACATTGGCAGGTTGTGATACTATTGGGTAAAATGAATTTATATCATTTATAAACATATTTTGCCTTCCCAAATTTCTGGGAAATCTATCCCGAAACCAGAAACGTGTCGTATCGCCTTAAAGAGTTTAATCTTTTAATATCCGATGCTATCAATTTATATCGCTGTTATTAGTATTTTTCTGCTGTGAAACTGTTTATAAAAATAATGCTTATTAACGGCGACGCGAACTTATTTCGATATTAATGCGCCGTTCTTAGCAACGGTTGCCGTCACGCGCAAATCTCCCTACTGAACTGCGTCTCCGGTGAGTGTCGTAGCGGAAAATTATCAGGCCAAAATTTCGTATAGATTAGTAGCAATTTAATTGTTTGGTAATGTGTTTGAATGATCTAACTCTAAAAATTGCTTGTATATAAAAGTATTATATAATAAATAACAACTTTATACTTTTCAAAAACAGGATCGTAAGAATATCATCCAGGTTCCTAGATGTACCAATGAAACATTTCACATCATTATGTTTTCTTTGCTTTTGAAGATTAGGATAAATTCTTTTTTTATACGTGTATAAAGATAAATCTGCACCAAGGGGCGCACAATTAGTACCCAATGGGAATTTTCAACAATGATATCATGTGCATTGTAATAATAGAAAATTACTCAAAACACTCAAAGTCGAACTCAAAGGTGATCTGTATTTTGCAACCTAGGATTTAGATGTTAACGAGTGGCATGTATTAATATCTTGATTCCAGGAATTTCCCTCTACTGCATATATCAATGACTGTTGATTTTGCTACCGGCAAGCTTTGTTACTTATCAAATACATATGTATCGTCTTTCTTGGGGTCATTTTGTGTCTTTTTGTGAGGGAAAACTTTCATTTTCTCTAACTGTGAGTTGGTGTGGCAGTTGTATAATAAACTATTCAAATTCAATAGTATAATTTAATAACAGATGAATTTGCAGCATGAATCAGACATGCATGTTTCGAGTACTTAGCCCTCGTCAATGATCCTCAATCTAAACAATGTAACTTTGACTTAGACTGTTAATGTTATTATGTCCACAAATTTTCCGAAATACGTAGCAAGGTTATGTGTGCTACAGAAATTTTGATAACAGAGACTTTCGAAAGCGCCGAAGAAACGATCAACCTAAGTTGATCTAAGCATTCTTCTTTGCTACATTTTGTATGTAAATCATATTTTATCGGGGTTTACTATACTTAGCTTCTTTACAAACATTTCCAAGGCAAGCAATATTACTTCGACAGAATAGAAATGGTTACAATGAGTCAGAATATATTATGGAGGTAGGTTTATCTGGGATGTGATATGACGACCAAACTGCAACAGTATCAATTTGATACATTTTGAATTTGTGCGATGCTGCATTGAATTGTTTGCGTTGAGCCACAAATGATGAAAATCGGTTTTACAGTTTGACTACGAGGGCTGATTGATATGTTATGAGCCCCGCATTTAAGAATTTCAATTTTATCAGACATTTTGCATTTTTTTCTACATAATCTGCTTCAGTATCCATAAACTTTTGCAACCCGTGTTAAAGGGTCTCAATACCACTTTTTAAAGAAATCCTTATTGACTGGTCAAAAAGTCGTTTACTGCATCATCGGACTGCTTTCGGTTTTGGAATTAGGTGATTGCGATTAGGTGAGTCTGATGGAGCAAGATCACGTCAATAAGGCGGATACTCAATCACATTAAAGCCTTCATTATGAATGGCAGCCATTGCAGTGACATACTTGTGAATAGGAGCATTGTCTGATGGAACAACACACCGTTAACTAGCGAGCTTTCCGCGGCGCTAAAGGTTAAGATTTACCCGTAACTTTGTCAGAAGTGAAGCATAGTATGTGTCATTGATTGTTTGTCTTTTCATGAGATAATCTATCAGCAGAATACCTTCTGTATCCAAGAAAACCAAGGCTCACAACAATCAATCATCAAAACAATATGAAGCTATACTGTTTTATAAGAAGGGCGCGCATAATTGTCACCTTACATGAAGGGTAGAGGTGTCGGAGCAATGAAATTTGATTCGTTGAAATGATCCCATCCTTTTCGTTATATTGCTAGATAAAATAAGAAATATAACTCAACTATCAATTAAACTTTCTATATCATAAATACTATTATTCTTGCCATGACCACTGCGAAATTTTAAAATAATCAGACATGATTTACGAATTTTATGAGAATCTATGCATGATATTGTTGATCAAACAAACCTACAACTGATGACGTCCGAGTCCTTTGCGGAGCACCAGACAGTCATTCAGTTTTGAATTTCGATTGAATAAAACAAACTGACACTTAACGGCTGCAAATACATCATGATATGGACCACATACATCGATACTTTCGATACTATATGGACACGACCTAAGACAGTGCATACGTTTTTGATATTGTTTTCATTTTCGTGCGTGAACATCGACGGCGGTTGTGGCTAGACAAACAGGCGATGCTTACTCATCCCGGGTACCTGGCCCCACCTCTAGCTTGCTAGGGGTCCGTCGATGCTCAATTTTGTGTTCTATTGTGAGTGCTGGTGAGATTATTGTCAGAATCTACTTTAATTCAATGCTAACAACAGAGCATGCACACACCAGACAAGAATTAAGAAACAATTTTTTAAATTCCATTGCAAGAATGTTAATATTTCAAAGAGATAAGATTTTCTAAAGCATAAGGTTACTATCATATTTAACGAGTCAACGACAGCAAATATATAGTGTTTATTTAGAACGGCTGCTCCTTGCATAATGGGTCACTGCTATGTGTGTCATCAATTTTATAACAATATGCAATGAGGTAAACCGACAACATGGTAAGTCATTATCGTACGATCGAGAGCATGCATGTAATCTATTTTGTTTGAATATGTGCGTATTGTTACTTTTCTCTTGATTCTATTTATGTTAATTAAAGTCTGAAACATACATTACAATATAAATAACGATCTTAAATTTGGGTCAGGATACTTGCAAGTGCATTTCAATATAAGAGTTTTCGTACAGGTTCACCATCTATTCTCTGTATGCTTGTTACTATGTGTTACTATGTGTGGCGATGTAAAATAAGTGGCATTTACATATCACAGCTCATCCGGTACGCTAGAGCATGTACTGATATTTTGGATTTTCACAGTAGAAATTTACAAATTACCAAAAAACTTTTAGGTCAAGGTTTCCGCTTTCATAAACTAGCTAAGACTTTCTGTAAATTTTACAAAAATTACAGTCAACTTCTTTTAAAATTCGGATCTATACATGCAACAGAGTACATTACTATGGGTATTACACAACCTGTCTTTTATGGTGATATGATAAACAAAATAAAAAGGATCAAAGGTAGGCAGCATAACCATCGAAAATGCGTCAGAATCATCAAACGCCTTTTATACCGTGGATATGATCCTAATGTCACCAGACGGACACTAGGCTTGGTACTCGACCAATCTACAGTCTTGTACAAGTGCATCCTTGAGACTTGCACTCTGACTGACTGTGACGACGGGACTCCTTGACGGGCCCTGTCCAAACCTCTTTAGAGAAGACAGGGCCCCGACCACCTGTCCTCTCTGAATGTCAGTCGGCCTCCTCGGATGATTACATACATGAGCTCGCTACAGCCGGCAGAGCACGGACTGTATTACGCATGCCCTCTTTTTATATCCATTTACATATTCATCTGTGTCTCTTGGGCATCTGCGTTTTGCGGTCTTGTTTGTGTGATGTCATCTTATAGTGAGGAGGTTGTTTTACACCACAATTGTTCGTTCTTCGAGACCTCTGGGTAATTGGAGAAGTGAGAGGGTTGTGCGCACGTAATTCAGGATAACCACACCATTTGCTACTTGCGTGACAGATGGCCGTCCAAAGTCGGCACCGGTTACCCATTGGTCTCGTCGGTTTATGTGTAGTCTTTTGAGTTTGATGTTTACATGTCGTGTGTCTCTTTTCCGTCTCGTGCTGTACTCGTCTTTTGTGTTTTTGCATCGGGTGTTTTGGTGTTTTACTGTTGATGCTGCAACGGGGTCTTGTTGGAGATCTCCTCCCTTCTTTTTGCTAGGATAACTGACCTTCATTCTTGTATATATAATTATACATTTGTACAACGTAAATGTACGATTAACAACCTATTTGAATATCAATACTACATAAAGTGGAGGTCAATGAAGGTCACATGGCTATATAAGCCAATCAAATTTGTAACACTCCTCAGGTCATGAAAACTAACGTCAGAGCTATCACGTGTTTACCATGAAATGTTGACAATGATAAGAATTATAAACCTGAATTTGATATCAGTATAATCTTTGAGGATAGGCGAAGACATTTAAGAACAAATACAAATGTGAAATCATTTTTATATTAAATTCGATACGATTCGGACAATTGGGGTCCTAAGAGGTAATCATGCACGCATTTACGTAAACCGAGGGTTGTGTACATTTTGTGTAATTATTTTTCGATTAATAAACACAAGGTATACTTATTTTGTTCTTAAAATAAAGAGTTAAGATCAGACTTCAAGACTAAATAGGTGGAAGTGTCCACAATTTTTTATAAGAAAGAAATGTCACTTATAATTTGGTTGAAAACTGCATAAAATCTTATACAGCTGTCACACCTGAACGACATCATGGTCGAAACCTTGTTGCATGATAATTATACATAAAATCACTGTAGCATAACACGAGACAGGCAAATAATCCCTAGCCCGGGAAGTCCCTCCGATTAAACAAGGTAAATACTGTCTAAATCTTCGTTATATGAATTAATTTTAGGTATATCATACGAGTATCAGTATCATTTATACGACGGTAATCTATTCTGGTCAAGAATATAATTCTATTCATAGAACACTTCAACAGAAAATTTTACTTATTTATAAGTTTATTTTCGTGCACCATATCATAACATGTTAACAAAATTTTTTAAAATTCTGTTGAAGTGTTCTCTGAATATACCTCTTTTCTTGACCAGAAAGATTACCAGCGTATAGCTGATAGTGATGCTCATTTGATAGGCTTAAAATAGGTTTCCTTTAAAGTAGATTTAGACTGTATATACCATACTTAATCGAAGGGTATTCCAGGGCTAGACAGTATTTCGATATCACCTGATACGCTACTGTGAAAATGGACACTTGGTCTCACTCGTATAAGATCGGCTCTGACCACAAAGGGTCTTCTGTAATCTTGCGCTTTTCATATAAGATTGTTTAACCAAACCTCCGAAGCTCCTTTACGAGACAGTATATATGATTTATTCGGTATACTTTTGGCAACATACCGTGTAACCACAAATTTTCATGAGATTCTTTTTTTTTTCGCTATTTAGTAGTAATTTGAAATCGCGAAAAATTATTTATGATAAGTTAAAACTTAAATTGGTATATCATTTACATTTCTGTATAATCGCACATGCGTCATGATTTACGTTTTCCACTTAAATGCAAATAGAAGCGAAATGAGTGTACTCCTATCATAGACCTAACTTCTATTTGGCCATATTTAATTCTTTAGATTGAGTATCACTGAAGAGGGTTAAGTAACCGAAACGTGCATGTCTGGTCCATGCTGTAAATTTTATCTGTTCTTAAATGATGCTATTGAATTTGAAGACGTTTAACATTCAACAGTGAAAGGTACAAAACAGTAACATCATATGTACATATTTGCCAATAATTTAGGGATCGCGAAAAAATGTACTCGCGAAAATAAAAACACCTTTTTTACTGTAAAATCGCGAAATTGATACTCGCGAAAATTTCTGGTTATCGATATTTAAATGTAACATTTAATATTTTTCAGGCTAAATTATACAGTTTAGATTGTGGACCTGGTAAATTCCCCATATGTGAATACAATGGATATAGATTCGTCTCTAATGTGTTTTACGAGGGTCACGACCATGCCAAGATGAAGGAACATATGGAGGCCTTAGAAAACATGGAAATGAGAGATGATGACGTTTTACTGTTGTCTTATCCTAAATGTGGTGACTTTTTTTCCTTTTTCTTATTTATCTATTTCATTTCTTTGTTCTTATTCATTTTTCTTTATTATCATCATTAGTATTGCATTGTTGCAAATATATCTATAGATATATTCTAATCGTTTTTAAACCTCTCAGTTTGCTTGTTTTACTATATATTTTGACCATATTAGAGTTCAAAAACGTATGATTTGTTTCCTCTTGAAATGGATAGAATAGAATCAAACCACATTATACACTTGGTTTAAACTCCAATCCAATTATGTCATGCGTCGAAGTCAAAGATATCGTTAAAATTTACGGATACCTTCTTTGCGTTTAACCTTTCTCTGTTAATCTCTCCTTAAATTTAACAAAACAATCTTCTTTTATTTACATTAAGCCAGCTTTGACATTTCATCTAAAACAAATGTCCACCA
This sequence comes from Pinctada fucata, assembly GCA_028142955.1. Classification (NCBI taxonomy): domain Eukaryota; kingdom Metazoa; phylum Mollusca; class Bivalvia; order Pterioida; family Pteriidae; genus Pinctada; species Pinctada fucata. The sequence goes on from AP027114.1 coordinate 39,227,191, forward strand.
GTTACATTACATAATGGACAGACAGTCTATCAACTTTATCACAAGAATGTGTTATCCTTGTTTGGTCTCAAAACCTTTCCCCTAAATATCTCTTTCAAAACCCGCAAGGATGGACACTTCCTACATTACAGCTGTATTTTTTTTCAACACGATCGTGGCTTCAACTTCTAGCGATCTGCATTTGACCTGTGCACATTTCAGAATAGATTATCTGTTTGGATTTTTTATTCATTCATCTTGAGCAAAGAAAAAGAAACATTGTATTTCGCCGCTGGATCAGCCCTTACGAAGGGTAAATGAGAAAGCTACGATCATGTACAATAAGAGTGTCCATCCTTGGGGGATTTAATACATACATGAAGAGGAAAGCATTTGTACCAAAGAAAGGATTTGTGACCAAATATGATACCTCGACTCTGTGGAATTAATAAGGATAATAATGTCACTCATGAAAATAATATTTCTCCCCAACTTGAACTTCATTTCAGGAGCTCATTTTGTGCGAGAAGTTTGTCATATGCTTCAAGTTGGACGAGTTGAGTACATCACAGAGGACCTGGATTTTCCTATAGAATATAGAAGTACCAATGAACTCTCCCGTCTTCCGTCACCAAGGACGCTCTACAGTCATCTCTTTTATCATATGTTGCCGAAGCAAATTCAAGAAGGAAAACGAGGGAAGGCCATAGTAGTTACTCGAAATCCAAAAGATGTTGTTGTTTCCTTCAGGCATTTTGAATCAAGTAGAGCTCAGGTTGAGCTTCCAATAGACGCTTTCGCCAATCTTATGATAACTGATCAAAGTAAGCTATTGATTATACATTATATTCATGTAGCTGCTTATCTATAACTATGACATCATTAAACTGGATTTTTTGTCTTTCCCACCTAATCGAAGGTTTTGTAAAAATTACCTAATTCAAGTATTTGAATTTTCTATGATTTGTATGGCCAAGTATGCAATAAAGGTTACTGTGTAGAGATTTTTATAATAACAGGCTGATCAAAGGAAGATCAAATAGTGGTCAGGAGATTGTATGATCGTTTTCTTCTTTTTAAAGTTTTAGTCTCGAAGTCGTATTTGTGAATTGCAGAGTACTCAAACGAGCGATATAAACTAAATGTATTTATTTCTCCCTTTCAGTCATATGCAATTCTTTCTATGTATGGAGGAAGCATTTACTTCACGGAATACAAAAGGAAGAAAATTTCCGAGGCCTTACGGTCCGGTTTGAGGACCTTGTGCAGGTATGTTAATACAAAAAAGGAGGACATCTCCAACAAGACTCGGTTGAAGTACCAATAACAAAACATCAAAACACACCCAGATGAAAACAAAGTAAAACCTACACAGCAATATTTACATTCCTACTGCGTTTCCCTTATATAAAGGTACCAAACCAACTGTTGCTTTATTTCTCGATAATCGCAAGAGCCTATCACGTGACTTTAGAACTTACGCGGATTAATTTCTGATAAAATGCCCATTTTATTTATTGCTTTAATACAGATTCAAAACATGTATCCATTATCAAACGACGCCGTCTACCCCCAGTGATTAAATGTGTCAAAATCTAGGTCACCCACATGTACACTTCCAAGAAGTGTGACGTAGTAAGTCGATCACGCGTCAGTAGACGAAGTTCAAGGACGAACTGCATTGTTGTCTGCAGAAAGATGCCGTGTTTGGATGAGCGAATATTCAGGCATAAGTGGATCAAATATTCAGTATTTAGGATGAGGATTTGATTCACTTGTGTCATTATCAACAGTGAATTTATCTTTGCTTCTTATGGATTCATAAAATCAGAAATACTTCGAGTATCAGCGAATCTTTAGCCATGATGTTGAGGTAAGTCATGAAAATACCGAAAGTTTTCGCGTTTTCGACGGCTGTACTCGACTTTTGCATTATTCTAATTACTTCCAGATGAAATAGGGTATTTACAGAAGTTTGTGTACAATAATACCGATTGATTTCATATGTCTAAGTAGTTTAACTTATAACAGTGTGTTAAAAAGAGTTTTCAAAAGTTTTCCCTTCAGTTCAGTGAGATTTCTCCAGTTTAACTCTCCGCCATGTCTGAATAATGTTGGACAAAAGTCACGAATTTTCACGATTCAATTTTCTTCAGTTTTAATTGAAATGTTCAAAATACAGCAAGAGGACAAAATTCAGTTTCTCATTTGTCAACAACGTTTCCGTACAGAAGGTACTACTTCGAATCAAGCGAAAACGTCGAACGTTCGTTTGCTCTTACGTCAAATTGCGTTCTCCCTCCGCAATGATATTTCAAATGTAAAGAAACTGACTGAAAAATTGGCAGAAATAATTTAGTTAACACGTAAAATGTAAATATAAGGATTGTTTTTCAGCTTTTGCGCTTTATCGGTGTGTATTGGCAGTAGGGAATGGAAACAAAATTCATGAAAAGCACTTCGTGCTTTACATATTTTGTTTCCATTCCCTACTGCCAATACACACCGATAAAGCGCAAAAGCTGAAAAGCAATCCTTAAATAATACCGAAGCAAGTGACGCAAATTCGACAAGGAAGACCAAACATGACATCAATAAATTGGACGCTGTAAGCATCACTGATGAGAATTTGATATTCGAAAAACGTGTCTGGCGCATGAACTTTGATTTGAAATTTTAATCATGAAGGTATAGAGTTGGAGCATTTCCGTATTATAATTATAAATACTTATTTTATGTTGCAGTGTGGAGCAGTTAAAATCGTTCCCCGTGACTTGATGTTTAAAATTGAATTTATTACTTCTTTCCAGCTCTGTCGCCTGAAAGAAGCTTCGGTATGGCCTTTTATCGATTTCACGTCATATATGTTATTTTGCTATTTCTGAAACTTGTAATTCCATTCAAAAATATCATCGAAATATTCAAGGAGGTTAACATCTTAGCACCATCCCTCCAATGTTATTTTGAAAATAGATTATATTTGGATATGCTACTGAATCGACTCTACAGGAAATTCGGAGCCATGCACTTTTTTAAAGGAAATGCACAAATCTAAATTCTAAAAATAAATCAAGAGGGCGTTGCTGAAATGAATTTCGGCGACTTCGCGGCAAGCATCACTGATGAGAATTTGATATTCGAAACACGTGTCTGGTGCAGAAAAATTGGTTTGAAATTTTCTTCATGGAGGTAAAGATTCGGAACAATTCCGTATTATCAAAACATCAAACACAAAAAAACTACACACAATGGGCAACCGGTGCTGACTAAGGATGGCCATGTGTCACCTTCAATCATTAGCAAATAAATGATGTGGTTATCAGATAAATCGTCCAATTGATTTGACAGTTGAAACATTCGTATATGACCAATAGATAAAAAAGAAGGAATTATATCATAAAGAAACTATGCTGCAATAATTAGAGCGAAAACGTTAGCTGTTTGTCTCATTAGTTATTCCTCTTTTTGGTTCTGAAACAAGATATGTATGGAACATATGTTATCGTGTTGTATTTTAAACAGAGAAAAACAAGAAATTCAAATCTGTTGCAACTTGCAAGAGAGCAGCATTCTTTACAAAAATGTCTAAATGCAATGTACAAGGCATACGTGCTTCGGATAATGAATCCTTATCACTGTTTTTTTTTTTTTTTTTTTTTGGACTAGTAATCTCAGCTGGTTCAATCATCGCTAGTACATTGTACAATGTCACACTGTTTAAAGTACAGTCCACGTAAGAATAAGACATACATATACATTGATACATTAAACGTTTTAGCAAAACTTGTTATTTCTGTTTTGAGACATATATGTTGTACGGATCAAACACTAAAGGCAGCGATGTTGAAGCGAGATATTCACCTAATAATCAATAAAGGATTATGAAGGGAAATACTGGCGGAAAAAATTCTCTATATAATTCAACCAAAATTGTTACCCCTATAACTTTCTTCACCATCCAAGTATAAGAAATTTCTTCATGATATTCATATGGAGGCTGATCTGAACACATTTCGAAAGGAAGAAATCCAGCAAAAATTTTAAGATTTTTCAACTGCCTGATCATTTCGTGGACCTGTACTTAATATTTCTCTCTTCTCATACTCACTATTTAATTTTCGTCTCATTCGGTCTGATGACTAAGGAGCATATATTTCAATTAATGATGGTATGATTATGGTATATGGTAAATACATGTATATCCTTTTTGTGTGGTGTCTTCCTATGTATGAGGTATTCTTGAAGGGGTGTTTTCAGCCCAAAAAATCAAAGTTGACATTTGTGGCCACTCCTGTTTACGTTTTCTATATTTAGTATTTTGCTTCGTTAATGTCCTATCTTAGTTGTTTTTGTCGGCCTGTGGATTGAAGTTTCGAAATCAATTGCTGCTTGCAATTGATTACCTCTGGGTAATTGGAGAAGTAAGAGGGTTTTGCACACGTAATCCATGATAACCACACCATTTGCTACTTGCGTGGCAAATGGCCGTCGAAAGTCGATACCGGTTGTCCATTGGTCTCGTCGGTTTATGTGTAGTCTATTGTGTTTGATGTTTATATAGTGTATGTCTATTTTTCCGTCTCACAGTATGCTCGTCTTTTGTGTTTTTGCATCGGGTGTTTTGCTGTTGTTGCTGCAACAGGGTCTTGTAGGAGACCCCTTCCTTCTTGCATGGATCTCGGGGGGTTTTCATCTGTTATGTGCAAGCCTCGCTTTGTTTACTTATAAGTAATGGTTTTATGGGGTTTTTTTATATTGTTCTCACAGCACCCTAATGAAGAAATATCCAGGATAGCGAAATACCTCGGGAAGAATGTTTCAAATGATCTAATTGATGAAATAAGAAAAGCTTGCGAAATTTCAACAATGAGGAATGAGAAAATCAAACGCCTACCAAAAGATGTTGAAAAGTATTTCAAGGACGGATACGAAGCATTTTACAGAAAAGGTAACTTCCATTATACTCCTATTCAATTGTTTAACGTCTTCAAATTGATTAGCATCATTTTCGAGCAGATGAATTTACAGCATGGACCAGACATGCACGATTCGGGTAATGAATCCTTGTCAGTGATCCTCAATCTAAACAATTCAATAAGACCAAAATCTGTGAAAATTATGTCCTAAATATACCGAAACATATAGCAAAATTACTGGAATATAATGCCACAGGACCCAGGTTTTAGAAATTTGAGAAAATTTATTTTAGATATATATATTAAATGCTCAAAACTTACTATTGGTAAACTACGTATATATATTTGTACAGTTAATTGAGACACGTCAAACGAATTTAATACGAAGAAAATATTAAATCCGTTTATCTGGGCATCATGTGGTAATGAAGAAAATTCCAAAACAAAAGGAGCTTTGTACATTCCTTTATGTATAACCGTGTGAAAGTTGTCTAAAATTTGATTAAGCACTTTTCAGAAATGATTAAAAAAGCACATTTTTCTTATTTAGGATCTGTTGGTAATTGGAAAACAGATCTTCCAGCAGAGGTGAACGCAGCATTAGACAAATGGATAGCTTCACAAGATGACGACGATTCAGCTGAATTTCCAAATTACAAGAACTTCTACACAAAGGATTAGTGAAGCCTTTTGATGAAATACTGCCGTATTGGCTCATCTTGTAAATGAGATTGTCTCGAATATATGTCAGTGATCAATAATTATCCGATTGATGCCCATTAAATACATCTTATATTGAATACACTAATCGAATCTTCAGCTTTTTGAAACTTTAGATTTAAAATATAAGAGGAACCCGCAAAATATTAGAAAATAACCTGATATGAGACATAACTTTTGAAACTTTCTGGGCAGTTAATTTCTATTATCTTAATCGAAATACGGTCCCTGAATAGAGCGCTGGGTAGTTTGTTTAGTCTAGCTTTTTTAGCTTTTGTTTGCTTGTTTAAACATGTTTCTATATTTGAGGTATGATCCTTAATTTAATCGACCCTTGTATTGCCAAAGGTCACCTTCATTATTTGCGTTGTTCTTCATACCCAAATAATATTTTATCAAGTTTTGTGGTTGCTCTCATTCTTTCTGCATATTTGTTGAAGCTCGCAATTCTCTTCTCCCAAGCTCCTAGTCCTGCTACCATCCGGGGGTTCGCGTTTCTTAATAAAGACCTAGAAAACTATGTCATATTCCCCTAGATCTTTAACTCTTGAATAAGATTGCTTCTTCATTTGACATGGCTGGAAGCATCACTGATGAAGATTTGATATCAGAAACACGTGTCTGGTGCGTGATAAATTGGTTTGAAATCTGCTTCGGGAAGGTTTAGAGTTTGAAAAATTCTGTATTATTTATAAAAATACTTATTTCCTGTTGCATTTTGTAAATAAGTTTCCCGTGACATGAATGTTCTAGCTTTGTCGCTTGATTAAAGCTTTGTTTTGGCCCTTTATCCATTTGACACCATACATATTATTTTATCATATTATTCCTGTGGAAAATCTGATGATTTTGCCTTGCCTTATCGACTATGAGACTGAATAACTGATGGGTACTTCTGTGATGTTTAATCTGTTATTTCGGAAACGACATTTCATCCAAAACTATCATCGAAATCAAAGAATGTTAACATCTTAGCACCATCCATCCAATGCTATTTCGAGCATAGATTTTATTTGGACATGCTACTGAATCCACCTTACATGAAATTTGGAGCAGCGGTTTCAGTCAGCCGCACACTCTCTGTAAAGTAAAATGGACAAATTTAAATTCAAAAAACAAAAAAGAGGGCCTTTCTGAAATGAATTATGACGGCTTCTGACAATCACTTCGGCTGGAAGCATCACGGATGATGATTTCAAATCCGAAACAAGTGTTTGGTGTATAATAGATTGGTTTTAAATTTTCTTTGGAACACTTCCGTATTATCCCACATTTCTCTTATTATGCGTATGTGTTTCGCTGTGATTACTACAACATAGTCTCGTAGCAATGGTTGTGGTTTTACATGATTAGGCACTAAACAGCCAGGAAACTCTTTTTTCAAAAATCTGCAAATCGAGCGGATGCCACACAGGACTCGATGTCAACATCAACAGCGAAACAACGAAACACCTCTATGCAAAAAACACAGAGTGGACAAGTACAAGAGATGCAAAAGGGCAATGAACACAAAAAGTCGAACATGTCAAACACTACACATGAACCAAGTAGACCAATGGGCAAACGCTGCTGACTTTGGACGGCCATCGGCCACGTAAATAGCATTGATGATCTAGTTATACGTATTATGAATGCAAAACCCTCCCACTTGTCCGGGTACCAAGTGGTAAAAAGAACACACAAATTTTGTATATAATAGCCTCCAGATCTCCACACAAACAAACCAGTGAAACACAGAGGCCCAAGGAACACGTAGATGAATATGTCAATAGATATAAAATCATACGGACGTACGAAACAATCCGTATTCAGCGAGTACATACATGCACTCTCTCAAGACGTCCGAACAATCAGAAAGATAAGGTTTTCGAAGCAGCGTCTTCTCTAACGAAACTTGGACAGGGCCCGTCATGGAGTCCCGTCGTCACATTGAGTTATAATGTAACTCATAAAGAGGTGTATATTTTCCAGAGTTCCCGCTTGCCAAAATAGAATGGCGCCGCGCCCTCAATGCCCTCTCTTGGACCCTTAATGCTCTTTCAGTTCTCCTTTTAATGCCTTTCGATGTGGTTTTCATGCCTGCCTTTGTCCTCCCTTCAAGCCCAATTAATTATGATGTACGTGTGCATTATTTAATGCACCGTTGTATGTGCACGCACTTCCTTTAATCAAATTATTTGACAATCTGTTGACTCCGAGAGTATGCGGCTGACTGAAACATCATTCTGGCTCTCTTTAATAGTATTTGTAGGAAAATAATAATTTAAAAGTTTTATATCCTGTAATCGATTGAAAGAGGATAAGATTTAACATGTAAAACTCAAACAATATTTTTCAAGCATTGCAAAAACTATTAACTTTCCATTAGTCACAAACTTTAAGTACTTAAACCCTCCAAGATAAAGAGAATTTCTATAAGATATTTCTTGCTCACACTATTTACATAAAAAAAACGAATATGTATCATCATGATTACAACTTTTCAAAAATTGATAACGACATAGATTATTCAACTCAAATTAGGGTAAAAGGGTACATTTTTGTAAGATTATTCGGTAAGTAAAAAGCACACAAACCTTTCCAGATTGATGACTAGAAAGGTGAATTAAAGCTTAGTGCAGTCAGCTCAATTTTTACGATTTGAATATATTTAGAAACATTGAATTTGTAAAAATCGTTAATTCGATGGCTAAAACGCACGTATAAAAGCTATAATGTCTATTTACCTGGATCTAGTTATCTAGTGGTATGTTTCATAACCTATTAAGACCAAAATAATATAGACCGCAGCGCGAGCTGGAAGCGCTCTCTTAAATAGAAAAGGAAAAATAGATATAACCCCCTTATCTACCCTCTTTACGTAACGCCATTACAGTACACTATGGTACCTAAATTTTGTCTCGAGTGAAAATGACGTCATCTTGAAGGTAAATGACTTATTTACGTTAGGGCGCATGTGCGTCCAGATTTCAAACAAAAATTCGAGCTAACTCCTCATTATTTGGTTTTCTTTTTCAATTGCACGAAAGGAAGCAGTCCTAAAGATTGAAATACTTGTAATACTGTGCTCTTGTCATACCACACATATCCTGCTAAAGATTGAAATACTTGTAATATCCCACCCATCCTGCTACGTCTTTCGGTAAATTTTGGGACATAATAATTTTCACACTCTTTGGTAACATCACATTTTCAGATCATTGATCTGTTACACCTATTCTATTTATCTACACAATGCATTTCATTTATATATATATTCGCATGCCGTTGAGTGGGAAAAGATGACGACAATAGGGCGTGCTAGTAGCTTATACCCCTTACTTTAATGGAACGGGGATATGTTGCCCCGATATCTTACATGCGCCTCTTTCTTTGACGTCGCCATTTTTCTGGGGTTTTTTTTTTCTTTAATCATCCAGAAAACTTGTGATTTTGGAAAAAAAATACCTAAAACTCTACAAGAAATAAGATTTCTTTAACATTAATTTAATATTCGCTGGCGACACATACATGTGTTCACTTGAACACGAATCTATTTTCATCGTTTCCTGTATCGATCTTATCCCCCCCCCCCTAAAAAAGCGATGAAATTCGACAACATTCAACGAGCCCTACTCGGGATACAGGGTGCTTGATCCATCACTGATCCACCACTGTTACCATATGTATTATTATATTAAATTAATTCTAATTTTGCAGTTTATTTTGATAATTGAATTATATCTATAGATTAAATTAAAATGATAACCGCTTAATTTCTATGATCAATACCGAAAAGTAACAGTGTTGAAGTATTGCGTAATGATTACACAAGTGCGCATGACTTTATAAAGTGTAACATTTACAGAAAAAAGTGTTAAATTTACAGGAAAAAGTGTAAAATTTACAGGAAAAAGTGTAAAATTTACAAATAAAAGTGTAAAATTTACAGACAAAATCATTTATAAATGTAAAAATTAGGGGAAAAAGTGTAAAATATACAAAAAAAGAGTAAAATTTACAGACAAATGTGTAAAATTTACAGAAGAAAGTGTAAAATTAACAGAACAAAGTGTAAAATTTACAGAAAAAGGTGTAAAATTAATTAAAAAGTGTAAAAATAAGAGACAAAATTGTAAAATTTACAAAAAAAGGATTAAATTTATAGGAAAAATGTAAATTTGCAAAAGTGTAGAATTTACGCATAAAGGTGTAGAAATTACACATAAAGGTGTAAAATGTACACATTAATGTGTAAAATGTACACATTAATGTGTAAAATGTACACATAAAAGTGTAAAATGTACACATAAAAGCACATAAAAGTGTTACATTTACAGAAAAAATGTAAAATTTAAAGAATAAAGTTAAACATTTACAGAGAAAAAAGTGTAAAATTTACAAATAAAAATGTGAAATTTACAGGAAAAAGTATAAAATTACATAAAAAAGTAACAAATTGACTGCAAAAAAAAATTATAATTCACAGATAAAAGTATAACATTTACAAATAAAAGTGTAAAATTTACACAAAAAAGTGTTACATTCACAGAAGAAAGTGTTAAATTTCATCATAAAAACGTGAAATTTACACAAAAAAGTGGAAATTAACATATAGAATTGTAAGATTAACACTTTTATGAGAAAAAGTATCAAACGGCACTAATACGCTTCCGTACTTATGAGACATAAAATCCTATGATACAAGTCTTGTAAGACTAGTTTTACCGAGTGTACCGGGCTTTAATGAAACCATACAATGTATTCTTTTAAATGAATAATTGTCTGTTATTTCCGCTTGTATCAGAGTTTGATTTTCTATACGGTATTGAAACTTTAAAGAAATATTCTTTGAGATCGCTTGCCTTCCAAGAATATTTTTAAGAGACACGCACATCATTCATTCCTGTAATAGAAACAAAGCAGACTCGGCTGAGGCATAATTATGCAAATGGAAGTTACCAAAAAATCCATACGAAGAAGGTAAATCAAATTTAAAACACCCTTATCGGTACCCTTATTGTTACCTCATAAAATGGCAAATATGGATAATGACCATATCCCTGTAGTGGTAAATCTGGTATAACCCTATAAATCTACGTGTCACTAAAAATAGAATTACCCTGTCGTGGTAAATCTGGTTTATCCCTATAAAACTACGTGTCACTAAAAATAGAATTATCTTTCGGTGGCCAGAACACAGACGGAAATTTCGGTATGTCGTCTTTACAAAATGTAAATTATTTATTTTGTTTTCCATTATAGGTGTGACAGCTGTATAAGATTTTATGCAGTTTTCAACCAAATTATAAGTGACATTTCTTTCTTATAAATAAATTGTGGACACTTTCACCTATCTAGCCTTGAAGTCTGATCTTAACTCTTTATTTTAAGTACAAAAAAAGTATACCTTGTGTTTATAAATCGAAAAATAAATACACATACAGTACACAACCCTCTGTTTACGTACATGCGTGCATGATTACCTCTTAGGACCCCCATGGTCAGAATCGCATCAAATTTGATATAAAGAATGATTTCACATATGTATTATTTTCTTAAATGTCTTCGTCTATTCTCAAAGATTATACTTATATCAAATTCAAGTTTATAATGCTTGTCATTGTCAACATTTCATAGTAAACACGTGGTAGCTCTGACGTCAATTTTCGTGACCTGGGGTGTGTTACAAATTTGATTGGCTTATACAGCCATGTGACCTTAAGATGCTCACCTTTTCACATCTGAATCAAATTCACAATGTTATTATATACATCAATACCTACCTTTGTCATGTTCCAAGTTTCAACAAGATATGTTCATCCGTCTCCATGAAATACGGTGCTATCATAGGTAACCCTATTGTGAAAAAGCTGGCGAAATACACAATTTTCCTTGCTTTTAATTTTCCTCATTTAATCGTTTTTAGAAACACAAATTTGCATCAACTATGTCACATGATCTTCATTTAACTTTCTAATTACTAGATTTATCATTATCAATGCTTTTTGTTTATATTTGAAAATTATATGAGCATAATTCAGGTGTCCGTAAGTATAGATAGAAAACATAGAAAAATGCAATTAAAAATTGAGAAAAAAAAGTGTTTAATTTTTTTTTCATAAATTTTGGTTTCTTTGATCTTTAAAACATATATACAAGACTCACAGCTCATAAGATAATGCATCTAATCAAATAGCAGCTCGTAATTCACAAAACATAACCCCTACCCCCTTAACTGCACGAGTCCATTATCTTAAAGATATGCCCAATATATTCGTTTAACGGAGTTTACAGCCTTATTTTGTAATTGATTTTCAACAAAATTCGATGTTTGAATAGCAACCAAGAAAAATAGAATCATTACGGCGATAAAATACATTAATTTCCATATTAATTAGAGGAATGAAAATGGCGGGAAGGGGGTTGAAGAACACCCCTCCCCCCTTTTCTTTTAATTCCACGTAGTCTTTGTTGTGTGTCACACATGAATTATGATTGAAATTGACCAGACAATATCAAACATTTATAATTGAGTCGAAATTTTGATATATTGACACCACAAGCGTTCGTTCTGCACAAATTTTACACATACATTCCAATGCGCTCTTAAGGTGTGACAGCTGTATAAGATTTTATGCAGTTTTCAACCAAATTATAAGTGACATTTCTTTCTTATAAAAAAATTGTGGACACTTTCACCTATCTAGCCTTGAAGTCTGATCTTAACTCTTTATTTTAAGTACAAAAAAGTATACCTTGTGTTTATAAATCGAAAAATAAATACACATACAGTACACAACCCTCTGTTTACGTACATGCGTGCATGATTACCTCTTAGGACCCCCATGGTCAGAATCGCATCAAATTTGATATAAAGAATGATTTCACATATGTATTATTTTCTTAAATGTCTTTGTCTATTCTCAAAGATTATACTTATATCAAATTCAAGTTTATAATGCTTGTCATTGTCAACATTTCATAGAAAACACGTGGTAGCTCTGACGTCAATTTTCGTGACCTGGGTTGTGTTACAAATTTGATTGGCTTATACAGCCATGTGACCTTAAGATGCTCACCTTTTCACATCTGAATCAAATTCACAATGTTATTATATACATCAATACCTACCTTTGTCATGTTCCAAGTTTCAACAAGATATGTTCATCCGTCTCCATGAAATACGGTGCTATCATAGGTAACCCTATTGTGAAAAAGCTGGCGAAATACACAATTTTCCTTGCTTTTAATTTTCCTCATTTAATCGTTTTTAGAAACACAAATTTGCATCAACTATGTCACATGATCTTCATTTAACTTTCTAATTACTAGATTTATCATTATCAATGCTTTTTGTTTATATTTGAAAATTATATGAGCATAATTCAGGTGTCCGTAAGTATAGTTAGAAAACATAGAAAAATGCAATTAAAAATTGAGAAAAAAAAGTGTTTAATTTTTTTTCATAAATTTTGGTTTCTTTTATCTTTAAAACATATATACAAGACTCACAGCTCATAAGATAATGCATCTAATCAAATAGCAGCTCGTAATTCACAAAACATAACCCCTACCCCCTTTACTGCACGTGTCCATTATCTTAAAGATATGCCCAATATATTCGTTTAACGGAGTTTACAGCCTTATTTTGTAATTGATTTTCAACAAAATTCGATGTTTGAATAGTAACCAAGAAAAATAGAATCATTACGGCGATAAAATACATTAATTTCCATATTAATTAGAGGAATGAAAATGGCGGGAAGGGGGTTGAAGAACACCCCTCCCCCCTTTTCTTTTAATTCCACGTAGTCTTTGTTGTGTGTCACACATGAATTATGATTGAAATTGACCAGACAATATCAAACATTTATAATTGAGTCGAAATTTTGATATATTGACACCACAAGCGTTCGTTCTGCACAAATTTTACACATACATTCCAATGCGCTCTTAAGGTGTGACAGCTGTATAAGATTTTATGCAGTTTTCAACCAAATTATAAGTGACATTTCTTTCTTATAAAAAAATTGTGGACACTTTCACCTATCTAGCCTTGAAGTCTGATCTTAACTCTTTATTTTAAGTACAAAAAAGTATACCTTGTGTTTATAAATCGAAAAATAAATACACATACAGTACACAACCCTCTGTTTACGTACATGCGTGCATGATTACCTCTTAGGACCCCCATGGTCAGAATCGCATCAAATTTGATATAAAGAATGATTTCACATATGTATTATTTTCTTAAATGTCTTTGTCTATTCTCAAAGATTATACTTATATCAAATTCAAGTTTATAATGCTTGTCATTGTCAACATTTCATAGTAAACACGTGGTAGCTCTGACGTCAATTTTCGTGACCTGGGGTGTGTTACAAATTTGATTGGCTTATACAGCCATGTGACCTTAAGATGCTCACCTTTTCACATCTGAATCAAATTCACAATGTTATTATATACATCAATACCTACCTTTGTCATGTTCCAAGTTTCAACAAGATATGTTCATCCGTCTCCATGAAATACGGTGCTATCATAGGTAACCCTATTGTGAAAAAGCTGGCGAAATACACAATTTTCCTTGCTTTTAATTTTCCTCATTTAATCGTTTTTAGAAACACAAATTTGCATCAACTATGTCACATGATCTTCATTTAACTTTCTAATTACTAGATTTATCATTATCAATGCTTTTTGTTTATATTTGAAAATTATATGAGCATAATTCAGGTGTCCGTAAGTATAGATAGAAAACATAGAAAAATGCAATTAAAAATTGAGAAAAAAAAGTGTTTAATTTTTTTTCATAAATTTTGGTTTCTTTGATCTTTAAAACATATATACAAGACTCACAGCTCATAAGATAATGCATCTAATCAAATAGCAGCTCGTAATTCACAAAACATAACCCCTACCCCCTTAACTGCACGAGTCCATTATCTTAAAGATATGCCCAATATATTCGTTTAACGGAGTTTACAGCCTTATTTTGTAATTGATTTTCAACAAAATTCGATGTTTGAATAGTAACCAAGAAAAATAGAATCATTACGGCGATAAAATACATTACTTTCCATATTAATTAGAGGAATGAAAATGGCGGGAAGGGGGTTGAAGAACACCCCTCCCCCCTTTTCTTTTAATTCCACGTAGTCTTTGTTGTGTGTCACACATGAATTATGATTGAAATTGACCAGACAATATCAAACATTTATAATTGAGTCGAAATTTTGATATATTGACACCACAAGCGTTCGTTCTGCACAAATTTTACACATACATTCCAATGCGCTCTTAAGGTGTGACAGCTGTATAAGATTTTATGCAGTTTTCAACCAAATTATAAGTGACATTTCTTTCTTATAAAAAAATTGTGGACACTTTCACCTATCTAGCCTTGAAGTCTGATCTTAACTCTTTATTTTAAGTACAAAAAAGTATACCTTGTGTTTATAAATCGAAAAATAAATACACATACAGTACACAACCCTCTGTTTACGTACATGCGTGCATGATTACCTCTTAGGACCCCCATGGTCAGAATCGCATCAAATTTGATATAAAGAATGATTTCACATATGTATTATTTTCTTAAATGTCTTTGTCTATTCTCAAAGATTATACTTATATCAAATTCAAGTTTATAATGCTTGTCATTGTCAACATTTCATAGTAAACACGTGGTAGCTCTGACGTCAATTTTCGTGACCTGGGGTGTGTTACAAATTTGATTGGCTTATACAGCCATGTGACCTTAAGATGCTCACCTTTTCACATCTGAATCAAATTCACAATGTTATTATATACATCAATACCTACCTTTGTCATGTTCCAAGTTTCAACAAGATATGTTCATCCGTCTCCATGAAATACGGTGCTATCATAGGTAACCCTATTGTGAAAAAGCTGGCGAAATACACAATTTTCCTTGCTTTTAATTTTCCTCATTTAATCGTTTTTAGAAACACAAATTTGCATCAACTATGTCACATGATCTTCATTTAACTTTCTAATTACTAGATTTATCATTATCAATGCTTTTTGTTTATATTTGAAAATTATATGAGCATAATTCAGGTGTCCGTAAGTAAAAGTTAGAAAACATAGAAAAATGCAATTAAAAATTGAGAAAAAAAAGTGTTTAATTTTTTTTCATAAATTTTGGTTTCTTTTATCTTTAAAACATATATACAAGACTCACAGCTCATAAGATAATGCATCTAATCAAATAGCAGCTCGTAATTCACAAAACATAACCCCTACCCCCTTAACTGCACGAGTCCATTATCTTAAAGATATGCCCAATATATTCGTTTAACGGAGTTTACAGCCTTATTTTGTAATTGATTTTCAACAAAATTCGATGTTTGAATAGTAACCAAGAAAAATAGAATCATTACGGCGATAAAATACATTACTTTCCATATTAATTAGAGGAATGAAAATGGCGGGAAGGGGGTTGAAGAACACCCCTCCCCCCTTTTCTTTTAATTCCACGTAGTCTTTGTTGTGTGTCACACATGAATTATGATTGAAATTGACCAGACAATATCAAACATTTATAATTGAGTCGAAATTTTGATATATTGACACCACAAGCGTTCGTTCTGCACAAATTTTACACATACATTCCAATGCGCTCTTAAGGTGTGACAGCTGTATAAGATTTTATGCAGTTTTCAACCAAATTATAAGTGACATTTCTTTCTTATAAAAAAATTATGGACACTTTCACCTATCTAGCCTTGAAGTCTGATCTTAACTCTTTATTTTAAGTACAAAAAAGTATACCTTGTGTTTATAAATCGAAAAATAAATACACATACAGTACACAACCCTCTGTTTACGTACATGCGTGCATGATTACCTCTTAGGACCCCCATGGTCAGAATCGCATCAAATTTGATATAAAGAATGATTTCACATATGTATTATTTTCTTAAATGTCTTTGTCTATTCTCAAAGATTATACTTATATCAAATTCAAGTTTATAATGCTTGTCATTGTCAACATTTCATAGTAAACACGTGGTAGCTCTGACGTCAATTTTCGTGACCTGGGGTGTGTTACAAATTTGATTGGCTTATACAGCCATGTGACCTTAAGATGCTCACCTTTTCACATCTGAATCAAATTCACAATGTTATTATATACATCAATACCTACCTTTGTCATGTTCCAAGTTTCAACAAGATATGTTCATCCGTCTCCATGAAATACGGTGCTATCATAGGTAACCCTATTGTGAAAAAGCTGGCGAAATACACAATTTTCCTTGCTTTTAATTTTCCTCATTTAATCGTTTTTAGAAACACAAATTTGCATCAACTATGTCACATGATCTTCATTTAACTTTCTAATTACTAGATTTATCATTATCAATGCTTTTTGTTTATATTTGAAAATTATATGAGCATAATTCAGGTGTCCGTAAGTAAAAGTTAGAAAACATAGAAAAATGCAATTAAAAATTGAGAAAAAAAAGTGTTTAATTTTTTTTCATAAATTTTGGTTTTTTTTTATCTTTAAAACATATATACAAGACTCACAGCTCATAAGATAATGCATCTAATAAAATAGCAGCTCGTAATTCACAAAACATAACCCCTACCCCCTTAACTGCACGAGTCCATTATCTTAAAGATATGCCCAATATATTCGTTTAACGGAGTTTACAGCCTTATTTTGTAATTGATTTTCAACAAAATTCGATGTTTGAATAGTAACCAAGAAAAATAGAATCATTACGGCGATAAAATACATTACTTTCCATATTAATTAGAGGAATGAAAATGGCGGGAAGGGGGTTGAAGAACACCCCTCCCCCCTTTTCTTTTAATTCCACGTAGTCTTTGTTGTGTGTCACACATGAATTATGATTGAAATTGACCAGACAATATCAAACATTTATAATTGAGTCGAAATTTTGATATATTGACACCACAAGCGTTCGTTCTGCACAAATTTTACACATACATTCCAATGCGCTCTTAAGGTGTGACAGCTGTATAAGATTTTATGCAGTTTTCAACCAAATTATAAGTGACATTTCTTTCTTATAAAAAAATTGTGGACACTTTCACCTATCTAGCCTTGAAGTCTGATCTTAACTCTTTATTTTAAGTACAAAAAAGTATACCTTGTGTTTATAAATCGAAAAATAAATACACATACAGTACACAACCCTCTGTTTACGTACATGCGTGCATGATTACCTCTTAGGACCCCCATGGTCAGAATCGCATCAAATTTGATATAAAGAATGATTTCACATTTGTATTATTTTCTTAAATGTCTTTGTCTATTCTCAAAGATTATACTTATATCAAATTCAAGTTTATAATGCTTGTCATTGTCAACATTTCATAGAAAACACGTGGTAGCTCTGACGTCAATTTTCGTGACCTGGGGTGTGTTACAAATTTGATTGGCTTATACAGCCATGTGACCTTAAGATGCTCACCTTTTCACATCTGAATCAAATTCACAATGTTATTATATACATCAATACCTACCTTTGTCATGTTCCAAGTTTCAACAAGATATGTTCATCCGTCTCCATGAAATACGGTGCTATCATAGGTAACCCTATTGTGAAAAAGCTGGCGAAATACACAATTTTCCTTGCTTTTAATTTTCCTCATTTAATCGTTTTTAGAAACACAAATTTGCATCAACTATGTCACATGATCTTCATTTAACTTTCTAATTACTAGATTTATCATTATCAATGCTTTTTGTTTATATTTGAAAATTATATGAGCATAATTCAGGTGTCCGTAAGTATAGTTAGAAAACATAGAAAAATGCAATTAAAAATTGAGAAAAAAAAGTGTTTAATTTTTTTTCATAAATTTTGGTTTCATTTATCTTTGAAACATATATACAAGACTCACAGCTCATAAGATAATGCATCTAATCAAATAGCAGCTCGTAATTCACAAAACATAACCCCTACCCCCTATACTGCACGTGTCCATTATCTTAAAGATATGCCCAATATATTCGTTTAACGGAGTTTACAGCCTTATTTTGTAATTGATTTTCAACAAAATTCGATGTTTGAATAGTAACCAAGAAAAATAGAATCATTACGGCGATAAAATACATTACTTTCCATATTAATTAGAGGAATGAAAATGGCGGGAAGGGGGTTGAAGAACACCCCTCCCCCCTTTTCTTTTAATTCCACGTAGTCTTTGTTGTGTGTCACACATGAATTATGATTGAAATTGACCAGACAATATCAAACATTTATAATTGAGTCGAAATTTTGATATATTGACACCACAAGCGTTCGTTCTGCACAAATTTTACACATACATTCCAATGCGCTCTTAAGGTGTGACAGCTGTATAAGATTTTATGCAGTTTTCAACCAAATTATAAGTGACATTTCTTTCTTATAAAAAAATTGTGGACACTTTCACCTATCTAGCCTTGAAGTCTGATCTTAACTCTTTATTTTAAGTACAAAAAAGTATACCTTGTGTTTATAAATCGAAAAATAAATACACATACAGTACACAACCCTCTGTTTACGTACATGCGTGCATGATTACCTCTTAGGACCCCCATGGTCAGAATCGCATCAAATTTGATATAAAGAATGATTTCACATATGTATTATTTTCTTAAATGTCTTTGTCTATTCTCAAAGATTATACTTATATCAAATTCAAGTTTATAATGCTTGTCATTGTCAACATTTCATAGTAAACACGTGGTAGCTCTGACGTCAATTTTCGTGACCTGGGGTGTGTTACAAATTTGATTGGCTTATACAGCCATGTGACCTTAAGATGCTCACCTTTTCACATCTGAATCAAATTCACAATGTTATTATATACATCAATACCTACCTTTGTCATGTTCCAAGTTTCAACAAGATATGTTCATCCGTCTCCATGAAATACGGTGCTATCATAGGTAACCCTATTGTGAAAAAGCTGGCGAAATACACAATTTTCCTTGCTTTTAATTTTCCTCATTTAATCGTTTTTAGAAACACAAATTTGCATCAACTATGTCACATGATCTTCATTTAACTTTCTAATTACTAGATTTATCATTATCAATGCTTTTTGTTTATATTTGAAAATTATATGAGCATAATTCAGGTGTCCGTAAGTAAAAGTTAGAAAACATAGAAAAATGCAATTAAAAATTGAGAAAAAAAAGTGTTTAATTTTTTTTCATAAATTTTGGTTTTTTTTATCTTTAAAACATATATACAAGACTCACAGCTCATAAGATAATGCATCTAATAAAATAGCAGCTCGTAATTCACAAAACATAACCCCTACCCCCTATACTGCACGTGTCCATTATCTTAAAGATATGCCCAATATATTCGTTTAACGGAGTTTACAGCCTTATTTTGTAATTGATTTTCAACAAAATTCGATGTTTGAATAGTAACCAAGAAAAATAGAATCATTACGGCGATAAAATACATTACTTTCCATATTAATTAGAGGAATGAAAATGGCGGGAAGGGGGTTGAAGAACACCCCTCCCCCCTTTTCTTTTAATTCCACGTAGTCTTTGTTGTGTGTCACACATGAATTATGATTGAAATTGACCAGACAATATCAAACATTTATAATTGAGTCGAAATTTTGATATATTGACACCACAAGCGTTCGTTCTGCACAAATTTTACACATACATTCCAATGCGCTCTTAAGGTGTGACAGCTGTATAAGATTTTATGCAGTTTTCAACCAAATTATAAGTGACATTTCTTTCTTATAAAAAAATTGTGGACACTTTCACCTATCTAGCCTTGAAGTCTGATCTTAACTCTTTATTTTAAGTACAAAAAAGTATACCTTGTGTTTATAAATCGAAAAATAAATACACATACAGTACACAACCCTCTGTTTACGTACATGCGTGCATGATTACCTCTTAGGACCCCCATGGTCAGAATCGCATCAAATTTGATATAAAGAATGATTTCACATATGTATTATTTTCTTAAATGTCTTTGTCTATTCTCAAAGATTATACTTATATCAAATTCAAGTTTATAATGCTTGTCATTGTCAACATTTCATAGAAAACACGTGGTAGCTCTGACGTCAATTTTCGTGACCTGGGGTGTGTTACAAATTTGATTGGCTTATACAGCCATGTGACCTTAAGATGCTCACCTTTTCACATCTGAATCAAATTCACAATGTTATTATATACATCAATACCTACCTTTGTCATGTTCCAAGTTTCAACAAGATATGTTCATCCGTCTCCATGAAATACGGTGCTATCATAGGTAACCCTATTGTGAAAAAGCTGGCGAAATACACAATTTTCCTTGCTTTTAATTTTCCTCATTTAATCGTTTTTAGAAACACAAATTTGCATCAACTATGTCACATGATCTTCATTTAACTTTCTAATTACTAGATTTATCATTATCAATGCTTTTTGTTTATATTTGAAAATTATATGAGCATAATTCAGGTGTCCGTAAGTATAGTTAGAAAACATAGAAAAATGCAATTAAAAATTGAGAAAAAAAAGTGTTTAATTTTTTTTCATAAATTTTGGTTTCATTTATCTTTGAAACATATATACAAGACTCACAGCTCATAAGATAATGCATCTAATCAAATAGCAGCTCGTAATTCACAAAACATAACCCCTACCCCCTATACTGCACGTGTCCATTATCTTAAAGATATGCCCAATATATTCGTTTAACGGAGTTTACAGCCTTATTTTGTAATTGATTTTCAACAAAATTCGATGTTTGAATAGTAACCAAGAAAAATAGAATCATTACGGCGATAAAATACATTACTTTCCATATTAATTAGAGGAATGAAAATGGCGGGAAGGGGGTTGAAGAACACCCCTCCCCCCTTTTCTTTTAATTCCACGTAGTCTTTGTTGTGTGTCACACATGAATTATGATTGAAATTGACCAGACAATATCAAACATTTATAATTGAGTCGAAATTTTGATATATTGACACCACAAGCGTTCGTTCTGCACAAATTTTACACATACATTCCAATGCGCTCTTAAGGTGTGACAGCTGTATAAGATTTTATGCAGTTTTCAACCAAATTATAAGTGACATTTCTTTCTTATAAAAAAATTGTGGACACTTTCACCTATCTAGCCTTGAAGTCTGATCTTAACTCTTTATTTTAAGTACAAAAAAGTATACCTTGTGTTTATAAATCGAAAAATAAATACACATACAGTACACAACCCTCTGTTTACGTACATGCGTGCATGATTACCTCTTAGGACCCCCATGGTCAGAATCGCATCAAATTTGATATAAAGAATGATTTCACATATGTATTATTTTCTTAAATGTCTTTGTCTATTCTCAAAGATTATACTTATATCAAATTCAAGTTTATAATGCTTGTCATTGTCAACATTTCATAGTAAACACGTGGTAGCTCTGACGTCAATTTTCGTGACCTGGGGTGTGTTACAAATTTGATTGGCTTATACAGCCATGTGACCTTATAGACTGTGAGAGATTGCATTTAATAGTCAAATGAATCACTTCTTTATGATACCATAAGATAGGTAATAATTGTAATCGATATTATTGTATGTTGCGCTTAAGTGTAATCTAGGTGAATTGTCAAATATCTGTGTGGGATTTCCATAAATGTATGAAGATTTTATGGATTATCAACATTTGTTCTACGAACAGAAGAATGAATATTTTATCAAGATATAAAAGATAAATCGTACTCCGTACGGCGGCTTCGCCTAACATAACAACGAATTCTTCAGTTCCAGTGTGTGCTGAGTGGGACGTATTCATATGGACGTCATAGGAACAACTCTTTTTAGTGTTTTCACCGTGGCGTAGCGGTATGAGCGGCCTGCTTTGTATGCTAGGCGAAGCCGCCGTACGGAGTTTACCGACTTTATATATAACATCTGCACCTATTTGGGTGTCCGCTGGTTGATAAAGGACAGGGTCCACTGCCTCGGATCAGCCCAAGTGCAAAAAAATTCAAACAACAACGAATTCTTCACTTCCGGTGTGTGCTGAGTGGGCCGTATTCATATGGACGTCATAGGAACAACTCTTTTTAGGGTTGTCACCGTGGCGTAGCGGTATGAGCGGCCTGCTTTGTATGCTAGGCGAAGCCGCCGTACGGAGTTTACCGACTTTATATATAACATCTGCATCTATTTAGGAGTCCGCTGGTTGATAAAGGACAGGGCCCACTGCCTCGGATCAGCCCAAGTGCAATCAAATTCAAACAACAACGAATTCTTCACTTCCGGTGTGTGCTGAGTGGGCCGTATTCATATGGACGTCATATGAACAACTCTTTTTAGGGTTGTCACCGTGGCGTAGCGGTATGAGCGGCCTGCTTTGTATGCTAGGCGAAGCCGCCGTACGGAGTTTACCGACTTTATATGTAACATCTGCACCTATTTGGGAGTTCGCTGGTTGATAAAGGACAGGGTCCACTGCCTCGGATCAGCCCAAGTGCAATCAAATTCAAACAACAACGAATTCTGCACTTCCGGTGTTGCTGAGTGGGCCGTATTCATATGGACGTCATAGGAACAAATCTTTTTAGGGTTGTCACCGTGGCGTAGCGGTATGAGCAGCCTGCTTTGTATGCTAGGCGAAACCGCCGTACGGAGTTTACCGACTTTATAAATAACATCTGCACCTATTTGGGAGTCCGCTGGTTGATAAAAGAAAGGAGGGGATCTCCAACAACACCTAGTTGCAGCATCAACAGCAACCTCCCAAAACACCCACTGTAAAACACAAAAATGACACGCACAGAAAGAGACGCAGTAGTACAATGAACGTCAAATCACAGAAAAACATAAAACGCAAATGACTACACATAAACCAACGAGACCAATGGGCAAACGGTGCCGACTTAGGACGGCCATCTGCCTCGTCAGTAGCAGACGGTGTGGTTATCCTGGATTACGTGCGCACAACCCTCCCACTATTCCGATTACCCAGAGTTCTCGAAGAACGTACAATTGTGGTGTAAAACAACCCCCTCACTGTCAGATGACCACACACAAACAAGACCGCAAGACGCAGGGGCCCAAGCAACACAGATGAATATGTAAATTGATATAAAAAGAGGGCATGCGTGATACGACCTGTGCTCTGCCGGCTGTAGCGAGCTAATGTATGTTATCACCCGAGGAGTCCGACTGACATTCAGAGGGGACAGGTGGTCGGGGCCCTGTCTTCTCTAAAGAGGTTTGGACAGGGTCCACTGCCTCGAGTCAGCTCAAGTGCAATCAAATTCAAACAAATATAAAAGATAAGTTTGGACCACACTTCAGAGTAATTTAGATTTGACCTTTAAAATGAAAGTTGATGAAGAAATACGTAGTATTGCACAACAATAATCGATAATCACATGTACTATAGTAACTACGCCACGAAACATATCCATTGAAAAACAAAGGACTAATTAACTATCAAATTATTTTGACGAAATTTTCTGACCGTTTTGTTTCTATACGATCCCTTCAAATCGAATACAAAATTAATTGTAAAATTTGATTGTTTTACGCTCAATGTAAGACAATGTCTTGCTTGTCTCCTGTATTCGGTACTACTGTCGAGGATTAAAGTATCCGAAACACGTTTCTAGTGCAACAAAATTGGTACTATAGAACATATATTTCAATATTGACAATTTCAACCACTAGGCTGGTATCGCTGCTGGTGGACTGAAAGTCCCCGAGGATTTCGCTCACCTATTTTTAGTGTTTACGCGCTGAATTGAAATATATCATAAAGGGGTAGGGCCACGAGACCCCTAAATCGGCCCTTGATTTTTCTCTTAAAATAAATTTTATGAGGAATACTTGATATCTCTCATGAAAATACATGAATGTTTACCGCTTTTCATGAAAAGAATAATATCAACAAACAATGTGCCATTTAACTGTAATGACGTCATGAAGTGAATTCATTTTGACGTTATTGACAAAATTTGGCGAAAATTGCTAGGAACTTTGTCTTTTGTCGAAGAATTCAATGTGGCCGCATGCGTTAACTGAGATAAAACTTTTATGACAAGAGGATATAATGATAATCTTTCACATATAAATTTTCCATCATAGTTAATGCATGCTAATTTAATGGGAATATTGAGTCTTTGTATCAATTTCGCCGAATATGACCTATTTTTGGTGTTTTCAAAGGGCTAAAAGGTGTTGATAAAAGCAATGTTTACAAAAAGTAGATTCATGATTCAGTAGAGAACGTTTCAAAATATCAAATAACAGTTAAAAATTCTATAAAGTACAATGTTCAAAATTTACCAAAATTAGGGCCAATATCGGGCTTCGTGGCCCTACCCCTTTCCTGTCATCAAAATAGTCCTAAATTGCTAAATCTAAGGGGTATCTCCCTCATTGCATAGCTCTGTCCTTAGCTGGGTTTCGGCATAATTTTTTTTTTTTCGGTCATAGAAGAACTGCAAAACTTGTAACATCCTCATTACAGACACTTCTTTTTCCAGCAACCTCACGAAACAGTCATTTAATACGCATAGTTTCAATATCCTCAACTGCAAGACATCCAATGTTGTCTATGGAATAGAGTGTTCGCTTTAATTTATGTTGGCTAAACCAAAGGTCAGCTCCGGACCAGAATGTCAGGACATCGGACAAAAATCAATGATAAATGAAATCAACCCCTTTATCGCCATTTTGAGCAACCTAATCATTCTGTTTTATCAATGCAAGTCAGAATCCTGGAGAAAACATACAATCCCACGAACAATCCCAATTTGAGCACACCTTCCGTCGTAATAGAGAAGAGTTCTGAATAAAAAAAATAGTAACACTGCAGCGCCCCATGGGTGCAACGACAACATCAGTACCTCAACAAGTCCCGGTTGTCAATCGATAAATGTGACTAGCTTATTCAACAGACCACAAAGAAGACCTCTAATGATCTATTGTAGGAGGATCCAATTAAGAAATAGGGATGTTGAATGAAAAAATATTTCAGTGTTATGTTTTGCTCAAAATGTTGGGGACACTTTCATTGCTTTAGATATAAGTATATTTGTAGACGAAAGTTCCGAAACTAAAGTTATAAAAAATATATAGTAACGTTTTCAAACAATTATGGTGTTGTTGGCTGCTTTATCTGCACAACAAATAACACAATTTGAATTTGAAATATCATTCAGATTATCTATTCGAATATCAGTAATATCCAAAATGAGATTTTTCCAGTCATTCAGAGCATGCGATTCGACTCCTTCTGAATTTCACCATCGTTTGGAATAGTTATCTTAGGCTTCCTTTAGTACCTCGCGACATTTAATAAAATATATTTCGGATGGAATTCTATACTTGGTTTGAAGTGTTTTAAATATTTTCACTGACATTGTCGTCATAGCACTTTCTATATAGACTTAACCTCAGACAGTGCATGCATTTTATATATTGTTTTCATTTTTTGTCCGTGAACATCGACGGCGGGTGCAGCTAGCCAACAGGGGATGCTTACTCCTCCCGGGCATCTGATCCCACCTCTACCTTGCTAGGGGTCCGTCGATACTCAATTCGGTACTCTATTGTGAGTGCTGTTGAGATTATCGTCAGGATCTCCTTAAACTCATTTGTGTCACACGTATGCCCTTTGCCGTGTGGAGCTCGTAAAAAAGTTCCCCGCGAGGGGATTGACAGTAAGTGTTTTGAATATTTTCCCTGACATTGTCGCCATAGCACTTTCTATATAGACTTAACCTCAGACAGTGCATGCATTCTATATATTGTTTTCATTTTTGAACGTGAACATCGATGGCGGGTGCGGCTAGCCAACAGGGGATGCTTACTCCTTCCGGGAATCTGATCCCACCTCTAGCTTGCTAGGGGTCCGTCGATACTAAATTTGGTACTCTATTGTGAGTGCTGTTGAGATCATCGTCATGATCTTCTTTAACTCATTTGTGTCACACTTATGCCCTTTGCCGTGTGGAGCTCGTAAAAAAAGTTCCCCGCGAGGGGTTTGACTGAAAGTGTTTTGAATATTTTCCCTGACATTGTCGCCATAGCACTTTCTATATAGACTTAACCTCAGACAGTGCATGCATTTTATTAAGGATTCCAACTATTCCGTCGGAATCCTTTCTGTTATTGCAATGTCTTTTCTTTATTAAGGATTCCGACTATTCCGTCGGAATCCTTTCTGTTATTGCAATGTCTTTTCTTTATTAAGGATTCCGACTATTCCGTCGGAATCCTTTCTGTTATTGCAATGTCTTTTCTTTATTCTTATTATTAAGGATTCCGACTTTTCCGTCGGAATCCTTTCTGTTATTGCAATGTCTTTTCTTTATTCTTATTATTAAGGATTCCGACTATTCCGTCGGAATCCTTTCTGTTATTGCAATGTCTTTTCTTTATTCTTATTAAGGATTCCGACTATTCCGTCGGAATCCTTTCTGTTATTGCAATGTCTTTTCTTTATTCTTATTATTATTATTCTTATTATTCTTACCCCTTTCCATTTCCAGACACTTTATTCAAAGGTCTTTCAACACAGAGCAAAAAGAATGGTAACATTAGAAAGAGCAGACAAAGATCTTCTTAAACTATTTTTTGTTTGTCGATAAGTTCACAAATGCCCTCGCTAGATGTCATCAAAGGTCAAATCTTTAAACTCTTATAACTTCTATATTAATCTAACGATTTGAACGAAATTTGTTTTATATCATTCTTTGGGAAATTTGCAAACTTTTATACGCTTACATGCTCGATGAAATATTTACGGTTTTCGCCCTATTTTGAGTTGAAAATGGAACTTTAAATTGGCACAGTGCCAATTCCTACAGTTTTCGAGATTTTGAGTTGAAACTTGGATTGTAGGCTACTTATAGGTAGTCATTGATGATGACCTAGTTTCAAGGTCAAATTATGATCCTCAAGGTCACAACAAACTTTTGCCTATAGAACAAAGACTATTTGACCTTGACAGTTCAAACTTCATAAATACAATCATTGAGCCAAGCCCTTTCACCTTGACCTTGACCCAAGGTCAAATTTTGATTCTCAAGGTCACAACAAATTTTTGCCTATAGAACAAAGACCATTTGTCCTTGACAGTTCAAACTCGGCGCAAATATTCCTTGCATCAAGTCCTTTCACCTTGACCTTGACCCAAGGTCATATGTTCGATTTCAAGGTCACAACAGACTTTTGTTGATAAAATATTGAGCTTTGATTAGATGAAAAGGAATCTTGATGAGAATAAACTCAAATGCTTATCTTTTATCCATGACCTTGGTTAAAGGTAAAATAAACTTTTTCAAGGTCATAACAAACATTTACTCTTGTAGAATTCACAGGATTTTGTCCCTAACTATTTTTCTTCACACAAGTAGTACTTTTTATGTGAATTTTACATAGTAAGATAGATAACTCTTTTATTCTTGTACTCTGATTTTTTTCATTCTTAGTAGCATTACATATCAGTAGTTACATGTTGTTGTCATTTTCTATTTATAGAAATTATCTCATTGCAAAATCATTGAGCAATTCTGTTTTGAGAAAGTCATTGTAAAGAATTAGATATTGATTGAGCATGGAATTTTAAGCTTTCGTAAACATAAAAGGTATATATTATTTTTTTCCCTTCTCTTTCCTTCTATTTTGTTGATAAATAAATAAGAGTCCCAAATTAGACATAAGCTCTTTGACTCATTTGCTGAAGTCAACATGGTACTAAAGCAACTATTCTTTTTTCTATCTTCTTTATTCGGATTTTAGCACCTCAGTTCCGAGGAAGGTCTAATAAAGGAGGAATCCGTCTGTTGCTTGCAACAGTAGCTATCTAGTTATTATTAAGGATTCCGACTTCCGTCGGAATCCTTTCTGTTATTGTATTGTCTTTTCTTTATTCTTATTATTATTCTTATTATTATTATTCTTACCCCCAAACCGTTCCGGACACTTTACAGAAAAGTACAGCATCATGTGAAAAAACGGAAAGTACCATGTGAAAGAGCATATGAAGATCTTGAATGAAATTTTTTTTCTTGTCAAATGGTTCACATATGCCCCCGCTGGAGGTCATCAAAGGTCAAATCTTAAAACTCTTATAACTCCTTAACTAACCGTCGAATTTGAACAAAATTTGTTTTATATTGTTCTTTGGGAAATTTGCAAACTTTTATACGCTTACATGCTCGATAAAATATTTACGGTTTTCGCGCTATTCAGAGTTGAAAATGGAACTTTAAATTGGCACAGTGCCAATTTCTACATTTTTTGAGATTTTGAGTTGAAACTTGAATGGTAGGTTACTTATAGGTAGACATTTAATGCTGACCTACTTTCAAGGTCAAATTTTTATTCTCAAGGTCACAACAAATTTTGGCCTATAGAACAAAGACTACTTGACCTTCAGAGTTCAAACTTCATACATACTATCGTTAAGCCAAGCTCTTTCACCTTGACCTTGACCCAAGGTCAAATTTTGATTCTCAAGGTCACAACATACTTTTGCCTATCGAACATAGACTATAAGGACTTCAGCGTTCAAACTTCATTCATACTATCGTTAAGCCAAGCTCTTTCACCTTGACCTTCACCCAAGGTCAAATTTTGAATCGCAAGGTCACAACATGCTTTTGCCTATAGAATAAAGACTATTTGACCTTCAGAGTATTAACTTCATACATATTATCGTTAAGCCACGCTCTTTCACCTTGACCTTGACCCAAGGTCAAATTTTGATTCTCAAGGTCACAACAAACTTTTGCATATAGAACAAAGACTATTTGACCTTAAGAGTTCAAACTTAACACAAATATTCCTTGCATCAAGCCCTTTTACCTTGACCTTGACCCAAGGTCAATTGTTCGATTTCAAGGTCACAACATACTGTGGTTGATAAAATATTGAGCTTTGATCAGATTAAGATCAATCTTGAAAAGAATTACCTCAAATACTTATATTTTTTCCGTGACCTTTATTGACGGTCAAATGATAATTCTCAGGGTCATAACAAACTTATTCTTGTAGAATTAGCAGTTTTTGTCTTACGCTATTTATTCTTCACACAAGTAGTCTTTCTTATTTGAACATAACATAGTATAAGAAACATAACTCTTTTACTCTTGGTCTCTGTTTTTTTTTTTCTTAGTAGCATTACTTAGCTGTATTTTGATTCTATTGTCATTTTCTATTTATAGAAATGCCCAAAATCATTGTGCAATTCTGTTTTAAGATAGTAATTCTAAAGGATTTAGAATTGATAGATCATGGAGTATAAAGCTTTCGTAAACATGAAAGGTATTTATTATCTTTTTGTTCTATTATGTTGATAAATAAATTAGAGTCCCAAATTAGACTAAAGCTCTTAAGACTCATTTGCTGAAGTGAATAAGGTACAAAAGCAACTATTCATTTTTCCATCTTCTTTATTCGGATTTTAACACTTCAATTTCGAGGAAGGTCAAATAAAGGAGGAATCCGTCTGTTGCTTGCAACAGTAGCCATCTAGTTATTCTTATTATTCTTACCTTTTTTCATATCCAGAAGCTTTTTTCAAAGGTCTTTTAACACAGAGCAAAAAGGATGGTATCATTAGAAAGAGCATACAAAGATCTTCTTAATCTATTTTTTGTTTGTTGATAAGTTCACCAATGCCCCCGCTAGAGGTCATCAAAGGTCAAATCTTTAAACACTTATAACTCCTAAAATAACCGTATGATTTGAACGAAACTTGTTTTATATTGTTCTTTGGGAAATTTGCAAACTTTTATACGCTTACATGCTCAATAAAATATTTACGGTTTTCGCGCTATTTCAAGTTGAAAATTGAACTTTAAATTGGCACAGTGCCAATTTCTACAGTTTTTGAGATTTTGAGTTGAAACTTGGATGGTAGGCTACTAATAGGTAGTCATTGATGATGACCAAGTTTCAAGGTCACATTATGGTTCTCAAGGTCACAACAAACCTTTGCCTATAGAACAAAGACTATTTGACCTTGACAGTTTAAACCTCATAAATACAATCACTGAGCCAAGCCCTTTCGTCTTGACCTTGGCCCAAGGTCAAATTTTGATTCTCAAGGTCACAACAAACTTTTGCCTCTAGAACAAAGACCATTTGACCTTGGGAGTTCAAACTTGGCGCAAATATTCCTTGCATCAAGTCCTTTCACCTTGACCTTGACCCAAGGTCATTTGTTCGATTTCAAGGTCACAACTGACTTTTGTCGATAAAATATTGAGCTTTGATTAGATTAAAAGGACACTCGATGAGAATAAATTCAAATGCTTATCTTTTATCCATGACCTTGGTTAAAGGTCAAATTAACTTTTTCAAGGTCATAACAAACATTTACTCTTGTAGAATTCATAGAATTTTGTTCTTAACTATTTATTCTACACACAAGTAGTACTTCTTATTTGAACTTTAAATAGTAATCAGTAGTTTCATGTTGTTGTCATTTTCTATTAATAGAAATTATCTCATTGCAAAATCAATGTGCAATTCTTTTTTAAGAAACTCATTGTAAAGGATTAGATATTGATTGTGCATGGAGTTTAAAGCTTTCCTAAACATGAAAGGTATCTATTATTTTTTTCTTCTATTTTATTGATGAATAGATAAGAGTCCCAAATTAGACATAAGCTCTTTGACTCATTTGCTGAAGTTAATATGGTACTAAAGCAAATATTCTTTTTTTCATCTTCTTTTTTCGGATTTTAGCACTTCAGTTCCGAGGAAGGTCTAATACAGGAGGAATCCGTCTGTTGCTTGCAACAGTAGCCATCTAGTTATTCTTATTATTATTATTATTATTTTTATTCTTACCCCCCTCATCATTTCCAGACACTTTATTCAAAGGTCTTATAACACAGAGCAAAAGGGATGGTACCGTTAGAAAGGGCATACCAAGATCTTCTTTAACTATTTTTTGTTTGTCGATAAGCTCCCAAATGCCCCCGCTAGAGGTCATCAAAGGTCAAATCTTTAAACACTTATAACTCCTAAACTAACGATTTGAACGAAATTTGTTTTAAAATGTTCTTTGGGAAATTTGTAAACTTTTATACACTTACATGCTCGATAAAATATTTACGGTTTTTGCGATATTCCGAGTTGAAAATGGAACTTTAAATTGGCACAGTGCCAATTCCTACAGTTTTTGAGATTTTGAGTTGAAACTTTGAAAGTAGGTTACTTATAGGTAGTCATTTAATGTTGACCTACTTTCAAGGTCAAATTTTCATTCTCAAGGTCACAACAAACTTTTGCCTATAGAACAAAAACTATTTGACCTTCAGAGTTCAAACTTCATACATATTATCGTTAAACCAAGCTCTTGCACCGTGACCTTGACCCAAGGTCAAATTCTGATTCTCAAGGTCACAACAATTTTTTGCCCATAGAACAAAGACTATTTGACCTTTAGAATTCAAACTTCATACATATAATTGTTCAGTCCAGCTGTTTCACCTTGACCTTGACCCAAGGTCAAATTCTCATTCTCAAGGTCACAGCAAACTTTTGACTATAGAACAAAGACTATTAGACCTTCATAGTTCATACTTTACACATATAATGCTTGGGTTCAGCTCTTTCACCTTGACCTTGACCAAAGGTCAAATTCTCATTCTCAAGGTCACAATAAACTTTAGTCCATAAAACAAAGACTGTTTGACCTGGGGAGTTCAAACTTTACACAAATATTCCTTGCATCAAACCCTTTCACCATGACCTTGACCAAAGGTCATTTGTTCTATTTCAAGGTCATAACAGACTTTGTTTGATTAGATATTGAGCTTTGCTTAGATTAAGATCAATCGTGAAGAGAATAATCACAATACTTATCTTTCATCCATGACATTGGTTCAAGGCTAAATAATCATTCTCAATTTCATAACAATCATATACTCTTGTAGAATTAACATTTTTTGTCATATACTATTCATTCTTTACACAAGTAGTCGTTCTTATTTGAACTTAAGATAGTATAAGAAAGATAACGCTTTTCTTCTTGTTCTCTGTTTCTTTTTTTTTTTTTTTCTTAGTAGCATTACATATCTGTACTTTCATGTTGTTGTCATTTTCTATTAATAGAAATTATCTCATTGCAAAATCATTGTGCAATTCTGTTTTGAGAAAGTTACTGTAAAGGATTTGATAATGATAGAGCATGGAGTTTAAAGCTTTTGTAAAAATGAAAGGTACTTATTATTTTTTCTTCTATTTTGTTGATAAATAAGAGTCCCAAATTAGACATAAGCTCTTTTGACTCATTTGCTAAGTGGATAAGGTACTAAAGCAACTATTCTTTTTTCCATCTTCTTTTTTCGAATTTTAACACTTCAGTTCCGAGGAATATCTAATAAAGGAGGAATCCGTCTGTTGCTTGCAACAGTAGCCATCTAGTTCTTATTATTATTATTCTTATTATTCTTACCCCTCAGCATTTCCAGACACTTTTCCCAAAGGTCTTTTAACACAGAACAAAAAGGATGGTACCATTAGAAAGAGCAGACAAAGATCTTCTATAACTATTTTTTGTTTGTCGATAAGCTCACCAATGCCCCCGCTAGAGGTCATTAAATGTCAAATCTTAAAACTCTTATAACTTCTAAGTTAGATGTACGATTTGAACGAAATTTGTTTCATATTGTTCTTTGGAAAATTTGCAAATTTTTATACGCTCTCATGCTCGATAAAATATTTACGGATTTCGCTCTATTCTGTGTTGAAAATGGAACTTTAAATTGGCACAGTGCCAATTTTAACAATTTTTGAGATTTTGAGTTGAAACTTTGATAGAAGTTTACTTATAGGTAGTCATTTGATGTTGACCTACTTTCAAGGAGCCAAATTTTCATTCTCAAGGTCAAAACAAACTTTTGCCCATAAAACAAAAACTATTTGACCTTTAGAATTCAAACTTCATACATATTATCGTTAAACCAAGCTCTTTCACCTTGACCATGACCCAAGGTCAAATTCTGATTCTCAAGGACAAAACAAACTTTTGCCTATTGAACAAAGACTATTTGACCTTCAGAGTTCAAACTTCATACATATAATTGTTCAGTGAAGCTCTTTCACCTTGACCTTGACCCAAGGTCAAATTCTCATTCTGAAGGTCACAGCAAACTTTTGCCTATAGAACAAAGACTATTTTACCTTCATTGTTCATACTTTATACATATAAAGCTTGGGCCCAGCTCTTTCACCTTGACCTTGACCCAAGGTCACATTCTCATTCTCAAGGTCAAAACAAACTTTAGTCTTGAAAGCAAATCATGTTTGACCTTGAGAGTTCAAACTTTACACAAACATACATTGCATCAAACCCTTTCACCATGACCTTGACCCAAGGTCATTTGTTCGATTTCAAGGTCATCACAGACTTTGGTTGATTAGATATTGAGCTTTGCTCAGATTAAGATCAATCGTGATGAGAATAATCACAATACTTATCTTTCATCCATGACATTGGTTAAAGGCCAAATAAACATTCTCAAGGTCATAACAAACATTTACTCTTGTAGAATTCACACTTTTTGTCCTATACTATTTTTTCTTCACACAGGTAGTCCTTCTTATTTGATCTGTACATGGTATAAGAAAGATAACTCTTTTATTCTTGTTCTCATTTTTTTTTTTTTTTTGCTTAGTAGCATTACATATCTGTACTTTCATATTGTTGTCATTTTCTATTGATAGAAATTATCTCATTACAAAATCGTTGTGCAATTCTGTTTTGAGAAAGTAATTCTATAGGATATGTTATTAATAGAGCATAGAGTTTAAAGCTTTCGTAAACATGAAAGGTATTAAATATTTTTTTTCTTCTATTTTGTTGATAAATAAATAAGAGTCCCAAATTAGACATCAACTCTTTTGACTCATTTGCTGAAGTGAAAAAGGTACTAAAGCAACTATTCTGTTTTCAATCTTCTTTATTCGGATTTTCACACTTCAGTTCCGAGGAAGGTCTAATAAAGGAGGAATCCGTCTGTTGCTTGCAACAGTAGCCATCTAGTTATTATTATTATTCTTATTATTATTATTTTTATTCTTACTCCCTCATCATTTCCAGACACTTTATTCAAAGGTCTTTTAACATAGAGCAAAAGGGATGGTACCATCAGAAAGAGCATACCAAGATCTTCTTTAGCTATTTTTTGTTTGTCGATAAGCTCACCACTGCCCCCGCTGGAGGTAATCAAAAGTCAAATTTTTAAACATTTATAACTCCTAAACTAACCGTACGATTTGAACGAAATTTGTTTTAAAATGTTCTTTAGGAAAATTGTAAACTTTTATACGCTTACATGCTCGATAAAATATTTACGGTTTTCGCGCTGAGTTGAAAATAGAAGTTTAAATTGGCACAGTGCCAAATTCTACAGTTTTTGAGATTTTAAGTTGAAACTTTGAAAGTGGGTTACTTATAGGTGGTCATTTAATGTTGACCTACTTTCAAGGTCAAATTTTCATTCCCAAGGTCACAACAAACTTTTGCCTATAGTATAACAAAAAGTATTTGACCTTCAGAGTTTAAACTTCATACATAGTATCGTTAAACCAAGCTCTTTCACCTTGACCTTGGCCCAAGGTCAAATTTTGATTCTCAAGGTCACAACAAACTTTTGCCTATAGAACAAAGACTAATTAACCTTCAGAGTTCAAACTTGATACATATCATTGTTCAGTCAAGCTCTTTCCACTTGACCTTGACCCAAGGTCAAATCCTCATTCTCAAGGTCACAACAAACTTTAGTCTTTAAAACATACCTTTTACCTTGTGAGTTCAAACATTACACAAATATTCCTTGCAACAGACCCTTTCACCATGACCTTGACTCAAGGTCATTTGTTCGATTTCAAGGTCACAACCGACTTTAGTTGATTAGATATTGACTTTTGCTCAGATTAAGATCAATCGTGATGAGAAAAATCACAATACTTATCTTTCATTTATGACATTGGTTTAAGGTCAAATAATCATTTTCAAGGTCATAACAATCATTTACTCTTGTAGAATTCACATGTTTTGTCCTATACTATTAATTCTCCATACAAGTAGTCCTGTTTGTTTGAACTTAACATAGTATAAGAAAGATAACTCTTTTATTCTTGTTCTCTGTTTCCTTTTTTTTCTTAGTAGCATTACATAACTGTATTTTCATGTTGTTGTCATTTACTATTTATAGAAATTATCTCATTGCAAAATCATTGTGCAATTCTGTTTTGAGAAAGTAGTTGTAAAGGATTTTGATATTGATAGAGCATGGAGTTTGAAGCTTTCGTAAACATTAAAGGTATTTATTTATGTTTTTTTCTATTTTGTTGAAAAATGAATAAGAGTCCCAAATTAGACATAAGCTCCTTTGACTCATTTGCTAAAGTGAATAAGGTACTAAAGTAACTATTCATTTTTCCACCTTCTTTATTCGGATTTTAGCACTTCGGTTACGAGGAAGGTCTAGTAAAGGAGGAATCCGTCTGTTGCTAGCAACAGTAGCCATCTAGTATATTGTTTTCATTTTTGTGCGTGAACATTAACGGCGGATGCGACTAGCCAACAGGAGATGCTTACTCCTCCCGGGCACCTGGTCCCACCTCTAGCTTTCTAGGGGTCCGTCGATACTCAATTTGGTACTCTATTGCGAGTGCTGTTAAGATTATCGTCAGGATCTTCTTTAACTCATTTGGGTATACAATTCTATAGATGGGATTCTATAAAGAAGAAATTATTTATAGATGGAAGTTGATCGAACTTGGCTACATGTGACCTTGTGGACTCCTGACACTCACCAAGAGGTACAAATGTAGAACGTCTTCAAATTCAATAGCATCATTAACGAGCAGATAAATTTGAAGCATGGACCAGACATGCATGTTTAGGGAACTTGACCGTCATCAGTGATCCTCAATCTAGACAATGATATATGACCAAAGAGTGTGAATGTTATTATGTCCAAAAATATACCGAAAAACTTGGCAGGTTGGGTGGAATATGATACTACGAGACCCTATCAAGAAATTTTGATAACAGAAATTTTCGAAGGCGTTGAACTTAGCCATAACACTTTCTATATAGACAAAACCTCAGACAGTGCAAGCATCTTAAACAGTGTTTTCATTCTCGTGTACGAACATCGACGGCGCGTGCGGCTAGCCAACAGGGGATGCTTACTCCTCCCGGGCACCTGGTCCTACCTCTAGCTTGCTAGGGGTCCATCGATGCTCACTTTTGTGCTCTATTGAATGTGCTATTGATATTATCGTCAGGATCTTATTTAAATCATCTGTGTCACACTTATGCCCTTTGCCGTGTGTAGCTCGTATAAAGTTCCCCGCGAGGGGTTTGACAGTCAGTGCTTTGAATATTTTTTCCCTGACATGATCGCCATAACACTTTCTATATAAACAAATCATCAGACAGTTCAAGCATTTTAAATATTTTCTTTCTCGGACACGAACAACGACGGCGCGTGCGTCTAGCAAACAGGAGATGCTTACTCCTTCCGGGCACCTGGTCCTACCGCTAGCTTGCTAGGGATCCATCGATGCTCACTTTTGTGCTCTATTGTGAGTGCTGTTGAGATTATCGTCAGGATTATTCGGGTACTTAAGACGTTGGAGCTAAGAAGTAATTAATATCAATAAACACCATTTGCTGAAAAACTACGATTATTTTATCGATGCTTTGACCATTCCGATGCTTTGACTATGTCTTTCTTCTATGTACATTGTATGTATTACTCGAATGATAATTAAAATGAAGGCATATGCTTTTCTTAATATAAGCTTTTAAAGGCAAATTCAAACAAGCAGAAAAAGCAGGTCAATGTCATTTTATGAAAGTTTGATCAAAGATTGCCTATCTTTAAAGACTCTGAAGTTATCACAGACCTTACCTACATCTAAGAACATTATGTCATCACACCAGCAGACAAAGCCTCAAATAATTACACATTTACTTGCAAAAAGCACTATTTCGACAGCCTTGTTAAAGAGTTGGGTTTAAATTCGACACCTTGGTGTGAATATAAAGCGTTATTTTTGACATATTTTCAACCATTTTTAATGGTAAGTTTTTGTTTTCAATTATTTATCGCTGAAAAACAGTAAAAAGTCACATTACAAGTATTTGATATAAAAAGTCATCATTCATACTTATGAACATCTGAAATTATTTCAAACATAATTATTAACACATTATGTTTGTATAGCTTCTAAAGCAGTTTTATTCATATTTCTTCAACATTGTGAAATTTAAATTCAATCAATGCAGATGTTTAATTCCTTGAAAATGTAATCACCAGTGAATGAAAGTCAAACCCGAAACCCGAAATCAGATTCCAAATATCACAAGCAAGCAGCTCACTGGCCTCTTTGTCCTCATAATCTTAGCGTATTAGTTTTTAAACGAATACGCCATAGGCAGGCGGAGAGGGAGTGTTGCTGCACATGAAAGGAGGTTTATGACAAATATGGATAATGACCATATCCCTGTATACAGCACAAAATAGATGATTCAGAAAATCAGAAACCGAAGGCATATAAGGATCAGGATAAAACAGGAACCAAAGCAAACAAACAAAAACCTCCACCACTTGAGAAGAAGTGAACTCCCAATATGGGAGTGAGACCAGGTGCCCAGGAAGAGTAAGCACCTCCTGTTTGCATGCAACAACCGCCGCTTCAATTCTGTGACATCCGGTTACTTCCATTTCGGAAGACATAGAGTACAATCTTTGGTTGGATGGTTCAAATGGTCTATGACAGAATATCATCCACCATTCTGGAGAGTAAAACATCATAGTGTATGACGAGTTCCCCATATTGACCGTAGAACTTCCTCAGTAGTGATGTATGTTGGTCACAAACATATCCCTGACTGAGAAGCTTATCTGAAAGACGCCTAGTTCTCAGAACAAAATCCGTATATTTGGTACTTGCTCTGGCATAGCGTATCAACTGAGATATGAACACGCCATAAGCAGGCGATGAAGGGATATTGCTACTCGGAAAAGGTAAGTTTGTATTGCTGAAATTGAAGTCGTCACGTTTGTCACAGAGTGAGGTGTTCATGTGACCATCAGTGTCGTAATACAACATTATGTCCAAATAGGATGCTGAATTATTTGTCTCTGTGGTTTCTTTGACTTCAAGCTCCGAAAGAGTGATACTGCTCAGGTAATCCGCGAATTTTGGATTATTGATGGACAACACATCGTTTATGTATCTGTAAGTGAAGTTGAAGTCAGAGGCTAAGTATCTTTTCCTTTCAGAGACCAAAGATTGAATTAATTCAGCTTCGTACGAGTAAAGAAAAATGTCGGCAAGGAGTGGGGCACAATTGGTTATGATAGTGAAACGAAAATCGTCACGTTTGTCATAACGAGAGGTATTCAAATGACCGTTGTCACTTATTGAAAGTAGTATGTCCAAGCAGGAATGTTTAAGTGCTGTCCCCGTTATATCTATGATTTCAAGCTCACTGAGGTATATGTTGCCAAGATAATCTTGAATGGTTGCATTGTTGATGATGATTATGATGATTACGCCATCAATGTATCTGCAATAATACGGAGGTGTTCCAACTCTATACCTTCTTCAAGAAAATTTCAAACAAATTTTCATGCACCAGACAGGTGAATATTGTGCTTTTCATAAATCGCCAAAATTCATTTCACTAGCGCCCTCTGGTTTTATTTTTAGAATTTAAATTTGTACATGTACCTTACAGAGAGTGCGCGGCTCCAAACTTCCTGCGGGGTCGATTCAGTAGCATATAAAAAAAATCTATGTTCAAAATAGCATTGGAGGGATGGTGCTAAGATGTTAACCTCCTTTAATGTCGATGATACTTTTCGAAACAGCAAAAAAATATATATATATGATGTCAAGTTGATAAAGGGCCAATGACAAAGCTTCTATCAGGCGACAGAGCTTGAAAATGTAATCAATACAATTAATAAACATCAGGTCACGGGGAACGAGTTTAACTGCTCCACACTGCAACAAGAAATAAGTGTTAATATTACTAATGTCGAAGGGTTTCATCTCTATACCTTCTTGAAGAAAATTTCAAACCTGTTTTCATGCACCAGACAATGACATGTGTTTCGAATATTCAATTCTCATGTAATTTCAGTTGAACTTCATTGCTACCTTCTCTTTGCATTTTGAAAAAAAGACTGTATGCATCCTTTCTCTTATAAATAAATGAATTTGTCAGCTAGGAGAGTTGCACAGTTTGTGTACATTGGAACTTTTGTTGTTTGATGAAATATATGGCATTCAAAATACAACGAAAATATTGTCTATCACAATTTCCAGCATTCACATTTCTTGATGATGCCATTTTCAGTGTACTGGGGTTCTGAATCAGATTGTTCTTGACAAAATAAGTTTTTAAACGTCCTTATGCGAAGTACATATATTAGAATCTGCGATTTCATGGCCATTTTGCAGACGAAGGAGGATTTTATAACTATTGAAATAGCCTAGTTTTAAGTTTTTGATGAGGTATGGTGCTTTACAGAAGGGAAAAATCGAAAGATTCAGTTCGTGTTCTGTGAGTGAAAGTCGGACATTTGCAATGGACAATAATTTATGCAAAAAATCTACTTTCTTATCCAAAAGCATAGTTTTTTTCTTTGTTGGAATAGAATTTATTTCGATATTTGAAACATTGATATCAGAACTCATACAAAAATGATTTTTTTTACATATTTTCTGTGATTTTTCATTAGAAAACATGCATTTTTTTTCCAAAAATACCCATTTTGCAATGCAAATAACCAGGAGTTTTATTTATCCTTGAAATAATACAACTAACCGAGTTCATGCCATTTAGCGTTTATGTTGATTTCAAACATTACGTCAGGTGAAAATAGAGTTATGTCCCAGTAGTTGCGACTTTTACTTTAAGGTTGTTAACCCATAACTGCCTACTTCCGCTCAAAATTACTCTTTTTGTCGATGACTATTGATATGCTAATGGCATACTGATATTCGGCAACTTTATAAAATGCTTAGAGGTAAATTCACACATAATTTTTTTGGTCATTAAAGTTCCTTCTGCTTCCAACATTTTTGTTTCAAGTCCGATTTTATTGAGATAAATTTCAAATTGACCGTCTCGGAAGCATAGACCTTTACAAAAATATATACATTAATGAGGTTTTCTAAAAAAAAATTCATAAAATTTCATGAAATTGCCATTTTTTTGTGCGCAATGTCGTCAGTTTTCGTTACATCGACGTCAACTTTGCTTCAATGTACATGAATGTAACAAATTGTGATGTAGTGGAAAATGTACTTGCACACTGTCCATCCTTTAGATATGGGTCGAATACCTTAATTTATATTCGTACTCTTTACCTACCGTTATTTCATATAGAGAATAAGTGTCTTAATTTGTGTTTTGTTACGAGTATACAACACACAGCAAGTGCATTTATCGTACATGTAATGCGCGTTAGCGCATTTCATGCGATAAATGCACTTGCTGTGTGTTGTATACCCGTAACAAAACACAAATTATGACATTTATTCTATATATATGCACCATAGTTGTCTTTTTCATTCTTGTTTTCTGAAATTACCTTTTCTAGGTAAAAGAGTGACGTCAAAATTCATCTCACCGTGGATTCAGTTTGCAGGTTAGAACAGCCGTCGCGGCATGTTTCTTTAGATCTTATGCATTGTGACGTCACGAGTGTTAATACACGAATTGCAGCACGCTCCTGTCAATAGTAACATCTCAGGGAATTACATTGGTTGTGCATATATACTTCTTTGCAATTTTCTGCCGTGATTCATGAGAGAAAGTTTATTAGTAGGTCTCTCAGTCGAACAACTCATATATTTTTGACTTGGAGATGTGCAACATTCCCTTTAAGGAACCTCAATCTGTTGTCATATGGAAATTACGTGTCTCCCTTAATATATTATTGATTTTTCGGCCGCCAGAAGGAACTTTCGGTCTGATTTGATTTTTGAAGAGTTTTCAGTTCTATTTACATTATTCTAAGAAAAGGGATATTCATATGATCTGATTTACGAGACAATTTTAAAGATGATTGTAAATTTCTAATTTCAATTATCGTTTCAATATGTTTACAGTGCACACAATGTCGTCCCCGGAACTGGTACGAAAATACTTTTTAGTATGGCATTATAAAAAGTGCAACCGAATTAAGGCTGGAAACTTCGGGGAGTTGGATAAAAGCATTCGACAACGATTTGGTTTCGGTGCAAATGATATATTGGACATAAGAGATGGGAAATCTGGATTCATCATCCAAGGGGATGATGACATATGGGTCAACATAGAAAAAGACACGAAGCTTCATGTCCTGAATACCAGTTCCGATGAGGAATGGGATGAAGACCTTCGTAAGCATAATCTTTTTATTTCCTTTTGTAGTGTCTCGTGTCTTTATCTTTAGAACAAACATTAAACATGGTTAAGTTCTTCAGTGGTATTTCAAACTTAGGTGACTTGCTGATAAGACTTTGATTGAGATTAACTGGGCTTCGAAAATTTGATTTTATTTACGAGGACTGATTGATATGTTGTGAGCCTTGGTTGTCCGGGATACGGAAGGTATTATTCTCATAGATTACTAAAAATGACAAACAATCAATGGCATACTGTGCTTCACTTCTGACAAAGTTAAGGGAAAATATTGAATATTTGCACCGTGGAAAGCTCACTAGTTAAAAGTGTGTTTTTCCATCAGGACAATGCTCCTGTTCACAAGTCTGTCACTCCCATGGCTGCCATTCATATGTTAGTGGTTTTTATTTGATTGAACATCCAAATTTATCATCTGATCTTGCTCAATCAGACTTTCATCCATTCCAAAAACTTAAAGAAGTGATTTCTGGCACCCACTTTCAGTCCTATGATGACGTCATACTTGCAGTGGATGGCTTTCGGACCAGTCAAGATAAGGAGTACATTTGTGGTATTGAAACCCTTAAACAACACTAGCACAAGTGTAAAGATACTGAAGTGGGTTACGTAGAAATATTATACAAAAAGTCTGACAAAATACAAATTCTTCAATACGAGACTCCAAACATATCAATCAGCCATCGTATATTTGTCTTCTGATTTGTTTTGGATATATGCGGCGCGGCACTATTTCATATGAATGAATAGTTTTCACACTTTGTTGATTTCACTCATATTGTCCTTCATGATTCGATAATTTGATGTTATTGTCCGTGTTGTCTCAGCCTGGTTGTCCGTTTTCACGAGAATTAATCCCTTGTGATAACTGTTAAATCGTCACTTTTGGAATTTCTTCCGTACCTATTTATCATTCATATGAAATCTTGATTCAAACGGTGTTTGTGTACATATAAGAAACAAAATTAAACGTTTCTTGAAAATCTTTAAAATTTTTAGGATTTCTACACTGAAACATTAACTGAATATGCAATTTCTTTTTGTTTTTGTTTCTTTTTTTTTTTTTTTTTTGTTACCTCTATTCTTTTTACAGTGGAAGAATGGCGTGGCTATCGTCCGAAAGTCAATTTTACACAGATCGATGTGGTAAATATATACAAATATTTTCACACTTTTTGACCACAAACTGTTTATGTTGAGGGTTACTGACGTGCAAGTCTGGTCCATACTGCAAATTCATCTCTTCTTAATTGATGCTATTGAATTGGAAGACATTTGACATTATCATTAAAATTAAGATTAATATTGTTTATATAGTACAGTTTATCATCAAAGTAACATATTAAAGGTTTGATTCGTGGCAAGGACCTGTTTTTATAAAAGAGTATTTGAAATTTGAAATTGGGGACAAGACGCACATCCACCTAAAAGTCCCTTACAGGTACTTGTTGGTATAATTCAAAAATCTCTTTGATTTTGTATCATAAAACATAGACATGGAGAAGATCCTGTACAACAAAACATTTCATGAGTGAAATCGAAAAAATGAATCTACCTGATACCAATGTATTTGAATACGAAGTAGGAGAAGAGTATATCGATCTGTATTTTCTTGATTGGTGACACTCAAAAAATGGCATGTGAGGTGCATGTTAAAGCAAAATGAAACGGGGCTAAAATTATAATCTCGCAATAGCTGCAAAGTCATTTACACTTGTATTTTACCACAGTTTGACCATTTTCGTTGAAACAAAGAATAAACAATTTGAATGAACAGTTTGCAAGTATTTCGAATGCTTATCTAAAGAAAAGGGAAGGACCTCCAGCATGACCATCCTGCACTCACCCAGCGAAACAAACCCACAAGAAAGTGATACATAAATGACATCAGATAAAACTACAAATCGCAAAAAGACACAACAATATTCACTAGAACATAATACAAAATAATCGAAACAGACGTACAGAAAAAATAATTAATGACAACACATAAAATGAAGGATACCAATCTGAACCCAGCGCCGATTTTTGCTATTAGCAAATTGTGTGGCAATCCTAGTTATGTGCGCACAACCCTCACATGACCCCGATACACAGAGGTCTCCATAGACGCACAATTGTTGTATAAACATAAAACTTCTCACGGTAAGGTGACATCACAATCAAAATATTTAAACGCAGCAGCCCCTTGTAACACAGAAGACCATTTATATCATATAAAAATCTACCTATTTTGTTCAC
Organism: Pinctada fucata; assembly: GCA_028142955.1. Taxonomy (NCBI): domain Eukaryota; kingdom Metazoa; phylum Mollusca; class Bivalvia; order Pterioida; family Pteriidae; genus Pinctada; species Pinctada fucata. The sequence continues at coordinate 39,271,464 of AP027114.1, forward strand.
ATTTTGAATAGGTCGTGAACATTTTTAACGGAGGAGTGCAGCAGTTGGGGGACAAAAACCTTTTGGTAAGATGTTATTTTACCACAATCTCTACCTGTTAGGGGATATTTTGCCGAACATACTTTCTCTACTTACCACTACATTTTTGTACAGATAAAATGGAAATAAAATGGATTTAATGTTCACTATACAAGCAAAGATATTCGATATACTCCATACAATGTGAAACGTAAAGATTTATTCCATGCATACCTGCACACTTACCGAAAGGGGTTTTCAAGTCATTAGTTTCTCTGACAAGAGGAAATGAGTTTTATCCCATTCATCTTATCGATTTTTGTTCCATAAGAAGATGTTATTTTTTTCCAATGTTTGTTTTATTTACTTTTGGACAGTTTTACATTATATTGTTATGAAAGATCTCATTTAAAAGATTCAATAATTCTAACTAATTGAAGCGAAAAGATAATTAGTTAATATGTTCCTGAATTAGATTTCATATTTAACATAACCTTTCAGTAACATTTGGGACCTCGTGACCTTGATCTAAGTGGTATTTTTTCACATGTGGCAAGACTTTACCGTGGATATAAAAAATGTTTTTATTTGGCTGGTCATTAGAGCTTGAGCCATGTTTGCATTAAACAGCTTTGAATTGTAAATTACAAAGCTTATTGACACTTGCATTGGTTGTTGCAAGACCACCTCTTAAACTTTGAGTTTTAATTTAAAGTCAATGTATGAATTGTTTCACTTCAGATAATTTCAAATAACTTATATATTTATCTAGTGTTAAACGTTTTCAAACTTAATAGCATCATTTTAAAACAGATAAATTTGCAGAATGGACCAGACATACGCGTTTCGGGTACTTAACCCTAATCAATCCTCAGTCTAAATAATGTAATATGACAAAAGAGTTTGAAAATTATTACATCCAAAAATGTACTGAAAGACGTAGCAGGATAGGTGGGATATGATGCTACAAGACCCACGCCTTAGATATTCCAAGAATTTTTATAACAGAAATTTTCGAATGCGTAGAAGAGACAGACGATCAACCGAAGTTGATCGAACTTGGCTACATGTGCCCTCGGGGACTCCAGGTCTACCAGCAGTGAAATTCGCCAAGTGGTTCAAATATAATACGTCTTCAAATTGTATAGCATCATTTTAGAGCAGATACATTTACAGCATGGGGACCATACACGAACTTAACCCTCGTAAGTGATCCTCAATCTAAGCAATGTAATATGGCCAAGGAGTGTGAAAAATAGTATGTCATAAAAGTACCGAAACAGACAGCTGAATAAGTGGGATATGATGCTACAGGACCCATGTTTTAGAAATTTCAATAATTTTCATAACATAAATTTTGAATGCGCTGAAGAGACAAACGATCAACCCAAGTTTATCGAACTTGGCTACATGTGTCCTCGGGGACTCCTGGTCCACTAGAAGTGATACTCACCTAGTGGTTCAAATGTTAAACGTCTTCAAATTCGATAGCATCATTTTAAAACAGATACATTTACAGCATGAACCAGATATACACGTTTCGGGTACTGAACCCTCATCAGTGATCCTCAGTCTAAATAATGTAATATCGCAAAAGAGTTTGAAAATTATTACATCCAAAAATATCCAGAAGACGTAGCAGGATAGGTGGGATATGATACTACAGGACCCACGTTTTAGAAATTCCAAGAATTTTTCATAGCAGAAAATTTCGAATGCATAGAGGAGACAGACGATCAACCAAAGTTGTATGAACTCGGCTATATGTGCCCTCGGGGACTCCTGGTCCACCAGCAGTGACACTCACCAAGTGGTACAAGTGTTAAATGTCTTCAAATTCAACATGACTGAAGTAGATAACTACTTCAATCAATACACCAACATAATTAGAAAACATCATTCACTGGGGGATCTTTTCATTTATCATAAAATTATGCAAACTTAATTTACGACCGTAAAGTGTTGCGCTTTATGTATAGACATAACATCAGACAGATCATATAATTATTAGATATTGTTTTCATTTTCGTGCATGGACATCGACGGCGGTTGCGGCTAGCAAAACAGGGGATGCTCACTCCTCCCGGGCACCTGGTCCCGCCTCTCGCTTGATAGGGGTCCGTCGTTGATTAATTTTGTGCTCTATTTTGATTGTTGTTGAGATTATTGTCAGGATTTTTTATTGGTTAAGAGCGTTAAGCACTGCAAATCCATACATTCTACAGTCTTCCTTATTTTCAGAACATGTCCTCGTAGAAATTATGAGATCAAGTCAATGTGCTCATTCCAAAGGATATCAAACGTGTTCCACGATTTGAAAATTAACTCAACGTCCCTCAAAAATCATATTTCATTCTTATCTAGTTATATATTCAAGGGTTATACGCAAATCTAGAGTTTTTTTTCGAAGGTCAGAATTGACCAGGAAATTTTAGCAAATGATTTTGAAATTAGTACGTATAAACATTAGAATTTGATGGTCAAGGGGATGTTCCTCGCACATTACTTTCTCGCCTCTAGATTCGCACATAAGGTATTTACTATGTAGAAGTGTATTATATTCAAATCTTATGATTTTGCTCAAGTAAAGACCACTAAGGCAAAATCTTGCTTCTTCCTGATGTAAGGCTATAAGGCCCAAAACAATGAAAACAAACAAGATGAAAAACTTTGAAAATACTTCACATTAAATGTCTTATCTTATAAATTGGTAATTAAGCAATAGTTAATATTTTCACTTCAGACCTTTGATTGAGACTTTTTTGTTTATAGATTAGATCCCTGAAATTTCATTATAAAATTCATATGAAAAGCAAATTTGTTCGGTTTTCATCTGGTTGGCAGGTACTTTTTATCATTTCGAAAAGACGCAAAAAGAAATTGCCTTAATGGTAACAATCAGTTGTCGTTACTCACATCACTAATCATTAAGTAATAGATTGTTACACCCTAGTGGCTAAGGAAATATGTAAATTTCATCCGATATTTATACATGGCACGAAGTGCCTCCGAAAAGACTTTTACATATGTCATCGAAATAGTTGACTATTTGTATTAGTCAAATCTAGAATAAGGTTGACTCATGCGCAAAACACATGAGAATTCCCAGTTTAATGTTATGAATGTAGAAAAAAAGTAAATTGATACGACACTGGTTATTACATTAAAATTGATTTCGACGACTATTTGACATTATAAGTTATATTCATATTTTAAATTATATGTTCCTATGAAAACCAATTTTAACGAGGCAATAAAAACCTTTCTTTTTCAACGTATTATCACGGAAACTAAATCATATTTTCTCATCTTTAAACCATACAAATTTCAAATTTACGTGTTCTTTATATCATTTTTCAATATAACCCGTGTCGTCAAAATTAGATGTGATCAAGATGAAAGAATGTAGGAGCATATGTCATAGAAATTCTTGCGAGGTTCTTTTTATGAATAATATTGGAGAGTCTGTTTGTATTTCTTTGTAATATAAGGTGCATATGTACCAATATTGACAATTTATGTATGTATCGTCTGAGAGTGAGAAGAATAGACTCATAAAAATGGAATATATTGGATGGATGATTGAGCAAAAGTGACGAGTGACAGATAAAACTGGGAATAGTATAACTATCTTGTACTGTGCTAAATAAAAGCCAATTTAGCGCAAACTCATGAGCAATACGCAAAAAGATAGACACTGTACCGTTGACAATTGACAAATCTAATCTAAATAAAAGTAACTGTTGTCATAAATTCATTCATCGAAGTTATTTTTCCTATTCGAAACCCAAAAACTACTTTACATCTTTTGAAAAATCTTTCTGCAAAGAAATCTGGCATCCGATTTAGTTCCTTTGTCGTATATTAACAGAAATTTTGCATCGTTTTAAACCAAAGGTACAAATGTCTATTCTCTGCATATATAAATGCTCATAGCGGTACGAAAAGGGCATATGAAAAAAGATGATATCCAAAAATGCCCGTCAAACCGCAAGACAACCCTTTGCTTACGTACATGTAGGCAGAGAGTGGTCAATGCCACTTCTTGGTACGAAACAATACCAATAAGTGAGCAGTACAATATGGGAATATTCAACTCTCACTACACATGTCTTTCATGTAACTTTGAATTTCTTGAGAAGTTTTTGAAATAGTTCCGGGAATATCCGTGCGTTGTCTCTATCGTTTAATGTTCAATGTTACAACATTATTTAAAAAGAATAGAGAAATTCATTTTTAGATACGAAAACCTCCAATCAGTACTTATCATTGTATTAAGAGGAAACAAATTCTACAATTTGAACACTGTTTAATTGAAATTATAATTATCTATAGAAATACTCCATAATTATGGCTGCGTTATGCAGATTAATTTTCTTGTCTTCGCATCGGATATTCGGATAGAATTATGGATTAGCTGAGGACTGCACATATTGTTTCCCATATGGTTTACTTATAAATAAAATCTATTAAATTATATCAGAAGTATTCGATGGGTAATGTAATTCGCTGTACTTTTTTTCAATGTACCTTGGTATTGTATATCGAAAGAAGAATTTTGTTTAGATTCAATTCTAATATGAGAAATTATGTCTTGGGAAATAATAATTTTAGGAGATATATCAAAATTTTCATTGATGAGAAATATCTAAACCCGATTGTAGAATTTCGAGCTGGTAAAATTTCTGTTCTTTGGGGGGGGGTGAACTTTTACTAGGGTATACTTATTATAGGTATCTCTATGATATTATAGTTCTGTCTTTAGCTGGTTCTTTGGCATAAATCGAGGTCATATCTTGAATCGGTTTCATAGAGTTCAATCTATCCTCTGTTGACAAAAAAAATGTAACTAAGCCAATTTCATTTTAAAAAAACTAAACATGAAAGGTTAACAGGAATTCCTTTTCATCTTAGCAATTATTTTGGATTTCTTAACTCGGTGCTAACATTTTGTGCTAACATTACTTTTCATTACCCATCCAATACCTTAAGAAGCATATCAAATTTATTCCCATATCGAATATGCTGGCGCTTGATTCTTCTACTACCTCAGCAATCCATTTCAAGTTCATATTGAAAGATCAATTGTGAAAAATAGGTTGATAGCAAACCAGACCAAACGTTTATCACACATTTATTGACCAAATTCATCATATGCATGAATAAAATTTCCAATGCATTTTCAAATTACCTATGCTATGCATAAATCATTCTATCATAAATGTGTATGAAAACGCTTTAGTTCTAGGAGTATGCTTCAACCATTATCAAATATTAAAAAGTGCAGAGATTGAGGGAACAATACGAAGCAAAGCAAAAAGTTTTCCTATGGACACACGACACTGTAAACTGATAAATATTTTAGTTTGATTCTTGTAAAATTAAATATTTTGAGAGATAAAAGGAATTTTAGAACTCGAACTATGAAAAGACTCTACAGAAATAATTTTTTCTGTCCCTTTTTCTTCCGTTAACACATTGGTTTTGACAAAATGTTTTCTTTGCGAATATATAAGGTCATAGACTCAGGTCATGTGATTTTTCAACTTTCAGTATCAAAGGTCAAGGTTTTAAAAAAACTCAACTATTGATGATTTATCATCGCGTAGTCCTTTCTGAATTGCTCCTGTAGTTCCTGTAGTTTGCAATGTACAGCCTTTGTTTCTCATATATATACACAATGAATTTGATTTCATGAGGTCAAAGATCAATGTCAAACTTCGATTTATCAATATAGATGAAATTCAAATACATTGGTTCAACAACACAAAGAAATACTTTAAGATGGAAAATTGGGGGGGGGCTTTTTATTATTATTATTGTAGTCAATCTGTGGATTTGTAATTAACTGTCATTCATGAGGGAAATATTGCTATGAATGTTTAGCAATCAAGGTCAAAGGTATAGGTCATTATTATTACATTTAAATGAATAATAATCCCTTGTTTTAAGGTTCGGCGGTCATGTTATCATATTGAAATATATATTGTAAGGTAAAAATATTTCACACATACATTCAGAAATGAGGGGACCATTCTTAGATTATGACCTCGCATTTTCAAGGTCAATTCAGATTAAAATATTATATTCGAGTTCAAGTCAAATCTCGTTTATCATGTCCATCCATTTTGATATATTTCATCTCACTGGAATATTGCTAAGCTTTCGTATTGCTTTCCGAAATGAATTTCCCTAAAATGGCAAAAAGCCTATACGTAATTGGAATTTATCCAAATGCATATATTTCAGAAAGATAGATAGATCTATATACATTGGATCAGACAATTCAGGCATATCAGGGCATGTGTGTTGCCTTCGTTTTATTAATCAATATTTGGATATTTGTTTAGACTTCAAATAAAAACAAAGTGAATAAATATTTATCAAAACTTCATATAGAATGACAAATATGGATAATGACCATATCCCTGTATACAGCACAAAATCGATAATTCAGAAAATTAGAAACCGAAGGCATTCAAAATCAGGATAAAACAGTATCCTTGATCAAAGGAATTATTTAAATAGAGTTTTCTGATATCCTAAATTAAAAAAAAAAATTTCATTGGATTCGTTCATATTAACATAAGTCGAACATCAAAATGGCATTATCTAATCTTATTAGAATATTCGAAGCAACTCAATGCCAGCATGTCTTGTCTTGCAGTATTCCGATTACAATATCAGCCCAAAGGGAGAATAGACGGTAGTGCGAGCATTGCTATATATATATGGCGGTTTAACAATTAGCATGCTTGAAATGCCGTAAATTATATTCACGATCATGGAAATATGATCGTGAGTTACTAATATATCATACGATCATGGTATGCTAATATTAAATGCGACCATGAAATGCTTATATAGAATAAGATCATGAAAGGGCATCACAAAGCTGTAATGAAAAGAACAATTCCAGACTTGGGTAACCAACCCCAGATCGGAAAAAAAATATTTTGAATATTATAATCCCAAGGGCTACAATAATGGCGACCAAAAAACATGACTTCTTTGAAAACCGCGAAGAAGGAATGCATCAAAATATAGTATGCTTGGTTCGCCAAAAAACACTGAATGGCATCAAAGAAACAAAAACAAAAAGTGGAAAACAAAACTAACTTAATGAGACAATAGAATTATATAAAACATGCATTGTGATGCCTAACAGTTACAAAAATGCCATTCGAAAATATAAATATCGGTGAATAAATATATCTTTGTTCAGGCATAGCCACTAGGGTTAAACGTTATAATCTTCATGTAGATTTTCATCATATTTTTAATTTGTTTATATAAGCATATTGATTTGAATGTATATGATTTTAAAATTGTTAATCAATGATGTATGTTTATAAAGAATACAATTAATTTAAAACTTATCGTCTCTATTTCTCTTTTTTCTTGTGGTGCCTTGGTTTTTCATAGAAAAGAAATATGTGAAAGTATTCATTAAAGGCTTCATAATAACATCGACAACATCGACGGCGGGTGCGGCTAGCCAAAAAGGGGATGCTTACTCCTCCCGGGCACCTGGTCCTACTTCTAGCTTGCTACGGGTCCGTCATGCTCAGTTTTGTGCTCTATTGTGAGTGATGTTGTGATTATCGTCAGGATCCTCTTTTAACTCATTGAAATGTACAAAAACAAAACTCCCAGAATGATAACAATGGTTTTATCGATACAGAAATCGAAATGTGTTTTAAAATATTGTAAAATAAGATGAATTTGAAGACGTTTAACATACTGCATCTATCATTCGAGAGTACCTCATGTGGAAGAAAGGAGTGGGCATCAACCGCTCACGAGAGAACACTTATCCTTCTTACCATTCTAGACAGGACAGACATTCGTATACCTCCACATCATCAAAGCAAATGTTTAATTTATTATGTTGAGGATTTCCTCATCCTTATGTTTTGTATATTCCAGAGGTGAAAGATACCACTGCTTCATATTGAGATCTTATGTTATCTTTTGACGACATTGGTCATCTTATACTACACCTTGACCGACTGTAACATTAGGACTTCATTATAGGCCCCGTCAAACCTCTTTAGAGAAGACAGGACCCATACCACCTGTCCTCTCTGGGTCTTGGTCGGACTCCTCGGTTGATACGATGTCCTCTGTTTCTATATCCATTTACATATCCATTTTTGTTTTGCTTGGACCCTACTTTATGATGCCTTGTTCGTATGGTCATATAACAGATGGGAAGTTATTTTACACCGCAATTCTTGCGTTCTTGGAGACCTATGGGTAATAGGAAAAGTTGGGGGATTTGTGCATAAAATCCCGATAACAACGCCATTCGCTACTGGTGCGATTAATGGCCGTCAGAATGACAAATATAGATAATTACCATATCCCCATATACAATACAGGAGGGGATCTCCAACCGGACCTGGTTGCAGTACCAACAACAAAATACCAAAACACCCGAAGCGCAAACACAGAGAAGACGAGTAAAGCAAGAGACGAAAACGAGACATACGACATAGAAACAACAAATACAAAAGACTACACATAAACCAACGTGACCAATGGGCAACCGATGCTGACTTAGAGCGGCCATCTGCTACACAAGAAAGGAGGGGATCTCCAACAACACTAGGTTGCAGCACCCACAGCAAAATTCCAAAACACCCATGCAAAAAACACAGAACAGATACCCACAGAAAGAGACGCAAAAGGGACAAGGAACACCAACTCACAACATAGAAACATGAAACATAAAAGACTACACATAAACCAACGAGACCAATGGGCAACCGGTGCCGACTTAGGACGGCCATCTGCCACGTAAATAGCAGACGGTGTGGTTATCCTGGATTACGTGCGCACAACCCTCCCACTATTCCGATTTCCCAGAGGTCTCGAAGAACGCACAAGTATGGTGTAAAACAACCTCCTCACTGTTAGATGACCACACACAAACAAGACCGTAAAACACAGGGGTCCAAGCAACACAGATGAATATGAAATGGATATAAAAAGAGGACGTGCGTAATACAGTCCGTGCTCTGCCGGCTGTAGCGAGCTCATATATGTTATCACCCGAGGAGTCCGACTGACATTCAGAGAGGACAGTAACAAATGGCGTGGTTATCCTGGATTACGTGCGCACAACTATCCAAATTTTCCAATTACCAAGAGGACTCGAAGAACGTAAAATTGGGGTGTAAGACAACCTACTCTCTGTCAGATGACCAGGACACACAAACAAGACTGCAAAACGCAGAGGCCCAAGCAACATAGATGAATAAATACAATGACTGCAAAAAGAAACGATACATGATTGTATTCCAAACAATTTTCAATCAATATTTGAAATAGGTACATTTTAATGATAAAATTGTTTTATAACTCTAGTTACTTCAATAGACACATGTTTTTGCTCTGTTCACTCATCTAGAAAGCCAATATTTACATTTTCCTTATTTGCACGAGCTATGCAGTACCAAGATATATTGGTTTAATCCAGATAAATTAAACAATGTGATTCGATGGAATATGATCTCTCATAAAATCTTCTAAAATGTCACGCTCAACAAATGACAAAATTAATCAAAGAACAGCGACGTCAAGTAGTTGGAATGTTAGAAGCAGGTCTACGTCATTCTGAAGTTGCCGCTTAATTCCAAGAAACACAAATGATTATTTCACGTTTAGCTAGCAGTTACATGATGATTGGATCAATCATCGGCCGGTATGACCATGTGTAAGCAAAATAGCCGAATGTGACGTCACATCTACGTAATCGCTCTACGGCTAACTCAATGGTAGCGTAAACACACCAACAATAGATAATAGTAAATGTGAGCTGTAACAAAGTCCAAACCATTTTTTTTCAATTTTGCTTCGCTGTCAGCTTCCTTCATTCTTCCAAGGACGCATGAGTTCTGAGATAAAATGTCGTTTTGAATTGATATCGCCGGCATTTCGGACAACTCACATTGGTTTTTTTTTTCGGACCCTTCAAGTTAAGACGATATGAAAGTGTTCAGTTTGCTTAATAGAGAAACTAGCATGCTTCTACTTTATTAAGTATAGAGATTTATAAGTATATTTATGCGTCACCTTTACTTAGTCGAACGGGTTGAATGCTAATCGGAAAAAGTTAGCAGCGTCGCTCGAGGTGATTTCGTGTCCAAGGCAAGACACTCGTCATGTAATAAAATTCTCCTTTATCATTGGTGATGTATATGTTATGTATGTTCCGTGGGTGTAGTTCGATGAACAGTTGTATAAACCACTTGTTGCAGAGCAGTTGTCAGACCATTAAACAACCATGATCGATGATTGAGTAAATATAGTCGTCATACCTAAAAAGAGAAAACAACGTTGGCAAGATTTACACGTTTTAAAAGTTAAAGAAAGAAATATTACACGTCTTCAAATTCATGAAATTGATTTCTTTTTTTTTTTTTAATTTGAATTTGCTATGAATTAATGAATTTGAATTTGATACACATCTTCAAATTCATGAAATTCACATTATAAGATTTAAGGAATTCGGTCCTGTATTTGAATTAAATGAGAGAGAGAAAATTAAGAAAACAAAAGAGAAAATGAAATTTGAATTTTTTAACTAATTAGACTACATAAGCTGCTATGCAGAGTTGGGGTTAAGGATTCCCATGTACAAGTTTTCAATCAAATAAACAAAAGTACAGTAATATTCCGCCATTGTTAAATCTTTGTTCTGATCAAAGCTATTTAATGGTACCAGTCAGTACATAGTTTTGTTCAAGTTTGCATGTAGTTGTTTATGCACCGATTTAGAGTGACAATATGGATAATGACCATATCCCAATATACAGCACAAAATCGATAATTCAGAAAATCAGAAACCGAAGGCATACAATATAAGATAAAACAGGAACCAAAGCAAACTAACAAAAAAAAAACCCAACATATGAAAAGAAGCGAACTCACGATATGGGAGTGAGACCAGGTGCCCAGGAAGAGTAAGCATCTCCTGCTTGCATGCAACACCCGCCGCTTCAATTCGGTAGAACTGTCACATCCGATAACTTCCATTTTGGAAGCCATAGAGTACAATCTTTGGTTGGATGGTTCAAATGGTCGATGACAGAATATCATCCACCATTCTGGATAGTTGAAAGTCAGAAATATCTTCGTGAAATTTGCGTTTTTATGTTTATTCTTTCAAAATTATAGTCATACCATTCCTTCATGGGCTGAACCCACCTCTTTGGTGGAAAAAATCTAGATTCGCCCCACATGCGATTTTTGACACGCTTCCAAGTTGCTTGATGGTGGTTAGGGAAGCGAAATAAATCCCTTTGATCCGTCCGTGACATCAATGAAGTACTTCAAACCTTTACATCCCGTTATTTGCTGTCTTACTTATCTTACACCCATGAATTTCGATTTTAAGTCACATCATTGTTCTTCAACATGAAGAACTTGGCTACATGTGCCCCTAGGGCACATTTAGCCAAGTTCGATCAACTTCATTTGGTCGTCTCTTTAGCGCATTTGAAAATTTCTGTTATCAAACTTTCTTGAAATTTCTGAAACGTGGGTCCTGTGCCATAAAATCCCATCCATCCTGCTATGTCTTTCGGTACATTTTTCGACATAATAATTTTCACACTCTTTGGTCATATTACATTTTTTAGATTGCGGATCACTGACGAGGGTATATTACTCGAAAAGTGCTTGTCTGGTCCATGCTGCAAATTTGTTCTTAAATAATGCTGTTGAATTTGATGATGTTTAACATTCATGTCCATTATTGTCATTTAGTATGCCTTCTCCTTCCATTCATGTCACAGAAGCAAAATAATGCCTCATGCATATGCTACGGAAGCCCATTAGTGCCAAATATGAAAAATAAAACAGAAGGAAATGAGAAATACATTTAGGAAAATAAGAAATAAATTAAGGAAAATGAGAAATATATTTAGGAAAATGAGAAATATATTTAGGAAAATGAAAAATAAATTTAGGGAAATAAGAAATTTATTTAGGAAAATGAGAAATTTATTTAGGAAAATGAAAAATGAATTGAGGAAAATAAGAAATATATCAAGGAAAATGAAAAATGAATTTCGGAAAATAAGATATATTTTCGGAAAGTTAAATGTGGAAATATTTCACTAGCCATTAGCCATTCCCAGAATGTTAAAGAGGGAGGAAATGTAGAGAAGTGCATACCGTCTCTTATCAACTTATCAAGAGATAAATACTTTCTTTCATATTCACGGTGTCTAACCCACACACTCAAAATTCCTGAAGTTCCTGTTAATCTGCGTCGTAAATGGAATGAAAATCAGGTACCCGTCAACGAAACTACCCAAGTATGTAGATGTCTTTAACTTTTATTCTTTATTAGACACACATCTAAATTGTGTAGACATAAGTGATAGTCACCATGAAGAAAGAATTCCCAAAAACTTAAATTTCTATATTTTGAAAAACGCAGCATGACAAAGCTGCTAGAGGCTTTGAATGTAAGGCTGGTATCTCGTTATTTCTCAAAGATGAGCGATAGAAGTGTGTTGTGTACATACAAATAGATGAATACATTATATTGCCGACGTGCTTTTGGTGATGAGCTTTTCTGTTTTCGAAAAAATCACCTTGGTATCCGTCGTTGAAGAATCACTGTACGAGTCGTTGTTCGTTTCAACGCAAATTTTCAAACCACCTTTGACTACTACAGATAAACAATATGACTGTAAAATTGCTCTCATTTTAGCTCACATGAAGGCTGATTGACATGTTGTGAGCCCTGCGGTGCGGATTTTATCCTTTTAATTGTACAACGTATTGCAGATTGTCTTTTTTTTGGAGAGGGGACGGAGTGAGGGGGGGGGGGGGGCAACATAACACGACACCGAATTATTTTTCTTAGTCTTCTTGGTCCGCATTTTTTATTTTGGTCAACACGTACTGCAAGTCGAATTTTTTTCTAAAGTCTTCCAAAACCTCTCCACCCTCTTTAAAGAAATAAAATAGATGTCAATCAAAAGAGAAGAGGTAAATGATAATCCATTATTTGTCCTACAATATTCGAGAAGGCGAAGAAGCGAAGAAATAATGCGAAAAAGGAAAGCGAAGCAAAGCGAAGAAAATAAGCGAAGATTCGGAGAAGTGTTGCGAACCATGTTTACACGGGTTGAATACGCATTGAAATTTCGCCCTTTTCTTATTTATTCCCGCCTGTCTACGAGTGTGTCTTTCTTTCTTTGTCCGAGTATCTGCGAATGGGTGCTTCTGTCTGTGTTCATTCGTCTGCTTGTGAGGGAGTGCATCTGTGTGCTTTGCGTGCGTTTGTCTGTTTGGCAGTCTGAGTCTGTCGGGGTGTGTCTTTTTGTCTGTCTGTCTGTCCGTTTGTACCTACCAGGGCTTATCTGTGTGTCTATTCGTATCTGTCAATATGTGACTGTTTTTCTGTCTGTGAGGTGGTGCATCTGTGTATCTTTCTAAGAGTTTGTGTGCCTGTCTGTGTGTCTGTCTGTGTGCCTTCTGTGTGCTTGTCTGTGTGCCTGTCTGCGTATATTTTATGTATATATCTGTCGGTCTCTCCCAATATACCTTTTATGTGTATGTATCTTTCTGTATTTCTATAAGGGTATATTAATCCGTCTTTTTGTCGGACTGTGTGTCTGTCTATCCTTTAGTCTGTCTATATCTGCCAATGAAAAATGTCCTGACATGCTGTGGACTAATGTTTATTTGTCTTTCTTTATGGCAATGTGTTCTTTTCTGTATAAACGTTAGTACGTCTATGAACGTTATTTGTCTATCCGTGAGTCTGCCTGTCTAACGGTTTGTCTATTTTTGTCTGTTCCACCGCCTGTCTGCCTCTGTGCGTCTATTAGTCAGACTCTTAAAATCTCTGCTTGTGCCTGCCTCTCTGTCTGTCTTTGTGATCCTCTATTGATGTACATTTATTTCTAGTTACCGTCTGTATGTCTATATTATAAGTGTATGTAACTGTGTTTATCCATCTTTGAATTAGTTCATTTGTATGTCTGTTTGATTTGCTGATTGTCTGTCCGCCAGTTTGATTGTCTATCTATATATCTGTTTGTCTGTGTTTGTGTCTGTCAGTTTGTCTGGCTTGTCTGTGTGTCAATCAAAGTTCCTGAAATTCAATGCATAGGTTTTATCGTATTTGCCGATAAAAATAGTTTGATCCGATAAAAGCTAACTTTATATATATTATTTTGACCGATAAGGAGCTCCAAATATCCGACATTTCATGGAAGTTTTAAGAACACTGTTCAATAGTGTATGTCTGTTTTTTCCGTCTGTGAGTTAGTTCATTCGTCTACCTGTGCCTTTCTGTTTGACTGTGTGTTTGAGGCTGTGTATGTGTTTGTCTGTCCTTCCTTTCTCCAACCTGTCTTCCTTTTTGTCAATGAAAATTTACATGGACCGAGTCTTGTAAGCTCTTTTGTAAATTGAGACGAGACGATAAGCTTACATCAATGCTGTGTTAATTGTCAGTGTATGACAAGGAAAGTATAAATATTGAATTAAATTCCGGAATTCCTTCCAGAGGGAAAAATTGCTATATACGCAGTTTTCCCCGGGGGGAAATCTACCATAATATGGGGGTAAGTCAACTATATAGCAGAATTTCCCCGGGGAAAACTGCTATACAGCAGATTTTCCTGGGGACCACTATATAGCCATTTTCCGGGGTGGATAGCCAGGGGAAAAGCATCATATTACACAGTTCTGAGACCGGACGACGGATGGCGTGCTTAGACTATAGCTCAATTGAGCTACGAGGGCTGATTGATATGTTGTGGACATCGGATTTCTGGGATGCAGAAGGTTTATCTCCAAAAAGGACAAATAATCAATGGCACATACTATGTTTAACTTATGACACAGTTACGGGAAAACATTAAACGTAAGCGCCGCGGAAAGCTATCTAGGTAAAGATGTGTTGTTCCATCAGGATAATCCTCTTGTTCACAAGGGCCACCATTTATGATTAATGTGGCTTTAATTCGATTGAGCATCCGCCTTATTCACATGATCTTGCTATCCCTAAAACTGAAAGCAGCCATTTCTGGCACCCACTTTCAGTCCTATGATGATGTCATACTTGCAGTGTATGGCTTTCTGACCAGTCAAGGTAAGGAATTCTTTAAAAATGGTATTGCGACCTTCAGGCACCGGTGGCACTGGCAAAAGTGTATAGAAACCGAAGGGGATTATGTGGAAAATTAATGAAAAATTCAAATCCATTAATACGAGGCTCACAACATATCAATCAGCCCTCATGTGAGCTAAAATGAGAGCAAATTTACAGTCATATTGTTCATCTGAAGTAGTCAAAGGTGATTTGAAAATTTTCGTTGAAACGTACAACGACTCGTACAGTGATTCTTCAACGATGGATATCAAGGTGATTTTTCTTAAATTCTAAAATTTTCCAAAACAGTAATGCTTATTACCAAAAGCACGTCGGCAATATAATGTGTTCATCTATTAGTATGTATACAACGTACTTCTATCATTCATCATTGAAAAATAACGAGATACCAGCCTTATATTCAAAGACAAATTGACCTCTAGGAGCTTTGTCATGCTGCGTTATTCAAAATATAGAAATTTAACGTTTTTGTGCATTCTTTCTTCATGATGACTTTCATTAATGTCTACACAGTGTATGTGGGTTAGACACCGTGATATTACTTCCAAGCAACACCCGCTGCTTGATTACTTTTACATGATCAAGATGCATGGTAAATATATATACGTCTATGATATAACAGCGGCAAGCCCCCCGGCCACTGGTCAAAGCTGTAATGTTAGGATATCTTTCTCCTTTCTCTCTCTCTCTCTCTCTCTCTCTCTCTCCCTCTTTCTCTCTCTAAATGATTTTACTCAGTATGTGCATTTTTCACTGAAAAGATCTATATATATGTTATATTTTCTAATCAAGATGAGGGGAGGGCGTTAAAATGTGCAAATTGAAAATGCCCCCCCCCCCCCCCCATTTTAACGTATATTTTTTTCTAAACCATTGTTCCTTCCCCTGATGACTTTGATCTTCACTGGAAAGAAAATAAAGATCCTCCCTTTGGGGTTAAGGAAAATTACAGCTAATGTGTAATTCAGCTCTGAATTAGTCGATGTGGAATGGGAAATTTCAGATTATAACGGTGTATTGGTAAGTTTGACTTCATCCCCTTCATCGGGTGGGTTAATTTCAAAATCCATTTAAAATTGTCGAAAGCTAATGATCCATCTTGAGGAAAAATAATAATCAGTAGGGGGTAAGAAATTATCTTTCTGGCCAACAGCTCGTAGGGTTTATTATGCTTCTTGACCAGTACAAATCGTTTATTTTTCTCGTAAAAGCAGCGGGGGTTGGGGAAGGAGTAGAAGAAATACAAGAAGGCCTTTATCTCTTGATATGCATCTCATTAATATTCTGAGAGTGGTAAAAGTAGTATGTAGTGGGGGATTTCCATGTTTATACATATCGTATTTCTTTTTGTGGTGTCCATTTATAAATATGTGAGTGGACAGAAGGGTACCCCTCTCCCCTCCAATCCCCTTACCTCCCTTTTCTCCCTCTCCTATACATTCCCCCTTCTCCCTCCGTCCTCATTCTCCCTTTCACCCTGTTGACCCACTTTTATTTTTCCACTCCCCCCTCGAGCCCTTTACATCTCCCACCACCTTCCATCCCTCCGACCTCCTCTCTACCTCCCCCTCTCACCCTCTCTTGTTCCTCGCGCCCCCTTCCTCTCTCCCCTGCCTTCCCTCCCCTCTCATTCCATCCGCCCCTTCCTCCCCTCCCTTTCATCCTGTCCGTCCCCTTATTTAAATTTCTACTTTGTGTAAATATTCTCGTTTTTATATTTCTTTCTCATTTTCCTAAATATATTTATCATTTTCCTAAATATTTCTCTCGTGTTTCTAAAAATATTTCTCTCGTTTTTCTAAATATATTTCTCATTTCCTAAATTCATTTCTCATTTTCCTAAATATTTTTCTCATGTTCATAGATATTTTTCTCGTTTTTCTTAATTTATTTCTCGTTTTCCTAAATTCATTTCTCATTTTCCTAAATATATTTCGCATTTCCTTCTCTTTTATTTTTTCATATTTGGCATTAACGGGCTTCCGTAATATGCGAATAAAAGTTATTATCCATCACTCAATCTGAAGCTGATATTTCACAAAATACATTGTACCCTGATAAGTATCCCTATATATATAAGCCACATGACCACTACGTGTCGCTTGACGTAGACTATTTTTCGGCGGCCAGAACACAGAAAAACACTTTTGGTATGATTACTTTACATTTTTTAATTATTCACTTCTCAAAGCAAATTGCAAAAGATTGTACTTACGAGTAAAATAAATATGAGAAAAGAATATTTCAGAGAATCCATATTACTGTTTCGTGTAAATATAAGGTCAATGTTCTAGTTTTCGTCGAATTTCAGTAGATGTAATAAGATCATATTGTTTATCAAAATATGGCATAAGAAGGGAAAATACAAATTTGAACTATAAATCATTTCTGAAGATCAAGAAAACAATTTGAGACCAATCTGCAGAATGATTCAGACTTTACTTCTAAAGTGAAGGTAGATACGTAGTATTGCACAACGACAGAAATAATCAAAATTTGATTCCCTTCCTTATTCCTTTATTAAACACATTCTGTAAAGACGATTGTACTAATTATTCTTTGATAGTGTTTCATCAAATCTTTAGACCCTTTTATGTACCTATGATATCCCTTCACATTAATTTTATTTTTTAAGTTTCATTATTGATTGCTGTAAGTCCATGTCTTCGTTGATTTCTGATTGTTTGTTTTTTGTTTTGTTTTTTGTTGTTTTTTTTTGGGGGGGGGGGGGTTGTCTATCAATTTTGAAAAACTTACCATCCAGCCAATGATAAAAATAACAAACATCTTAAACACCGTCTGAAATTAAACCATATTCGACAGAAGAAATTCGGTATCTTCAGTTCTTCACATCACAATATATTTAATATGAAATGAAGTGAAGTAAGTTATGAATATATGTACTTAATCATACGAACCCACAGAACGCGAAAACCCCAAAATAAGGCGCAGACATGATCTTCTGCAACGGCGAATTTCCGCAAATGAATTTATATACTCTTTTGCCATATAACATTGTTTCGATTGAGGATAACTGAGTAAGTACCCGAAACGTGCATGTCTGGTCCATGTAGTGCTATATATTGAAATAAATTTTTCAATACAATACGGTACAATACATCTTGCTTCAATACTCAATATTTTCAATGCAACACGCATTTTTTCATTTTTCTCAAATTTATCATTATAATGAATCCATGAATTTTTATGTTAAAATCAATGACAACTTTATAAAACACAACAAAGATAAACAACGAATGCATTTTTCCATTAATTCAAAAGAAAAAAAGGAATAAAAAGATAACAATAGCAGCTATGGAAAGTGTTTATTTTTCTACCAAAGATTTATTTTGACATACCTTTTTTACATGCGAGTAATTATATTTGGCTTCTTTGGTATCGATTTTGTAAATTTGATGCCAAACCGCTGACCTCAAAATTCGGTTTTCAATTCATTGTTAAAGGTCTTCAAATTGAAAAGCATCAATTAGGATCAGATAAATTAGCAGCATGGACCAGACATGCATGTTTCGGGTACTTTACCCTCGTCAGTGATCCTCAATCTAGCCAAATAGTGTGAAAGTTATGTCCAAAAAAGTACAGAAAGAAGTAGCAGAATTGTTGGGGCATAATGCTACAGGACCCACGTTTTAGAAATTTCAAGAACTTTTGATTACAGAAATTTTCGAATGCGTTGTACAAAACGATCAACCGAAGTTGACCGAACTTGGCTACATGTGCCCTCGGGGACTCCTGGTCAACCAGCAGTGAAATGTAAGACTGATAGAATGACAAATATGAATAATGACCATATCCTAATACACAAAACAAAATCGATAAGTCAGAAAATCATAAACCGAATGAGTTTAAGAAGATCCTGACGAAAACCTCAACAGCACTCACAATAGAGCACCAAATCATGGTAAAACAGGAACCAAAGCAAACAAACAAACAAAAATCCACCACATGGAAAGAAACGAACTCCTAATTTGGGAGTGACACCAGATGCCCAGAAGCTTATATTTGAACGTATGTGCCTATATGTACAAGTGATTGGAGAATATTCAGAAGAAATATGTAAAAAAAAATAAATAAAAGCAAAAACGAATTAAAAGTTTATATTTATTTAATGTATTGAAAGTATCGATACTCAGCATTTGTTTATCGATACGTATTGAAAATATCAAAATATCGATACTCATCAATATTTCAGTATCAATATGCAGCACTAGGTCCATGCTGCAAATTTATTTGTTCTTAAATTATGTTATTGAATTTGCAGACGTTTAACATTCCATTCATTTACTTAATCCAGGATAACCACACAGTCTGATACTCACGTGGCAGATGGCCGTCCTAAGTCGGCACCGGTTGCCCATTGGTCTGGTTGGATTATGTGTAGTCTACTCACGTGGCAGATGGCCTTCCTAAGTCGGCACCGGTTGCCCATTGGTCTGGTTGGTTTATGTGTGGTCATGTATGTTTCATGTTTCTATGGTGTGTGTTGGTGTTCCTTGTCCCTATTGTGTCTCTTTCTCTGGATGTCTGTTTTTTCTGCATAAGGTCCTGTGGGTGCTGCAACCGAGTAGTATTGAAGATCCCTTCCTTTCTTTAAATAACATACAACAGATTTGTGATATACATATCCATTTTGATATAAAAAAGAACCTGATATTAACTTATTATATTCCTTCGTGGAAATCAAAGGAAAAACTCATTAAAAACTAATGAAAAGTTAAATATTGGACTTAACTATTACATTTTGTAGAGTACAAAATGGCATCTAAGGAGCTGGTAGAGAGAATTTTCCATGTTTGGCATTATGAAAACTGCCTGCGTATCAAAGCGCAGAATTTCGAGCAATTGGTTTCGAAAATACGTCAAGATTTTCGATTTGATGCCAATGATACGTTGGAAATAAGAAATGGAGAGTCCGGCTTTAAGATCAGAAATGAAGAGGAAATATCGCTTTCCGAGAAGCTACATGTCCTCAATACCAGTTCCGGAGAAAAATGGGATAAAGACCTAAGTAAGTATTTTGTATTTTTAGTTCGACTGCACTTTAGTGCAAAAGAGCTATGGCAATACCCCCGGCGTCGGTGTCGGCGTCGGCGTCGGCGTCGGCGTCAGCGTCGGCGTCGGCGTCGGCGTAGTCCGAACTAGATGATAAGGTAAATGTTAAGATCACACAATATCCTCTTATATATTCATATTATGTTGGTTCTTTTTTGTTGTGAATGTAAACGTCTTCAAATTGAATAGCATCGTTTAAGAACAGATAAATTGGCAACGTGGACCAGACATGCACGTTTTGGGTACTTAACCCTCGTCAGTGCTCCTTAAATCTAATCAATGTAATATGCCAAAAGAGTATGAAAGTTACTATGTCGAAAAAGCGTACCGAAAGACGTAGCAGGATGGGTGGGATATGATACTACAGGACCCACTTTTTAGAAATTTCAAGAAATTTTGATAACAGAAATTTAGAATGCGTTGAAGAAACGAACGATCAACCGAAATTGATCGAACTTGGCTACATGTGCCCTCGGGGACTCCTGGTCCACAAGCAGTGACACTCACCAAGTGGTGTAAATGTAAACGTCTTCAAATTGAAGTTTAATTATAATTTGTTTGATATTACCAGATGTGGATGTAGCCCCTAGGGTGGTGATTATTTTAATCTTTTTTAAATTACTTCAAATGATAAGGCAAATGTTTATAAGATGATAAGGTAAATGTTAAGAGATAGCAATATTGCTAATTTCCTCTCCTATGTTCATATTTTGTCGGTTCTTATTGTTGTTAATGTTTAATCATACTTTGTTTAATATTACCAGATGGGGATGTAGCCCCTTGGGTGGGGATTTTCTTAATTATTTCAAATGAGAAGGCTAATGATAAAATGATAAGGTAAATGTTAAGACAGCAATATTGCCTTTGATGGCCAATATTAAGAAAAGTATAAGTGCTACATTTTCCATACTATCATGGTGGATGTTATCATGGTGGGTGTATCTGTGATAAAACTCTCATAACATGGCCGTGACCTACTTTTTCCGCTTGAGTGATTTGGCCTTTAATAGCCAATATAGAGCAAAGTATAAGTGTTACATGTTCCAAACTTACATGGTGGATGTATCTTTGATCAAACTTTCATAAAATGACCTTGACCTACTTTTTCCACTTGAGTGATTTTGCCTTTAAAAGCATATATTGAGCAGAGCATAAGTGCTACATGTTCAAACTTACGCGATGTGTGTATCTTTGATCAAAATTTTATAAAATGACCTTGACCTACTTTCTCCGCTTGAAAGATTTGCCTTCAAAAGCCAATAATGACCAAAACATAAGTGCTACATGTTCCAAACTTACATGGCTGATGTATCTCTGATCAAACGTTCATAAAATGACCTTTACCAACTTTTTCCGCCTGGTTAATTTTCCCTTTAGAAGCCAAAATTGAGCAAAGTATAAGTGATACATGTTCAAAACTTACATGGAGGATGTATCTTTAATCAAACTTTCATAAAATTACCTTGACCTTCTTTTTTCTGCTTGAGTGATTTTGCCTTTAGAAGCCAATATTGAGCGAAGTATAGGTGCTTCAAGAGTATACAATTGTGCATTATTATATAAATTGGATAAAAAAGTGAGCTTCAGAAAATGGCTGAAAAATAAAGACATTATGCTATGCAGTCGAGCATTAGGTGACTCTGGCAACTATTTTTAATTTATCAAACCGAATATGATTCCCTGATGAAAATATTCAGTCTATTGTTCATTTTCGTCGTAGATTAATATTTGTTTTTGTTTTATATCATACCATACCATATCATACGATATCAATAAACGCCACTGTAAATAGTGTATCGATTAAAGTGTATTATTTGTTATCAAATAGGGAATGATATGATATGATGAATATAATGATACTTATCGGCTTAGATACAAATCCGTGCACATTCGGTGAATATGCAGAACGTTCCAGATATAGATTCTATGTCAATCTCACCCTTTAAATTTGCTAAAGAAATCGTTAAATAAAGAGTTAGAAATTGAGATAAATGTCAACTGTTAAAATATTGATATTAAATCAGAAAATACACCCCTGCTCAATAGATAGCTGAACTTTTCTTTCATAATGTTTAATGTCTTCAAATTCATTAGCATCATTTTAAAGCAGATAAATTTACAGCATGGACCAGACATGCACGTTTCGGGTATTTAACCCTCGTCAGTGATCCTCAATCTAAACAACGTAATATGAACAAAATCTGTGAAAATTATGTCCTAAATATACCGAAAGACGGAGCAAAATGGCTGGAATATGATGATACAGGACCCAGATTTTAGAAATTCTATACTAGTCAATTTTCGAGTTTTTCCGTTCCGTCACCGGTTTAGCATTTGATTGCGTCATGAATTGAAAGTTGCGGAGGGTGTAACTTCCGGTTTGGTGTAAGATGGTGTTTCAGAGCTACAAAGTCCCCTAGCTTAAGCAATACCTTCAAGAAAGAGAGGTTACATCTTCCTTTTATGACAAAGTGCATCTGATCAAATTATGTATGTAGTTTTAAAAATATTCTAGAACTGACAGTAATTTAGTTCTTATAATGAAATTTTATAACTTATATTTATAAAAAAAGACCCAGAAGTATTACAAATACATGTCTTGAGTGTTTGAGGTACATAAATAAGGTTGGTCATATGGCAATTGATCTTTTTCTCAAAGAAATTGTACATGACAAACTAAAATTTTATTATACATATACTTAAAATAGCGGACTAGAAACTTGAATAGAAGAATTTACGGGCTTACCTTCAGAATTTAGATCCGCTCGATATTTACTTAAGTATACGCTATTCACTACAGACAGGCGTAATAAGGAAACGTCAATTTTCATGATAATGATAATCTGCGTTCTACGTTCGACGTAAAATAGTAAACAAAATGATTAAATCATCCTATGAATATTTTTATTATTTGAAATTGATTTGCATGTCCTGGAAAATGTGTGTATAGATTTGTAGAAAGAATTTTTGTCCCGTTTTTGAGTAAATATTCCTTTAATGTACGATTTTCGACATTTACGCAAATAGTTAAACATAAGAATTTCTTACATATCATACGGTTTTTTTTTTTCTCGAAAAATGAGCTACATTCTATGTGGATTTTTCTATACAATGTGGTTTTTCATTCTTGTTTTATACATAATGTAAGAAGTTCTGGTGTATATTGTTTATTTTGCTTTATTTTACGTCATCATTGTTAAGCGCGAAGATGATTTTTGCTAAAATGCAACAGGTACAGGTATTTCTCAAGCCGTGTTTGCCACGTCATAACTCGAGTATTTTAAACCCGATTAAAACAGTGTTTTCACTGTCAAGCATAATTTGACATTCTGTACACATTCCGCTATATTTTTGTATTATTAATGGTTTTCTAGATATTCCGAGGGAAAATGACGTCATGTACCCAACGACCTTAAAAGTCCCATCGTAAAGTTTCATTTTCTATGCCCTGCCCTATCCAACCTCCTTAAAATAGACAGGGCCCCGACCACTTTACATATTCTTCGGTGTGTTGCTTGGGCTACGTTGTTTTGTTCTCTTTTTGTTGTGGTTTAGTTTGCAAAACAATTCTGCTCTCTTAAACCTCTAGGTAACTTGAATGTTGGAAGGTTTTGCTCGCGTTATCCTCTGAACAACATTTGCTATTTTCATATCATAATTCATACCTATCTGTGCACGTTTATTGATCTCCTCTTGTTGATATTTATATCGGAAAATTGTAATTATAAATTACATCTCAAAATTCAAATTACGCTTAATTGAGGAAAAAGCAGTTGGTTTTGGACAATGGACAGTATATGATATTTTATTCAGAAAACCGTCAACCCGTTAGATTGATCTACAGTCTACGATCTCACCGTACTACGTTGCTATGCAGTGACAAACAAAATCCCTGATTATTTTAAAAGTCAGCACCTATAACATTTTGATCTCGATTTTTTATGTGTAGACTTTTTTGTTTGGTGTTTTTGCGGCTTATGAAAAGCACTTTGACTGGAAGGATCAATGCTGAGAATTTAAAATATCAAACGTGTTTCTGGTACATAATAAATTGGTTTGAAGTTTCCTTCAAGAATGTATAGAGTTGCAACCCTTCAGTATTATTTTACTGTTTTATTTAGGTTTTCCTGGGGTTTTTTTTTTCGTCTATTACTTAGTAAATATACACTGTGTTATACAAAAGGGGCTGCAGTCTTCTTTGAAACCCTCTCCTTTCTTTTCTATAACAGATACATTTGTTTTGTATTCATTATACTTTGATCCTTTTTTATTTCTTTATAGTGGATTATTGGCGTCTACCACCCCACCAGGTGAGTAAGCAATACATACGTTCATATTGAACAGAAATAAACATGTAAAAGAATGTTTCATCATATCATAATATCAAAAATTAATAATTTAGAGGATAAAACTTTGGGTTCCAATGTATTATCATACTTATGTGAATTCTATATGTTGTTAGTGAATGATAGTCAAGCACAAAACATATAGGCATACAAATTGTTTAAAAATACATAAAACAAGAGCTCCAAAGAGTGAAATCGGCGGAACGTTTTTAAACGAGAAAGGACGAAGCTAGAGGCGGAATATAACAGAACTGATATTGAGATCAAGAAAATACCGTATAACCAGAAATATTCGCGAGATACTAATTTTCGCTATATTCGTGAGTAATTTGGAATCGCGAAAAATTATTCTCGCTAAAAAAAAATGCGTTTGATAAGGTTGATCAAAAATTGGTATATCCGTTACATTTCTTCGTATTGTGAATGGGCCATTGTCCATTTTTCCTGATTAGACGTAAAGAGCAGTGATATGAATGTGTTCTCATGAAAGAAATAACTAAAACTTCAAAAACAAAAGGTACAAAATAGTAACATCATATGTACATATTTGTTTTTAATTAAGGAATCGCGAAAAAGTGTACTCGCGAAAATAAAGACACCCTATTTCACCATTAAATCGCGAAATTTGATACTCGCGAAAATTTCTGTTTATACGGTAAGGTATTCTCCATCAAGACTCGGTTAAGGCACATTAGCAAAACAAAGACTTCACATAAAACAACGAGACAATGGGCAATCGGTGCCAGTAGTAATTTGTTGGGGTTATCTGATTAATAAAAACATCAAAGAAGTACCAAACAGTTATTCAGTCTCGAGAGGGCATGGCCAAATCGTGAGAATTCCAATCGGAACGGCTGCGAACTCCGGAATGAACAACACTCCGAAGTAAGACCAAGTGCCCGGGGAGAGTCAGCGTCTCCTGATTGCATGCAAAACAATGCATTACGTGCGCACAACCCACCTGGTTTCAGATTATAAAGAGGTCTTGGCGAACGCACAATTGTAATAAGGTGACCGCACAAAGACCCCAGCATCACAAAGATGAATAAGTAGATCAATATAAAACAAAAGTGTACGACAACCAGTCTGGTCTCTGTCGACAGAGGCGATCTTATGCATGTAATCACCCGAGGAGACAGACATACATAGACCAGCAAGAATGATAATGATCATAAGAATAAATAGTCCGCCCATTGTTTTATTGATCTGTAAGAAAACATGTATTTCAAATATTGTCACGAGGTTTTTGTTTTGTGTTTCAATCATTCTTTCATTCGTTTCACAGATGGACATTACAAAAAACATCAATGCACAAATCGTACAAATTGGAAATATCAACAATTTGGTAAGATATATTTCACTTAAAAAAGTATTATTTTATCCTTCTTTTATTTCGTATTATATCTATGAATTTGAAGACGTAGCATTTCTTCTACTGTCATCTACAAACTCTTAATGAAATCATTCAACATAAAATTAATTAAACACCTTCAAGATTCAAAATAGATGAATTTAGTATTGAATGAGAAATTTCAATTTTCCTTCAAACTCCTTGATGGAGCGGAAGAAGATACCACATAGGACAAGTTCTCTTTTCTGGCAGCCTTATTTCTTTCCCGTTGAATGACAAATATGGATAATGACCATATCCCTGTATACAGCACAAAATCCATTATTTCAGAAAATCAGAAACCGAAGGCATACAAAATCAGGATAAAACAGGAACCAAAACATACAAACAAAAACGTCGTCCATATGAAGAGAAGCGAACTCCCGATATGGGAGTGAGACCAGGTGCCCAGGAAGAGTAAGCATCTCCTGTTTGCATGCAACATCCGCCCCTTCAAAGCCTCATTGTTACCTCATAACTTTATGATGTTATACTTTTAAAGAATTCCTTGAATTAAACATTTGCTTTATCAACGAGGAAGATTATGACCTTTTGGTTTAAGATACATGAGTACAGTAAATAAAATGATAATGTATAAAGCAAATCAGTCTTCATATTTCAAGATTTTATCGAATTTCCTTGCCTTCTCGACTTAGAGACTGAATAACTGATGGGTACGTTTAAGTATTTATTTTAGGAGATGAATTGACCCCCTGCTTCGTGATGAATGCTGATGATAGGAAACTTTTAATTTCATTTAGGGTAACTTTAAATTTCATTAATGCTGATGATAGGAAACTTTTAATTTCATTTAGGGTACGGCCACGAAGGCCGTGATAGGAAACGAAAAATTGTACTTGCAAAAATAAAGACACCCTATTTCACCATTAAATCGCGAAATTTGATATTCGCGAAAATTTCTGTTTATATGGTAAGGTATTCTCCATCAAGACTCGGTTAAGGCACATTAGCAAAACAAAGACTTCACATAAAACAACGAGACAATGGGCAATCGGTACCAGTAGTAATTTGTTGGGGTTATCTGATTAATATAAACATCAAAGAAGTACCTAACAGTTATTCAGTCTCGAGAGGGCATGGCCAAATCGTGAGAATTCCAATCGGAACGGCTGCGAACCCCGGAATGAACAACACTCCGAAGTAAGACCAAGTGCCCGGGGAGAGTCAGCGTCTCTTGATTGCATGCAAAACAATGAATTACGTGCGCACAACCCACCTGGTTTCAGATTATAAAGAGGTCTTGGCGAACGCACAATTGTAATAAGGTGACCGCATAAAGACCCCAGCATCACAAAGATGAATAAGTAGATCAATATAATACAAACGTGTACGACAACCAGTCTGGTCTCTGTCGACAGAGGCGATCTTATGCATGTAATCACCCGAGGAGACAGACATACATAGACCAGCAAGAATGATAATGATCATAAGAATAAATAGTCCGTCCATTGTTTTATTGATCTATAAGAAACCATGTATTTAAAATATTATCACGAGGTTTTTGTTTTGTGTTTCAATCATTCTTTCATTCGTTTCACAGATGGACATTGGAACCCTTCGACATTATTAATATAGACACTTATTTCACGTTGCAGTGTGGAGCAGTTAAAATCGTTCCCCGTGGCCTGATGTTTGTCAAGTGTATTAATTACTTCTTTCCAGCTCTGTCACCTGAAAGAAGCTTTGTTTTGGCCTTTTATCAATGAGACATAAAATATATTTTTTTGCTATTTCGGATTTCGGATACTAGCCATTTCACCGATAAATATCATCGAAATTAAAGGAGTTTAACATCTTAGCACCATCCCTCCAATGCTATTTTGAACAAATATTTTATTTGGATATGCTACTGAATCGACCCTACAGGAAATTTGGAGCCGCGCGATCTCTGTAATGTAAATGTAAAAATCTAACTTCTAAAGATTAAAGAGGGCGCTACTGAAACTATTTATGGTGGCGCCGCCCAAAGCATCACTGATGAGAATTTAATATTCGAAACACGTGTCTGGTGCATGTAAATTGATTTTGAATTTTCTTCAAGAAGGTAGAGAGTTGGAACCCTTCGACATTATTAATATAGACACTTATTTCACGTTGCAGTGTGGAGCAGTTAAAATCGATCCCCGTGGCCTGATGTTTGTCAAGTGTATTAATTACTTCTTTCCAGCTCTGTCACCTGAAAGAAGCTTTGTTTTGGCCTTTTATCAATGAGACATAAAATATATTTTTTTGCTATTTCGGATACTAGCCATTTCACCGATAAATATCATCGAAATTAAAGGAGTTTAACATCTTAGCACCATCCCTCCAATGCTATTTTGAACAAAGATTTTATTTGGATATGCTACTGAATCGACCCTACAGGAAATTTGGAGCCGCGCGCTCTCTGTAATGTAAATGTAAAAATCTAACTTCTAAAGATTAAAGAGGGCGCTACTGAAACTATTTATGGTGGCGCCGCCCAAAGCATCACTGGTGAGAATTTAATATTCGAAACACGTGTCTGGTGCATGCAAATTGATTTGGAATTTTCTTCAAGAAGGTAGAGAGTTGGAACCCTTCGATATTATTACAAAAAACATCAATGCACAAATCGTACAAATTGGAAATATCAACAATTTGGTAAGATATATTTCACTTAAAAAAATATAATTTTAACCTTATTTTATTTCGTATTATATCTATGAATTTGAAGACCTTACATTTCTTCTACTGTCATCTACAAACTCTTAATGAAATCATTCAACATAAAATTAATTTAACACCTTCAAGATTCAAAATAGATGAATTTAGTATTGAATGAGAAATTTAAATTTTCCTTCAAACTCCTTGATGGAGCGGAAGAAGATACCACATAGGACAAGTTCTCTTTTCTGACAGCATTATTTCTTTCCTATTGAATGACAAATATGGATAATGACCATATCCCTGTATACATCACAAAATCCATTATTTCAGAAAATCAGAAACCGAAGGCATACAAAATCAGGATAAAACAGGAACCAAAACATACAAACAAAATCGTCGTCCATATGAAGAGAAGCGAACTCCCGATATGGGAGTGAGACCAGGTGCCCAGGAAGAGTAAGCATCTCCTGTTTGCATGCAACATCCGCCGCTTCAATGCCTCATTGTTACCTCATAACTTCATGATGTTATACTTTTAAAGAATTCCTTGAATTAAACATTTGCTTTATCAACGAGGAAGATTATGACCTTTTGGTTTAAGATACTTGACTACAGTAAATAAAATGATAATGTATAAAGCAAATCAGTCTTCATATTTCAAGATTTTATCGAATTTCATTGCCTTCTCGACTTAGAGACTGAATAACTGATGGGTACGTTTCAGTATTCATTTCAGGAGATGAATTGACCCCCTGTTTCGTGATGAATGCTGATGATAGGAAACTTTTAATTTCATTAAGGGTAACTTTTAATTTCATTAATGCTGATGATAGGAAACTTTTAATTTCATTTAGGGAAACTTTTCATTTCATTTAGGGTACGGCCACGAAGGCCGTGATAGGAAACGAAAAATTGTACTTGCGAAAATAAAGACACCCTATTTCACCATTAAATCGCGAAAGTTGATACCCGCGAAAATTTCTGTTTATACTGTAAGGTATTCTCCATCAAGACTCGGTTAAGGCACATTAGCAAAACAAAGACTTCACATAAAACAACGAGACAATGGGCAATCGGTGCCAGTAGTAATTTGTTGGGGTTATCTGATTAATATAAACATCAAAGAAGTACCTAACAGTTATTCAGTCTCGAGAGGGCATGGCCAAAATCGTGAGAATTCCAATCGGAACGGCTGCGAACCCCGGAATGAACAACACTCCGAAGTGAGACCAAGTGCCCGGGGAGAGTCAGCGTCTCCTGATTGCATGCAAAACAATGAATTACGTGCGCACAACCCACCTGGTTTCAGATTATAAAGAGGTCTTGGCGAACGCACAATTCTAATAAGGTGACCGCACAAAGACCCCAGCATCACAAAGATGAATAAGTAGATCAATATAAAACAAAAGTGTACGACAACCAGTCTGGTCTCTGTCGGCAGAGGCGATCTTATGCATGAAATCATCCGAGGAGACAGACATACATAGACCAGCAAGAATGATAATGATCATAAGAATGAATAGTCCGTCCATTGTTTTATTGATCTGTAAGAAAACATGTATTTCAAATATTGTCACGAGGTTTTTGTTTTGTGTTTCAATCATTCTTTCATTCGTTTCACAGATGGACATTACAATAAACATCGATGCACAAATTGTACAAATTGGAAATATCAACAATTTGGTAAGATATATTTCACTTAAAAAAGTATAATTTTATTCTTCTTTTATTTCGTTTTATATCTATGAATTTGAAGACGTAGCATCTCTTCTACTGTCTTCGACATACTCTTAATGAAATCATTCAACATAAAATTAATTTAACACCTTCAAGATTCAAAATAGATTAATGTAGTATTGCATGAGAAATTTCAATTTTCCTTCAAACTCCTTGATGGAGCGGAAGAAGATACCACATAGGACAAGTTCTCTTTTCTGGCAGCCTTATTTCTTTAATATTGAATGACAAATATGGATAATGACCATATCCCTGTATACATCACAAAATCCATTATTTCAGAAAAATCAGAAACCGAAGGCATACAAAATCAGGATAAAACAGGAACCAAAACATACAAACAAAAACGTCGTCCATATGAAGAGAAGCAAACTCCCGATATGGGAGTGAGACCAAGTGCCCAGGAAGAGTAAGCATCTCCTGTTTGCATGCAACATCCGCCGCTTCAATGCCTCATTGTTACCTTATAACATCATGATGTTATACCTTCAAAGAATTCCTTGAATTAAACTTTTCCTTTATCAACGAGGAAGATTATGACCTTTTGGTTTAAGATTCTTGAGTACAGTAAATAAAATGATAATGTATAAAGCAAATCAGTCTTCATATTTCAAGATTTTATCGAATTTCCTTGCCTTCTCGACTTAGAGACTGAATAACTGATGGGTACGTTTAAGTATTTATTTCAGGATATGAATTGACTCCCTGCTTCGTGATGAATGCTGATGATAGGAAACTTTTAATTTCATTTAGGGTAACATTTAGTTTCATTAATGCTGATGATAGGAAACTTTTAATTTCATTTAGGAAAACTTTTAATTTCATTTAGGTTTAGGTTTAATAATTTAAAAGTGTCTCACTGCACATGTCTTTCAACTCCTGAGGAGTATTTTCAATTTTGCTTGAAATATTTATAAAAATGCATGAAAGAGACAATTTGCTATTGTTTTGTTGTTGAAAAACTACACTGTCTCTGTTCAGTTGTTTAAGAATCTCTATCTTATTAGCATTTCAATAACTTATGGTCGCAAATACATGCCATAAGGTAATATAGATTGTATACAATATGTTGTAATATTTTGTAACTTCGTATGGTGTCACGATACCAAATGCGTATCTTTTATAACTTATTTGCATATTCGGATCATACTGCAATCTCAGAGAATTAAGAAAACATTTGCTTTCATTTTTTTTTCAACCATTATGGTATAAAAATCATCCAATTGAAAATATATATATATATTTGTTAAACTAATTGAGTTGATAAAAAATTGTTTTTTGTGTATGATTTATTGAATGGAATTTGTAATTTTCTATCATGCAGTGTTTTGTAGAAAATTTCTGTTAAATTCACCGTTTACATGCTATCATCGAATTTTGACAAGAATTAGAAGAAATAAATGGCATTTTATATACATGTAGATCTAAGCATTCACTAGATATTATGGTTTTCTCCCAAACGTTAAACGAATGCATAAAAGAATCTCAACGTACTGTCAAGCAGTTCAAAACGATATAGAGAATTTTATTATGTTTTTTTTTTTACAATTACTGAATACTTTTATACAAAACATAATCTTAGTGAAGTGAAGTAGAATATTGAGCTTTCTGCAAATACTGCTTACAATATTACATGGTGGAAAATGATATTGTTTACAATTCAAAATAATTACTAAGATTGTAATCTGAAAATAGTTCTAATTTAGAGTAAGTCATAGGATTTTAGGCAGGATACTTTTTTCAATGGAATTTGGGTATAGTGATAAAAACTTATGTATCTTTTATAGTAATTCTGTTGAAATGATTTCTTATCTTTTATACAACAGTGAATATTCTTAAGATATATATACAAGAAGAACTTAATGAAGCCATATATGAGAAAATATCGGGTATATTCGATTCAATGTTGAATGTGTAAATGTGTCATTTCGACTCTGCAGCTTTATTTAGATGTGTTTTAAAATGATTGTCATCTCATATCTTTATACGATTTGTATTTGTATATGTATAAATACATATATATATTATATATATATCTCCTCCCTTCTTTTTGTATTTGTAATATTTTTGTATTTTATTTTCTTCAAGTTATGTCTTTATTTTTAATTTACTGACATTCTTTGTTTATTATTTTCAAGTTCATATATGTGGGATCTGTATGTGATGTGTTTTATATACATACATAGATGAAATAAAATTTAAAAAAAAAACATATATAAATTCCTTATCTGTGTCTCGAACTAGCGCCCCGGTTCAAGCAAGACTGCTTTTGGTGAGATTTAAGGAGTCTGGAATATCATTGCAGTTTCGAAACGTTTTTTCAATTAGTGAAATAAATATTGTTGTTTTCTTTTTCAAAGGTAACATTAAATCCTATGAAAATTGTTGGGTATATATGGAAAATTGTTATGTTTGACGGATGATGCAAATGAACAAAAATTCTAACCTAATTTCTCAACAATATGAATGTGCTCACAAGCGGTACCAAGAGGTAGGTTAAACTGTATTTATTCCAGACAAACATGGTGACAATGAAAGTACAATAACACGAGAGATTGGAAAACAAGTGGTTCACCACTTATATAAATTCCTCTCTCATATCTCTCGCTTCACGACGTATGAAAAGTAAATAAGGTGCAAGCAGAGTTAACTGAAAACTGAATTATAGTAAATAAAGGATCACACACGAACAAATACAAAGTGAAATCTAATTGATAACTGAAAATTCACACAATTAATTCAAAACAAACAGAGAGATTGAAGATACTCATACAATAATTCAAGCCTATGTAAAGCGTTTGGATTTGACAATGATTTTTTTTGACATTGAGAAAAATCTTACAGTTAGTTTCGGTACCAAGAGTTGTTGAGTAGACCAGACAATGAAAAGCTGTATTATCTAGAATGTCAAATTCGAAGTTTGAAAACAAACTTATATAACATACAAAATTGTCGTGGTCGTAGTATTGCACATTTTTCTTATTACAATTCCTTAGATTCCTTCATAAAATATTTCCAGATTTTTATCATAGTCAAAGGTTTTTCTTAGTAGTTTCATGTTTGTTACATAGTGGGTTTCTCGAAATATGCATATAAAGCCTATCGCAGTTGAAATCATGTCAAATCGATTAATATCTGTTGTTTTCTATATATGTCTTCTGTTTTGTTTTAAGAGGAGAGTTGGTAGTTTAATGCTTCTGCTATTTCCGTCGCAGATGGCCGTCCTACGTCGGCACCGGTTGCCCATTGGTCTCGATGGTTTATGTGTAGTCCTTTGTGTTTGATGTTCCTGTGTTGTGCGTTGACGTTCCTTGTCCCTTATGTGTATCTTTCTGTGCTTATCTACTTTGTATGTTTGCATTGGGTGTTTTGGGGTTTTGCTGTGGGTGCTGCAACCTGGTGTTGTCGGAGATCCCCTCCTGTATTGCAATTCGTAACGAAAAGATAATACATGATTTCTTATCTTCAGTCTCAGTTTCATCTTCTCTAACACTTCAACATAAAATAGTCAAACGTGTTAGCTTGTTGGTAAATATATCATTAGGTGCGTTAAATGATATTTTCGTGACAAATGCTCAAATCTGCAGATTAAAATCATCGGAAATTGAAGCGTCATAGTTCATGCGTTCCGTTCGAATTGCGTTGACCGTCTTATTCATCATTATAATTATCATAATTATTGGCTGATTGAAACTCATATCACATATAAGTTAAGTAGAATGATTCTTTTTATTTTCAAAAGATGTGACCCCGATATACGTCCTCTTAGAAACTGAATAAATCCTGCAACAAGGAAAACGTATGTTGCTTATTTATCTTTCTGTGTAGGATGTGTTTCTGAAAAGAGGTAGGGCAACGAAGCCCCTAAATCGGCCCTATTTCTTGATATTTGAAGTCATTGATTATAGATTTGTGAAAAAAAATATATGAACTTCGTTACCAAATTATGAGTGGATATTCTGTAAACAATGCATTTATCAGTAGCTTGAAGCCCTCCAAACCTGACCATTGCTCTCGTTGGTTTATGTGTAGTCTTTTGTGTTTATTGTTTGTATGTCGTGTGTCTCTTTTTCGTCTCTTGCTGTACTTGTTAATGTCTTCTCTGTGTTTGCGTTTCGGGTGTTTTGGTATTTTGTTGTTGGTACTGCAATCAGGTCTGGTTTGAGATACCCTCCCTTCTCCGAATAGGCAATTTTCCATGAAATTGGCCACAAGCATTGATAAACATGAAAAACATACTTAGAATCATTACATCTTCTTGTCAAAAAATGTTTCATGTAACTCGAAGCATGTGGCCACATAAAAGTTCTCCACTTAAGAACCTTTTCTAGCAATTTTGACAATTTTTTCGTCCATAACGTCAAAATGACGTAACTCGATGACGTCGTAAGACTTCCTACGGTGCCTCGTTTGAAGATATGTTTCTTTCATTAAAAACGAGAAATATCAGTTAATTTCTGTGTGATATATCAAGGACTTCCCATCAGATTTAATTTTAAAGAAATTCCAGGGCAGATCTAAAGGGTTCATGACCCTACCATTTTGAAATATCTTGAATCCTTTATTTCTTACATTTATATTTTTCAACATTGAGGCTATTTTTAGACTTTATGTGCATATCATGTTTTGTCTTAACGTTATTACAACATTATTGATTTCAACTATTGGCCGCTAAGTGGAAGTAAGTGTGATATACAACTGCACAGTCGCTATGGTTAAACCTATTCGCTCAATGCTTCCCTTTCTGTTAGTTTTATTTCATTATTATATTGCCTGTAGTTAATTATAGATTATCTAATATCCGATCCCCGACTTAATCTAAATCTGCAGTATGAAAAAAATAATTGAGAATATTTAAATTCAAAAAAAAAAATTACCGATAATAGAAATATCAAAGATTATTAACACGTTGTAATTTGTTCAAGAAACTTCATTCTAAAGTTGAGGGTATGTTTTAAGACAATTAAGATTAAAACCTTTGGGAACTCCTTATCTAATTGGAAAGTCAATTTCCTCCCTTTTAAATTTCCTTAAGCTATCCCTGAGTGTATTGTTCCATGCATAAAAACTGATATAAAAGATTAATTCATATGCATCCTTTCATTTCTTTTTTTCTTATTATTCTCAGACACAAAAAAATAAAAACAATCTCGATTTAAATGTAATGAAAATATCAAGATCGAATGTGTATACACTATAAATAGCAACGCTAATGCTTCATAATTCGCACGTCAGGCCTTTTTCCATTATTGATAAAGTAAAGTTGTCAAAAGACCTAAACTATATTCCATTATGAAAGCACACATTTTAGATATGGTCTTAAATAAAGCTATTCCTGTTCAAAAATAGCCCTGATATGATCACTGACATTGAAAATCAAACGAGTTCTTCCGCTTGATACAGTTACGAGAAGTAGAATATTTCAGTCTAAAAGCCAAAAGAAAGGAGGGGATCTCCAACGGCACTCGCTTGCAGCACCAAAAAAAAAACAATGCCAATCACAGGGTAGATATGTACAGCAAGAGACGCAAAAGGGACAAGAAATATAACAACAACATCGAAACATCAAAGACAAAAAAATACACATAAACAAACGAGACCAATTTGCAACCTTTGCCGACTTAGGTCAGCCATCTGCCTTGCCTGTAGGAAAGGTTGTGGTTATCCAGATTACGTGCGCAAAACCCTCCCACTTTTCCGTTTACCAAAATATCTCGACGAACGCATAAAAGTGGTGTAAAAATATCTCTTCGCTGTGAGATGACCATACAAACAATACAGAATAATGCAGTGGCCCGATCGAGCAACACACAAGTGAGTATGTAAATGAATAAAAAAAACATAGGATGTACGGAATACCGTCCGTGCTCGATCGACTGTAGCGGGCTCATTCATGTTATCACCCAAGGAGCCGACCGACATGCAAAGACGACAGATGGTCGGGACCCTGTCTTCTCTAAAAAGGAATCGAGAGGGCCCGCCATGGAGTCCTGTCGTCACATTCAGTTAGAGTGCAATTCTTAAAAATGCGCTGATTGGTCAAGTACCAAACTAAGTGTACGTTCAGCTTACAGCAGGAAAGTATCCACGGTATAAGGCGTTTGATTCTTCTGACTTAATGTCGATCGTAATTCAGTCTGCCTTTGATCCGTCTTATTTTCTTTATTATGTCACCATAAAACGTAGGCTATGAAATACTCATAGTAATCTACTCTATTGTCTTTATGGGCCCGAATTAAAAGAAGCTGACGAGATTTTTTGTAATAGTTTCTGAAAGTCTTCACTAGTTTGTTAAAGCCTTGGTTCAACCTAGTTTACCTACAGCAAAAATAAGCTTAAAATTAACCGAAAGATATATCGGTGAGCGGAGAAAGCAATGGAGATTTTCTATTATGTTGAGATGATTAACTTAATGACAAATATGGATAATGACCATATCCCCGCCTACAGCTCAAAATCGATAATTCAGAAAATCAGAAACCGAAGGCATACAAAATCAGGATAAAACAGAAGCCATAGCAAACAAACAAAAACCTCCACCATATGAAAAGAAGCGAACTCCCGATATGGGTATCGTTTGTCATAGGGAATAATATCAAAATCAATGATTGAGTAAAACTTTAAAATTGGAAAGTTTCTTACTTTTGTTTTTCAAAACGATAAGAATCATATGACGTTTTTCTTATAAGTTATAAGGAGGGGGTGCAACCCCATTATATCCAACTGTGATAAAGATATTCCGGGGAGGAGGGTACATACCAAGGTCAAGTAAGGGAATCTTTCCCCGTGATTTTTAACAATATTTTCATAAAAAAAATCTACTGTTAGCATCAAATGACCTGGACATTTGACGGTTTGGTATCTATCTTGCTTACAATGGTACGGACGGACGGACGGACTGACATTGCAATATTATAATACATCCCGTCTACGAAGGAGGACGTATTAAAAATGATGGTCTCAAATTTTCGATATACTTCATGAATAAGAAAAACTGTAGTAATCCGCTACGCAAGATATTGTGAGAGGCGAGTTTCTGAGTTATGAAACATTTACATCACATCTGCTTTGTCAAGGCAACCTTACGAGGATGCCTCTAACAATCATAAGTATTCGAGTTATTTTATCATTCGTTCTCATACAGTATGCAAAGAGTATGAATATATATACTATGAATGCGTTTGCCTTCCAAGAACATTTCTAAAGGTATGACTTTCATTCATACAATAGAAGCTAAATGAATTTAACCTATTCATGATATTAAAATGGAAGTTACCTAAACGATCATATATATATCTTAAATCTAAAGTATCCTTTCGGGTACCCCTACTGCACTCACATGAATATGACGTGTAGCTTAAAATAGAAATTCTTTCGGCGGCCAGAAGGAAGTTTCGGTATGTTTTTCTTTAGAAGATCGTAAATATTTATTTTAATACAAAACTGCAAAATAAATGTATTCAAAAGTAAATAATAAATACTTTATGTGTAAACTTATTTAAGAGTTCTAATAAATACCACTGTGTGTTTTGCTTACATGTAATCGAGGTCAATGTTCAAATCACTGTCGTCGATTTCAACATATGTATTTCAATTATATTGTTTATCAAATTGTGCGCTTAGGTCGGAAGAGCACAAATATTAAATATGAATAATTTGTGAAGATGAAGAAGATAATTTTGAGCAAACGAAGATAATTTTTAGCAAATGAGCAACTCCACAAACGAATCGAGGTCAATGTTCAAATCACTGTCGTCGATTTCAACATATGTATTTCAATTATATTGTTTATCAAATTGTGCGCTTAGGTCGGAAGAGCACAAATATTAAATATGAATAATTTGTGAAGATGAAGAAGATAATTTTGAGCAAACGAAGATAATTTTTAGCAAATGAGCAACTCCACAAACGAATACAAAGGGGTGGGTGCGGTAACCTGCTATTTCGGCTCAAATTTGATCATATATCCATAATATATATAAAAGGTCAAATATATGGCGAATCCAAATCAGGAAAGCCTGTTTTGATATCGCAGTCCTTTACTGAATAATGCGCCGCCCAAAACGTCTAAAACATATCCATAAATGAGCTAAATTCATAAAATGAAGTAGTGCTCAAGGCCTTGTCCGTGAATATTTTTGTATTAATCGATGAATTTCTGATCAGCCTTTTAATTTGCATAATAAATTTCGTGGGCGAGGCCTGAATAATAGATGAATTTTGAAGATTTGTGTGTAAAAAACTGGTTTTATTTTGTTTTGCGTCATTCAGGGCAAATGACGTTAGAACATGACGTTACACATCACGCACGAGACGTTACGAGGGCTCAAAAATATGACGTCGTATTTTCTCAAACAATGAACATTGCAAAAAGTGATAATTCATAATTTATATATAATAATGTTTATCAAAAGCTTTTTTCGTCGAAATTATAGGGCCTATATGAGGGGCTAGCGCACCTAGTCCTTTTACCTCTATGTCTAGCCGAGTGAAAGTAGATAGTGGAATACTTGGTATTGCAAGATAACCAAAGAAGAATTCGATAATCAAATTTCCGAATTTCTTTGTGAAATTCATTCATTGAAAAAGAAAGCTGTCTGAATTTCTGTCTGGTATATGTGATGAGCTCTTCAGACCTTTTGTATATACAAGATGCAGTGCTTAAATAGAATACAAAATAAAGGTTCATTCTCATATTGGGAGTTCGTTTCTTTTCATGTGGTGGAGGTTTTTGTTAATTTGCTTTGGTTCCTGTTTTATCCTGATTTTCAATTTTGTACTGAGTATTTGGGTATGTTCATTGTCCGTATTTGTCATTTGATAGTTGTTTGTATGTTGCTATAAGGCAATGTCTTCCTCGCAATTTTTTTCAAGAAGTTATAAGCCTTTCGATTATTACTTTTGGAAACTGATTTCGGCTTTTGAGTTTGACTTTCATTCACTGGTTGCAAGACGAATTTCCGATGATAACTTCTTCCTTTCAGCATATTCATATGATAAACATATGCACAAGAAAACAGGTGCTTATGAATGGAAGTCAAAGGCTACCATATTTTCAACATACGATTAAATATGAGATTTCCATCAGTTTTATTTTGTAGAATACAAAATGTCATCCCCGGAGCTGGTATGGAGAAGTTTCGTAGTTTGGCATTTTGAAAACTGCCTGCTTATAAAAGCGCAAAATTTCGAGCAATTAGATTCGAGAATTCGTCAAGAATTTTGCTTTGATGCCAATGACAGCTTGGAGATAAGAGATGGTCAGTCTGGCTATAAGATCATAAGTGATGATGAATTTTGGGTTTCCGCAGAAAATCATAGGAAACTACATGTCCTGAATACCAGTTCCGGAGAAAGATGGGATAAGGACCTTCGTAAGTATTTTGCATTTTCAATCTATGCAGCCAAATATGTTATGGCAATTATAGAAAATATTCAATGTACATATTGCATTGATTGAAATGTGTTGTTATCAAATACATAGTAATATGAGATTACCATAATATTTGGGTCAGATAAAACAAATTTGTGTCTGACTCTGAAGACATACTTTTAAAAATGCTAGCAAAATTATATGCGATACATATTATTTTGATATTTGACTCCATTGAAATATGTGACTACTTCTTTCTTGTTGCAGTGTAGAGCAGTTTAAATCGTTCCCCGTGTCTTGATGTTTTAAAAGTGTCAATTACTTATTTCCAGCTCTGTCACCTAAAAGAAGCTTAGTTTTGGCACTTCATCGATTTGACAGCAAATATATTTATTAATCTTCTCAAGACAAGTGTACGTAATACCTTGCTCCCTCTTGTCGGATGACATACATAAAACTGCGTCTTCGGTGCGTGTCGTAGTGAAGAGTTATACGACAAGATCAGAGTCCATATTATATTATACTTTTATATGGAAGCAATTTTGGGAGTAAAATCATTCAAACACAATAAGAAGCACTTAAATTGCCAGTGATTTATACGAATTTTTGGCCTGATACGTCTCCACTACGACACTTGCCGGAGACGAAGTTTTGTGTATGACATCCGACAAGGGTGAGTAAGGTATTAATTACGTACACTTTTCTCGAGAAGATGATATTTATTTGGCTATTTCGGAAACTTGTCATTCCATTCAAATATATCATAGAAATTAAAGGAGGTTAACATCTAAGCACCATCCCTCAAATGCTATTTTGAACATAGATTTTATTTTGATATGCTACTGAATCGACACTACAGGAAATTCAAAGCCGAGCACTCTCTGTAAAGCAAATATACAAATTTAAATTCGAAAAATGAAAGAAGAGGGCGATACTAAAATCAACTGTGATCGTTCCGCAAGAAGCATCACTTATGAGAATTTAATATTAGAAACTCGTGTCTGGTGCAAAAAATTGGTTTGAAATTTTCTTCAAGAAGGTATAGAGTTGGATCACTTCCGTACGATCTCTACTTTTTCTCTTATACACTTTCTAGAATGTACTATCGTAAAAAATGGGATTTATCAAAATTCGTCCATACCTTATGTCTATGCAGACAAAGATTTTAACAGATTTGCGCAATATTCGGCCATCTTATTAATATGATTTATGTCCACAGTTCTCCGATGAAGCAAATGACAAATAATGACTGGGTGTGCTAAGCAAAACTTTTAAAAGGCAACTAACATTTATGCCTAAAACCTTTAAACTACATTTAAGGTGTGAAACAGAGCTTGACGCTCGGGAAGAAAACAGATGTAAAGATATTTAACTTATTTACTATTAGCGCATACATTCACAAGAATAGAATAACAAAGTGACGGTTTCGATATCAAGAAATCGATCGTACCTATGACTATGCATTAGCATTCCATTTGCAGATCCTTGAACCCATTATTGCACATATAAGGTAGACCGTTCAGCAAAGTAATTATCAATATGAGTGTTACAAATTATTCACGATCAGGTCATAGATGTCAATTTCTGATATATTTCGTATATATATATCATTTCACAAAATAACTGGGACTTCGTTCTATCTGAAATTGTGGCGGTCTTCGCGGTTACTTGTTTATGATCTCGATCAAACTGCTTCCAATAGCAATTTACATAATTCCAACATTTCTTAGGACCTATTCGTTTAGCTGTCTTTTTGTGGTGCCACAGCCGAGTTCACCACGAAAGCCAGGTGTTTCGGATAAGGTTAGGGTTGTTTACATGTAATCAGAATATCGACTACATTCGCTTTGATATAGCAGATGGTAGTCCAAAGCCGACGCCGATTCAAATTTCTTGATTGCTGTAAGTTTATATATTGTAACTCATGCTTTATGCTCCGGTGTTTCGGTGTTTAGGTTTTGATTATTTGAAGGATCGTTCAGTGTATTCAGTTGTTTTTATTACAAACTATCCTTTAGTATAATGTCGAAGGGTTTCAACTCTATACCTTCTTATATAGAGTTGGAACACTTCGACATTATTCTTGAAGAAAACTCATACCAATTTCCATGCACCAGACACGTGTTTCGAGTATCAAATTCTCATCAGTGACGTTTCCAGCGGAGCCACCAAAAATAATTTCAGAAGCGCCCTCTTTAATTTTTTTGAAGTTAGATTTGTACATCTACATTACAGAGAGTGCGCGACTCCAAATTTCCTGTAATAATTAATAAATGGCTTATTTCCGAAATAGCAAAAAGAAATATATATGATGTCATATTGATTAAAGGCTAAAGCAAAGCTTCTTTCAGGTGACATAGCTGGGAAGAAGTAATTAATATACTTGACAAACATCAGGTCACGAGGAACGATTTTAACTGTTCCACACTGCAACGCGAAATAAGTGTTTATATTAATAGTGTCGAAGGGTTCTAAGAACTGTATTTCAGTTTCAATCAGGGATTAAAAATCAAACACAAAACCCGAAAATCACAATCTAAACGTTAACAATTTCTTGACAAAATATAGAACAGAACTTTCTCCCATTTGCCCCCATGTGGGATAGAGTTTGCCCATAGCGACGCTCATGTAGGGTCACTGTATCCCACATGTACCTCGCGTGACTTTTGACGTCGGTCGTATAGGCCGTATCCATATTGTGACGTCGATGTTATCCATTGTGACGTCATGATTTTTGCACCTAAAGCGGCGACCTCTCAACAAAAACGTCGTTTTAAAACTCTTTTTTTTACATTGTAATTCTTACTAAACCGATTAAGACTAAGGACTACGGTTTATTCTTTTAGAATAAACCATTTTTGAGGGCGCTGAAAACGAATATTCCTTTATTTTTCGAATTCGATAAAGTTGACGATTTCATGATTTCAAGGAATTTCAAGAAAGGCCCATTGAAATGGGAGAAAAACGATCAACCATATGTTTGTCATGTGGGATGAGAAAAGCCCACCCTTGGGGTCTGGTTTCTGGTCAGGGAACTCGGCAAGCCTCGTTCCCTGACCAGAAACTAGACCCCTCGGGTGGGCTTTTCTCATCCCACATGACAGCATATGGTTGATAGTTATATTCTCACACGAAAAGACAAACTGCAGAAACAGTCCGAGGCTATAAACGCTCGATAGAAACGCGAAGGACTACTACTAGTATATCTAATAAACAATCTAGTGCAATTACGGAATATATTGTAGGTAATGCTAATTATGAAAGCTTATTTTGATTTCTCTCGCTGTGTTATTAAAAATCAAGGGGAGAGGGTTCTCACATTGCTCCAGGTATCAGAAAGGAGAGTACGAAATTTGCAAAAAAAACATAACAATTTTCGCCACCTTGAATAGTTACTTGTACAGTTTGATTCAAAATTGCGATTCAATTGATCTCAAGGCCTGCTATTCTGCTATTACATGAAATAAGGTCGAAGGGTTCCAACTCTATACCTTCTTGAAGAAAATTTCGAACCCATTTCCATGCACCAGACACGTGTTTCGAATATTAAATTCTCATCAGTGATGCTTCTAGCGGAGCCACCATAAAATCATTTCAGTAGCGCCTTCTTTAATCTTTTGAACCTACATTTAGAAGTACATTTACTTCACAGAGAGTGCGCGGCTCCAAATTACCCGTAGGGTCGATTCAGTAGCATATCCAAATAAAATCTATGTTCAAAATAGCATTGGAGGGATGGCACCAAGTTGTTTAACTCCTTCAATTTCGATTATATTTATCGATGAAATGGCTAGTTACCGAAAAAGCAAAATATATATTAAACAAAGCCTCTTTCAGGTGACAGAGATGGAAAGAAGTAATCAATACAATTGACAAACATCAGGTCACGGGGAACGATTTTAACTGAAATTCTATTTTAAATGAAACACATGGAATACTGTAGACTACTGTATCGAATAAGTGTAAGAAACAGAGAGAATAAAGTGAATCCCCAATGAATATGAGATCAAGTACCCGGTGAGTGTAAGCATCCCCTGTTTGTTAGCATTACCCGTCACGAAGGTTGTTAAGAAAAAACTCATATCCGGCATATTTGTAAGATTCGGTATTATGAATGGCAATTGACATTTCGATGGTTGACAATTTCTTTCATTCAATTTGTACCAAGTATTAATGAAAACACCTTTTTGATTAAATGCAGGCATATGAAAGGAATATTCTAAAACTTCATTTTATTTTTCATAACATTTACTCCGTCAAATGAAAGACAAAGCACTTAAAACAATCTAAAACATTATAATAAAAAAAATAATTCAGTATCCTATTTGGACATAATGTTGTCCTACGACACTGATGGTCACATGAACAACTCACTTTATGACAAACGTGACGACTTCAATTTTTGCATCACAAATTTCTTTTTTGACTAGCAACATCCCTTGCTCGCCTGCTTATGGCGTGTTCATATCTAAATTGATACGCTATGCCAGAGCAAGTACCAAATATACAGATTTTATTCTGAGAGCTAGGCGTCTTTCAGATAAGATTCTCAGTCAGGGATACGTTTGTGATCGACTTACATCGTCACTGAGGAAGCTCTACGATCGATACGGGGACCTCGTCATACACTATGATGTTCCACTCTCCAGAATGGTGGATGATATTCTGTCTTAGACCATTTGAACCATACAACCACAGAATGTTCTTTATCTTCCGAAATGGAAGTGATCGGATGTGGCAATTCCACCGAAT
The DNA here is from genome assembly GCA_028142955.1 of Pinctada fucata. NCBI lineage: Eukaryota > Metazoa > Mollusca > Bivalvia > Pterioida > Pteriidae > Pinctada > Pinctada fucata. The sequence continues at coordinate 39,315,950 of AP027114.1, forward strand.
TGAAGCGATGGGTGTTGCATGAAAGCAGGAGATGCTGACTCTTCCTTGGCATCTGGTCTCACTCCCCTATCGGAAGTTCACTTCTTTTCATGTGGTGGAGGTTTTTTGGGGTTTTTTTTGGGGGGGGGGGGGAGAGTTTTGTTTTGTTTGGTTTTTTTTTTTCGTTTGTTTGTTTGTTTTTTGTTTTTTTTTTCGGGGGGGGGGGGGTGTTTTTTTTTTGCTTTGGTTCCTGTTTTATCCTGATTTTGTATTGATTAAGCAATCATCTACATTGGCGTCGGCTTTGGACGACCATCTGCTATATAATAACGATTGTTGTCGAATATCCATATTTGTCATTAAACGGTTTAATCAAGTCCATATCTTACCATGCCCTTTGTAAATTTTCGATTCATTTCTTTTATACATCATTGCTTCGTATTCATGTATTCTATCACTTTCTTTTTAGTGGCACATTGGCTTGGTCTGAACATCACGACCATTCAGGTAAATAAGCAAATATATAGTTCATATGACGTCTCTGTGTAAAATACAGTTCTTCAAAACTGATATTAGTATCAACAATACCGAAAAAAAAACGGACTGATATAAAGGAGTATTTGAAAAGAATTTGCATTTTTGGATATACTCTAAACTAAAATTTCTAATGCTTGTCAGGAAATTGATTTCATACTAATTTCCCTGGTGTTTATTTATCTATCTTTTTTTATTGAGTTTTTGTTCTTGTTTTTTTTTTTTTTTTTGTATTTTTGTATTTTTTGGGGGAGGGTGAAATTCAAGTTTGATTACTATGTACTATTTTCATTCTTCATACGAACATATATTTAGTCTTGATTTGATTGTAAAGTCAATTCCCTCCACAAATTGTTCAGGATCATGTATGCCGATTGCTTCAACAATATTATTTCTGGTTTGTCATTCATTCGTTTCTTCTTTACAAAGGTAAACAATACATATTTCAATGGCATACAGTTTGGAGATAGGAATCGTTTGGTAAGATTTTTTTTCACTCGACAGATTTATTTCAAGATAATGGGAATTCATATCATATCATGTAATTATGACGATATAAAATATTTTTTTATTCCATACAGCAACAGTATTTGTCTAGACTAAGAAAGTTAAAAGGAGGATATAAGTAAGATATAAAACTTTGGTATCACCATCCCGAAGTATCTATTAGGAAATTCCAACAGGACTCGGTTCGAGCACCGTCAGCAAAACACATGAGGAAACACACAGGACAAGCACGAAAAAGTCACAAAAAGACAAGAAGGGAGGAGATCTCCAACAAGACCCCGTTGCAGCATCAACAGCAGAACACCAAAACACCCGATGCAAAAACATAAAAGACGAATACAGCACGAGACGGAAAAGAGACACACGACATGTAAACATCAAACACAAAAGACTACACATAAACCGACGAGACCAATGGGCAACCGGTGCCGACTTTGGACGGCCATTTGTCACGCAAGTAGCAAATGGTGTGGTTATCCTGGACAACATGTGCACAACAAGGAACATCAAAACGCTAAACACAATACTAAATAGGCTACACATGAACCAACAAGACATTGAGCAACCGTTGCCGACATAAGGTTGCAATCGGTCACGTAAGATGAGTGGTTATCCGGATAACATGGATAAAATTCTAGATAAGTGTAAAGGCAAAGGAGAATAAACGTTTTAAAAGCCGACGGGGACATATAAGGGAACGGGTAAATTGTCTCTCATTTCCTCACTGATTGCTATCGGGTTAACACCTCTCATTGTTTTCTGATTGGCTCGTTTTTATCCATCTACCCTTTCAATTTTTGATTGACAACTTAAAACAAATTAGATTTGGGTATATCATTTGCATAATAAAGATTACCTATCGGTATGTATTTGATGTAACACGCCGCATGCGAATTATTGAATAGCTATTTTCAAAGAATGTATGTCACGCCTACCAAGCCTACGTCACTCAGATGTGCATATCGTATGTCCGGGTGCATGGTTGACATCGTCGGTCTTTTACTTTATTCAAAATTAATTTCAAATTTAGTAACATTTGACGTAAATCTTAGCTGTGACGTCGAAACAGATCTTTGACGTCATATCAAAATAACGTCAAACGTTGTGTTGTCGCGCCATGGACTGTCTAAAATGCAAGCCTCGCGGTAATATGAAAATGATTTATTCAAGTCCTCAGATAGATAATTATTTTGATGATTGCTTAAGAAATCTTTACTGCATATCTACATTACATATGCCCATTCATTTGTATAGAATTTACACTGTGATTATAGGAGTATAACCGCGGTGGCATGGTTTGAACTATGACGTCATAGTGGCTTGGCTTGATTTGAACTTTGACGGTACGTAGTAACAGCGCCTTAGCAACGGAGCTTTATTCGTATTTCAACTTCATTTAAGCGTGAAAAACTGGAATGTAAATATATATAATAACTGTCTCTTGGAATGTGATTATACTGTGATAACCTACAATGGATCCAGGAATTATGTTTCTCATAATGCCTTAACGCGCATTATGGAACATAATTCCTGGATCCATTGTAGGTTATCACAGTATAATCACATTCCAAAAGACAGTTATTCTGTAAGTATTTTATCCATGAACCAAGTCAACTTCAGACTTGATTTGTTGAGCATATTAAATTTCCTTCTTTTACCCAAATGTAATGTGATGAAATCTAACACAAGAGCTAAATCATTGCGATATTCCGTCAACCAAAATTTCTATCAAGGAAATTAATTTGTAATAATTCTGACATAAAGGCAGTATTTGTTTCAACTACAGCATGGAATTGACCCTTCCGATTGCAGGAAAATAATGCAAAAATTCGTGACGTCACAATGCTTTTACCTCGGACAAACAAGCTTGGAACCTCGGTCAGACATCTAAATTGCATTGTGACGTCATGAATTTTCTCAAATTTTTCCCGCGTTCGGAAGGGTCAATCAGTTTTTATAATCATTGAATAAATGTCAAACACAAAACCTGAAATCAAATTCCATAATACACAATCAAATGCTTACAAATTATTGAAATAATATGAAACAAAACTTTCTCACGAGAAAAGAATAATTGATCAAACACACGGAGACAATAACACAGCTTCGAAGAAAAAAGAAGGACAGCAATGTCCAAGAGTGCAGTAAAAGTATGGAATTTACAGTAGGTGTCGCTGATAAAAGTGGTACAGAATTAATTAGTACAGTTTAAATATCTTAAATATATTACATAAATAATAAAAGTCATAGTATATAAGTAAGTAGGACCGAAAATGAAGCTTTAAGCTTATTTCAAATATCTCGGTGTATCATCTAAAACAACAAGGGGAGAATTTCCCTCATAGGCCACGGTATCAAAATTAAGAATAAGAAAACTTACCAAAAAATTATTTTCCTAAATTTTTCTTCAAATCTGCATGATTCCTGTTATGAGATATGCTTCTATGCGCTAATGTTGTCTACAGGCTTTCAACGTTCAAAATAACTGTTTTTTTATTGCTTGAAAAATTATAATTTGATTTTGAAACAATTTTATTGAATGACAGAGAATACATAGGAACAAGTTCTCTTTTTCATGCAACAGTGAACTGTATCTGCTTTATTCTAATTTCATATCTTCATGATTCAATACTCAGAAAACGATAAAGGAGCGAGAAGAATTGTGCCTTTCTTGTTGAAGATACATGAGGAAGATAAATAATATTCTCTGAAATACATAACATGTCTTCACATTTCAAGAATTTGACCCTTTTGTTTCAGGACATGTCATCCCAGAGGTAAATAAGACGTTTGATTTGTTGTGGGTACTGATCATATCAAAGGCTTCAAAAATATGTACATAGTGTTGTAAACAATTATCTTAATAATTATGAAGTCATATTCATCAACATATCCGCATTAAGCTATTCAGCAGTTGAATAATAATTTAATTATTTAGATCTAATATAAGATTTTGCGTTTAACCATAGTGACTGAAGTACTGAATGGAGTTTTCGGGTTACAGCTGATGCTGTTTACTTACGTAGTATATAGGTTGACTCACGTGTACGCACATGAGAATTCCCAGTTAAATTTGAATGTTGGAAATGGAATGACATGATAATTTTTCATCGAAACTTATAACAAGTCTTTTATAGTAATTTAAATGTCCTTTTTGTTGGATAATAATAAGGCCATTCGGAACATAGCTAAAAATCTTGTATTTGGTTGTTTCTTTCCATTTAATGCGTAATAATATTTTGTTAAGACAACGTTGAATCATATGAAGTCTCGTAATATTTAAAAGAACATGGGAATCATATGATTCTCTCTCTCAAACTTTAAAGGTAGCAAAAAAACTAAAATCATTTTAGACAGTTAGTTTTCGTCATTTCCAGAGTGAATGGACGAATGGAAGAATTTGAAAGTATTTTAGCATACCGGTATCTGTGTATAGTGAATGAAAATGATAATGATGAAATTAGCATCGATTGTTACTTGACATTTTGTAAAAGGGTACATGAGTATCTGCGAGAGCCATCTATATTTGTCTTGATTGAACGAAAGAAAAAATAAGTTTGATAAGTGTAGAAGTTTAAGAATAAGTAGAATGAACGTTCCTAACTATGAAATGAAATGTGATGGGTGTCTGTGCATGGATGAGGAGTGAATCAGTTAACTGGGAATTGTATACCTAATTTGTGCTGTAATAATTACTATTAAGTGATGATTGAGCGCACTTAAATGAGTATTCACAAAGAGGAAAGACGTTTAATAAATACAAATTTATTCGGTAGTGATAATTTTAAACTGTTCGTAACATCTCGCAAAGATTGTTTCCCGACACGTGGCCATTATTTTGCTTAAGGGTTCTTTCATGATTTACATTTGTCATAAGCATTGATAAGAGAAAATATATGAAAGATCTATTTTTAACTTCTTCACAAAAGAGATATATATTCAAATTCTAAACATACAAAACAAAAACGTCTTTCCCTGAAAGAATGCTTCATGCGTTTATTGTGGTACTGTAGCTAGATTTGCTACAAGATACAAAGTTTGACGCCTCCGTGGCGGTCATACAGTCCTGAAACCCACTTGTTTGACAAAAAGTGGATAGGATAGGATGTAGGATAGAGAGTAGATAGAATCTCGTCCTATCTTATCCTATCCCATCCTATCCACCTCAATCCTAACCATTTCTATCCTATTCTATCCTATTCTATCCTACATCCTATCCTATCCTATCCTACATCCAATCCTATCCTAAATCCTATCACACCTCTTTGTTCAATCCAATATTTCGTTCTTTAATTCTTAAGTTATTAGCAGACTAACATACTTATTTGATTAAATTCGATCCATAGAAAATTTTCACTTGACTTAATGGGTAATATAAATCTTTATTGAGTTAAAAACAAACTTGGAGGTTTTATTGTGATATTTTTGTTTCGTTCACTGAAAGTGCAAAAAATGGTATTTAGTCATCTAAATAATTTTCATTTTTATAACATCCACAAACAGCAATAATTACAGATAATTTACAACCTATGCATGAATTTGAATCAAGTCATTTAGTTTTCATCATACAGGTGATGACAGGTAGATAAAGGTGGATAGGATAGGATGTAGGATAGGATAGGATGTAGAATAGGATAGGATGTAGGAAAGGATGGGATAAAATTTAATTGAGTGAGGTGTATAGGATAGGATAGTATGGGATAGGATAGGATAGGATAGAGTGGGTAAGAGGTGGATGAAGGATGGTGGATAGGATAGGATATAATTGTCAAACAAGTGGGTTACAGTACTGTACGTAATCATTCTTGATACCATATTAAGTGGTACAAAATGGGGATACTCAAATCTCACTACACATGTCTTTCAAATGTGGATCGTATTTTGAACTGTGCTTGAAATATTTAGAAAAATGCCTTATCTGAAATAATAAGAAATAAGACTTTTTATTACAGTAGTAGATTGAAATATTTCTTCCAGAGGGAAGGGATGATAACAAGTAAATTCTTATCATAAATAAGCATCTTTTATACTTGGTAAAGGCCAAGGGACGGAAAATTTGCGTAATTGAGTGTTTGTGTTCTTATTTCTTTTCATTATAAATACATTCAAAACAAATTTTTCTTGAGTTAGTTATTTCGGATATGTCATCCAATTGGAATTTCAATTACAAATGAGAATATGAATATTTTTCACTATTTCTAAAGATCATGAAACGATGGTTAGAAAAATTGCAGGAATGTAACAATAGTATATCGAAATATTGATAAATATAGAATCTCAAATTATTTTATATTTCATACGGTATTTATTAAACGAGCCTCGGCGAGGGGATGAAAATCGCACAACGAGTTTCATAAATACTGTATGACATAGAAACATCATTTGAGATTCTTTTTATCACATGAAATACAACGCAATTGATCAAAATAACGTCAAAATGTTACAATTTCGTCTTCATTTCTTGCATATAACGCGCCATCGTCGCTTTTTCTATTGAGACGTCACAAAGGATCTGAAGCGCTTCATCCAATGACAACACGCCCAAAGTGATATGTAACGTGTTATCATAATGTTTATTTATGGAATGACTTTATGTAACTGAATAACGGGTGTAGAATTTGATAAAATGCGATATTTTTAATTCCTATCGCGTATCGCAATAATCGCGCTTCTATCTTTCGATAAGACTTCTTGGCATCTCAATAACAAATGACATTCTTTTTCTATTTGCGAAGATCATGAATTGAAGTGTTTAACGTCGTCAAATTCATTAGCATCATTTTAGAGCAGATAAATTTAAAGCATGGTCCAGACATGCACGTTTCGGGTTATAACCCCTCGTCAGTGATCCTCGATCTAAACAATGTAATATGACCAAAATCTGTGAAAATTGTGTCCTAAATTTACCGAAAGACATAGCAAAATGGCTGGGATTTGATGCTACAGGACCCAGGTTTTAGAAATTTTAGAACATTTTGTGAACAGAAATTTTCAAATGCGTTTGAAGAACGATCAACCGAAATTGATCGAACTTGGCTACATGTACCCTCGGGGACTCTTGGTCCACCAGCAGTGACACTCACCAAGTGGTACAAATGCTTAACGTCTTCAAATTCATAAGCATCATTTTAGAGCAGATAAATTTACAGCATAGATCATGAAATGAATTTATCTTCCCATCGATATGTTGCGATATTTCATAAATTCGTAAAAAAGAAATGCATATCGCAATATATGGCGATTTTAATATTCAACAAGATAATATGATATACTCTTCAAAAACTGTAATGCATAGTATTTGTTCATTTCATCCTTAGAACAGATATAAAATAATTTCTTGTATCATGTTATTAGACAACATGAAACCCATTTTACATAATGCTATTCTCAAATCATTTATGCGACTTGAATTTTCAACAAGACCACTTGGAAAGACAATAACAAATAAGAATATATTTTTTGTGAATATCATGAAATTGAGGCAGTGGGATGTAACGGTATATCGAAATATTGCAACACTTACGTATCAGACACAGATGGACAATTTCAAAAATTTTCACTGGAAGCAGAGTCGGAGCGCTTTCTTCTTGATTCTTTATCTACGACATTCATTCTCTGTTTCCACTTTCCAAGTTATTTCAAATCAGGCATTTTTTTTAATACCAAGACGTGGATTCTAGCTCTGAGATATACGTAAACGTGCGAAAAGATCAAATTTTAGTATCAAATGTCTTCATCAATCACACAATTTTTTTCTTCATTTTCGAACGTGATTTTAATTCCATACAGTTTTTTTAATTCTATTTTGATATTAATTTAATTTTATCAGAACTGTTTATAATGTTTTCAAGCATTGTTTATCTATGTCTCGAATTAGCGATCCGGTTCATGTTCATTTTCATGTGAGATTTAGAGTGTTAGGAATATCGTCGTTGCAGTTTCGAGAGGTTTGTCGAAACTTCTCGGATTTTCCAATCGATGAAATAATTAGGGGATAAACGTACTGTGTTTTGTGGTTCCGACAGGTATATGTTGGATATACTGTTGGAAACGCAGTTATACCGTCGGGGCTTGTAACCGACGGTATAACGTAAGTTTCTAACAGTATATCCAACATATATTTGACGGAACCACAAATCAAAGTACGTCTATCCCTATTCCAATTCATGTGACATATTTTATTTTTTATTACCCCTCAGAGGTTCTCACGCATCGCTTTAGAGGTGACGTTGCTACGAAGGACTAACAACGACCAACAGAAATTGTTGCGCTGCCAAATATAAATACAACTGCTTCGTATTTATTACAATGATGAAAAATCAAAGTGTAATACTAGACTTTTTCACCGTGACGGACTTCGCACTTCGAACTTCGTACTTCGCACTTCGAACATTGAAGAATCCACGGTGTAGCTGCCGTTCACGTATAAACCTATAAGCAGAGTCCTCTACATTTTGATTAGTATACTCAATGGAATTGGTATATCGGACTTCCTGTACTACTTGCAACCCACTTATAAAATTTTCTATCATGATTAATGTCCGAAGTTTGAAGTACGAAGTGAGAAGTTCGTCACGATGAAAAATGTCTACTAAGCTTACTTGCTCTGTTGTTTACATGTGGAGAACGCCATTTACAAGCTCATACCTTGTAGTTTTACGTCACAGTATGCCGTCACAGGAGCGAAGAACAAAGGGAAGCATGGCGGTATACGTAAAAAGTGCGCTAAAGCTTTAAACGTGCAAATTTACGTATAAATAATTTTTGAAGTATGTCAATTGAGTTGGTTTGCGGCATGTTTGTCGTCGTTAAACATGCTTGTAGAAATCCTGTGAACCAATCAGAATGCGTGAAACAAACAGAATGAATTAGAATCGTCGTTAGTTTAAATGCAACATCTAAATATGTGAAAAGTCTAATTTGTAAATACCATTATTGACCGAACTGCAAAAGACGATATCCCAACTGCGATGCTCAACAATACACAGGTACATAGTACCAGGCATTGTTTAATATTCAACTATCGGCCCTTTTTAGGGGTTTTAAGTGTTATGTACAACAATACAGTCACTATGGTTAAACCATTTCAATCAATGCAAACCGTTTTGTTTGTTTTATTTCATAATTTTATCACCAGGGTTAGATTAAAGATTTTTAGAAAACTGAATTCCTACTTAATCTAATTCGGTAAAATGCAAAAATGATTCAAACATATTTACTGTAAAATGAATTGCCTATATATAATTTTATAACCATTGTTTTTCGTTAAACTTGTTATGCTTTGTTCAAGGAAATTCTAACAAAAGTTGAGATTATATTTTTGAAAAGTTTAAAACGGTTGAAAACTCCAAATCTAAAAAAAAACATAGATGTTACCATCCAACCGCCTTATGTTCCTTAATCTATCACTGGCTATATTTGTTTCATTCATAACAAAATGTTAATGTAAAATCTAATTGAATATAGACAAATAAATTCATATGCATTTTTAGTTTTTGTTATTTACCTCAGACGCAATCAAATAAAACATTCTAAATATAGATCCAATGAAACTGAGAAGTACCAGATATCTTGCACCCATTAAAGAAAGCCTTCCCGAAATATAATTCTTCATCCTACGTTATGCAACGAAAAAGCTGCAGTTATTCAGCACACAGTCTTAGGAGTTGAGACAGATGCAAACAGTGGGAGAAAGTCAATCCCATTAATAAAACTCCTAATCAAAACATTATTATCACTGGGGAGGTAAAACCGTACAACATTTAAAGCTAAACAAAACAACTATAACCTTCGGACAGTCACAAATCGGGAGCCCGAGAGTAAGCATTTCCTTCTTGTTGGCAAAACCATTCATATAAGACGTGCAGAAAAGGACAACACCGTTGAATGTATATAAGACGTGCAGAAAAGGACAACACCGTTGAATGTATCAAAATCGTTATGTTTGGCTGTTATCTACCAAATATCTTTCAACAATGTTGACATTTAGCTGTTGACATTTTGAATATCTTCATTCTTTCATCAAACAATTTTATTTGACATGACAAATCATTGAGAGAAAGTCAAATTAAAGACAAAAACATATGTCGAAATCCAAACATGCAGTCATTCAAAGGGACTCTAATTTAGGTAGTAAAACAGGAATCGGTAATAGTATGAGCTGACGCCGGTATAGTTAGTCAATAGTGATATGGATACACCATAAACATTGAACGATGTAATACTACTACTGAGAAAATGGAAGTTTCAAGTTAAGTCGTTATATTTGTCATATTTTGGTTGATTTAGATGATCAATTTCGTCAAACCATATATCAGCAGAACAGGATGAATCCTATAGGTTATTCGGAAGTATTATACACAGCAATTGTACGTTATTCAATACCACTCTATACCAAGGAGAGTTGTGTTCACTACATCATTTGCAACTAAGGTGACACATGGCCTAAGTCGACACAGATTGCCCATTTGTCCCGTTGGTTTAGGTGGGGTCATTCGTGTTCGTTGTTCTGTTGTCGTCTTTGTTGTTTAATTTTCTGCTCTATTGTGAGTGCTGTTGAGATTATCGTCAGGATCTTCTTTAGTTCATTTGTCCCTTATGCATTTCATGTTGTGCTTATGTGCTCTGTTTTATTTTTTCCTTTTATTATTCTTTTTTTCTGTCATAGGGATTTTTCACTGATTTGCTGTGGGTCAATTCGAATCTTGTTGGAGATCGCATCATTTCTTTTTATCAACAACCCGTTGTTCGCCTGAACCTCGACCAGCTTGCGATCATTGTCATCGGGTCTTTTTAGTTTTACCTCATTTTCAGTCTTCCAGAGGCTAACTTAAGTTGGATCTTGATTCGGATAAATGTCCATACCATTTACTTTAATATTCGAATTTTTAGTCTTTTTCTAACGGATTCTACAGAAGACTTTACAATACGAGTGACCGTCTGAAACCACACGGGCGGACGTGGAATGAAAACCATCATTGCGATGTACATAGTTCTTGTAACGAATGAGAAGTCTTTTTTGTTCAATGTTTAAGGTCAGGGTTGCGACTTTTAATAAACATGAGGTAGAAGAAAGATGGATATGTAAATATTTAGTGGAACATCTTTTTGAACTATTCAGACCAAAAAAAAATCTTAATTTGCCTTTCTCGTCTTTAGGCTATTAACTCCATGTTTGGTCTATTTTAACGTTTCCTCTTTTTAAAGGATACCACATCATAATTTCTTTACATATCTCTGCAATACATGAAATTTCAAAAATTCAAATATATCCTTATTTTGTGGGATTCTTAGAGCTATTTTGAGAAATTCTGATAAAATAAACAGTTGGAAGGAGAGTATTTCTTATAAATACGGTTTTCCTGCTTGTCATGGCAACAACTCGTTTTTTTCACTAATAGCTAGAAGGTCTACAGTTGCACAATGTTTTTCTACGTATAGAGCAATGGTATTGCTTTATCCTTTAGCAGTCAAAGCAATATGTACCCAAATTAGGTTTTGATCAAAAGGACTTTTTCTATCAATAGCACAATAATTTATGAAAAAAAATCAACACTTTGACCCAAAAACATAGAGTTTAAGTTGTAGTTCGAATTTCTGAATATCTAACGTTTTACTATTTTCACTTCTTACTTTAAGAATATATTCTTGTGGGTGCGGCTAGCCAACAGGGAATTTTACTCCTTCCGGGCACCAGGTCCCACCTCTAGCTTGCTAGGCCAAGGGTCCGTCGATGCTCAATTTTGTGCTCTATTGTGAGTGCTGTTGAGATTATCGTCAGGATCTTCTTTAGCTCATTTATGTTTGAATAATGTCGTCAGGATTCAATAGCATCATTTAAGAACAAATAAATTTGCAGCATGCACCAGACATGCACGTTCCGGGTACTTAACCCTCGTCAGTGACCCTAAATTTAGACAATGTAATATGGCCAAAAGGTTTGAAAGTTATTATAATCAAAAATGTACCGAAAGATGTAGCAGGATGGGTGGGATATGATGCTACAGGACCAACGTTTAGAAATTTCAAGAAATGTTGATAAGGGAATTTTTTAATGCGTTGAAGAAAAGATCAAGCGATCGAACTTGGCTATGTGCCCTCGGGGACTCCTGGTCCACCAGGAGTGACACTCTCCAAATGGTACAAATGGTATCTTCTTTATCTAATTTGGTAGAAGAACTCATGCGAAAATGATAAATTTTTTCCTATTTTCGGTGATTTTTCCTTGAAAAATATGCATATTTCCCAAAAATACCCATTCAGCAATGAACATTTCAAGGAGTAAATATTTTTTTCTGAATTAATGTTACAAACTGAGGTTATACCATTTATCATTTATGTCGGTTTCAAACATTACGTGATATGAAAATGGAGTTTACTCCCTGTAGCGCAACCCTAACCTTAATGTCGTCGTGGGTGTTTTTATCTTCTTTGTGCCTTTTGTGTCTCTTTTTTTCACATTAGGGTGTTTCGATGTTTTGTTGTGGCTAATGCAACAGAGCCAGTCTTGTTTGAAAACCACTCCTTCTTCATTGTGTTTGCACATTTGGGTGTTTAGGTGTTTTTAGTCTGGGTTCTGCAATCGTGTCATCTTGGAGATCTCCACCTTTCCTTTCATTTTCAACATTACATTTCTTCAATCATTATTCCAATTCATCATTATATTGATAATTCTGAGAATACATAAGAGATTTCAAATGCATTATGTTTACATCGCACATTCTGACGACGAGCGATAAAATTCAATTTCTGATAAGACAATTGCCGATGCCCTGCAAGGTTTTGTAAAAAAAAATACGCGCATGATATCCCCTCATTATCTTGCAATTTTAAGGACTCAATGTTTTATTTGAACAATTTATTTAATATTGATATCAACAAACAAGAGAAGTAGAGTTTGAAATAAATGCAGTCCGTTGAATACTATGCATTGATGTTCTTCACAACTGGTAAGGAAACAAGCAATAATCGTTTCATTAAATATGATTGCTTCTCTCCTGTGTTACAATTTATAACACGATCTATTTGAAATCTTCCTTCACAAGGCTTCGTCCTTTACTCCTTACTTTCTCAACAAGGGCAGAAAATTCTGTATTTCCTGTAGTTTTCAGTGAGGAGATAAGAAAATCCACCAACGTAGCACGTGGTGTTTTCCCGCGCCAATCACAAAGGATAAGGAAATTAACTTGAACAGTATCTCCTTCATAATTGTCTTTGTATTTCTTTATCACTTCTTCATCAATCCCAAGTTGCAGTCCAAGTTTTTCCGCTTCATTTTCACTCAGTTCCCTTGCCAATGTCATCAAACTTTCATGAGAAAGGATCTGCTTTGCAGCTGAAATTTTGGTTAAAGGTTTTAGGAGGTTTTTTAAGCTAAAATACGTCAAATCACAATGACATCAGATCAATTTTATTCTGGCTTTCTATTTCACACTTTTTTTTTATTCATGATGTTTCATATTTGGAGGCTAAAATTTTCTTAGAATACCATTCGTGAAAATGTTTAAAGGATCCTGACAAAGGTCATAGTGAATTAAAAGTGCATCAAACATGCAAAGAGCAGTGGCAATTTATACGCAAGCTATAGCTCTTCTTGTCATTGTTTTGATGATAAATTTGAATATCTAGGTTTAACTTCATTTAATGTTTAATTTGTGCGAACACTTAAATGGTAAAAAATTACGTATACCTTCTTCTTTCTTTCGCAATTCCTCCCTGAGACTGTTCTTTTCATTTGCTTTTGATATTTGACGAGCAGTAATCTCATCTGAAAATGCAATCATAGAAAGAAAAATCTGTAAATCACAAGAGTCAGAGTGTGTTTTATATGCAACATATTTTGATTATTATAGAATTGGGTTTTAGGGTGTTTAGAATTTTCCTTTAAAGTTCATGTGAATTGAATATTGTTCTGAGTTTTTTTTAAATTTGTTTAAATTTAATTTTGGCCTGCATTATTGGCCCTTACATTGCATTCGTTTCTGGCTACATAACAAAAACTTAAAATATCAGAATTTGTTTACTACTGTATTCTATTACCACGTGTTATGTTGTTTCTTACAATTTTCAAACTTTTAGAAATTCTTACCGCTGGGAAGTTCCGAGAGATCTCGGACTGGAACGTTCACACAGTGCAAAAACTTGTCCGAGTCGTTATCGGTAAAAGTCAGAGAGGCATAGGGTATGCTATCATTATCACGATGAACTTCTAGTGGAATATTCAGATGATTATCTGCTCCAACCAGAAACGTAATCTGAAACTTCTCTGGTGGATCCGGATCATGAATTCTGACTTGTCCGTCTATAGTCAGACTAATAGTCTCGTTCTGACGTAATGCGATATCCTTGGATCGGCTGCTTTGAATTTCTATGAGTCCAGCTTTCTTTTTAATCTCAATATCCTCTTGGAGTCTGAATTTGTCTATGCATTCAATCCAGAAAAAGAACGTGCCCTCCTCCATGTTTCTCTGTGTATCGTCTATGAATGTACATATACTACACAACTGTACCTTGCCGAACATCAACAGAAATTCCCTCTTGATACTATCTCTCATATTCAAGAATATCTTCCTTATCTTTGCAACGGCATAGCTGAAAAGATATTTCATTCTTTACATAAAGACGGTATTTTACCTGTAGGATGATATCGAAATGCTTTTCAACAAGACCATTTATAGTGGAGACAACAGAACAAATATTTTTCATACGTGACAATCGTTTCTCATTTATAATATACACTGCTCAAAATAATAAAGGGAGCAAGGTTTCTACTTTCATATCACACATGTTTGCAGCTGCTTATTCTATATGATCAACATAAATGTATTGAGACATATTTAATAGTCATTTCTTAATTACTAATGTCTGTATTGAACAGATTAACCTTATACAAATGATAAAACTTGATGATGTAGCCTTGCTTATCCAAAAAGATATTACATTCTATGTACCATTGTATTGCAATGGAAAAATCGCTCCTTTAACTTTTTTGAGCAGTGTATATTTACCTCCAAACTCCCAGTCCTTCAACCCTCACTATGTTCTTTTCCTTCTTTATGTGACATTGAGATTTGTCCAACACCTGGACTTTATGGTCATTATATCTGGAAAATGGAAACATTGCTTACTTAGGAATGCAGTTTATTTTCACAAAATATCTACGAGACGGAGGTTCTCTTTTTCCTTTTATTCACAGTACATGGGGAATAAAAGTGATAATATTTTACCAAGAAACAGAGACGGAACAGACAACAGTATTAGTGGAAATGTAAAAAAAGGAGGGGATCTCTAATAAGACCCGACCCACAGCACTTTAAGCGAAAACATAGAGTAGACAAGCACAGCAAGAGAGGTAAAAGCGACAAGGAACCCAAATACGGAACGACTTTGGATAATGCATAAATTGAAATTCAAAAACTAAAACTAGAGTGCGCTACTAAAATACACTGGGCTGTGTCTGAAAATCACTTCGGTACCACTGATGAGGATTTACTATCCGAAACACGTGTCTGGTTTTAAATTTTCTTCAAGAAGGTAACGAGCTGAAACATTTTCGTATCATTATAGAAATATTATACAAAAGACTACACATAGCAAACGAGAGTCACAATCATAATCCATAATCCATAATCCAGATATAACAAAACAGTTTAAGAAAATGAAAAGTCCAGTACTAATACAAAAATTGATTTTATTTCTTCGACATATGTGAAAATATTGACTGGACAGAAAATGACATCAATCGTTAACGTCTGAGATGCTTCAACACACTGGCGGATTATAAAAAAATAACCCTTGTATCATCAGATACCTTACTTCAGAAGAAGCCTTTGGCATTAACAGTTTGGGTGAAGCACAGTTACGAAGCAATTATTACTATATTTCTTATTGAACGTACGCTTGTAACAAGTTTTAAAGGGGAGGGGGGGGTATGTGATACTGATGCCCACATTTGTATAGCGTATTGTCCTTATGAATGCCTATATTACAAGCATTCCAAATTTTTCATTTCTTTAAGAATTCTAGGATTAATGACATTTTCAGCATTTGTTCTACTTCGTATTAGTCTATAACCCCCCGTCCTCCTCCCACCGACTGGGAATACCTAATGACAACAAGTTGTGAATCTGGATCATCATCGTCATCTAACGGAAGTTGAATTGTCGTCTTTTTCATCGTATCAGCTCCATCACTGCTTATTTCTACGGTGTCTGATACAGACACTATACCCAAGATGGCGTCTGGAAAATTGTCCTTTAATGTCTGCACTTCCCTATCGTCATATGGGATCACCTGAAACAAAATTGTATGTTATCAAAACATAGTTGATTATGATTCTTGGATTATGATTTTGGTTCGAGTTTCACTCTAAAGACACTAATTTTTTCTCGATTTAAAGTTGACTTTAAGTTAGATAAATGTATTCGCTATTTTCGAAAATCAGAGTTACTTCCCATTTGAGACGGTATCTGACGTAGACTGATTATGACGTCGTCAAATTTTAAGGAAAAAGTCCTAAAAGTCTAAGAAATGACGGTATAAAATCGACGTTACCTTACCATTTTCATGACGTCACAATGGTTTATGTCAGATACCGTCTGTAAGGGGAAAACTCTGTATTCGCAAAGACTCAATAGTATAGGACAAATTTATTCTAAGAAACCAAAACCAAGACTGTTATGATTGGTATATTGATATGAAATGTATTCGGACTAATCTCACTCCCATATCGGGAGTTCGCTTCTTTTCATATGGTGGAGGTTTTTGTTTGTTTGCTTTGGTTCCTGTTTTATCCTGATTTTGTTTGCCCTCGGTTTCTGATTTTCTGAATTATCGATTTTGTGCTGTATACAGGGATATGGTCATATCTATATTTGTCATTATCGATGATTACTTGAGCTCTGATATACTTAATGACCTAATTACAAGATGAGTTGTGCCGCTTAAATTTCATCCTTGTTAATGAAAAGGAAGTTAATTTCACAGGAAATTTGAGGATGAAAACAAAATATCTAGAGAGTGTACCTTAATGTTGAATTTCTGTGGTTCTTGCACGATGCCCTCGGGGAATATGACTTGAATTTCGCCGTTTGTTTCACATGTGTAAGTATAGCCTTCTGGTGTCACTTCTACTACATCAGAATGAATTTCTACATATGCTACGAACGCTTCTAGATTACATGTCTTGAAGGATATATGTGCATCCTTTTCAGATATTTCCTGTAAAGAAAATAAAATCAGATCAGTAAATGTCATGAAAAATTGACAGAAGCAACGAAACACATCAAAGTTCCGATCGACATTTTTCGATTTCGTCCGTTTTAAAGAAAACCTTTGGGTGACTCAATAATAACCTGTTGAATGTCTTCAATGTCCTTCCATTCTCCATCAGATTTAACCTTCAGAAGAATTTTCTCATCCCTGCAGCTAGCAAGAGGTACTAAAGTAAAATCCACCTCTACCTCGCAGCTTGTCTTCAGGGGTCCATTTCGTAGAACGTATATATCAGATATAATTTGATCGTCCCTTGTCAGCTGGTCTTTGCTGGTCAATGGAATTTCGGCCAGCCATTTGTTTCGGTCACCCATGTCACAAGGTCCAATGGATATTTTGGCCAGCTCAGCATATAACTCTGGTCGGAAGTAAATAGTTGCATCACTTCCATTTGGATCCTCTTGGGACACCGTTACTCTGTTTAAATAAATGAAATAGGTACTAGTTTTCTTTTTTATCCGATTCTAGTTTACTGTTACGGCATTTTCTGTTTCAAATTCACAGTTTAGCTATATGATTTCTTTCCTCACTAAAAGACTACAATTTTTTTTAATACTAATATGAAGGAATAGTATTTGATTTATTTGAAGACGTTTCACATTACAAATTCATACGAAAGTAAATATATTATAATGAAATTTTAATAAGACCTTTATCTCATAATCTTCCTCAAAAGTAAAATGCATACTTTCCACTGCTAATGATAGCCTCTGATAAGTCCTTGTACACCTTTTCAAGGTGCGTAATTGCAAGCAAACAGTCAGTAAACCTGATGTGAAAGAATATAAGCTTAGTGTCACAAATTACACACAATGTCTGGTCCTGTCTCAAAACATTTGTCTCAGATTTTCTTAATTTTCTTGATATTTTCTTAATTTCTAAATTTTCTTCTTATCTGATTTCGAAAAGTATTTGTTATGTCAATCGGTTTAAGTATAGGTCAACGTAAGAATCAGGCAGGGATGATTCATCAAATTTTTTTGCAAAAGTTTTTATTCTGTTTTGAGAATTATATATATGGTACAAATCAAACAATTTTACAATCGATTGAAATATTTCTTCCAGAGAGAAGGGATGATAACAAATAAAAACACAAACACTCAAATACACAAATTTTCGGCCCCTTGGCCTTTATCAAGTGTAAAAAAGGCCAAGGGGCCGAAAATTTGCGTGTTTTAGTGTTTGTGTTTTTAATTTTACAATCATTTCCCAAGGTAGGGATGATGAGGCGAGATATTCCCCTATTAATGATTATGAAGGATAGAATGGCGGGAAAATTTTCTCTATATAATTCAACCAAATTTGCTATCCCTATAACTTTCTTCACCATCCAAGTATGAGGAAAATTTCTTCAGAAACTTCATCTGAAGGCTGACCTGAAAACATTTCAAGAGCAAAAAAGTTTTGAAAAAACTTTTAAGGTTTTTCAACTGCCTGATCATTTCATGGACCTGTACTCAAATGTCATTTCAATTAAGGCAATTTTACAATCACTGTTTTATAAGTTCGTTGTGATACCGTACATTGATAAGACGAGAAATGCCGAGTACTTACGGTTGTTGTGCTAGTTCTGTTTCTGTTTCATCACCCTTGGTGTGGTAGCTACAAATGATGACAAACAAGAGAACGTGTAGAAAAACTGTTAATACTCAAACTGGATAGTCATAGAAATAACAAACAGGAAAACATGTTGACAAAATCTCGTTTTGTTGTGGCAGTCTAAGAATACTCAGAATGGAAAGTCATAGAAATAACAAACAGGAGAACATGTAGAAAATATCTCGTTTTGTTGAGGCAAACTCAAACTGGGGCCGTCTTAGAAATATTAAAACTCGTATTCTCTTTGTTGATTAAAACAAGTTTTCTTTGCATTCAGTTATAAGGTATAATCACACTAAATTTCAAAGGGCTTATTTACCTATCATCAAGTTCTTGTTTAAAGTTTTCCAAAGCACCAAACAGAGTATTGAGAGCTCCATTCAGATTTTCAATAGAATCACCTCCTCCCTTTTTATCTTTCTTCTCTTCGTCTTGTTTCTCTTCTCCTTGTTGTGATTCTACCTCTGCTCTGTAAATTCACCAACACTCACATGAACATTACCAAACACAGTATAAATACTATTTACTTTAGTCTACAGTTTTATTTTCACTATTCACATTCGAAAACTCTTAAGGTGTTTTCATAGAAAAGACCATGTCGAAGGTATATATCTGGGGTTTCATCCAGTTAGCCTGGCTTGTCTGAACTATTTTGGCTTGTACATATATTACTTTTAACAGACATTAGCTTATCCTTACTTTGGTTGAAGTGTCGGTTTAACGACCGATGCAGTCACGTGATCAAGTCCGTACATCAGCCATTCCATCATCTCTAAGACTTCGTCTGCGTTTCCCAGTGAGCTAATGTGATAATCATGGAATTCATTACAACTACATCATTTTTCTTATGAGTAAATATTAAAGAAGTACCTATCAGTTTTCAGTCTCAAAGTCGAGAAAGCAAGGCAAAATCATTAACATTTCCATAGTAGTGGTTGTGAACCTCGGAATGATACCATGTGCCCGGGGTATATTTTTAAATATCTAAGGACTGTTCCTATTATTTCAAAACATTTGTCTATTTCTTAAGACTGCATTCCATGAAATTATTATCATTTACTAATTCACTCTTTAAAAAAAGATCATTATGATACAAATCATTTCTAAAATTGAAGGATAGATATACCAAAAGACCCTTACGTTTGGAATCCTGTTTGAGCAAGTTTGGTAATACTGTCTGCGTTTCTCCTTGATTGGTCAGCGGCAACTTTTGTGAACTTCTCTTCAAGTCTAGTTTATTTAACAAAGAAATATCTTTCGTTAATAAGTTTGTATCCATTTATCATAAATAATCAGAATTTTCAAAATTGAAACACATTATCCATTGTAATAATCCCAGTGCACCATATGCGCAATTCAAAATCTAATGTCTCAACAGATGCTCGATGCCGCAATAAGGAAAATCAACATACATTAAAAAATACAGCAAGATTGAAAATCTAAACATATGGTAATCAAAGATTACATAGCTTGCCGTAGCAGGTATTTTTGCAAAAATCTAACTTCCAAAATACAAAAAGAATTGTCATGAGGATTCTATGCATCTAATGTTAGTATCATCCCTTAGGGAGCTAAAGATACAGCCAAAGTATGAGTAATTAAATAGTAGGTTAATGGTTAAGGTCAAAGTCCAAGGTCCACATCACTGGATCAAAGGTCATGGTCTCAAATGAAAGGTCTCATCACTAGGTATCTTCTTGTGAAATATGAAAGCCCTACCCCTTATAGTTGAAGAGATATAGCCCAGGTTAAATTTTTCGAAAAGTAGGTCAAAGTTCTTGGTCAAAGGTCGTGGTCTCAAATAAAAGGTCTTGTCAAAAGGTATATACATGTGAAATATGAAATAACTACCCCTCATGGTTGTAGACATATAGCCCGGGTTATTTATTTATTTATTTATTTTGAAAGTAGGTCAAAGTCAAAGGTCATGGTCTCAAATGAAATGTCTCGTCACAAGGTATCTACATGTGAAATATGAAAGCCCTACCCCTTATAGTTGAGAGATATAGCCCAGGTTAAAGTTTTGTCAACGGACGACAACGACGACGACGACGATGCCGAGGGTATGACATTAGCTCTTCGGACTTTCGTCCCGGCAAGCTCAAAATGACCTTAATTAATGCCAAAGAACCAGAAAGGGACTGCAAATTCACAATTTTACGAGGGCTGTTCCGAAATTCCATGGATAACGCCATTTAAAGGAAAGATCTAAAAAGTTTGAATAAAAAAATGTTGTATTTTCTACTATATAGATAATTTTGAATACATGTGCGATTTTTCACTGCGAGTGGTCAATTACCACCTTTCAGATCCCCATGTGATCAACGTAAGGGCATAGGTTAGAGCAGCTAACAAAAAGTAACGACGTCGCATGATGTCGTGCATAAATTTGACATTTTAAAAGAAATATAACACCTCTCATTTTTACCAAATTTGATTTTCATGAGACAGACATATTCGCTTTTTCATGTGCATTTTTACCTTTATATCAAAATGTACTTCATCTTTGAAGCAGTCAAAAGCAAATCACCTTTATGCGATGAAGAGGCATCATTTTAATGATTTTCGTTTATTGTTTGTCCATCTCTATCCCAAATTGCGTATCTTTTTTACATTTATTCATGATGAAAACATTTTCTTTTATTTTCATACAACATTAATTATGATATATTTGGTCCATATCAAGATTACTCATAAGTTTTAAAGTCTCCGTCTGTTTTATTCAATCAAAATTTAAAATTGAACATATGTCCGGTGCTCCGTAAAGAACTCTGACGTCATACATTTTTGGTTTGTTTGATCATCAATATCATGCATAACTAGTCATAAAATTCTTAAATCTTGTCTCTTAAAACTTAGCAGGGATCATGACATATAGTACAGAAAGTGCCATTGATAGTCGAACATTCTTTACTATTCTTTTTAGCAACGTAGCGTAAGGGATGGGTTCATTTCAACAACTCAAATTTTCCTGCTTCTTAACCCCTACACTTCATGTATAAAGATGACAATAATGTCCTTTTTATAAATCATTTTAACCTGATATTTTTTTGTTTTCTTTTTGAGTGTATCCCTTCATTTCTATAAAATTTCAAGGTATAGGTGTAACTACTATTTATTTATCGAACTTGGCTACATGCCCTCGGGGACTCCTGGTCCAACAGCAGTGACATTAACCAAGAGGTACAAATGTTTTTCATTAGCATCATTTTAGAGCAATTAAATTTACAACATGGACCAGACATGCACATTTCGGGTATTTAACCCTCAATCAAAAAATTATATTCAGGTAAAGGGGGAATTTAACGTCACAGATATCGCAAAAATCAAGGTATAGATGTAACAGGATACTTCATGTTCATCTATTAGATTTCTCTGATACTTATCAAAGCTTAAGAATAACATAAGTGTTAATAAAGTACAAAGAACAGTCAATGAAAATACCGAACACATGTAGATTTACGTGAAGAAATGAAGACACACTTAGAAAGTATTTAGGGTTCTAAATTGACGGATACATGGATCAAGTCAGATGAAAACAAAAACAAATCCTGGTACATCAATACCTTGATTTTTGCGATGTCTGTGACGTTAAATTCCACCTTAACCTTAATGTATATATACCTCAAAATTTCATTGTTTTTTTGGGGGGGGTAGAATTCTAGATACTCTTTAAGTGTGTCTTCGTTTCTTAATCTTTAAATTGGATCAGATATTGATCAGATAGCAATAGTTTGTCAATTAACATCACAAAAATTTATTTAGTGGGATGTTAAAAACGCAAAATCTAGTTACATCTAAACCTTGATTTTCGCGATGAATGTGACGTCAGAATTCCACCTAAATCTATATGTTTTTCGGTATTTTCATTTACTGTTCTTTTGACTTTATTAACACTTATGTTATTCTAAAGCTTTTATAAGTATCAGAGATTGATCAGAAGAAACTACCTAATAGATGAACATGAATTACCGGAAAATCAAAAACAAACCCTGTTACATCTATACCTTGATTTTTCCTATGTCTGT
Organism: Pinctada fucata; assembly: GCA_028142955.1. Taxonomy (NCBI): domain Eukaryota; kingdom Metazoa; phylum Mollusca; class Bivalvia; order Pterioida; family Pteriidae; genus Pinctada; species Pinctada fucata. Next base: position 39,338,869 of record AP027114.1, read on the forward strand.
GACGTTAAATTCCCCCTTTGCCTGAAAGTATATAAACCTCATATTTTCCATATTTTTTATTAAGAACCCTACCTAATCTTCAAGCGTGTCTCCATTTCTTCGTCTTGAAAATGGATCAGATATTAATCATATAGCAATAGTTTGTTAATTTACATCACATTCAGTGGGATGTAAACTATACAAAAACTTGTTACATCTGAAACTTGATCAACCAAAACAAATATGTTTATATACCTATGATTTCCTGTATTTTACTTTACTTCTCTTTCGTATTTATTAGCACTTTTGTGATTCTATGGCTTTGATAAGTATCAGATATGGATCAGAAGATGATGTTTTTAAGTAATGGACAGCATAAGGATGGATCAAGTCAGATGAAAACAAAAACAAATCCTGTTACATCAATACCTTGATTTTTTTTTCGATGTCTGTGACGTTAAATTCCCCCTTAACCTAAATGTATATATACCTCAAATTTTCATTTTTTTTTGGGGGGGGGGGGGTAGAATTCTAGATACTCTTTAAGTGTGTCTTCGTTTCTTAATCTTTAAATTGGATCAGATATTGATCAGATAGCAATAGTCTGTCAATTAACATCACAAAAATTTATTTAGTGGGATGTTAAAAACGCAAAATCTAGTTACATCTAAACCTTGATTTTCGCGATGAATGTGACGTCAGAATTCCACCAAAATCTATATGTTTTTCGGTATTTTCATTTACTGTTCTTTTGACTTTATTAACACTTATGTTATTCTAAAGCTTTTATAAGTATCAGAGATTGATCAGAAGAAACTACCTTATAGATGAACATGAATTACCGGAAAATCAAAAACAAACCCTGTTACACCTATACCTTGATTTTTGCGATGTCTGTGACGTTAAATTCCTCCTTAACCTTAATGTATATATACCTCAAATTTTCATTTTTTTTCGGGGGGGGGGTAGAATTCTAGATACTCTTTAAGTATGTCTTCGTTTCTTAATCTTTAAATTGGATCAGATATTGATCAGATAGCAATAGTTTGTCAATTAACATCACAAAAATTTATTTAGTGGGATATTAAAAACGCAAAATCTAGTTACATCTAAACCTTGATTTTCGCGATGAATGTGACGTCAGAATTCCACCTAAATCTATATGTTTTTCGGTATTTTCATTTACTGTTCTTTTGTCTTTATTAACACTTATGTTATTCTAAATCTTTTATAAGTATCAGAGATTGATCAGAAGAAACTACCTAATAGATGAACATGAATTACCGGAAAATCAAAAACAAACCCTGTTACATCTATACCTTGATTTTTGCTATGTCTGTGACGTTAAAATCCCCCTTTGCCTGAAAGTATATAAACCTCATATTTTCCATATTTTTTATTAAGAACCCTACCTAATCTTCAAGCGTGTCTCCATTTCTTCGTCTTGAAAATGGATCAGATATTAATCATATAGCAATAGTTTGTTAATTTACATCACATTCAGTGGGATGTAAACTATACAAAAACTTGTTACATCTGAAACTTGATCAACCAAAACAAATATGTTTATATACCTATGATTTCCTGTATTTTACTTTACTTCTCTTTCGTATTTATTAGCACTTTTGTGATTCTATGGCTTTGATAAGTATCAGATATGGATCAGAAGATGATGTTTTTAAGTAATGGACAGCATAAGGATGGATCAAGTCAGATGAAAACAAAAACAAATCCTGTTACATCAATACCTTGATTTTTTTTCGATGTCTGTGACGTTAAATTCCCCCTTAACCTAACTGTATATATACCTCAAATTTTCATTGTTTTTTTTTGGGGGGGGGGGGGTAGAATTCTAGATACTCTTTAAGTGTGTCTTCGTTTCTTAATCTTTAAATTGGATCAGATATTGATCAGATAGCAATAGTCTGTCAATTAACATCACAAAAATTTATTTAGTGGGATGTTAAAAACGCAAAATCTAGTTACATCTAAACCTTGATTTTCGCGATGAATGTGACGTCAGAATTCCACCTAAATCTATATGTTTTTCGGTATTTTCATTTACTGTTCTTTTGACTTTATTAACACTTATGTTATTCTAAAGCTTTTATAAGTATCAGAGATTGATCAGAAGAAACTACCTTATAGATGAACATGAATTACCGGAAAATCAAAAACAAACCCTGTTACACCTATACCTTGATTTTTGCGATGTCTGTGACGTTAAATTCCTCCTTAACCTTAATGTATATATACCTCAAATTTTCATTTTTTTTTCGGGGGGGGGGGGGGGGGGTAGAATTCTAGATACTCTTTAAGTGTGTCTTCGTTTCTTAATCTTTAAATTGGATCAGATATTGATCAGATAGCAATAGTCTGTCAATTAACATCACAAAAATTTATTTAGTGGGATATTAAAAACGCAAAATCTAGTTACATCTAAACCTTGATTTTCGCGATGAATGTGACGTCAGAATTCCACCTAAATCTATATGTTTTTCGGTATTTTCATTTACTGTTCTTTTGACTTTATTAACACTTATGTTATTCTAAAGCTTTTATAAGTATCAGAGATTGATCAGAAGAAACTACCTAATAGATGAACATGAATTACCGGAAAATCAAAAACAAACCCTGTTACATCTATACCTTGATTTTTCCTATGTCTGTGACGTTAAAATCCCCCTTTGCCTGAAAGTATATAAACCTCATATTTTCCATATTTTTTATTAAGAACCCTACCTAATCTTCAAGCGTGTCTCCATTTCTTCGTCTTGAAAATGGATCAGATATTAATCATATAGCAATAGTTTGTTAATTTACATCACATTCAGTGGGATGTAAACTATACAAAAACTTGTTACATCTGAAACTTGATCAACCAAAACAAATATGTTTATATACCTATGATTTCCTGTATTTTACTTTACTTCTCTTTCGTATTTATTAGCACTTTTGTGATTCTATGGCTTTGATAAGTATCAGATATGGATCAGAAGATGATGTTTTTAAGTAATGGACAGCATAAGGATGGATCAAGTCAGATGAAAACAAAAACAAATCCTGTTACATCAATACCTTGATTTTTTTTTTCGATGTCTGTGACGTTAAATTCCCCCTTAACCTAAATGTATATATACCTCAAATTTTCATTGTTTTTTTTTAGAGTTCTAGATACTTTCTTCAAATAATGTCTGTGATGTAAATTGACAAACTATTGCTATCTGATCATTATCTGATCCATTTTAAAGATGGAGAAATGAAGACACACTTAAAGAGTATTTTGAGTTCTAAATCAAATATACGGAAAATATGAGGTATATACATTCAGATAAAGGGGGGATTTTTAACGTCACAGACATCACAAAAATCAAGGTATAGATGTAACAGGATTTGTTTTTGATTTCCCAATACTTCATGTTCATCTATTAGGTATTATCTTCTGATCAATCTCTGATACTTATCAAAGCTTAAGAATAACATAAATGTTACTAAAGTTCACAGAACAGTTAATGAAAATAACGAAAAACATATAGATTTAGGTCGAATTTTGACGTCATATTTCTTCGCTAAAATCAAGGTTTAGATGTAACTAGAGATTCCATTTTTAACTTCCGACTTAATAAAGTTCTGTGATGTTAACAAACAATTGTTATCTGATTAATATCTTATCCAATTTATAGATGAAGAAATGAAGACTTACTTGAAGAGTGTCTAGAACTCTAACAAATCAAAATAATGAAAATTGAAGGTATATATACATTTAGGTTAAGGGGGAATTTAACGTCACAGACATCGCAAAAATCAAGGTATTGATGTAACAGTATTTGTTTTTGTTTTCATCTTACTTGATCCATTCTCATAATGTCCGATAATGAAACATTGTCTTCTTATCCATCTCTGATAATTATCAAAGCGTTTGAATTACTTAAGTGCTAATAAAGTCGAAAGAGAAGTAATGTAAAAAAAAACATAAAATCATAGGTATATAAACATATTTCTAGGGTTCTAAATACAATATAGGTAAGTATAAGTATAACCACATTAGGTAAAGGTAAAGGTATACTAGTATATACATTTAGGTAAAGGGGGATTTAACGTGCCAAACAAGTGCTTGAAATTGTCAATATAGCAGTATATGCTCTATTGTAATGGTAAAACAACAAATAGATACAGACAGGTTTACTTACCCCTCTGGTACAGGATTATCTGTTGTGTTTATTGACAGAATCAACATCTTTACGCATCCACTACATACATTTGACACAGATTTTGCAAGATCCATATGCTCGTCACAACCTTCCCTGTATCTACAGTATGAATGTGAAGCAAGATTAATAAAAAAAATATCTATATTAAATATTATCAGTATAGAAATCCATTTTTATGTTCAAATTTGTATGCATTTCAACAAGTAATGCCTGGTGCATAACAAATTGGTTTGAATTTTTCTTCGGGAAGGAATAGAGTTGGAACACTTCCGTATTACTGATATAAAACTAAAGAATTCCTTTGGTCATCTTAAAAGGAAAAGAGGAGTAGAAATTTTGCAGTCGTATCTTTTATCACTGAAGTAGTCAGCTCGATCAAAATTGGACTTTCTCTTGACTGAAAATGATTCAGGAGCATCAGTCTCATCCTTTTATATCGGAAATACAACTTATTTGACAACAATTATACGTGTTTTGAATATTTTCCTTGACATAGTCACCATAGCACTTTCTGTATAGACATATCCTCAGACAGTGCAGTGCATGTATTTTAGATATTCTTTTCATTTTCGTGCATGAACATCGACAGCGGGTCCGGCTAGCCAAACAGGGGATGCTTACTCCTCCCAGGCACCTGGTCCCATCTCTATCGATGCTCAATTTTGTGCTCTATTGTGCGAGTTGTTGAGATTATCATCATGATCTTCTTTAACTCATTATTCATAGCAACACATTCATGCTACTAGTATTTCGTATCTATCAGAAATAAGTTCGTCTTGGTTTTTTTTTAATCATTTTGGTTAGAAGTACAACTGATAAGGCTGCATTATCAGAAACCTTCATCTCTGTTCTATCGAATTTGAAAATGTTATGCCTGAAAGGTTGCTCACTGGCAGCAAGATTGAAAAATTTTGGGGTTTTTCCTCACCTTTTTATGAGGCTTCTTAAAATACATGAAGCGTTTTATAAAGTCTAAATTTCAATTATCCGTATATCTTTTATATAATTTTTGTTTTCTTTTATTGTAAATATGAATACTTACACCACTAACAGAGGAACAATTAGGTTTACAGTGATTTGGGAACAGCTTCCCCAGAGTTCTAATATATCCAGAACTGTTTTACTGTAGTATCTGAAAAAAAGTATTCATCAACTAACTATCGATAGGATTGAGCACATTATATTTTTAAAGTAAAATAGTTAAATATCAATTTCCTTTCCTGCTTATTACAAACTACACATGTATAGATTCAGAATCTTTAACAATATTTTTGGATGATATGACTTGTTTCCGAAATAGCCAAATAATATTGTCGAAATTAAAGGAGGTTAACACCTTAGCACCATCCCTCCAATGCTATTTTGAACATAGATTTTATTTGGATATGCTACAGTACTAAATCGACCCCACAGGAAATTTGGGTCCGCGCACTCTATGTAAAGTAAATGCACAAATTTAAATTCTGAAAATATAAAACCAGAGGGCGCTACTGAAATCAATTTTGGCGGATTATGAAAAACACTTTGGTTGGAATCATCACTGATGAGGATTTAATATCCGAAACACGTGTCTCGGGCATAGTTTTTCTTCAAGAAGGTATAGAGTTGAAACCCTTCCGTATTATTTTGAGTTTAACTTCTTCATGACAATATTGTGACAGACGCTTAATTGCCTAAAATTAAGAAAGGTCTTTACGCATATGCATACCGCAGTTTATTTTTCGTATGGAATATTTTATTTTCTTTAGTCTTACTTTTTGGTAGATTCATCATCTTCGAAAATGATCGTAGAAATGTCGCTATAGCTGTTCATGATGTCCGTCATCAACTCACCAAACTCCTTGTAAACACACGTCAGCTTCACGCACGTCTCAGTGTCATAACTAAAAATGATGATGTTCATAAGCTAGATACGTTCAAGCTAGTTGAAAATAAGAACCCCATCTTGAAAGGATTGAAAATTTCATTACAGGATAGATAATTTCATTCAAGCTTCACTTCGCGTCATTACGAACACCGTTTATGTAAATACATGCTTATTAAGAAGTATCTTTTTTCTTAGACAAACCATTCTAAGAATACAAGACGTCATTTTCAAAAGCGAATCATTTCTTCCGCTTGCTTGAGTTTCATTATAATTATACAATAGGTTTTCACGATATACAAATTTCTGTCAGTAGTAAGTCCTAACTAGGAATGCATAATTTTAACATGGAATATCTTAGAACTTATAAATTAAGACATTACATTCCATATTATATATTTAAATCAAAATTGCTCGCTCACCAACTAATACTCCCTATTCTTTTCTTCAACTCTCCGCAGAATTTCAAAGCAGAAATCAATGTTGATTCCTCTGTTTTCCTCCATCTGTCCCTAAACAAACATACAAAAAAGAAAGATTTTTTTAGAATTAATATTCAAACATATTCTATACAAAGTACTCTATTCACAGTGTTAAATAAAGAATATGAAATATCATATGTACAGAACATGCATATGTTTCACTTCTCGCAAATACTTTTTGTTTGAATTTTAATATAGAGGGTGTCTAGGTACATTGTCGACACATTCTGTCAGTCAGTCAATATAAAATTGTATATGTAAAGAGAATAACCTAAATCATTTTGACAACACTAATGTTCAACCACTGACAATTCTCCTTCATCAGAGAAAAACCGACAAAATTTTGTCAAACAAAGTGAATGGACAATTTATTCAGTTCCGTTTTTGAAAACGTTTCAGATGTCGTAAGACATTTCATTTTAACCATCAACGACGGATGATTCGGAGATATATCATATTATGATATTATATCTCTCAAACTTTTTGGTCACTGACGAGGGTTAAGTACCCGAAACATGCTATTGAATTTGAAGACGTTAAACATCAGTTGTTAGTACTGGATGATATTTTCTTTATCTTGTGATTATAGGCACCCTTCCGTTTCTAGTGCCACTACTGAGGATATAGATCCAAAACATATAGAGCAAGAGACCATATTTCGCCGTATTGTTTGAATATTTCTTTGAAAATATCAAAACTTGGAGGTCGATTCAATAATTGCTTTTGTTAGAATTTAATTTAACTCCATCTTCAATCGAAAAACTACAAAAAGAATTTATTTTATGCATTTTATTGTTTCCTTATAAAACGTCCAAATATTTCGTTTCCATCTTTTCGGGGGTGACCATATTTCGCCGTTTTTCTTTATATGTATACTATTTACACACAAACAGACAAAAATTGTGATTTCGTTTTCAGGAAATGTTTCATCACCACTACTTTCTATGAAATCATTTTCTTGCAGGATATATCACAATCTATCATAACAGGACTCCCACGGTAATATTTGAAAGGATATAGAAAAATAAACTTGCTGAACATTTCCGATAACCAGTGAGAATGACTATGAAACGGCAAAATATGGTCACCGGCGAAATATGATTCCTCGCTCTATGTCTTCATGGTGCATGGTCTTGAGAACGATTTGTCCAGAGCAGCGCTCTCTAGCAGCAAAATGTTAAGCGTCTGGTTTTGACCATCTGTCCTCTCTAAATGTCAGTCGGACTCCTCGGGTGATAACATACATGAGCTCTCAGCGGCAGAGCACGGATTGTATTACGTACGCCCTCTTTTTATATCCATTACATATACATCTGTGTTGCTTAGGTCCCTGCGTTTTGCGGTCTTGTTTGTGTGTGGTCATCTGACGGTGAGGAGGTTTTTTAACACCACAATTGTACGTTCTTCGAGACCTCTGGGTAATCGGTAATAGTAATCCAGGATAACCACACCTTCTGCTATTTCCGTGGCAGATGGCCGTCCTAAGTCGGCACCGGTTGCCCATTGATCTCGTTGGTTTATGTGTAGTCCTTTGTGTTTGATGTTTCTGTGTTGTGCGTTGACGATCCTCAGTTTGGTGCTCTTTTGTGATTGCTGTTGAGATTATAGTCAGGATCTTCTTTAACTCATTTGTCCCTTATGCGTATCTTTCTGTGCTTAACTGCTTTGTGTTTTTGCATTGGGTGTTTTGGGGTTTTGCTGTGGGTGCTGCAACCCGGTATTTTTGGAGATCCCCTCCTTTGTTTCATAGCATCATTTAAAAGCAGATGAATTTACAGCATGGACCAGACATGCACGTTACCATCGTCGGTTATTCTTAAATTAATCCAAACATTGAAATATGGCCAATATCTGTTAAAATTATGTTACACCTACTCTTTTCTATACCACACACCCCTTTTTCTAATCCACATCCCACATTTTTTCTAAACCACACGCCGTTTTCTATACCACACTCCTTTCTCTATGCCAAACCACTTTCTCTATACCACGCCCCTTTTCCTACATCACACCCCTTTCTCTATACCACGCCCCTTTTCCTACATCACAACCCTTTTTCTATACCACAACTCTTTTTCTATACCACACCCCTTTTCTATACCACACCCCTTTTTCTATACTACAACCCTTTTCTTTACCACAATCCTTCTAATCCTTTTCTCTATACTAGTACATACCTTACTGAGACTGATTCAGCTAATGTCTTTCTTGCTTTCTCAATGTCTGTCTTCAGTATGAAAAATGGGCAGTCCTTCTCTTCTTCCCTGTTAAGGAAAATCATAGTGAAAAGGAAATACGTAATATTGAACCATGTTGTATCATTTTGCCTAGTCATTATAAAGTATGAATGAGATTTTCAATTCATTTGAAAAACCAAATTTATGGCTACACTCAACGCTACAGTCATTAGGAAGGAATTTCATGAAGGGGCATTTTCGAATTTCTTTGATGTTCTTCAATCTCAATGGACAAAGGACTAGGTGCGATAACCACTCATATCGGACCTATGATTTCGACGAAAATGCTTTTGATAAACGAATTATTAATTACCACTTTTTGCAATGTTCAATGTTTGAGAAAATATCGCGTCATATTTTTTAGCCCTCGTAACGTCACGTGCGTGATGTATGACGTCATTTTCTGAAGTCACTTGCCCTGAATGACGCAAAACAAAGGAAAATCATTGTATTTTACATACAAATTTTCAAAATTCATCTACGCTCCATTCCTCGCCCACGATCTTTTATGCAAATTAAAAGGCCGATCCGAAATCCATCGATTGGTACAAAAATATTCATGGGCAAGGCTTGGAGTGCTTCTTGATTTCATAATTTTCTATCGAAACATCGCTCATCTATTGATATTTTCAATTATTTCAACGTTTTAGACGTTTTGAGCGACGTATTATTCAGTAAACGTTCCTGTGGAAAATTTAATGATTTTGCCTTGCCTTCTCAACTATGAGACTGAATAACTGATGGGTACTTCTGTAATGTTTAATGTTTATGTGAAATCAAAATAGACTTTCTTGATTTGGATTCACCATACATTTGACGTTTTAAAAACAGAATATTATGGATATATGAACAACTTTGAAATTAGGGCCGACATAACAGGTTACCGCACCTACTCCTATTCAGGGGTCATTTCAAATTAATGAGACAATGGCGCATTTATGACCCCTGTTCTTCTCAATCCTTCTCAACCATTGCAACTTACTAATATTTAGCTGCTTCGAAAGATATACTAGTATTTTGTGGTATGGGTTGAAAACAGGTCATTTATACAACCACACAAATCTGCATTGTTGATTTACTTTTAAGGTCAATCGATATCCTTCGTCTCCTGAGTTATTTTATCCTCTGGTCAAAGAATAAATTTAAGGACATACAAGTATCATTATAACTTACTTTGCTTTTCTTGCAGTTAACTCTAGTTCTGTCTGCTCTTTTATCAGTCGCTGTTGTTTCTGTTGCTTTAACTTCTTCTTGGACCTATGAACGATTCCCAAAACTTCATATATCTATTTTGATGAGAGTGAGCCAACAGAAATAGAATACAGATACAATACACTGAATTGAGGGATTCACTATATTACTAGCCAGAAATTTGCAATTTTTACGATAAAGAATATTTCTTATGTTGAAACGCCTGGAGCAGATGGTTTTTCCACGGATTTTTTCTTTATAAATATTAATGATGATGGTTCCACTTAGTTTCTTAGTTCTGCATAAGAAAAGTCTTGTGCATTACACTGCACTTAGCATTATTTCTTCCAAGAACAAGGAATATGAAATCCCTGCGACGGAATGTTAATTTTTTCTCTATTATATCTTACGCAAAAGATAAACTTTACCTTGTTCATTAATCGATGTAAGTTTCATTTTTATTAGAACTTGTCCAATTATTCAAAAGTACCATCAAAATGACAGATTTTTGCATAAGTTTTCCCATAAATATACCAGCCATGGTTTTTGGTATTCATTTTCAAGTTAGTCTCACAACTGAATAATTTCTTAATAAAGTAATTATATATTGACTGGATATTTTTATACTACAAATGGATTTGATATATATATATTCTAAGCCGATTCAATTTTTATAGTTGCATATTTACCCATGTGACGTATCATGCATGGCAATGGGAAATATTCTGAGCAAATTATCATACGAGCTAATGGAAGATTTACAAATGAAACTGCAATACTTATTACTATCTTAATGTACATCTGCGTAAACAAGTCGCATACTCCTAAGATTTGAATCACCTGCAGTCCATAAGAATTCGTTCAGCACGATCAAGATTAAGTGCAAGGCTCTACATCATTAATCCGATTACAAATTTCCACTTTTAAATTGCCCTCATTTTGGATTTTAATCATTTTCCGAAATAGTAATCGGTACTTGTTTTCGTCTGTATTTAAAACCTGTTTTGATTAAAATTGAATTATGCTTTTATCGGGCGAGCTGCTTACGTAAATCTGAAATCAAAACCACTGAAAGGGAAATTTGATTTTGTTCAGGTCTGATCGTTTACCATAATTCGCGAAGAAGAATAAACAACGATCCTGCATATTAGGATGATAATAATGACAAAGATTATGTTAGCATAATGAAGGCGACGACGATGATTGGGAGAAGAATGAGTTGTTGTTGATGTTGTTGTTGTTGTTGTTGTTGTTGTTGTTGTTGTTGTTGTTGTTGTTGTTGTTGTTGTTGTTGTTTTATTTGTTGTTGTTGTTGTTGTTGTTGTTGTTGTTGTTGTTGTTGTTGTTGTTGTTGTTGTTGTTGTTGTTGTTGTTGTTGTTGTTGTTGTTGTTGTTGTTGTTGATTATGTGTTTGTTGAGCAGGATAACGATAAGGACGATAAAGAAGAAGATGACGATGATGATGATGATGATGATGATGATGATGATGATGATGATGATGTTGTTGTTGTTGTTGTTGTTGTTGTTGTTGTTGTTGTTGTTGTTGTTGTTGCTGTTGTTGTTGCTGTTGTTGTTGCTGTTGTTGTTGTTGTTGTTGTTGTTGTTGTTGTTGTTGTTGTTGTTGTTGTTGTTGTTGTTGTTGTTGTTGTTGTTGTTGTTGTTGTTGTTGTTGTTGTTGTTGTTGTTAACGACGACGACGACAACGATGATGATGATGATGATGATGATGATGATGATGATGATGATGATGATGATGATGATGATGATGATGATGATGATGATGACATAGATTATACCGCTGTTGACGATGATGCAACTATTTTGAAAAACAAATGATCACAAAGAAGGAATTGATGTATGCAAAACTTTACAAGATTTTATTAAAGGCTCTTTTGCCGTTATTGGTTCATGTAATTGCCGAAACGAATTACGAAGCGATTAGTTAACAAAACATTAATGCTAGTATTGATTTAACCAGCATGCTGGTATATTCCCTCTTGTCTTTTTATTGAATTAGAGGGATTTATTGAATGCAACATAGAACATAGATTGGAATGTATGAGCAAACGCCATTAAAGGAGGACTCAGCGTTTACATGAAGAGCCTGTTGTCATGTTTTGTCCATATTGATTCCTGTCATTTAGAGAATGTGTTTTATTTGTTAGCTCTTTGCAAGATAACGTTTAAGAACATTGATTATATATTTCATATATTTCACACTTTAGAAAGAAGGCATCTTAAAATGTCGAAATTAAGATTTTGATTTTGTAAAAGTATCTCTTTTTGCTTTCAAATGAAATTGAATAGTTCAATGTACAAACCATTTATAATTTACAGAACAAAAAGGAAAGTTAGAAAAGTTAGAATGGTCTGTCGGTCTGTCTGTGTGTCTGTCTGTCTTATTACCTTTGCTATCCAAGAATATTCTTGGGGTTTTTTTTCTACACCTGTCAAATGTACATGTACGCATTTGTTTATAATCGATTTGTCATTTGACAATGCGCTTGAGAAGAATTGGATTCAGTAAAAATTAATTTGTATGCAATGATTGTACGAACACACAGTCAATTTATTTTTCTCATTAAATGTTAAACGTCTTGAAATTCAATAGCATCATTTAAGAACAGCTAAATTTTGTCTTTTTTATCATTATTAGTTTAGGTTTTTTTTCTTCTTCCTTTTTACAGCTACTTAAATCAAATCTATTTTGATAGAAATCGTACTTTTCAATTTCCTATCTTATTCTACTTCGATTAATTTATAATTTTATCTACATGCACATTCGCTTTACGATATGACCTCATTTTTTATTACATTTCAAAATTTAGGTTACTCTCGCAGCATCCTTCAAACTGTAAAAATGAATTTCAACGAAGTCTCTCAAATATTCCAAATGTGTTAAAAATACAAATATTCACTGATATAATATATAAAAATAACTTACTTTGGGTAGTTTATGAACATGGATAGCTTCGACATCTTTGCGTTTTCTGTTACACTCCTCGGGTCGTCAGGTCGGCGAGTAGCGCTTTTCCCTTAACTACTTCATTACCGCGAGAGAATTACAGCTTTTCAAATCCCTATATCGCAGTCATATTATAAAGGGGTACATGTAAGTTCAATCAGAGAGAATGTGTATTGAAAGCGGTTTATAATTAAGAATTTTAGCCATTTAAATTTATCTACTTGAAGGGAGCTATCGGTGCGAAATCTACAAGTAAAAGAGCGATGTCGATTCAGAAAAATGATTTTAAATTTGAAGGGGAGGGATCCTATTTCGAAAGATAAGACATAGATCGTGTGCTTTATGCGTTTTTAAGGTCTCTTTTTAAACAAAGGGATGATCCGGGGATCGACACTATCGTAGGCAAAATCTATTTGATGAAATACGATTCTCCCCCATGAACTGCATTGAAATTAAAATTTTATTTCAAATGTGACTTAAATATAAGTGAGAGTTTGGGAAAGAAAAGAAGAGGTATTTATCTAGTGTGGAAAATGAAATCTCTGTCTTGAAGAATTTTATTTATTATATCATTCTATTTTGAAATGAGCTCAATGGTCTATAAAAACTTATTTTGAAGGAGGGTGTCAGTAAAATTCTTTTTATGTATCTTTATGAATTCTCTACCAAGCACGTGTTGCATTTTGTGAGAATAAGTATTTTGATGTCGTTGTTTATGTTGTAATAGTGACTGTTGAAGAGAAGTGGAAAATGTCATTCATATATGCATGTGCATCGTTGATGTTTGCCAATAGTGGCCAAATAAGTAGAACTCTTGGGAACTTTCTTCCTGTAAGGTTTCCTGAAATTCTGTGCAGCAGTTACGGAAGGGAAGTCGGAAATGGCTCAGCCAATTAGTCCTCAATGGCCGTGTTTGCCGACGGTTTGGCTAGAAAAACACAAATTTGGTAGAGGAGCTTGAGTACCAACTTGCAAACAAGGTCATATGGTGGCACAGGATTGCAATATAACCTTGCTGTCAGCGATTTCAAAGTGGAGAATGGCGGAATTGAAATCTAATGTATGCATTGGAGATTGCTAGAGTTCTTCCATCCTGCAAGGTTTTAACAAGTTCTGTACAGTGGTTGCAGAGGAGAAGTAAGGAATGTATATGACAATCAGATCCCTCGGCGGCCATGATTGTTGACTGATCAGATTGAAAAGCACAAAACTGGTAGAGGACCTCCAAGTTCTTGCTTTCTACAAAGTTTCATGAAACTCTGTGCAGCGGTTGCAGAGGAGACGACAGTTGGCACGCTATGACCATAGCTTACTAAAACTTGGTATCAGAGCTGTCTACAAACAAATAACACACATGAATATCTGAGGTCCTATGTCCTGACTATGCGACATTGCCCACCTTGTATTTGTGACTTCCACGACATTTCAGTTTAAAAATGAAATAGAAAGTCCCATCACTTATACTTGAACACTAATTTTAAAAAGAGAACTTCTAAACTAAAATACTGTTGTAAGATCAGAGTTCAAGGTCAAGGTAAGTATACAACATGTACTTCTTCAATTGAATGTTAGCATGAAATAAGACAGCTTTATGGTTGAAGTTTCAACCTGCTTTACTAACTTCTTAACTGTACACAATTGTTTATAGGGCTAAAGTTCAAGGTCATGATCATTAGGTCAAATGTCTTGGTATCAAAATGTATACTTTTTAAAGTGAATGCGAGTGTGATATTTGAGGAGAAATTAAAAACGTGTCATCCAATAAGTACCTTTTGCAACAATCTTGTCTCGTGAATCCTGTCATAAAATCCAAATGGAATGACAGATAGATGGACAGACACAGTAATTGCTTTATAAATACACTCGCCAGGCTACTAGTATTACTTTCAAGAATATGAATAATCTGATTATATCTCAAGAAAAAGAATTTTAATTTTTTAAAGCAATTTATTATTTTTTTCTGTAACATTTCACATTTTATGATCAATTACACTGAAGTGCTTGTAGCATATTCTAACAATAACTGCTGATATTTGTAGATTGTTTAACGTCAACTGTTGAAATCATACACTACAGAAAATATAAAAGCTAGGGTAACGTAAAAATTCATATAAAGCAGATGAGACAGCATGGAAATTTAAGTCAATGGTAAAAAATTCTAAATCCAATCAATAAATCTCGCTCAGGCATCTAAACTATGTAGCTAACGGACATACATGTATATAATGCACAAAGGATGGAATGATGCACGATATTATTACGTAGTCCGTTCATTATCATAAATAATTTCCAAAATTTATGAAAATCACATCAAACTCTACAAACTATACCAGCATTGTACGTATTGCCGGTGTCTTTAAACAGTCACTTTTTTATCGATGTATAAAAATATAAAAATTATTTTTTAATACCTTCATCAATGGACCTGCAATATGCATTGTTTACCACATTAAAAATATGAGACTTTATCATTGAAAATGTTTCATTTAAAATTACTGTATTATGCCTAGAATTCTGAGAAACAAATATATCGGTACAACTTTTTTTGAAAATGACCCAAAATCTAAGATCACAACCTAAACTTCATAAAGCTACTACAACTTGCTGATATTCACATCCCTTTCACATGAACAAAAGTTACTAATGTTAAGAAATACTTAACGTATCCAATGTACAAATGGAGATCTTGTTGATGTCTCGTCCACTTAAGCAGTGTTACAATTATCTCGGTAATCTTCGAGATGTTGACCTTTGATGTTGGAAACCAATTTTAATGTTGCATTTTGGTATTTTTTGGTAATGATATGTCATAATTCTAACTATAAAATACACTTGATATTTATTTGTACAACGGATACCTTAAGTTATCATAACTCAACCTAGGGGGTTTTCCCTAAACATTCCCCCCTAACCACCTGATTATCTTTTTTTCAGGTTAAAATCCTTAAACCTTATCTGGGTAAAATAGACGTCAAACTCTGACTTTCTATAAAACAATAAAAAAATAATTTCGATGTAATTTCTGACTAAATCATTCCTCCTCCTTTGCTATTACAGTTTAAATAGATTTTAATACATGTAAATTTATACATGTAGTTACATTTTTCACTACCTTTCACACATAATTATTCTTTAAATACATGTTTTAATATTCAAGACATACCAGAATAATAGTACAGCCTTTCCAAATAAGACGTTACATGAAATAATGTACTCCAAATAAGAAATATCATTCTATCCACTATCTCTATACTTTCATATGATTTTTCTGCTAGGTTTTTCAATAATTTTCTAACTTAAGATATGTCAAACGAAGATCCTGAATTTATAAAGGATTGGTAAAGAGAGAAAAAAAGCGTTGCGGTCTTGGAGTTGGGGGGGGGTATTACTTGTAGGAAAGTTTAAGTAATTTTTCATTCAAAACATGTTTAATCTTTTTTCTTGAACTACTACTAAACAGTAGACGAGGGATAGGGATGGTACATTTTACTGCTACGTTAAGTTTGTGCACAAAATCTTATCAAATTACTTTCAATCTGTGAATTATTTTTCCCCTTTTTGTTTGTAGATTGACAGTTTTACATAAAAGTCCCCCGATGGTCAAAACTTTTCTTCTTAAAGGGTTATTTGTCTTTTTTGATATGCTTATCACATTTCTTTTAGTATACAAAAATGAAAAAAAAAATACTTTGAAAAAATAAAATCGACATAATATTGTTACTGAACAATTATGCAACAAAATTCAAGCAATTATTATAAATTAAACGGTAACACATGAAAACTAAAATGACCTTTACAGAAACACCCTGTTCTCAACTAAAATCAAATGAAACCAAAACTAAAAACCCAAATCGTATACATAATAAAAATTAACAACAGGTTACAATGTCAGAGTTATCTCTCTTTGACCATAATTTTGACAAAGACAATATTGCAAATGAACACAACACAGGTTTGACAATTTCAAATTAAACTACAAAATAATATAAAAATATTAAAATAAATAAACAAAACAAAAGAGAAAAACACATGAAGTGTGTTTGTGAAACACAGATGTCACATGTGTTTTGATAATTGAATAAACATGTCAAAGAAAATTTTCTGAAAAGGAATGTTCAAAAGCACTCTCAGCTGCTTCATCTATTCAAGATTAAAACTTTAAGGAACGTTGGTATTTTCACACACAGACAGGTAGAAAGCAATATTCTTGGTGAATCAGAAGTTCAGTGGGCGTGAAAATCAAAATTAAATGCCCAAATCTTATATCACATACTGCATACAGGTAAATCATATCGCATATTGTAACATGAATAATTTATTCATACATACTTAAAAAAAAATAACAGATACAATGTCTTCCTGTTTTTGTGTGTTTCTTGTCAATAATATACAATGAAATTCGAAAGTAACACTGGTATTCTAATTCTACAACGAGATCAGTTTCCATGGAAACAAAAACAATTTTGAAGAGCTCCTTTACGACCTAGATCAATGGATCTGGGTTAACGTAGTGTTTGCACTCTCCAGTTCTGTCATACTGGGTTCTGTAGGAATGGGCATGTGGTCATGTCGCCGCGACAACGGAGAAAGCTTCTGCTGCATGGTCTGAATGTAACTCTGAAAAAAAATTCTATGCTTGTCAAATGTGGTCAGATTCTTTTTGTTAATACAATTTTTATGTTATTTTAAGTCCATTACTTTTAAAAGAATACATCACTTTTCCTGTGGAGGTCTATCTGTTAATCACAATGAGCATCAACAAACGTACATCTAGTATATAGTATGTAGTATAGACTACTGTCCAGGTGGCTCACTTTGGAAACTGGTTAATGTGATTTTAATTTGTTATGCAAAAATTAAAATAAAATCTATATCATTGAATATATCTTGCTTAGTCGTAACTTTTGGTATATGTTATATGATCATGGGTTTATGCAATCATATCATATGTATACAAATCAAATAAATTTTAGATGGGGCGTTTTCAATGTAAATTTCAGGGCGACGTTGCTGAAATCAACATTGAGCCTATGGTGCACGTCACGACGTCACATGAAAAATTAGCATTGGAAATAGCTCAGCTAAAACTTGATTTATTTATAAAATTTGATTGCATGCACTGACCATCATATAACTTGACCATCATTTAACTTATACCAAAATTTACAACTAAGCAAGATCAAATAAATGGCATCAATTTTATTAAAATTTCTGTAGGATGAAATAGTCAAAATCACATTTATCTAGTTATGTAAGTGAGCTGCGCAGACAGTAGAAACAGACTATTGCTTCCGGTGAAAGAGTCCATTTTTAAAGAAATAAAATCATAGCATCTCTTATTATGAGTCATATAAAGAAAAGGCCAAAGTAATTAAGGCATTAGGGGTATAATACTCCACTTCCAGTTGTTTTGATAAAAAAAATTAAATACCATGAAGTTTGCAGAAGACACACGACTTCGGCAATTTTCAAGGCCACTTGAATGAAACACTAAAAAATATCAAATATCTAAAAATACGTTAGATACAGAAGAACGTGACCTCTAGCTTTTCGACAATATTGTTATTATACCCCTAATACCTTTTAAAAATGTTTTGTTTTACATTCCCTTGAGGATACCTTTTCAGAGAATTATCATGAAAAAAACACACACAAACATCAAATTTGCAATCCAGAAAAAAAAATCAAAAATTCATTTCAAATCAAGACAAATTCTTTAAGAGCATCTTGAAGACCAGAAAACTCTTCATCTGCCTCAATGTATGGGGTTACATGTAATAAAATTCTAACATTTTCAAGTTTATATTGGAAATTCCTATTTTATACTTCCTGGAAAGTTTCTATGATATTTCATGTGTGTACGTGTTTCTTGCCTGACTGGAGGGTACCTTCCAGAAAATGATGGAGACATAAAACAAACTATCTAATTACTATGGCCTAATACAGTTAACCAATTATCGGTTCATGCATACTAGATACATGTATTTCGATGCCCAGTGATACACTCCAGTGGTACACCTCATGTATTTTTTACTTAGGTGTTACCATGCATATGCCTCACAAAAACTGACAGACACTTCAGCAAATCTGCTGTCACAACCAAGTTTTTCGTAAAATAAGATACTTTTGACAGAGGATTCACCAATACTTTGTCAGATTTTGTGAAATTATGATTTTGGTAACCCTATTATATTGTTATAATATTGTTATAGTCAGCATTTGGCTACATAATGTTGCCATCGGGGTGTATGATGTCAAATCTAAACAGCAGTTAAATGTGATATTTCCTGCAGTCTTTCATTGGTTGACTAATCAGTGTGTGCTTTTCAAACAGAGCATATTAAAATACATAATACATTGAATTTCATGATCGAACTAGAATATTGACAAAGTCTTGAGATTATTCATATTGCAATAAGATTTCACTAAGTTTGACCTTGACCTTTCACCTTGTTCAAAATAAATGGGCATGATTCTATATATAAGTACATGAAATATCAAGGCTCTACTTTCAGAACTTCTGGTGTAACAAAATTTACTGCCTCAGAACTTGTGTGAGACTTGCCCAAATTTGACCTTAACCTTTGATTTCTAAGGTATGCTCCTCTTGCGACCCTTTATCTGTGTATAAACCAAGAATATTTTTCCTTGAAAGCTAAGCATCAAAACAAAAAAGTTCATGGATAAACAGACAGAAAGACACTTTAAGACAGACAGATGGAGTACATAATTCCAACAGAGTTCCTGCATTATCCTGTACAGTTCTGCTTTATTACCTGTGAAAGTACATCTCCCGTAGCTCTACGAGCCTGATAAAGATGTCTGTAACGTGACTGTTGTGTATCCCCTCGCTCACGCTGACGAGACTTCTGTAAGTTCACTTTCTTCACTTTCTTCAACTGGTGAGCTGCAAAAGTTAAGAAATAATAAGTACAGATCAAAAGAGAGTATATTAAGGTATCCGTTGTACAAATAAATATAAATTGTATTACATAGTTAGAATCATTGTATATTTATACCTAAATATACCTAATACAACATACAAAATGGTTTCTATCATCAAAGGTCAACATGCTGACCGTCGCTCAAGCCATGGAAATTATCGAAACACTGCCGAAGATTACCGAGATAATTTTAACACTGTTTAAATGGACGAGATGTCAGCGAGATCTCCATTTGTACATTGGATACGTTAAGGTTACATATTCATGATGGAAATGTATGTAAAACTATGTAGTATCACTATGTGCATGGAACATGTGGAAAAGACAAAACTGTTTCTGTTCATCTTCTAAATGAAGCTCTGATTATCCAAGGTGACTTGTAATGAACTTATTTTATCAATTTGCATCAATAAAGTGAATTTCAAAATACTTCATCTTTATTAATTCATTTTAGACATTCAAATTACATCTCCATTATTGACATCAAACAAGTAAGTAAAGAATGTTATCGCAAGAGTAAATTCTATGGTGCTAAAAATGACAAGGTTTATGATGACATCAAGACATAATAAACACAGCAAGACACCATAAACCTCGTCATTTTGAGCACCATAGAATAGAATCTAAAATTACTCTTGTATAATTGACGTCAACAGAACAAAGCTTCTTCGTCATGTTCATATGAACAGGACACTGAAATGATCTCCAAGTCCATTACAAGATATTTCATTTTCAGCCAATCACATTTCAAGAATATTACAAGAAAATGGATAAAATTACTTATTTATACCAATAGATATCAGTATTTCTATATTACAAATCCCCTATTTTCTACCTCCTACCTACCTTGTCTGTGATCGTACCCACTACCCGTGATTTTCCACTGTGTGATGGCTCCAACGACGATACAAAAATCCCAGCATCCCATCAATACCCAGCTATACCAACAAAGTCTTAACGACGGAACGCCCCTGATACGCTCCCAGATATATATCATCAGCGCTAAATGTTCGATGAAATAGTCAATGCACGACACCATTAGAGCGCCCCCAATCATGCAAGTCCCGAAAATTGTTCCGCCTTTCTGGAATTTTAAAGTCAATGCACCAAATATGACTCCCAACAACATCACAATGCCAAATGGAATCCATTTGGATGGCAATTCCGGCAAAAATAGATGTAAAATTATCAAAACACCTATCGCTATGGCAACACCAAGCTGGAATCCTGTGAAGAATAATCCTATGTATTGCACAAGCATTGTCACTATTCCGATTACTAAACCACCTCCCACTGCGATTCCAATTACTGCTTCCAAGGACAGGACTTCCTCCCCTGTCAGTATCAAGTACAAGAGTACTGAAGTGAACAGAAATCCTGTCAGGAACATGACTGCTTTGAAGAACCGGTATCCTGAAACGGTTAATGAACATCAATAATACCTCTGCTTGCCATATGGCCATAGACAGTACATGAATGAACATAATAAAGCTGGTTCTTCAAAATTTTGCAAATTAGTCATATTCTGAGACGATGTGTGCCACACCCCTTATATTGAAAGGTTGACATTTACAGAGAATTGCTGTTAAATATGTTTACATGTATACATCAAATGTGGATTTAGAGAATTTGTCAAAAGGTTGTTAAGCCAATTAAATTATATGAAAATGATATTGAAAGTTGAATTTTTGACACGTGCAAGTGAAAGGGGAGGATAAGTCAGAAATTCACATTCCCCCTTTTCAAATTTGCTATTTTTCTTGGGTCTTGGGTCTCACCCTCCGAGAAGATCTATATCACTCTAGACCAAAATTATGTATCTCTGGACAAGAACTATGTCAAGCTCAGCCAGAACTATGTCAGGTTCGACCAGAACTATGTCACAATGGACCAGAAGTATGTCACACTGGAGCAGAACTATGTCACTCTGGACCAGAACTATGTCAAGCTCAACCAGAACTATGTCATACAGGACAATAACTATGTCATGCTTGAGCAGAACTATGTCATACTGAACCAGCAGTATGTCACTCTGTAACAGAACTATGTCACTCTGAACCAGGACTACATGCATGTCACTCTGGAACAGAACAATATCTCTCCTGACCAGAACTATGTCACTCAGGACCAGAACTATGTCACTCTGAACCAGAATTATGTCATGCTTGATCAGAACTATGCCACATTGGACCAGAAATATGTCATGCTTGACCAAAACTATGTTCACATGGACAGGAATGTAAACCTGGACAAAAACAATGTCATGCTGGACAAGAACTGTGTCATGCTGCACCAGAACTATGTCACATTGGACCAGAACTACGTCACTTCAAACCAGAACTATGTCATTTTGGACCAGAACTGCGTCACTCTCGACCAAAACTATGTCATGCTGGAATAGAACTACTGCATCAACCCAGTCAAATTTTTATAATATTGTTCGAAGCCCTTACATTGAGAAACAGGAGGGTCTTACCCTAATTCTCTCTAGATTTCCGCTTCTTTCTGTACAGGATTATATTCTCTTTTGTAGTAGGAAAAGCTAAACTTAGTCGAAATTAATAGTTCTCTTATGAATCTTATTGAAATTATGTATATAGATGGTAGTTTAAATTGTGACCACTGATATTGTTACTCACCAAAGAATGTATATATTATGCCAAATATGAAAAACATGGAGCAGATGACAGCCGTGGCGATGTCATACTGATGATCAATGAGGTCACATGATCTCACAGTGGCGACATCAACTTCAGTAGTCGTTGCCATGGTAACTGAAGAATTGGTGGTGACCTCCACATAGATGACCGTTGGGGAGGTCTGAAGCAACTTCCTCCCAATGTGGACGGCCTCGCTCTCCATGGCGACGGTTGCTATGGTAACCAAGTTACAAGTTCTCTCACGACATCACATTTTTGAAGCCGTCATCTGCTTTACCTGTAAATATAGAAAACACACATTGATTTTTATACACGTTTACCTCATATATCTAATGCAGTTTCGTTTTCAAAAAAACATGACTTATATCATTATTCTAGCGTAGCTATGAGTAATGAATCCGCACTATGGTGTTGTCCAAATCAATATGTAATTCACTTTTTTAATAATGATCCAACGACCATGTCATGTCAGTCTACAATTGATATGCATAATCATCACATTAAACCGCACTGTAATGGTTCCCTTCGTTTTTTAAAGAAGTCAAAAGCGGTAAAAATTCTTCCTTTGTGTATATCACAACAAAATCACTATAATAAGCGCCCACAAGAATCTTCGTGGTCTCATCAATTAAGTCCTTATATCATTCCGCGACAAAAATCATCGATTTTCTTCAAACATCTGAAGAAATTAATACAGACGTAATACCACAATACCGCCTCCGTCCTAACGTCTGACACTGTGTATTATAGTCCTTCACAAACTCTCAAGATGCAGGAGATTTCAGCGCAATAATTGTACGGAAGCCCGGTCGCGTCATCTCATCTCTCCTCGGAAAACATCGACGACGAGTTTGGAGGGAGCAGGACATGTTCCTTTACACTCAGAGTAAGAAGTCACAATGAAATGACAAGCTCGGAAATGACAAAAGTGATAAGGGCTTTATCCCCGGCGTGACATAGTAATCACGGGGGATAAAATTTACGATATACTTCTTAATCGGTGGTAATTAAATTAATATGATAATTGCGTCATAAAACCCGGGCATGGAGGGAGGCCCCGAATGACAAGATAAAAATAAATCAAAACACTAATTACCGTTAATTACTTTTGCATGTAAACATGTACTTGATTAGGCTGTGTGAACAATGGGGGTCAAGGTATACGGTCCTAAATTACCTACGCACTAATACTACTATCATTATTGAATGAATAACAGGAAGTAAATTAACATAAGGAAAATTAATTAGATTTATTTATAAACTGTATTTACTACCTATAAAACATTCATTTTTACGGAAATAGTGTTGAGAAACTATAACCACAAAGGTTTACTAATCCAAGGTATCGAGACTATCGACCAATGTGCTTTACGACACGGATGAGTAAAAATATGAAATTTTATATGAATCATAGGTATACGATCTGACATCCACAAACAGGAATAAAAAGATTCCCCGCCCTTATCTCCATATTGGGCACTGCATTTCCAATCCCAAAGGACCAACTGTCCAACCTTCATTGTCATCGAGTCTGACTGATGTTTCCATGAAACGTCTGGCCATACCATAGATTTACATAGATTGTGGCTAGAGTTTGAATTTGCATTTTGCATGCACATAAAGAATATCTGAAAATACAACCAGACTATTCCAATACTTTAATGTTCCAACTGAACACTTGGTACCGTATACCAATACAGACTTTTATACAATTACTACCTCATCTGAATAAAGATTTCAACCTTGTCTAAACTTTGTGACTCAATCCAATGTTTTCACACAGCTGACTCGTATCACTTATCGAACACTTGAAAACAGGCTACACAGAGAGGATTTATGCTAAGTGATTTGAACTCAATTGATAAATGATCCAGGTAAAATTAGGAGTCGGATCAGATCATGGCGTTTTGAACCGACACACGAGGATTGCTTATCTGTAATTACGGCTTACAAAGATTCAGGATGGATGTCTTAATGCCCCCCCCCCCCTTTTTTTTTTCCTTTTAAGCATTCTTCTTTTCTCAAGCGCGGATCTAGAGGAGATTAGGGGTCAAGAAACACTAACACCTGTATGCTGCCAAAAAAGAGCTTTCCCAGTTTTACGTATATTTTTTTTTTTTCAAAATCATAGAGCTGGACATTCTAGACCCATCATGACCATGTATCAACAGTTAGTTCGCTTGGCTTCCCTATATTGAATTTGGTAGCCTGTAAAACGAAATCTCCAAATAATCCTTTGTTCTGCAAGAAAACCGAATACGTCAACATCATAATACGTAGAAGGGAAATTCTAACATCAAAGAATTCAAGTAGGTCTCTCTAATGAAGACTAAGATTTACACAGTCTCTCAATAATTAAGTAACAAATACAGGTGTAATAGATCGTCCACTCACCTGTCCTGAACCAGCACCTCCATCAACAGTACATGCTAATACAAACAAATCATAATGAGCCCAGCGCGTGTAGCACCGTCAAGATTGTCTAAGGAATTCACTTATAATCGCATCCCAATAGAAAGTTGGGAAAAAATGAGGAAATCGTTAAATGTTCATCATCTCTCGCTCACATGCGAAGCAATTAGGTCTAAATCAAAAGGAATTTCTAGTTTCCCCGAACCCCCTTTGATTGACATGCCGATAGATTCGCTGTACTAATTTCAATAGCATGTTTGCAAACTTCTTAATCGGTACCGTTCACAGAGCAAGTAGATCGACCAGATCTGATCTAGAATCGCTCTGATTTTTTCCTTTATCTTGCACCCGCTGTACCACGTACCTCACATTCGATGTAGTTTTGATTTATATCATTCTTTTTTTTGCCACTGAAGTTATTATGAGAAATTCTTCCCCCATAGGTCGTCTGTGCATCTCAAATTATTAGGAACATATGCTTTTCAGGTAAAGACCCAGGATCACAAGGAGATGTATGCCACCGAATGGCAACATGGTATTGGAGGATCTATTTATAGAATAAGGTCCAGGAATAACAAACGGCTTCGTTAGAAAACTGAAAGTAAGACGAACATACGGAACAACACACAGTTAAACGAACAAACAGACGGACGCACACTTTCAAAGCGGACAGACGGACGGAGCAACACTGTCAAAAGGGGACAAACAGATGGAAGAACAGACTGTCAATGCGGACCAACAGACTGACGCACCCAATCAAAGCTGACCAACAAAAGGACACATACTGTCAAAGCGGATCAACGGTCAAACGCACACCGTCAAAGCCGACCAGTTGATGGGCAAACAGTCAAAGCGTACTAACAGACAGACGCACAATGTAAGATGCATGTAGGTCAAACAGACGGAGCAACAGACCGTCAACGCGGACAATGGCACTGGCTTAGGCGGACCAACAAACGAATACTATGAATGACATGAAGAATATTAAAAATTTCATCAATACATGAAGAGACTATTCTATAATTTTAAAGCGATTGTATAAGACAAAGACAAGGGGAACCACAGACAGACGAACAGACAGACTGGTCATATAAAGCTGCTGACGACAATGAGTAGGGAGTCTAACGAAACCAGATACAATATGTCACTGTTACCTGTTTCCTCACCTTTCAACGTGTCATCAGATAAAACTCATTTTTATATTCACACAAATAGTTTCGAATTTCGTCAGCCTAATAAATATTACGTCCTGAATACGATACTAAACAATGTACGTTTTTAAAACGACACAAAAATGTGATATGGCATGAGATAACAAATGTAAATCTATAATGCAGAAATAGATGTAAGAATAGAGTAATGCAGACTGGGGAGACAAAGAAAAGTACGAAACGATGATAATTACAAACCTCCCCCTCTCATACTCATAGTGTCCAATTCAAAGGAGAATATTTTAAAGCGGACAGACGAACGGAATGCTGGAATGGTGTATATTGCATGTGCATGCATCGGTCAGAAAAATGACAATTTCTGTATATAACAAGGCAGAATAATATATGCACAAAAAAAAGAATCCGCCGACCAGACAGACGGACATTCCGACAAAATCCCTATAAGTTACTCTTGTATTGAAGGCGGTACATGTTATGATGGAAACATCATTTAAGAAACATCAAAATAATAGATAGGACAAAAACTCCATAAAGACCTGATCGACTGCTACTCCCTGAATAAAGAGGTTATACCAGAATGACGGAAACTGTCCAAACTGTAACATTTGGAGTGTAGAAGATGTAGGAAATGATGGGTTTTAACATTGATCCACGGGGGTTAAAATCCTCTATATCATCACATAAACTGAAGGCTTTATTAGGCTCCCTCCCTAATGCTTTTGCCAATTCAATTTCACTCCATTATAGCTTCCATTTTCTTTGAGAAAAGAAAATAATGAACTGCATAACCTTATTTAGCGGTAATGAAACTTCCATCAAACAGAAGAGCAGTGTATAGAACATTACTATGCTTTCCTACCATTTCGATTTGTCATAAACAGACATAGCCCATGTTCATCCCAATAACTATGGACAGTCAATAGAATTAGAGAAAATCATTCCAAGGAATGCATGTGTCGCCTGCGAAACATAGCGACACCCAGGAATCACTTTTATAGGATGTGACATCCAAGTGTGACAGACAGACGGACAAACAAGGACAGACGGACAAAGTGATCCCTAAAAGGCGACACAAAAATTAGCTTATTTCATGCAACTGATGACTACCAAAATAAGATGATAGATCCTCCAAAATAGGAGTTTCATATAATCTGCATTTGAAATGAACCAGCCCCAACCCCCTCCCCCATTTCCCCAATTTCCTGTCTCCTCCCTCCTTTATCTAACTCATCCCTTATCCTACTACATATCAGCTTTATTCCTTCGAAATAGGAGACAGTAGCATATAATCTGCATTTGAAATGTAATCCCCCCTTCCCAAATTTCTTGCTCCTCCCCCCCCCCTTACTTTATCATACTCATCTCACGCCTTGTCCAACTAGATCTGCCCCTCTATATTACTCATAGAACTCGATAACTAGATATGTAAAACAAACGGAGAGTAATGATAAGACTCCGTGAGTCAGCATCCCCCCTCATCATAAGGGGACATAACTCATGATAAATACCCCTCTTCATATCTACTTATCGAGGAAATCACCTTTTGACAACGTCTTGAACCCACTCCAGATTTAAGAGGGGATTTAAGATGTAAGCAATTTTAAACGAGTGTACTTGTGTGCGATACAAGCAATTTAGACTTAGTCATTTTGAAATGAAGAGATAAAGGACTTGCTGACCAATGACAAAATGCATTAAGTTACAATTCGATGTACGCGGGTTTTTTTTTTTTTTTTTTTTTTTTTTTTGCTCAAAATTAACATTTTTTCGTATTCATGTACACCAAGTTTTTTTTCTTTGTTTCAATAAGTCAGAAATTAGTTACAGAACCTTCTATAAGTAAATATTTTTCCAACTTAGTGAGTAGTCTTTTACAACCTTTGCAACCCCCCCCCCCCCCCCCCCCCCCTCAAATCAGGGAGCTAGATGGCTGCATGAGGAGGATGAAATGACCTAACATTGTGTCTTGACAATTCATACTAGTATAGTGTAAGTGGGTTTTTTTTTTCTATTTTAAAAGCCCTTTTTTCCACTTCATACCAATTTTCACTTTGAAAGCTCCCTCTCCTCATTCGGTAGTTTTCTACACTTGAATTAAATAGAGAACACAAAATAAGTCATTACAGATGCAAAAGCATGTATCTGATCTAAGATAATCAAAGTTGAAAGGGTCTAGACATGGCATATCTTAACAATAGCTTCATAAGTGGTTAAACTTTCTGTTTTTAAAGGATTACGCTGTAATCTTGGCAGGGTCCGGGACCTTCAAAGATTGCTAATCTTTCCGCCTTTTGACGAGGGGCCGTCAGCGACCCTTTGATCCTACAAGAGTTCGAAATAAGAAGGATGTAATTTCAAGTGATTTTTGTTTTCAGTTGGCATTCCTATAAAGAGACGTGCGGCCCCCTTTTTTAATGTAAAATTCGGTCAAATTGATAAATGATAAATGTGCTACTGGAGCGAACTCAAGAGAGCCAAAACATGCATGTTTCCCGACAAAGTTCAGTGGCATGTTATTCTCAGGCGAATCGTCGCATGCATTGTGATGAAGATCTACTGGGAACACATGCCCCGATACTGATCTAAGAAATATAACTTATTTTGCTGATTTTGCAATTATTATTTTTTAGAACTCAGTCATTTTTAAAGACCTTCACATTTTTAGCAGCTACAGGAGTCCAAAGAATGACAAAAGACCAAGACTAAGTTGGCATCAATCGTAAACATAGGGTAATCAAAGATTACATAGCTCGCTATACAGGTTTTTGTCAGAAACCAGGTTAAAGTTTTTGAAAAGTAGGTCAAAGTCCAAGGTCAATGTCACTAGGTCAAAGGTCATGGTATCAAAAGAAAGGTCTCATCACAAGGTATCTACATGTGAAATATCAAAGCCCTACCCCTTATAGTTCAAGAGATATAGCCCAGGTTAAAGTTTTGTCTACGGACGACGACAACGACGACAACGACGACGACGAGGGTATGGCATTAGCTCTCCGGACGTTTTCGTCCCGGCGAGCTAAAAATTCGGCTATTTCCGTAAAAAAGAAGCCGAGATCCGTAACGGGACCGAAACTTATTAGTTCCTAGATTCACTTTTCCATTATCTAGACTTCATGCATAATTTCATAAAGCAATATACTTCATAACTACTATGGGCAGAATCTCCGCCTTTAAGAAGTCCCCTTGGTGGATTCTTATATTGAACAGTTACAGAAAGGAAATGAATGGGAAATTCCTGATTGACGCATGGTTTAATGGAAATGCTTGTATTGATGGCCATCTTTGAACACATGTATGTAAAATTTTATCGCAAATACATGATTTTATAATAATGCAAGAAATCAGATTTCAGTCACATTATAATTTAAATGCATCATAAAATCCTTCAACTTTAAAATGGACCCAGGATCGTGTTGATTTTTTCCTAGATACATGTATCGTTCCTGTCCTTGTTAAACCATCTTTGCAATTTGATAAAGAAAACAAACATGCACAATTTTGAATCATGTCAGTTATAAATAATCAAATTATGTATTAGAAAATTCCATAAAAGTCACGTGATGTCAAATGACAGCCTTTGCGTAGTTGCAAAATTTGAAACAAGTTCCAGATTCTGTAAAAAGTTGCGTCCCTAAACTAATTTTTGCCTTCAATACAGCTTGTGCATGTATAAAACAACTTTTAATCAGAATCAGCTGTTAGTGAACTTCGTACATTTCTTATTCATTTTATTTCAAAGATTCGCATTATAAAGACAGCAAATGATGGCGTGTTACAATTGCATACAATATTCAAGCTTCGAATGCAATGATCACATGATATCTTTGATCTAAACTGAGACAAGACAAAATCGAAAAATACCGCTTTTGGTCTGTCTGGATCAAATATTGATGGTACTAAAACTTATAGATATAATACTTACAGTACTTGCCAGCACATGCATACACGGTCTTAAAGTGCATACAAACCACATCAGCCGCGTACCCCACTTAAACAATCATTTTATTCCAGAACCCAGATGTCAATGGTTCATCATTTCACTTTTTCCCATTACCTGGTCAAATTATCGCTAACTGACCATGAAATGGCCGTTTTTAAGTGCTGAATGACTGGTCTAACCAGCCCCTAAAACCACCGGCCAAATTATCACCTACTTGTAACAGGGGAGACAACCACATACACGACATTTTTTCCCTGTCTTTATAGTACAAACACATTGTAGTTACAAGGTAGCGATCAACACGATGTACAGTACCTATAGCTTCTGACACAGTTTCGACATTTACTTGTGATGTATTTATACGATGTAGTGGAGGATGAAGAAGGGGGACATATGGTGACCGACCCTATGACACATTTTTTTTTCACAAAGAAACATAGAAGTTGAGTCTGTTGACACAACAAGAGCGGACGTAGTCATTTCTTTAGTCCAGTCAGCGGAAAAGGGGGGAGGGGGTGTCAAGGTTTTAGCCTTCAGAGAAACCTGGAAAATCGGGAAAGTTATCATTTTGAACAAAATCCAGGAAGTTTCTGACCATCCCCGACCTCATATCAACCATCCCCGACCTCATATCAACAATCCCCGACCTCATATCAACCATCCCATCCCCGACCTCATATCAACCATCCCCGACCTCATATCAACAATCCCAGACCGCATATCAACCATCCCTGACCTCATATCGACCATCCCCGACCTCATATCAACCAACCTGACCTCATATCAACCATCCCCGACCTCATATCAACCATCCCGACCTCATAACAATCTTTTTTGCATTTTTTTTTCATCTCAGTCTCGGTTCAGTCTAAACAAGTCTATACAGTGTACGAGTAAAGGGATATGTTGATTTCATCCAAAATTTTAAATTATAACTTGTCTACAACAATGATACGACTCTTACAATAAAAATTCAGGAAAAATTTAATTTATGTTGTTTTTCTCTAAGTTTCCAAGTAGGTCATAATATGTCCAGTGTGTTCAGAAGGGCGGAGTGAATATATAAACATTCACCTCCCTTTCTCCAGTCTTTGTTGGAAAAGACATGGGAGTCAATAGGGGGGGGGGGGGCTGTTTCATATGTTATCAGTGTATATTAATAGGGAGAAGAAAACTTATAATTCAGAAAAAAATATTATCCGTCATACTATCGGCAGCCTGTGGCTTTATCTAGGATATCAATCATCGTTCAAATTTTTTATTTCATTCGTAAATGGCAAGTTTAATATTAATTACCGATTTATCATAATAAAAAAATAAAAAATAAAACGACATTTAGTTTTACGAATAATTGACCTACATTGTGTATTCGTTACCAATGTCTAGATTCGCCCGCTTTAAGTTTTATTTTACATCTAGCTAATTAATTTTTGCTAGTTTCTTTGAAGTCTAATCCAAAGTCCATCTGCGCCTTTTTCCCCTTTGAATCAAAGTTCATGTAAAATCTCACTTCAGATCAAATAAACGGTAAGATTGTACATTCTAGATCCCCTTTATACTAAATAGAAGTTAGGATTTCTAATTCTAGATCCGCCATTGAAATGGGAAGAGGTCCAGATAGGTGTACACAGAGCAGGTGCCCCCATTAATTCGTCTGATCGGGAAAAATGACTGGAACGCTCAATGTAATGACAGAAGCTGCTATATCAGCGAGAAATTCCCTGTTCTGTTACAGACAGCGACGCAACATTGGCGAAAATTAGGCGGATCCAATACATCGTAACGAAAATTTGTCTGTCTGTTTGTCTGTCCGTCCGTCTGCCGTCTGTCAGTGTCTGTCAATAATGAAGGTAAATGATGAAATTCCGTCCGTCTGCCGTCTGTCTGTTTGTCTGTCAATAAGGAAGGAATGATGAAATTCAAGGAATACAACTCTACATAGTGTGTCTAGTAATTTTGTTCTATGTTAGAATTGCACATGTATATCAGATACTAAAAATCTTTATAGCTTATAAATGTATAGATATTCACTCAATAAATCAAACTAGTTATGGTTCCTTTATTATTTGTTTTCGATATATATGAAAGCTACAATGTCATAATGTAAATGACCTATATATGACCTAAATCGGAAAACCATCAATTTTCATATTCATCTTTGTCAATAAAAGTCATCGCCAATATTCCAAAGCTTTATTTATATGAAACAGCTTACGCCGGTTTATCTAAGCCAGGGCACTTCCTATGGCTAATCAATACCTACTGTCGCAATATCTTTGTGAAAAGTTGCCACTTTACCACTTTACTACCAGAAATAAATACCTTATGACCAGAAGATGAGAGCATAAATGTTTTTACTGATACTTAGGAAAATCTCAGGAAATAACTGTCAGTAAAACTTTGAATCTTTACCAAGTGACCTATCTCTGAACTCCGCACTTTGGAATCAAGGATATTAACAAAATGACATTCCAGAATCCATTTCCCATCTCAAGGTTGAATATAACATCATACAATTCAGTGTGAAATCATATTCAAAGAGACCTCATTGAATTCAAGGTTACTAATCAAATCCAAAGGTAACATTATCATATTCAATTTGACATCATCCCTTTCAATCTGACATCATCATATTCAAAATGACCTCATTGAATTCGAGGTGGCATTATCAAATTCAATATGACATCATCAAATTCAATGTGACATCATCAAATTCATTGTGACATCATTAAATTCAATGTGACATCATCAAATTCATTGTGACATAATCAAATTCAAAGTGACATCATCAAATTCAATATGACATCATCAAATTCAATGCACCATTACAAACTGAAGAGTGACATCCCTTTGCATAATCAGATTCCACTTAACAATCGTAGGTTCATATTCAATGTGAAATCATCATATTCAATGTGACATCATCATATTCAATGTGACATCATATTCAATGTGACATCATCATATTCAATGTAGCATCATCATATTCAATGTGACATCACCATATTCAATGTAGCATCATCATATTCAATGTGAAATCATCATATTCAATGTGACATCATCATATTCAATGTGACATCATATTCAATGTGACATCATCATATTCATTGTGGCATCATCATATTCAATGTGACATCATATTCAATGTGACATCATATTCAATGTGAAATCATCATATTCAATGTGACATCATATTCAATGTGACATCATATTCAATGTGACATCATATTCATTGTGGCATCATCATATTCAATGTGACATCATATTCAATGTGAAATCATCATATTCAATGTGACATCATCATATTCAATGTGACATCATATTCAATGTGACATCATCATATTCAATGTGACATCATCATATTCAATGTGACATCATATTCAATGTGACATCATCATATTCATTGTGGCATCATTAATACTATTCAGGTAACCAGGTTCATATCAAAGCATGTAACAACAGAGTGAAATTCGACACCTCTCCCCACCAATATAATCTGTCATTGCTCTACGCCGCTTAACTTTTTTTCAATTGAATTCTGAACCCAAAAGATAGTATGATCTTACCTATCTGTATGATTGTGTGCAATTCCTATTTAAACTCCAGTCTCTCTCAGTCACTCTATGTACTTACATTATACTGTAGCAAGTGCTTTCAAGTGCTCAATATAATTGTTTGCTGCGTATCAATTCTACAGTGATCAGTTAGCCACTTGGCCCGGTAAGTACGTAGTCTGGTACGGTAGAATCAATACAGTACGAATGATATAAGCCGGTAAGTATGATAAATATGACACAGTCATATCTCACACACGGAAAATGGGATTTATTAAAAATACAGACGGCTTGATCATATGTCAAAATAGTCCGTTTCAGAGTTTTAATGCATTATCTCTATTTTCAAAAGCTGTAAAGTAACTGAACTTGCGCCCTATACATAACATCAGCGCTGTGGGTGCAATATCTTTAATTAATCAATATATTTTTTGATTATAAAACATACATGGTCTGTTTCATTGATTGGAAAAGAAAGTATGTAAAAATTTAGGTACCCCGCCCAATCCACAAATATCGGACGTTATTAATTTCCACTCATGTAAACTGAAATCTAAATCATCAAATATACGTCTTCGCTCCTCAAAAATGTGCAAACTCCACCCTTTAGTTAGGAATAAATTCCAGTGGATCAATAAGATGGTAATAACTAGCTAAGATTACGTCATATGAAAATTCTATTTGTTTGTTTACCACTGACCGCATGATTCCGGATTCAATAAAATATTTCCACATCTCAAATGAAGTAGCAAGCTAGAGTATAGGATAAATCTTGGAGTGGACACCCAACTACTCATTTTCACCCTTACCCCTCCTCCCCCACACCGTCTACAAACACAACAAAAGACGTTTTACAGGCAATACATTTCACCATATGTTCACTAAGGGAGCGACCATTTGATTTATTATGGGGGAGGGGGGGGGGGCAGGAAGACTTTTGCCAGCCGGAAAATTTTTTTTCATCCATTTTAAGAGCCAGTTTTTTTTTTTCGCCGGCCCTTCAGACCGGGCTATTCTTTTTTTTTTTTTTTTTTAATTTTCCAATATTGAAAATTACTCCTTAAAGGGACGGTGTCCGTGAAAATTAATTAATTTTACAAAAATTTGTAATGCAAAATCTTTCTTTTCATATGAAAGTATACATTCTCATTTGTACAAATTCAAATTTTCAGGCCAATCTAACGCACACTTTCGCAGTTATAGACCTATAAAAACGTCATTTTGAATTTGGGGTGCGCAGTTCTAATTCATATCACTAGCGCCACCTACAATGTATTGAGTTTTTACTATAGAGGTATACGGAGATTTAATTATTACAAAAATCGACAATATTAGAGTGGTTACTGCATATTTTCAGATAAATTTTTTTCTGGCTCATTTTTTCCTCTATCTAGATCGTTTGTAGTAAAATTTACATTTTCAATAAAAAATTATTCTCAGGGACACTGCATCTTTAAGTAATTTAAATCATTCAGCATGATTTTGGCCATATCAGGTGCCAAGGAAGAGAATATAAAGGCATCTCTTGCTAGCAGATCAATTCTTTTAATTATTTGGAATAGCATATGATACTCAATGCACTGCCAGACAGCCTCTTTGGTGCTAATGACTTTTGAATTTTGTTACTTTGAATAAAGTTTGTTTCATTCTTATTTTTACTTAGTTTAAAACACAAAAAGGTGTTTACCGGGCATGTGTAAAGGTCAGAAGAGGGGGGACCCCAACTTTATGATCCGGAAATTTTTTTGCAAAGGGGGAGGGTAGTATATATATAGCTAAAGAGAAATCGGAGGGGGAGGCAAACTTGAGAATGACAAAAGCTAGGAAAAGGGAGTGTAAAGTGGCGTAAGAAGGTATTAAAAAAGGAAATTACATACATATGGCAGAATCGTATGCAGGACAAGAGGAAGATTGTGGAAAAAAAATAGAATTGTTCAAGAACACGTATACATCATCATAATATGTCTTTTGTCGCATATGTTGGACTGTGGTGACCTTGACCTTCATTATTATGCTTGATGACTTTTCCTGCAACTTTGATGAAAGTATACATAAATGTATAGATATACCAATCATTCAAGTTACAAGTGTTACTACAAGGCAGACGGACGCAGGACAGAGAGATGCGGCTAGGACGTTGATAAATATGAAGACTCGGAAGTGGAGGGGTAGTATAAAACATGTACACACGTACCCTTAAAGCTTTCTATCATGCCGAAGTCTCTAAATAAAGCTGGAAAGGAGGGGGGGGGGGTTTGATCGTCAACGAGCTGAAGGTTTGAGTGGAATTTCTTACGGTACACCTTTAAACAATATACATTTTGTACATATTCTAAAATTGTATTCTTAAATTTGTATCTTTCAGCTAAAACAATCCAATCCTGTATAAGGAAGGTCTACAAATCAAGTAGTTTGAGGTTATTGATTCCACCAGCCAACGTTATCATTCTGAGGTTAGAGTTAGCAATGTCATTGCCCCCACGTCTCTCATAAAAAGGTCATATCGCACCTACAGCTTTCTATCTTACCGATGTCTCTACATAAAATGCAA
Organism: Pinctada fucata; assembly: GCA_028142955.1. NCBI lineage: Eukaryota > Metazoa > Mollusca > Bivalvia > Pterioida > Pteriidae > Pinctada > Pinctada fucata. Next base: position 39,375,031 of record AP027114.1, read on the forward strand.
CCAATGAAAAAAGATATGCTAAAAAGGAAGATAGCACAATACACTTCATTTTCTTGAAATATTTGATAGCACAAAGGTTTTTTTTCAAAGCAACATTCTCTATCCTAATGCAAGAATGGAATTATGGAAATAGTGAATATTTTCTCACAATGCTGTTACCAGATACTGAGGAAATGTCCCTATAATTTTAAATTCTGAAATTATATCATTTTATAATTCAGTTTTTTTCGAAATACAGAGTTACTTCCCATTTGTGCAGGTATCTGACATCAACGCATTGTGACGTCATCAAATTCATGCATAACTTAAGGTATCCGTTGTACAATTGAGTCATTTTGCATTGCATTTTTATCATCTCCATTGTAAAGTATGGTAAATTCTATGTCTGGTAAGGTACTATAAACTATATATTTTCTGAAAGGTAATGATGCCCTGAGTACAGATATAAGACTCCCAGGTCTTAAAAATCAAAGGAGGAAAACTCTTGTACAACTTTGTTATTTCGCATATGTTATATAGGGAAAATAGACAATTTAAATGCTTCATCAGTTATTCCCCTTTGTTTTTCTGGTCCCAAAATTATTATTTCTGAGCGGTAGGCATTATAACCTTTCAGAAAATATGTAGTTTATAGCACCTTACCAGGCATGGAAAAAATCCATATTGTACATCGGATACCTTAACTGAGATGGAATAATGTGTTGCTGCCCTTTTTCAGACACTGTTATGACATATTAGAGTCCATAACCTAAATCACACTTAAAACTCAATATTGATCTGAAAACCATTTTCAATCATTAAATGCCTATGACTTTGACATTTGACTCTAACATTAATGTGTAACATCCTTGGCTATTTGGAAACATTTTTTGGTAATTTTCATGATGAAAGGTGATTACACCCTCTCTTGGAGGTATGTTCCACAATCATTTTTAATCATCAAAATACCTATATGTATGACCTTGACCTTTTGACCTAAAATCAATAGGGTAAATTCTTCACTCATAGGGAACATTTGTGGCAAGTTTCACAATCATAGGTCATATTAAGCGCAGAGCCAACTCTAGAAACCTTTTTCAATCATCAGAGTTCAATTACCTTGACCTTTGAGCCTATATCAAAGAACCTTTGAAAATTGTGGTCTCAAAACGTATGCAAAAATCTAACCAACCTGCCTTGAAATGTCTTTGCTGAAAACTATAAATCCCTGTGTTAACACAACTGTCATTATAGCAATGATACAGGTATATTATGGCAATAGTTACATTGTACTATGGCTATAATGCCATGTTGTGATTATAATGGCCATGGCACGATGATCCTACTGTCCGTGTGGCTCACTTCGGAAAATGGATAGACGCGATTTTGGTAACGTTGTCATGCAAAAATTAAGATAAAATATATATCACTGAATAGATCTTGCTTAGTTGTAAATTTTGGTATATGTTACATTGTTGAGGGTTTATGCAATCATATTATACAGACAATATAAATTTTAGATGGGACGTTTTCAATGTTAAATTTCAGCCTGACGTCGCCGAGTTTAAAATTGAGCCTATGGAGAGCGTCACGACGTCACTGGAAAAATAAGAATGGGAAATAGCCGATCTAAATTTGTTTTGTCTATTAATTTTGACTGTGTGCACTGATTCTTATATAACTTATACCAAAATTTACCACTAAGCGAGATCTACTGAATGGTTTCAATTTTATTTAAAGGTTTGCATAACGAAATAGTCAAATCGCGTTTATCCAGTTTCCAAAGTGAGCTGCGCGGACAGTAGTTCTTTAACTCGTAACTCGTAATCTTGCTGGACGTCAATTGTGGTATAAAGTGTGTATCAAAGTGTATCAGCGTCATGTAAGCAGGACTTTTATAAAACAGTCAAAAATTTTAATTGAAAGTCAAACTTTTGGATCAGAACCCTTCCTTGGTATCTTTTGATGTTATCTATCAAGTTTCAGCTCAATACTTTCATTATTATTCAAATAGTTGCATTTTACAGGTAGTCTATTGATGTCCCCAGAATCAAGTTTTTGATAAGAATTATTTTCAATTACGCTAATTTCAAATTTCTGTTATTTCCGCAATTCTACAGATATGTTAACAAAATGAAATGTGACTCTTTCTGATGGCTGAATTCTCATAATTTATGGTGCTAAAAACTGCATATGTACCGTTTTCGAATTTATATGAATTTTCGTTAGGCCTTCTTAGTGTATCGACAAAAAATTAAAAATTAACGTTTAGAACGTCAGAAAACTTATTCTTTTGCGATTTCAATAATAATTTTAGTGCAGACCGCATGAGATGTCATATAAAAACATTATTCCAGCAAATAAAGTTCAGCTGTACATGCGAACTACGAGCGAAGATCGAAAAACGGAACCCCCCCCCCCCCCCCCCCCCCCCCGATTTCTTTTTTTGGGGGGGGGGGGGGGGGGGTTGGAGCCAGACAATGCTTGGCTATTGGATGAGATCATATCTATAGTAAAAGTAACAGCATGACACATAGCTAATGCAAGCATGTCGCAGTAATGAAAAAAAAATCACACTATGTCCTTACCTCGGCCTCCTTTCCAATTTAAGCACACGTTCGCTCGCCCCGACCCCCCCCCCCCCCCCCCCCTCCATTTTCGCCAGATCAGCCCTGATAACCAACGAATTGGCATCTAGCAGTATCATGAAAATGATATTTTCATCCTACATGTATCATATTTTCTCCTTTTCCCCTCGTCTGGTCTCTATTTAGTTACACATGTGATATCACTGCGCGCGCTTATAGGTATCAGACCCCAATTATTTTTTCCTATATATTCCTTTGTAAAACGTACTAATATGACGATTAAATACTCGAATCGCACCACCATTTTTTGCTTGAAACTTTTATATCTGCTAGATAGCATCAAAATAAGCTCAGAAATGGATTCATGCAAAAATCTGTCGCTTAGTAGACTTTTAATATCTTTTTAAACCCGAAAGGGGGTATCTGTGGCTCTAATGTTCTACAATCTATCAATTCTAGAGCCTCATAACACATCTGTCATTCCGCGATTAGAATGATGCAGTATCATTCAACATGCTAGAATATTTTTTTTCAACTCATCTGCGACTCATTGACGTAAAAAACGAATCATCTAGTGTAAAAAGAGTCGTAGAAATTAAATGTAAGAAGACGAGGGATTGAAATAATCAGGAACTATTTGCGTGGTCAACGAACATTTAAAATTAATTGTGATCTGTAATCTAAAACAGTCAAAAATTTTAATTGAAAGTCAAACTTTTGGATCAGAACCCTTCCTTGGTATCTTTTGATGTTATCTATCAAGTTTCAGCTCAATACTTTCATTATTATTCAAATAGTTGCATTTTACAGGTAGTCTATTGATGTCCCCAGAATCAAGTTTTTGATAAGAATTATTTTCAATTACGCTAATTTCAAATTTCTGTTATTTCCGCAATTCTACAGATATGTTAACAAAATGAAATGTGACTCTTTCTGATGGCTGAATTCTCATAATTTATGGTGCTAAAAACTGCATATGTACCGTTTTCGAATTTATATGAATTTTCGTTAGGCCCTCTTAGTGTATCGACAAAAAATTAAAAATTAACGTTTAGAACGTCAGAAAACTTATTCTTTTGCGATTTCAATAATATTTTTAGTGCAGACCGCATGAGATGTCATATAAAAACATTATTCCAGCAAATAAAGTTCAGCTGTACATGCGAACTACGAGCGAAGATCGAAAAACGGAAACCCCCCCCCCGATTTCTTTTTTTGGGGGGGGGGGGGTTGGAGCCAGACAATGCTTGGCTATTGGATGAGATCATATCTATAGTAAAAGTAACAGCATGACACATAGCTAATGCAAGCATGTCGCAGTAATGAAAAAAAAATCACACTATGTCCTTACCTCGGCCTCCTTTCCAATTTAAGCACACGTTCGCTCGCCCCGACCCCCCCCCCCCCCCCTCCATTTTCGCCAGATCAGCCCTGATAACCAACGAATTGGCATCTAGCAGTATCATAAAAATGATATTTTCATCCTACATGTATCATATTTTCTCCTTTTCCCCTCGTCTGGTCTCTATTTAGTTACACATGTGATATCACTGCGCGCGCTTATAGGTATCAGACCCCAATTATTTTTTCCTATATATTCCTTTGTAAAACGTACTAATATGACGATTAAATACTCGAATCGCACCACCATTTTTTGCTTGAAACTTTTATATCTGCTAGATAGCATCAAAATAAGCTCAGAAATGGATTCATGCAAAAATCTGTCGCTTAGTAGACTTTTAATATCTTTTTAAACCCGAAAGGGGGTATCTGTGGCTCTAATGTTCTACAATCTATCAATTCTAGAGCCTCATAACACATCTGTCATTCCGCGATTAGAATGATGCAGTATCATTCAACATGCTAGAATATTTTTTTTCAACTCATCTGCGACTCATTGACGTAAAAAACGAATCATCTAGTGTAAAAAGAGTCGTAGAAATTAAATGTAAGAAGACAAGGGATTGAAATAATCAGGAACTATTTGCGTGGTCAACGAACATTTAAAATTAATTGTGATCTGTAATCTAAAATAAGGAGTATTCCCTGATTTGCAAATTTCTTCTTCTCCCTTATTATGACCCTCCGCTTATCGGAGCACTCCCCAGAGCGGATCACATATTTTAAAAACAGTTAAACATTTCAACAGGTTGGGGAAAGGTACCGATCGAGCTAATATACCTCGATTGGGCTAATATACCTCGATTGGGCTAATCAATCTGAATATTTTCAGTAGTAAAAAATTAAAACATTCTCAAAATTATTCTTTTGAGCAAAATCGCATCAGTTCTTTATAAAAGAAGTTATGTTTACAAAAGAAACATACCTGAAAAGTGAATAGTTACTAAGAAAATATACCTCCATTTTTCTGAATATATTGGGTGAGATTTCTCGAAATCTAAAAAGTTTTCAGGCATAGTTGCTTTTTAAATATTATTTCTTGATATAAAAGCTGGTGCGATTTTGCACTCAAATATGATTTGGAGGAAAAAAGTACTTTTTTCTGAATAAAAAAGTCAGATTGATTAGCCCGATCGAGGTACATTAGCTTGATTGAGGTATATTAGCTCGATCGGTACCTTTCCCCAACCTGTTCAAATTCCTCTCTTACTCCTCAACACTCACAAATAAATAATCTTGAATCTTGTACAGTGCATCATTGCTATACTTGTCTGTTGAAGTAGCTTTTATACGTTTTATAAGTCAAAATGCCACAAAAACTAAGTTTTTAATAGCTATCGAAACATGCTAAAGACCATGAAGACTGCAGTCGTTTCCACAGTGCCCCACAGCTGGAAATCAAGTATCAACAAACCCCTGCATCAATTTCGTTGTTCCCGTCTCTGGATTCACGAAAATAACGTTATGATCAACTCCTTGAAGATCTTACATCTATCAATACGAATTTTACTTGTTAATTAGAATCAGTTTTGTTTACTTACCCGAAACTAAGCGAAAAGAAACAAGCAACTCGCCTTTGTTGAACAAATCGAATCTTTCGGAAGATTTCTTGATTTATCCTGTGTCTTGGACGTCGCCGTAGAGTTTAAAGAAAGGTAACTCTCGTCATCTTACATTCTAAGGTTGTCGTAGTTATCTTTCTTACCACGGCTCGCTATTTAAACTTTAAACATGTAATGTGTTAACAAATACCCGTAACCGAATCGAGCGAAACATTGAAGATAGGTACATGTAATGTTAACAGTAGATCTAACTGTTTTGTACAGACTTTTCCAACATCGCACACTGGCTAACCTAGGGGATGGGACATCATGACGCGTACTGTCAAAATCTCACGAGAACTGTACAAGTACTCGCTTTAGCCAGCAGAGCAAGGACTGATTTCCGTATCCCGTATGACACACTACTTATGATGTCCATTTTTGAGTGTTGCGTGTTAGATGGGGCATTAGGGCCCCTGTGCTTTACTGTCATGTTTGTGATGTCACCTTGGTCCTTGCCATGAGAAGGCATTTTGTTCACGTAACAGTTGTGCGTCTTGGTAGACCTCTGTGTATCAGGATGAGTAGGAGGGTTGTGTCCGCGTAATCCGGATAACCACACCATCTGCCATAAATTTATATAGTGGGTGGTTGTCAAAAGTCGACACTGAACACATATTCATTTGTGAAAAGTCTTTGCTTTGTTTCTTAAGATTAGTCTAGATTCTTTCGAAGTATTTCATTTGTCTTTTGTTGTTTTCTGTTTTTTTTTTGTTTTATTATTACATTTTGTTGTGTGTCCATTATTTGTTACGTTTTTTAGCCGATGATCACAGATTCTTGGTTTTTACTATATTACCCGACCTCTTTTGAAGAAATCATATTCTTACAATGCATACAAATTACGTCGACTGATAAATTTAAAAATAAATGAGACTCAATTATGACTCAATTATGAAAAAATATATAGAATACTTCAGAATTATCAGTGTACCTCTGTTAAGATTGTGTCACTATGCTTTAGATTATACAACTCTGTCTTATAATATGTCACTCTGTCTTAAATAATGTTTCTCGAGATCTGTCTAAGATTATGTCACTCTTTATAAGATTATGTTACTCTGTCTAAGATTGTGTCACACTGTCTAAGATTATGTCACTCTGTCTAAGATTGTGTCACTCTGGCTAAGATTATGTCACTCCGTCTAAGATTGTGTCACTCTAAGATTATGTCACTCTGTCTAAGATTATGTTACTCTGTCTAAGATTATGTCCCTCTGTCTAAGATTGTGTCACTCTGTCTAAGATTATGTCACTGTTTAAGATTATGTCACCCTTTCTAAAATTATGTTATTCTGCTTTAGATTAAATCATTCTGTATTTATATGATTATGTCATTCTGCCTAAGATTATGTCACTTCGTCTATGGTTATGTCATTCTGTCTTAGATTATGACATTCTGTCTAAGATTATGTCACTTCGCCTATGGTTATGCCACTCTGTCTAAGATTGTGTTAAAATATCTTAGATTATGTTACTATGTCTATGATTATGTTTCTCTGTCTGAGATTATGTCAGTATGTCTAAGATTATGTCATTTTGTCTAAGATTTTGTCACTCTTTCTAAACTAATGCCACTCTAAGATTATGTCACTCTACTTGAAGTTATGTCACTCTGTCTAAGATTATGTCACTCTGTCTTAGATTATATCACTCTGTTTTAGATTATGTCACTCTGTCTTATATTATGTCACTCTGTCTTATATTATGTCACTCTGTCTAAGATTATGTCACTCTGTCTTAGATTATGTCACTGTCTAGGATTATGTCAATCTGTCAAAAATTATGTCACTCTGTCTTAGATTATGTCACTGTCTAGGATTATGTCAATCTGTCTAAGATTATATCACTCTGTCTTAGGTTATGTGACTCTGTCTAAGATTATGTCAATCTGTCTAAGATTTTGTCACTCTGTCTTAGATTATGTCACTCTGTCTAGGATTATGTCACTCTGTCTAAGATTATGTAGCTCTGCCTATAATTATGCCACTATGTCTGAGATTATGTCACTCTTTCTAAGATTATGACACATTGTCGTAGATTATGTCACTCTGCCTAAGATTATATCAATCTTTCTTAGATTCTGTCACTCTATCTACGATTATTCACTCTGCCTAAGATTATGTCTCTCTATCTTAGATAATGTCACTCTGTCTAAGATTATATCACTATGCCTAAGATTTTGTAACTATGTCTAGTAAGATTATGTGACTCTGTCTAAGGTTATGTGACTCTGACTTAGATTACGTTTCTGTCTAAGATTATATCACTCTGTCTAAGATTATGTCACTCTGTCTTAGATTATGTCACTCTGTCTAAGGTTATATCACTCTGTCTAAGATAATGTCACTCTGTCTAAGATTATATCACTCTGTCTTAGATTGTGTTACTCTGTCTAAGATTATGTCACTCTGTCTAAGATATATCGCTCTGTCTAAGATTATGTTAATTTTTCTACGAATATGTCACTCTGTCTAAGATTATATCACTCTGTCTTAAATAATGTCACTCTGTATTATTAAGATAATGTCTCTGTGTCTAAGATTATGTCTCTTTGTCTAAGATTATATCACTTTGTCTAAAATTATAAGATTATGTCACTTTGTCTAAGATTATGTCACTCCGCCTAAGATTATGTCACTTTGCCTAAAATTATGTCACTCTGTCTAAGATTTTATATATATATCACTATAAGATTATATCACTCTATCTAAGATTTTTTCACTCCCGGACCGTCACTTATATCACTTTGTCTAGATTACATTAATTTATTATAACGCTTTTTTGTTAGATTATTTCAATATGCCTAATTAGAGCATGCCTTCCTAATGTCCCACTTAGTTTACTTGAAGTTTTGGAATATTCATTCTTGAATCATTCACATCATATTTATTATTGTTGGTTGAAAAATGCGGGTCACTGTTTCTTCAAAATAGGGATTAAATGCATATTCATTCATTCACTCACTCACTCACTTACTGAAGAAAGAAAGAAAGAAAGAAAGAAAGGCCATGGTGAAAGAAAAGCGGAAAATACTTCAAGTTCCTACATGTTTCTCTCTAAATTTCGGACATGCAAAAAAAGTATAATATATCTCTTTGTTAGGAAATCGATGAATCGGAATGGCATGGAGTTCTGATGCACCAAGATAAAGCTAGATTGTAGGACAGAATTTGTATAAGAAAGTAACCCAAAAATGTATTAAATGATAAACACATAAACACGTGTAAATGGGATCTTAAATCAATATAGACAGATTTTAGGACGCGATACTGTGTGGGCCCCTCCGATCAGTGACAGATTAAGGGTGCATACATCACTTATTTGACATATATAAGACATCATTACAATTTTATTATAAACCAATGTCAATATACCTGATCAAAACATCAATCGATTTATTGATCTGTGTGTTTGTAAAGAGAGAGAGAGAGGGGGGGGGGGGAGCCTTTTCTGTTTGCTTATATATATTCGTTTTGCAGAATTTTTCATTTCGCGTAAGGTTACATATGCTAGTGGTTCTATCTGCTCTAGATTGTGTAGACTTAAGTTCGGTTTCTAAAAAGGGGGGGGGGATTTTGCTTTGTTTGTTTTGTTTGTTGGGGATTATTTTAGCTCACCTAAGCGTCTGTACGTCTGTCATACGTCGTAAACTTTTCACATTTTCAACTTCTTCTTCAGACCGAAGCACATATTGACGAACCGAAAGCATCGGGATTCTTTTTAAAAAAAGTGTTGTTATTTTTGGTTCCACTCCGAAGTCAAATTTTTGACGCGTTTTTGACGTCTTTTCGGACTTTGTCAGAAATGCTCATTTTTGAACTACATGTATTTCTTTTAAATACTCTATTAATGTGTGATTTTGTGCACTCATTGACTGCATATTTGTCATAATCATGTTATTTAATGGTTTTATATTGATTTTGGTTGAAAATTTCATTTTTCTGATTTTTCGTGATTTTTTTTTCTAATGCAAAAATGGATTTCAGTAATGATTTTAAGTACCCGAAACGTGCATATCTGGTCCACGCTGAAAATTTATCTGTTTTTAAATTGATGATGCTATTGAATTTGAAGGCATTTAACTTTCATACATATTGGACATCTTCTCCAGAACTACTGAAGAGATTCTAATGAAACTTGGTAGGAATGAAGTACTCATGGTCCCCTACAAGTGCTGTTGCTTTTTGTTGGAATCCACTACAAGAAAAGTGGGTCACAGAGGGTACCCTCCTTTGACAGACTTCTTCCTCAGAACCGAATCACATATTGACAAACCCAAAGCATCAGAATGTTCTAGAAGGATGTGTTGTTTTTGGTTCCACTCCGAAGTCAAATATTTGACGCGTTTTTGACGTCTTATTAGATTTTGTCAACGATGCTTTTTTTTAACTGTTTTTTTTTTAAGTCAATAATTGTGATATCTTCTGCTCTCATTTGTTGCATTTTATTCATATTTAAATAATGTCTAGATGCTTCGATATACATACCGGTATTCCTTTTTTTTTTTAATTTTTATGATTTTTAAAAATTATTAATAGATGTTACAGCTCAAGTGAGCTATCGTCAAAGCGCTTAGTCCGTCGTCCGTCCGGCGTAAACTTTTAACATTTCGATATCTCCCCTGCAACCACTGCACAGAATTTCACGAAACCTTACAGGAAGCAAGAACTCAAGGTCCTCTACCAAGTTTGTGTTGTCCGTGCCGATGGATCAACAAATATGGCCGCCGAGGGCTCTGCATGATTGGTTGACGCATTTTCGACTTCTCCTCTGCAACCGCTGCACTGAATTTCACGAAACCTTTCAGTTCAGCAAATACTCAAGGTCCTCTACCAAGTTTGTGTTTTTCGTGTCGATCGGTCAACAAATATGGCCGCCGAGGGCTCTGACTGGCTGACGTATTTTCAACTTTTCCTCTGCAACGGCTGTACAGAATTTTACGAAACCTTACAGTAAGCAAGTACTCAAGGTCCTCTACTAAGTTTGTGTTTTTCGTGCCGATTGGTCAACAAATATGACCGCAAAGGGCTCTGATTGGCTGACACATTTTCGACTTCTCCTCTGCAACCGCTGCAGAGAACTTCACAAAACCTTACAGGAAGCAAGTACTCAATTAATGTCCTCTATCGAGTTTGTGTTTTTCGTGCCGATCGGTCAACAAATATGGCCGCTGAGGGCTCTGATTGACTGACGCATTTTCGACAATGAAACTGATGCTCATAATTTAACGTAACCCAGGTACTCGAGGGCCTCCACCAAATTTTCCACTATCATTCTTTTGTTTGCAACTCAGGTAAACGATGTGGGCCCTTGGGCCTCTTGTTCCCCGATTGATAATGGCCAAGTCGCCGAAAATTCACGAGAAAGAGTGTTTATGTTTTGTATTTACAATCTCTCCTTGCTTTGAATACGTTGATTAATGCAGATCGACATTTTGCCTCCCTTTGCTCATGAAGGACTATATCCTACATTTTTATACTACTTTTAAATTCTGTTCAATAACTCAAGTTATGTCATACACCATCATCTATAGAGATATATGAAAGAGATTTTTCAAATTTAATGCACAATCAGTGTAAAGTAATAAATGTGTTATCCAAAAAGAAAAAAATATTATATATTATAAGCTTTAAAATTAAAAAAATGAAGGTATCAGTATATAATTTGGTTTGGATTTTATCGAAATATCACACGAGGTTGAATTTGGTAGCTTTACCTGCGATGGACATAGCTTATCTAGAAATATAAACATGTGCAATGCGATGCATTTTCTTCCTCTGCTAACGGCAATTAACATGCATGATGTATATTATCACACCTTAATCCGCCAATGAAACGTGCTTTTATATAACGTGTATGGTAGTACACAAAACAGTTTATGATAGGCAATTCCCCAGTTGTTACGCGGAATTTACGTTTGCGTTGACAGTGAAAAATGGGAGGAAAGAAATTTCAGTTAAAAAGTACAATTGGACGGGAAATTTTGGCAGAATTTATAGGCACATTTATTTTAGTGGTGAGTTTCTATTATTCTATATAATTACTAGTTAATGCGGCAAATCGATTATTTTTATTTCTTTTTTTCTAAGGAAGATTGCAAATTCAAAACATAATTATCAAATAAAAATGCAGAAATGAAATGAATTATTCATATATTCATTATTTATTATCTCATTTTTTTTTCGTAACTTCTCGTTTCCTTTGCAGTACATCTCATATTTGCACGTTATGTTTATACCATGATTCAACAAGAAATAGCGCATGCATTTGCGACACATTTTTTATTATTCCTGCATTTATATTAATTTTAATTTTGACTTATTTGTATCGAATTCTATCTGTACATTGGTGAACATCGTTTGAAGTGATATAGGGTATTTTGAAAATATCTGAAAGGTTTATCTTTTGATTAGATAGCACATTGAAAGGTGTTTCAACAATTTGAACTTTAAGTGAATGTAAGGCAAATTCAGGTCATAACCTAGGTTTGTTTGATTTTATAAATGAATGAAATGCAATCAACAAAATGAGCACAAAGTACATTTGGAACTATATACTATACTATACTAGTATCAATTAAGTAATGGCAAGTGAAACATTGATAACGATTATATTACTTAACAGGAAAAAACTAATAATAAAAAAGGCTTTTAATGCATTTTGTTCCCGTTCGTCGTCTAGACATTAAAAAAGTCCCAGGGGCTGTACATAGCCTTCCAAGAGAAAACTTGGATGGAGGGGACGGGTTGTTCCAGCCTATACTGTTTAGAAAACCATAGATTAAAATGAAAACAAACATCTGTCTGCAATTTCATGGATGGAGAATCATAAAATCCCCACCCCATATCCCTTTTTATTTACACATTTAAACAACAAATGTTCTAAAGTTACTGTTTTAAATATACACACATGTTCTCTGCCGTTGTTCTTGTTTGTTTTAATTGATTTTTGCGCTTGTGTTGTTTTGTTCTGGTTTATATTTATCTTGGTTTTTAATTAGTTATTCTGTTTTGCGATGCGCAGTTCTGTTTAGAATTTTGCTGTTCTTGGTTGCGTTGTGTCGTAACTGTTCCGTGTGTTGTGTTGTTCTGTTTCGTGTACTGTTGATCTTTTTGTGTTGTGTTGTTCTGTTTTGTGTTGTGTTGTTCTGTTTAGTATTGTTCTGTTTGTGCTCTTCTGTTCTGCTTTGTGTTGTGTTGTGTTGTTCTGTTTAGTATTGTTCTGTTTGTGCTCATCTGTTCTGCTTTGTGTTGTTCTGTTTTGTGTTTTGTTGTTCTGTTTAGTATTGTTCTATTTGTGCTCTTCTGCTCTGCTTTGTGTTGTGTTGTGTTGTTCTGTTTTGTGTTGTGTTGTTCTGTTTAGTATTGTGCTGCTTGTGCTCTTCTGTTCTGCTTTGTGTTGTTCTGTTCTGTGTTGTATTGTTCTGTTTAGTATTGTTCTGTTTGTGCTCTTCTGTTCTGCTTTGTTTTGTTCTGCTTTGTGTTGTGTTGTTCTATTTAGTATTGTTCTGTTTGTGCTCTTCTGCTCTGTGTTGTGTTGTTCTGTGTTGTGTTGTTCTGTTTAGTATTGTTCTGTTTGTGCTCTTCTGTTCTGCTTTGTGTTGTGTTGTTCTGTGTTGTGTTGTGGAGTTCTGTGTTGTGTTGTTCTGTTTAGTATTGTTCTGTTTGTGCTCTTCTGCTTTGTGTTGTGTTGTTCTGTGTTGTGTTGTTCTGTTTAGTATTGTTCTGTTTGTGCTCTTCTGTTCTGCTATGTGTTGTGTTGTTCTGTGTTGTGTTGTGGAGTTCTGTGTTGTGTTGCTCTGTTTAGTATTGTTCTGTTTGTGCTCTTCTGCTTTGTGTTGTTTTGTTCTGTGTTGTGTTGTTCTGTTTAGTATTGTTCTGTTTGTGCTCTTCTGTTCTGCTATGTGTTGTGTTGTTCTGTGTTGTGTTGTGTTGTTCTGTGTTGTGTTGTTCTGTTTAGTATTGTTCTGGTTGTGCTCTTCTGTTCTGCTTTGTGCTGCGTTGTTCCGCTTTGTACATGTGTTCCAAGACTTTCGTTTTCAATTTTGCCTTCAAAAATGAGTGTTTGGGAAAGATTACATCCATAAGTATAAAATTTAAGTGCAGGTAACATAGCCTAGACAACTCTCCTTTGATATCATTCATTATAGATTTCACATGGTGTCTTTACCCAAGATAATCATTATCTGGTATCGACACATCATGCATATCGTCAGAGGTCAAGATGTCTTTTTCGTGTTTTGAATAGCAGGTTTAAGTATCTGATAATTAGATAATCTGGAGGTTGAGCCAGAGGGTTGCATTTGTGACATGTGTTTCGGAAAGCGTAAAGTGTCTAGGTGTAAAATATGTAAAAACCATGCACCCAAAAGCTTTGAAAGTAAAATGTATAAAAGCAAGGACATTCCGACAATTATATATATATATATATATATATATATATATATATATATATGTATTTTTTCCTATAAAAAAACGGGGGGGGGGGCTTTTGTAGAATGAACACCTATTGAGATTTTTTAAGGGGACCTTATCTGTATGCGTCATTTGTAACGTAAATTTACGTGCTCTCATTACACGAGGAAATGTAGTCTAAATAGATTCATAGTGTTCCATGATCAACAGAAAATGTTGCGTACTAAAACGGAAATTTTGCGATTTATTAGATGAATTATATTTTTTTATTTATTTTTTGCCTATTTTTTCCTCCTTTCTTTTGAGAAAGGTTTCAATACTCACCTACTATAGTACTAACTTACTAAAATTATCACACTTACACTCAGTTACTGTAGTCCTTTTTTATTGGGTTCATTATATTCAGAATATGCAGGTTCATTTTTCATGTCAGACACTTTATGTGAATCGCTCTAGAGGACAAAGTGTTTATTTATAGAGTGCTGTAAGAATCTTACTGATAATATATTATTTTGTAAATAGGAATATTCTGTATTCCATTAAGTTGGATTATCTGAATGAATTGAACTTGAACTTGAACTTGATAAAAAAAAAACCATTAAGGGGTGGGGGCATCTTGCACGATGAACCCTTTTTCCTGAAAATTGAATTAGTTTGTAACCTGTAGATAATAGAGATACCGAATTCCGTGAATTGTGTAAATTTTTCACCTTTGAACATTACGGCTTATAAACCTTTAAATCACTCAATTTATTTAATAGATTTTGTGCTGATAATTAAATTTCTTCGATTTTTTTTACCTATTTATTTATTTATTTATCTTTTAGCCATCAAGTGAAAAACGTTTATTATCTTATTTGAAAGCATGCACGGGAGGCGTATAATGATTTTTTCATACTGTGTTATTACAAATTGAAAGGTGTCCGTTTAATTAATTATCACACATTCATGCAATAAAACTATTGTCTAGCATGTACCATAATAATTAATTACAACATACAGAAATGGTTGTTTTCCTATGTTGCGGGTTGTAACCCTCCAGCTATTTTCGGTTTCAGCGTCAATATGGTAATTTTTTCACCACATCTTAGTATTTTGTTACGTACAAAATTGATGAGGTCAGACAATACGAAGTCCAAATCAGCTGCAAGAGAGAAACTTGAAAATTAGCCACATGCAAGAGACTATTTACAGGAGTAGAGTCTTAACCCCCCCCCCCCCCCCCCCCCCCCCCACCCACACACACACAGCTACATCACGAGCAACCTTATAAATTGTTGTTGATTTTAAGTTCTAAACGAGAAGGATCCTTCCATGTAAAGATCCAGAATAAAGTGTGAGCAAGTTGTTTAATTTTGCATATCATGGCAGTAATGATAAACACCACACCCATCTTTTCACTCCAAATTCTGGATCCGCGCATATATCTTTGTTTAGTGTATTGATTGTTCCTCATTCAAAATAAAACTTTTACTGCTAGGATTTGTTTGAGTGTATCGAATGCATACAACAAAAATGTAAGACTGTGGTATGTAAGGATTCATCTTTGAATTGAAAATTTATCTAAGTAGGTTAAAACTTCAAATAAATGAATCTTTACATAACTTAAATTTGCATTGGCAGATCTAGATGCCAGGGGGATCCAGTCTAAGGTTTAAAGGAATGAGTAAAAACTAGAAATTCAGTATATTTGGCAATTTCAGAAAGGGGGAGGGGGTTAATGGCCTTATAGATTCGCGCTTGGTTATTTTATGTACATGTACTCATATCGCGGTATTTGTATCAGAAAGTACACGAAGATTTTTTTATTTAGGACCTCCGCCATCCCAATATGAAATCAAAAATATAGCTCAGGAATAAAGAGTAAAAAGAAAAAGATTTTAAAGTAATCGATTGTACAAGATAGGATCTCTTTTGTTCTTTTCTGTTCATTATCACCGTTTCATAGGGCCAGCGAATTCGCAATATATATATAGTAGCAAATTGTATGGTTATCCTGCTTACGTGTTCGCTACCCTTCCACTTACTCGGACACAACGAGGTCTTCCGAGACGCATAACTGTTGGAAAACAGTTCGTGATCGGCTGGCTGAAGCTAGCTCATGATTAATAAGACGAAAAGTTCGACTAATTTTCTAAAAATCCAAGGGATCAGGCCCAGTAGACTTCATAAAATATGATTTATGCATTGCGCATTTTTATAGTCATCAGTGACTGTATACATGACGTTTCTCTCTAAGCAATAAGCAAGAGACACCCTTTGAATAGTATAGGGAATTGTCATTGGCGTATCCAGATACATGCAATGTGGGCATGACAAATATTACTTTGAAATGTTTGAATTGATAATGATGCCAAAGAAAAGTTACGATGCCAGTGGCCCACGTATTTTCTCACACACAAAAAGTCTTGGTATAACGATTCCCACAACGCATCTATCTGTCTGTCTAGCCAGTATAACTTAGAATACCATTCGGCGTTGCATGTAGGGGGCTAGGAAAAAAGGGGTTGATCCACCAGAAGAAAAATGATAGATAATTTTATATGACAAGAGAAATTATTATATTCTCTTCAAACTTTTTAAAATAATATTGATAAACCAACAAAACTTGTCTCGTCATTGCAGTTCAAATTCTAACACATTACAAGTTTTTTTTCGAGCCTCAATGTTTACACACTATCAACAAGACTGAAATACTATATCGAGAACAGACCAAGTTTGTTTTCTGCTTGTCAGAGACATGTGAACTGTCCTCTTTCTACAAGACATGTCTTTAGTATTCACAAAAAGATCGAGAACAAACATTTAACCAAAATTTGCGTCTTTTGATACACTTAATGCAAAACTGCCGTGAACTATATGTTTGATCAATGCAAATTACTGCGCACGAATTGCAAATACAGCTCTTATTGAAAATATTTATCTGCTGAAAAGAATAATATTAACCTACTTTTATGTGCTATAACCATTGACTGATCCAGTAAATTTGGAAGGAAGGAATAAAAGGGGCTGTAGGGTTCTATCCTGAAGCATCTATTGAGTTTATCTATTAAATTGGATAAGAAGAGGGGGTTATAAGAGAAAATAAGTGTGAGGATTTCAAAACCTGGAACCTTTCTGATACATGTAATCCAAGTTACCTGTGTTTTAAAAAACTCTAGTAAATGAGCAGACAATCTTTATCAAGGTGGTGTCTTCGTGCCCGTAATCCGGATAATGACACCTTGTCTTTTTGATGATAGGTTGGGACAACACTGCAGTGAATTCAGAGACCAAATAAAAGCATTTATACCTTGTTGTTCAGAGAAGAGGTTGCTTTTATAATTGTCTAACTTCATCCTTTCCTTTATAGATCCAACAGAGATGAGTGATTAGAGCACTTATTTCCACCCCACCCCCCTCCTTTCCTTCTTCCCTGTACGAGATCTAGAACTTGTTTCAGAGACATCACAGATTTTGCCGATAGTGAAATATCGGTAGTCGATGTGATAAATTGTTTCAATTAAAATGCGTAAACATGCTATGATTAAATCAAATCCTTCTAGTTCATTTAATTTTTCAGCAGTGCATAAAAGCTTTTATTTAAATTATCACTTCTTATCTGTCAAAGCCTTTTTCACACTAAATCTGAAGCTTACCACGCTTACTGCTGCGATCAAAATGATGCTGAAGGCAATCGCATGTGAAAATATGTAAATTACCCAATTCTTGATTTAAACGAGTGGATAATCACTATCATCATCGAAGTCTCAGGACGACTGGATCCAGGATTATATCTTAGAGAAGGCGGGAGAAGGTTGCGGAGAAAATGTATCAGCAAATTGGATCTTTCGACAGAAACTTCTTGTATGGTCGAATTAATAATAATAAAAAAAAAACATGCTTTTGATAGAAGGCCTTGACTTTTGGCGTCTTCGTGTAAATTCTGTACGGTTGTTGCGGAGAAGCCAATCTGGCCCAATGGTGGCCATTCAGCTCAGTCGAAAAACACATTTTGCCAGACGACCTTGCTCCCTGTCAGGTTTCGTAAAATTCTGTCTGGAAGTAACATGTACGAGATCGAAAGCGAAAATGTATGGGCCAATCGGCTCCACTGGCGGCCATCTTGATCGAAGGATCGGGTATAAAACACGATCTTGGTATATGTTAGATCTCAATTTCTTTCTCCCTACATGTATATAACGAAATTCATGAAATCCGGTGTTGTGTATTTGGATAAGTTACAAAATGTGAGAAGTTAACGACGGATGATAAATTTTATAATGAAAACGATGACGACAGACATCGCGCTATGACGGTACTGACTTTTCGCAGACAAACAAAACACATTTTAGAATAAGATATAAAAAGAAAAGACCCAGGAAGAAAGCAATGCAAGTTCTCTGTCAAATGTGCCATTTCGAGGTGAAGCCACGATTTTGTCTTGCTGTCGGTTATTCTGATTATTGAACTTTCTCATTATGAAATCTACAATGTAATCTTAACAAAGTTTATATACATATATCCATGGTAGGTAAGATGAATGCTTTCTATCAAGTGTTTGCCAAGTTATAAACTATAATAATTATATGGTATTTAAACTCCGATATAAATCGTTGGTTTATATACTAAAAGAGAAAATTCAAGTAATTTACTGAACAATTTATGTAAAGGGCGCGCTGACATTTATCTAAATTAAGTTAAATTGGAAAGACAAAAACGTTTGTACTCAATGAAAATAAGAAAAGTACATCGAGTAGTTTCAAAGTTTATGAGTATCTCCAAGTATCTTCAAAGTTTCAATCTGAAATGTATATAGTTTGACACACTTTAGTCTAAGAAAAAAATCATATCGTCAAGGTCAAACCTCAATATTAACGTCTGTACCAGAAATCAGTTTTTAACCATGATCTACCTCTATTACAAGTTTTAAAGTGTTAATTCATAGAGTAATGGTGTATGTCCAGTTCATAATGAATATTTCGAGGGCAAGGACAATACCTCAGTGAAATCAAGGCCAGCTATCATGTTCCACCTCCATGTAAAATTTCACTGTGCTATCTAATTTAATATAATAAAGTCGTACTCATGGTTTCATATACACGCAATATTAGTACAACATAGTCTAATTCAAAATGATATTTTCAAGGTAAAGGTCAAATCTCAAGGTCAAGGTCAATACCTGAAATCAGATCCACCAGCTTATATACATCTCGATGCAAAGTTAGGATGTGATATGTGATGAAATATAGTTTTGGAACCTTGCAATGGTAAAGTCGAATTCAAAATTGCATTTTCAATGACAAGGTCATGACCCGAAATAAAGTGAACTCATTATTTGCAGAGTTTGGATGTAAAACTCCATATACATTTGTTTTGTAGTATATTTATAATAGAGATTTATTCTAAGTTACATTTTTCAAAGTCAAAGACAATACCTGTGTTCTGATCCTCTTGACATGCATTATCTTTGTACTAAGTTTGAAGATTGTTCCCCCTATAATTCTTTCGCAACAAAACTAAACACAAATTTATATTTTCAAAATCAAGGTCAAACCTAAAGGTCAAGGCCAAAAACAATACCCGCGTTCAAATCCTCTCACCATGCATTATCTTTTTACCAAGTTTGAAGATTGTACCCCTTATAGTTCTTTAACAACTTACGTTAACGCAAAATTACATTTTTCAAGGTCGAGATCAAAAACAAAACCTGCATTCAGATCCTCTCACAATGCTATATCTCTGTATCAAGTTTCAAGATTGTATCCCTTTCACAATTAACCGAATCGCAAAATTCCATTTTTCAAGGTCAAGGTCAAAAGCAACACATGTGTTCAGATCCTCTCACCATGCTTTATCTTTGTACCAAGTTTGAAGATTGTACCCCCTATAGCTCTTTCACAACTAACCTAAACGCAGCAGCTAAACCAAATTGTTGACGCAGACGAACATACAGACGGACAGACATTGCAATTTTGCTTTGTAATCCGGCCTATGCTGTCAAACAATTCGTACTTTTCACAATGAAGAAGTATTGAAAAGTAAATCCACTTGAAATCGGTGCATCTAGACATCATGTAGGCGAGATCAGGCGCCCGGTAAGAGTAAGCATCTCTTGCTTGCTCGCTTTATCGGTCACTAGAATTTTGGAGTTCAGTTGTCGCACAAGGTGTATAAGAATAAACGATAAATGCTTACTGACCAAACATGAAAAGCGACTCTATGACGGACGTTTTGTTATAGGATTATTAATGTCGTGCTTGTTTATTTATTTCAGACATTCTGTATAGGATCTGGAGCACAGTATGTCCTCAGTAAACAAGAACTCAGTAGTTTCTTGACAGTTAATTTTGCCGGGGGGATGGGACTCACACTAGGAATCTACTTCAGCGGGGGCGTCTCAGGTAATCACCACCATCATCATCGTCGTCGTCATCAATTTTGAATTTATAAAACCAATTGTGTTCTAAACGGAAAAGTCGTCGTCATCATCATCATCATCATCATCATCATCATCATCATCATCGTCGTCGTCATCGTCATCGAAATGAATAAATTGTGTGATCCAAAAACGAAATTTTTTGCAGGTGGTTCTCTGAATCCTGCTGTGACATTGGGGTTATGTTTGAACGGCCAGATAGCCTGGCACAAGTGGCCGTTTTACACTTTGGGGGAGTTCGCTGGAGCTTTCATCGCTGCCGCTGTACAGTATGGAATATACTATGGTACAATAGTCTGTTAAAATATAGATTTGATCATTTTTAAATTGAATTTTCTCTACGGAAATCATGATTTTTAGATTCTCAAATGTTAAAGTGGCGTCCTAGAGAAACTTTTCTTCCTATCCTACCTTTTACGAAAGTGATGTCTTGGGCGTGAATCTTAATTATTGCAACCTATCTACTATGTTTTAAAAATCATTACTTAAACTTATCTACATAGAATTCTGTTAGTATTCAATCAATTTATACATTTTTGTATTCCAGATGCTATAAACCATTATGACGGAGGTATACGACAGACGTACGGACAAAATGCCACAGCGGGAATATTCTCCACATTCCCAAACGAAAACGTTACTACCTTGACCTGCTTTTTTGACCAGGTAAATTACTGTCTGTCCTATAATTCCATGAATTCTACACATTATACGACAAATAACTAATGGGGTTTTCTTTTAATTTCTTAAAGACATATAAATCGTAAAAACGGACATTCTTGGGCATGGTTTCTTTTGCAGGTATTTGGGACATTTTTATTGATTGGTAGTATATTAGCCATCACGGACAGAAGGAACATGCTACCAAATACAGGTCTCCTACCCATCGCTTTAGGATCTATAGTATTCGCTATAGGAACGTCTTTTGCTTTAAACTGTGGATATGCCCTCAATCCGGCACGAGATCTCGCACCTAGGATTTTTACTGCATTAGCCGGATGGGGAACCGAACCATT
Organism: Pinctada fucata; assembly: GCA_028142955.1. Lineage (NCBI taxonomy): Eukaryota > Metazoa > Mollusca > Bivalvia > Pterioida > Pteriidae > Pinctada > Pinctada fucata. The sequence continues at coordinate 39,396,451 of AP027114.1, forward strand.
CAGGTATGACTGTAGCTAAATATTGTACATTGTAAATTGATTGTTTTATGGATCAATGTCAGTTCCAGAGTGTCAAGGTCGATACAAAGGGTGTCAATATCGGACCTAAGGTGTCAAGGTCGGGTCCAGGGTGTCAATGTCGAATCCGGGGTTTCGAGGTCGGATCTAGGATGTCAAGGTCGGATCCAGGGTGTCAAGTTCGGATCCAGTGTCAAGGTTGAATCAAAAGTGTCAAGATCGGATCTAGGCTGCTAAGGTCGGATCAAGGCTGGATCCAGGATGTCAAGGGTGGATCCAAAGTTTCAAAATCGGATCCAAAGCGTCAAATCGGATCCAGTCTGCTACGGTCAGATCCAGGGTATCAATATAATTTGACTGTTACATGGATCGAATCCAGTCAAAAAGAGTAAAGATCGGATATATGATGTCAAAATCGGATCCAGACTTTTAACGCCGGATCCAAAGTGTCAAGGTCGAATCCAGGGGTGTAAAATCTTACCCAAAGTGTCAAAACTGGACATAAAGTATCAAAACCGGATACAGGGTGCTAGGGTTGAAACCAAGGTGTCAATGTGAATTGACTGCTACATGGGTACAAAATGTGAAGATCGGATCCAGGATGTCGCGGATTCAAGATCGGATCCAGAGTGTCAAGGTCGGATCCAAGATGTGAAGCACGATCACCTTTTTATCGTTTACGTATTAAACGAACGTCGAGCATGTTTTACTTCTTTAAAGAAAAAAGGGGGGGTTTCGAACTCATTTTTCTCATCTTACAATGCAGTCTTTTCTTTCTCGCACAGTTACAGGGATTACAACTGGTTTTGGGTGCCCATTATAGGACCTATGGTCGGATCATTCTTAGCCTATTGTGTGTATAGTTCTCTTATAAAATATCACTGGCCGGAGGAACATGAACAAATGCCAAAAATACAGGACCAAAAAATAGAAGTCACCATCAATGGTACTGGTAAAGGGTATAACAATAAAGGCTATGATAAATGTAAGTATTATAACTATTGTGGGAGGTTTGGGAAGATAGAACAAGAGGCCAAAGTGGTCACAAAGCTCACCTGAAGTAAGAAAAAGAGGGAGGGGTTAGGAACAAGTGTATAAAAGAGATTAATGTTACAGTACATAATGAGATTTTCAATAGCCGAAACCGCATACGCTTCTGAAATAGCCACTTGGCTCAGTGTATAAATATCCAGAAGGGAGCAAGTCCTTGACAATATGTTGGAGAGTATTTTCGTAATTCATACATTTAATCACTATGAATTAAGGTTACTAGTATCTCACAGAGTTTAGTTTTTCTATGATACAGAAATTTTTGTGACTATTGTTTCTTTTCCTTCTGTTTTCAGCGGATGAAGTTCGTCAGCCGTCCGTTGACACACATATGTGAGAAAATAGATGTACATTTACTCTGGAATATATCATAAACGGGTCGGAATATCATGGTCAAGAGATGGAAGCTTGTTCAATCTCAAAGTGTAGCAGTTATTATATGTATGTGACACAGGAGCTCGACGCCAAAGATCCACAAGTATATCTGCCTCTACTTTCCTTGACTATAGAGAGATGTGAAGGGGGCGGGTGTCATTGAAGGTTGTTGGCATCAAGCTCCTGTGGTATGGGAGATGTAGATACTTATTATAGATCTTTAGTACCATGGTCTCCCCATGGTACCATGAAAATGGACTATGGTAGAGAAGATGTAGTTAAAGGTAGTTTATACACGGTTTTGTTGCCATATGATTTTTTCAGACTTATTAGTGTGATATAAATCTTTTAGTTACTACTCTACTTAATTTTAAATGCAGGGATGACATTAAAACCACCAAGTGTAGAATTCAAATATGTAGATTTCTACTCCTCAATTGTTCATCACTCATTTTTTAACATTTAACAGTAGTTTTATGAGAAGAAAAAAAATCAGTATATTAGTTCAATCTAATTAGTTACCCATTCTACAGGTATATATATATACTGTCTCTTCGTGTATAGGTACCAAGTCTGTCCTAGAGAATGGTACAAATAGTAATATTGATAATTTTGTGACAAGATTTCTTGGAAATGTACAGTTAAACATATCATTAGCTTAAGTTACAAAGTTCAAGATGATAAATGCATAGAAGTGCATTAATTTTGTACTACACCATTGTTGAAAATGGGCATTGATTTTGATGGGTAAAGTCATATATTATTATAGTACTATTCTGTTGTTATTTTATTTTTTATAAGATAGATCTATTTATAGATTTCTTGAAAAAATTCAATCACATGTGTTATAATGTTTTGTATATTTTGTTTTAAATAAATCGTCAAAATCTAAACTAAATACAGTATTTGTATTTGTGTCGAGAAAAAGCCATAAGGTATACACATGGTTCTAGGCCACGTGTAATCTGAGACCCACTGCATCTTCTCCATTATACTATGCAGGATATAATCTTAAAGCAATAGGCTGTGGGTTTCAGATGATGTCGCCACAAGGTAACAATTTTTTAGTATAAATAGAAATGTCTTGTTGCAAGTATTACACATGTGAACTATTATGGCCCTATCACTTATCATTGAAAAGATTTGGTGAAAGCTCCCATTTTTGCAGACGGACAGATGAACAAGCTAAAATCTTCATGTCCCCAATCTCAGATTACAATTAAACCCTTGTTGTTTTGATGAACCTATACTTGGTGATATTTGACAGGACTTCTGCATCAGAGTATGTTTACTGTTTCTCTTACAGCTATCAAACAATAGGCCATCTTTAACTACAGACATGGGTAGGGAATGCGTGTTCCATGGGCATAAAAAATCAACACATCTCAAAAAGTATTATATTTATTCAAACACTTGCATACAATGCTTATAAGAGCAACATGACTATCAATTTCAAATATTCCTAAAACTTGTTTGTGTTTGAGTGTTTTGACAATGATAAAATTAAAGTTAAGTATGTATAAGAATGAGGAAATTAACATTTGACGTATAATGAAAGAGAAATTACATTTGCACTAAATGGTTACCATAGCAACAATATTACCCTAAAAGCACAAATGATGCATATTGTTACCATGGTTACTGTATGTGTATTTATTTTAGTGGAATTCATATTTTAGCAGAGTTAGTGCTGTTAAGATTCTTAAGAATATTGTGTTATCATTCAGACACAAAAAAATTAAGTCTGTTATTTCTATCAGTAACCTTGACCTCTTGACATAAAAATCATTTTAAAGCATTTCCCTGACTGATACTACAGAATTCAGACAATTCAAATATGGCATGGCATAGACATTTTTAACATTGCAAAGTTTATTAATCACAGTGTGAGTAAGAAATAAATCATTGATACATTCATTTATATTCAGTACATAATTCCTTTCGATACTGGAATATTCTTGTCATAAATACACATGTAAATACATTTACACTTTTTGCAAAATTCATTAAACATAATATTAGATAGTTTTTATGAACTGTCCCTTCTATGCCTCCTGGGTGACCTTGACCTTCTCCTCTCCCGACTTCTTGACCTTGGCCTCCTTTGCTCTGTTCTGTAACTTCTTTCCTTTGAATCTGACCTTCGCCTGTGACCCGACCTTTCACCTTCTCTAGATAGCTCCATGGATCTCCGTCTTCTCCGCTCATTTCTATCCTCTTCTTCTGAACCAGACGACCGTGACCTAGATCTCCGTCTAGATTTGTCCTCTTTCCTTTGTCGTCTCCTCTCAGTGGAATGCGACCTATTTCTCTGCCTTCTATCTTTTGGATAATGATCATCACTATTCTCAGAGTCATGTCTCTTACGATTTTGGCTGGCCACATGCCTGTCACGTGACCTTGACCTTTGTATCTGCATATTATGTCTTTCTCCAGAGTACATCCTCTGTCTCTCTTTTCCATGCCTTGATGAAGTCTCCTTCATAGAGTTTCTCTTGTGACTTTTTTCCTTTTCATCTTCACTATCTGAAAGCATAAAGAAATAAAAAATTTAATTTTTCCTCCTCTTGCAATTTTACATAATTTTCGATAAGTTGAAGGCGGCTATTACCAGGCAGAGACAGAGTAGAGACAATTAGAGATGTTGAGATTTCTGTCGTGTAATTTGTATGTGTACTTGTATTCTGAATTGCTATTGTGACATCATCATTCTAATATTGTGTTTGACGTCATTTGCTTTGCAAGCTAAACGTTGCCAGTGAACATATAACATGTTTTTTGTATAAAGAGAGATGTACACGTAGGATTTTACTTCAAGATTTTTCAAGTGTTTACTTCATCATGTTTATAAAATAATATAAAAAGTATGGCAATCAATAAACCTTCTTCATATTAGACTTGCATTTTAGACATGCCAAGACCCTACATTACAAATTGTGATGTTATTTCTATATGTGATGTCATAAATTTGCTACAACGTCACAGTTAAAATTATGTAAAATCTTGTGATGTCGGGTCTTAGAATGTGTAAAATGCAAGTCAACTGCGGCAATGTGAAATTGTCTATTCAGAATGCTTTTAACATGTTTAAGTTTCTATATCAATCTACATTTTCACAAGTACGCGTTGTGGTCTTTGAAAAGAAATCTCAACAACAGTAACGTGTAGTTCAACTTGTACATAAGAAGTACCCGTACAAGTTACATGTAGGAAATCGCAACCTCTCTAATGTGAGGTCAGTGAACAGTGTCTTAGTTAATTAACACATAGGAATGAAGGTCTAAACTGATAATATTTCCATTATCACTGTCATTTACTACATTTTTTACCAGATTTTTGCATTTTCCAAATTATCTAAGGTGACTTCACACTTGGCATTTTAGTGCAACACTTCTCATTATTTGGGAATTATCACATTTACATGCCTACGAGCATAAATGACACATAATTATCTATTACAAAGTATACGAACAATTGTACATTATCACAAATCCCTGAGATCAATACACTAAAATGTGTTAGGATCAAACTTCCTGCAAAGGGTCAAAAGTGTTGATATGTGCAGAAATGTCTTTCTAGTCAGTAAGGACTGACGGTGTCCTGTTTTCCTTTACCTTGTTCTTGAATTGAATATCTCCTGCCTCTTGACATGCGTACCATCGGAAGACGAAAGCTGTATGTTGGAATTTTGACCTGTGCAACAGACCCACCCGAAGCAGTTAGGGATCTTTAACGTGCCTCTGCCAATCTGAGACACAGGACCCCCATTTTATAGTCCCTTCCGAAAGACTATAGGCTAGGGTAATTTGGCTATTTACAAGAAGTTAGCCCACAATACCTGGCGAGTCTCTTACGTGGTTCTGCGCTTATCCGGATTCGAAGCTGGGCAATGACATGCATCATTGCCCACGAATCAACGGACTGAGCGCTCTACCAACTTAGCTACGCCACCTTAATGGAGATATCAGAGAAAAAGCATCAGCCCCTGTCTATTTCAACTAAAAATTCCAGTTATTTTTTATATGACATCATACACAATGATGCATTATCTTGAATCTTGCCCCTACTCTGGAGATGAGAAACAATACTCGCCAATTTTCCAGGAAATAATTGTGATTGTTCTAAACACTAAAACACAGATTTTGTACACACATTATGTCACATCATTTGGCAACATTTTTCAATGTGACATCATATTCCATTGTTACTGTGTTGTTTCACGATGTGTCGATGAAAATATTGCAAAATTACTGGAAATTTAGCGATTCAAAGGATTTCGAAATCCTAAGATGGATAAGTTTCCACTTGTGTCAAAATACAAAGCTGAATGTAGTATCCGTACCTGTGGAATCAGTACTATCTTCATCACTGGAAGCTGAAGATTTCCTTTTCTTTTTCTTCTTTCTCTTCTCTTCTTCAGAATCTATTCAAATATGAATATGGAATTTTTATGTACAGAGCCAATTGTGCCTCACATGAAATTCATATCAAATGAGCAATACGTTTATTTCATGTGACATTCATATAAATTTCACATAAATTTACTTGACATGAATTTTGCGAAATGGAAAAAATCATGTCAGAAACTTCACATAAATTTCATTTAAAAAAATTGATGTAAATTTCATGTTCGTGCTCGTTTCACATAAAATTCATTTGATGTAAAGTTCATGTACAAATGTATATTTCAGATGAATTTCACATGAGGCACAACTAGTTATGTATGTGAATGCTGAATTTTTAGAAATGTAAATGCAGAATCTCTTTTTATACTACACAAAATGTTTGTAAAACATATATGCCCCCACTATAGCAGTTTTACTCTTGCAATAGCAATCAACAAAAGGAATAGTGACCATAACCTTTTCATCATTACAAATAGGTGTCTTTCCAGAGAACGGCAAATAAATGTAAAATGGAAAAGACAAAGGAGCAAGGTAAGTGCATACAGGGAAATTCTAGTCTCTGTTCCATTTTTGCTTCATTACTAGAAGGCGAGTGTAAGACTGAGCAAATAGAAATAAACACAAAAACATTGTTAAAGAAAATTTAGATGTGGGCAAACTCAAGACTGGGCAATTCTGTCTTATATAAATGTACATGTATTAATTGGTCAAAAATAAGACTTGATGAATTCAAGGCTACCTGTACAATGTACATGTATATACATGGAGGATAGTAATCTCAATCAAATAATTGTTAAAAGTTGCTTTTTCAAAGAAAATACAAATTGATACATCGAGCGTCACTCATTCCGTCTTTTTGATTTTCCGTTTGTAATTGAGTTGACATAAAAGCATTGTGATGTCATTAACTTCCTTTAACAGCATCATACTCATATCAATGTTTCCCTGAATTTTATGCTATTTTCCATAGAACTGGATGACGTGACAATGACTTGTCAGATTCATATATAAATGCAGACTTGCAGACCCGTTTCTCAGCAAAAATGTAATATTTTGCCCAAGAAAGTGCAATTCAAAAGGGAAGTAATGTGTAATATGAAACATTAATTGTAATTTTGGGAAGAACAGCATCGTTTTTATCCCATACATGTACAACATTGTAACAAATCTAAATCCTTTACGATTGGAATTGGAAGAGATTCATTCAAACGCTCAACTGACAAAAAATCTTTGTACTCGAGTTGACTCAGTTTTTATAAAAAGAATTGAAAAATAGTGACTCTGCTTAAAATAATGCGGAAGGGTTCCAACTCTATACCTTTTTGAAGAAAATTTCAAACCAATTTATTATTTTTACATTGCAAGTTGATTTCCTACGTTAAACTTCTATTCAATTTTGACGTTCATTTCACGATGAACACAGGTTGACCCCTTTAACATAACGTGCACACAAATTTCAAACAGTGGGCAGGGCATACTGATTTTGCGAGCAGGAGGAGATTATTAACATGTCGACGGTCGCAGAGACATTAAAAAGAGAAGGAACAGACACGGACAACCAAAAGATTTCCCAAAAATCATTGAAATGTGAATAACAGCTCAGTCTATGTATTTGTACAGTCTCCACAGAGTCCATTTGTAAATAACTTAATGTAGATGGCGCTACCGAAAAAATCTTCGCGGTTCATGAGATTTGCACCTGTGGAACCAGAGTGTAAAGACCATGAACGCAAAAAAATAAGACACTCACCAAAATTGATTTCAGTAGCGCCCTCTTGTTTTATTTTTAGAAGTATACCTTGGGCATAAAATTGCAGTAAAGGCCTAGAGTGTAAATTTAGGTCAAAAATCATAAAAATTACGCCAAAATCATAAAGGTAGACTTGTCTGTTTGTTTATGATCATTTATAAAACATGATGTACCTACCTGATGAATCATGGTCTTTTCCTTTAGAATGCTTGTGCTTCTTTTTCTTTTTCTTCTTTTTGTCTTTACTGATTTTTCCGTCCTTTTCTTTCTGTAATTTGCCTAATTTTCTGTGAACAAATACTCCATGATATCAAACACAATTCAAATGGATATAAAAGCAATCATGAAAAGAGAGGGTTTTTAAGCTCAGTGCAGGAAACAGCCCATCTGACGACAATTTTGTCTGCAGAATTTGATTGCCAGCACCTACAACGATTTCGCCTATTATGACGTCACTAATGCCAAGTGCTGCTACGTTAGGCCTGTTCAAATATTACGTCGCCAGTTTTGAACTTGAAAATCAATTAAATAATTCAATAGTAATTCAATTAAATTATAAGAAATGACTGTAATAATTTTTCTGTCTATCGATGTATAGACAAAAACCGATGGACAAACTATATAATCCGCAAAGCGGATCATATTTTGTTTGTGCATCGGTTTTTGTCTATACATCGATAGACAGAAAAATTATTACAGTCATTTCCTATATAGATGGAATACAGATGGACTACAGTAAATTTGGAAATTTTCGCATGAGGGTAATTTTCACAGATTTCTCGAAGGTAGGGATTTCGTGAAAATTTCCCCCATGCTAAAATAACCTTGCTGTATTCCTATTTTGGCAGATACATTTTTCTCTCATACCCATGTATGTGTTACAAAGTAGGCCCATGAAATACAGCTATGTGAGCTACTTCTGTATCACATATCACTTGACAGCTGTTCCACATATCATGTGACGCTTTTGTTTACGCTATTGTGGCGTCATGATTTCAGCCCACAAAACAAACAAGCTACATTTTGTAGCGGCGACATCGCAATAAAACATAGATCTTTTTTCAATGTACTCTTGTGTTTTATTTTGAAAAGCCTTATATTCGTAGTTTATTCTTATAGAATAAACCATTTTCAGGGGCGCTGAATTCGAATATCGCAAAATTTTCGCGAATAGATCAACTTGACATTTTTCAAATTTCATCCCTTTTCTTTCAGTTTTGTTTTTTACCCTTAGAGACCCTCAGGGTCTCAAAATTTTGTAAAACCTGAGACAAGCCTCCGGTTTTACATGATTTTGAGACCTCTCGGTTGGAACCAATGTATCTTTCATAGAAGACCATGAAAGAGTCTTGTAATATCGTGAATATTTCCCCAAGCGTGACGTCTTGATATTATTAATGCGAAAATTTCTCTCGGGGAAAATAACCATGTTTACAGCATTCAAACTGTATGGAGATGCTTGCATTGAAAATGAATTGTCCTTAAAGTTTTGTAATAAAATTCAATAGCAACTTTTACATACACATGTACATGTATAACACTTCACACAAAATGCAAACTTACTTAAGGAGTTTCTTTTTCTGTTTTGGAGTTAGAGATTTCAGGAACTGAACTTCTGGGTCATCCTCATCTTCACTTTCAATGATCCTCTATAAATAGCACAAAATTATGAAGGTCAAGGTCATGAGACTTTGCTCACAATCATACATGTAAGATAATATCGGATGGCATTAATTTTCATTCAATATATACCATACCAGTACTAGTTGTGCACTTTTCAATAATCACAGTAAACTAAGAAAATCAAAATTAATACTGATAGAAATTACATGACTCTTTGATCACACACAATTTTGGGAAAATTCATAAGGTAATGACACATGTTTGAGGTTAAACCATTATGAAACCATTACATTTAGTACTTGTTTCTGGTCAATCAAAAGTATACAAACATGTACATTAGAAGTTACAAAAAGTGCAAGACTTTCATAATCACTGGTATATGTATATCAGTTGAATTTCTTCAATTTTTACCATATTTAGATTATGTATTGTGTAAAGAACATTGTACATATATACATGTATATATATACCACTTGTAGTTTGTTACATGTTTAACTCTTTATTTAAAGATTCTTTATCCTTCAGGGGAGTCAAATAAACCAGCTTATAAAACTCATTACACATGTTCAAATACCTCATTTTCTGCATGTGGATTGGACATTCTACCCAGAATGCTCTTCTTTAAGGTAAAGCCGTCATTCTCCATTCCCTCCAATAGAGCTGCTGCACTTGATGATGCTGTTAGAGAATGTAATGCAATAAATTTCTTATTCACAAAGTACAAAACTTAGTATGAACGCTCCTGAAAGGAGGAACTGATCAAACTTAAAAACAATATTGGTAATTGTAAAAAGCTACATATACAAATAAGTTAATAACTTTTCAAGTACTCTTAAAATTCTCAAAGATCAAAATGAGGCTGTTCTTCACTTCTTCCTTATCATAAAGAAGACAATATCATACAATTTCACTGTCAAAAGACAATCATAATAATCTGGAAAAAAATTGTTCTAGACAGTTGAAATCTTTCACCTTTTTTCAATTTAACATATGTTACCATCGTTACGGTAAGTTCAACAAAAAATTTTTTAATCTCTGAGTTAGATGTCAAAATTTTCAAAAAGTCTGTTATAGCTTACGTTGTGGCGGCTCGGCCGTGAGGTCCTGACCAAACAACGGACAAATCCTGTCTGTGTTAACGTGACCCCACTTCCGACACTTGATACATCGAACATTTCTGACCTCAATACCAAACGGTTGATCAAGGATGGTCTCGTCATTCTTAGCATACCTGAAATAATAGGATGTAAAGTTGATTTTTTTACTGTTACAGGTAAAATTAAATATAAAACTGCAAGTTTGATTAATATACACATACCTATTTGTGTGGAGATACTTGTGAATTATCTTTAAATTTAATTTCTAATTCATAAACAAACATTTTTTTATTTGATGTATTGTGTATGTAAATTTTACGTTAACAAATCATTTACTGACTGATTTACATGTATATTGTTCTGTTCAAAACTCAGGGAATTTCTGGCCAAATACTACATGGAAAATTTATATGATTTTCCTTTAGAAATTTTGCCAAATTCCATTTCGAATATATTGATGTATAGTGAATGGGAAATGGAATCTGAAACCCTTAATATTCATGTACATGTATATAAGAGACATGATTCTGCGAAAAACCAAATCTGAAGAGTTCACAAATGACATTTTTAAAATTTTCACAAGCAGAGACCCTACATAACGGAATCCTAGAGGCAAAATTCAAGTTCTCTGGAAATCAGGGAAGCAGAATCCTGCTTTAGAGTTGAACAAAATCTTGATAAGAATTCTTACTGTTCTCTCGGAGCATTGTATTTTCTTTGCCACTCAAACTTGACCTCTGCTTCAGGTTCTTCTTTCTACAAAAGATGATGAAGTTGAGTATTAAGGTAATAATTCTGTGTCTATGGAGACCTCTGTTTATCCGGATAAGTGGGAGGGTTATGCGCACATAATCCTGAGAACCACACCATTTGCACATTGGTCTTTATATGTCATGTATGTTGTCATCAATGTTTAATGTTTCTGTGTGTCTGTTAGGATTGTTTTGTATGATGTTCTAGTGAGTATTGTTGTGTCTTTTTTCGATTTGTAGTTTTGTATGATGTCATTTATGTGTCACTTTCTTGTGGATTTGTTTCGCTGGGTGAGTGCAGGGTGGCCATGCTGGAGATCATTCCCTTTCCTAATTATTACCTTATACCACTGACCTAAACACATGTCAAAGTACCAGTACAATGTATACATACATGTAATCATTGTATGTCGCAAACATTTATTTAATTTGTTATAAGTATACTTGTAGATATTAACATAGTCACGAAAGCCTACATGTACATGTACATCACTGAAATACAAATGTACATGTACAAATTATCCTAAAATATGAAAATGTACAGTAGCATTGGATAAACTGAACATATAATATTTCATTGTAATCAGATCTCACCTCTTTTTTCTTCAGGCCTGGTGGGGCATCATACATAAAACTCAGACCTAGCTTGGCTTTCTCATCTCCCAGTAACGCCCTGAAAATAAATAATTAACTTGGCATGTCAGTCAAACTCTTGGGAAAATTCTCAAAATTTAAAGATATTGAGGAATTCAACATGTTCAAACTTTTAAAATGTAAGAAATAAGGGGTGCAACGATACGCTAAAAGTGAATTGCGATATATTGCGATATTTTATTAGCTGTATTGCAATATATTGTTTCTTTTCATTTTTATCAGTTTTTATGTAAATTCAGATTTCTCTTTGTATGTTTGTCCATACTGTTCATATTTTCTGATTGAATTTCACATTGTCAGTGCCATTTGCTTGAAAGAAACACATTTTATTAAATATCGCAATATATCGATATACATTGTTACACTCCTCTAAGAAATATGAAATATTGGATAGTTTCTGGGAGTAAATACTATAAATCAGTAAAAAAGCGTAAGAATTTTGTTGAATATTTACTGGTTTAGATCAAGTCTTTATGTCATCTCTGATGTTAAGCATTTAATCCTCCTTGTCCCTTGTCGTGCTTATTCTCTCCCTTTACACGTTCGGGTGTCTTGGTGCTGCAATACAGTCATGTTGGAGATCCTCTCCTTTCTTTTTACGAGATTTCAATATTTTTCAATACATAACAAAATGGAGAGATACCTGTTTTTATACATTTCCTGTTCCTTCTGATACTGAGATGCGAGCTCATCCTGCTTTTGTTTTTCAAAGTCAGTTTTCTGTTGGGCCATCCATACCTGTAGTAAAAGTTTAAGGTATAATTATTAAAGTACTGTATATCAAACATGTTCAATATCTAAGAGATAAAGGTGCTTGGTGATAATTTGATTGATTCATGCTACTCATTGAATTACTGGACAATAAAACGCTGCTAGCTAGATGTTACTTTTATTCTAACATTGTTCTGCAGACGACAATGGGCAGAGCTATGAGGACTGGAAGTTTGTTGGAGATTTAATATCACTGAGGCCAGTTCTATAAGCGTGTGCGCAGAGAATGGGTGGAGCTTAGCTGACTGGAAGTTTGTTGGAGATTTGTAAGGGAAAGATACGGCTGTGATCACATATTTCTTTGTTGCAAAGGATCCAAGGATCCAGAAATGTCATTAGGGATTTTTATTTTGGGGAAGATGCCTGTGTCTGTCCCATTTGGGAAAATTTGCGACATTTTGCTGAAATAAGGAACATTTTATAAAGTATCATTCATTAACACTGCTAATCCATTAATTTGCTTGAACTGAACAAGGGGATGAAGGAAAATCTTAATTTAGAAATAGGACATTTTGTACTGACTTTCTGGTTTTGAGTCTTATTTTTTCAGGTGATTTTTTCATAATTCCTTTTTGGGAATTTAAGAGTGACTTTTGGGGAAAAATAGAGGAAATTTGGCATTGGGAAGGGGAAACAAGGGAAAACCCCCCCTGATCAGTCAGGGGTGCTATTTAAACAAGTAATTTAAAAAATTACCTTTTTAAGTAACTTTCTAATTCTGCCTTCTAAAATAATTACTTCTAAAAGTAACTGATTTACTTGCGATGTCCATGCAACATATTACTTATACAAGTAATATACATAAAAAGTAAGGCAATGGATGGTTTGTAATGATTGTAGCATACACATTTAAAGTTCTCAAGCTTTTAATTGTTGTAAGGGCTACTCATATCAGTAATAATTGCTTCAGTAACAGAAATATCAAGGTAAAACCATTCCCTTAAAATTACTTATTTAAGTAATATTTATTGAAAGGGGCTTATCTTTAAATGAAAGGAGTAAAGCTTTAAGCAATTATCGTAAATTATATTTAAAGTTTATTTTGAAAAGGAAAGTCTGAATTTACAGGAAAAATTAATGCTATTGAGATGAAAATTCTGTGTAAAAATCTACAAGGTAACAAACTTGCACAAATTTGCAACTTTTTAGGTGAAATTCGGCTACAATTTCGGCTATCTTTCTTAACTCAAACAGTTTCTTCTGAGAAAGTTATTTCCTTTTGAAAATAATGGAAGTGCTCTTGCCTTCTACTGCTGTACTTTCTTACTTGCCATAGGAAATAAGACATTATTTAACTTTTTATGTGAAATCATGGGTACATTTGATAATTACTTGTAGAAGTAATTTGTTAATTACTTGTTGAAGTAGCACCCCTGACTGCTGATCTGGTCTACAAATCTACTGACCGTGCAGCTACTTTTTCATTACATTTTCCAATTGAAATTAATATCTTTGGATAGATCTCAAACTCTCGTAACTAACGGTATATGTAAATGTTTGTGCATACAATATTACACTCACAGTGACAGAAAATAAATTTAAATGGGGACTTCTCTATGTTAAATTTAGCATGATGTCGCCGGTGTTTAACATGGGGTCTATGGAGGACCTCAACGACGGCACGCTAAAATTAATTTAACATAGAAAACTCCCCATCTAAATCTATTTTCTGTCATTGTGAATGTAGTATTGGTTGTACGGACATACAATTTACACCGTTAGTATTACTGGTCGGGCAAATATTATCGCCACTTTTTTCAAAGTTTTTTGCTCTAAAATATCTAATTCTTCATGAAATGAAATGAAATTTGCACAGAAGGAAGAAGAACCCTTAATACCAATTTCTTCCAACTTTCATGAAATTCTGATGATTGGTTTTTGTTTACCGACAATTCATGAACGTAAAAGTTCGGCCATGTTTGAAAGATGGGAGGGTACATATTATCGCCACCTCCACCTGTTCTTACTGAAAATCTTGAACTTTTTCGACGAAATTCACATTATCTGAATCTTTGAGCAGTCTTCTTTTCGTCTGTGAAAAATTGATGCAAAAAAATTCAAAAACAAAAGAAGTATTGGAAGATTTAGTGACCTACCCTTTCCCCATGGGGGCGGGGGAAATACATTCAGATTTACGGAATTTCTATCATAAAATTCAGTATTTGCAGGTTATGGAATTATTTGAAATTTTTTATACCCTTTCATGATTAAAAGATGTAATCATGGTGAAAAAATCAAATTCCTACATCAACCATGTGCCGAGATATTAATGAAGTGGCGATAATACGTGCCCGGCGATAATATGTACCCGACCAGTGTATTTTAAAATTTATCTCCCAATATGTTTTTTATTCGTTTTATATTTTGAAAAATGAGACAAAACTTCATTTTTCCGATTTCTGAAGTGAGCTGGATGGACAGAAATCGACCAATAGGTGGTACTTACTCTTTTGATGTTATCTTTACTTCCTGGATGGAAGAACTTCTTTGTCATGTAATTGTTGAACCCCTTCCCCATCTTGAATGTCTGTTATGATCGATTGTATGCTAAAAATTCACAAAATTATAAAACTTACTAGATCCGTTTTGGAGGAAAATGGAAAACAAAACTAGAAATCAAACCTGCGACGGTTCCGGAAACGGAATTCAGTTGCACAGGAGCTGAGTTGTCAGCTTTGTCCCCTTCAATCTACTGCATAAATAAGCAGACAAGGTGAAGACTATTATGTCGTGTTATCTTATAAAATTTTATTTTGTGAAATTACTATTGTCAATGTTCTTTTATTTCGTAGATTGTAGATTTGAAATAGAAAGCTGAAGTGGAAATGACAGAGTTACTGTTCTTTCTTTGTGTTAGACTTTGAACTGTAGTACAGTGTACGGTTTGTATATGTTGCACTGTGTAATATAATACCTATTTTACGTTTTCTTGGTGTAAGGAAATATTTGTATTCAAAACTTTTAATCTATGCAGTTGTCACTTTAAAAATATTGAGATGAATTGTTTAAGTACATGGGGTAGAAATGCACAGAAAGTCAGAATATTATAAATAAATGTATGGCGATACGCATCTTTTTTCTTTTTGAAGAAGTCGATCTTTAGAAATTGAACAACAGACTTAAGGATGATCTCTGTATCCATTAAGGCACGGTCCATTTGATATTCAGGGGGGGGGGGGGCTTGGGTTTTTTGTCAGAGCAAGATTATTTTTTTAGCCCCGGACCGGGGCAAAATTATTTTTTTCTTGCAAAGTTGGAGCAAGGAAATTTTTTTTATAACAATTGATGTGAATTATATTGAGAATGTGTGTGTTTTTTCAATAGAAATTCTTTTTTTTTACTTAAATTACTTTAAACATTACTTTATTTTTATGTAAAACTTGAATTCACTTCAAAACTGAGAGAGTTAAAAGATTTTTACAATATGTAATATATAATTTTCAGTATACAAAATGTATATAAGGTCATGTAACATGTAAGAGGGCCTGATGCAAGTTTTTACATGTAGAAATGAAAACTAGTGAAAAACTTAATTAAATTCTCCTTCCAAGCTTGTATATAAAATTAGACACTATGGTGATACATTTGTACATGTATCTATAAATAGTAATAAATTATATTGATAATGTATTTAAGCATTTTACTGTGTGTTCAGTCACATGCATATACTTTTGATATTTTCAAATATGAACTTGCCATTACAGAAGAAAACTATGGCGAGCGAAGCGAGCCAAGAAATGTTTATAGAAAGTAAAAATTTTCAGGAATTTTAAGCGAATTTTATGGTTATTCTTCAAATTCAGATTACTTGTAAGAGCAAGATTATTTTTTTCTGTCACACCATAAGCAAATTTATTTTTTTCATCAAAATTCAGAGCAAAATATTTTTTTTCGAAAAAAACCCAAGCCCCTCCCCCCCCCAGAATATCAAATGGACCGTGCCTAAGGAGTCTGAATTTTTTTTCATAAATAAATAATCGATAAGAGAATTTCATACGTGTCATTTGTACCTATATATATTGCACTTTCCGCGTAATTCTGGTATAAAACATTCTGTTTTATGTATGAATAAAAATTCGGACTACTTTTCAAATTAGACAGCTTTTAAAACATCTTAAATATCTAAATGAAAGTTTGGTGGCAATTTACTGTAATGTAACCTGAAGGTTATATTATCTCCCCATTAATGCACCCATTATGGATTCTTTGATTGATTGCCAATTTGATTTACTGGGTTATCTCCCCTTATGGATAAAACTTGATTGATTGCCAATTTGATTTATTGGGTTATCTCCCCCTTATGGATAAAACTTCTGGAATAATAATTTTTCTTTATTTCTGTTTCATAGATTTTAAGAAAATGAAGTAAATAAGTTATTTTATAAAGCTGATTGATTATGTTTGAAGTTTCTGTTTAAGTTAATTTTCATGTAGCCTGCTTAAAGCATTAGGATGATATAATTAGTGTCACATTGTCTGTCTGGTTTATTCCCGGAATGCCCACATTCTTTGATGTACCAACAGGTAGAATTGAATTATTTTGTGGGCATTCCGGGAATACATGAAATTACTAAAACAACACTTTGTGGCGATTAATTCTATTACCCTAAAACTTTTCAATGTCATAAATGTGAAGGCAAAATGATACAGAAATTATACAGAAATGTTTAATTTCACTATTTTTATTTTAAGTTTCTGCATTTTTGTCGATGATATTTGTTTTGTAGCACTACAAGAACATGCATGTTTCACATTACATGATAATACAGTTAGCGGCGGATTCAGCCAGCGGTACATGCCCCCCATCCCCGGCAGTGCCTGGCGTAGGAGAAGGGGCAGCGGGGGCACATGCCCCCCCCCCCCCCCCCCCCCCTTTGAAAAGTAGGGGGAGCACAACCATGTTTGTGCCCCCCCCTCTTTTCAATCACAAAATTTTATGATGCATTGACATTGTTTAAAGTAGCAATATTTTGTACCATAAATCTACAACTTTTCGGTCAATTTAAAAAAAATTTCTTTGGCTCGCTACCGCTCGTCAGTTCTTATTAACTTTCTGAATAATTTAGCTATTCTGATCCATCCTTTATACACATTACTTTAACATGTTTAACAATGTACATGAAGACATTTAACTCAATCTATATAGAATATTATTACATGTACTTGTGAATGATAGAGGGTCTAGAAAGTATTTTCTGATGAGTCGATATTTTTTTAAGCTTTCCCTACCTCCCCCCTCCCTTTTTTTTTTTTTTTTTTGCTTGTTAGAAATTTTGGGATTTTGTATTTTGTGCCCCTCCACTATAACAGGCAGAGCTACGCCATTTGAAGGCGCATTTATGACATGCTTTTGAAAGCATTAAACTACTGTTTCCTAGATAAATCTATGAAATTAGTCAGAAATGGCCCCAAAACATCACCAGAAACAAATTTTCCGAAATTTGATCGGGGATAGATCTATTACATAGTCGGCAAGGATGCATTGCTGCAAGGTCTGTTCACTATTGTCTGTATGTTAAAATACATGTACACGTTTCAGAAAAAAAAACCTACGTGGAGTCATGTTCATATAGGATTTTCTTCATCTGAGGGATGAATCGGGAAAAACAGTCCCTGTGCAAGTCATAAAACACACACATGTCTTTACCACATCTTCGATAAAACTTCTATACAATTGACTTTTTTTTTTAAGATGCAGTGTCCCTGAAAATAAATATTATTGAAAACGTAAAATTTATTCCAAAGGATCTAGATAGAGGATAAAAGGAGCAATAAAAAGTTTTAATTGAAAATATGCGGTAACGACCATAATATTGTCGACTTTTTAATAATTAAATCTCCATATACCTCTATTCTAAAAACTCAATTCATTGTAGGTGGCGCTAGTGAAATGAATTAGAGCTGGGTCAGGTCCCGCCTGGAATTTTCAGAAATTGCTGATTTTTTCCCGCCCTTTCCTTAGAAATCTTGAATATGTTGACTTCTGCATGCCGTGAAAAAAAAAAATTATCGTTACTGACACTGACCGAATCATGCGCGCCGGTATCCCTTCTAAATTCAATTCAATTCAAATACTATATATAATTATTATTGAAAAAAATGCGGGTTTTTTTTCTTTTCAGCTATTTCAAAATGAACGCTAATGCTTCTCTTATCAAATTCATTTAAAAATCGTCGTCAGATTCATCAATACAACAAAAAATACTGTTGAAATTTGAAAATCTTTTTACCTGATTTATCTGATCACATACGGTAATTAGACCTTCTTAATTGATTAAAACAACACCCTTTGTCTTTTGCATGTGGGCATTCCGGGAATATATTTCATTAAAAATGTGGGCATTCCGGGAAGACACCGTCTGTCTGTCTACCTTTCTGACAGACACACTTTTATATAAATAGCTTTGCCTAGTAAGCTGATGTCATTTTTCATAACTTGCAGTGTTTTTTCTCACTTTTTGGGGAAGGGGGTCAGAGGGCCGATATGACTGGGGGAAAATATTCTTGAAAACTACTCATAAGGGGAATTTTTGAATAAACAATTTTTTTCCAAAAACTTACGTATTAGATAGCATCAATATAATTGGAATGGCTTAGTAAGTACAGACATGTACATTAAAGGAACCATATTCTACTATTAGGATTATGATTTTGTTAAATTTACACACTACATGTATTTTAAAACAATATTTTGCCAAAGACAAAATCTTTTTTAAATTTATTGGGGGAAATTTCTCTAACAGGAGGGAAAAATATATATGCTCCAGAGAGAGGGGAATGGGGCCATAGATATAGCCAGTTTTCCCAGTTATTTTTTTTTGGGGGGGGGGGGGGGGAGGATCGAACTGCTTAATTATTTTTTTTTTTTATAAAAACCAAGTAGCTGTAACCTGTTACTAATTACCGGTAGTACTGATCATGAACAGTTGCAAGTATGAATCTGAATACTCCTGATGTTGTACCCCTTCAATAAAAAATCTTTTAAAAAAGATTAAATTTATGTAAAAGGATACAAATATGTTACAACAAAGAAAAACTTAATCATATGCATCTTTAATCACAGTATGATAGGAAACACAGAATATACCGGTACATGATCATAATGATATATGCCTTTTTCAAGATTTAAGATTTATTAAATTTCACCAAACTTGTTGGCATACATCAACACATAACAAAACAAATATGAGATCAAACAAATTGACTGCATGCGATAAGTTTGATGTATATAAAGTGTCTGTGAAATACATGTACTACATACTTTGAATTCTTAATATCTCATGATGAATAATATCCATGTAAGTTCACTTTGACATCGTATGTATTGATAAGAGATACCTTCTTTCGATTGTTTCTCTAGACATTTCTCCAAACAATCTAATCTATTAGCCTCTGACTTAGTGAATGTTGAGATCTATCAGAGATGGATGGGATGGACATGGATGCAGACGTCCTCTTCGGAACTGACGACGAAAAAACATTTGCTCACCAGAATGATCTCCCTTCCCTGCCTGTCCCGGACCTTGATCATACCTTGGATAGATATCTAGATTCAGGTATCAATTAATATAAAACCAAGATGATAAAAGTTACATTATGATCAAAGAAACATTATTTAAGTGTACGTATTTCGAAAGCAGCATTTTGCCAATTTTTTAGAATTTCTTAATTATGTTAATTGCCAATTAACTTCAGAAAACTGAGATTGAGGTCTGAATTATTTTGAATTTTTAATTAGAGTCACATGATTTCTGATTCACAAAACATTAACTTTAAGGTAAAGTTTACTATGTAAAAGATAAAGAAAATACAAGTGAATAGGAAAACACAAAGAAAGCCTTGTACATATATTATAGATGAGGCAGTGGACAGGGTGAAAGGGAGGGGGAGGAAGGGGGAGGAAGGAGGGAGAGAGGGGGAGGGAGGAAAGGGGAGAAAGGAGAGGAAGGGGGTGGGAGGGTGGAGGTAATGAAAGGATGAAAAGGAGGGAGAGGGAGGGGGAGAGAAGTATCCCCTGTCTGCCCCCCTAGATATTGTTGAATTAAATTTTGTAATATGTATTATTTTATATACCTTTAATCTGTTAATACATGCATGTTTTATACACAAGTGATTAAAGGATAATTTACGGTTTTATTAATGTCTTTTCAGTGAAACCTTTCCTTACATCTGATGAATTCCGACAGACTGAGTTTATTGTTCAGCAGTTTAGATCAGGGATAGGGAAAGAACTACAAAGAAAATTACAGGAAAAAGCTAAAGGAGAAAGAAATTGGGTAAAGAACTTGAAGTTTGTTATTATTCCCTAATACCCAAGATCGCAAATACAGCTCGTGCAGCGTGTCTGTTCTGATTTTTCATTTAGTCACATACCTAAACCATTGTTCAAAACTTGGGCACCTTTTCTGCCCAAGTAAACTGATGACGTCATAACAATGGAGAACAATCGAAGTGTGCGCGAGAACATTCGTATAGTATTGGTTAGAAGTATTTGCAATCTTCCGTATTCAATAAGAGAGGCTCAGCATAGACAGAATCAAATATTAAATTGAAGGCATATTGATTTAGGTCTTTCAGTTCATCTTTCAGTAAACGCTTTGTAAAAAGCATGTATTTCGCTACTAATTTTTTTTGTGAAATGATTACTTGTTTCTTGATTGAAAAATATGAATAAGCCAATAGATATATAGAGATACAACAAAACTTCTATTCGATATACATGTAATATGTATATGTACTCAATTTCCATTTCCTTTCCTCTCAAAAGTTGGAGAAATGGTGGGAGGACCGGGCGTACTTAGAGGGACGTTATCCTGCAGCTCCCCTGGTAAACTTTGCCGGCCTGGGACCGTACATCTACCATTACTTCCCTAAACAGGAGGGTACCCAGGTCGAGAGGGCTTCTTTCATATCACACTTCATGCTCAAATTCTGGCAGCTTATTCGCAAGTGAGAAATTCATCTGATTCTTCTTTCAAATTTGTAATAAATTAGTTTCTTGACAATTTTGTTTAAAGTAAGAGGTCTTGAATTTTATCATACGGTTTCCAGATGTCTGATTACATATTTTCGTGTCATGTCCCATTTTAATTAACACCTTGGAAAATTGTCATCGGACAAAAAGCTCAAGTTTTAATAATGATGTCACAATTTAAATCATGCCATTGGAGCATTGTTCAAACAAAATGTGCCATCGTGAGGTTAAATATTCCAATATTTCCATTATTTGTATTTATAGTAATGTTCATCATGTGGTAAAAAGAATCTCAAGAGAAATTTCTGTGCTGAATTTCCACACCAATGGGATGTAATTTTTGGAACTTTTTGTATTTAAGAAATGATGTAAAAGAACAAACTATATTTTTTTCAGTGAGAGATTACGAGTAGATAAGGACATGGTTAAAGGGACCAACTTCTGTATGAACCAGTTTTACAAAGCATTTTCTACATGTAAAATACCAGGAATTCAAAAAGACACTCTTTCTTACTGCTTCAAAACAAGTGAGATTTCTATGTTGCTATGCAATTAAAAAAGAATTCAAAACTTGCCTTCTATATTCTAAGAAAAAAGGAAAAATGTTACTATTCAATATTTGAATTGGTTCAATCTTAGGCAGTGGTTTCTATCCTTTATCGACTAGCGGACACCCAGATGTGATGTAGATGTTAAATACAAAGTCGGTACACTCTGTACAGCAACTTCTTGTAGCATTCCTAGCAGGCCACAAATGCCACAAATGCCATGGTCACCATGGTGTTGTGGTATGAGCAGCCTGCTTTGTATTCTAGGTGTAGTTCCTGTACAGAGTGTACTGATTTTATATTACTGAATAGATTATGTGATCTGGATGCTATGGATCAATAAGTAATATTTTCGTGGTCTGAAACAGTGCTAACACATACGCCTGACTTTACCTTTTACATTCATATATTTCAATCCCTCCATATAGAATCAGAGGGGCCAATGCTGACCCACGTGGTAGTGTTATGTAGGCTGTACCTTTTACATTCATATAATTATTTCAATCCCTCCATATAGAATCAGAGGGGCCAATGCCGACCCACGTGGTAGTATTATGTAGAGGACTTATCTTCACAATGCCAGCGGTAGATAACAACGAGGAACCTCTAACTCCCCCAGAGTTTCACCTCCAGTACCAGAGGATTAAGGACATATGCACTAAGCTTGGTGAAGGCCCGGGCCTCGGGGCGCTGACTGGGCATCAAAGGACCAACTGGGCAAAGGTGAAAGAAGTTTTCAACTTGTCCATAAGGGTTTTGACTATTTTAGAAATGACAATTTTTAAATGTTATATATAGATACTGTATTAGTTTGCTAATGGTAAACATGTCTCAAATTCAATTCATAATACATTTAAGTGCATACAGCTTAAAGAAAGTGTTGTTTGTTGAATATTGAACCTTATACCATCTGACAGAATTAACATTTCTTTCTTTCTTAGATTCGAAGTCGGCTGCTAGCCCTACATCCTGAGAATTACCACAGTCTAAAGACGATAGAAACCTGTTTGTGTGTCGTAGCTCTAGATGATAACAGCCCTAGAGATGTATCCCATGTAAGTACATAAGACTGTCTTTACATAAGCAGAAACATTTGCTTGTATTTTCTTTTGCAGTATTGTGAAAGTGAATCTTCTCACTCGAACTGACTTACCCCTGATAATACTGACTGAGCTATTAATTTTGTTTTTACATTCACAGAGTCAAACTTTTGCAGTACAAAGCTGATAGCAGCAATAGCAAAGCTTAATACATACCAAAAATTTCTACAAATTATTACTGTTAAACAAAGAAATGTAAAACAAGAAGATCTCATAGTTGATCAAGGATACATGTATTCCTGACTAATTGTTTTCATAAGTAATTAACATTTTTTCCCTATTCTAACTTCAATTTCTCTATTTTCAGTTATATGAGCTTGGATTGGCTGGTGATCCCACCAATCGGTGGTTTGACAAATCTAACACTCTTATCTTCTTCAGCAACGGAATCATTTCATCCAATTGTGATGTAAGTATGTTTTATACATGTACGTCATCCATATCCCAACACAACTTTACACGAGAAATTAAAATTTGGATAAGCGTCAATATTTATACATGTATGTCAGATGGTGTCATGAAGGGGTGCTGTAACAGTAAAAGTAGCTTCATCTGTGTAAGTTTCAAATTACAAACGCTGTGTCTTCACTTTTGATGATTATTATTCAGTGGTAGGAAGCTTGGCAGGAGTTCTATGAAAGAAACATACATGTACATGTAAAAACTAAAATTATATAATCATTTTTTCTTGTATGAAGATTGATTAATATTCAGGGTTTTTTTCATTGTTTTTGGGCCGAATTTAGGCCCCTTCGCAATGCCAAATTTCCTCTATTTTTCCCCCAAAATCACACTTAAATTCCCAAAAGAAGAATTATGAAAAAATTACCTGAGAAAATAAGACTCAAATACCTGGAAGTCAGCACAAAATGTCCTAAGTCATAGAGCATCTTTAAGTTTTTCATTCATCCCTTATCATGCTTATTAAGTTCAAACAAACTGTATTAGTACATGTAGTGTTAATGAAAGATGCTTTTTTCAATTTCAGCAAAATTTTTCCCAAACAGGACAGGCACAGGCACCTTCCCCAAAATAAAAAAAAAATCCTGAATATTTACCAAGACATTATGTCATATGAAAAGTCAACTCGAAGTATAATAAGGAGTTGTTAAAAGTTATTTGAGTTCCAAGAAAATTGTTGGAAAAAATCTTAAAGTTAAATAAAATCTAAGGCTGTGTGGGATTAAGATTTCATCTGAAACAAATGCAAATTTCAATGGTCCAGATGTGAGGCATCATATTGATTCTAATCAATGTAACATTTACATGTATGTACATAGAGGTCATATCATAATTCTTTTCAGAACTTTGTTTTCTTTATTTCCATAAGCATGCCCCAGTAGATGCTATGGTACAAGTAGCAGGCACATTCTACTGTGATCTCAAGGTCAAACAGTTCAAAGGAAAATGGCAGGTCAGTATGAGACTTACATGTATGTGTGTATAAATAATTATAATATAATAATATAAATAAATAATATAATTTTTGAAGTGAATTTAATTGATGATCTCATTTGAAATATGTATAAGTAGTTTTCAATGGTAGATGCACATATAGATTTAAATAAGACTACACCATTTTGTCAATATCTATAAAGATAGTTTAAATATGATAGATTTTTTGAGCGAATAGCTCTAAGTGATCACTTGATTTTTTTCACGCTAGAGAGCCCCGATTCCGTACATGTATAATTTGAAGCACGAACCAATCAAATCACAGGGTTTTCAGCATCGTGACGTATTAAATCTTCTAATCAAAGTGAAGGGCCGGTGCTGCTTCTATGTATAAACGATGTAATTAGAATCAAGCTGTTTTGTTACGTACAAGCGCATGGTTACATGTATGTAGAGAGATGAACACTAACTGTTAAAATGGACAGGAATATAAACATGTAGAACAATGTACATTCGTGGATACGCATTTGGGAGGGGCCAAAGCAGTACGGGTCGTATACGATGTACCTAGCTAATACTAACTAATTTTAAGTACCTGTACTGATCCAATTCCCTGTCCTTTTTCTGTTGGACCAAAAATCGAACATCTGATAAGGCATGTATATACATACGTACGTCCCTGATATGAAGTTAAGAGAGGGTGAGATATAGATTTGCATTTCAGTATTATTCTATACTTGCATAAACATGTCTACGAAGGAAAGTTTGTTGACATACAGCATAAATGATACATATTCTGATATTTAGCTATTCGCTCTCAGTACCTTCAGTGCTTTGATTTTAGACTAGAGCTGTAGAAATAAATACTGTTTAAACCAAATAGATCTACTGAAAAAGAGTCTTTGATAAAAGTGTTTGTATCAGTTTTTGTCCCCCGCTTTCGCGAAAGCGCGGGGACATTAAAACCGGTTCGTCCGTCCGTCCGTCTGTCCGTCTGTCACAAAAACTTTAACCTTGTGCATAACTTTTGAATGGTAAGTGATAGGGCTTTGATATTTCACATGTGTATTCCTTGTGACAAGACCTTTGCATGGATACCAAAATTTTTGACCTTGTGACCTTGACCTTGGACTTTGACCTACTTATTAAAAACTTTAACCTTGACCATAACTTTTGAATGGAAAGTGATAGGGCTTTGATATTTCACATGTGTATTCCTTGTGACAAGACCTTTCCATGGATACCAAAATTTTTGACCTTGTGACCTTGACCTTGGACTTTGACCTACTTATTAAAAACTTAAACCTTGACCATAACTTTTGAATGGAAAGTGATAGGGCTTTGATATTTCACATGTGTATTCCTTGTGACAAGACCTTTCCATGGATACCAAAATTTTTGACCTTGTGACCTTGACCTTGGACTTTGACCTACTTATTAAAAACTTTAACCTTGACCATAACTTTTGAATGGAAAGTGATAGGGCTTTGATATTTCACATGTGTGTTCCTTGTGACAAGACCTTTCCATGAATACCAAAGTTTTTGACCTTGTGACCTTGACCTTGGACTTTGACCTACTTATTAAAAACTTTAACATTGACCATTACTTTTGAATGGTAAGTGATAGGGCTTTGATATTTCATATGTGTATTCCTTGTGACAAGACCTTTCCATGGATACCAAAATTTTTGACCTTGACCTTTGAGTTCGACCTACTTATAAAAAACTTTAACCTTGACCATAACTTTTGAATGGAAAGTGATAGGGCTTTGATATTTCACATGTGTGTTCCTTGTGACAAGACCTTTGCATGGATACCAAAATGTTTGACCTTGACCTTTGAGTTCGACCTTCTTTTCAAAAAACTTTAACCTTGTCCATAACTTTTTAATGGAAAATGATAGGGCTTTCACATTTCACATGTGTATTCCTTGTGATGAGACCTTTCTGTTGGTAATAACATTCTGACCTTGTGACCTTGTCCATGGAGGTTGACCCACATTTAAAAACTTCAACCTCGACCATAAGTTTTTAATGGTAATTTAAATCATAGGTCTTAAATATTTCACATGTGCATACCTTTTCATAAGCCCTGTCCCTTGGAAACAAAACACAAGTTTGGACCTTTTGACCTTTTCTTGGAGTTAATCTTTCATATTTAGAATGTTGATAATATATGAGATATATTATTAAAACTTAAGAATGGGGGGATGTCTGTAAGCATTTCTTTAAAGACAAACACCCAAAAGCGGGGGACCACAATTCCTTGAATTTGATTTTATAAGATATAATGTTCAAGTAAGAGTAATGCAGCCTACTTGTTATTTTGACATCAAAATATTGATAGAAAATTGATTGATTGCTATGTCAGATATCTGCAATGTCAAGGTCAAATCAAGATCTTATATTCAAGGTCAAATTGCATCCTATATAATAACCTCAGACAAGTAAAAAAAAAGGGCAATTCATTTTCAACTTGTTATTTACAGTCCAATAGACATACTTGCACTTGTATTTGCAGGATAAATCATCATCAGTAAGTTCAAGGTCAAAGACACATTATTCTATTTTTGGAAAATTTCTGTGATTTTGATATCCTCCCTTTTATATTTTACAGGGTGAGACTAAAGTCAGGGACCTAAAACCTCCAGAAGAGTTGAAATTCCATATTGATGATGAAGTTGTACAGGGAATACAAGAAGCCAAGACCTTGTTTGGTGCCATAGTAAGCATGTGTACATTTATCTACAATATGCTCACATTTGAATAAAACACAACTTACTGGGGCATCTGAATTTAGTACATACATGTACATGTTTGGTTAGATTTAGTCAATATTTCTTGTTTACAAGTTTAATGTATCAGAAGAAAAACAAGGAAAAGCAATCTACATGTATTAACAATTTTTAAATTAAAATACTAGTAGATTTTATTTTGAATAAATACATGTTTACATGTACCTTCTAAAAGAAATTATTCAAGATTTACATGTATTTTATGAGGTGAGGGAAGATTTACGTGTAACATTTAGAGTTTCAGAAACGTTTAAAAAAAAACCCAAATTCTTTTCTTTATTTTTAAGATCTTGAAGTTTGGTTCACTTTTCAAAAATTTTAGAAAAATTAATTTTATTAGTTGACAACCCAGCTTTCATAGATTATACATCTTAGTTCTAACGGAACATAATTTCATTATTTTGCTAAATGACTTTGATAAATGTTTCCATTACATTTATTATACTTTTAATTTATTCAGGCAGAAAACTTGAAGTGTAGAGCTGTTGTGTTTGAAGGGTATGGGAGAAAGTTCATAAGAAGTCTGAAGTTACACCCAGACACACATGTTCAGTTAATACTACAGTACGCATTCTACAAACTCCATGGCAGGTAAGAATTGTGTACCCAGACATACATGTACAGTTAATACTACAGTACACATCCTACAAACTCCATGGCAGGTAAGACTTGTGTATCCAACCACACATGTTCAGTTAATACTACAGTATGCATTCTACAAACTCCATGGCAGGTAAGAATAGACCACTTGCCAAAATCCATAATGGCTGACAAAATTACAAAAAAAGTCCAAGGCAGGCAACTTTCGCACACTTTTTCATTCTTACGTCAGAATAGAATTGTGTCTTTTAACAGTGACGTCATAATGAAAAATAACGCCAAAAGATGTTGACTTGGACATTTTGAGTTTTTAATCAAGATCTGAAAATACATGTAGTCTATTGTGCATTCATTTTTGCAGGTGTCAGTCATGTATTGGCCATAGGAAGATTAATGGATTAGAAGTACATGTAGGAATTTTGTGCTTGCAGTTTTGTATTCCTGCATGATAAGAATTGTGTATTCAATTTGGCTAGTAGGAAAAGTGTATTAGAAGATACGAAATGCATGAATTGTTGGGTTCTGGAATCACACATGCTGTCAGAATTTAAATTCAATCATGATTATCATAAATTGAAAAAAAATTGACAGCATGTGTGATGTCAGTTCCCATCGTCCATGCAAGGAAACAAGCTAGACAATCTGTGCAAACATATGGAAATGGCTACAACAAGACAGTTGACCATGCACACAGAAACACTGAGAATGTAGATATAGTACTACATACATGTAGATGTATACACTGTATCGTCGTCGGAACCAATGGTCGGTCACGCTAAACTCACAATTTAGCGTGACCGACCGTGGGTTCCGGCGATGACACTGTACATGTACCGATATTTCAATATTCTGTATATATTTACAGGCCACCTCCAACGTATGAGACAGCTACAACACGACAGTTTTACCATGCTCGTACAGAGACACTACGATCCTGTACCGTAGAAGCTGTGGAATTCGCCAAGGCAATGTGCAACAAAACCTCTGATGTAAGGGGCAGACTACTCTTAGACTAGTCAAATGCATGTATAACAGATTACTTTAGTAAAATAAGTCTACGCAGAATTTTTTAATGCATCAGACATAAGAAAACCACTTGACATTGAGTCGGAAATAGCTGAGGATGTTATCAGACCAGTTTTGAATTGTCAAGATAGGTCTAATAGTCTGATGAGTTCTGCAGTCTGATGAGTTCCGCATATACTGTAAAATAAAGGCAGGTTACTCTAATCATGCACTTTCAGACTGAACAAATACAAAACTTTTTTGTATCGAATCAATTATCACTTTAAATCTTCATCTATTCTGAATGCTAATAATGGGCAATCGTAGTACATAGAAATATAGTATTATCATAATACTAGTGTCTTGCTAATAATCAGTAATATACCAAAATAAAATTGCATTTTGAATTGTGCTCTACTTGAATTGAAAGAAATATATGTAAAATCTGTGTGTTTTTTTTTTTGATACATTAATTCATAGAGGACGCAGTCCGCGCCGCAGGCGCGGACGTAGTCCTCATCAAGGTAACACGTGTATATATATAGGGAAAATCGTGTCTTTCAATTGAATTCTATGCAATACCTATAGGTTCCAAAACCGTGGTCAATGACGTCATTCTCCCCATTGCCCATTTGATCGGCGTGAAGCGCAAGCTTATTTTTTTGACAATGTCACTTGACGACAGAATGAAACCCATCGATGACCAAGATTTCTCGATCTCCTTTGAATATTCTTCGTTTGGCTTACTCCTACAGTGTCCCAATGTATGATTTGTACTTTGCTTCACGTAATACTGACATTGCACCATCATTTCCAACATATATCATGTTTAGTCCGAATATCCTCTATGACAATAACAACGTGACGTCAGCATGCGACGCGACGTCAGCATACAACTTTGTTTCGCGGACTTTCTTTCATCGACAGCTCCCTCAGAAAAATCCATGGATAAACTCATAATGCTTGGAGAAAAAACAAACACAAAAATATTAGCGCGATCAGCGACTTACCGAACTTCATTCTGCTTTCGAGGATGATTTGCAGCTGATAGTTTGATACCTGTAGATCGAATAATGTGGTTTCTCTCCACATATATAAGATCTACATGTAGAATATACAGAAAATCTATGCAGTGTAAATCCCAACACAAACTTCTAAATGTCTGCTGCCTTTGGTTCTGTTTACAACGCGTCACAACTTACGTCATCATTTACAGTATTTAGTACAAATAGGTCAACACAGCTGGGGCTGTTCAAAGCATGAAGTATATTTTTTTCTGTCAGAAATAAGGCTGGGTATTTTTTTTCCCTTGGAGGTAAATCATAAGGGGATCCAAGGTAGAGGGGTGAAGGCTTCAGATTTTTTTTAGAAAGGGGGGGGGGGGTTGATTGTATTCAAGGGGGGGATAGGGCCGGGTAGATTTCTAACTTCTCTCCTCCTCTCCCCTGTCCCGCTCCCTTCTCCCATCTCCTAACCTCTCCCTCCCTTCTGCCTCCCTCCAGCTGCCTCCTTCCTCCCCCTCCATTTCATCCTTGCCTTTTATGGGGGTGGGGAGCAGACATGGGGTACCCGCTCTCTCCGCCCCCTTATCTCCCCTCCCACACCCTTCCTTCTTCCCCCTCCCTCCCTTCCTCCCCCTCCCTTTCACCCTCTTTTAAAGTAAAGGAATGAGCAAGAATTTTGTCTTCAGATATTACATTGGAAAATCATTTACATTATTTAGAAGGGAAAATCCTGTAATACTAATGTTATACTGTACTTAATTTGTAAGTTTTAACCCCCTTTTCAAGATCATCCCATAAAACGATATATTTCTGAAAACACTATAGACGGCGCCGAAAAGGAAGTTTTCTCTCTCTCTCTTCTACATTTTGAATGCTAATTTTTTCCGGTGAAAGTAAAAGGGGAGAGGGGTGGGTGGGTGCAAGGAGGGATACATACTCCTGATACGACAACTGACATTTCATCACCCAATGAATTTTAAAAAGTAAACATTTAAAAGTTTAATTGAATTCATTGAATAATCAAGATACATGTTAATCTTACAATATATAAATACTTCAGAAAACAGTAAAATTCTTTTTTTCTTTTTTTAATTTTAATGGTTTGTGCCCACAGTTTTCTTGCCCGAGTTCTCTTTTCCTTGGTTTTCGTCAAGGTCCAAGGAATTAAAATGTATAGATTAAGATGACATCACTTAATCTTTTCTTATCTGTCATTTATGTTTCAAAATTAAGCATTGCGATTTCATGTTTACTGATTGTTTTGTGACATTGTGAATTGATTCCCCGCATTTACGAGTTATGTGCATGCTGTCGATCTAGAAATTGTCTATAATATCCCCTCTCCTGTAGATGATTCTGGATTCAAGAAAAAAACTAATGTAAGGCTGATAAAGACGGTAAAACTGATACCGGAAAAAATAACAAGAACACATATTGTATGACATATTTTATTCTTATTAACTTAGTAAAAAAATATTCAATGATGTATGGTGAAAATTGGGTATTAATTCATTGAAATTATATTTCATCTGCGTCCTCACAATGGCGTTGCCATAATTCATATTATAATATATGTCAGTGTAAAATCATCCAAACATATTTTCACTTTGTAAATGAATTATTCTTTATAGCCTGAAACCAAGCGTCAGTTATACTTGAAGGCAGCCAGCAAACATAACAAACTCATGTCAGAGGCAAAACAACTCCAAGGTAAAAAAGAAAACATTATTGTAAATCTTGATTCTTCATATGCATGTAATTGTACTAGTGTTTCCAGAAATACCGTAAAACCAGAAATTTTCGCAAGTATCAAATTTCACGATTTTATTGTAAAATAGAGTGTCTTTATTCTCCCAAGTACAATTTTTCATGATTCCTAACGGTAATTACAAACAAATATGTTCAAATGATGTTACTGTTCTGAAGCTTTCTTTATTGAAGTTTTAATTAGTTTTATCATAAAAATACACTCAATTCACTCCTCATTACAGAGAAAAATGACACATGTACAATATAAACACATGTAATGGATATACATGTAACAATTTATGATTGTTATATCCATTACATTTGTTTACCTTATCAAACAGAATTGTTCACGAGAATAATTTTTCCCGATTCCAAATCTCTTGTGAAAATAGCGAAAATTAGTATCTCTCAAAAATTTCTGGTTATACGGTATTCAGCAACAATTGAAAATGTTTATTGAAGGATAAGCTATTGAAAATGAATTTCATTAATATTTTCAACTCTATGGTCACTAGTCTATGAACATCATGAGATGTTTCTCATTTTATCGCGTTGTGACCAATACCTTTTAAGTTTAATTGAAGTTTATAGCTAGGCCTCTCATATTTATTTATATATTATCTTGCATAATTATAATGATCAATGTAAGTTGTTTAACAGACAACTTTTAGGTTTACAGCTTAGACTGTTTTGCTCTTTTTACTTTTTATCATATTGTTGTTTATTTTTCCTGTATATGATGATGATTGTAGGTTGTGACAGACACCTCTTAGGTTTACAGCTTATAGCCGAAGAGGAAGGCCTACCCACACCATTGTTATATAAAGACCAAGCTTTTACAAAGAGGTAAAACGAGGCTATTCTATTCCTTCAAAATTCTTTCTTGAAATTCATAAAGAGAAAAAACATTAACATATCAATTCAACAAATGCTTGTCTGATGCAACTTTCCACCACAATAAAATTGTGCTAAGATAAACAATTAGTTTATGTACAGTATCTTTCCTGTAAATGAGATGGTTTCATCTGCATTACATACTTGATATTTGTGATGATAAATTTCAGTGGTGGTGGTGGTAATTTTGCCCTGTCTACCAGTTTTGTCGGTTATACCACTGTGTTTGGAGGTGTAGCACCAATGTTGGAAAATGGATATGGAGCATTCTACCATATAATGCCAGATAGGTAAACAAATATTCTCAATTTGTTTTGTATATCATGAAAAATCTCATTGAATATCTTTTATCTTCTTCATGTCTTCCTCCTGAAAAGAAATTGTTCAATCTGACCCGTTTAAGGACCATTTTCGCATCCTGTATTTGTATTAACATGTACTTGATAATAGTTCCAAGTATTTAAAAAGCCCACAGGAGCTTAATGTAAATCAATTTGTTTAAGACTATATAATAATAAGAGTTTGTTACCTGTATAGCTGTGAAGTTGGATTTTCAATAATTGAATAATTGTGATAGAAATAAATTACATGTAAGTACATGTATATCAGATAAGTACATGTAACTGAACGAAGGTTCCCGTACGTAGCTCGCTCTGTATCTTACCAAAAAAAAAAAGAAATAATAAGAATTTCGAAAATATTCATACTCTACATGTATGTTTCTGTCCATACAAGCATGATTTTGATTTTCTTGATCACTTTCAGCATTGGATACGTTGTAACTGAATGGAAAGTAGGAGTAGATACAGATGCTGACAAGCTAGCTGCTCTCATATCCGAAGGTTTGACGGAAATTGCCGAAATACTGAAACAGAAGCCTATGACGGCAGCCAAACTATAGAGACTTAGTGAAAACAAATCTAAATTTAACTTGCGATCATTTCATTAGTGCTTTTGAATGAAATAATGTGTAAGTTCAGTTTTAAAAAGACTACCAAATCTGTGATATGACACCAAATTGTATGGAATGGTCTATATGACACACATGTATGTGTACATATTTTTTTTTTTATTTGTAATTTTTTTTAAACATGATAATTTAACTTAACAGAGTTTGCAATATCTTTAAGTATTGGCACTCCAAGTTGAAATTTGAAAATATTATCAAATTAGAAAGAGTGTATTAGCACATGTATATTTAAACAGCTCAATTGCTCATTTTGCAAAAGTACATAAGAAAAGTACTGTGATAGTTATTTTATCTACAGCTCTGAAATTTTATCGCCTCTTAGAAAATTTTGGTTTTAAGGCATTTGTTATCATATTCTTAGATTTTAAAGACATGAACATTTTTTTTTAGAATCAATATTTTCATTCCATGAATAGAATTATGCTCATTTTATAAAACTTACACTGTACATATTCCTAAAACACATGTACATTTGTATTTAAGTGTTATTATATATACCTTGACAGGGATTTTTTACTTCATTTTACGTGAATTTAATGCAAAAGCACAAGCAATGCACAAGAAAGTTTTAATTTTAAATTGAGACTTTTAACGACTTTCCCAGTCTATAAGTATACATGTATATTCATGATATTATCACTTTCCCGGTTAAATATACATGTATCTAGTTTATAATGATTGTCTTATCTAATATTACATGTACATGTATAATTGCTTTATATAAAAATAGAAATTGTGTGTAAAGTATTAACTTGGTTATTGTGTGTCTTCACGTAGAGTTTCGTCAAATTCGACGCAAAATCGTATAAAAATTGACAGATTTTCGCAAGCGAATCAACTTTGGCGCCTTTTTGTGACGTCATAGACAATCTGACGTCAAGTTTTGGACTCGCTAATATTAATGACAGATCTTAATCTATATATACACAAAACATGAAAACACAACAATGGCTTATGAAATCGCTCTAAAATCACGGCCAAATAGGGGGCATATTGTATTTCTTTGTTCATGTACATGTATGATATAACATGACTGTAACTAATGGCAATATGACAATGATTTAATCAATCTAGAGAAATTTTATTTTTGCACTTACATGTACCAGACATGATTTCACTGTTCAACCAAAAATCTAAATCTGAAGGGGATCAAACATAACAATTTTTCACAAACATAGACCCTGTAAAACAGAATTCTTGAGGCTAGAGGCTTCTGAAATCTGGGAAGGGAAATTCTGCTTAAAGCAGAAAATAATCCTGTTTGAATTTCATATACATATCCTTTACCAGCAACCAAATCCTCATTCTTTTATCTTATGCAAGATATGTTATACTTTTCACTTGTTAATGTCTGTTTTGTGTACAATGTATGTTTTTTTGTTTGTCTGTCAAGTACAGTTTCATCAAAAGATTGTGAAAATGAAGCTTTAGCGGTTGTGAAATTTTATCTCTTTTTGGTATTTCATATTTTTTGAAGAATCTAAAACAATTGATTTTTTCCCTAGGAAATTTAGCACATATCTGATAGAAATAAATCATTTTGTTTAACTTGGTTTAAATGTCAGTATGTCTTAAAGTTATTTTTCTCAATTTCTGTATAACATGTGCCTTAGACAAATGATGAGACAGCCTTTCGATACCGTGCAATTTTATTTCTATGAAATGTCATAAATGAAGGAAATTTACCTTACAAGAAACCAGCTGTTTGATATGTACTTTGGATATTTGATTAAGAGAATTCTACAGCATTGTTTAATAAAGCAATTCGTAGACATTTGGATTTTAACACAGAAACTTGACTATAAACACAGTAGCTGTACTATACTGTGTGAACTTCTTCATCCCCACTTAAGTTATGCATAAATGCATGTTAAGTGTTGAACCATACTGCAGTAATATTCAGGAAGATGGGTGCTTATAGATATATTGTTATTCAAAACAAGCAGTATATCAACTTGTTATACAGCAAAATGTAAAAAAAGATAGTTTTTTGTCTGTATACAGGATCTTAAAACTGGTGTATTTGATGTCAAGCACTCTTTAAAAAAGAAAAATGCCATACTGAAAATGTGTAATGTGTCTCAAAGAGAAATAATATAAATTTTTGTGTGTAGACAGTACAATAAAATGTAAAGAATTTGCATGATTGTGTCGAATGAAATTGTATTTATAAGTACTGTAAATTGGTTTTTATTCGTCAGATACCAATTTTCGTCATTTTCTTCAGTGCCTTCCTTGACGAAATTACGTACCAACGAATATATATACTCCTGGCAAAACATAAATTGTAGTATGTAAAAATTGAATCAGTCTCTTGTTAAACTTAAATATAAACCGGGAACACTGCGGAGGAGGGAGGAAGAAGCTGAATGTTCCAAGTTTTAAGACATTGTTAAATAGTGTTATTACGACACGCAAATGACAAATCCATGAAAACTGAATACGGACACAATGTCGCATATAAATGTACTTCTAATTACTAAATGATATGTTTTCACAGCAAGGTAGGTGATATACCTCTCTCTGATGGTTTGTTTACTGATAATTGTTGAACAAACTAGGAAAAAACAAATACGGCGGATTTGACGATCTAAATGTTAAGTTGGCATTTGAACAGACGAATTTACATTTTAGGGACCCTTGGATGACGAATTTACATACTGATGAAATTGTCATTTTTAACGAATTGACGAAAATTGGTACTGACGAAAATAAAGCAATTTACAGTACTTCATAGAATATACATGTACATGTATATGAAGATAAGAATATTTGGTGCAAAAATTGTATTTGAATTTGGTGCAAGTTTTGGTGGAAATTGATAATGAAATTCTTCGTGATAATTTACTGATTAGACATTTCAAATTTGGAAAGATAAGGAATGTAACCTAAATGTTAGTTTCAATAAATTTTATTATTGAGAAATATCCACAATTGGTTTATTTATGTTCACTGGATACATCGTATAAGGATTTGTACTTGCAGTCTGCACAGATCAAGTACTTACAAACAATGTAGTTAAATATTGAATGCATAATGATAAATCTCCTTCTTGTAAAAGCTGAAGTGGAATGCTCATTTCCTGTTTGTCTGACTGTCATTCTATTCCTTTGATGGACTTTTCCTCTACAGTTCATTGAGATACATGTATGCAGTTTAGCAAGGTCAAGATTGACAAATAAATCCTTGGCTGAATTATGGTTCCTATTGCCATTGATGATGTAAAATTGATTTTAGGTCATTATGGAGTGTTTATTCCACCTATCATCATTGAAACTTCGATATTCTTATTCACCATGTGTCAAGGACGTGCTCATTTCATTTTGGAGTCTAAATGTCAAGGTCATAGGATTTTGATGGTTGAAAATTAAATAGTTTCTTGGTCATAATGTAATGAGTATTCCATGTATCATATTTAGATTTTATCTGTCTATGACATTCATTGATGTAATGTATTAGTTTTTGGATCACAAGGTTTTAGGGTATTGATGATTCGAAATGGTTTCCAGTATAAATGTACCATGTGGATTATGTATTCCAGATAACATCATGCAATTTCATAAGCTAAGTTGGTGATGACACCTATTGATTTGGAGTTTCAAAGGTCAAGGACTGTCACTGGAGACAATTTTGAATGGTGCAAAGATTTGAGAATGTAGAGTGCGTAAACCAGGCACCTATCATCATGAAACTTCAAATACTTACCTGCGCTCTTCATGTTTCAAAGATGTGCCTAGCATAAAAGGTCATAGGTCAAAGTCATTGATGCGTAAAAATTTGAAAATGGTTTTTCATCATGATAAGTATGATTTAAACAATTTGAATTTGAGTATGAATCTCACTTATCACATGAAACATCCATCTACTTATAAGTCAGCTTCTTGTGGAGTTTTGGATCAAAAGGTCAAGGTCAAATGACTTGGTGAAGGTGGTGCATGTACGTTTCACCAGTCATTTATCATGATTATAAAACTTCATACATTACTTTAAGCAAGTCCAGGATATTTCAAACTATTTTGAATTGTAAAGGTTGATCAAGTCATCAGACAAAACAGTACGTCATTTTATGGCATTCTAGATCTATTTAGAGCGGATTATTTTGTCCATGTTCAGATATTTTATTTCCTTCCTTCCTTGCTTCCATTCATCCATCCATTCTTCATCCATCCATCATTCATTCATTCATTCATTCATTCATTCATTCATTCATTCATTCATTCATTCATTCATTCATTCAAATTATTTATCTATCTATTCATTTATTTAACAATTTATGTTGAATGTTCGTTTATTTTTTTTTTTGTTTAAAAGCATTTTTTTCATCGTCACTTATTTTAACGAGAGTTATCTTTCTTTCTTCAGCATGAACTTTGACCGTGTTTACGCATGTGAATAAGAAAAAAACCACATTATTTATTGAATATAAAGTAAACCCTCTGTAAATAAGGTTTGTATTATTTAATCATTTCATATTCCTCTTCCTAAATAAAGGCCTAACAACACACAGACGCTGTCAGATAATATAATAATGCACAGTTTAGCTCGAATTTACTCCGATTGAAGATTTATGTTTGGTAACTGATTTTTCAACTTAATTTGTGTTTTATGACAATCGACAGACCTCCAGTTTGTGCCGGGCTGAGGCAGGTGCTTGTCTCACCTAAATTAGCTCGAATCCTCACCTATTTTGTTCTTTTCTGGAAGTACTGTATATGCAGATGAAGTAGTTCGCAGGTGCCCGGTCCGGGAGTCGAACCCTGGCCGTCCGGGTGACAGTCAGACTCGTTGCCGAGTGAGCTAAAGGGACATCCCAATAGCTCAGTCTTAGAACTTGTACTGAACTATTGGTACCTGCTACTACCGGAACCACTACACCCTTCCCCCTTTTCTGTTGAGGGCCGTGGGTGTACCCCGCTGTGTGGCCACTCTCCAACCCCTGGCAGGGTTCTGCCTCCTCTCCTGCAGATCAAGCTGGCCCACACACACCAATTGTTCACCTCGTCGCCAATGAAGTAGTTCGCAGATGCCCGGTCCGGGAGTCGAACCCCGGCCGTCCGGGTGAC
This sequence comes from Pinctada fucata, assembly GCA_028142955.1. Classification (NCBI taxonomy): domain Eukaryota; kingdom Metazoa; phylum Mollusca; class Bivalvia; order Pterioida; family Pteriidae; genus Pinctada; species Pinctada fucata. The sequence goes on from AP027114.1 coordinate 39,435,046, forward strand.
AGTCAGACTCGTTGCCGAGTGAGCTAAAGGGACATCCCAATAGCTCAGTCCTAGAACTTGTACTGAACTATTGGTACCTGCTACTACCGGAACCGCTACACCGACATGCAGTATGATGTGCACATAATTTTAAGTATGTTTTACTTGTCGCCAATCCCTTGCTATATATGCCAGTGTGCGAAATTAACGGTGGACCGATAGACAATGTCTATAGTTATTCTGGTCGGTCTATAGAGATCAAAAACTCGGTAGACCGACTTGTCTATAGGAAATCTGACCCGAGTCATGTAAATGTTTGCTCTTCGCACAGCAATAGCTTAGCAAGAGCAGGTAAGGATATAAAATTAATCGGTCGTTTCTCAGATACCGCCGCCGATGAGAATTTTTTATTTCAACTTCAGAAAAAAAACCAGCTGTGTGTCATTTTTAATCGAACTTATAAAAGAAGTTAAATTATCCAAAAGGTACCCGATAAATATTTAATTGTAATCACAGCAAGTTCCATATTTACGGTAACGTTAGGACGCCTTCTGTTCAATATTTTACACGTGAATGGATATAAATATTTTTACGTGGCCTAAATCCAGCCTATTTATACTACCAATTATTATTTAAGCACCTGTAAAACGTTGATGTGTTGTAGTACTTCCGTTTTTTATTGTCCTTTCGTCATCTAGTCTTGGTCCCGATGTCTTTCTTTGACCGGCTGAAATATGTTGAAGGTGCACACCCGCGCACAAAAGGAAACCTGGCATGTGCTAGTTCTAGTGATGAGTCAGATATTGACAGTGAATCTGACAGGGAAATAGAACAAAATGAACTTGAAAATGAAAATCCCATCACACAAATTGTCTACCAAATTGAGAGAGAATATAACTAAATGATTGGCAGATGATTTTAGCATATAAAATGCAGTAACATTCTGATTTCTGTGCCTTTTTATATCGGTCTATAGGAAAATGCTGAGGTCTATAGGAACTAAAATTACTGTGGACCGAATGTCTATAGGACTTAAAAGTTAGTTTCGCACACTGATATGCAATAAATATGTTTAAATCAAATCAAAAATAATTCTATTATGAAATGCCTGACCAAACCAGCCTTTGTCTTTGACAGTTATTGGGGCAGTTGGTGGCTGAGTAGGGTCATGATAAATCCTTTATTGAAAACTTTAGATTTCAGCGACCCTCTGTAGAGTCGCACGTTTGTCTTTTCCTATCTGAATCCCTAAACATGTTTGCAACTATTGACACATCACAATCACCAGATGAATAATTTATTAACCAACCTCTGTTGTATTTACACAACCTATGTAATTCCCTTAGATGCAACTGTTGATTTGTACGTGTACCATATCTGCATGTTAACGCTCGTGACGTCACAATGCTTAAGAGCCGTGATGGCTGTTCCAACCTGCAAACTGAACCCGTGGTGACCTCAATTTTTACGTCACATTTTCAACCTAGAAAAGCGCGATTTTGGAAAACTTATGAAATAGCCATGGTGCATATGTATAGAATAAATGTCATAATCATGATAATAATTTGTGTTTTATTATGGGTATGCGGTACACAGCAAGTGCATTTATTGCATGTACGATAAATGCACTTGCTGTGCACGTAAAACACATTAAGACTCTTATATTTTGCCATTGCAATGTGTCAATAGTCGCAAGGGTGATTAGGCAACTCTTTGGAGGGTTGCTGAAAACTATTATGGTTTTCAGTGTATAGTATTTGTCCTGACCCTACGCAGCTCCCAACTGCCCAAATAACCATCAGAGGCTAGTTTTGGTCTGGCATTTTGGACTAATATAATTCATCATTCAATTTCAAACATCACTGACATTCCTTTAAAAATTGACATGATATGATTACTAGCTTCAATATTTAAGCGATTTTTCGCCTGTCCCATACTTTGTTTTTATTTAATTATTTATTGTGTGTGAGAGCTAGGCTTCAATTGTTTCCAATAGAGTGCTGTGGCGCAAGCCATTCTATTTGATCTTTCACAATCGCAAGGCTACCACGGGATGACGAGATATTAGTGCATATTATAATAATGAAAACCACAAAGGATATTGCACTTCTGTGTCAATCCTACGTTAATAGCATATATTCCTGTCACCAGAACGGCAGAATTCCTTGTTTACTCCATGTTCTGCAAAGATAATTTCAAAAATCTTTCTGGAAAAAGCGTCCAGTAAGGTTTTCAAATATTCTTTGTCCTGAGTAACTTGAGTTATACATGGAATTTTACTGACACATGAAAGCTGAAATTTCTTATTGGTAATGTAGGTTTAATTAATATGCAATAGCATCTTGTAATCTGGTGGAAACCATGGTAACATGTGATTGTGATACATGCACACCGATTAGAATCCTGACGTATATATTTTATATCTACAGATGTAGGTGACAGTGACAATCTACTGACATGGAGGACGAGGTAAGTTTGAAGCTACGTCAAATTTTATAATTTCAGATTTGTATGCGTTATTCGGTTTGCCGTCTGTTCAATTTACAGAGTTACCTCCCATTTGGGTCAGGGACAGTGTCTGACTTAACTTGATGCTTCATGAATTGGGACAGCAACAATAGGTAGTAACAATATTTTCTATAAAAACATTGTATTTAGATCTTGTTCTCCCCAAGTTTCTACAGAAATTAATGAAGTTACTATTAGTTGTGGTAAGAAACTGTTCCTAATTTATTAGTAATTGCAAAACTTTGTATATCAAAAAAACTGGATTCATGTATGTTGAACATCCAGTCATACAAACCAGTTTCTTTCATGTAAAAGTCTCGAGATTTATTTGTAATTCCAATGAAGCAGGTAAAGACAAAGTGCATAGACCTACCAAAATTACTGTCCACTAGCTTTTGCAAAACTGGCTGATAGAAAAGGTCTAACATCATATTTTTGCTATATGAAATGCTTTAATAGTTCTGATAAATAGTGTGACATCATATCTACTTTCAGGTGAAATTCAGGTAATTCTTTTCGTTTTCGTCAGGATCTCTGTACATTTTCTGCGTCTAATTGGCTGTTGTTTATGTTATGATGTCATACAGTTTTACTTATGTGTTGCTTAGCAGGTCATTAAAATGAATAAACTAGGACACTTGTTCTTCACGTAGTATGGTGGTTATTAATTGGTGACATACATATAGCTCTTACATTCATCATGTTCATGGTGTATATTCACAAGGTATCTGCGCAAAAAAGGAAGTGTTTCAATTTTGCCATGTTTGCCACAGTCAGCCTTCTGGATATTAAAACTTCAAATTTGGTTCACCAGAAATGCAAATAAATCAACAAATTATAATCTAGGAATTTGTAAAGATAATGAATTATATTTAAATTATATCAATCTGCTTTTTGCAAACTTTTGAAAATATTAGATTCTCCAAAATTCTTATCTCATCTGTGCGAGTCTATGTTTTTCATAGAATTAGTTCAATTAGACAATTACAAATGAAGTTTTTAGCTCTACTGGTCTCAGACCAGTCGAGCTTATGCGATCACCCTTCGTCCGGCGTCTGTCCGTCTGTCCGTCTGTCCGTCTGTCTGTCTGTCCGTCTGTCCGTAAACAATTCTTGTCCGGACAACTCCTCTGAAACTGTTAGAGATAGAAACTTAATTCTTTTTGTATTTTACTTGGTCCATGGTCTAGTTGTGCACCTGACATTCAGTTTCAGTCCCTGACTCCCAGGGTCTTAGAAAATGGGCGTGGTCATTAAATTCTATGTAATTTTGTCCGGATAGCTCTTCTATCACTATAAATGATAGAGACATAATTCTTTTTGCAATATGATGGGTCTGTAGTCTAGTTGTGCACCTGATATTTTGTTTGAGCCAATGACCCCCAGGGTCTTAGAAAAGGGTGTGGCCACTTTCTTTTATATTATTCAATATAATCTTATGCTTACAGCGCTGACACTATAAATAATGGAGACTAAATTCTTTATGCAATATGATGGGTCTGTAATCTCGTTGTCCACCTCATATTTTGTTTGAGTCTCTGACCCCAAGGGTCTTAGAAAATGGGTGTGGTTGTTTTCTCTCTATTAAACTACATGTGATCTCATGATAGCTAATTTCCCAGAATTTATGGATAATAGTTAATTGATTTATTCCAAAATATTATCGGTTTGCAGTTTAGATGTCATTACAGTATTTTACTTCAGTCCCTGTTCCCTAGGATTCTGGAAAATGGGTATATGGCTATTTTCTCTTACCCTATCTACATGCATTTAGAGTACATAAGTGACAGAAACTATAAATAAACAAAGATATTGCAATTTTACAATATTATCATAGATGAGTCTGTAATTTAGTTTTTCTCATATTTTTTTTGGGACCTGACCCAGGATTTTATCTTCAATTCTATAGAAACGCTAGGGGATAGTTTCGGAATTTCCTCTGATCAATCAATCAACATGAAAATCTTTTCTATAGTGTTTATACAGTGCAAGAAAGATATCAAATAGTCAAAATGCATGTATTTCTCACTTATTTTTTATTTGTTTAACATGTTTAAGGTGTAAGATTTTTGGGGAGAGTAGTGAGAATTTTTGTTGCAAGAGTAGAATTATGTCCGAAGTGATCACAGACTTGAGCTGTGCTTTCTGTTAAATGGGAACACCAGAATCACAAAGATTGATCATTTTATCAAATAAAATAGCAATAATGCATCCTTCACATTGCCAAATGAAAGGAATATTGTGCTTGTGTAAGTTTTTTTTTTGAGGGGGGGGGGGGAGGGGGGAGGTAACTAGAATGTCCTAAGTGATCACAGACTTGAGCTGTGCTTTCTGTTAAATGGGAACACCAGAATCACAAAGATTGATCATTTTATCAAATAAAATAGCAATAATGCATCCTTCACATTGCCAAATGAAAGGAATATTGTGCTTGTGTAAGCTTTTTTTTTTTTTTTGGGGGGGGGAGAGGGGGGAGGTAACTAGAATGTCCTAAGTGATCACAGACTTGAGCTGTGCTTTCTGTTAAATGGGAACACCAGAATCACAAAGATTGATCATTTTATCAAATAAAATAGCAATAATGCATCCTTCACATTGCCAAATGAAAGGAATATTGTGCTTGTGTAAGCTTTTTTTTGGGGGGGGGGGGGAGAGAGGGGGGAGGTAACTCTTACATCTTTCTTTCTTCTTATAAATTCCTCCACTGCTTGGAGTACCACCCCCAATGGGATGTAAAACTGTGTGGTTTGATAAAATTTTTCATAATGTTTACATTAAAGCAAGTGACACATGTTTTAATAGAAGATAATATAACAAGAGATGCCTTATTGCCATATCTACTATGTGTTAATCAAATTAAAAAAAAAATAAAATAAAATACTAAAAAAAATCATTTGTAAAAGCCGACTCATACAAAAATATTTCAACCCAGGAAAACTTCTACCAAAATTTTCCTTTATTGCCATTTGACAATATTATCATATGAGTCTGAAATTTAGTTTTTCTCATATTTTATTTGGGGCCTGACCCAGGATTTTATCTTCAATTCTATAGAAACGCTAGGGGATAGTTTCGGAATTTCCTCTGATCAATCAATCAACTTCAAAATCTTTTCTATTATGTTTATACAGTGCAAGAAAGATAACAAACAATCAAAATGCATGTATTTCTTACTTATTTTTTAATTGTTTAAGGTGTAAGATTTTTAGAGAGAGTAGTGAGACTTTTTTTTGCAAGAGTAGAATTGTCCTAAGTGATCACGGACTTGAGCTGTGCTTTCTGATAAATGAAAACACCAGAATCACAAAGATTGATCATTTTATCAAATAAAATAGCAATAATGCATCCTTCACATTGCCAAATGAAAGGTGCTTGTGTAAGTTATAGAAGTTGAATTTGTAACAGGAGAGGGAGAGATGTGACTGTACCGGGAATTGAACCCGAGATCTTCTGCTATCAAGGCAGACGCTCTTACCAACTGAGCTATCTGGGCACAATGCCCGTTCCTGCCACACTCCTCTCTACCGATTTTTCAGGTTTCCATGCACTGGAAACCTCACACAAAACTCCACTTCACCTTGAGTCATTTAGTTTGGTGCCAATTCTGTAACAGGAAAGGAAAAGATGTGACCGAACCGTGAATTGAACCCAAGACCTTCTGCTATCTGGGCAGACGCTCTTACCAACTGAGCTATCTGGGTACGATACCTGTTCCTGCCATAAATTAATGGTAATAAACTAATGTTTCAGGCCTTTTTGTCAATTGGACCTCGAGTCATTTTGTCCTTTTAAAATTTGACCAATCAAAAACATCATTTCAGCCTCATGCAGATTTTGAAATATTTTTCTGAACTGGGATATATGGTAGAAATGTTTTCTATAGAGGATCAAATATTTCATACCGGTATGTAAAAATATTTTGTATTATATTTTATTTAATAATTAGCTTCTGTCTACATTAATACCACATTCGCCCTAAAAGTTCATGTTCTTCATTCAATATTCTATTTACATTGTTTTACATTTACTAAATAAATAGCCTAAGACCTTTTTAGGTTTTAGAACAAAATGGCCGATTCTTTTAAAATTTCACTCGGTAGGCCACATGTCCTATTATATTTAATTTCAATCTGAAACTGCCTGATTACTTGATCTAAGTATTTTCACGGGTCAGTATAAGAAAGAAGGAAATATCTCTTATAATAGAGTATCCTATGCAATACTATTTCAGCTCAAATGAGAGGTTATTTATGCCTTTAGTCTTAATTTTATAAAAGGGCATATAGTGGTAGGTCTGTCTGTTCATCTGTTTGTCTATCCATCCGACTGTCAGTATATCATTCCATTCAACTAAATTCTGATGAAAGGGTATAAGATAATAGAGCTGTCGTATATTGCATGTCTATGAACCTTGAGAAGGCTCATCTTTTGGAGCCAAATTTTTAACCTTTGACCCCATCACTGACCTTTGACCCACATTTTTTGAAAAATAAAAACATCTGTTATTTTAGTTTTGATACATATGGTATGTTATACATGTTGTATATACACGTTTTTAGTAATTCTCTCACATTCTAGAGAAATCTAAGGCACGGTCCATTTGATATTCTTGGGGGGGAGGGGGGGACTCCGTTTTTTTCAAAAAAAAAAATTTTTGCTCTGAATTTTGATGAAAAAAATTAATTAGGAATTGATGGATATGCATTGGCATGTGGTTGTTGGTTCTAATAAAAAAAAACTTGATACACATTTATCCCGCCTCTGGCAAATTTCTTGCAATCTGATTGGTCGAGAAGAACCAAATATTATGTTGTATTATTTTACTAACAGAATATTATTTTGATATCCTGCTTCTACTAAGATGCTTTATGCTTTTGACGTCACCAAAATGCTTTAGAATATGTTGACGTAACATACACAAACCAAAAGCGATTCAGCGGGATAAATTCGTTATAGTGTGTTTTACAGGGGGGATACAGAAATATATTAGGTCGATGAAAAAAGTGGTATTAGGCAAGGTGAAGTCCAGCATTCATTTTCTTGAGTGTATATGTACAAATCAACCAGGAGAGCTTCAGTCTCATCAGAGACTTCTAGTTAATATTTGTACAGTGTACCTAACCTGCTCGTACTTAAAATGTAACAACACCAAACATGTGAAAAGTTTGAAATTATAGAATAAGATATTAAAAAATACATCCTTGAGATATATTGTGATTTATAGAATAGATGCTTTCGATTATAGACATATCCTTTGCTCAAATCAACTATTACTTGTAGTGATAATTTCCCTAGATTCAATGCTTCAACATCGGATGCACCAGTTGCTACGATAAAAATGCTTCTGTCTTACTAATTGAATCATTATGTGTGAGATGTCAGTATGTTTACAGGTAATCATAATGAAACCATACAAATGTTTTCCCTGAGGAATAGAGATGTATCGTGAGTTGTAAACATGTTTACAGTAACTGATCTTAGCACTGAAAGTCAGGGACTGGTTAAAAGGTGCTCTCAAATTCATCAATCTTGCCCTCAATATATTGCCTGCCAAAATCCTAATCATAGATATTTGAACTTACATACGAAATGTACCAGTATACATCTTATCATAGCGGTTTAGCCACCGAAAAACAGATATTTTTTTGACGTAATTAGTAAAGTAAGACCGTGTAATTAACCGTAGAAGATAATGGGTGTTTACAAGGTTCAGCCCATCTTTTATCTGTTGGATGTCAAGGTCAGATGGTTAAGGTCATCAAGATCACACGAGGTCAGGTCCCTGGGACGTGCAATACAAGATACTGTCATTTTGTATAGAAATAGAAAGTGCTGTCATCCATGATAAAACGTGTTCATAGGTGTAAAATGAAGAAAAATGTTAAATGGAGATTCATAGTTGTTTTATGTAGGCTGATATTAATTTTGTTTTTCTTTTCATTAAATTCACCAAAAGTGAAGTTTCGGAATGTTATATGAAATTCTGAAATTGTTATAATAATACATTCTGCGAATCGGAATGATATAAATGATAAATATATAATAATCCTGATGTATTAGAGGTATCTGTCATTACATGTTACAGCACTCAATTAGCATTATATATGTATATGTATAAAAGAGCTTGAAATTTGATATAGAGAATTATGCACATGAAGAACAAACTCGAAAAGGGTCTTAAAAGGTTAAAGGAAATTCAGTGGGATTCAGTGCATACTGTGCAGCATATTGGAGATAATACCTTAATTTTCTCTTTGATTCAAGCTGTTTTAAGTCGAATTCTTGGCACTGAAATTATAAAATGGAGACTTACAAACATTCTATACAGGAAATTGGGCATAACAAGGGGGGTTTCATTACATGTATTACAATTACAAAAGCTGCTTGAGTGTATGAAATAAATGAAAACCCCATACCAGTTTCTGATTCAGGAATTATCTTGCAAAAGAATTCCAATTTGAATTATCTAATCTTCATGAAGATATTTGATTTCTTTCACACTGGTGTTTTTGGCTGTCATACTGCAGTCTGTAGGGAATTCAAATTATTGTTACGTTTTCATGTTATTAAGTTGGAAGATTTCTTCTCCCAAACTTAATTAAATTGATGTAAGATGAAATCATGTAATGAGTGCTGCCTTTCTGTAGATCTGTCTGTCTGTCTGACAGTCATGCCCTTACAGTACTTGAATCATGCCCCTTCCCATCCTTTCTTTCTCTCCCTACAACTGTAAGATAATTCTGAAATTGCAGCAATTTCAAAAATTGTTACTCCAACATATCTGTACGGAGTATATTATAACCATGATAAGATGGGTTTGAAGATAGTTTGTTTTAAAGAGGGATCCGGATGAATCTGAAGTATACAAATATAATAACAGTCAACAAATTGCTCTGTCCCAACGTTTCGGCCGAAGCCTTCTTCAGGGTGGAGTCCTTTTCGCTGGATGACATGGTATTCGTTTTCAAATTCATCAAAACAGTCTTATAAAGAGTTCAGTTCAACTTGCGCTTTTTTTATCGATATCAATAATGACGATATTATTGATATCATTATATCGATAAACAAATATAATCGGTATCATTGTTATATTTGATTCCCTCATATTGGAATATACTAATTTAGTCAATCTCAAATTTTCAAGATCTGCATTTTCTGCACCGTACAATTTGAACGTCATTTCAAGATGTTTCCATCGACATGCTAATTGCACCAGATCTGCCACAGAACCTTATACCAATATGTTACAGACACTTGTGAGTTGTGATGGTAATTAATTGCTTGGCCTTTTGTGTGCTCTGAAGCTTAACAAAGTATCCCTCCCATCTGCTACCTGTGGATTGAGATAAAATCAGGCCTCTGTGCACCATCTCTACAACCTTACACACTCAGCCACTGAAACCAATAGGTAAAGGAAGCGAGCTGCAATTAATATTGTGGAAAACAGAAGCGAGAAGCAATTAATTTCACAGAAAACAACTCATAATGTATTGTCAATACACGTTTATGTGATTTATATATACTGTTTGTGCGTTATGGATGACGTAGTACGTGAACAGGTGGTGAGGAGGCGGCATAAACCCCGGGGGTATCAGGCGTGGAGAAGGGGGATACAGGTTAGATTTACGTTAACTCAATCTGTGTGGTACTGTTTGTTATTAATTCTGTCTATGCAAGATAAAAAAGATATCCTATGAAGGGGGAAAGGGGGGGGGGGGTCGGACTCCGATTTCATACTAGTAGATTAGTTGGCAATTTTGCTATTGGGAGGGGATACCTATAATTTAAAATTAAAGATTTTTTTTTGGGGGGGGGGGGGGGGTTCCAGATCGACATGAGGGATGTTTCGAACACAGCGTATGATTTTGAGGTAAGTAAACGAAAAAATGGAAAAACAGTCATTCTACAGAAGAGTCCAGGGATTGAGATGTTGATCCTGGCACCCCGTCTTCTAGTTCCGGACATGGTTTGGTTTTGGGTAGAAAAAGTTTTTACGATTTACACTGGTTCTGAACTCAAGAGGTACAAAGGGAATCCAATGACTTGAATGATGGGGAGGCATATACCATACATTCATTTGGTTAAAAAAGTATTTTGAGGGGTTTCCCTGCTTTTGTCATTTGGAGGAGAAACAAGAATTGTGTAATGTGGGAGTTTATTCTCATACCTGGTCGATGTGATCATGGGACAAAGTTAAGGTAAAATCATTATAGGGATTGTTACAGTGAGAATGAGGATCGAAACATTGTTTTGTAATAAAGTTTTTAGCTATATTTCTTCCCTGGGAAATGAATAATCGGCAATCAGACTATAATCATATACAAAATGTAGATGGCCGAGTAGATAACTACCGATATACACTGCCATCCATAAATTAGTAGACGCCATTTCTCTTCATGTTGCTGTACAAAAATGAACAGTTACGAATCCATTGCTGTATTTTAATTTTTGGAAGGAAACTGTGGTGGTGAAAATTATTTGAATCCAATTATTTTGGAACATCCGTCAAGTTCAGAATGGAAAAAAAACAGATAATTTTTTTTTTAATTTGGAAAGATGGCCTTGTTTATTTATCGATGGCAGTGTATGAATAACTAGGTAAACAGATAAATCTAAGGTGTTTAATCTTACAAAAAGTAATGTTAATTTATCGCCATGATGTTAATCATGTTATGTATACTTTGACATGTCACTATATTTCTGTGAATCCGTTATTTTCACCACGGCCAGTGACTATATCATTAACAACATTGCATGAATATAACATACATGTACGGGTCCTGACCCTGTATTTACAGGTCAGTTATGATTATTACGTGATTTGACAGATCATTTTGGCCTGAGGTAGGAGTTGACCATCATGGCTTTGACCGACAGATGAAAGGTCACCTTTAGTACTGAACCTACTGACCTAAAATGGTAAGGGAAAGCGAAATCGGGAAGGTAGGGGGCATATTGAGCTGATTGACTGAGAGGGGTAAGGGAAAAGAAAATAGGGAGGGGAGGGGATAACCAAGTATCGATACTTGAGCTTTTTGACTTAGAAGGAGGGGGTTAGAGGTCAAGTGAATGGGTAGTGATATCAATTTTACAACAATAGGGAATATAAGATTTATTTCAGAACTTATTTATGTCCTTTATTTATTTCTCATAATTACGTTATGTCGGGTATGTTGATGTGTAGGTAACTAGAGAAAGAGTGAGAATGGGGTGGTGGGCTTACATCCCTCTTTGACCCCCTCCCCCCTCTACTTTCTTCTCACCCTGTCCGACAGTAAAATTTATCTGTTGCTTCCATTGAGTCATTATGTTCTTGTTTTGCCGCTTCAGTTTGTAATAAACATCGCTGACGAAGATTGCATCTAGAAGGAAAATTAATGTAGATTTTTACATTTTATTTACTCTTTTATTTGCACGGTGACGTTAATGCGATATAACGAAATCACTTTCCCCCGAGAATCTGGAAAGATAAGTTAGACAAATAAATATATAGAAAGGATGTTCCGTGTGACCCCGTGCCATTCCACCGCTGATAAAAGCAACAAACGCATGCATCATTCAAATAAGAATTGAATCATCTCACCCAATGAATTGAAAGATAATCTCCCCGACGTTAACTGCGGTTGACTTTGTCCAAAAGGGTGTAAAACCCCGACACCCGCTTCGTGTTTACATAGATTTTACTTGTCATTGCGGTTAACATTGGTGGGAAACATTTACCGTCTATGAGAATTTGATGAAAATTGACCCTCCAAAATTGTCTAAGTATTACATTTTCTACACTTTCTTTGGCAAAGATACAGCATAGAGTGCATGCAACTTCCTTCACGAAATGGGGACTGGAGTCATGAATCAAAGGAGGGGATCTCCAACAAAACTCGGTTGCAGCAACCACAGCAAAACATCGAAATACCTCTAAACAAAAACACAGAGTAGACAAGCACAGAAAACACCAAAAACACATAAATCAACAAGACCAATGGGCAATAGGTGCCGACTAAGGACGACAGATAATATGAACTTGTCAATACGTGATCTACTTTACATCAACCAATTCTTTTGGATTTTTTTTTTGGGGGGGGGGGGTTAAATTGTCACAATATACGAAATTTATATCAATTTATTAACAACAACCCCCCCCCCCCCCCCAACACGCGCGAGCGGAATTCTTCGTTTTACTCTTATTGATTAAACTGAATGGTCAGAAAGTAGGTCTTCACGAATTGTTCATTTTGAACAACGTGTGCACTTTCTTCAGCACAATATGAACAAAGTCTAGCTCTGTATATGAAATCATAATAATGTATATTTATGTTCTCAATTTATCATTCAAAAAATCAGCTATATTTTGTGGGTGCATATTGTACTTTCAGTTTCTGTGTACGTGAGTCTTCCTTTATCAGAAATACAGATCTAAAGAAAGCAAGCTTAGAGACGCTGAGTTGTAAATTTACGAGTGCTTGAACCGCAAAATGCACTTTTTCCAAATTTCTCTTATTTTGTTGCTGACTGCATTTCCGGTGCAGGAGGCTCATTTTTCACAGAATATCAAAATACCGAGCGAGACGGACTCTGTAGTTTTCTTGGTTCGCTGAATGGTGCACGGAATAGCAGACGAGAGTAAATATTTGGCCAGATGTATCTTGTCATGATGCAGTCAGCTCAGCGATTTGACGTGTTCGAGAGGTCAGGAATAGATTGATAGGTCAGAATTGTGCTGCCAGGGGAAATTGACATTCGGACAAAATCATATGCGCTTAATGAGTTCACCTGTCTACGGATAAAGTACACTTCTTCTAAAGAAATACACATGTTCCGTTCATATGTATTATTGTGTACTACTAATATGTTTCCCTCTTGACATGTTTTAATATAATAGCTTGTATTGAAAGTCTCAGTGAATGGGAGATGAAACTGTTTCTCTGTCTGTCAGTTTGTCTGTCAAAGCATACTCCATGGCATGAATAAAGAAAACCATATTGATTGTCAGGGTCAAAGTTCGAGTTGAAAGCCTGTTTGTAGAAAATTAAAACACGATACCGACGGGGACTAGGATCTTCAAAGCTGCAGCAAAAGACGATCATGACCTTACGAATTACCCTGATGATGGTCAAGGTCAAAGGACAAGGTCATCATGTTAAAAGATAGCCTCTCTGGTGTATATATTATACATTTATAAGAAGTTGCTCGACTACTTATTCGAACCATATGCTAAGATTTACATGAATATAATTCACAACTCAACACCACCTTAAAGTTCCTCTCCTCTTTTCTATTTTCTAAACCTCAAAACTATAATTGTACATGACCCAGCAAAAATTATAACAACGAAAAAAAAAAAAAATCAACCTACACACAAAAGATTGCAATCTGTCAACCCAAATACAGGTAATGGATCAGAAATCAATTCGATATTACTAGTATTTGATTAACCCATCAGCAGTTAGCTTTATTGGTTACACATGCTGTGAAATCACTTTGTAATATTGGATCATATTGCGTATATAATGGGAATATAAACCATTAATTTTGTCAGGTGCTTTCAGGTGTAGAATTGTATTTGACATGTATACATGATCAAAACGGGTTGTATTGTCAAATACAAAACTAAAAAGGTCATAATAAATGCATGGAATGTGGGGTTTTCATATTTATATTTTGGCATAGTTTTGAAAGTAAATTAGAGAGCCCGCGGGTAATTTCCATTGCAGAGCCCCTGAATATTGGACTAAGTGACTCATAGTCAACCTTAAATGGCACAAAAGTAGCATTGTGCAAGAAACAAGGTAACAATTCGAAAACTGGATTTAGAAGTTAATTTGTTTGAAATTACATTACATTAAATTGCACATATATAAGACCTTGTATGGAAAATTTTTGCGGCGTAATGAGGGATTTTCTTTTGTACGCCAATAAACCCTTTATGTTATTTATCGTGGAGGGATAATACCAGAGGTTTAGGGAAATGATCCGTGTTTTGTGTAGTTAAATGGGTTAATCAAGCTATAATCTCTGCACCTAGACATGTAATTTATGCACATCAAAAGCTAGAATATGACAGGGTATGATTTAATCCTGATATCGGGTAAAGCTCCAAGGATAAGACACCCAAAGTCTGCACGGTTACAGAACATTCCTCCAGGGGTTGAAACAGAAAAAGGACTATAGTAAGTGGATTTGAAAAAAAGGAGTGGATTTTGAAAAAAAAAATCTTGAAAAAAAGGGAGATGTCTTGACCGTCAACAGTCCTATTTCTCCCTCAGTCAATATAATTAAACCGGTCTTGTGGCAAACAAGTTGTTACCTATGGAAATTTTACTCTTACTAGCTGAGGAATGAGGCCGAGAACTTTGCCAATATTTCTACAATTCAGACAAATTCTCAAAAAAGTTCTACGTCCAAACTTTTATAGTATTCCCCTGGTCTAGTGTATTGAATGCTTTAGAAACAATTTTGTTCAATTGAAACTAATTCGCTCGAATCATTACCCAACTTTGTTATACCGTTTCCATTTTCTAAATCTTCAGTTTCCGCATACACTGAATTTTCTGTTATAAACTAAATGTCACACTACTTTCTCTTCACGTGAGCATATTCAAACCTTTGTCCGTTTTGGACACGTTTGGCAGTTGGAATATGTATAAAACAGTTATGTAGTGTATTTCATACAATGTAAGTCTTTGTATGATGGGGAATTCCACCGCCCTATAACCCCAGTCCTAGACACACACGATGATATGATCTGTAAAATCCCGTCAGCCGGTGTCCATTATGACACATTACAACGCTCGTTGACACATGGTCCATTATCTCTTATATAACGATCGTCTGGGAATTTGATCCCCTCCCCCCGGGGGGCGTGAACTTATTATCAAAGTGGGTGAAAAAGTCGTAATATCAGGTCCACGTAGAGCGTTAAAGTACATGTTGTATTGTCTATGCAGTGGTCATTGTTTTTCTTCACTGGGTTGATTATTTGGTACCTTGCTTTATCCTTAATATAAACGGATTTTTTTTTATAGGAATGAACAGGTATTAGACATAAAAGTACACGAGGGGTTTATAAATAGACCAGTATTCTTTTACTCTGAAAATGTATCACGATATTGAAAACATGTAAACTTTAGTTTCTATATACCAATGGGAGCAATTATGTATCACTCGGTCTCTCTGAAACATAAACTCCCATGGAAGCTAGGGGCAAAGAGAACCCCCCCCCCCCCCTGTCCAAAAAATTCCCACCGTCACAGGCTCTAGAGTATCGCATACTTGACGAACATTTTGTCGTCTCTGTTTCGAAATATTGCTTGGTATACGAATAATGTCATTCTTTTGCTAATTGAGAAGTTGCGTGATGCAACATTTTAACAAAAATATCTCGTTGGTACAACCCTGTAGGACAACTTTTCAAATATGACACTGAATATTTCAAAAGCCTGTCGGGAGTTAGAATTTTTTGGTTCCGTTTGTAAAAATTTTCATCATGCAAGCGTTCATCCAGAACAAATTTCTACATTCATTTTCCATGTTTCAAATTATGCCATAATATGAGACTATTCATATTGCCCTCTTTAAAAGGGAATCTAATAAATATACCCTTAAAGATTATAATCTTTTTGTTTGAATAAACTTTTTTGCGCCCAATTCGCCCAAAAACATTGTTGGAGCGTTTCTCATACCAAATGGCATCCATTGATACTTTTGTATATACAAACAACCCGCAAAATTGCTTTTGTCTAATTGAAAATTTTTACCTGAAGCTAAAACGCATAAGTTTATCACTAAGCAAACTTCAAAAGAGGAAATCAATACAGGCTAGTGTTGTATTTTTCGCAAATCAAACAATTTTAAATATGACATTCATTCATACCAACACTAGATCATCCGGTCTATTTATAGTAAAGGCAGTTTAAATGTTTACATTGCCCCTTGTCGTGCCCCACGAGCCCTCTCATACCTGTGAAAAGGGACCTCTGTATCGTCAGAGGACTGTACACAGGCCAAGGTCTGTGCACATCGTAAAATTTTGAGGATTTTCTGTCTTTTTGTGGATTTTTACATTTCTGATATTTGTGATTTTTGTAACTTTCATTGGGATATATTTTCCGCTGCTTTGGATTGCTTTAATCGGGATTTTGTATACAAATTAAGGTGAGATATTAGGTTGAGATTACAAGACTGTAAAGAATATTAATGTCATATACCTGTGAATTACCTGTAGTCCTTATCGTCATACCGAATTAATGTCATACTCCAAAACGCACATGTTGAGCAGAGATGTTGGAATATGTCAGTCCAAAGAAAATGTCTTGGACTGACTAAAGTTTGTAGTAATTTTTCTCATTTGTGTGGACTGACAGAATTACTGAAATGTCCTAGAGAAAAAGTTTGACATCTCTGATTTCGTTCGTAAAATTTTGAAATTAACAGTTATATTTCAAATATTCAGGGGTTTGCCGTTATGTAGAGTTACACATTAAAATGTACTTGATATTCTGTCGATTTAAAAAGTGTAAAAAACCAAAATGGGAACGTTCGTCCTGAATTTGACTTTAAATGTTCGATATTTTTGGTGCCCGTCGTCATCTCTTTTAAAAATTGAAAGATTTTGAAATAAAATTACACAGTCAAAGATATATCATTATGTATATGGTATGTCATTTATGCAAATGTATGGACATACTTATTGTGGTCCCCTGGCAAAACATGACATACATTCCAAACCTGAGCGTCCTGAGCTGAGCATGCATTAAGCATTCGTTTCGTTCTAATTAGAATGCAAATGGTGTAGATTTTTAATTAGGATAGACAAGCATAAATTAATATACTGTAATGGATTTAATTTCCATAAAATATTGCTGGATGAAAAACGCTTTTGTCTTTTCTGTCTTTTGGTCGATATTGAGGATATAAATAAATGGCCTAGATTTCTTCTCGCATAAATTACACCAATTAAGACAAGGGGATGTTTGACTTGAGGGACAGCTATCAATTTATCATCTTTATGAAGCCATTTATCCCGTACCGACTTCCTCCATTACGGACAATAGTATGTACCAACAATCTTGATCCGGTATAATCCAATCAATCTCTCTCTTTCAAGCGCAGTCCATCCTTTGTACATAAAACCGTATTCTTATCTGTTTACTCTCTCCTTACTTATCTTGGTTTTATCTTTGGACATTCCTTTCTCACTCGCATACGAACAATGGTCAGTTCGAATCGTCCTTTCGCGACAGAAGACAGATTATAGATCCCGATGATGTTTTCTTTTTTTGTCTGTCTAAAAGATTAAGGTTTGATATTTAAACACCTAGCATGTTGAACTTGAAAGGAATGTCGATTGGATTCCGTGTTTGTTCAGCGAATTTCCTACACTTCTACTAGAAAATGTCATGAGAAAATGTTAGAAATGCAAATATGACTTGCACACTCATTGTATGTGAAACATTTTGATTCAAGCACCGATGGAATATTTGAAAAGAAGGTAACAATAATAAACGCAGTGTTCAATAGACCTTGAAGATGTGTTACGACCTTAAGTAGAAATTGGTATTCTAATGATTAATCCACCCCCCTCATCCATGACTCAACAATACCTTGGGGGAAATAAGATGTATGATCTAGGGATTTTATGGACCATTTGAAGAAAAACATTTGACATTACTGGTAAAGTGGGGGGAGTGTAATGAGAGACAGAGATATTGTCAAACAAGAGTAACATACCTGATAACAGATCTTATAAGTATTGTTCCTTCGATTACAGTAATGTTTGGTTTGAATAGTATACATAGAGGAGATACTTGATTCAGTGTCAGTTTACGGAAAGTCCCTTATGCTTAGGATTTTATTAATTTTAATCAGAACCATTCAAGACTTGAAATATCAATTTCAATTTTGCAATACAATTAATTGACTCTTAGTAGTCTTACATGTATCTATTTGTAAACTTGTCAATTTTGTAAGTTTTGACTGAAACGTACATGCATTTCGTCCATTCTATATAGTTAGTTCACTGTCCCGATGCTCAGCAGCTCAGAATTTTATGATCGAGGTGTACGATTTGAAGATTGTATAAAATACCCTCCTTCAGAAATCATCTTCTGTAAGCTTGAAGATGTAATGAATCAAGATTTTAGGATTTTTGGGTCAAGAGGTAATAAACTCCTACTCTTGAATGGTACTTGAAATAGATCAGAATCCCTATAAAACTCACATCACCAGTCAGTGTTTTTCTCTTGTTTTGGGTCGAAATTCTGTCCCTTCCTTATGCCAAAACTCCTCTATTCTTCCCCGAAAATCACACTGAAATTCCCAAAGTGGAACTTTGTAAAAAAAAAAAAAACTTTAGAAAATATAACTCAAAAGTGGGCAAGTCAGCACAAAATTGCCTATTTCTGAGTGTATCCTTAATCATAAAGTTTTTTCCTTTTATCATTTGTTCAGTTCAAGCAAATTCGAGGATTAGCAATGTAAATGAATAAAAGATACTTTAGAATTGTACTTTGCAGAGAAGTTGCATTTAGCTTTTTCAAACATCAAAATTCGAAAGATTTCCAAAATGGGAGAGGCACACTGGCAGGCACATTTCCCAAAATAAAAATAAAAAAACCCACTGCACCTACAATACAAAAGCACAACGTAGGGGGAATGATATGCTAAAAAAGGGGGGGGGGGGTGTCGTGTAGCCTTTCTCTCTTTGATGGTAGGCCACACGTTTTTGCCATATCAACAAGTGGTGCTGCCGGCCCGATGGTATTGATGGTGCCCAAATTTTGTTAGGACCTTCAATGTTGCAGTATATTTATGTTTTGCTCACTGTCCATTACGACATGTTTAAATATCGTACACAACTATAGAGTATAGAAAACGTCTATCTGTAGGATCTCTTTGAATTTCTGAATGAAGGCCAATATTTTTTTCCGCCTTGACGATTTCTATGTATCAACACCATAAAGATCTCACGCTTGCTTGTCCATTCTTAACAAATCGGTTTGTCAAAATATTCCCTCTCTTTCTACACACCTTTCAGGCAATACAGTGTCTCGATGGCTTATTTTCATTTTATCGTGTAAAATCAGATCCTCTCTTATTTGTAAAAGGGCAAATAACTGCTTCCCTCGCCTAGATATGTCATTATCTGTGAGGAGAAATATGTGTGGTAAATCAGATAAGACATACTATTTTGTGCCAGGAGTCGGGCGTTACTAAAAAGTGCATCGCATAGTCCGCCAAAGTATTTTGGTGATCAGCTTAAGAGAGCAGTGAAAGTGCTGCATTTGCCGATTTTTCACCGCGTTGAAACTTTAAACTGAATATATTTTACAAATGAATGCTACCTAGTGCGAAGTAATTTGTTGTAAAAATCTCTGTTCAAACAGCGGCTTTGATGTTACCGAATCAGTTTAATTAGGGATTTTTTAAGTGTCGGTTACAGGTGTAAGTTACCTACAGGTGAGGTGTTTCATTCAATTATCTATCTGATGAATTGTTAAGATTCGATGTTGATGTATAAGGTTTTACGTTTTAACAGTTGCATTGTGACTCGAATTGCCTATAAATAGAGAATAAGTGTCTTAATTTGTGTTTTGTTACGGGTATACAACACACAGCAAGTGCATTTATCGTACATGCAATGCGCGTTAGCGCATTTCATGCGATAAATGCACTTGCTGTGTGTTGTATACCCGTAACAAAACACAAATTATGACATTTATTCTATATATATGCACTATAGTTGTCTATTTCATTCTTGTTTTCTGAAATTGCCTTTCCTAGGGTAAAAGAGTGACGTCAAAATTCATCTCACCGCGGGTTCAGTTTGCAGGTTAGAACAGCCGTCGCGGCATGTTTCTTTAGATCTTATGCATTGTGACGTCACGAGTGTTAATACACGAATTGCAGCACGTTCCTTTCAATAGTAACATCTCAGGGAATTACATCGGTTGTGCATATATTTAGCATTGCAGTCTGCACGAGCTATGTCGTCCCCGTTTTGAAAATTTAAAATTTTTTTTTCAATGGAAAAAAGTCTCCTTGAAATCGACTAAGTGATAATGTATCATTTGATATATGAATTCGTCCTCTTACTTTCATCTAATAAGCTGTGATGCAAGGTCGGTACAAGGTCTCAAGTCAAGGTCAAATACTGCATGTCCTTGTTTCATTTAAAATAGTCCTTGACATATTTTTTCCGATTCCCTGAATAATTATGAAAATCTGTAATATAGATAAAGCGTTGTCACAGAGATAAAGGTCAATGTCAAGTTACGGTTGTTTCATTTAAGTCTTTTGTATAAAACGTGTAAATTTTTTCTCAAAATTTCGTAAAAAATCGAAGCAGTCTCATGCAGCCTCGTTTTCGTCCGTATCCTACTTGCATTGTTTATCTTTCGGTACTCTGGATATACGATATTCAAACGAGTTTTCTTTCAATGAAAAAGAGATTTTATTTTCTTTATTGATGTCACCCTCGCATGTCAGAGTACCATTAATTACACTTTACATGAGATGACAACATTTGCTGGGATCAAAACGGTATGACCTAGCTTACGTTCGATATGTCTTCAAAGGTAGAAAAGACGGACCTGATATAGGTTTGAGTTTTAGGCATGTTTTTCATGTCGCTCTGACACACCGGAGCGTAGAATCAAACTTTTGATATATTTTTTATAGGGTAGACTTTTGTCCGCCCTCGATAGATATCTAAATCTGTTTACCAAAACGTCAGACACGCCAGTACATATGTTTGAACTTTCGAACACGCAACTTTCAAAACTGAGAAAGTCACCGACTTTTTTTGCATTTGAATAGTAGTAAAGGGATAAAAATCTTTATATCAACGCTTTGAAAGCTTCTTTCTTTACATATATCCCCTCCAACGTTTCCCCATCCCGAAAATGAAATAAAGTAATTTTAAAATCAATAATTATAGAAACCCTCGTTTCATTGAATTTTCCAGTGTCTTGTACATGTATTCTTTTTCAGTAAAATTCTCAAGTTTTGAAATGCGGAATATAACAGAGTAAAGAAAAGAATATGAAAATCCACCAGAATATATACACAACACCTGCTCTCAGTGAAATAGTAATTAGTTTGAGATAAAGTGCTTTAGTTTAAAGTGATTTTACGAGGCCGGATCGCTGATTTAGCATCCACGATGTTATCTGACCAAAGACAATTTACTACGAGTTCACCCCCGGGTCATACATCTGATCAAGCCATAATGTATTTACCTATCTATTAATTACTTTATATACATCAGCCCCACCCCTCATTGATAGGCGGGGTACTTCGAGGATAACGGATGGAGTTGAGGGATAAATTACCGGTATATCTTCTCCAAACTTCCTTTCAGAATTAGTTTGGTGCCCTAGCTCCCTTTTTTTCTTATTGATATACTAGTTGCTGCTACCTCCCTTCCCCCTCCCTTCCTCTTTCAGCTCTCTGCTCCTTTATATAGCTTCGCAGATTTTTTCTGATATCTTTTCAATTTTCGACATATCAAACCCTCCTGTAGAATACTAGAGATGAAACAAAATCGCAAATATATAATCTCTGCGGCCAGTTCTGGTTACCATGGCAATCATTTTCTGCAAAATTTAATAGTTGAAATATTTTTTGTGGGGCCCTGATAAAATCATAAAGCCGGCTTCTGTTTCTAGATTACACAGGAAGTTACAAACTTGTGAATAGAAACCTACCTATTTTTCTGTAAGATAGAAACATAACTCTGTGCAAAACAATTTGTTAAGGGAGATTTTCATTATTTGCAAACAAAATAGCCATTCGGACCTGCTGACCTCGTATTGTAAGCAGATTTCTAGTGCACTCGGTATTTACTTGCTTTATGGTATATTCTTAGTACATCAAAGGGATTCCCTTGTTTTGCGGCAGGCAGTATTGATCTGTTTTCAAATAAGATTTTTCTGAAATCTTGTATTGATGTCGTGTATAAGCAAACCTGAGCCTGAAGGCAGAACAAGAAATACAGGATATAGATTCCCTGCTTGAAAGAATATTCAATAAAACCATCGTTTTGTGACGCATTGGGGTTTTTGAATATTATATGTACACTGTAAAAGTGGAGGAAAGGAAGTGTCGGGTCATAAACTATTCGCTCTGCAGATGTTCGTTTCTCAGATTGGAACCGGTCGTCTGTTTGTATGAAATAAGCATTTGTGAAATTTAGACTACCGGCAGATGAGTTGTAAATATTGGAATTATGAGCAACAATAAAACAGGTTGGTTATTTTTATCAAACAGACCAGCTTTTAGAGAGAATGTTTCACATTGGCAATAAAATTAATTCTTTACTTTCATCAAACGTATGCGTATCGCAATAAAACTAAACGTATTGCCAAAAACACAACCTGCACAACTGCTTGTTGTTATTTATCCATGCTAAAAATAAAGGAGAAGGTGCGTTTTAACGGGCAATATGCAGGAAGTTCTGTTGTACACATGGTACGTTTTGAGAGTGTCACACAAGTGACGTCACTTCGACGAAAAGAATTTCCCGAGTCATCAATTACGCAGACTACTTATCCTTTCCTTTCATGATTTTGTGTACATATTGATCTTCTTGGAGAGATGAAACGGTACTCTCTATGACCATTCTTAAGAAATGAATTCCCACACGATATAATCTTTTAATCTTCTCTCACTCTCTTTACGTTAAGTAGTCATTACTTAACGCCCTACTTACAAATTAGTCTCATATTTTCTCTCCTATCTTGCCTCAGATCTCTAGTATTCATTACATTGTTCTTTTTGTACCATCCTTGAAGTCAATGTTTTTACATTTTTGATCCTCAAGTCTGTCGCCATTCGGTTTCTATTGTTTCCATGTGACATATGTTGATTTTGACATATGATTTGAGTCGGACGTACCTGTAGCGGCAGGTGAATACTTCAATCTGTCCATCCGTCCATCAGTAGGCTGGAATGTCTTTCAGTCTCGTTTTCTCTCCTATCATGCCCCAGATCTCTAGTATTAATTACATTGTTCTTTTTGTATCAGCCTTGAAGTCATTTGATCCTCAAGTCTGTCGCCATTCTGTTGCTATTGTTTCCACGTGACATTTGTTTATTTTTACATTAGGACGTATGTTTACTAGAAGTGCGCCAATCCGTCCGTCAACCTGTCAGTCAGTCAGTCAGTCAGTCAGTCAGTCCGTTCGTCCGTCCGTCCTCAGCTGAATTATCATGTTCGCTGAAAGATCTTTTATCGTATAGTTCTCTAACACGATCTGAAAATTGTGTATTTGATTATAGCTAAGATCACTGGGGTCTATTCACGTCCTTCCTCTTTTCCTCTTTGTCGGATCTGCGTATGAAAAAAATAAAAGATAAAGAATAAGTGCAAAACTTTCACTTACTCAGCATTTTAACGGAACTTATTATTGAAATATACGGCGATCTATGTGAATTTCTGTCTCTTATGTAAAAATTGAAACATTTATGCCAACAGATGTCAAAATCTTTATTTTAAGGTCTGTTATATTGTATATTATTTGCATATTATTTATTAGAATAACCCGAATTTCCATAAGAGGAAACTGCCGTTAGGGACATCTTATCACATTGAGCCTCTCTTTTTACCTTGATCCGCCACTGAAATTGAATACACATCGCCAATTAATTATCTGTTGACAGTAAAAGTTTTCTAAGGACTTCCAAGGACACTCAGCTTACACGTCGCCAGGGGCATCGGTGTCAAATAACGTTTCACGAATACTAATGATATTGTACTCGTTTGCCACCTACTTGGTGTGAAGATCGGTTTTTGACATGTATATATAAGGTACCGACCCAGGGGGATATGGAAGATGAGTCGATGGTTATCTCTTCGCCCCTCCTCAGTCCTTCTCTTCCTCACAACATACACCCTGGGTCATAAATATAACTGGAAGGGCTGATGTCATTGAGGATTGTTGGCGTCGAGCTCCTGTGCCAAACTTCTAAATTTTGAATGAAAAATTAGGATCTTGTACAAAGTTTTGGGTAGAATACTGTTTAATGGGAGCATAATACATACATGTAGAAGGTTGTTTATTTCATTGAGAGATCTTATTTCATCCTTCACTTAGACACAATGGCTGCAGAGACTCCTCAAAAACCACAATGTGAAAGTCACAAATAGTATATATATACGTTCTCAAAACCGCAATATGAAAGCCAGAAAGATTATATTATACGTTTGTATGTAATTGAACGCTTGCTGTTTTGAAATTTGTCGTCATGGATCTATTTCAGACGTTTACACCCAATGCAAATTACCGTAGATCATAACACACCTCCCCCACCCCTTTCTGAGAACTCCACCTTCTTCCGTGAACAAAATATTTACAAATCGGAAGAATACTTTCAAAATGTTCAATACACATGTTTTGACATTTTAAAGGATTGGATGTTATCTTATAGTTGTAGGAGAGTGACAATATTTATATTTGGATAAAATTTTAATATTCTGTGACTCCATTGACGCTCTGATGTGGTGAATTTGATTTCCATGGTGATCCGCACACAATAATTAAAATGTGCTTATTACGTGCAGGTAACGTCAGTGACGTTCAAGCGTTACGTTATTTCGGTAATCACTGTGTCCGTGCGAATTAGACTGACTTCATTAAAAAAAAAAAAACCACAAAATAGGGTATGCTTTAATTTGTTTTTAATTTTTCTCACATTTCAAAAATGGGAAAGTTTGATTCGGATGAAAAATGATTCGTTGTGAAAATTGAGCAGAATAAGGTAAAAGAAAATACATATACGTATCTTGTGCTTTTTAAAAATGATCAGCAAAGTCTTTTCGAACATAAGGTTAGGTAGGAACTTTCTTAGTTAAAACATATTTTGCCAAAAGTAACATGACGTGTACTACAGACATATATGATATAAATATAGGATCGGAAAGAAAGCTTAAAAGCTTAGAGCTTTCTTGCTAAACATGCTAAACGTAAGAACAGACGCTGTCAGACAATTTTATGGTTTGTAATGACAGAGGGTCGCAGGATCACCATATTGTCACAGTGTGATATAACCAGACGTAAGCTCGTAGTTACGTAATACTGGGATACAAGTAATGTGCTCTACTGATATTGAAGACATCACGCCGTTTGACATGCTGACTCCGAGCGGAATCATAAAGATACATCACAGGGGCTTGATTTGTTTCTGAAATACTCATTGGTAGAAATTTTGCTTCAAATGAAGTCGAAATAAATCAAATTATTTTGAGGAAAATTATCGTTAGTGAAATTTTTGGAATATCAAACTTGGTCAATAGAAACGATCGAGCATCTTTGGAGAACTGAAAAGGATTGGTCCTTAAGGCTAGACCTGTAGATCTCGTCAAGTCGTGTTACTTTTCGGTGAATTGAGATCCTTTTGGGATGTTACTTTCATGTGAATTAAGAATTCAAGTCCGTATTGCCTTTCGATGGATTTCATCTGAATTAAGAATTCATATCCGTTTGGGATATTGCCTTTCATTGGATTAGATTTAAGATCTATATAGGATGTTGCCTTTCAGTGAATTTAGATGTGACAATAAATTACGTGGGCTTCCAATGAAACTGTCTAGGTGGATATTGCTTTTTGTTGAAAGATGTATTTTCAAGATGTTGTAGTTTAAGATGCGTCTCTGCAAGTCAATATTTTTCTTGAAAAAAAAGGGTCCATGTTGAACGTGATCGATTGTCCTACGCGAGTCCTTGGAAAAGAATTAGCGTGATTCCATATACTCCCACGGGAGAAATCTTAGTAAAGTGAATGAACGGTCCTCAACCCTGTTTGTAAGTGTAATCTATATCTGTATGATCGGGGAACTGCCTTCGTGTAATTCTGATTTGAGAAATGATCCAATCACTTATATGGAATCAACGAACATGACATGACATCGAATTAAGCTATAGCGTCCCAGATGATGGAAAGAAAAAAAAAAGAGGGGGGGGGGGGGGGGTGCTGCATGGGTATTCAATACAGTAAATTGAGCCGCGATGCATCATGGAAAAGAAATGGTTATTTAAAAAAAAACTAAATTGCTGTACTCTGAAGTTCCTTGAAATAACGATAAAGGGGGAAAGTAGAGATCAGTTAAAGTTTTATTTTTTTTAAGTCAGTGATAGCAGAAAGTCCGTTGAAAATGGTTTTCATCTGGCCACGACCCAAGTTTTCTCTTTTCCCTAAGTAATGAATAGAGAAGTGAAATAAAAACAAGATCACTTTAGATTGATATTTGATGTTTTCAGACTTGAGACCCGTCATATTTCAGCCCGATAATAGATAGGAACTAAAGTGTATGTAAAAACAAGGCTATAGATCTGTTTGTCTAGATCTTATCTACTTACGGCCAGTCTATTTAAAGACACGTGCCAACCAACGGTCAGTATTATTTGGTATTGAAAACGTTTGGTTTTGGTTATACAAAACGTGACTTTTTGCAATGTAGGCGATTCGCCTGAATAACTTTTCATTCATGACTTAATTCGTATCGGGTACCGCAGCTAGAACTACTCCGGATCTAATTTTATATTTTGATGCCATTAACTCCAAGTTTTGAATGTAATGATGAGAGAGCAGTAAGTATGAAACCTCAAAGCAATTTTAAGAAATGTATCACGCACCGCAAAAATTTCTTTCTTCTCTAATCGACCCGGACTATTGCGTTTGAACGTGATGGCACTGCCTATTTAGGAACCGGCGAGGCTGGTTACCTATTTCACAGGTATACCACAGAGAAACCCGTGTTTAATGCTGTCATTAGTTCTTATTTGTTGTACTATTATACATACATCATCCCTTAATGTGCAAACACAGGGGCTTTAAACACTCTGTTTGACTTCCATGAATGAGAAGTTTGTATAATGATCACAATGTCTTCAGTGTAGGCAGGTATACTGAATGAATTAACACAAGTTAGACAGGTAAGAGTTCAGACTGGGTGAACTTAGGTAAACTACAATCTACATGTATAAATATACATGTACATGATGTTGGAAATTAGGAACAAACGGGGTCTGTATTTTATATTTGCATGTCTTCAAAGACAAACCAATATCTAGTGTCCAAAAGCTCTAAGACTTGGAAGGAAAGGTGTCAAGTGTGAAAATTTTGTCAAAGTTGGAAATTGAGATTCACCGTAAGATTCATTCGGGTGATTATATGGTTCGTCAGGCTTTCTTGTACTATCGGTTTGCGATAGTTTACATTAAAATGATTTTCTTATACTGTTGTTTAGTGATTTCGAGACAGTTTGAATTGGGATTACAGAGTGTATGCACTTTTCTAGATGGTCGCAATCGATTTTGCATCCTTTCTGAAAACGGCGCGTTGTCAACAAGACCTCATGCTCATTGTTAAGCTTCTCTGATCACAGAATATGACTGATACATTCTCACCAAAATGAACCCGCAATGACTTTACAGCATGGTATGAGAATAAACACTTAGATGACGTAAGAATGTGCAGGCATTCTCTTTCGTCTAAATGCTTACATCATCTGTCACGCGCTGCCGTCAGCGTATTCGATGCGCTTTATAGGGATCATCAAAACGTTTTATTGACTTTGGCAGATGCGCTAGAATGATGAAAATGTGTCAGCGTCTCTCGTATTCCGCATAGAATGCAATAACGTTTGTTTTGTGAGAGTGTTCGCTTATGTTTTTCTTGCGGGGGTTAGGGGAGAATATGGTTCATCATCTTACAATCCTCTGTGAACCTTTGATGGGAAGGAACTGAATAGCACGCCTCAGTATAACAAATGTCAGATATATACGGCAGAGTATATATATTTTTGTGTAACAGATTTATTATGTTATTCTGAGATTAGTAGTTTCGGCAGGTGAGTAGATCTTGTAAGAAATGATCTATGTCAGGCAGATTTTGGTTTCGTTTACTTGGCTTCACTGAATCAAAATTGTGTCTTTGTCTGTTCTGAGGTGAATTTCTCAAGATTTTACCGTAAAAATTTGCTAACGGAATTATATTTCAAAAAATTATCAAACGTCGCAAAACCACGGTGACTTCGCAATTAGGTCTGGTGAAAAAAAAAGTTCTATCTCAATAAACTTTTTTTTTAAATTGAACAAAATGTAATGTAACTTGTGTCAAAACTTTTCGCGAAGTTTGTTATTTGATGAGATGAGAAGAAACGTTCCGGTTGAAATAGATATGGGAGAAGGATGCGTACATGATAAGTCTTGTTCATGTGATATGATTTCATAACTATGAAAAGTAAGGAGAAAGTGGGGGATAGTGGATGTTTCTGTTTTAGTACTGAAAAAGTGTTGCTCGAGTCGACCAAATATTTGAGCTGTGCCAAATTCCGTCACAATGTTTACTAAATGCATGTAGTTGTTTAGATTATATACACGGTACATTAGTCTTTGGGCTATGAACTACTAAGTTATACAGTACCAAAAGGTTGTTGTCTTACATCCAAATCTGCAAATGCCATCACAAAGCAGAGAGATGCCCTCTATCCATGTTGCCATTATTATGACTGTAGGTTGACTCTCTATTGACATAACCTTTTACCATGCTTACCATCAACGTTAACAATCCGTAAACAACGTTTTTGCCAATGTTTTCTCTGACAACTTCATTATTAAAGCCTCAGAAACAACTGGTGGGCGAAAAAAAGTCATCTAGATTGCTACAGCCGGCATCGACGCCGCTAAAGTTCATTTATCCCAAATGAGTAGAATTTGATGTATTTTTCATTTTGGATCTTAGGATTGATGAACAGTTCAATACATGTTTCCACATTATTGTATTGTCCGAAACACATATAGTAGCTTTCTTCAGACCGATTTGTACAGATTTGTACGAAATTCTGAAAGTTTGAAGTGAGAAAATATATATCTTGTGAATATACGGTGGCACTGCGTGGCAACACGACTCTTTTCTGTATCATAGTTTGTTCTCTTGCTAATTTTATGCTACTTGCCCAATTTGATTGTTTTTCTTTCTGTTTTCAGAGTGACGTTGACCCTCGGCTTGTTTCGTTGTTTTCCGGCTGGCACGGCCCACGAACGGTTCTGATACCTAAAGCTGATCAAGGATACGGGTTTACATTACGTCACTTCGTTGTCCATCCACCGGAATCCATACACGACCAGGTGAGTCATTTATACAGATACATTTATAATGTGATTTTGATGAAATTTAGAAAAAATAAGAATATATATTTCCTCTTTTCAAAAGTGTTTTAGGCCGTAGTACCAATGCGAAGGGTCATCCATTGCTATTTAGCCAAATGTCCCACATCGCACCTTCTTACAAACTTTTACATTATGACGTCATAATCAGTTGCGTGTCAAACAATGCCTTGACGGGTCAGTTGACTATGACGTCACGATATTTGAGTTCGCCAGCAGGTGCTTCTATGCTTGAATCAATGTAAGTCTGTCTTGGAAAACTTTTGTAAAAAAAAAAAAAGAGAAGAGGTTCTGGTCTCCTCGGATAACCCCCCCTCTTCCCTTTTCTAGACCCTCGTGTAATAATACAGCATTTACCATTTCACATCAGCTCTGTGCATGAAGACCCTCAATGACACCCGCCCCTTCCCATCTCTCTATAGTCAAAGTTATAAGGAAAGTAGGGGCGGATAGGCTTGTTGAAAGTTGGCATCGAGCTCCTGTGTCAAAAGACTAAAGAGTTAAATGAGTGAGAAATTTTAGATAGTAATTTCTGAGAACTCTTTTTGATCTTTATTGAAATTCTGGCTAATTTCTGAAATTGCGCAGTGATACGGTATTGATTTTAAGCTTTAATGTTGTAAATCTTGCATTCCTTTAGAGTAGAAGAACTTGATTTTAGAAGTGAGTCACCGCTTAAAATTTTGCCAGTATCTCACAGAGTCGTTGATTTCGGCAGTTACTTTCATCGTAACATCTTCACAAATAATAAAAAAAAAAAATGCTCAGATTCACAGAACTCCAATGATAGCCTATCGCAGAAAAACATCAAAGATATTTTTTGCTTATCGATAGAGAAATTCATATGTTCATTGGTTATTTGATTACTGAAATGAACGTGTTGGACAGGTGAGCAGGAATCAGAAATAGTGACTAGCCCTGCTGTGTTTTATGATCAGTATGTTAGAATGTAAAGATAGGGATATTTTGCTTCTTTATGAAGGTTCATATCTATGTGATAGGAATATATACAGAAGATATTGTTTCACCCAATATTCATTATGGGCGGATTCGATTTAGAAATTCTTGAAAGTTGAGGCACCATAACTTCTGCTTTGTTGTGTGAACGATATACAGTGTACATGTAATTATTATGAATTTTTTAAAAGTTTAGATAAAAAGGCATATTTCTGCAATATTCATGTTTGTTTCTTATTTCTGCAGTATTTATGTTTGTTTCTTATTTCTGCAATATTTATGTTTGTTTCTTACAGAGTACTTTAGATGACCCTTCTCAGTTACCAGGTAAGATATTTGATATGTATACACACTGTCCTATATGGCATATTTTAAAATCACTGCACGTTTAAAATTTTCATTTTAATATGTTATTTTGAAAATATATACCCGTGATGCGTATAAATGACTGTAATATGAAGAATTAGACTTCAGTAGATGAAGCTAGAATTCAACTTTTTGAAACAGATGCTAAGATTACTAGCCTAAGTATGCTTTCAAAAAACCGAGATACTTCAAAGACAGTCCAAGCTACAGTAACTATGATTTTTGCCAATCCTGCTCCTCGCCCTAACCGGACCATCACACTCGTAGGAACTTCGCCATATTCAGAATATTGAAAATAATGTATCACCAACTACATGTAAGTTATGATGCTTGGAAATTAGTTTTTCAGCTTCACCCGGCTACAACTTCTGCTAATTTTACGGTACCCAAAACGTCACATCACTGAGACTGTTTACTACACCTTTATTTTATACGTTTATCGTGTCAAATCATATTTATCAGTCAGGTGTGCTATTATTGTCACTATCCTACCAGATTTTGTTTATGAATCAACATTTTAAGATATAAAAAGAGATAAACCAGACGGAATAGCGGTAATGACTGATAACAGAGCTATAAAAGGTTATCTCTGATTGGATTAGAGTTTTGACATGTCCAGTAACAGCAAATTTGATAGGTCAACTTGTGTAGGAGGTCAACATGTGTAGGAGTGTAATTTTTTAAGATCTCTAAAACAAGGAATGACAGAGTACTCATGATATGTTTTTGGACCAGGTCTAGTTCTAGTCCAAAATGAATTATCACTAGGGGCAATAATCAATGTATTGTCAAAGATTCGCGATTATAAAATTATCATATTTGTCGGGAAATTTTGAAAATGGGTAACATTAAGTAGCGGAAATACAGTGTTTGTTCGGCAGTTATCATTGCGAAATCTCAGACACCGCGAAAGTTTTTAAAACTTACCAGACATTTTTTTAATTTTTGTAGAAATCCAAACATGTTTATGATGAAAAAAATGAAATAATTTACCAGATCTAGACTGAAGCAAATTTTACCAGATTTGTCTGGTATGTCTGGTGACGTTCGGATTGTATGTCGGCGGATGTGAAAAAAAAGACAAAATGGTGCAAGATGCCAAAGAATTTATTTGTCTTCATCAAAAAGTTGTCGAGTCAATCATTAGAAAAGAAATCACTCCTTTAGTTAGTATCTTGCGCATCAATTAGCGCAGACTTACTAAATACAATGGTTTCAATACAAATGTATTTGTAAAACAATTGAATCACTAGAACTTTGTCATTGAATTTCAAATATTTCCAAAATGCGAGATACAACAAAAGATTTTTCTATAAAGTCACTAACCGTTGAATTATTTTAAATTTTTTTTACAATCTGTTGTGCTTTTATTGTGCAATTTGTTGATTGGCAAGAAAAAGTATCTGTTATGTCATGCATACTTTGCTCATAAAATTGCATTCCTAATGAATAAATCTGTTTGCAGAATATTTTGATTTTCTCTACTCTTATATGGGACAAATAGTAAATAAAATAAATCTGCTGTCAGAATATTTCCTATATATCTTAGAAGTTTTCTACTTTTCAGGGACAAGAAGTACCCGACCACGCCAAGGCACCCAAGAACCTTTGGAAACTATATTTGTGAAGCATGTATTTGAGGGAGGTACCGCCCACGCTGTAGGACTGACACCCGGGGATCGCATCCTTGCCGTGAATGACATCCCCACCTCCGGAAAATCCTATGCTGAAGTCATTTCTATTATCCAGAATTGTGACGGAATATTGAAACTACAAGTTTTGCCGGAACATGAAGACATTTTGCAAATGGTAAGTACAGTAATGAGGTAATGTTTGTGTAATTCCATGAACTTATTTAAGTGTCACACATTTTAAGAATTGAGACGTCCTTTTACATGTAGCTATTCTTATGTTGCCTTAGCACATACTTTTATCAGGGAAACATGTAGTAAATAAAAAAGTCTGTCCTACTGTCGTTGAATTTCCTGATTATGCTAGTCATTTTCTTATGAATGTTTATTACTATCAAAAAACTTTTTAAAAGAAAAAATGCACTCAGGCAGATGTTAACCCCCACCCCCACCCCCCTATTTTTGCACGGTAGTTCAATTTAGTTCGTGTAAATATACTTCCGATTTCCCTTTTGCTTTGGATCTGTATTAGTTCATAAGCATTGCTCTCTTTTCATTTCAGGCGTACAAGGGGTCATCACAATCCCTGTCCCCTAACATGTACCCCATGCCGTACAAACCCAGTACAAGTATCAATCCTATCCAATCAGGAGCCACTATAAGGTTAAAAGGTCAATCTCAGCTAAGGGCCGCAACTCCTGACGATTCTGTGTACACAGGCCACGCAGTACTAAGACGTCAGTGGTCTGCGTCATCGGACGATAGCGCGTCGGAAATGGACGAAAGAGGCCTGATGTCTGAGAGGGGGAGGTCCTTAAAAACCTCAACCTCTTACACTTCTGGTCTGAGTATTTACCATGACCCCAGGGGCCGCAGTGGAAGTGGCCCCCGGGACCAGGGGAAAGAAGGTTTTCGCGATCGGATGAAGGATTTTGAGGTACGAGCCAAAGAAAACAATGAAACCCCACCGAACAAAGCATACTCTTTTGGATTATTTTATCCCACTCCTTCTAAGGAAAATGGCAGCAAAAGTGCAAGTGATTTATCCTCGGTTGTACATAGACGCTCACGTGATAAAGTGCTACACCCAAACGATTCACAAGAAAATATTTCCAAGGCTCTTAACTCTAGGAGTCAAACGACAACCAGAGTTATCCCACTCGATACAAGATATCCGCGGGAAAAGACGCCGTCGAAAGAAAATTTATCAAGTGCTAGTAGTGGTTACTCTACATCCTCTTCAAGACATAGCTACCCGGACTCTATGTCAAACATAACTCCCGTTACCGTCATACCCCGCTCCTATACTTCTCAGACTAATGTATCTACAGATCGCGCAAAAAGTGACAAAAGTGCGCGCCAATACATACCCGTTTTGCGATCATCGCCCGCGACGCATACAACAAAAGTGACGACAAGCGTGGACGGTTTAGATTCTAAGCCCCAGACACCGTCTGAAAGGAATTTAGAAATTTTCGAACATCCAAATCAAGGTTCAGGGGGTAGAACTTTTATTGTGAAAATCGGAGACCGGCATTTTGAGGGCGGCATTAGCCAAGGGCATTCACCGAGTCAGGTTTCTATGAACAGTTCACTGCAAAAGCCCAGCTATGGAACGGCTTTTGCTTTGACGAGGTCGCCTGTATCAGGGCAATTTGAACTTAGTCAAGAGGTTCCCATCGTCAAACATAAGAAACAAATGTTTGAAAAGGGACAAAATGATAATACTCATGTGGGAGGCAATTTTAATCGTTACAAAACTGAAATTCAGAAAATTACTTCAAATGGCAAGTTTAGCAGCGTTCAAGAACGGTTGGCTAACTTTGAAAAAGAGGGATCTCCTCAAAAACTCAGAAGGATGTCGTCCACCGAGAGGTACACCTCACCAGAACCTCAATGCCAACCACAGTACCAAAGGCAAATGTCTCCAACCAATCAGCAGCAGGCATTCTCGTCCTCATCCAATCAAACACAAGCATTCCAAGAGAGTGCACCAATCAGGATTTATGTCTCTCAGGGCACGGTGAGCGCAACAGCCTCACCCTTAGTAGAAATAGTACCCGTGTACCAAGAATCGCCTCAACCATCAGTAACGACAAAGTCAGTGATGCATGTCCAAGATGAGAGTGATGGAGCGTGTCATTCCATCATGCATGAGGAGACGCCTCAAAGACGCTCGTATCATGAAGGGGAGAGAAGTGATGATGGTCACGGACCTAAACCAGTCAGAAAACCCTCCTTCCTGGCCGCAGTCAATGCACCACAACAAAGATGTAAGTGATTTTTAATTTTGCTCATTCACCATAATAATGAATCAGTATAAATTATATCCAAAAATCATGTTATTAAAGGGGGGAGAGATATTTCAGGTCTTACAAAGAAGGATAACTCTCATTTCATTTATTAAAATTTAAAAAAAAGGGTTGTACAAGAAGTGGGTCAGGTTTTAAAATGGTCTTGCATTTTTTTCACGATAAATTTCTTTAAGCATTCCTATTTTACATAAAAATAGCCCATAAAGTATAGACCGTTTATCATTGCTAGGATTCTTGTACAATGCCTGATATGGGACTTGATTAATAAATCAATCCAGTCCGCTCTCACGTGTGGTGCATTACGTCATGTAAATCTACAAGATTAAATGCACCTTAAAAATCTCTTTAGTTTCGCTGTCTTAAGGTACTGCTCCTTGTCGTTTTCTTGAATATTTCATATACAGTGGCGGAACCATGATAGGGTGTGGGGGTCGTGTTGTAATCTCGGTGTGGCGAACAGGCGGGGGAGGAGGGGGGGGGGGGGGTTCTTAAACATACCCATTCCGACAGTTGACTTAGAGCGAAGCCTTGACGTCTTCACATGATAGTCCGTACACATCAAGATTAACTGTCTAGTAGTACTGCTAGAATAACCCTTTTCCAATTTCTTTTATTTTTTGATTTTTGTCTGCTCGTCTTGTTTTCTGTAGATTTGACACAGAAAAAAAATTAAAGCTATGTACTCGGTCAAGGTCAAAACCAGGGATTCAATATCTCTGTGCATGGATACGCACGTGCCTTCATCGTTATTTTGGTTTTGCAAAATTGGCATAATTAAGCCCCATCAAATATGTATAAATTGCCATTAATTTAGGAAAGTGTTGCATTATTTGCTTAATTCAGCAGGATTTGGCGTTATCACAAGTTTTGATCTATTAGAACTGCCTATTCAGGAAGGAAGAGAAAGGGGATGAATAATTCATTAGAATGTTTAGTTCCTGTGTTCAGACATAAGTACTGTACAATTCTCAAGCACGATTACATTGTACCGTTGTACCAAATGGAATTTACACTTTCGACTTTGCAATTTAGAATTTATAACATGCACTTTGAGACAAGCGCGGTGTAGAGGGGGCATGGTGGTCAGAACATCCCCCTTTCGAATTTGCCGAAAATATTTTACATATATTTTTCCTTGACCGTTGACGGCTTTGAATCCAACCCCCCCCCCCCCCCCCCCCCCCATCTCTCTCTTCCCTTGGAATTTTTCTTTCTAATTTCCATGTACAGACTTTACAGGTGATATAGACTAAGAAGGGTGTAGCTTTCAATCTATTGTTACCAGACTTGACAGACTTGCTGACAGACGGACTCTAGACAAAATGACCCCTTATAAACCGTTTTCCTTCACTGTGAATCATGATTGTCCCACTCGGCCATTTACGTTTCCATGCCATGTCGGACGGCATTGTCACAATAAAATTAAACTGAAATAGCCTTTAAAATGTTACAGTACAATTTCAGTTGTTTTGCCACTGGTGTTTTAAAGTGTTCAAAATATTCAGAGTGTGGGAAAAATATCGTTACGGTCCTTTTATAGCACAGTCGTTTATATGTGAGGTTAACCTTTTTTGGATTTCCCTTGTCCGGCTCTCTATTCTATTATACAATGCCCTGGGTACACCACTGACAAAGGATAAATTACCTACATGTAACTTATATGGATTTTCGCTGTGGTTAACACAACGTAATCTCGCCATATATATTTACAATGCGACATGCTTTTACCCACACATTGTGCCACCTTGAAAGTCTTGACTCTCTATTTGTGAAAGCTTAAAAAATCTTCCAAGTTTTACCATTTGTTACTCGCAACGCTACGGATATCAGCGTGTTTTTTCCAAACTTGGTTTTAAATTTGATGTTATTTTATGGCAATTAAATGCTGAAGGACATATACTTACATACTGTTTGCAATGTTCAAGGGCAAATATTCGTTTCATAATAAAAACGGACTAAAAGAGATTAGGATTTCGGCTGAGCCTTTCGCTGCTTTCTTCTACAAAGTTGTGAAGCTTTAAGTTTATACGGACTTGAATTGCTTCGTACTTTGAACCCTTTATTGATTGTATGAGATATTGGCACTCAAGTAAGGAAGTATTTTACATGTATTTTCCCCATGATGTACATATCAGGAAAGCTACATCGTGTATTGAAATCGACATTTACAGCGTGTAAGTTGAACTTACGTATGATGCAATATGACCGGCCAATGCGTGGAGGAGATGTACTCTTTATTCATCGATTACAAGTCAATAACAGAGGATGTTAATTAGCTAATTAATTGCTAATTAATGGTCAGTACTGTCTATGCTGACCACTGACTGTCAACCTGTGACATTTCTAGGACGAGAGAAGAGGGACGCTTTCGTAGTTTTCATATTTGTGTGTTGATGTTTACAGAATTCTGTTTATTTTGTTTGGTCAGAATTCTAATTTGTGCGTAACTTCGTGTGTATGGAAGATGACCTTCTCTGTGAATTTTCAAAGTATAACGTTTAAACTATTTACGGAGTGTATACCCAGTTTACAGTAGAAGTTACTGAGATTTTTTAGACCGGCACATTTACATAGTAGGAAAAATCTATACTGTCAGTAATATATTGGTGATCTGGAAGATTGGATTACTTCTATATCATGTTTATGCAGCTTCAAAATCCTCACAGGATCAACATGGTTTAGTGTGAGGGAAGTTAAAACTTTCATCTTAGTACCAAGACTCGTAAACTGTTGTTTTCTTTACTATACAGGTCTTGCTTCCATGCAGGATTCTCTAGGATTTGATACTCGAAGTTCGAACACTTGTATATGTATCTCACGCAAAATTCAATTAATTCAGACATTTGATTTTGTATGGGAATCGATGCTATTGTACTGTAGTACCCAACCTATTTCCTTCCTCGTTTAACTGAACTTTTATGTACATTGTATTCGTGCAGTTGGTCTTTCCCCGGACAAATTGATGATCAAGCACTTGACTCAGTGACATGTTGTGATGCGATGCATTTCCCGTCGTTTATAATGACAGTGTACTCGCTATAAAGTACAGGGTCCATTATAAACTGACGGATTACAAAATTCGTATGAATTAAGGATTTTCCACGAGGATTGAAAGGAACTAGAATTGCAACAATTTCCACCATGATGTAACGCGCGTTACGAGGTCGTACATGGTGTCGAGTGAATCATGGACCCAGTTTCAGTCGATTAAGCTAAAGAAGTCTCGGATGCTAGCTTTGTATTGATCCGAGTGTCAATTAAGTTCATGGAGAGAAAGCATGGACTTGCCGTGGTGCCGATTCTCTCACCTCGCCTGTTGATTCTGTTTGAATTTCACGTCACACGCTTTGGTATAAATCTCAATTTCATGGAAAAATTAGTGTTTTATTGACAAAGCGACTAAAATATGAAGAAAAACGACGAAAATCGGAGAGTGTCAAAGTTTGAAGTTTGCCGACGATTTGATCATTTGCTATGTGATATTGAAGTGAAGAAATCATGATCTGATATTCGGGATCTTGTGTTTTTGAGTGATAGTGATTTTCATAATTTTGATGAGTGATTTGGCAGTGAAGAATGAGGGTCTATATCGTGGATATGAATTCTGATGACATTATATCCTTGTTTGATTTGAAGCTGAGAGAACTCACTGAGGAGTTCACCCTAGGTAAGGCTTGTATAGATGGGTAGGTGTTACATAGTCAATTTTGACTAGTATACAGGTTACTTGGGCGGATCTAGACATTTTTCGAGGGCGATGGGGTGGGGGGTGTTACAGCTCATCCCGGGGGAAGGGGGGTTCCAACATATGATGAGTAAAAACTTTGAAAAATTCCAGGTTGGTGGGAGGGGTTCCTGACCTCATCTACATGTCCGCGTTTGGGTTACAAGCATGTAAAGCTCTTCAAATCTGCCTCTTGATACAAATAATTATAGGGAGTGTGTATAGAAGGGGGGGGGGGGGGTGGTTAGGTACATTCTCATATAAAATTAAAAGAAAATGTAAAATTCGAGTGGAATGCCATTTATAATGCAATGAAAGGTAGGCTGAGAGTGGGACAGTATGGCCAGGTAAAATGACGATGTTATGGTCGTTTTAATACTGTGTCTAGTGAACTTTTATAGTGTTAAAAACTTTCTCACGTTTTATACGTTGATATTTTTTACCTTTTCTTGTCTAGACATAGGCAATTATTTTACCTTTTTGTCCAAAACTACGGCTTGTCCTCATGTTAACGTATTTGTGTAAATAAAGTAAACGTTCAACCCGTCTTTTTGTGTGTTTTCTAAGAACTCAATCTAATTAAAATTCAGCTCTCTTTATTTCGTAAACTCCAATCGGTCGTTGTTAGATCTCTATGTAGTTTACGAAATAAATAGAGCTGGATTATGATTAGATTGCTAAGAACTTGGATTTTAAACTGAAATAATGTTATCTGTATTGCAGCTTCCATATCTGGCCATATAAAGTCACATTGGTTTTATGATGTAAAAAAAGTGTTTAAAGTGCTACGTATGCTTATAAATAGATTTGAATATGACAGGAAATCCCTTTCTATTTATAGACTCCAGCATCCACTCCAGCCAGGAGGACTTGTTATTAGGGGATTCCCCTCCTCCTGTGACATCCAGTACGTCATGGCTCGGTTCTCACACTTCAGTTAACAATGCTATATCACATATATCTACAGGTAAATTTCACGCTTGAGTAAACTGTGCTATATCACATATATCTACAGGTAAATTCCCTGATTGTCAATAGGGAGATGGGGAAAATGGGCTAATTTATTAAAGTGAAACTTTAAAAGAAGTGATTTTGAATTCAGTATGGCCAAGGTTGACCTACTTTTTTCCAAATTATGCATATAAAAATTCCAAAGTATGTCGGTAATGTACCAAAAAATTCAAATTTCTGCTTGGTTTTAATTTTCTCATTCTTTGATAAGGTGAATCATTTCCTTTTCAAAAAGTTCTCAGACAAATGAACCAGGAAGGAAATCCCATATAGATGTAGATGTATGCTATGATAACCTTTTTCCTACATCAGTTCTCATCATCTATCGATCAGATGAGCTTAGTATATCGATACATTTTCCTATCTTATTTCCTTGTGTGCATGGAAATCCTGTTTCCCTGTTCAATGTTGTCAGGTGTGAAATTTTGGGACAGTTGACTGAGTTTAACACTTGAAATTTTCATCATCTATTAATTTACTAAGCTCCATCAGTATTTTATGATATTGTAAAACATCTTACTGTCAAAAGACAGTAAATGTGAATGACAGAAGTTGACGACTGCTTTCTGTGATTGAGTGATCCAAGAGTGATAAATTTCTTATTAAGTATCACCCTTCAGGACATCTGAATTCATCTCTTTGGGATGCATGTATTCAACATGTAGAACAAACTTTAATGTGTCCCAAAAACCTGATGTATTTTTATTCAATTCTTGATAATTGTGTCCTTAATTTGCCAAATGGTGATACTAATCAATTAACCAGTAACTGTAGTAAGAAGGAACTTACAAAATGTATGTACCAACTACAGAAAGCAACTTGATCACCAACTGCCATTCACACTTGCTATCTTTTGACAGTAGTACTGTGATTCTAACAACATGAACAAGTGTGCCTAATAGAGGTGATACTGATACATTTATGAAGGGATTTGATAAATTAATAAATCCATGGATGACATAAAGCCAGCAGTAAACTAGTAATGTATACAAAATCAACAGTTACCATGGTTTTGAATCCCATTTTAAAATGTAAAGTCATAAGAGTGGCTATGTATATGAAGGCTGAAATGATGCACTCTATCTCTTTGCATTACTTGATGAACCTGTATATATTTACATGTGAAACCTTTCCATTACATACATTTTACCAGAAGATCACCATAAAATGAATTAATAAAACAAAGGAGGGGATCTCCAACAACACCAGGTTGCAGCACCCACAGCAAAACATGTGCATGTGACTTTTCATTCCTCTTTTAATTACAGTATCGTTTAATTTACATGATTTAAGGTATCCCTTGTACAAATAAATATCAAGTGTATTATATAGTTAGAATTGCGACATATCTATACCTAAATATACCATAATGCAAGATAAAAGTTGGGTTCCAACATCAAAGCTCAACATGCCAACCTCTATCTAAACCAGGGAAACTATCGAGACAATGCCGAAGACTACAGAGACAATATTAACAATGCTTAAATGGATGAGATGTCAGCAAGATCTCCATTTGTACACTGGATACGTTAAGGGAGCAACTATTTGATTTTAGGTGGGGATGGTGGAATATTTGCAAAACAGAATTTTTCATGTGGAGATTTTGTATAATACATTGTAATAAAAATATGGCATAAATAACCCCACCTCCCTCCAAAAAAAAAAAAAATGCTTCAACAAAAGTGATCCATGGGCATCTTCTTGAAGCAAGTGTATGCACACTTGTCTCGAAAAGATGAAATTACCCCAGCCCCCTAAAACATCCAATAGTTGCTCCCTAAAGAAAATGACCTTTAGATTGTTTACTTAGTCATGTTAGTACTTGTATAGATTAGCTTAGTGACCTTGACCTTGTCTTGCAGGTATGACCCCTACCCCTAGTAGTGATTCCATAGTGGCCTTGACCTCTACCCCAGTTAAAGACACTGCTCCCAAAGTTATATTACGAAGAAAGCAGGAAAGTGAGTACCATATTACATGTATACTCTTGTATAATCATCACCACAAGTAGATATAAGAACTGAGATATTCTATGCGTGTGTAGATCTAGGAGATTTTGAAGGGAGGAGGCCCAGCCTGGCTGGATGCAAGGGAGGAGGGAGTTTCTATGATTTTGAGAAAATTGTTTAAGAAAATTTTTTGCCAAATTCCGCCGAGGTTACTTGACCAGCCTGACTCCCTCTAGATCCACACATATTTCCGTACATGTATATGAATGTGCAAGTATGTACTATACATTGTATAAAGCATGATCTGTACTGCATAATTATGTTCTTGATTTTCGGTATTCATAGTTTATCAGAATCAGTGCAATTTGCAGAGTGTTCATTGAAGATTTTGATAACTTTTTAAGGTATTCAACCCCTAATGCATTTTCAATAATAAATACCAGAAATAAGAATTTTCAACCTCTTCAAAAAGAATGCTATACATTATACTCTAGCTAACATTGGGGATTTTACTTCCCATACCATGATCACTCCGAAGATTCCCGATCATGAAATCATCGGCATTTGTCGGGAAAGTATGAAAATATGCATAATTTTTAACCGGAAGTACTCTATTAGGGTGCGGGATCCTTAATATGAAATGAAAAAACTAGGTATGTTTGCTAATTAATTAATATGCTTTTTGTCATTTTACCCCTTTTTTATGCTAAAATGTGGTCACATTCTCCAGAAAAGGGAGCGCGCTATTTCATTTACATATATATCATTAAACTGAGTTATTTTTAGAATTCATAGTATTTGTGGGTGTTAAGTTTATACAAAGAGTGTAAATTGAACTTCACACTCTGTATACCAGTTGTAATTATTTTCATTGACTATACATCATGAATCATATGTTTTGTAACTTATTTTGGAATTTGTCATAATATTTTTCCAGCGTCCCCGGAAGATGATGCAGTCAAGCTTCATCGGCGTACATCGTATCTCATGGCAACAGCCAATGACAGGGACACACACAAACTGTCTTTGGACAAGTCTATCTCCAGCAGCCAATCAGGACTTGAGATTCAAGAGCAGTAAGTTATATTCGAAGAGAAAGAAAAAATTGATTCGATGGTTCTTTTCCTATTTATGGAACTTTGTAATATCATGTTTTTGTTTGAAAGAAAAAAATCTCTTTTCTGTTTCCTCCATTGATATTCAAAATTCATACCTGATATATAAAAACAAGGTATAGGTTTGTAAACATCAGTACTTTTCCTACTTTGTACAGGCATCTATCATTTTAACGTGCATTTTCTCTTGTTTTCACGTGCATTTTCTGTTACATTCACATGTATTTTCTCTTGTTTTCATGTGCATTTTCTGTTATATTCACGTGCATTTCCTATTATCCATATGTGAATTTATGAGGAACCTTGAGGAACTTTTGTAACCATGGTTTTTGGATTCAGTACTATGTCTTCTTTTGCTAGGATCACTCCTCCCAAGTCAAGCATGACCAAACTGAAGAACTTGTTTGGAGAAAAGGTAAGAACCAAAAAAAAAAAAAAAAAAATTCATGTAATTAAAAAAAAGTATATATTCTGCCAGGTTTACAATTTAATTTTGTACATGTAATGCCATGTTCACATGAAAGGATTAATGCACATTAGATTAAATTTGATTTACTTAATATTTGCGCTATGCTCACACGGAGAGTCTTATGCACATAAAAAAAAACAGGTTTTTATGAAAACAGAAATTTCCCTTCTATTTGCAAACGGTAAGACAGAATCATTGGAAAATTAAAATGGTAATAGGGAAGGAAAAGCACTACTCAAAAACCTAGCTTTATAAGCTTTTATAAGATATCATTTTTTGGTTTA
The DNA here is from genome assembly GCA_028142955.1 of Pinctada fucata. Taxonomy (NCBI): domain Eukaryota; kingdom Metazoa; phylum Mollusca; class Bivalvia; order Pterioida; family Pteriidae; genus Pinctada; species Pinctada fucata. Next base: position 39,478,517 of record AP027114.1, read on the forward strand.
CTCATTGGAAAATAGCAATATTTTACACTTACAAATTGACCATGTCATTTTCATCAACAAGGGTCGTATGTTAAATATAATGACAATTTCGCTACATATAGGTTGAAATTCACTGAATGACTGATAATTCAGGCCTAAGTCTGTGTGACGCATATAGATTAATTCAGACTTGACCAGTGTAGGTTTTACAAACTTGGTGCACAAAAAGGATAATTAAACGTGTTATTTACAATGTGTAGAGGGAAAACGCAAAAATGATACTAGGAAGAAATTTCATTTCCAAACAGTGCTCTCATATTTGAACATTATCCTCAATATTCAGGTACAAATGTATCGATCTTAAAGCGTTTTCACGTAAAGCCAAAATTTCCGTTTTCTTAATTAGCTGTTATTACTTTAGTTTGATTTGCAATAGATTTAATGTGCATTCAATTTTGTTGTTCGGAGCTACTGTTATTAAAATTTCTCTGTCCCACAGACTCCAGCCATCAAGGAGGCCATAGAGAGGACTTCCCATCGTCAGGACCCCGCCAGCCCGCTACAGGAAATCACAAAACAAGGCACGTTGACGTTTAAATCGGACCTTACTGACGGAAAGAAAGCTTCTGATAGGTCCTGGAAAAGCGTGTGGGTGGAGCTTAGAGGTCACGCCCTCTACCTGTCAAAAGAAAAGAAAGACCAGTCCTTGGTGAGTCTATGCTAATATGTCAATAATTTAATTTGCAATTTTACAATCTTCTGTCCCTACAATCGCTATGGTAATGTTTGAGAAATTTTCGATTTTACAATCAAAGGTTAGCCTTTCGCAGACATGACTTTTGTTGACTTTAAAGCGGAATTATACCTTCAGCATTAAAAAATACCTTGAATTTTGTCTCTAGACTTCTCATTTTGTTAAAAAAAAAAACCTTTCTGATCCCCCTTAAGATTTTTCTATCGTTCAGTGAAATTATATCACTGTGCTTTAGGTAAATCTCTTGGCTGTCAGAGCCTACCAACAATTTGATGATGTATGATATCATTGTAGAAATTGCAATAGCTTTCATTAGAAATGAAAATGAAAGCATTTTTTTTATAAATACATATGATTGTAATTAGCTTATTTAAGGACAATCAGTCTTCAATTGCTTATTCAAACTGACATTTTTTGCACTTACGTGTATAAAAGGCCAAATAGCCATATATTTTGAGAAAAAGTTTTTTTTATTTTATTTCTACTAAAAGTACATGTACACTTAACTTCATCCATTTGAAAATGTTCTTCCACATGTAATGAAAAATGTAAAAAAATATTTTCTCGAATTGAACTTAAGAATGAGCACACATGACATTTTCAAGTCTACAAATAAAACAGATATTTTTAAAGCAAACTCCTTCCATTAACTATTCATTAACTTCTTATTTTTCAGTCGCACCCCTTTTCCTTTGAAGATCAGCCTATATCCATCAAGTCGTGCTTCGTTGACAAAGCTTACGATTACACTAAGAAGAAACACGTTTTTCGGTTAAAGACATTTAACATGTCCGAGTACCTGTTCCAGGCTGAGGATGAAGACATTATGATGTCCTGGATCAGGGCCATACAGTCCAATAACAATCCTGACGCAGACGTAAGTACATGTACTTATAGAATAAATGTCTGACAATTTCCGAGACGTTTCATTTCATAGCCATACTATGGACATCACATACTTTGGGGACGTTTTAATTCATTATGACATTTCACTTGAATCACCGGAAACATAACAAAAAAAATCTGATGTGTAAAATCAAGGTTTCAGGAACTTTGAAATGGACTATTTCTGTTTTTTCATGGCTATGCAACACAAACTACATCTACGTGCATTAACGTATGTAATGTGCATTGGGGTAAATGTCATAACATAAGATAAATGCACTTTGCAATGCTTTGTGTTGCATATTTACTTCTGATATACATGTACATGAAATATTCCTGTTTTCTGAATGCTGCTTTTCATGTAAATACATACATTAAAGTAAGGTGTCCACTGTTTCTGAAATAAAATGAAAATTTCACCTTTTGCAAATTTCACTGAAAAACGACTCATGTTATTTTAGTAATAATATGTTTTATGTGAAAGATGATATTTAATCTGTGACTTTCACAAGAAAAATAAGAGAGACGTCATAAATCAATACGTCATAAATTGATTCAACATCACAAAGTTTAAATTCTTGCAATGCTAGCAGCTCATTGGTGGAAACTTTTATGATGTCATAGCAATTAGCACTTAATGATGTCATTTATATTTAGTCTCCAACCAAATCGAATGCTTGAAGTATTTATCAAAAATAGTATGATGTCATAACAATTAACACGTAATTTGTATTAAGACACAATACTCAACGAATGCTCGAAATTTTTTTTTAATACATGTATATAAAAAAATCTGTGATGTCATAGCAATTAACATATTTTAACGTCAACGTCATTTAGTCATCCAACTCATCCAATGCTTTTTCAAAAATAGAAACTTCTGTGATGTCATAATAGTTAGCACATTCCTCATGTGCCTGCTGATGTTCGTTTCTTGAAACCTTCCTTCAAATAAGATGCTTTAGCGTAGGAAAAATGATTAAGAACTTTGTGTGACATAAAGCGAAATATCAAAATGCCTCTTTTAGGTGTGACGTCAAAGAAAACCAATATGATGTCATAAATAAGATTTGATTACAGACAGAGCTCTCTTATGGCTAACTCGGAAATTTTCTTTATTTAACCAGCAGATTTTATTTTTCTTATCAGAGTTACAAACTTAAATCTAATTTCTTGTGAAAAAGTTGGGGCGTTGGCCCGAATAGCTCTCACAGTTAGAACATCTACCGTAGAAGCAGAAGGTCTCGGGTTTGATTCCCCATCCAGCCACTTGTTTTTCCCTCGCCAGTTACATTCTTTATGTTACACAGATACAAAGCCAATTTCTTTTTGTTAAGCTGATATTTAACTCTGTTGACTTTGCACTCATTGTGCATGTGAAATATTCTTATTTATGTTTGTGCTTTACAGGACATTGGTATTGGACAGGAGGGGCTCATCAAGAGGAAAACTTCCCAGCAGGAGAACATGGCGAGTCAGATAACGATAACGGCCCTCAAACAGTCTCCCCAGGTGCTTCCCAAACCTAACAAACTAGCTGTACTAAAGAGTAAGATGCCACATTCACCGAGCACCAAACGGAAAAAATCTGAAAAAGGTACGGAATTAGGGGCTGTATACATTATCTAGCTATCAAACCAGAGTAATAGTCCATTTTCCAGAAAATATTTATGACAGTTTTAAACTTTATTCTATATGCACAGACACCAGACATCACATCATTTGGCAAAATTTTTAATTGTGACGTCATATTTGATCGCATTAGCTTTATGCGTTGTCATGTTTTCTATTGTGAAGTCACAATGAAAATCTTGCCAAATTTTGTGATGTTTGATATCAGACCGCCCTATGAATCTACTGGAAAATCAGCTATTATATTTTGCATTGAGTATTCAGAAAGAAGAAGTTCAAAATCTGTGCTGTTTTCCTTTTAGATTGAAGCCTGATTATTTTTTATGTTGGGAAATATTCAAAGTATGGGAAGTAATATGAAGAGAAAGAGGAAAAGTTTCTTTCATGACTGTTTTGATGATTATCAGTCACATTCCTCCTTCCTTGTCAGTCAATTTGTAGGTCACTTATCAGAGATAAGAAAAAAAAATCCCATGTCATAATTTAGGGAAAACTCTTATCTAAAATGCAATAGATTTTTCCTTTTCTCCCCAAAATTAGTACGTAGTAAACTTTTTTACCCATTTTCTAATTATTATTATGTTCTTCCTATTTTAGAGGATGGTTCGAAGAAGAGCAGTCTGTTTAAATTCAAGAGTTTTAGGAAGACTACAATAAATTCCTCGTCCGGAAATTCTGATGATAATTGTATGTTTGGAGTTCCGCTAGAATGCTGTATACCATCACCAAATAATGATGTAAGATTAAGATAAAATATGATGATACATGTCTTCTAGATTTCTAGGAGATGAAGTCTCTCATCTCCTTTCTTTATGTTTCTTAGAATTTAAGCCTTTCAATCTAAGGTAGTCAACTAGTACAAGTATGTGAAACGATATACATGTATTTTTGAAATGTGCAAATGTAAAATAAAAGATACTCAGACAAGATCCTTTGAAAGTTTGTCAAGGATGGTTGAAAAACTAATAGAGCAAAGGCTACCTTATTAAATTCAATATTTAGGAATTATGAATGATAAAAGATAATCAGGTCCAAGGGTAAAAAAGCGGGACTTACCCGCCGAAATCGGGTAAGTTGACAGCTATGATGTACATGTACCTGTTCAATTATTATTATGAACCATTTGTCAGCTTAATTTTTGAACTTATCGTAAACATGTAATACATGTATTTTATGACTTGGTAACAAATTTACATGTAAATATATGTAGGAACTGTTCATGACAAAGTCAAAGGTGTATTGTATATATCTTACCTGATATTATCCAATTTTCCTTCTTACAGCATGTACCCATGATAGTTGACTTGTGCACTAAGATCGTAGAGGCTCGGGGATTAGAAGTGACGGGAGTGTACAGGATTCCCGGTAATACGGCCGCTGTTAATATGATGCAAGAAGAACTGAACAAGGTAAACTGAAAAAAAAGAGTTGGTGCCATTGTCTAGTGGTTAAGGGGTAAAGGCATCAGGCCAGTAACTTTTAAGGTTTCTGGTTCCAGCCTCACTAAGGCCATGTGTTACTCAGAATAGACATGTAAACTCATCTATGTTATGTGTAAAGCACAAAAGGGGTAAAAACAACCCATTCACTATTCAGACAATGTCGGATCCATCCAATGAAGGGTGAATGCATGTCACTTGATAAAAAAGATATACATGTAAACAGCACAAAAAAGGTAAAAGTGACTATGTTAAGTGTTATATACAAGAATAAAGTTTTAAAAGAACAAAACAAATAAAAAAAAATGTCGAATTAAGTCAAAAATATTTTAACTGTGTGAATCAGGCTTACTTCCAATATATGATCGTATCTGATGTTGTTATCAAATTCTTTGGAAACTAGCATAAAGTATTTGTATAGTCAGGTCTTTTTGGGCATTCCCAAAATGTTGATTTCTAGAAGTTACGTTAAAATTTTATATGCATACTTTCATATGATTTAATTGTGCTGTTTTACTATTCAGGGTATTGACAACATGAACGTGGAGCATGAGAAATGGTGTGACGTCAACGTGATAGGAAGTCTGCTAAAGACCTTTTTCCGAAAGCTCCCTGACCCTCTAATCACTGCAGGTAAGATGATCAATTCAGTGTCCAGGATAAAAATAATGATGAAATCTTAAAAATGTATCCCAGGTGTAAGGCTACTGATTGGTAGTGTTGCTTCAGTGGAATTCAGTCTATTTTATAAAAACAATTCCAAAATCCCCTATTTACATGTACATTTCTGAACATGATTAAAAAAAAAAAGTTTTACAAAAGAAATTAATGTATGTACGAGTACTTTGAAATATTTCAATATATGACTGTATGGAAGTAATTACACATAGTACAGTGTATGATATGAATATATCTTGCCCCCAAATTCTTTGCCAATCATACTTTTTCCTTGTTAGAATGGACTATACCCAATATTTGATTAACATTCATAGATTGTATGTACCCGATTGTTATGGAGGACATACCTTTACATTACAGAGCTATACCAGCAGTTTATAAACGCCAACCGAATAGAAAATCCCCAGACGAGGATGCTGAAGCTCAAACGACTTCTGCACGAAATGCCGGAACATCATTTTGAGACGTTCAAACATTTAGCCGACCATCTTCACACCGTCAGTATTTATGGACACCTCAACAAGGTAAGTTTAGTGTCAACGTTTTCAAACTAGAAATCGAGGTTTTATCTATGGAAGACCATCTTAAATTGAAATTTTATATACATGTATATCAACACCAGATGTCATGTCATTTGGCAAAATTTCCAATTGTGACATCAAATTTGATTGCACTTCTTGATGGATGTGTTCTATTGTTACATGATTCTGTGATGTCCAGAGTCTTGCTGTGTAACTAGACTATTGGTAAAAAAACTATTTTCAAGATATTTGTCAAATTTTTACCGTAGATGGATGCCCGTAACCTTGCCATTGTGTTTGGGCCGACCCTGATTAGGAAGGACGACGACATGTCAGCACTGGTCAGGGATATGTCAGATAGTTGTCGGATCATAGAGAGTGTTATATCACATGTAAGTATGTTTAAATAACAAAACAATATTGCTTACTGTATAAGAAATAATTCCTTGAGATATTGGTTTCCTGAAAGGTAATGATCTCGCATGGACAATGGTTTGTGGGTCTGCCCCTGATAGTTGATTGTACATGACTTGTGATATTCTAATTCCCTGAGAAAAACTTTCGGGTTACAAGGCTGATTTCGAAATTAGCGATATGAAAACACAGCACATAATCCTTCAGAATACAAGTACCTGCATACATGCATTTACAAGTTACAGATTCAGCTTCAGTTTTGATCAGATCTATGGAACTTGGACTGAAACTGGAAAGGGACGTTAGATGTTTAGGAATAACCTCATTAGCTGGTCATTATGACAATATTTCCGTTATTTTTTTCAGCATGATTGGTTCTTCAGTTCCTGGGACAGGGATAATGAGGTACCAATAGAGGAGGGGCGTGACGATGACGACGCCCCCACTAACCCTTCCATCTCCAAAATGAGCTGTGATGATGACGGTAAGTACACTGTAATCCTTCAAAATTATAATGTACATGTAATACTGTAAACTCCTGTTTTTCTCAGATTCACTTCTAGTCTTGTCGGAAACCCACTGCATCTTCCTGTATTGTTCAGGATGAAATTTGTTTCAGTAGATCACCATGAAATCTATGTAAAAATGAAGCCATAGCATGTCCACCACATGGGATCGAAACGTATGGTGTTGCGATTCCTTAGACAGTTTTTTGGTATTTTTTTAAATTTTCTAAGTTAAACTTTACAAAACTGATTAGCCATTGCAGTAGGGCAATGCCTAATAAATCAATCCACATCGTCTAGGTATATGAAAATTTTTTAGTTTTTGCAAACACTTCAATAGTTTGTCAACAACAGAAACGTTCTTGACCTAGCAGAACTCTTGAAGTGTTTGCAAAAACTATAGACTTTTCAGATGTATAAACGATACACACTTACATGTACTAATTAGGCATTTCCCTACTGCAGCGTCTTATCAGTTTTGTGTAGTATCACTTAAATGATGAGAAAACAATCAAAAACCTCTGGAAGGAATCACAACATCATACATTTCGATCCCAGGTAGTGATGTTTGAATGGAAATGTATGATTTATATCGTTCTGGGGGAATATGATAGCATACAGAGTACCACTTTAGGGATGCAGTCTCTTGACTTCATATAAAATGTAATATCCCTTGAAATGATAACAATAAAATTTCTATGCTTAGCCCAGTTAAATGAATAACTTCTTTTAAATTCCCAAGGTTATTCAGACTTACATAAATAACATATGTGTAAATGTATATACATGCAGGTAAATTTAAAGTATTCTTAGTTAACTTATTTCCAAAAAAGCTGCCAATAAAAAAGTAATTATTTTGAACATGCATTCATCTGATAAATGATTATTATACGTTTCAGATGCCATCAACCCTAGGGATATAGTTTCCTCAATAGTTCAAGCTGCAAATCTAAAATTACGGAAAAAATCTGGAACAGACAAGAGTTTCGAGGACCTAGATGTCAGTTTGTCCGAGGGTGGATTCCGTGAGAGAAATATTGACCTTGAGGTCAAGAGGCGTGGCATGAAACCTCATGTGGAAATTACGTCCCGGAGTAGTCCAAATTTGATGGCAATGTCCGGGGTTGTCGGCTCTCAGGAGCAATTAACTCTTGTGCCGAACAGAAATTCTGACACTTGTAGCTCTAGTGATCGTAGAATGACAAAGTCTCAGGAAATAATTGATACTGGACTGAAATTCATTGATCATGAGAGAGTGGGGTCAAATCTATATGCCAAAGTGAGGCATTTTTCAGACGATTCTTTAGATAGAAATGATGAACTGGAAATCTCGCATGGGGGAATGAGCAATAGTTTTAGTGTAAGTCAAAGCACTATAGACAGACTGAGAATTATTGAGGAAGAGGCAAGAGCGCTGCGTGAAAAAGAGGAAAAACGGCAGATTGAATATGAAAGGCGGAAACGAGAGAGGCAACGAATCGAGCAAGAAATTCAACGAACAAAAAAAGACATTGAATTGGAGGATTCACACAGCGTTGAAGATTTACTGTGGCAGTCTTCATCAGATCCTCTTAGAAGAAGTGAAAGAGGTGAATCTTCCTCCGAATTTTCAAACTCTTCAAGTAGTGTTTCATCAAAGGCAATGTTTGGGAATTCACCAATCTTGGCCGAGAGGACCAGAGATTCTGGTGGCAAATATTTCGTCATTCAGAGCGTAGGGTCAAGAAGCAATAGTAAAAATAGCCTTGTGAAGGGAAGTTCTGAATCATTAACGTTGCAATCCAAGAGGACTAGTTCTCTGGAAAAACTATTAGAAGTGCCACAAAAAGAGAAAGTAACCCCGAGGGTTAAATCGAAGTCAAGGAAAAAGGAAGATGGACGCTCTCATGGAAGGGAAGGGTCAGAAAAACCACAGAGATCGAGAGCAAGTTTAAGTCGCAGTAACTCAATGAGAAGAGGATCTCTTGATTCTCTTATAGATTTAAAAAATGAGCGACAGAGATTTTCTTACGACTCAACAGACTCCGAGGATGGTTCAGATTTATTGTCAGATTTGACGTCAACTTTTGATCAAAAGCTCAAAATTCTCGTAAATCCGAAATACAAACTGAACGGGAGTCTGAATCGTCTGAACTCACAAGAGAGCAATTCCGAAAGAGTCGACAAGGAAAACAACAATAGTAATAACACCACTAGCATCAGCGGCATGAGTGCTCATCTAAATTTGCCGCCCCAAGTGCCGCTGGCACATGCTCAAGTTAACAAGTATGGACTGTGTAACAGCAACGACATGCTGGAGAAACAGTACAGAGATCCAAGCTTACATAGATCTCCGAAAGACACAAAAATCGGAATCGCGTACCGTTTCGAGAGGAATCCGTCAAATAGTGCTTTATCTCAGAGTGAAAACACTTTCGGAAGCTCGGAAGTTCTAAACTCTCCTCCTTCCTCTAGCTCTGTTTTAATTTCACCTCCAAACTCGTCTATGCAGAACACACGGCCGAAATTTAGTATTGTGAATAATGGACAGTCTCCTTTTGGAATCCCTTCAAGTTCTAGCCATCATTCAAATTTGAACGGTAGTGCAAATAGGTCAGATGGACGACCTATTAGTAAGTCCGAAAAGACTGAAGTCAACGTCTCATTATCAAAACAATCGAGAGAAGAGAAGAAATGGAAAATTTCATCTGACTGTGATATGTATAGGGAAACTCAGAAAGGCGTGGAATTCAAATTTTCATTACCAAAGTCCGACTCAAAAAGAGGTAGTGAAAAGAGGGAACGTGAACTGTCTCCTCAACCAAGCAATAAACGGAAAGAAAAAAGGAGTAAACGTCGGCACACTGTAGGTGGAACGCAGGACTTTGATCATTTTAAAGCTCTAGTGAGTTTAAGTCCGACTAGAGACTCAGAGCCAACACGGCTGTCCGCTTGGGAACAATTACAACCGGTTGTTAAGGATGGTGCTCAGTCCTCCGCAAATAGATCCTTGTTGTCATGGTTACAGAACGAGCGACTCCGAGGAAGTACACCTGATTTGTCAATGACCCATGACTTAACCTCTCACCGCTTTTGATTGTAATCAAAATATTTTTTAAGCCTGATGTATACAGCTAACTGAATGTTTAGACAAATTGGTACCTTTACAATGCAGATATTTGTACATACACTTAACTAATGAAAATCCAATGTTTATAAGAGTATCAAATTTACAACTAACACTTGTCAAATTTTTTTATGAAAAGAAAAAAGAATCTTTGCATAAAAAACTTAGCTTTTTTGGTGACTTTTTTTGCAAGAAAGTTTGTAATTTCCATTCCGAGAAGGAAAAAAGAAGTCAAAAACACTTGCTCATCATTTATCCAAGCTCTTTTTGGTATAATCAATAAATTCTGAATATTTATAGAATTTTTTTTCGTATGCTTTTGCTTTTCGTGTAGTGCTACAAGCCTTTCAAATCGTTATCCTGTTTCTCTACTAAGAGATAAAGCTGCAATTTGCCTACAGATTACTTGGTTAGTATTAATTTACCTACATGTATTTGTTACATGATTGAAGGTTGTATTAAGTTGTACGCTACATTTTGATCTGTCATAAACTTAATAAAAAAAAAATGTTTGGTATTTAAATCACGGCTTTCACCAAGTCTACTGTAAATTTATATCATTCAACATAGCAAGAGTTTTAAATTTTCCTGTTCCCTTGCTCTTTTTCTTCTAAAATTCATAACATTTCACTTTGACAAAATTGTATTTTTCTCAATAGTACTCTAGTTTTGCTAAGTGATAATAGGTTGAGAATACTTAAGTTGATTCTTTAATCAAGCATTGTTGACACATTTTAAACTGTCTTCCATTTTTGCCATTTTGTGTGATATTTTGAAGTGATGTTCACAAACCACTACATACTGAATTTGCATTTCACTTTCATGGAGCTGCAATTTTGTTAGCATGTTGAGAAATTGAATATTTTATAAACATTTCATGCATGTATTTGTAATGAAAACGATGTACATGATGAATGAATGGAATTTTACCTATTGTTTATTTTCATGTTATGGGAGTTGTTTTAGCAGGAATTTGAGTTATTTTCAAATTCCGAAATTAACAAAATATCATGAAGAAAAAATATTAAATTATGAGAAATGTGTAATGTCTCAGTCATATATCTATAAACAAAACGAAGTGGCATGGAGCATAGAAGTTGCTGCTTGTCACGCTGTGTAATGCATTCAAAATAACCAAAATTTTCTTACTACTAACGTAGTATACACCTAACGAACTTGCAAGGAATGTCGGTCACATTGTGAGTCAACTTCAAAAGAAGAAAAAGCTTAAGAGGTCAAGGTCACATCCAAGATTAAGCAATTTGAGGAGTGACTATTGTTTTTGAAACTCTTACTGTTCACCACTGTGTGAAATTTCACCAGAACATAAAGGAAGCTAGTATGGAAATCAAGATTCTGTATCTTGCTGTATTTTAATTTTTACTTGCATAAGGTCACAGAAAGCAAAAATATTGATGGGAAAAGAATCTGGTATGCATTTTATGGAGCATAATGCCATACTTTATATTCAAACTGCAATAATTGGTAGAAGCCCATATACAGACTTGAGCAACTTGGTTTAGTAAAATGGGACAGGGCTACTTCCAGCTTATAATAAGTCCTTGATTAACCAAACTTGAGTGAGTGTCGCATCTGTAATGCATAGTATTGCATAGTATTGATGCTGCATCTGACCTGTATAATTCACACTTGAGTGACTAGGTTAAGTAATATGGGACAGGTCCATTTCCAGCCTATACACATGTAATAAGTCCTAGATCAAGCAAATTTGTGTGGGTAAAGCATCTAAGGATGCTTAATGCAATGCTGGTATGGATGCTGTGTCTGATCCATATTTTACACTTGAGTGACAAGTTAAAATTAAAAATCTTCATTACCAGCTTACTCCTCTATCAGCCAAACTTGAATTATGTCTCCCCCCCCCCCCCCCCCCCAACGGGGAGGAGACATTGGTTTTGCCTTCGTTGTCCGTCTGTCCATCTGTCACACATCGTGTCCGGGCTATATCTCCTGAACCGTTTGCCCGATCACTTTCATATTTTAGTATGTTGTTGCTTATGACCCGAAGGTTTCACATCACCTTGAACCAAGGTCAAGGTCACTTAGTGCATTTTTAATGAAATTATGCATCCGGGCTATATCTCTTGAACCGTTTGCCGGATCACTTTCATATTTTAGTATGTTGTTGCTTATGACCCAAAGATTTCACATCACCTTGACCCAAGGTCATGTGACCAAGGTCAAGGTCACTAAGTGCATTTTTAAAGAAATTATGAATACATTCCTGTCCGGGCTATATCTCTTGAACCGTTTACCGGATCACTTTCATATTTTAGTATGTTGTCGCTTGTGACCGAAGGTCATGTGACCAAGGTCAAGGTCACTTAGTCAATTTTTAATGAAATTATGCATACATTCCTGTCCGGGCTATATCTCTTGAACCGTTTGCCAGATCACTTTCATATTTTAGTATGTTGTTGCTAATGACCCAAAGGTTTCACATCACCTTGACCCAAGGTCATGTGACCAAGGTCAAGGTTACTTAGTGCATTTTTAATGAAATTATGCATACATTCATGTCCGGGCTATATCTCTTGAACCGTTTACCGGATCACTTTCATATTTAGTATGTTGTTGCTTGTGACCGAAGGTCATGTGACCAAGGTCAAGGTCACTTAGTCAATTTTTAATGAAATTATGCATACATTCCTGTCCGGGCTATATCTCTTGAACCGTTTGCCGGATCACTTTCATATTTTAGTATGTTGTTGCTAATGACCCAAAGGTTTCACATCACCTTGACCCAAGGTCATGTGACCAAGGTCAAGATCACTTAGTGCATTTTTAATGAAATTATGCATACATTCATGTCCAGGCTAGATCTCTTGAACCGTTTGCTGGATCACTTTCATAATTTAGTATGTTGTTGCTTATGACCCGAAGGTTTTGCATCATCTTGACCCAAGGTCATGTGACCAAGGTCAAGGTCACTTACTGCATGTTTAAATTATGAATACATTCCTGTCCGGGCTATATCTCTTGAACCGTTTGCCGGATCACTTTCATATTTTAGTATGTTTTTGCTTATGACCGAAAGATTTCACATCACCTTGACCCAAGGTCATGTGACCAAGGTCAAGGTCACTTACTGCATGTTTAAAGAAATTATGAATACATTCCTGTCCAGGCTAGATCTCTTGAACCGTTTGCCGGATCACTTTCATATTTTAGTATGTTGTTGCTTATGACCCGAAGGTTTTGCATCACCTTGACCCAAGGTCATGTGACCAAGGTCAAGGTCATGTAGTACAATTTTAATGAAATTGTACATGCATTCCTGTTCGGGCCATATCTCTTGAACCGTTTGCACAATCGCTCTATATTTTAGTATGTTGTTGTTTATGACCCGAAGGTTTCACATCGCGTTGACTCAAGATCATGTGACCAAGGTCAAGGTCAATTAGTATACATGTATTTTAAATGAAATTGTATTTGTTATGTGTATTATGTCAGGCTTAATCTTTTGAACTGTAATCGGATCATTTGATATTTTAGTATGATGGTGCTGATGACCCAAAGGTTTCACATCACCTTGATCCAAGGCAATATTACTAAGGTCAAGGTCAGATATTACATTTTTTAATGAAATTGTAAATACTTTTGAGTCTGGACTATATCTGTGGAATCGTATACTGGATCGCTCTGATACTTTAGAATGCTGTTGCTCAGGATTGGAAGGTTTCTTATCATCTTGACCCAAGGTCATGTGCCCAAGGTCAAGATCATTTAGTTCTTTTTAATGAAATTGTACGTACTAATCTTGTCTGGGCTATATCTGCTGAACCCTTCTTACAATTGTTTTCATATTTTAATACGTTGTTTCTCAGGACTAAATGTTTCTTATCACATTGTCCCAAGGTCACATGATTAAGGTCACTTCTTACTTTGGTAATGAAATTGTATATGCTAATCATGTCCAGGCTGAAATTGTTATGCTTATCATGTTTAGGCTTTATATTTTGAATCGTGTATCCAATCACTAGTTCAGTTTTTTGTTGCGCATGATCCATACAATGTATTTTTCAGATCACCTATATCCAAGGTCATGTGACCAAAGTCAATTTCACTAAATATGAAATTGTATATTCTAATCATGTTTGGGCTTTACCTCAAACAATACAATGAATCACTTTCATGTTTTAGTATGATGTTGCCCATGACTCGAAGGTTTCACATCATCTTGGCCCAAGGTCAAAGTAACTTAGAGGGAGGGGGGAGACATCTGTTATTTTCTGAAAAACATCTGATTTAATTAGATGATGCATCTGGAGATACTTGGTGTAATGTTGTTTGTAAAAACAATCTAACATCAATCAGGTTGTTAACTCCACAATCTAACATCAATCGAGTTGTTAACTCCACAGTCTAGAGGTAAAACATAGTGTAATCAAAGATTACGAAGCTCACCTCGCGGCAGCAAAGTTCAATTTAAACATATCTCTAAGTACATGTATAGTAAGAAAATCACTCAAGTGAAAAAAAGTAGATCAAGGTCATTTCATGAAAGTATGATCAAAGATACATCCAATATGCAAGTTTGGTACATGTAGCACTTATACTTTGCTCAATATTGGCCTTTAAAGGCAAAATCACTCAAGCAGAAAAAGTAGGTCAAGGTCATTTTATGAAAGTTTGATCAAAGATACATCCAATATGCAAGTTTGGTACATGTAGCACTTGTACTTTGCTCAATATTGGCCTTTAAAGGCAAAATCACTCAAGTGGAAAAAGTAGGTCAAGGTCATTTTATGAAAGTTTGATCAAAGATACATCCAATATGCAAGTTTGGTACATGTAGCACTTATACTTTGCTCAATATTAGCCTTTAAAGGCAAAATCACTCAAGCGAAAAAAGTAGGTCAAGGTCATTTTATGAAAGTTTGATCAAAGATACTTCCAATATGCAAGTTTGGTACATGTAGCACTTATACTTTGCTCAATATTAGCCTTTAAAGGCAAAATCACTCAAGTGGAAAAAGTAGGTCAAGGTCATATTATGAAAGTTTGATCAAAGATACATCCAATATGCAAGTTTGGTACATGTAGCACTTAAACTTTGCTCAATATTGGCCTTATAAGGCAAAATCACTCAAGCGGAAAAAGTAGGTCAGATGCTGCATCCGATGCATGGGTTCACCTCAGCATCCCAAGATGAATCACTTGTGCAAGTTTGGTTACTGTAGCATCAGTACTTTGTCAGATACTGAACTACCCCAAAAACTTTAACCAGACATTGACAAAGTCATTCAACCGGAAAATGTAGGTCAGATGCTGCATCCGATGCATGGGTTCACCTCAGCATCCCAAGATGAATCACTTGTGCAAGTTTGGTTACTGTAACATCAGTACTTTGTCAGATACTGAGTTACCCCAAAAACTTTAACCGGACGCGGACGCGGACGGGGACGCGGACGGGGACGGGGACGGGGACGCGGACGTCGGGGTTATAGCATAAGCTCATCTCAACTTCGTCGAGGTGAGCTAAAAATCAAGATGAATCAGTTGATTGCTCTTATGACAAGAACCTGTGACACATGCAAGCAAATAATGTACATACCAATCAAAAGAAAGTTTTTCTATAGACAGACTGGCCATAAACTACATATTTGATTCTGAGAGTACAAAAACAAAGTATTAAAGTTCTGCTATAAATTCATTGAATTTTATTTTCACAGTTCAACATACATGTAATTTCATTTTCACAGTAGCATAACATAGCATTTATCCATCCAATGTCCTCACTTCAACATTTATCCTAACATTATGTCGCATTCATCCCATCAAAACACTTTCTTCAGTCACCTGACCCCATCAACTAAATCTGATTGGTCAAAGTATCTAGACACCAAACATATGAAGAGATTTAATGGCACAAGTCTTGGATCCTCTGGGCTGTCCTGCAACAAAAAAGAAATACATGTATTATCAATGGGAAGTCACTATTTGTCTCTGTTGTCATAAGAAAAGTACAATTCATGAGCCTAAAGCATTTCCATTGATAGATATACATTCCCCCCCCCCCAAAAAAAAACCCCACATTTCACATAAAATCTCAATAAAATAAGTATGTATACAGTAGCAATATTGACAAAGAATAAAGATTACCAGAGTTGCTCTTAGATTTGCACAGCTCCTGGCGAGGGACCGTATCAAAGAACAGGATTCTGGCGATAATGGTTTCTCTAAGCAACAGAGTAAGGCATAAAACCATTGACCCTGTAATGAAGAGTTAACACTTTTCAGATCATAATTTTTTACCAGAAAACTCAAACAAATTCTGTAAAGTAAAGAGCTACATGTACTTCCCATTTGAGCAGGTCTCTGACATTTATGATGTCATTAAATTTTTTGGAGACCAGCATAAATTCCTAAGATTTTCAAAAAAAAATATAATTATTAAGCAATTATATAAATATACCTGATTATAAATAATTTTATAATTCATTATGTTGGCTATTAATGGCACATACATGTATACTAGCTGACAAGTACATGTACTTGCAATAGATTTCTGTGATGCTCTCCAGCAAATAATCTAATGTTGTGACCTATCGGAGATGAGCTGGCAAGACTGATCATACTCAAGTAACAAGATATACCTGTATGGATCACAATATATATTTTGACAAAATTTGATTCATACCTGCCCCCCTTCCTTTTTGATCTACAGTTCTTATCTTTATTTACCTATTTATAATTATCATACCTGTTTCTCGGTGAAACCTGTGGCTTCGAACCAGTTTATATGGTACTCCAATAATCTCTCTATGGTAGGCTACAATAAATAAAGAAATGCTTGTTAGTGAAATATACGTCAGAATGTTTAAACTACATGTATATCTTTTAGGCAATTATGTAGCGTCAAATAAAGGCTATACTGGTTATTTGGAAAGAGACTAATAATTGAAGTAACATGAGTAAAGTAAAACATTAACCAATTTTTTTTTTACCGGTGAATGACCTTGACTTTCATCAGACAACTGTGTTTAATGAATTCAATTTGATAAATTCTATTCACAAACGACTAATGATACATGTATAACAATGCTTGTATCCAATTACCGTATAACCAGAAATTTTCGCGAGATACTAATTTTCGCTATATTCGCGAGTGATTTTGAATTGCGAAAAATTATTTTCGTGAAAAATTGTATTTGATTAGGTTGATCATAATTGGTAATTCCGTTTCATTTGTTCATATTGTACATGTGCCATTGTTCATTTTTCCTGATTAGACGTAAAGAGAAGTGAATTGAGTGCATTCTCATTATAGAAATTACTAATACATGTACTTCAATAATAAGAGGTACAAAACAGAAACATCATATGTACATATTTGTTTCTAATTTAGGAATCACGAAAAATTGTACTCGCGAAAATAAAGAAACTCTATTTACTGTTAAATCGCGAAATTTGATACTCGCAAAAAATTCTGGTTATACGGTATATCATAATTATATTGATATCGCCATTTTTCTACAACTTTGCTAAGCTTTCTATTGACTCAGTTATAAATATCTGGAACATCAGGGAAAACTTACTTGAAATTTTGCACTGAAAATATTCCATAAAATGAATTTCACAAACATGTAGGATGAATAAATACGATTAAAAGTTGAATGTCTAACCTGATCAAGTGCTGCCACTATACTGAGTAGAGGTAAAACACCTTCATGTGTCGTTCTATTTATATCTTGACCTTCCATTGTGACCTCTGACCTGACCTCTTCTGCAGTGACACCTGGTGGCTGTAATCTGCCGAAGCACAACCGGCACCAACCCTCTACATCGTTACACTGAGGCTTAATTATGAAAATACAGTTTTAATTTAGCGCTACGGATATCAATTTAAAAAATACTGAAATATAAATGTACATGAACATGATGAAAATTACAAAATTTTGCATTATCTGAATTTTCCATGATTTTAAGGCAAAACATGGTGTATTTATTTTTTTGCACTTACAAATTTTTGCTATTATGAAAGGAAGAATGCAATGCAATGCAATCCCAGGTTAAGCTTAGAATACAACAAAAGCAAAAGCATGAAATGTATTATATAGACAAATTTAAACATTTTGTCCTCATTGAATATTTTTTTAAATTGGTAGTACAGTGGCCTATCAATAGGATAAAATATACAGAAAGTGAGATACATTAATTACATAATACATGTACATATTCTAATTCAAAATGCAAAATTTGATACTCACAAAAAAATCTTATATCAACATTTCTTATTGGACATTTTTAAAATTCTGTACGATTTTAATAAGAATGCCATTTTGTATTCTGTCGTTTATAAATCTAATTTTAATTAAACTGTATGTAATCACCAATTTTTGTCTTTTGAGAAGATCCCTTTTAGCCATGAGAACTTTCTGCCTCTGGAAATTCTGAAAAAAAAATCAAAATTTGCAGCTCTACATACAACATTTCTAACAATTTCTAGTTTGACATTATTCCTATTCAGTAATTTAAAAATATTTCAATAATACATCATACATGTAAGTCTTTGAATGACAGGTTGCTGAAGAAATCAACAAGAGATTCAGACATTAAATGTCAAACCACAAAATCAGTCAACCTAAGACTGGCCTTTATGTTCACTTACCTGTACATATATGTAATAACAACAAAACAATAATTTAAAATTGATAATTAATTTACAAATTAATTTTGTAGAAACACACAAGTTTGAAGGAATTGCATAACATAAGAGTTAAAAGATGAATCCTCTTAATTTAATCAAAGTGGAACAGAACAAATGTCTTTTTCTTTATTTCTATACAGAAAATCATCCCCTTACCTGCCGTAGTACGGCAAAGTCGGCTGCCTGTTGCTTCTGCCATTTAATGTTGGGTGTGTAACCCCGAGGGGCAGGGGAATGACCACTGTGCTGTTAATAAAAATGATTCATTTCACATTTAATGACATATTAAATGCCTCACTAATTAGGATTGTAATTAATTTTTTTTTCTCAATCTTTAAAGAAATTAATCCTTCTGAAATATTATCAAAATGGATATACAAAAAGATACAAATACGAAGACTACAGACATAGTGCAAGAATGTTTTTGTGATAAGTTCTCTTTTCCCTTTGCTACTTGTAACCATTAGGGAGCACTAGATCAATTTTAAGCAGGTGATTTTTTTATATCTTGAAGATGTAACATTTTTAAAAATATTTACTTCATAATGCAAAAAGTCTGAAATCAAGTTCACAACAAAATGGTAAGTGTTGGACAATGGACACATACCCCAAAAATGTTTAACTAAATGCATCTATTGGCAGACTTTTATGCCAAGATGTCATAATCAAATTGAATTTGATCAATTCCCTTAATCAAAGCACTTCTTTTGCATCCAGATGGCATGGCTTAAATCAATTTTGTGAAGATTCAATAGATATTACATGTAGTAAGCAATCTTACCTCACTGATTTTAACAGTTTGTTTCTTTTGAAATGTCTTTGGGTCAATGTCTGACACGACAATTTGAGGACACACTTTTGCTTCCTCCCTAGAAAATTGCATTGAAATTTCTTATATATACACATACAATCCATCATTATGTGTGAAAACAATGAAATCTTAGAAAAGGACCTTAGTATAAAACACATTGTACATGTATTTCATCCATTTCAAAATGTCAACCCTCTCATCAGTGATGGTTTTTGTGCTGCTTCGATGCTTTTATTCCATTGTTAAACACGGGTCGTTTTCTTTTTGAACATGTCAAACATTGAATTTGTTACAGTGAAAGATATCCATATGATGCAACACACTGACAATATGAGAAATGTAAAAGGATGAAAAGAACATTCTTTTGACAAACTGATGTGTCAACACATTTAAAAAACCTCACAATGAGAAACTCGGATGTCAACTGTTGATGGTCAGCACATTGAAATATTTTAAATGACAATTACATGCATGTTGACAAACTGAGTTATATATGCACTGAGATCTCACTATCATAAATCACAGTTATTGGAAAGGACAGGGGCCATGTACCATAGTCCCATTTATTTGCAGAATGGCCCATTGAAATTTGAGAAAATATCTGAAAATAGCCCATTTTGCCCACCAGAGCAATTTAATGACATCATTCCGTGCCAAATAGTAGTGTGAAACATCATGGATGGTGTCATATTTGATTGTTCTGGTGGTAAAAATCGTCTTACGTAGAGGCAAAACGGACATTAGCGTGAATGTGCATGTAGTGGTTCCAGTAGTGCAGGTACCGATAGTTCGGTAATATTTAATAGCTGATCAATCAGGTTGTCCCTTTAGCTCACTTAATCAATGGTAATGTACTAGACTATTCAATTTTCCCGTTTAGATGTTTTCATGCTGCCCATACTCCCACTTTTTACTAGGCTCACGCTCAAACACCACAAGGCTCGCCGAAAAAGAACACATTAGCGAATCAAAATGGCGGTCAATTTCCAGCGTACATGTTTGAGATCGGATGAGAATCCAAAATGGTGGATGCGTAACTGTAGGATACAGATCCCAATTAATGCATATCTAGGACAATGCATATCTAGGTCACTGTCCTGTCAAATAGTTCCCATTATTTTCTTATTTTTTTCAACAATTTGTGGAAAATACACATAATGTTTATCTTGAGCTGTCTTCCCATCAAAGTTTACTAGATAGATGAAATAAATTTCTGAATATAGTTTAAAGTGTGTGAGACATCTACATGTATGGAAGAATACGTGTGAAAATGGGTCTCAGAAAAGTAAAATTCTAATAATTCCGGCCCGGAACCAGGTGCATGACTTTGAAAAAATATTTAAAAAGTTGTGTACTTTGAATGTTTACAGCATTTTTTCTATGTGATTCAAATAAAATTTCTAATTATTTGAAAGTAGTGTCAATGTGTTTGAGCTGGTGCGATTTGAAAATTTTTCTCCTATTTTTGGTAAGAAAGTACTTGAAAAATAACTGGGGTCTGGATCCTGTAAAGTGCATTCTACAGGTGGGGAAAGGTACTGATTCGGGGGGGGGGGGGGGGGGGGGGGGGGGGGGGGGGGGGATGGATACTATTTTGTGTGTGTGTGGGGGGGGGGGAGCATAAACATTCTTTGTACTGAATTGGTCTTTTTGCAATGAGGACGAGTGATGTTTTCTTGGATCGCATTGGGGCGCATAGCTCAGTCAGTTGAGCGCCGGATTTTCAGTCTGAAGATCCCAGGTTCGAATCCCGTTGAGGGCGGACTTTCTCAGAGGTGATTTATCATCTCGCCCCCACCTGTTCTCCGACTCGGAGGGAACTAAAACGGTCTGAGTGGCCCCTCGGCAGCTGCGGCTGAGGTGATTGCCTCGTGTGATGGCACGTTAAAGGCCGTTGGAAATACGGACCACCCACTGTAGTACATAAATCACACCTTCCCCGCATACACTTGCATACATAGTGGAAGGTACCTTGTACAGAGCATGGTGAACGAGTGGTGAGTTGTGAGTGTTGAGGAGTAATGAGAGGAATTTGAAATATTGTCTTGAAATATAATGTCATGTTAAATATGTGATCCCCTCTGGGGAGTGCTCCGATAAGCGGAGGGTCATACCAAGGAAGAAGAAGAAGAAAGATCGTACCGTACACGTCGTAGATACTCATTTCCTGACGTTGGTGGGATATTTAAATCGAAGAGAGAATCATTTTTATCTTCTACAGCAAATGCTTGGATTTGTAAATCGTCATCAGTGCTGCTGTCATCCATTTCTATGTGCAGAACTCTAAATGGACACTCTGTACGTCGATTGAAAGTGAAAGTAAATTCGTCGCGTATTCGCCTGCAGTCTACTTCGCTATTTGCCTCTTCCCTAGCCTTCCACGAAACACACAAATCCCCGGTTCTTTATAGCTATATCGTTAAAGTACTCGATCACATCTGTAAAATTATTTCAGATCAGTGGCGGATCCAGCGCCCCCTTTGCCGGGGGTCAAGGGGCGAATTTTGCCGATTTTGACTGGGTCAGTGCCAGGGGGGGGGGGGGGCGCAGTCAAAATGGGCCGTAATATACCTGTTTTTGGAAAAAATTGGGTCAGTGCCGGGGGGGGGCGCCCCCTCCGCACCCCCCCCCCCCCCTGAATCCGCCACTGCAGATGTCATAAACTGGTCTTCAAAAATACCGTAAAACAGTATTTACTTCAGAAGATCAGAGACTCAGAGATAGGCCTTAAACCAAAAATTTGAAAAAAATGCATAAAACATTCAAAATCAGTTAAGTTGCGCCAATTGCAACTTCAAAACGGCCGCAAACTTTAGGATAAGGAATATTTCAAAACCATGTCGATTTTGAAGCTTGGTATATATGTGTTTTGGAAAAGGCTATAGAAAATTGTTTCACCAGCATTTTAGCCAGAAATTTTATTAGATGTAGACTGCTGTGTAATTGTATGTGAATTACGTTACATATGAGGGCATATGTTAATAATAAAATTTTCTGACAATGAAAAACGTCGTAAGTGTTCAATAGTTTGCTTTATTGGTAACTGTAGTCATTATGGTGGTCAACGAATGCATTTAGTATAGATTTTCATATATTCCTGAAGGAGAGCAGCTAATTTATAATACCTCAAACCTATTCATGCAAATTAATCACGAAGTTTACAAAATGTAAGTTATTGATGCTTTGCAATTATGATAGTTTGATTTTAAGGGAGAACAGAGTACAACAGATTCCCCAGATTTTGCTTGTAGTTGATAGTGAAAACATATAAACTGCAAAACCTACAATAACTCGGAGGAAATGGCTATAAAATAAAGACATACATCGAAAGTACCTCGTAACGTAATTCACGAATCGAGAAATTCCGTCACCTTTTAAGCAAGATTTCACTTGTTTTATCTCTGATAGCATTTTATATCAAGAGGACACGATCATAGAACAGTAAATCGTACTTATAGAAATAAAAAATATTGAATATTACAGCCAAATGGCCTCAAATATTGTGATGCAATGTTTTATGATTAAGAGTATTCACATGTATTTAGCTTCTCAAATTCGTTTTTACACCGACATATTTTGACAACCACCGTCCCAATTCTTTTTAAATGATGATCTGAATTGATATATCAAAAACTTTAACAGAAGACCCAAAAATTATCATGTTGAGTTTCCAATTTTCAGAGTTTTCATACCCCAAAGTGAAGTAACGTAATTCACAAAAAATATCTTTTGAAGTTTAATTGTCCATGAAATAATTATGTTTAACTTAACAATACCTAGCCGATCCATTGCTCTGTAGACCTTCAAACAGGATCTTAATCTATGCTAGATCAAAATATATCACAAACTTGAATCGTCTGGCATGTTTTAGCATACTTGAAATAGAACATCTTACAGAGTCAAGAAAAGCAAAAAAATAGTTTGTGCATATAGCTACTTTATATTGGTGTATTTCTTTTTTTATTTCTAAGCTGATTTCTATCTTCCATATCCTCTTTTGTATACATCCGTGTGATTCAGTATTACTCTGTGCAATCATTCTCCTCTGTAATCAATAAAGATAACCAAAAGTGAATTACGTTACACAGCGTGAATTACGTTATGACAGGAATTCTCGCCTGTTTTGGAAATTTCAGCATTATCTGATGACTATTTTTTTCAATACACATGCGTATGAGATACATTCAAATGTTTCAACTACAAACTTTATCAAATAACCAGCAAAATGAAGAATATTGTGATTAAAAAGAATACCTACTAGCTAAAGAAATGGTAAATTGTATATATTTGACATTTTAGATAGTGTTTCTGCCCACAGACTATAAGTATTATCACTAGCTAGCATGTCTGAAAGTAAAATAATTACGACAAATCCCATCTAGACACCTCAGGAATGGATATTTCTCTGAATTTAGTATCTACTACGTAACGTAATTCACCGTCACGTAATTTACGGTCATGTTTTTTCTCTGTGTTTATTATCTGCCTTTCCGTACGTAAGGGAGCTTTAATCAAATCGTGGTTGTCTTTACATAAAGGCATAAGTACCCGATTACGACATGACCTTAGTAATGCACTCTGCGATTCTTATCACAGTAAAAGCAGCGTAACGTAATTCACAAAATAAGTGATTGTTTCAGAAAATAAGAAATGAAAGGATTTTTTTCCCTAAAATGAAACGAATGTAAAACATTCAATGAAAAACTATTAAAGTTTGGTCTATTACAAGTTAGAAAAGTATTGTGATAATATTATATAGTTCTAATTTTAACTCATCCTAGAACTCCAAAGATGGTAACGTAATTCACCGTAAATATTGTGACAATCAAGTTTAGTATAATTCAGAGTAAAATACTATGAAGCGTTTGAACTGAACTCCATTTTTTAAAATACTGAAATATTTTGAATTTAATACATTTTCGCGTCACTGACAACCCATTTTATCATACACCTCAGTTTGTGACATGCATTTTTTGAAAATACAAACCTTATATGATAGTTAAATCCACACATACCGAGTTCAAAGGTAACCATAAGGCATATGGGGGAATAACAACTAATGCAAGTAAAAAGTAAAAGCAAAAAAATCTTTCCACGATTCAATGTTTCCTTCAAAAATGTATTGTGACACAGTTTTTGCGTATTGGCGCAACTTAACTGATTTTGAATGAATTTAAACTTATAGAATACATTTAAATTCCGCATATTTTCAATAATGTATGTTTGATTAAACTTTCCAGTCTTTATACAACGATCCCACATTCAAAATTGAAAGTAAGAAATTCCAAAATTATCTAAAATGCCAGCAAAAATTGGAATAGCAGATTCAAGTACACCCCTATCAATAACAACAAAATCTATTTTTGAGGGAAATTATCAATTACAAGGATGAAAGACATAGCCCAAATGTTGAACTTTTCGATCGATAACTTTTTAAAGTGTTTGGAGGAATTTTATGAGAAAATTTGGGGAATTCCAATGGGAACCAACTATGCTCCACTTGTTGCTGATATTTTTATACTCTGAGTCCAGCAATTATTCAACAACGCCGCCAACAATACATTCCGTGCTTGCATGGACTCTGGAGATTGTTCATTTGATAACGTTTTCTGTCGTGTTTCTATGGTGTTGTGTTATTGTCTCCGTCTATTTGTCCAATTTTCATTTTTTTTTTGTTTCTCGTGAGAAAGAACGGATGGGATCTCCAACAACATTCGGTTGCAGTACCCACAGCAAAACACCAAAGCAACCCATGCAAAACACAGAGTTGACATGCACAGCAAGAGACGCTAATGGGACAAGGAACACCAAAAATAACACAGTAACATCAAACACACAAAAAAAAACCACACAAAAAAACCCACACATAAACCAACGATATCCCGATTACGTATACGTTTGCACAAATTTCCCACTTTTCCGGTCACCAAGTGGTCTCAAAAACAAACAAAAGTAGTGTAAAATAACCTCCTCACCGTAAGATTACCATACCAACAATTAAGACAGCATGACACAGTGGCCCGACCAACACACAGATGGATATGTCAATGTATATAAAAAAGAGGGTATATGAAATGCAGTTCATGCTCTGCTGGCTGAGAGGAGCGAGTAATGTTATCACTCGAGGAGTCCGACCGAAAAATCCTGTTTAATATTTTTTCAATAATATGTAAGGTTTTTGATTGTGTTTTTTGGATTCTGATTTCGGGTTATGTGTTTGACTTTCATTCACGGATTCCATTTAAAGGGTAAAAGGTAAAGGTAGGGGTTTATAGTCTCGTTCGCTTGAGCCTCACGCGACTTCCACAATTACCTCCCTGGCGAGACCTGTACAATCCTGTGCATTCTCAACTCCCTTGTGAGTTTACAAGCAGATCGAGCTGCCGTTCAGGTGCTCATGCTTTTCATTCACATTACCAGCTCGTCTTATGTGCCAGATACCCGGTTTACTCCTGGGTAGAGAGAGTGCAACGTAGTGTAAAGTAACTTGCCCAAGGTTACAATGGTATGCAATGTCCGGCGACGGTGAGATTCGAACCCACGACCTATGGATTCGTAGTCCACCGCGCTAACCACTACGCTACCAGCATTTACTAATTAGTATACCTATATATTGACCATGATAAAGAAGGAATAACACAGACTCGCTATACTCCATCGAAACTACGTCATGTTTGATGATGTAAAGAGCAATTTGTAAAACAACTCATTTCCCCCTTTTGAATACATGTTTTTTATATAGTCGCGTTCTCCTTCATCGACTGGCTAGACCATCCTGAGAATTTTCTCTAGATCTATTATGGATATTATAGATTATATATACATGTAT
This sequence comes from Pinctada fucata, assembly GCA_028142955.1. Lineage (NCBI taxonomy): Eukaryota > Metazoa > Mollusca > Bivalvia > Pterioida > Pteriidae > Pinctada > Pinctada fucata. Next base: position 39,504,745 of record AP027114.1, read on the forward strand.
CATGTGCAGAGCCTGTTATTATAATTAACTGATCCTTATGTTGAAACAGAAAAAAGTATTTTCTGAAAATCAAACTTCTATTAGAGAAGTAAGAAGTAAGAAGAAGTATAATGATGAAATGGAAGGGCTCAACACAAATGTTTGGTTGACAAATATGGATAATGACCATATCCAAATAAACAGTACAAGATCGGTAATTCAGAAAATCATAATAAACCGAAGGCATACAAAATCAGGATAAAACAAGAACAAAAGCAAACAAAGAAAACCTCCACCATATGAGAAGAAGCGAAATCCCAAAATGGGAGTGAGATCAGGTGTACAGGAAGAGTAAGCATCTCCTACTTGTATGCAACACCCGTAACTTCAATTCGGTAGAATTGTCACATCCGGTTATTTCAATTTCGGAATATACAAGTATATTCGGTGGTTTGATGGTCTAAGACATAATATCATCCACCATTCTGGAGAGTGGGACATCATAGTGTATGACGAGTTCCCCATATCGACCGTAGAACTTCCTCAGTGACGAGGTTAGTCGGTCACAAACGTATCCCTGACTGAGAAGCTTATCTGACAGACGCCTAGCTCTCGGAACAAAATCTGTATTTTTGGTACTTGCTCTGGCATAGCGTATTGATTGAGATATGAATACGCCATGAATGTTTGAAAATAATATTTTTTTTTCAGAAATATGTATTTCATGTGATCTGTTGTAACCATATGGCCTCTCCGCCCACAATATTTACAGTGAATTATTGTTTTATGTTGGGGATTTTGCACACTGTAGAGAGAAGAATAACTCTAAACTAAGTCGATGCATTTGTCAGAGCACGAAAGTACATTAATTCCCTTGCATGAAAGAGGGATGATGTTAATATTAATTCACATAAAGATAATTTTGAAACAAGATAAGAAACAGGTTCACGTTCAGTTCAAAAGTTTATCTTAAGATTTTAGGGAAATGTTTTCTCAAATTTAACATGTTTAATTGTAATATTGATTTTTCAACACTTGGAAAGTTCAGAGATTGTTAAGAACTTAATCAAGTTACAAATTGGTTTTATCTATGAGTTGGAGAAATTAATGTCCATTCTACACGTGAAGTACCAGCATATTGAGATTATTTACGTACAATCCCTCATAATTTCAGATGCTTTTGAACAGTTTTGGACAACCTTTTTTTGAGGGATGAACACGAAATTATCTAGAGATATGTCCATCATAATGTGCAATTCCCCTCCCAGGGTTAAATACAACATGTCATTTCTCAATTGTCAGACTAAGTTTCTCGCATGCTATGGATTCTGTCAAATTATGTTTCGTGAGATAAACTTGGTTAAGATTCCAACGATATTTTCGATCCACGACAAAGGACAGAACATTTATTAATCACACAACGCGAAGTATGGGTTGTAAGCCCGCATCTGCTTACACTATATGTCAGTCATATTTTGTTATTTCCTCCTTGTTAGAAGATGTGTCTAGTCCTCGAATAAGAATAATACGTAAGTGTTCCTACTCTTTACCCTCTTGAAGAAATTTCAAACCAATTCCAATGCACCAGACACGTGCTTCGGATAGCAAATCCTAATCAGTGATGCTTCCAGCCATAGTGAATTTTAGACGCAGTCCAAAATTCATTTCAGTAGCGCCTTCTAGTTTTATTTTACTCTTCATTTTCTGTTTAGTTTTACTACTGATATGTTATGTAAAATATCACAGATGTTAAACGTCTTCAAATTCGATAGCGTCATTTCAGAACAGACAAGATTTCAGCATGGACCAGACATGCACGTTTCGGGTACTTAACCCTCGTCAGTGATCATCAATCTAAACAATGTAATATTGCCATTGAGTGTGAAAATTATTATATCCAAAACTTTCCTAAAAGACGTAGTAGGATGGATGGGATATGATGCTACAGGACCCACGTTCTAGAATTTTCAAGAAATTATGATAACAGAAATTTTCAAATGCGTTGAAGAGACGATCAACCGAAGTTGATCGAAGTTGGCTAAATGTGCCCTCGGGGACACTCACCAAGTGGTTCAAATTTTAAACGTCCTCAAATTTAGAACTACGTTCCATTTTTGTGTTCATATTTTTATACACGTCTTACAAGGAGAAATGTTAAATCTTATTCGCGGAAATATCACTGCACGGCGAAGGCCTGCCAGGACTGAGACTTTCATGCTTGTTCTGAGACACAGACGGATGAGTCACATTGGTGTTCACTGACGTACTTTGTGTCTTAGCAGTTTGACACACGATCTCTATTTGGTTCTCGGGCGCTTTACTGTCGCTTCTTCTACACCCGCAACATTTCAGTTGCATTATGTACTCTCTTCGGAGCGCTTTATCTGCCAAACCGTAGATGATGAAATTGACCATACTGTTCATATGAAGGAGCACATGTAACAAGCTAACGACTTCCAAAGGAACATCAAACATAGCTATTACATCCAATTTAACCAGGACGCCGCAAATGTCAAGTGGGCTGCAAAGAAGGAAGAACAGTGACGACATGGTCAGCATAGTTATCGTTATTTTTCTCTCCTTCTTTCTTCTTCGCAACAATTCTAGATCAGAAAAGGACAGCGATTTATTCGTCATAAGACCCTTGATGCCCAAACTGGTTATAATGCACAGAACGAAAATAATGAAGAGCGAAATCAGGTCGAAAATCAATCGGTTGATGAATTGAAGCGTGGATGACCATTCCTCTATGTTCCTCACATAAATGTCAGTATCTTGCAGAGGCGTATAGAATTCGTAATCATCAGGTGAAAAGACGAAACCGAAATAAAGAATGTCTATATACGGCGGTAGACCCGTCAGTAGAATCAAGATAGTGATGGACACGATGAGGTTCTTCGTTCTTTTTCTTGTCCAGACTTGCTTTAGTTTAAGAGGAAAAAAGACGGCAAAGATTCGCTCGGACATGATTCCGATGGTAAGCAATTTCCCTAAACGTTCTGGTAAATCGGCCAACCAAAGCCAGGACGCTGATCTGACAGGTATACGACTTACGGCATAGGGGAATACCAGAAAGCCAAAGGTGTAGATGGTGTATATAGCTTTACATACGAGTAGAAATGTATCAGAAGCAGCTAAAATCATTATGAATATTGACGACGCAGACTTATTCTTCTTAACTCTGAAAATTTTAACCGTGAGTGCGTTTCCAATTATCCCTATAATCATCACACTTGGAGACAGAAAACAGCTGATGAAAAGCCGAATAATGTATCTTATTCGTGACGAACTGAGGATAATTACTGGAGATGACGTCGAATTGCCCATCAACATTGAAACGTTGTCCATCACTGATGTAGTAACGTTCGACAGTTCCATCCTGTAAAACGAAGTACTATAAGTGAATTCAACTAAAGTGTGTATATTTTGCGATGGTTATATTTATTTAAAAGCGGCAATTTATGAATCACTCAATCGTCGGTCACCTTATTTTCTATGGTCCTGGTCCTGAATTATTTCATTAAAGTCAGACACATAACAGAAAATGAGAATCCAAAAGTCACAATCCGTAGGCAAACAGAGGCTTGAAAAAAATAATGATAAGGTGAAGGTCACCAGCAGTAACAGTGGAAATTACTCTCACAAGACGAGAAAAAGGAACAATCAAGCACAGACAATAACATGACGTAATAGGAAGACGAGGGACAAAAAGGGACAATCAGGCTCAGACAATAACATAAAGCAATACAAAGATGAGGGACAAAAAGGGACAATCAGGCACAGACAATAACATGACGTAATAGGAAGACGAGGGACAAAAAGGGACAATCAGGCACAGACAATAACATGACGTAATCGAAACATGACGGACAAAAAGGGACACCTCAGGCACAGACAATAACATCACGTAAGAGAAAGATGAGGAACAAAAAGGGACAATCAGACACAGACAATAACATCAAGTAATAGGAAGATGAGGGACAAAAAGGGACAATCAGGCACAGACAATAACATAAAGTAATAGGAAGATGAGGGACAAAAAGGGACAACTAGGCACAGACAATAACATGACGTAATAGGAAGACGAGGGACAAAAAGGGACAATCAGGCACAGACAATAACATGACGTAATCGAAACATGACGGACGAAAAGGGACACCTCAGGCACAGACAATGACATCACGCAAGAGAAAGATGAGGAACAAAAAGGGACAATCAGACACAGACAAAAACATCAAGTAATAGGAAGATGAGGGACAAAAAGGGACAATCAGGCACAGACAATAACATGACGTAATCGAAACATGACGGACGAAAAGGGACACCTCAGGCACAGACAATGACATCACGCAAGAGAAAGATGAGGAACAAAAAGGGACAATCAGACACAGACAATAACATCAAGTAATAGGAAGATGAGGGACAAAAAGGGACAATCAGGCACAGACAATAACATGACGTAATCGAAACATGACGGACGAAAAGGGACACCTCAGGCACAGACAATGACATCACGCAAGAGAAAGATGAGGAACAAAAAGGGACAATCAGGCACAGACAATAACATAAAGTAATAGAAAGATGAGGGACAAAAAGGGACAATCAGGCACAGACAATAACATTAAGTAATAGGAACATGACGAAAAAAAGGGACAATCTGACACAGACAATAACATCATGCAATAGGAAGATGAGGGACAAAAAGGGACAATCAGGCACAGACAATAACATTACGCAATTGCAAGATGAGGGACAAAAAGGGACAATCAGGCACAGACAATAACATAAAGTAATAGGAACATGACGGACAAAAAGGGACAATCAGACACAGACAATAACATCACGCAATAGGAAGACGAGGGAAAAAAAGAGAGACAATCAGACAAAGACAATAACATCACGCAATAAGAAGATGAGGGACAAAAAGGGACAATCAGGCACAGACAATAACATCACGCAATTGGAATATAAGGGACAATCAGGCACAGACAATAACATCACGCAATTGGAAGATGAGGAACAAAAAGGGACAATAAGGCAGAGACAATAACATCACGCAATAGGAAGATGATGGACAAAAAGGGACAATCAGGCACAGACAATTACATCACGCAATTAGAAGATGAGGGACAAAAAGGGATAATCAGGCACAGACAATAACATCACGCAATAGGAAGATAAGGGACAATCAGGCACAGACAATAACATCACACAATTGGAAGATGAGGGACAAAAAGGGACAATCAGGCACAGACAATAACATCACGCAATAGGAAGAAAAGGGACAATCAGGCACAGACAATAATTGTAGTTATGCTCTAAAGCATAACTTCACGTTATCTCAACGAATAAGCATAATTTGTTTATTATACGTATATTAAACTGACCAAGGAAGATAACTCCTTCAGTCATATCTCAGTATTATCCGGAACGTACATGTATGTACGTGTTGGTTTCTTCAAATAGAAACTCAAACTGCGCATTTCGAGATGGCGTGCTCTCTGCAGAGGAAAAACTAGAATATTTAACTAAAATATTTCGTTTTCTGTTGCCAAATGCGAACATTTCATTTCTTTCTATCGCTGTGTACGACTTTCTGCTGCCATTGGACTTATATCAATTCATCCGACCAGTGCACCTACAGTTCAGCAGTACGGGTACAGCACGGGTGTGTTGTTGACCTCGCTCCTACAACGCCTGCTTATGAGACACGGGTGATGCTTGCTTTGTCTGGACAACAGGATGTGTTGCGTCTTCCTACCCCTCAGTATTTAGATAGTTTGGTTTAATAGTGGTTACCCAAAGTCGGTAAAGTATAGTATCGTCCAATTTTATTTTTCAGACAGGTCAGTAGGTAAGAGTGAATTGTACACACGTGAGCTCGCCTAGTTTTATTGAAAACACGACTTCTATCAAGTTCTATGTATTTTCTTCCAACAGTTTTGATTGGGTCTTAAAATCTAGAGCTTCCAAGCCCTTTACTATTTGGGATCATGGCCGGGGCCTTTGTAATTGGGGGGAAAATAGCAGAATTTACAAAATTGGGGAATATATCAATAGATTTGAATGACTTTGACGTCAAATTTGGTATTTCTAATCTCCTTTTTTATCGAATTGTACATGAGGTGTTAAATTAAAAAAAAAAAAAAAAAAAAATCGTCCATTCGTAAGTTATTTAGAAGCTCACCTGTGTCACAATATCGGTTATATTGATAACAATCTTACCCCATGCATGATGCAATGTTTTAAATCTATTTCCGATAATTTGCTCCAGTTTAAATATCGTCAATTTCCTTTTTACAAGGTCTGTCTTTAAAAATAAAAAAAAAAAAAAAAAAAAAAAATGGAAGTGCTTGTCACACTAGCAATTTTATATCACTTTCTCAGTCAGACTGATTGATTTACTTGTACAGTTTGCATTTTATATTATATTTACATCTATTTGTTTATATATGTAATGTTAGTATGTTTATTAATCAGTTATATCTGTTTATTAAGTTATTTACTTATTCATGATGACATCTTTTGTATTTACTTATTCATCTACCTGTCTACATTTGTAATAAATTCATCTACTCGTCTACATTTGTATCAATGCGCTTCATGATGTTAATGTCGAATCCCCCGTTAGAGTATAGTTCAATCTATAATAGTCTGAAATATTAACATCAACAACAACAAACATTTTAGTTGATTAGTGTGTTAAAAATCAGCCAATCAGTCTGTCATATATGTTTATTTATTTATTTATTTATTTAATTATTTAATTATTTACTTATTTATTTATTTATCTATCTATCTACCGCAGATATCTGTCCACTTGCTTATTCATTCATTCATAGAATTAGATAAAACTTCAGACTGAAGTTTTTTAAGGCTTAGTATGCACAAATGAGGGTGCTCTTGCATACATGTAGCTTCCTTCTCATAACTTATATTCCTAGCGTGTCTGGGTATACATTGTTAACATTATTGGTATTTTTTATTGTAATTATGAGAACTGTCATATCATTGATCAATACTTCATATTCGATATGGGACTAATAAATAAATAAGTCAGAATAAATAAATAAGTCAGATCCTGAAATAATGTTAAATATGCAGTTATGACAAAAAAAAAAAAAAAAAAAAAAAAAAATAATAATAATAATAATAATAATAATAATAATAAATAGAATAAATAAATAGATTAAAAAAATAATAATTGTCAAACCCTTCTGGAAACAACAAACTTATCCGAAAATTTCAAGATCAATTTCACATATTTTTATCTTTTTCTTTCAAATCTGGACGTAGTACACTATGTCAAAACGAGTGCATGTGCACTTCGAATAGGCTGCCCAAGTATCACTGATGTCAATATTAAACTCTCGTGCGATGTAACAAGTACCTGCCACCTGCTAGCCATGCAGCTTTTTTACTTGGTCGTAACACATTCTCGTTTTAATTAATGTAATAAATGTATACATGTAACTCATTTCTAACTTGTAGTTACTGTCATCAGACTATCGTTGAAATGTTTTGAATCTTCGGAAGTCATGCAAGTAACATACTAGTAATCGTGGAGACTTTAATCTTTGGACCAGATACAAAAAACAAAACAAAACAAAACAAACAAAACAAAACAAAACAAAACAAAAAACAAAACTGCAGATAAACTAGTACGAATAAAACAGAAAATAATTTAAAATAACTTCATACTTATACGAATATCATATATGTAATTACTAATCTCGTTAATTTATATGAATCAGAATCAGAAATCATTTTATCGAGTGTCACACATCAAATTTACAAGGTCTAATTACAATAGGATCAGTACATAATCTTAGAATTTGATGCCCAGCCATACTTGACTTACGGCACTATTCCATTTCGCATTTATCACATTATATACATTAAAGTTCACATTATATTTATAATAATATGTGTGCGGAGTAAGCTTTCTTTCATAGACATACTCCCACCACATAGGCGTCCGTTTCGGAATAGCGCGTCACTGACGTAGCTGTCATTACACCAAGACCAATAAGATAAAATTTTCCAATGATGCAACTTTCCCCGACTATATCATACAGTTTGCCCTTATCAATATATAAAGAATTGAATATAACAGTATAAAAAAAAAAAAAAAAAAAAAAAAACCGATCATGGAAAGAGATCCTCTTGCATTTCAAAAATAGATAAATAAAGGAATGAATAAATAAATTAAAAAATAAATAAATAAATAAGAAATAAAAACAAAAACAAACAAACAAACAAAAAAAATAACAAAACAAAACAAAAAAAAAAAAAACCACTGGTCCGCTGTATGCAAGGATTTCAAAAATAAAGAGGATAAATTCAACGTACGGCACCTAACCGCCAGCCTTTCTGGTGCGTACACATCAATTGCATTCTGGCCACACCCCTGGGTGCTAGGATCTCTCACTCATTTTCATATAAAGTCCACTATCGAGGATCTCGTGTCTGATGCAATAAATTGACACTAAGGAACATTTATTAAAATGCCAATAGCATTAAACAATATCATAAATTAATAATAACAATAATAATAAATAAACAGATAAATAAAGCAATGTATAAATAATCCTCTTCCGTAAGGGGTTCCTATTCCATCTCCCTCATCAATTTAGGTTTATCCTTTAATCATTATGTAAGACGATTAAGAAAATATTCATACACGAAGCCTTCTGGAAGTCATTAACAAAATTTTAATGAAAGTTTATATTTACTGGCATGATAATTTATGTGATCCTACAAATCACATAAAGTTAAATAATAAAAAACCAAAAAACAAAAAAAAAAAAAAAAAAAAAAAAAAAAAAAAAAAAACAAAACAAAACAAAACAAAACAAAACAAAACAAAAAAAAAAACAAAACAAAAAACAAAACAAAAAAACAAAACAAAACAAAAACAACTGTTCCCTTTACAACTAATGATTGTTAAACGTTTGCTAAATATTTTCCAAACATTTGTTAAACAAAAGTCATGACATGTCAGCGCCCTTATTCCAAACAGTTATCCTCCGAGCCCAAAGTCACAACAAATGAACCAGTCCTCTCTTCCGAATTTCTTCGTCATTCAAAACCATTTTTGATAACCACGAATAAATATATATGCTGATATTCATTATGATAATACGGTATTCCTTCCTAACTAATACCGAATCTTACAACGATGCGAATTACCCCCTTTTATTCCTTACGTATGGGCTTTATCTACGATCTACCTTGTCCTTTATATGGCGTCGCCGGTTTAATGAACACGAAATAATAATGTCAATATTTGCGAACTGCGTCTCTAGATAGGTGATGCACACGAAGCCTACATATCTGTATCACTTGGGCCAGTTCTGTATCATATAGGACAGAACGTTAGACTGAGCTTAATAATCTACATTAAACGGCATCGTAGAATTTCATTGATCACTTATATCTCGTATCGAATATTCTTCAAAATATGGTGCGATCTTTATTCGCCTTACATAACATCCACTAGGATAAATCAGCTCTATACGCGATCACATTTCGCCCCTACGGTAAGATGATTAATGGGTCAAGGTCAGCATTATTTACATCTTAGAGCCCTTCATGTATCTAAATATGGTACGATCTTTATCGCTTTACATACCATACAATATGATAAATTAGCATAATGCGATCACGTTTCAACCCTAAGCTGATTATTGGGTCAAAGTCAGTTAACGGGTCAAGGTCAGCATTATATACCTGTTACACAGCCCCTCATATATCAGAATGAAACTGTCCCTTTTCGTGACGTTACATCCACGTAAAAAATACGTCATATACGTACAGTCGATATTGTTGATAAATGTAGACTGCGATCTAGTGGCATTTTTTCTATTATATTATGCCTATGATGCCTTCGAATATCAAAGAGTAGTATCTAATATGGCAGTTCTGTCATGGCGCTCAGTTTCAGCAAAATCGGCCGCTTTGTGGCGGATGCCTTTCGAGGGTTATCATCAATAATCCTCGAAAGTCATTATGGCAGAATTTTGCTTTGAAACCTCGCTTCAGTTTCTGTTGTCTTCCAGACTCTGAGCCAATAATTGGGGTTTATTATTGATTTGTATTGATTATCTACGACATATACAATTGAATGTCGTCGTAGACCATTGATTTAGTTATATTGTCAAAATATTGATTCATTGATATTGAAATATTGCACATATTTCATTTCAACTTATGAGCTATTGAGCATTGAACTATGAACTATTGAGCATTGAACTTGATGAACAATTGAACTGAACTTATATTCAAGAACTAAGAAAAATCAACTTACTGAGCATTTAATTCATTTGCCTATTGTGCATTGAACTATTGAATATTGAATATCTATTTCAAATAAAGCCATGACATGAACCGCCAATCATCTTCCTTTGCTTTATTCTGTGGAGATAATTGTAGTTATGCTCTAAAGCATAACTTCACGTTATCTCAACGAATAAGCATAATTTGTTTATTATACGTATATTAAACTGACCAAGGAAGATAACTCCTTCAGTCATATCTCAGTATTATCCGGAACGTACATGTATGTACGTGTTGGTTTCTTCAAATAGAAACTCAAACTGCGCATTTCGAGATGGCGTGCTCTCTGCAGAGGAAAAACTAGAATATTTAACTAAAACCCTCCCCTCCACACCCTTTCTCGTTACTTTGATAAGTCACTCCACGAACTCTAATCTTCAGATGTGCTTATCTCAGTTTCTTCCTCATACAATCATATATTATTTCAATGTCAAAGTTTACATTCAATTTCCATGTTTTTTCGCTTGTTTCACTTTTATTCCAGCAACATTCTACCATGACTCGGGATTACGCTCGACGTAGATTCTCCATTTGGTTGGCCTTGCTGATAATTCATGTATCTAGGACCCATGCCTACATCCGCGACCCTATTGCATTGTACTTCACGATGGGATGCCCGCTCACAGTTCCGGTTGTCAGTCCAGATTACCTGCTCGTACCACCTCGCCTTAAACGCGTCATGGCTTTTCCATTCCCGTCCAAGTTCATTGTTTCAAAGACTACAGTTCCGCTCATTAATAACTGTCTTAGTGTTCGGCAGAATTTTGCTTTGAAACCTCGCTTCAGTTTCTGTTGTCTTCCAGACTCTGAGCCAATAATTGGGGTTTATTATTGATTTGTATTGATTATCTACGACATATACAATTGAATGTCGTCGTAGACCATTGATTTAGTTATATTGTCAAAATATTGATTCATTGATATTGAAATATTGCACATATTTCATTTCAACTTATGAGCTATTGAGCATTGAACTATGAACTATTGAGCATTGAACTTGATGAACAATTGAACTGAACTTATATTCAAGAACTAAGAAAAATCAACTTACTGAGCATTTAATTCATTTGCCTATTGTGCATTGAACTATTGAATATTGAATATCTATTTCAAATAAAGCCATGACATGAACCGCCAATCATCTTCCTTTGCTTTATTCTGTGGAGATAACATCACGCAATAGGAAGATAAGGGACATCAGGCACAGACAATAACATCACGCAATAAGAAGATGAGGGACAAAAAGGGACAATCAGGCACACACAATAACATCACGCAATAGGAAGAAAAGGGACAATCAGGCACAGACAATAACATCACGCAATAGGAAGATAAGGGACATCAGGCACAGACAATAACATCACGCAATTGGAAGATGAGGGACAAAAAGGGACAATCAGGCACAGACAATAACATTACGCGATAGGAAGATGAGGGATAAAAAGGGACAATCAGGCAGAGACAATAACATCACGCAATAGGAAGATGATGGACAAAAAGGGACAATCAGGCACAGATAATTACATCACGCAATTGGAAGATGAGGGACAAAAAGAGACAATCAGGCACATACAATAACATCACACAATTAGAAGATGAGGGACAAAAAGGGACAATCAGGCACAGACAAAAACATCACGCAATTGGAAGATGAGGAACAAAAAGGGACAATCAGGCACAGACAATTACATCACGCAATAGGAAGATGAGGGACAAAAAGGGACAATCAGGCACAGACAATAACATCACGCAATAGGAAGATAAGGGACAATCAGGAACAGACAATAACATCACACAATTGGAAGATGAGGGACAAAAAGGGACAATCAGGCACAGACAATAACATCACGCAATAGGAAGAAAAGGGACAATCAGGCACATACAATAACATCACGCAATTAGAAGATGAGGGACAAAAAGGGACAATCAGGCAGAGACAATAACGTCACGCAATAGGAAGATGAGGGATAAAAAGGGACAATCAGGCACAGACAATAACATCACGCAATAGGAAGAAAAGGGACAATCAGGCACAGACAATAACATCACGCAATTAGAAGATGAGGGACAAAAAGGGACAAGCAGGCAGAGACAATAATATCACGCAATAGGAAGATGAGGGATAAAAAGGGACAATCAGGCACAGACAATAACATCACACAATTGGAAGATAAGGGACAATCAGGCACAGACAATAACATCATGCAATAGGAAGATAAGGGACAACAGGCACAGACAATAACATCACGCAATTGGAAGATGAGGGACAAAAAGGGACAATCAGGCACAGACAATAACATTACGCGATAGGAAGATGAGGGATAAAAAGGGACAATCAGGCAGAGACAATAACATCACGCAATAGGAAGATGATGGACAAAAAGGGACAATAAGGCACAGATAATTACATCACGCAATTGGAAGATGAGGGACAAAAAGAGACAATCAGGCACATACAATAACATCACACAATTAGAAGATGAGGGACAAAAAGGGACAATCAGGCACAGACAATAACATCACGCAATAGGAAGATAAGGGACAATCAGGAACAGACAATAACATCACACAATTGGAAGATGAGGGACAAAAAGGGACAATCAGGCACAGACAATAACATCACGCAATAGGAAGAAAAGGGACAATCAGGCACAGACAATAACATCACGCAATTAGAAGATGAGGGACAAAAAGGGACAATCAGGCAGAGACAATAACATCACGCAATAGGAAGATGAGGGATAAAAAGGGACAATCAGGCACAGACAATAACATCACGCAATAGGAAGAAAAGGGACAATCAGGCACAGACAATAACATCACGCAATTAGAAGATGAGGGACAAAAAGGGACAATCAGGCAGAGACAATAACATCACGCAATAGGAAGATGAGGGATAAAAAGGGACAATCAGGCACAGACAATAACATCACGCAATAGGAAGAAAAGGGACAATCAGGCACAGACAATAACATCACGCAATTAGAAGATGAGGGACAAAAAGGGACAATCAGGCAGAGACAATAACATCACGCAATAGGAAGATGAGGGATAAAAAGGGACAATCAGGCACAGACAATAACATCACACAATTAGAAGATGAGGGACAAAAAGGGACAATCAGGCACAGACAATAACATCACGCAATTGGAAGATAAGGGACAATCAGGCACAGACAATAACATCATGCAATTGGAAAATGAGGGACAAAAAGGGACAATCAGGCACAGACAATAACATTACGCGATAGGAAGATGAGGGATAAAAAGGGACAATCAGGCAGAGACAATAACATCACACAATAGGAAGAAAAGGGACAATCAGGCACAGACAATAACATCACACAATAGGAAGATAAGGGACATCAGGCACAGACAATAACATCACGCAATTGGAAGATGAGGGACAAAAAGGGACAATCAGGCACAGACAATTACATCACGCAATTGGAAGATAAGGGACAATCAGGCACAGACAATAACATCACACAATAGGAAGATGAGGGATAAAAAGGGACAATCAGGCAGAGACAATAACATCACGCAATAGGAAGAGAAGGGACAATCAGGCAGAGACAATAACATCACGCAATTGGAAGATGAGGGACAATCAGGCACAGTCAATAACATCATGCAATAGGAAGATGAGGGATAAAAAGGGACAATCAGGCAGAGACAATAACATCACGCAATAGGAAGATAAGGGACAGTCAGGCAGAGACAATAACATCACGCAATTGGAAGATGAGGGACAATCAGGCACAGACAATAACATCACGCAATTGGAAGATGGGGGACAAAAAGGGGCAATAAGGCACAGACAATAACATCACACAATAGGAAGATGAGGTATAAAAAGGGACAATCAGGCACAGACAATAACATAAAGTTAAAGGAACATGACGGACAAAAAGGGACAATCAGGCACAGACAATAAAATCACGCAATAGGAAGATAAGGGATAAAAAGGGACAATCAGGCAGAGACAATAACATGACTTAATCGTAACATGATGGACAAAAGGGACAATCAGAGACAGACAATAACATGACGTATTCGGAACATGACGGACAAAAAGGGACAATCAGGCACAGACAATAAAATCACGCAATTGGAAGATGAGGGATAAAAAGGGACAATCAGGCAGAGACTAAAACATCACGCAATACCTAGGAAGATGAGGGATAAAAAAGGACAATTAGGCACAGACAATAACATGACGTAATCAAAACATGAGGGAAAAAAAGGGACAATCAGGCACAGACAATAACATGACGTAATCAAAACATGAGGGACAAAAAGGGACAATCAGGCACAGACAATAACATGACGTATTCGGAACATGACTGACAAAAAGGGACAATCAGGCACTGACAATAACATGATGTAATCGGAATATGACGGAAAAAAAGGGACAATCAGGCACAGACAATAACATGAGGTAATCGGAACATGACGGACAAAAAGGGACAATCAGGCACAGCCAATAACATGACGTAATCGGAAAATGACGGACAAAAAGGGACAATCAGGCACAGCCAATAACATGACTTAATCGTAACATGATGGACAAAAGGGACAATCAGAGACAGACAATAACATGACGTATTCGGAACATGACGGACAAAAAGGGATAATCAGGCACAGACAATAAAATCACGCAATTGGAAGATGAGGGATAAAAAGGGACAATCAGGCAAAGACTAAAACATCACGCAATACCTAGGAAGATGAGGGACAAAAAGGCACAATCAGGCACAGACAATAACATGACGTAATCAAAACGTGATGGACAAAAAGGGACAAACAGGAACAGACAATAACATAAAGTAATCGAAATATGAGGGACAAAAAGGGACAATCAGGCACAGACAATAACATGACGTAATCGAAATATGACGGACAAAAATAGACAATCAAGCAGAGACAATAACATGACGTAATCGAAACATGAGGGACAAAAAGGGATAATCAGGCACAGACAATCACATAACGTAATCGAAACATGAGGGAGAAAACTATCTCTACATAAACTCCTAAGAGTCATCAAACTCCTACGCATACGTCTGATTTTAGTTCTTCTTTTCTTTACTTTAGAATCTACCTCTGCCTTCATCGCCTTTGAGTCCGCTCACCTGTTTCTCATAACACGGGCGGCCGTGCAGAAATATTGCGCAATCATACATAATTTGACGTCATCTCATTTTATATCTTTACATCTCACAATATTATACTATATATCAATCTGTTCGTTATATCTACAGCTTCTATAGGATACTAGTCTCAAGGTCATGTTGAGATTGCTATATATTATAAATATCACACATGTTTGCTAAACAAGGTTAAAGAAAATTCCTAAAAATCATTGTTTTTGCAATTTTTTTCTGTATTGTATATGGTCTCCTGGAAATTTTTCAGAGATAATGCTTATATATCCATTAAGCTATTACCTTATACTCCATTCTATAGCCAACTTTTCAACACATGTAACTCAAACAATGTGTAAAAACCCAATAACTTCATATTTTCCCTTATGAAGTCTTGTCAAACAGAGAACATCCGGTTTGCTTTTTAAAATATCTATATTTAGACTAAATAAGTCACGTGACCTAATTGAATTGAATGCTCTTACAGAAGACAGGCATATTCTACAATATGCAAATTACCATTGTAGAATACCGTCATAATGGTCTTCTCAACCCACCTTTCAAAACCACTGAGTTTCCCCTATCTATACATTCTGTGTTCACTCTAAAAAGCGATAAGCGGACCCTATTGTTTGCCTGCAGGATTCTTGCAGAATGAAAATGGGCCTTCGTATTTGTGAATAAAGTATTGCAAGTA
Organism: Pinctada fucata; assembly: GCA_028142955.1. Classification (NCBI taxonomy): domain Eukaryota; kingdom Metazoa; phylum Mollusca; class Bivalvia; order Pterioida; family Pteriidae; genus Pinctada; species Pinctada fucata. The sequence goes on from AP027114.1 coordinate 39,520,905, forward strand.
TATACCGTTAGGTTTGACTACATTTATAAAGTATACAATGTACAAACATTGTCCTTGTTTCAATGCATTACGATGCAATATCAGGGATTCTTTCTTCATTCGCACGTTGCCAACACGATCAACCGAGCAAGAAGTCTCCAGTAAAAATACAATATTCTAGCTATAAATCAAAACATACTGTCTTTAATTATGAGTCTTAGGAATTTTCATACAACATTAGAATCGTTTCCTTCATTGCCTGTTTACTCGCCCTTAAACACTCAAAAGAAGTATATTATGTGCCAATGCCTTTGAATAGTTTACGTAAGAAATCCGAATGACGTCACTGTGACGACATGCCATACTCACGAGGCCTTTCGGGCTTTTCATTGCCTTTCATTGCACGAAACAGTGTAGGAAAAAAGCGATGACGGCAAGGTAATATTGCAAGCCTGTGCCGCTTATGACCTTGTTTGCAAGTTGAAGAATCCTATGTGAAGATGAAATACATTGTAGATGGCGTCACTCAGATAAATCAATGAGGAGCCGTCAAAATTTAATTTGGTTCAAATGAATACAGTAAAAACATTTTTTTCATGGTTTGCCAAAAGTTAAAGTCATCAAAAGAACATAACATACTGTGGGAGACTCACATACTTTTCTTGCGATATATCTTGAATTCGCTTCACGAGAAGAGCAAAGGCCACTTTTAGTATAGTCCAATTTACATTTTTTTTGTGATGTGTGGTATTTGACATCTCTTAATTTTTGTGCTTATGCAGTCTGTGTTTTCATATTTGAATGTTTCGGTGTTTTGCTATAGGTTCTGAGAACGAGTCCTGTCGGAGAGTTTCTCCCTTCTTTTGAATCAGTTTTTGGGCTACGTTATCGATGACGAGGAAGGAGCTGATAAGATAAGGGCCGTTTTTAGCCCTAAATATCGTGCCATATTTCTTCCACATGACGGTACATATGCAGACAAAAGATAATCATTATTGAAAAATAATGCATTTGAAGACTTTTTGTATGTTTTATTTTTCGATGAAATACTCCTAAGATTCTAAAATGAAGGTCCAAAGAGGTAGGGGGTACTCGGGTAATAAAACTGATATAATCGAACATAACCGTACAAATTTTAGAATATTTTGCCTGAAATAGATAAATATTAACTAAAAGATATCAAATACATCTACATTGTATACTAGAAATACATTTCGAACATTCCTTTTCCTCTAATCTGTAAATAATGAAATCCGGATCTCAAAATACGGTCTTATTTTGTATGTAATGGCTATAATAGATGCTTTTTAGCGCGAAATACACATTAGCGGAGAAATACACATCGCTCGTGCTTATTTCGTTTCTAATTGTTGTACATTTCATTCGATCGTATCTAGAACACATTTTTTGATGGATTAAGGAGGAAAAATAGTCAATTTTTCCATATTTAATGATCTTAAAGATCGATTCTTTAACAAATGCACCCCCTTCCTTTTTTGGTTTTTCGTCTCTGGGGTAGTGTTCCCCCCGCAGATACAGAACCCCACTTTTCCAGAAAATTTGTATCATGGATATACACCTCCAGTATAAGTGGCATTCTGTATCTCCGGGGGGAACAATGCTCAAAAAAACTTTTCCGTTTTCTATTGATTTCTATGGGAAAAAGACAAGTTTTGACCCAAATATTAGCAATATTATGCATAATAGATCTAAAATAATTTCACAGTTTGATGGGATACTGTATTCATATTAATTTAACGAACGATTTTTATTTAAATTTCCATTTTCAAAATTCGTCTTTTTAGGGCAGATTTTACGTCTTATCTTATCAGCTCCTTTCCACTTTTCTTTCAACAGTCAAGCGTGATGATGTTTTTCAATTGCAACTAGTGTGTCCTTATCTTGGGAAGTTTTCATGGAGCTGTTGCGACGGATGTTGCATGGAATCAGGAGACGCTGACTCTCCCCGGCTAGCCAACAGGGGATGCTTACTCCTCCCGGACACCTGGTCCCACCTTTAGCTTGCTAGGGGTCCGACGATGCTTAATTTTGTGCTCTATTGTGAGTGCTGTTGAGATTACCGTCAGGATCTTCTTTAACTCATTTGGAATGATATTCATTCCGAGGTTCGCAACCGTTCCAATGAAAATTCTAATGATTTTGCCTTGCTTTCTCGACTTTGACACTTAATAACTGATATAGGTATTTCTTTTAAGGTTTATAATTATTGGAATGTCTGAACTGGAGTATGTATCGCCAGTAATCACCAATCGAACACTCCTTTTAGCTAAGGGACGAATGGGTTGATTCACGTCACAAGTTAAAATATCATTGCAAAATCTTAATGATGTAATTCATGTGCACTGATTATTTGAAAAATGATAGACAAATATTGCTTTCATGCCCCAGATCAGACATTATAGAATATTTATTAATAACATGTCTGGTCCATGCTGTAAATTTATCTGTTCTAAAATGATGCTAATAAATTTGAAGACGTTCTTCGTGCTTGATCAAATTGAACTTTATTGGACAACATTATATCTGCGTCTAACGATCTAAACATAACTAATTTGAATTGAAAGTATCAAATTAAGATTGACAATAACTATTTTGCAGTAAGTATAGAAGCTACAGAGAGAACAATTTTACCTTTGCATGCGGTATAGAATAGGACTCCCTCAGCTAGTCTCATGAGATGAACGAACGGAACATGTCTTTGTCTTTTTATAGTCTTTTGAATAAAGGAACTTTCAGATAGATAAGCAGTTTCGCAAACAGCAAAGATGTTTCTTCTATTTAATGCCTAATCCGTCCTGTCGGATTAAATTTTGAGGAAAGCTTCGGTGAAAACAAGAAAAAGTCTTTGTTTCAACGAAAGGAAATAGCGGAAATTACATAGAGGTATAATATAATCGCATTTCTACATTAATTGAAAATTCATTGGTGCTTCAACTTAAAGGTAAGGGCGATTTATTTTGGAGGGTTTCAATATACATATTTGCATTTAAAATGCCTCACGAAATGTTTATCCCGGAACATTGGAAGATTTGACTGCTTTATCAATAAAGCGAGGTAAGATTTTTGTGATTAATGCTTTTAAATGACAAATATGGATAATGACCATATCCCTGTATACAGCACAAAATCGATAATTCAGAAAATCAGACACCGAAGACATACAAAATCAGGACAAAACAGGAACCAAAGCAAAAAGGGCTTGATGTTTCAAAATTATTTTTTTCATGTAAGGGACAATGAGAACATTATACACAACAAATTTCATCGAAATGTGCTCTGTGTTCTGTGCTCTGTGCTCTGAAAAAGCATATTCTGTAAAATTGTTCATTCACAGTGACGTGCTTTATCTGATATTGTGCTTTCGAATATAAATTGATGCATTATAAGATCACACGATAAAAAGACTCACAGTAAGTTTTAAGATGGTAGCCCTGATTTTCAACCTCTTCTCTAGAAACACAGAGCACATTTCGATGAAACTTGTTGTGTGTAATGTTCTCATTGTCCCATACATGAAAAAAAATTGAAACATCAAGCCCTTTTTTCTAATGACGGCGTTAGCGTGTCATTTTGGTCAATCTTAAAAAAAGGATTGATATCGGTCAAAACATTTTCGCATAATAAGACTTTGACAATTGACAAAATGATTCGTTATGTGTTTTCTCTTTATAGTAAAATTCAAAATACATTATCGTCTTATCGTTGCATATCAGTGAAAAGGATGTAATTAGCTGAAAGATAAAGAAAAATCTCATTGTGATTATAAACTTTTTGAAGCAACATATTTTTTCAATAATCTTATTGTTTTATGTTTGACGGTGGCGGTTACTCCTCCCGGGCACCTGGTCTCACCTCTAGCTTGCTAGGGGTCCGTCGATGCTCCGTTTGGTGCTCTATTGTGGGCGCTGTTGAGATTGTCGTCAGGATCTTCTTTGTCTCATGCTCTGTATTGCATTATGCAAGTATTTGAATTACAGCTATATAACTGATGTAGATATATTTTTATATTTTTGACTCAAGTAGAATGATGGCTTATATTCCTACATTATCAAATTCTTTTCCATAATCAAAGGACAAGGTTTGATAAAATATTTGATGAAGTAACATTGACTAAGAACTATTGTCAAAAAAACCCCCTGTATGCATCGAAAGCTGTTCTCCTCCCCTAACATTGGACAATAAGTGACTTTCAATTGTTAAACGTCTTTAAATTCAATAACATCATTTAACGTATCCAATGTACAAATGAAGATCTCGCGGACGTCTCGTCCATTTAAGCAGTGTTAAAATTGTCTCGGTAATCTTCGGCAGTGTCTCGATAGTTTCCGTGGCTTGAGTGACTGTCGGCATGTTGACCTTTGATGACAGAAACCATTATTTATGTTGTATTGGGTATATTTAGTTAAACGTATGCCATGATTCTAACTATATAAAACACTTGATATTTATTTGTACAACGGATACCTTAAAACCTGATAAATTTACAGCATGGACCAGACATGCACGTTTCGGGTACAAAACCCTCGTCAGTGATCCTTAGTCTTAACAATGTAATATGGCCAAAAAGTATGAAAATTATTATGTCCAAAAATGTACCAAAAGACGTAGCAGAATGGGTGGGATATGATGCTACAGGACCCACGTTTTCGAAATTTCAAGACATTTTGTAACAGAAAATTTCAAATGCGTTGAAGAGACAGACGATCAACCAAAGTTGATCCAACTTGCCTACATGTGCCTTCGGGTACTCTTGGTCACTAGCAATATATTATATGATGTTATCATGATTATAGATAGAATTTGACACATTCACCGCGAGTTCTTACGCACGTCCTTAGTGACGGTTGTTGCTAGCAAACAGGAGATGCTGTCTCTCCCCTGTTTTCTTGCACCTTGACCCGGCACCATAAACTAAGAATTGACTTAAGTCAAATTCCCAAATACGATTTATAACAGATCAGTGAAATCTAAAATTATTGAATTCACTTATTCTATTCAACTCTGAAAATAGAGAAATTGTTTGAAAGTTGCATTTCATCACTACTATTGAACAAGAGAATATAAGTCAATTGTAATTTTATGGTGCCTGGCCATGATCTCATTTCTCTTGCGGATTCACTTTTGCTCCTTTGCGGAAAGTTTACGTCAGTTTAGAAAAAAATTATACTGTTTGTTCGTGTGGTACTCTGCAGTGTTCATTGTATTTCTATTTTGAAATAGCAGGTTCCCTTTTATAATTCATGAATTATGATATCTATTTAAATTCATTTAACTAAGGACCACTTCAAACGAAAATTGTTAAAATAGAAGAGATTAATGACTTGATTAATGATTAATGATCTTCTTTAACTCATTTGTGTCACACTTATGCCCTTTGCCGTGTGGAGCTCGTAAAAAATTTCCCCGCGAGGGGTTTGACAGTAAGTGTTTTGAATATATTTCCCTGACATTGTCGCCAGAGCACTTTCTATATAGACATAGCGTCAGACAGTGCATGAAGTTTATATATTGTTTTCATTTTCGTGCTTAAACATCGACGGCGGGTGCGGCTAGCCAACAGGGGATGCTTACTCCTCCCGGGCACCTGGTCCCACCTCTAGCTTGCTAGGGGTCCGTCGATGCTTAATTTTGTACTCTATTGTGAGTGTTGTTGAGATTATCGTCAGGATCTTCTTTAACTCATTCAATCTATTGAACACCATTCGCTACTTACGTGGCAGAGGACCATGTCTGGTCCATGCTGTAAATTTATCTGCTTTTAAATGATGCTTATAAATTTGAAGACGTTTAACATCTAAATCGGCACCGATAGCACATTGGTCTTGTTGGTTTATGTGTGGTCTTAAAATTGTGCTTGGTGTTGCTGTTCCTTATCGCATGTGATGGCTTTTCTATTCTGTGTTTTCACATACGGGTGTTTGGATACTTGCTAAGGGCGCTGCAACCGAGTCTTGCTTGAGATTCCCTCTTTTTTTCAAATAATTGTATTTCTAACGGTTTACATGTCTTTACATTCAAAATCCCGAAGGGTTCCAACTCTACACCTTCTTGAAGTAAATTTCAAACCAATTTATTATGCACTAAACGCGTGTTTCGAATATTAAATTTTCATCAGTGATACTTGCAGCAGAACTGATTTCCATACGCCGCCAGCATCGTTTATCATTTAAGAATGGATAGATTTGCAGCATGAACCAGACAATCTCTGGATTTCATTCAGTACGAGTATATATAGTAGATTATTATAATTTTTGACCCCATGGAAATGTTTTTATAATAGAGCGCATGCATTAACCAGAACCACCTTTAATTATTACGCGCTTACATTCGATATTGTTAATAAGATAGGGTTGTCTTGTCGTGTTTCTTTGGTATTGTGTTAGTGTCTTCGTCTGTTTGTAACTTTTTTTTCTTCGTCCGAGAAGGCGTTCTGCACGTTCCACAGATCCCGCTGTTTCCGCTATTGGGGATCCCCTTCCTTACTTTGTAATATACGAAAGGAGGGGATCTCCAACAACACACGGTTGCAGTACCGGGGTTTGGTCAATTCGTACCATAACCAACTCGTACCTGCCACTTCGTACCATACCTTACTACCAACTCGTACCAAAACCATTTCGTACCATGACCAACTCAACCCATAAATTCTACCAACTCGTACCATACATAAACTCGTACCATGGTACCAATACTCGTACCATGGTACCAATACTCGTACCATGGTACCAATACTCGTACCATGGTACCAATACTCGTGCCATGTTACCAATACTCGTACCGTAAACTCGTACCATGCATAAATTCGTACCATCCATAAACTCGTACCATGGTACCTACAGCAAAACTCCATAATACCCACTGCAAAAACACAAAGCAGACACGCACGCACAGAAAGAGAGGCAAGTGGTACCAGGAACGTCAAATCACATAGAAACACCAAACACAAATGACTACACATAAGCCAACGAGACTTATGGGCAATCGGTGACGACTTAAGACGGACATCTGCCACGGCCGTAGTAGACGGTGTTGTTATCCGCACTACGTGTGCAAAACCTATTTCATGTTTTTAAAGAATTTGTTTGCCTATATTGATTGTGATTTTTTAATTCTGATTTTTGGTGATTTAATGCATTGACTTGCATAAACTGGTCTTTTTTTTTTACCTTCAAACGCTTGTGCAAAAGAAACGTTGCTCTTTAAACACTCATTAATTTTGATATTTATCATATAGCTGACACATGAAAAACTGGGCCTGATCCCATATCTTATGATAAGCTCGAATCACAGTAAAAAGGGTAACATGTTTTCCATTGGTCCCGTAGTAGTGCGTAGTCTTTTTGTGTTTGATGTTTTTATGTTCAACTTCTTTTTTTATTGCTTCTTGTCCCTTTTGCGTCTCTTGTCGTGCATGTCTGCTTTGTTTTTTCCAATGGGGTATTTGGTGACATAACGTCAGACAGTCCATTGATTTTTTTTATGTTATTTTCATTTTCGTGCTCAAACATCAACGGCGGGTGCGGCTAGCTAACAGGGGATGCGTGCTCCTCCCGGGTACCTGGTCCCTAGCAAGCTAGGGGTCTTTAGATGCTTTATTTTGTGCTCTATTGTGAGTGCAGTTGAGATTATCGTCAGGATCTTCTTTAACTCACTATGGGTTCTGCAACCGAGCGTTGTTGGAGATCCCCTCCTTTATTGTATTTGTTTAAAAAGACATAGTATAATTTAATAGAAAGATATGTCAGTTTGTATAATATAAAAGAGTAAGAAGTGCAAGATTATGTAAATCCATTGACAATAAAAATGAAATCAATCATTGCTTGCGAAAAAAAAAAAAAACGCACTCATTGCGTGCACCGTCAAAAAGGCATCACTATTATACTACAATACGTACCTACCGTTTTTTTAAAGCATTAAAACTTACCTTAAATGAAATTAGATTTGCTCTGTTTTGTATGCATTCTTTCCCTCATTATAACTTTTTTATAAGTCTCAAATATGGTTATATCTCTCGATGAAGGTCGAGAACGATTTCTATTCACTTAGGTTTCTTTCTTTTGAAACTTAAATGAAATCGACTCACTTTTTGTGATGTCACTGAGAACAACATGACATAGATGAAAGATGAACTATTGAACAGACTGAAATGTGTTGATTCCTCGAGTAAGAAATTTCATAAATGACTTAGTTGAAGCGTAACTTAATAAAGAAGATAGCGTGATAAAATTTTTATTGCCGATCAAGAGTTGTTTTTATTAATTGAAATTCTGAGAAGCTCATTTTGTTAATCATTTGAAGTAAAAATCCTATTTTAACTTTGTTCTATTTCGGGGATTAGAGAAGTTTAATGAATACTTATCAAAGAACGTAAAATCTAATTGATATGGTCATTATCCATATTTGTCATTCCTTGAAAACTGAATCTCAAATTCCAAAAATTTGGCGATTAGACTTGTCATGTTTAAACATTTTAGTATTTTTCATTGGAATTAAAGTAAAATGTTCAATAAGATGCTTTAACTAGATATCTTATTGTTCATTACATACATTTGCAAAAATCATTATTTTATTTGCTTGGTTATTTTGAATTGCAGGAGTAGCTGAACATGCTGAAAGTACAAATTGAACGAATCATTTGAAATAATATTCCAGAGGGCATTATTTGAAATGACAAATATGGATAATGACCATATCCCTATATACAGCACACAAATCGACAATTCAGAAAATCATTTTAGTGTTGCATGCAAGCAGGAGATACTCACTCTTCCTTGGTACCTGATCTTACTCCTTCGCAGAGACTTTTCTTCTCTTCATATGGTTTTTTTTTTATTTCTGTTCCTTTGACTTCGTTCTGGTTTTATCCTGGTTTTGTATACCCTTGATAAGATGATTTTTCGATTTACGATTTTGTACTTCTTGATAGGGATTTGTTTTTTTTCCATTTTTGTCATCGCAGCACAGTAGGTTTTCAAAAGAAAGCATGCATTAGAATACTAATAAAATTGACTGTAATTCTGTAATTCTAAGTATCTTTTTTTTTCATTTTTGATTCATCTATAGAATTACATGTACATGTACAAAACATCCAATGCAAAAACACAAAGCAGACAAGCACAGAAAGAGACGCATAAGGGACAAGGAACGTCAAGGCACAACACAGAAACATCAAACACATAGGATTACACATAAATCAACGAGACCAATGGGCAACCGGTGCCGACTTAGGATGGCCATCTGCCACGGAAATAGCAGAAGGTATGGTTATCCTGGATTACCTGCGCATAACCCTCCCATGCACTTTTCAGATTACCCAGAGGTCTCGAAGAACGTACAATTGTGGTGAAAAACAGCCTCCTAACTGGCAGATGACCACACACAAGCAAAACCCGGCCTTGATGCAGATTTCTTATATGATAAGTTCCACAAGAAGAAACAAAATTTTCTGGTGAAGTGTTCTCTGAATATACCGTTATTCTTGACCAGAATAAATTGCCATCATATAAATGATTATGATGCTCATATGAAGGGCTAAAATGCCAAATATAAATTCATTTATAGGAGATGGAGACAGTATTCATTCTATTTTATTGGAAGGGATTCCTGTGCTTGCACTTGATTATTTTCGTATCACGTAAATAAGACAGTTAAATTGTAAATGACAGAATCCAGTATTTTTTCATCTTCTTGAGAGAGTACTAAGTAAGAAGGAGGTGAAATCCTATTAGTATGGTTTTAAATGTCTTAACAAGAGGACCAACACAAGCCAGATTTCAGCGTCTTAACAAGATGACCAACACAAGCCAGATTTTAGCTTATCTTTTAAGAATACTAAAACAAATTAACTACAGAGTCCAAAGAGGCCGATGTTCATCCAGTAGTTTTCATAATGTTTTCGAGTAATCACTTTTAGAATATCTTTGCCATCAACACTTCGTTAAACAATAAAGTTGGGAAGCAAACCATTTCTATTCAATGTTAAGATTTAGATGTCGATGAGAAGTTATTAATGAACTGTTGAATGTTAAACGTCTTCATATTCAATAGCATCATTTAAGAACAGATGAATTTGCAGCATAGACCAGACGTGCACTAATGTTCTTCGGACGTCATATCATCAATGAGAAAAGAGACTCTTATCTCAAGACTGTTGCAAAACGACGGCATATTTGAATGTGTAATGAGTTTTTATGTTGATATGAATTTAACAAATAGAAATTAAAAATGTTCATGCTTTATACATTTGTATCCTATTTGTACTCGTGTAATTTGGAAAAGGTACGCGACTTGTTAATAAAAATAAAAGAGGGGATATCACACAAGACTCAGTTGCAATAATGGAAGTGCTCCAACTGTATAAATATCAAACCAATTATGTATTTGTTTATTATCTATTTATAAATCTATTTATTATGTACCAGACACGTGTTTAAGATACGAAATCCTGATTAGTGATGTTTCCATCCAAAGTGAATTTTGAAAATAGCCAACATTCATTTTAGAAACGCCCTCTGGTTATATTTTTTGAAATTATATTTGTGTATTTACTATACAGAGACACCATCCATACATAAACTCGAAACACCCCTCATTCAAAAAAAGAGTAGATATGAATATCAAAAGAAGGGAGGAGATCTCCAACAAGACCCCGCTGCAGCACCAACAGTAAAACACCAAAACACCCGATGCAAAAACACAAAAGACGAGTACAGCACGAGACGGAAACGAGACACACGACATGTAAACATCAAACACAAAAGACTACACATAAACCGACGAGACCAATGGGTAACCGGTGCCGACTTTGGACGGCCATCTGTCACGCAAGTAGCAAATGTTGTGGTTATCCTGGATTACGTACGCATAACCCTCTCACTTCTCCAATTACCCAGAGGTCTCGAAGAACGTACAATTGTGGTGTAAGAGTCGCAAAATTATAGACAAGGACAAATACGTACAACATCAAAACACCAAACACAAAAGGCAACTCATTTTTGATGGCTCCACTGGAAGCATCACTGATGAGAATTTAATATCCAAAACACGTGTCTGGTGCTTGGAAATTGGTTTGGAATTTTCTTCAAAAAGGCATAGAGTTGGAACCATTCGACATTATTAATATAAACACTTATTTCACGTTGCTATGTGGAGCAGTTAAAATCGTTCCCCGAGACCTGATGTTTGTCAAATGTATTAATTACATATTTCCAGCCCTGTCACATGAAAGAAGCTTTGTTTTGACCCTTTATCAATTTGACATCATATATATATATTGCTATTTCGGAAACTTACCATTTCACATATAAATATCGAAAATAAAGGAGTTTAACATCTTAGCACCATCCCACCAATGCTATTTTGAACATATATTTTGTTTGGATATGCTACTGAATCGACCTTACAGGAAATTTGGAGCCGCGCACTCTCTGTAATGTAAATATACAGATTTAAATTCAAAAATTCAAAGAGGGCGCTACTGAAATGATTTTTGATGGCTCCGCTGGAAGCATCACTGATGAGAATTTAATATTCGAAACACGTGTCTGGTGCATGGAAATTGGTTTAGAATTTTCTTCAAGAAGGCATAGGGTTGGAACTTTTCGACATTATCATAAACCTATAAGAATAAACATTACAGAAGTACCCATCAGTTATTCAGTCTCATAGTCGAGAAGGCAATACAAAATCATTAGATTTTCCAAAGGAACGGTTGCAAACCTCGGAATGAACAAAATGACCAATGGACAATCAGTTCCAACTAAGGACGGCCATCTGCCACGTTAGTAACGAATGATGTGGCGAACGGAAACTGGATAATCGCGATTTTAACTACTTTGTCTTGCAAAACATAAGATCAAATTGATCGATACAATTTAATAGATTTTGCTAAATCGTAAATTTTAGTACAAGTTAAACGACCCAAACAAAACTCGATTAAGGCGGACCATTTCCAATAGTAATTTCAATAGAATCCCAGGCACCTGATCCCGCCTGTAGCTTGTTAGGGGTACATCAATGCTCAGTTTTGTGCTCTTTTGTGATAATGCGGAATGGTTCCAACTCTATACCTTCTTGAGGAAAATTCCAAACCAATTTATTATGTATCAGACACGTGTTTCGAATATTAAATTCTCATCAGTGATGCTTATCGCCAAATAAGACGTCCAAATACATTTCACTAGCACCCTGAGTGCTGTTGAGATTATAGTCAGGATCTTCTTTAACTCATTCGTGTCACACTTATGACATTTGCCGCGTGGAGTTCGTAAAAAAGTTCCCACGTAAGTGTTTTGAAAAATTTTCCCTGGCATGGTCTGTCGATGCTCAATTTTGTGCTCTATTGCGAGTGCTGTTGAGATTATCGTCAGGATCTTATTTAACTTAATTTTTATCGCGACGTTGTTACTTTTCCTTAAATGTAACATTGAAAACACCAGATCTGTAAAGAATTTTGTCGGTATAATTTGATTGCATAAATCCACGACCATATAAAATACAACAATATTTACGACTAAGTGAAAGTTAATGAATGGTGTCAATTTCATTTTAATTTGTGCATGCCAAAGTAGTCAAAGTCGGGGTATTCCCGTTTCGGAAGTTAGTCCCACGGACAGAAACATGCTTTTAAAAGTTCGTTTAATGACACATGCTTTTCTTTACAGCCTGTGTTGGTCTGTCTTTAAATATCTATACAAAAACCAGATTTTGTACCGACAGAATAATGATAATCATGGGATAAAAAGACATACAACAATGTCCATACTTTACAATGAGATTTATCAAACTTCCCGGTTGCTTGATGTACGAGCGAACTACGGTATGTTTATTAAAATAACCCAGAGAACATCAAGCAACCAGGAAGTGCGATAACTCCCTGTGATACTAAATACCAAAACGCTGACACATGGATTTATGAATTAAAACACGTATTACTAAGCTGTCGGTCCCTTATTACGGATAGAACCGACGAGCATAGTAGTATGATGAGGAATGTTACATCTCAGCTGTTTTACCGATGGTTCTCATTCGATAATCTGACGCTTTTATGATTGTTCTTTTGCAGCATCGGCAACACTTCAAATTATTCATATATTCTCTGCGCAGTTCCTTATCAACGACACCATACACAATAAAGTTAACCATACTGTTCATAAGAAGAAACATGTGAAACAGACTCGTTACTTCTGGTGGGACAACATTAAACAGACCAACCACTTTTAGTCTGATCAAAAGTCCAAAGAGATCCAAAGGACTGCAAAGCAACAATAGTAAGGACGACATAGTAAGCATGGTTATGGTTATTTTTCTCTCCTTCTTTCGTCGCCTGATAACCTCAAAATCTGATAGAGATAGTCCATTAAACGTCATCATGCGCCTCACACCTAGTACCGCTGTAACACAAAGTATGAATATGATTATTAGTGAAACCAGGTCAAAAATTATTTTGTTGATTAATTGTAACATGGATGACCACTCCGCAATGGTTATCAAATACATCTTACTATCATGCAACGAATCATATACATATTCCTTTGGGTCATAAATGAAACCGAAATGGAGAACATCTAAATATGGCGGTATGCTTGTGATCAGAACTATGATAACAATGGCAGCAATGAGTTTGTGTGTTCGCCCTTTGGTCCAAACTTGCTTCAACTGCAATGGAAAAAAGACAGCGAACACTCGTTCAGACATTATTCCGATGACCAGTAATTTTCCCAAACGGTAAATCCGCCAACCATACCCAGGATCCAGCTCGAATGGGTATACGGATCACAAGATGTGGAATAAACATGAAGCAGAATGTGTAACATGTGTAGATAAGTTTACACACCAGTAACATAGTGTCTGATACTGCCAGACTCATTATGAATATTGATGATGCAGGTTTATGTTTCTTCCTTCTGAATATTTTCACTGTTAAGACGTTACCAATCATTCCTATAATGATAACAATAGGCACGAGGATCAGGTCGATGAGTAAGCGAAGTATGTAGCTACTGGTTAAATCATATGAAGTTGATGTCTGGTTGAACGTCTTATCGGCGACGGTATCGTTCTCAGAAATGCTGTCATATTCGTATCCTCCATATTGCTTTGCATAAAGCGTTCTGTAAAGAATAATATATGTTATCATTTCTGTTATGACTTCAGGACCGAATTTTGTGCCGTATACTGCATTGTCATTGCAAGGGATGAATTCTTAATTTGAATCACATTTTCACGTAAAGTAACCTTAGTAGTTGTGATTATTTGCAAGATTTTACCCTTTCTTATACGCCCCTCATAATACGGGAGTATCAGGCGCTGTCTGAGAGCCCGCACTTTTTTCTCGAGCCTTTCAAGGTATTGGATTGAAAATTGAAATGTGACTACACGTATGACTATCCATTAACGTAAATTTCAGTTCGATTTACAAAATATTGGTTTTATAGACTTTTTTTCGCAGCTTTCGCAGTTATTCAATTGAAACTTGGTGCATGCCTTCATAATACATTATTAGAGATCTAGTTCGAGTGAAGGAACTATTGACCTGTTCTCAGCAGAGTAACGAAACTTAGGAATTTCTAACAATTTTTATTGTTTTCCGGACATCTTTTCACAGCATTTGTTGCCATTGAATTAAAACTTGGCATGTGCCATATATATTATTTTACTATTTTGGAAACTTGCAATTTCGTCCAAAATAATATCGAAAATTAGAGGAATTGTTAACATCCGAGTACCATCCCTCCAAAGCTATTTCGGTCATAGATAAAAATAAAATTCCTACTGAATCGACCCTACATGGCGTTTGGAGCCGCGCACTCTTTGCAAAGAAATTGCACAAATAAATAAATATGCACAACCGATGAAATAAAACTATTGAAAGGAACGTGTTGAATTATGTATAAAACGGTCATGACTTCAAAATGCATAAACTATTCAGAAAACACAGCGGCAATTGTTCTATCCTGCAACCTGAACCCGCGGTAACCTTAATGTTAACGTCACCGTTTTACCTGGAAAACGCGATTTCAGAAAAAAGAATGAAACTGGCAATTGTGGTGCATATATACAGAATAAATGTCATAAAATGTGTCTTGTTATAGGTATACAACAAAGGAGGGGATCTCCAACAACATCAGGTTGTAGCACCCACAGCAAAACCCCAAAACACCCAATGCAAAAACACAAAGCAGACAAGCACAAAGAGACGCGTAAGGGACAAGGAACGTCAACGCACAACACAGAAACATCAAACGCAAAGGACTACACATAAAGCAACGAGATCAATGGGCAACCGGTGCCGACTTAGGACGGCCATTTGCCACGGAAATAACAGAAGGTATGGATATCCTGGATTACGTTGGCACAACCCTCCCACTTTTCCGATTACCCAGAGGTCTTGAAGAACGTACAATTGTGGTGTAAAACAACCTCCTCACTGTCAGATGACCACACACAAACAAGACCAAAAAACGCAGGGGCCCAAGCAACACAGATGAATATGTAAATGGATATAAAAAGAGGGCGTACGTAATACAATCCGTGCTCTGCCGCCGCGAGCTCATGTATGTTATCACCCGAGGAGTCCGACTGACATTCAGAGAGGACAGGTGGTCGGGGCCCTGTCTTCTCTAAAGAGGTTTGAACAGGGCCCGTCATGGAGTCCCGTCGTCACAGTCAGCCATGGTGCAAGTTTTAAGAATGCGCTTGTACAAGACTGTAGATTGGTCAAGTACAAAGCCTAGTGTCCGTCTGGTGACATTAGGATCATACCCACGGTATAAAAGGGTTTGATGATTCTGACGCATTTTCGATAGTGATGTTGTCTATCTTTGATCCTTCTTATCTTGTTAATTATGTCCAACACACAGCAAGTGCATTTATAGAATGAAATGTAAAATAAATACACTTGCTGTGTGTTGCATACCCGTAACAAAACACAAAATAAGATACTTACTGACTATTTAAAAAAAAGGAAACTAGAGGGCGCTACTGTATTGCATTTTGGCTGTCAAAGTGTCTGGAAGCATCACTGATTAGGACTTTTCTACCCGAAACACGTGTCTGATGCATTAAAATTGGTTCAAAATTTTCTTCAAGAAGGTAAAGAGTTGGAACGTTTCCGTATTATTCATAAAAAATGACAGATCCAGTTTGAGAATTGGAAATATTGACCTATATTCAGAAGAGCTATGACCCTTGAACATAGGAATTTCAGCACGTTTACAGCTTAGAAGACTTTTCCCCAGCCTCTTCAGCTACTGAAGGCATAGCAGAAGCTAGGATGGAACTTGAACATGTGGCCAATGACTAATTTCATGGTATTGATTGCCCAGGTTATCTGCCTGTGTATTAAAAATTTTGTTCTAATTTTATTGCAATAGAAGATATAAAGTAGGGGATCTCCAACTACACTCGACAGCAGCACCCATAGCAAAACCCAAAAAGACCTAATGCAAAAACAAAGAGCAGACACGGACAGGAAGATGCACAAAAGGGACAAGGAACACCAGATCACATAACAGAAACACCAAACACAAATGAATTTATACACCAACGAGACCAATGGGCAAAGTTGTCGACTAAGGACGGCCATGTGCCACGCCGGTAGCAGACGATGTGGTTATCCGGATTACGTGCGCACAGCCCTCACATTTTCCGAATCCAAGAGGTCTCGAAGAACGCACAATTGTGTAAATTAACCTCCTCACTGTTAAATGACTTAAGTCGGCAACGGTTGCCCATTGGTCTCGTTGGATTATGTGTTGTCTTTTGTGTTTCATGTTTCTATGATGTGAGTTGGTTTTTCTGGTCCCTTTTGCTTCTCTTTCTGTGTGTTTTTTTCTTATTTCTGAATAGCCCACCAAACGGGAAGACCGTGGATCGACCCTGAGCGCAGGGGTAATAAACAGATTGTGATTCGTATGTAAATACTAATGTATGTTTTTTTTGCAAAGTAACGGTAAGCCTAGCGTGACCAACAATAGTCAAATGTTTGCTGAAATTGAACTTATTTTAAAATTTTGTTACGACATTTTTACCTACATACATATGTCGTATCTATTCAGAAATAAGTCAGGTGTCAGTAAAAGTGTTTGAATGTAGAAAAACTTATAATATAGTTACTCATATGGTAATATCATTACACATGTGCACATACTGGCGTGTTATCACACAAAATATGTATTCGGCTCTATTTATTTACATATTGAAATCTTTGTGAGTGAAGGAAAACTGCTGTGATATTTCAAAAAAGTTGGTTATATAAATTCGGATGCTTTTGTCTTTGGTCACATAGTGAAGAAAGATAACTCCAATTGCACTTTTAATTTTTAACAAGACAATACATGCCTCGGTTTTGAGTGGTATAACGTCATTCAATTATTTTGAACGGGTTAATGTACATGAAAAGACAAAAGTGAACCTTGTCTTGAAAAATGTCTAAATATCAATGTATTTGGAGGGGATTGCTACGGGAAAAACTGAATAGATTAAAAGAAAGATTTATTGGTTGAAATTGAAATAAAATTGAAAACAGTGCATGAGCTAATCTTTAAAGATTTATGAATAAGACGGACCCAACCGCCGGTCATTCCCGAATGTCAGTCGGACTCCTCAAGTGATAACATGCATGAGCTCGCTACAGCTGGCAGAGCACGCACTGTATTACGTAACCCCCCCTTTTACATCCATTTGCATATTCGTTCGTGTTACTTGGGCCCATGCGTTTTGCTGTGACAATTTTGTTGTGTGGTCATTTAGCAGTAAGGAGGTTGTTTTACACTACAATTATGCTATGCGTTCTTCGAGACCTTTTGGTAATAGGAAAAGTGGGAGGGTTGTGCGCATGTAGTGTAGATAACCACACCATTTGCTAGTTGCGTATCAAATGGCCGTCAAAAGTCATCACTGGTTACCCATTGGTTTCGTTTTTTATGTGTTGTCTTTTGTGTTTGATGTTTCTATGTTGTATGTCTGTCTCTGTTTCATCTCTTGCTGTGCTCTTCGTCTCTGTGTTTTGGCATCGTGTATTATTTTCTGTTGGTACTGCAACGGGGAGACCCTCTTTCAGTTAAATGAAACAGTGTGACGATGTACAATTTACAACAATCGAGTCAATTGCTTTTCGTGTGACGGAGATCGCACGACGATAAATGAGAAATGACACAGACGATTTTAGACTGAAAGAATTTTCTACGAATGAAAAAGTAATGCCTTAACACAAAATTGTCGAACTGACACGGGAATGCTTCATGTTTAGTATGCATTTTAACACATGAAAAACAAATAAATTTGTCACACAAAGTATCATATGTCCGAAGAATGTGAAAGTTATTATGTCCAAAAATGGACCGAAAGAGGTAGCAGGATGGTTTGAATATCATGCTAAAGGATCCAAGTTTTAGAAATTTCACGAAATTTTGAGAACAGATATTGTCCAAAGCGTTGAAGAAACGATCAAGTGAAGTTGATCGAACTTGGCTACATTTGCCATCGGGGATCCTGGTACACCAGCGTAATTGTTAAAATTAATTTTCGTACTTTCGAGAGGGATTGTTATTAATAATCTTCGTTACAATATTATGGAATGTAAAAATTAATTTTCGTACTTTCGAGAGGGATTGTTATTAATAATCTTCGTTACAATATTATGGGATGTAACCATAAAATATCGTTTAGAGAACAAAGTAGGGGATCTCCAACAACACCAGGTTGCTGCATCCACAGCAAAACCCAAAACACCCAATGCAAAACACAGAGTAGACAAGTACAGAAAGAGACGCAAAAGGGAAAGGAACGTGTATCACACAACATAGAAACATCAAAGACAAAGGACTACACATAAACCACCGAGACCAATGTACATGTACATAAGATAACCAAGTCATATCTGTTTTGAAAGAGTGCAGACATTTAATAACTTTACCTTCGTACAATATTGTATATTTTCTACTCCATGATAGCCATGTTTGCCGAAACATAAAGCAATGCCTTTTTATTTTGCTTAGAGGGGATGGCTAAAGAAGAATTTAACCTTTGAAATTTGTGCTTATTCTTTAATTTCCATGAAACAATACATTCTTGAATAAAGGAATTAAGTTTTACCTTCATAAAATCTTGGTCTTTTTATTCAGGAATGTGGTAAAAACCGGAGATTATCTTTCGAAGGAACAAACAACTCGTCGGATGTCATGAATAAAGATGCAAACTTTAAATCTGAAACATAGAATGCTAATCACAAGAAACTTTGTTTGATTCCTTCGAAATATTGCTTTATTATTTCTAAGGATATGAATCGTATCCTGTTATTTCAAAAGAACATATCCCCTAAAAGAAGATTCACCATAAATCCATTTATTAACAAAGGTTTTAATCTTCTAAAAATCTGTAATATTTTCTGAATCATCGCGTACAAAGTACCATTCCTCAATACTTGGAGAATATAGAACCAACTCTTATTTGTTGTTCATCTCACAGAGTAAGCAGGATATTTCATACAAATTAAGTGTTCTCCGAGACCTCCGGGTAATCGGAAAAGGGGGAAGATTGTGCGTAAGCAATCCGCGTAATTACATCTGCTACTTGCGGCACCGGTTGCCTATTGGTCTCCAAGGTGTATGTTTGGTATTTGTGTTTCAAGCTTCTTTGATGTGAGTTGGTGTTCCTTGTCCATTTTGCGTCTTCATCTGTGCGTGTCTGCTGTGTTTTTTTTGCGTTGGATGTTATTGGGTTTTGCTGTTGGTGCTGCAGCCGAGTGTTGTTGGAGATCCCCTCCTTTCTTTTACATGTATAAGAAACCAATTCAGTGTTACTTCAGATCCTAAAATACTTCTGAATATCTTTATAAACGAGCTGGACATGTCGTTACAGGTGACTTTTCAATTATTCAAGAGAGACAGCTCCATTTGTCTTCTCAAAATAGGACATGAGTTTAAAATCCTACATAAGATAGATTTTACTAAGTGTCGCGAAGTGTTAAAGGAAGCCTTAGAAGGAGAAGGGAAGGATCTCCAGCACGGCCACCCCGCACCCACCAGCGAAACAAACCCACAAGAAAGTGACACATTAGATAACTCTACCAAACGATGGTGTAAATTGGAAGCAATCGAATCGCATGATCTGAATGACTGGAAAAATATCATTACTGCCACAAAATTCCTTATCTTTTTGAGAATCCAAGTTCTAAATCTGACAGGTATTTCTAATCAAAGATACGTAATTAACATTATTTGAGATCCTTATTTGAGATCCCCTCCTTTCTTTTATATCTACACTTATTTCGTGTTGCAGTGTGGAGTTGGTAATACAATTCCCCGTGACCCGATGTTTGAAGTGTTTTAATTCCATTTCGTTCTCTAACTTGACTTTGTTGTAGTGTCTTCCATGCAGGATCTCTACTCACCCTTCTTTGATCATCTCACTATGGCATTTTTAAGGTCGCCTCGTATTAAACTTACTCCTTTGAGATTACCCTCTATCACTACAGTAACTTTCCCATCATCGACTTTTAACAGTAATAAACTTTTTTCCTCACCCAGAGTACTTCTTTCACCTCTTAAATTTAAATCCCGTAGACGTATTACACCTACTTCTCCATCTGCAGGCTCTACATTTAACAACAAACATAGAGGGTTCTCAGCAGTTTCTACGTGCAAAGGGAAAAGATGCGGTATGTGTCCGCTCATCAATTGCAATTCCACAATTAAATCAAGTGTTAACGGGCAGACTTTTAAAATTGAGATTGAAAACGACATCGATTGATCGTACCAAGATGTCATTTATGTTATAACATGAAACGCTAGGGGATGTGGCGCCCAATATGTTGGAGAAACAGGTCAGGCCTTAAAATCTCGTTTTAGAAGTCATTCGTATCAGATAAGAAACTCACATCACAAAAAACAAAGAAATTTCCTTTATAATCACTTCGTTAAATACAATCATTCCATTTCGGATATAACTATTACACCGGTTCAGTCTTTTTCTAAACTTAAAAATCTTAGTAAAACGGAAATTAAAAAACGCAGACTACAAGCTGAACTTGCCTGGATCACAAAACTCCAAACTGCGTACCCCCTTGGTCTAAACGATCAAATTTATGGACAAGGAAATATTTCCTCGACGTCAACTAATATTAATGTATTTTCAATCCGCCCAAACACTAAACGGAAGCATAGGTCTCACGGAAGACGAAGAAACCGAAAACTCAGAATAAGATCTAGATTACACCGTACCCTCAACGATCTTCTGATCATTGCTCGCAACGGCGGCAGACATGAACTGCTTCATGCTCTCTCATCAATTCCAGCAGTTCAATTGAAATCTATCTTGGATGAAGCACTGGTTGCATTCTTAAGAAATACTGATTGATTCAGACTTAATATCATTGTTGCATTCGCACAGAATAAACTTTATCCAGTTGTTAAAAACATCCCACCTAAAAAACGATTCTTAAAAATTTCATTTATTAACAAAGGATTCGATCTTCTTAACATCTCTAATATTTTTCGGGATCATCGTGTACAAAGTGCTATTCCTCAATATTTTGAAAATTTAGAACCTCCTCTTATTTGTTACAAATATAAGAGACCTATTCGAAATTTCGTTTTTAACTACAACAAAGTTACATCAGATCCTAAAATACTTGAATCATGTCCTGCTTCTTGAGAATGTGCAACATCTGAATATCTATATAAACCAGCTGGTCATATTATTACAGGTGACTTTTCAATTATCCAAGACAGGCAGCTCCGTGGTCTTCTCAAAAAAGGACCTAAGTATAGAATCCCATCCAAGATAGATTTTATTAAATGTCGCGAAGTACTAAAGGAAGCCTTAGATAACTATACCAAACGATGGTGTAAATCGGAAGGAGTCGAATCGCATTCTCTGAATGACTGGAAAAACCTCATTTTGGACATTACTGACATTCGAATAGACAACTTCCACAAAAATCCTCATCTTTTTGAAAATCCAAGTTCTAGATCTGAAAGATATTTTAAATCCAAATTACGTAATTTACATGAAAAATTTGTCTTCGCTCCTGCAGATAAAGCAGCCAACAACACCATAATCATATGAAAACTTTACTATATATCAACTTTAGTTTCGGAACTTTCGTCTACAAATACTTATATCAAAAGCAATGAAAGTGTCCCTAACATTTTGAGCAAACATAGCAGTGAAATTTCTTCATTCAACATCCCTATTTCTAAATTGGATCTTCCTACAATATACTGCATACCAAAACTGCACAAATCTCCTTACAAATTTAGATACATTGCTAATTCTAGCAACTGCTCAACTACAAGTTTGTCTAGACATCTGACGTCAGCCCTCACGGCGGTAAAGGAACACGTTGCAAAATATTGTGAAACTGTTCTTAACAGGAATGATGTAAATTTATTTTGGTCTATAAAAAATTCCGGGGATGTGATTGACAAGATAAAATCTAGAAATTTTCAAGCCAATACGATTGCTTCATACGATTTTTCAAATATGTACACCACGCTTCCTCACGACAAGATCAATGATCAATTGTCCAAACTCATTAAATGGTGCTATAATCGAGAGGGGAAAATTTATATTTGTACATCTGAATCAAAGGGTTTCTTTTCCGCTACAGAATACAAATCATACAAATCATGGACATGTAGCGACCTGTGTAGTGCCTTGTCCTTCCTCTTGGACAACATTTATGTAAGATTTGGTGAGAATCTCTACAAGCAGGTTGTAGGGATTCCTATGGGTACAAATTGTGCGCCTCTTGTTGCAGATTTATTTTTATACACATATGAAAAGGAATTTATTCAAAATCTTCAAAAGCAAAGAAAACATGATGATGTGAAATGCTTCACTGGTACTTCTAGGTACCTGGATGATATTCTTACTATCGATAATCCTGTTTTTGAAAAGTATAAAGATGTTATTTATCCACAAGAATTGACTCTAAACAAGGCAAACTTTACAGACACTGAAACACCATTTTTGGACCTAAATATCAAAATTGTCAATGGAGAAATTCATACAAGTGTATATGACAAACGAGATGATTTTGGATTCAACATAGTAAATTTTCCCTGGCTTGACGGTGATGTCCCTAGATTACCGTCATACGGTATCTACATTTCACAGCTCATCCGGTATGCTAGAGCATGTACTGATGTTTTGGATTTTCATAATAGAAATCTACAAATTACAAAGAAACTTTTAGGTCAAGGTTTTCGCTTTCATAAACTAGTAAAGACTTTCTGGAAATTTTACAAAAATTATGATCAACTTCTTTTGAAATTCGGACCAATACAAGCAACGGAGTATATTACTTTGGGTATTTCACAACCTGCATTTTATGGTGACATAATTAACAAAATAAGAAGGATCAAAGGTAGACAGCATATGTATCGAAAATGCGTCAGAGTCATCAAACGCCTTTTATACCGTGGATATGATCCTAATGTCACCAGACGGACACTAAGCTTGGTACTTGACCAATATACAGTCTTGTACGAGCGCATTCTTAAGACTTGCACTCTGACTGACTGTGACGACGGGACTCCATGACGGGCCCTGTCCAAACCTCTTTAGAGAAGACAGGGCCCCGACCACCTGTCCTCTCTGAATGTCAGTCGGACTCCTCGGGTGATAACATATATGAGCTCGCTACAGCCGGCAGAGCACGGACTGTATTACGCACGTCCTCTTTTTATATCCATTTACATATTCATCTATGTTGCTTGGACCCCTGTGTTTTACGGTCTTGTTTGTGTGTGGTCACCTAACAGTGAGGAGGTTGTTTTACACCATAATTGTGCGTTCTTCGAGACCTCTGGGAAATCGGAATAGTGGGAGGGTTGTGCGCACGTAATCCAGGATAACCACACCGTCTGCTATTTACGTGGCAGATGGCCGTCCTAAGTCGGCACCGGTTGCCCATTGGTCTCGTTGGTTTATGTGTAGTCTTTTGTGTTTCATGTTTCTATGTTGTGAGTTGGTGTTCCTTGTCCCTTTTGCGTCTCTTTCTGTGGGTATCTGTTCTGTGTTTTTTGCATGGGTGTTTTGGGATTTTGCTGTGGGTGCTGCAACCTAGTGTTGTTGGAGATCCCCTCCTTTCTTTTATATCTACACTTATTTCGTGTTGCAGTGTGGAGTTGGTAATACAATTCCCCGTGACCCGATGTTTGAAGTGTTTTAATTCCATTTCGTTCTCTAACTTGACTTTGTTGTAGTGTCTTCCATGCAGGATCTCTACTCACCCTTCTTTGATCATCTCACTATGGCATTTTTAAGGTCGCCTCGTATTAAACTTACTCCTTTGAGATTACCCTCTATCACTACAGTAACTTTCCCATCATCGACTTTTAACAGTAATAAACTTTTTTCCTCACCCAGAGTACTTCTTTCACCTCTTAAATTTAAATCCCGTAGACGTATTACACCTACTTCTCCATCTGCAGGCTCTACATTTAACAACAAACATAGAGGGTTCTCAGCAGTTTCTACGTGCAAAGGGAAAAGATGCGGTATGTGTCCGCTCATCAATTGCAATTCCACAATTAAATCAAGTGTTAACGGGCAGACTTTTAAAATTGAGATTGAAAACGACATCGATTGATCGTACCAAGATGTCATTTATGTTATAACATGAAACGCTAGGGGATGTGGCGCCCAATATGTTGGAGAAACAGGTCAGGCCTTAAAATCTCGTTTTAGAAGTCATTCGTATCAGATAAGAAACTCACATCACAAAAAACAAAGAAATTTCCTTTATAATCACTTCGTTAAATACAATCATTCCATTTCGGATATAACTATTACACCGGTTCAGTCTTTTTCTAAACTTAAAAATCTTAGTAAAACGGAAATTAAAAAACGCAGACTACAAGCTGAACTTGCCTGGATCACAAAACTCCAAACTGCGTACCCCCTTGGTCTAAACGATCAAATTTATGGACAAGGAAATATTTCCTCGACGTCAACTAATATTAATGTATTTTCAATCCGCCCAAACACTAAACGGAAGCATAGGTCTCACGGAAGACGAAGAAACCGAAAACTCAGAATAAGATCTAGATTACACCGTACCCTCAACGATCTTCTGATCATTGCTCGCAACGGCGGCAGACATGAACTGCTTCATGCTCTCTCATCAATTCCAGCAGTTCAATTGAAATCTATCTTGGATGAAGCACTGGTTGCATTCTTAAGAAATACTGATTGATTCAGACTTAATATCATTGTTGCATTCGCACAGAATAAACTTTATCCAGTTGTTAAAAACATCCCACCTAAAAAACGATTCTTAAAAATTTCATTTATTAACAAAGGATTCGATCTTCTTAACATCTCTAATATTTTTCGGGATCATCGTGTACAAAGTGCTATTCCTCAATATTTTGAAAATTTAGAACCTCCTCTTATTTGTTACAAATATAAGAGACCTATTCGAAATTTCGTTTTTAACTACAACAAAGTTACATCAGATCCTAAAATACTTGAATCATGTCCTGCTTCTTGAGAATGTGCAACATCTGAATATCTATATAAACCAGCTGGTCATATTATTACAGGTGACTTTTCAATTATCCAAGACAGGCAGCTCCGTGGTCTTCTCAAAAAAGGACCTAAGTATAGAATCCCATCCAAGATAGATTTTATTAAATGTCGCGAAGTACTAAAGGAAGCCTTAGATAACTATACCAAACGATGGTGTAAATCGGAAGGAGTCGAATCGCATTCTCTGAATGACTGGAAAAACCTCATTTTGGACATTACTGACATTCGAATAGACAACTTCCACAAAAATCCTCATCTTTTTGAAAATCCAAGTTCTAGATCTGAAAGATATTTTAAATCCAAATTACGTAATTTACATGAAAAATTTGTCTTCGCTCCTGCAGATAAAGCAGCCAACAACACCATAATCATATGAAAACTTTACTATATATCAACTTTAGTTTCGGAACTTTCGTCTACAAATACTTATATCAAAAGCAATGAAAGTGTCCCTAACATTTTGAGCAAACATAGCAGTGAAATTTCTTCATTCAACATCCCTATTTCTAAATTGGATCTTCCTACAATATACTGCATACCAAAACTGCACAAATCTCCTTACAAATTTAGATACATTGCTAATTCTAGCAACTGCTCAACTACAAGTTTGTCTAGACATCTGACGTCAGCCCTCACGGCGGTAAAGGAACACGTTGCAAAATATTGTGAAACTGTTCTTAACAGGAATGATGTAAATTTATTTTGGTCTATAAAAAATTCCGGGGATGTGATTGACAAGATAAAATCTAGAAATTTTCAAGCCAATACGATTGCTTCATACGATTTTTCAAATATGTACACCACGCTTCCTCACGACAAGATCAATGATCAATTGTCCAAACTCATTAAATGGTGCTATAATCGAGAGGGGAAAATTTATATTTGTACATCTGAATCAAAGGGTTTCTTTTCCGCTACAGAATACAAATCATACAAATCATGGACATGTAGCGACCTGTGTAGTGCCTTGTCCTTCCTCTTGGACAACATTTATGTAAGATTTGATGAGAATCTCTACAAGCAGGTTGTAGGGATTCCTATGGGTACAAATTGTGCGCCTCTTGTTGCAGATTTATTTTTATACACATATGAAAAGGAATTTATTCAAAATCTTCAAAAGCAAAGAAAACATGATGATGTGAAATGCTTCACTGGTACTTCTAGGTACCTGGATGATATTCTTACTATCGATAATCCTGTTTTTGAAAAGTATAAAGATGTTATTTATCCACAAGAATTGACTCTAAACAAGGCAAACTTTACAGACACTGAAACACCATTTTTGGACCTAAATATCAAAATTGTCAATGGAGAAATTCATACAAGTGTATATGACAAACGAGATGATTTTGGATTCAACATAGTAAATTTTCCCTGGCTTGACGGTGATGTCCCTAGATTACCGTCATACGGTATCTACATTTCACAGCTCATCCGGTATGCTAGAGCATGTACTGATGTTTTGGATTTTCATAATAGAAATCTACAAATTACAAAGAAACTTTTAGGTCAAGGTTTTCGCTTTCATAAACTAGTAAAGACTTTCTGGAAATTTTACAAAAATTATGATCAACTTCTTTTGAAATTCGGACCAATACAAGCAACGGAGTATATTACTTTGGGTATTTCACAACCTGCATTTTATGGTGACATAATTAACAAAATAAGAAGGATCAAAGGTAGACAGCATATGTATCGAAAATGCGTCAGAGTCATCAAACGCCTTTTATACCGTGGATATGATCCTAATGTCACCAGACGGACACTAAGCTTGGTACTTGACCAATATACAGTCTTGTACGAGCGCATTCTTAAGACTTGCACTCTGACTGACTGTGACGACGGGACTCCATGACGGGCCCTGTCCAAACCTCTTTAG
Source organism: Pinctada fucata (assembly GCA_028142955.1). Lineage (NCBI taxonomy): Eukaryota > Metazoa > Mollusca > Bivalvia > Pterioida > Pteriidae > Pinctada > Pinctada fucata. The sequence continues at coordinate 39,548,323 of AP027114.1, forward strand.
AGAAGACAGGGCCCCGACCACCTGTCCTCTCTGAATGTCAGTCGGACTCCTCGGGTGATAACATATATGAGCTCGCTACAGCCGGCAGAGCACGGACTGTATTACGCACGTCCTCTTTTTATATCCATTTACATATTCATCTATGTTGCTTGGACCCCTGTGTTTTACGGTCTTGTTTGTGTGTGGTCACCTAACAGTGAGGAGGTTGTTTTACACCATAATTGTGCGTTCTTCGAGACCTCTGGGAAATCGGAATAGTGGGAGGGTTGTGCGCACGTAATCCAGGATAACCACACCGTCTGCTATTTACGTGGCAGATGGCCGTCCTAAGTCGGCACCGGTTGCCCATTGGTCTCGTTGGTTTATGTGTAGTCTTTTGTGTTTCATGTTTCTATGTTGTGAGTTGGTGTTCCTTGTCCCTTTTGCGTCTCTTTCTGTGGGTATCTGTTCTGTGTTTTTTGCATGGGTGTTTTGGGATTTTGCTGTGGGTGCTGCAACCTAGTGTTGTTGGAGATCCCCTCCTTTCTTTTATATCTACACTTATTTCGTGTTGCAGTGTGGAGTTGGTAATACAATTCCCCGTGACCCGATGTTTGAAGTGTTTTAATTCCATTTCGTTCTCTAACTTGACTTTGTTGTAGTGTCTTCCATGCAGGATCTCTACTCACCCTTCTTTGATCATCTCACTATGGCATTTTTAAGGTCGCCTCGTATTAAACTTACTCCTTTGAGATTACCCTCTATCACTACAGTAACTTTCCCATCATCGACTTTTAACAGTAATAAACTTTTTTCCTCACCCAGAGTACTTCTTTCACCTCTTAAATTTAAATCCCGTAGACGTATTACACCTACTTCTCCATCTGCAGGCTCTACATTTAACAACAAACATAGAGGGTTCTCAGCAGTTTCTACGTGCAAAGGGAAAAGATGCGGTATGTGTCCGCTCATCAATTGCAATTCCACAATTAAATCAAGTGTTAACGGGCAGACTTTTAAAATTGAGATTGAAAACGACATCGATTGATCGTACCAAGATGTCATTTATGTTATAACATGAAACGCTAGGGGATGTGGCGCCCAATATGTTGGAGAAACAGGTCAGGCCTTAAAATCTCGTTTTAGAAGTCATTCGTATCAGATAAGAAACTCACATCACAAAAAACAAAGAAATTTCCTTTATAATCACTTCGTTAAATACAATCATTCCATTTCGGATATAACTATTACACCGGTTCAGTCTTTTTCTAAACTTAAAAATCTTAGTAAAACGGAAATTAAAAAACGCAGACTACAAGCTGAACTTGCCTGGATCACAAAACTCCAAACTGCGTACCCCCTTGGTCTAAACGATCAAATTTATGGACAAGGAAATATTTCCTCGACGTCAACTAATATTAATGTATTTTCAATCCGCCCAAACACTAAACGGAAGCATAGGTCTCACGGAAGACGAAGAAACCGAAAACTCAGAATAAGATCTAGATTACACCGTACCCTCAACGATCTTCTGATCATTGCTCGCAACGGCGGCAGACATGAACTGCTTCATGCTCTCTCATCAATTCCAGCAGTTCAATTGAAATCTATCTTGGATGAAGCACTGGTTGCATTCTTAAGAAATACTGATTGATTCAGACTTAATATCATTGTTGCATTCGCACAGAATAAACTTTATCCAGTTGTTAAAAACATCCCACCTAAAAAACGATTCTTAAAAATTTCATTTATTAACAAAGGATTCGATCTTCTTAACATCTCTAATATTTTTCGGGATCATCGTGTACAAAGTGCTATTCCTCAATATTTTGAAAATTTAGAACCTCCTCTTATTTGTTACAAATATAAGAGACCTATTCGAAATTTCGTTTTTAACTACAACAAAGTTACATCAGATCCTAAAATACTTGAATCATGTCCTGCTTCTTGAGAATGTGCAACATCTGAATATCTATATAAACCAGCTGGTCATATTATTACAGGTGACTTTTCAATTATCCAAGACAGGCAGCTCCGTGGTCTTCTCAAAAAAGGACCTAAGTATAGAATCCCATCCAAGATAGATTTTATTAAATGTCGCGAAGTACTAAAGGAAGCCTTAGATAACTATACCAAACGATGGTGTAAATCGGAAGGAGTCGAATCGCATTCTCTGAATGACTGGAAAAACCTCATTTTGGACATTACTGACATTCGAATAGACAACTTCCACAAAAATCCTCATCTTTTTGAAAATCCAAGTTCTAGATCTGAAAGATATTTTAAATCCAAATTACGTAATTTACATGAAAAATTTGTCTTCGCTCCTGCAGATAAAGCAGCCAACAACACCATAATCATATGAAAACTTTACTATATATCAACTTTAGTTTCGGAACTTTCGTCTACAAATACTTATATCAAAAGCAATGAAAGTGTCCCTAACATTTTGAGCAAACATAGCAGTGAAATTTCTTCATTCAACATCCCTATTTCTAAATTGGATCTTCCTACAATATACTGCATACCAAAACTGCACAAATCTCCTTACAAATTTAGATACATTGCTAATTCTAGCAACTGCTCAACTACAAGTTTGTCTAGACATCTGACGTCAGCCCTCACGGCGGTAAAGGAACACGTTGCAAAATATTGTGAAACTGTTCTTAACAGGAATGATGTAAATTTATTTTGGTCTATAAAAAATTCCGGGGATGTGATTGACAAGATAAAATCTAGAAATTTTCAAGCCAATACGATTGCTTCATACGATTTTTCAAATATGTACACCACGCTTCCTCACGACAAGATCAATGATCAATTGTCCAAACTCATTAAATGGTGCTATAATCGAGAGGGGAAAATTTATATTTGTACATCTGAATCAAAGGGTTTCTTTTCCGCTACAGAATACAAATCATACAAATCATGGACATGTAGCGACCTGTGTAGTGCCTTGTCCTTCCTCTTGGACAACATTTATGTAAGATTTGATGAGAATCTCTACAAGCAGGTTGTAGGGATTCCTATGGGTACAAATTGTGCGCCTCTTGTTGCAGATTTATTTTTATACACATATGAAAAGGAATTTATTCAAAATCTTCAAAAGCAAAGAAAACATGATGATGTGAAATGCTTCACTGGTACTTCTAGGTACCTGGATGATATTCTTACTATCGATAATCCTGTTTTTGAAAAGTATAAAGATGTTATTTATCCACAAGAATTGACTCTAAACAAGGCAAACTTTACAGACACTGAAACACCATTTTTGGACCTAAATATCAAAATTGTCAATGGAGAAATTCATACAAGTGTATATGACAAACGAGATGATTTTGGATTCAACATAGTAAATTTTCCCTGGCTTGACGGTGATGTCCCTAGATTACCGTCATACGGTATCTACATTTCACAGCTCATCCGGTATGCTAGAGCATGTACTGATGTTTTGGATTTTCATAATAGAAATCTACAAATTACAAAGAAACTTTTAGGTCAAGGTTTTCGCTTTCATAAACTAGTAAAGACTTTCTGGAAATTTTACAAAAATTATGATCAACTTCTTTTGAAATTCGGACCAATACAAGCAACGGAGTATATTACTTTGGGTATTTCACAACCTGCATTTTATGGTGACATAATTAACAAAATAAGAAGGATCAAAGGTAGACAGCATATGTATCGAAAATGCGTCAGAGTCATCAAACGCCTTTTATACCGTGGATATGATCCTAATGTCACCAGACGGACACTAAGCTTGGTACTTGACCAATATACAGTCTTGTACGAGCGCATTCTTAAGACTTGCACTCTGACTGACTGTGACGACGGGACTCCATGACGGGCCCTGTCCAAACCTCTTTAGAGAAGACAGGGCCCCGACCACCTGTCCTCTCTGAATGTCAGTCGGACTCCTCGGGTGATAACATATATGAGCTCGCTACAGCCGGCAGAGCACGGACTGTATTACGCACGTCCTCTTTTTATATCCATTTACATATTCATCTATGTTGCTTGGACCCCTGTGTTTTACGGTCTTGTTTGTGTGTGGTCACCTAACAGTGAGGAGGTTGTTTTACACCATAATTGTGCGTTCTTCGAGACCTCTGGGAAATCGGAATAGTGGGAGGGTTGTGCGCACGTAATCCAGGATAACCACACCGTCTGCTATTTACGTGGCAGATGGCCGTCCTAAGTCGGCACCGGTTGCCCATTGGTCTCGTTGGTTTATGTGTAGTCTTTTGTGTTTCATGTTTCTATGTTGTGAGTTGGTGTTCCTTGTCCCTTTTGCGTCTCTTTCTGTGGGTATCTGTTCTGTGTTTTTTGCATGGGTGTTTTGGGATTTTGCTGTGGGTGCTGCAACCTAGTGTTGTTGGAGATCCCCTCCTTTCTAACATGGAAAATATGTCTTCGCGTCTCAGACAAAGTTGCCAACAACACCGCAATCATTTACAAACATTACTACATATAAACTTTACTTTCGGAACTTTCGTCTAGGTACTTACATCAAAAGCAATGAAATGTCCCTAACATTTTGAGCAAACAAAACAGTAAAATTTGTACATTCAACATCCCTTTTTCTAAATTGGATTTTCCCACAATACACTGCTTACCAAAACTACAAAATTATCCTTACAAAATTCAATTCGTTGCTTATTCTAGCAACTTCTCAACTAAACTAGAAATTTAAAGTAAGCACTCATGGCGTTAAAGAAACACATGGCAAAATATTGTGAAACTGTTCTCAACAAGAATGATGTAAACTTCTTTAAGTCTGTTAAAAAATCAGGGAATGTGATTGACAAAATGAAATCTAGAAATTTTCAAGCCGATACAATTTCTTCATACAACCTTTCAAATGTGTATACCATGCTTGGTCACGACAAAATTAATGATCGATTGTCCAAACTCATTAAATGATGTTTTGTTCGAGAGGGAAAGAGTATATTCGTACATCTAAAGCAAGATTGATCTAACAATTTAGATTTAGATTTACCATACTTATACTGCATACCTAAAACGCATAAGAATCCGTATAAACAACGTTTCATCGCAGGTTCCTCAAAATGTTCTACCAAATCTGTATCGATCTTACTCACCAACGTTTTATCTGAAATCAAATCTGGGCTTCAAAAATATTGTTCGACAGTTTATTCTCGCAGTGGTATCAACCAGATGTGGATTTTAAGGAATTCGAAGGAACTTTTAGAACATCTGAAATCCACTCATTTTAGTAGAGTCCATTCGATCAAAGCCTAGCCTTGATTTTTTTGACTCTTTACACTACAATCCCACATTCTAAATTGAAAAAAGACTCGCCAAAATTATAAGTAATGCGTTTACAAGCAAGAACGGCAATCGCAAATACAAATTTATTGTTGTTAACTATGACAGAACCTATTTTGTAAAGGAAAAGTCCGACTCTGAAAATAAGTACACTGAAACAGATATTATTCAGATGTTAAACTTTCTGATCGACAACATTTTTGCGGTGTTTGGAGGAAAGGTCTTCCAGCAAATTGTCGGAATTCCAATGGGGACCAATTATACCCCATGCCTTTCCGACATTTTTCTTTACTCGTATGAAGCTGAATTCATTCAATCTTTGGTCTCTGAAGGGAAAAGATACCTAGCTTCTGACTTCAATTTCACTTACAGATATATAGATGATGTGTTGTCCATCAATAATCCAAAATTCGCGGATTACCTCAGCAGTATCTTTCCTTCGGAGCTTGAAGTAAAAGAAACTACAGAGACAAATAATTCAGCATCCTATTTGGAAATAATGTTGTCCTACGACACTAATGGTCACATGAACACCTCACTCTATGACAAACGTGACGACTTCAATTTCAGCATTACAAACTTTCCTTTTCTGAGTAGCAACCTCACTTCATCGCCTGCTTATGGCGTGTTCATATCTCAGTTGATACGCTATGCGAGAGCAAGTACCAAATATACCGATTTTGTTCTGAGATGACAAAAAGAGCTAGGCGTCTTTCAGATAAGCTTCTCGGTCAGGGATATGTTTGTAACCGACTAACATCGTCACTGAGGAAGTTCTACGGTCGATATGGGCAACTCGTCATACACTATGATGTTCAACCTTCAAGAATGTTGGATGATACTCTGTCATAGGCAATTTGAACCATCCAACCAAATGACAAATATGGATAATGACCATATCCCTGTATACAGCACAAAATCGATAATTCAAAAATCAGAAACCGAAGGCATACAAAATCAGGACAAAACAGGAACCAAAGCAAACAAACAAAAACCTCCACCATATGAAAAGAAGCGAACTCCCGATATGGGAGTGAGACCAGGTGCCCAGGAAGAGTAAGCATCTCCTGCTTGCATGCAACACCCGTCGCTTCAATTCGGTAGAACTGTCACATCCGGTTACTTCCATTTTGGAAGATATAGAGTACAATCTTTGGTTGGATGGTTCAAATGGTCTATGACAGAATATCATCCACCATTCTTGAGAGTGGAACATCATAGTGTATGACGAGTTCCCCATATCGACCGTAGAACTTCCTCAGTGACGATGTTAGTCGGTCACAAACATATCCCTGACTGAGAAGCTTATCTGAAAGACGCCTAGCTCTCAGAACAAAATCCGTATATTTGGTACTTGCTCTGGCATAGCGTATCAACTGAGATATGAACACGCCATAAGCAGGCGATGAAGGGATGTTGCTACTCAGAAAAGGAAAGTTTGTAATGCTGAAATTGAAGTCGTCACGTTTGTCATAGAGTGAGGTGTTCATGTGACCATCAGTGTCGTAGGACAACATTATGTCCAAATAGGATGCTGAATTATTTGTCTCAGTGGTTTCTTTGACTTCAAGCTCCGAAGGATAGATACTGCTCAGGTAATCCGCGAATTTTGGATTATTGATGGACAACACATCGTCTATGTATCTGTAAGTGAAGTTAAAGTCAGAAGCTAAGTATCTTTTCCCTTCAGAGACCAAAGATTGAATGAATTCAGCTTCGTACGAGTAAAGGAAAATGTCGGCAAGGAGTGGGGCACAATTGGTCCCCATTGGAATTCCGACAATTTGCTGGAAGACCTTTCCTCCAAACACCACAAAAATGTTGTCGATCAGAAAGTTTAACATCTGAATAATGTCTGTTTCAGTGTACTTATTTTCAGAATCGGACTTTTCTTTTACAAAGTAGGTTTTGTCATAGTTAACAACAATAAAATTGTATTTGCGATTACCGTTCTTACTTGTAAACGCATTACTTATAATTTTTGCGAGTCTTTCTTTCAATTTAGAATGTGGAATTGTAGTGTAAAGTGTCGAAAAATCAAAGGCTTTGATCGAATGGACTCTACTAAAATGAGTGGATTTCAGATGTTCTAAAAGTTCCTTCGAATTCTTTAAAATCCACATCTGGTTGATACCACTGCGAGAATACACTGTCGAACAATATTTTTGAAGCCCAGATTTGATTTCAGATAAAACTTTGGTGAGTAAGATCGATACAGATTTGGTAGAACATTTTGAGGAACCAGCGATGAAACGTTGTTTGTACGGATTCTTATGCATTTTAGGTATGCAGTACAAGTATGGTAAATCTAAATCTAATTTGGTAGTGTCGAAGCCAAAGGAAGTAAGAGCTGATTTGTGGTTATCTATTATTTCAGAGGCAGAAAGGTTTGTTGGGGTGTAAGTGGGATTTCCAGGTGTCGAATTTAAACCCAACTCTTTAACTAGACTGTCGAAATAGTACTTTTTGCAAGTAAATGTGTAATTATTTGAGGCTTTGTCCGCTGGTGTGATGACATAATGTTCTTGGAGGTAGGTGAGCTCTGTGATAACATCAGGGTCCTTAAATATAGACACGAATCTGGTGTTCACAGTTGATTTTAATCGGTTAATTCTAGATAAAAGTAACCCTCTGATTGATTTTATCCATTCGGAAAGGGTGTCGAGCTGTACATCCTCTTTCTTTGCCCAACGTCTTGCATATTCCTCACAAGAGTCCATGATAATTTTGACATTTTGGTTCCATGTAAAGGACATACTTTCTCTGTATTTGGGACCCTTTTTTAACAATTCTCTCAACTTGTCGTTCTTGACTATACTAAGGTCACCAGTAATAACGTGTCCACAAGGAGAGTAGTTGAAATCCGATGAAGAACATTCGCAGGGAAGTGGATGTAGTGAGGGATTACTTAAATCAATACACTGCAGGAATCGTTTGTAATTGTAAATTTTATATGCAACTGTTGGTGTGTAGCTATAGGAAATACAAGGAGTTTCTTTTCTTTTGAAATATGGTGGGATTTTTTCTGTGACAGTTTTGTGATTCAAAATTTGACCAAGATTCAAGTTATCAATACCTTTGTTTGCAAATCTTACTTTAATGAAAGGGCGGTTTGTTTTCTCCTCTGATTTATCTGATCTAACTGCTTGAAATAAACGAAAAGTAGAAATGTCCAATATGACTCCTTGTAGTCTGTATTCTGGGGAACGTGTATCGGTATATGTGAGGTCCTTCGTATAATCGTAGATTTCGTGCAACTTCCGTAAAGGAACAGAGTATAATTTGGTACGAATATAATGCAGGCCTAGAGGCTCATTCAAAAATGGAACCAAGTCATCGAAGGAGAAACTATGTATCTCAGGCCTATTGTATTTTCGAATGCCATGACTTCGAGGTCTTCTTTGTTGTCTGTTGAATAAGCTAGTCACATTTACCGATTGACAACCGGGACTTGTTAAGTTTCCTATAGTGCTGATGTTATCGTTGCACCCATAGGGCGCTGCAGTGTTAAGATTTTTTATCCAGAACTCTTCTCTGTTGCGACGGAAAGGTGTGCTCAAATTGGGATTGTTTGTGGGGTGATATATTTTCTCCAGGATTCTGACTCTCATAGATAAAACCGAATGATCGGCCTGGTCAAAATGTCGGTAAAGGAGTTGACTTCCTTTATTATTTATTTTTGACCGGTTTCCTGACATTCTGGTTCGGAGCTTACCTTTGGTTTCACCCACATAAATCAATCCACAAAGTGAGCACTCTATTCCGTACACAACATTAGATGTCATGCAGTTAAGGTTTTCAAAACTATGCGTGTTAAATGTTTGTTTTGTGAGATTACTTGAGAATGAAGTGTCTGTTATTAGGATGTTACAAGTTTTGCAGTTCTTCGTGCCGCACTTAGAAACTGAGCAATCGCTTGGTGAAAATTGGTGCTCTTTTAGAATATCGACCACTTCAATCTTACAGGGCTTGATTTTAATATACCCATCTGCATGTTTGTACCAAAACTCATGGTTACTACTCACTACAAATGTCTCGTCTCTAATGTCATTTAGACTAATTCTAGGGACACCTAAGTTACCTGTTGCGTATGTGTCCGTAGACGCAACAGGTTGGGGCCTTTTTATAGTGGGCGACGCCCCAGCCACTTTGTAGGTCTCTTGTGTACTATCCATTGAAGCAAAAGACTGCCCGACAAGTGTCCTCGGGGACAATTTGTCCACCAGCAGTGACACATGGACAGTGGTAAAAATGACAAATATGGATAATGACCATATCCCTGTATACAGCACAAAATCGATAATTCAAAAATCAGAAACCGAAGGCATACAAAATCAGGACAAAACAGGAACCAAAGCAAACAAACAAAAACCTCCACCATATGAAAAGAAGCGAACTCCCGATATGGGAGTGAGACCAGGTGCCCAGGAAGAGTAAGCATCTCCTGCTTGCATGCAACACCCGTCGCTTCAATTCGGTAGAACTGTCACATCCGGTTACTTCCATTTTGGAAGATATAGAGTACAATCTTTGGTTGGATGGTTCAAATGGTCTATGACAGAATATCATCCACCATTCTTGAGAGTGGAACATCATAGTGTATGACGAGTTCCCCATATCGACCGTAGAACTTCCTCAGTGACGATGTTAGTCGGTCACAAACATATCCCTGACTGAGAAGCTTATCTGAAAGACGCCTAGCTCTCAGAACAAAATCCGTATATTTGGTACTTGCTCTGGCATAGCGTATCAACTGAGATATGAACACGCCATAAGCAGGCGATGAAGGGATGTTGCTACTCAGAAAAGGAAAGTTTGTAATGCTGAAATTGAAGTCGTCACGTTTGTCATAGAGTGAGGTGTTCATGTGACCATCAGTGTCGTAGGACAACATTATGTCCAAATAGGATGCTGAATTATTTGTCTCAGTGGTTTCTTTGACTTCAAGCTCCGAAGGATAGATACTGCTCAGGTAATCCGCGAATTTTGGATTATTGATGGACAACACATCGTCTATGTATCTGTAAGTGAAGTTAAAGTCAGAAGCTAAGTATCTTTTCCCTTCAGAGACCAAAGATTGAATGAATTCAGCTTCGTACGAGTAAAGGAAAATGTCGGCAAGGAGTGGGGCACAATTGGTCCCCATTGGAATTCCGACAATTTGCTGGAAGACCTTTCCTCCAAACACCACAAAAATGTTGTCGATCAGAAAGTTTAACATCTGAATAATGTCTGTTTCAGTGTACTTATTTTCAGAATCGGACTTTTCTTTTACAAAGTAGGTTTTGTCATAGTTAACAACAATAAAATTGTATTTGCGATTACCGTTCTTACTTGTAAACGCATTACTTATAATTTTTGCGAGTCTTTCTTTCAATTTAGAATGTGGAATTGTAGTGTAAAGTGTCGAAAAATCAAAGGCTTTGATCGAATGGACTCTACTAAAATGAGTGGATTTCAGATGTTCTAAAAGTTCCTTCGAATTCTTTAAAATCCACATCTGGTTGATACCACTGCGAGAATACACTGTCGAACAATATTTTTGAAGCCCAGATTTGATTTCAGATAAAACTTTGGTGAGTAAGATCGATACAGATTTGGTAGAACATTTTGAGGAACCAGCGATGAAACGTTGTTTGTACGGATTCTTATGCATTTTAGGTATGCAGTACAAGTATGGTAAATCTAAATCTAATTTGGTAGTGTCGAAGCCAAAGGAAGTAAGAGCTGATTTGTGGTTATCTATTATTTCAGAGGCAGAAATATTGTACTCTATGTCTTCCGAAAGGGAAGTAACCGGATGTGACAGTTCTACCGAATTGTAGCGGCGGTGTTTCATGCAAGTGGGAGATGCGTACTCTTCCTGGGCACCTGGTCTCACTCCCATATCGGGAGTTCGTTTCTTTTCATGTGGTGGAGGTTTTTGTTTGTTTGCTTTGGTTCCTATTCTATCCTGATTTTGTATGCCTTCGGTTTCTGATTTTCTGAATTCTCGATTTTGTACTGTATACAGGGATATGGTCATTATCCATATTTGTTATCTTTGTACGCGATATTCCCAAAAAAATATTAGAGACGTCTAGAAGATCGAAACCTTTGTGATTAAATGAAATTTTGATGAATCGTTTTTAAGAGGAGATGTTTTAATTACATGATATTTATCCTGTGCGAATGCGACAATGATGAGTCTGTACCAATCAGTGGTTTTTTTTTTCAGAATGCAACCTGTGCCTCATCTAAGATAAATTTTAATTGAATTGCTGGAAGTGATATGACAGAATGTAGCAGTTCATGTCTGCCGCCGTTGCGACTTAGAATCATTCAAAGACCTTTCGGTCAATCAAAAATGACAACATCAGAGAGAGTATTAATGAATTTATTAATTACAAAAACTACGAAGATTCGTTTTACACGTGAAATATGTGGAATTATTCTTGTATATTCTTATTTTCTGATTTCATCAACGATCTGTTCTTTGACCTTGGAATCAATCTTTATTAAAACATCGACTATATAAACAGAGAAGACACATGGGTCCAAAATATGAAATTTAAGGAGACAAATGTGTATCCGGAATGATATAACACATAGCAATGACTAGTGGTTACAAATGTATTGTAGTCGGATGAGGAATGTTACGTCTCTGCTGTTCGATCGATGGTTCTGATTCGATAATTTGACTCTTTTGCAACTTTTCTTTCGCAGCATCTGCAACACTTCAAGTTATTAATATATTCTCTGCGCAGTTCCTTATCAACGACACCATACACAATGAAGTTAACCATACTGTTCATCAGTAGGAACACGTGTAACAAACTCGATACTTCCAAAGGGACAACGTTAAACAGACCAACTATTTTCAGTCTGATCAAAACTCCAAAGACATCCAATGGACTGCAAAGTACCAACAGTAAGGACGACATTGTCAACATGGTTATAGTTATTTTTCTCTCCTTCTTTCGTCGTCTTATGACCTCCAAATCTGATAAAGCGAGTCCAGTTAATGTCAACATACGTTTCACCCCTAGTACCGTAGTGATACATAGTATGAATATGATTATTAGTGAAACGAGGTCAAAAATTATTCTGTTTATAAATTGTAACATGGATGACCACTCCGCGACGGTTATCAAATACATCTTACTATCATGCAATGGTGAATTGTAAACTGATTCCTTCGGGTCATAAACGAAGGCAAAATAGAGGACATCTAAATATGGCGGTAAGCTTGTGATCAGAACTATGATAACAATAAAAGCAATCAGATGGTGTGTTCGCCCTCTAGTCCAAACCTGCTTCAGTCGTAATGGAAAAAAGACAGCAAACACTCGCTCAGACATTATTCCGATGACCAGTAATTTTCCCATACGTTCTGGTATATCTGCCAGCCATATCCAGGATCCTGCTCGAATGGGTATCCGGATCACAAGATGTGGAATAAACATGAAGCAGAATGTGTAACATGTGTAGATAAGTTTACACACCAGTAACATGGTGTCTGATACTGCCAAACTCATTATGAATATTGACGATGCAGGTTTATATTTCTTCCTTCTGAATATCTTCACGGTTAACACGTTCCCAATTATGCCTACGATAATAACAATGGGCAAGAGGACCAGGTCGATGAGTAGGCGAAGTATGTAGCTACTGTTCAAATTATCAGGAGAGATGTCTGAAGTTGACGACTTGTTGTATGTTTCATTGCCGACTGTATTGTTTCTCAGAAAATGCTGAAATATTCATTGGCTCCATTTTACTTCGGATGAAGCGCCCTGTTATTAAAAAAGAAAAATAATTCTTTTAATGTTTCGATTTTGCAGCAACATTACCACTGTAATTGGTGAATTCTTGTTTTGAAGCACCTTTTCACTTGAAGTGGCAACAGTTTATTAACCTTACCTTTCCCCCTATAGGAATAAAAAAAAACACCAAAATTAGATTTTCCTTCACTAACTAACTGATATAAACTAGGCAACGATAACGCATCAAAATATGCCAGTTGGATCTAATTTTCATAATTAAGTTAATGTCATTATTATCAATAAAAAAATTAACACCATTCAAAGCTAAGTTGAATTCCATCTTTTACGCAAAAATATGTGGCATCTTTTGGTATATTGCTCTCCCCTTTTGATTTTTGTTTCTATTTCAAGGCAACAGATGTCAACATTGGTAGCATTTGATTGCAAAGAGTTATGCAATTAAAACTCTGTTTTACATGTCAGGCTAAAAATGTATGTTGTTTCAATTTGTATACTTAAAAGCATTTAATCTTTCATATATGTAGCGGTTTTTACCATTTTGTCGCATAATCTTAGGTTCGACCGTATTATCCTTAAGGATATGTTGAACTTAGGTTTTCTTTATTTTTGACAGTTGTTCAATGTAAAATCTTTAAAACTCAATATATGTTTTGACGTTTTGAGTCTTTGTAAACTGAATGAGAATCATTTTTTTCTGATATGCTTTCAATTAAAGAAAGGGTAAATCAAATCGTCTCTCTACCGCCATAGTCGGAAAGTAATTAAAATAATAGCTTGAACATGAAAAAACAGGAAGGATCTCCTAAGTACTCGTTGGCAGTACCAACAGCAAAACAAAACAACGAAACACCCTTTATTCAGAGAACGGAATTAAATTAGAACACATTAAACACCGAGTCGCGGGAACGTATCACCAACTCCAGTGAAACAAATCATTGTAACGCTCCGCGCGCCAACAGGGACAGTGTGTCACACTGAAAACGAGGTGTAAGAAAATATACATTACAAACCTTGACATATTTTTATAAGTGTTAACAATAATTCATTTTTACCTTCAGACAATGTTGTATTTTTCCTATTTCACGATAACCATTTATTAACAAATGCTTGAAGCAATCCCTTTTATATAGATAAGACTTAATTAAGGGATAGGTATTGAACAATTTAGCCTTTGAAATTTTGTACATTACTTGATTTTCTTGAAACAATGCATTCTTCAAGAAAGGGATTATGTTTTACTTTCATTAACGAAGATATAGGAAATAACTTATGGTAATTATTGTCTTTGAATACTTCTAAATCTTTGTACTTATGCTTATACAAAAGTTTGGAAGAAACTAATTTCCGAAACCGATATTTCAAAGGAGACAACATCGCATCTTGAATAAAATAATAAGCGTAGATGAGGAGTAAATTGGTTCCTAATCTTTCACTTCAAAACAAGTATGAACATCAAATTGTATTTATGACAAAATCTACACTGGTGTTTTTTGTTCAAAAATTCTAAAGAACACTTTAAAGTGTAAAACACTGTTTTGGATAATTTGTTGTTGTTGTCTTGATATATTTTCCTCAACAGTTCCATAAACTTCATGTAAGTGAATATGCAAACTAGACCTTCCATAAATAATTCGTACGGATAATAATTTTCCAACTCCAATTTTGAGAAAAGTGGAATATTTTATTCAATTTAAAAGTCCTTAATTTTTATGTCAGCTCTGAGTTTTTGTATGTTTCTCTTTTCGGTGTTATACTTTAATTAATTTTAATTAATTATCATTTAAGAACAGATAAATTTGCAGTATGGACCAGACATGTACGTTTCGGGTACTTAACCCTCGTTACTGATCCTATATCTAAACAATGTAATATTTTCGAAGAGTGTGAAATTTATTATGTCCAAAAATGTACCGAAAGACATAGCATGATGGGTGGGATATGATGCTACAGGATCAACTTTTTAGAAATTTTAAGAAATTTTTAGAGCAGAAATTTTCCAAAGCGTTAAAATAACGATCAAGTGAAATTGATCGAACTTGGTTACATGTGCCCTTGGGAACTCCTTGTCTACCAGTAGTATATGTTAAAAGTAAATTGTCACTATTTCGTTATGTACAATATCATCCAATGTTACTATTAAATATCGTTTACAAAACAAAGGAGGGGATCTTCTTCAAGAACACCAGGTTGCAGCACCCACAGTAAAACCCCAAAACACCCAATGCAAAAACACAGGGTAGACAAGCACTCAAAGAGAACGCACAACATATAAACGTCAAACACAAAGGACTACACATGAACCACCGAGACAAATGTACATGTACATGAGATAGCCAAAACATCTGTTTTGAAAGAGGGTTAACATTTAATCACTTTACCTTCGTACAATATTGTATATTTCCTACTACATTATAGCCATGTTTGGCAAAACATAAAGCAATGCCTTTTTATATGGTTTAGAGGTGATGGTTAACGAAGAATTTAGCCGTTGAAAATTTTGTTAATTCTTTTTTTTTTCTTGAAACAATACATTCTTGAATAAAGGGATTAGTTTTTACCTTCATATAAGAAGATAACGTAAATTAATATATTAATCATATTTTTTTTCATTATTTTATTAAACATTGTACGTACTGAGATAAGTCTTAATCTTTTTATTCAGGAATTTGGAAAAACCCTAAGTCCGGAGATTATCTTTCGAAGGAACAAACAACTCGCCGGATGTCATGAATAAAAATGCAAACCTTAAATCTGAAACCTAGAATGCTAATCAAAGGAAACTTTGTTTGATTCCTTGGAAATATTGCTTCATAATTTCTAAGGATTTGAATCGTATCCTGTTATTGAGAACATATCCCCTAAAAGAAGATTCACCAAAAATCCATTTACTAACAAAGGTTTTAATCTTCTAAAAATCTCTAATATTTTTCGGGATCATCGCGTACACAGTACCATTCCTCAATATTTGGAGAATATAGAACCACCTCTTATTTGTTTTTCATCTTACAGTGAGCAGGCTATTTTACATACCAATTAAGTGTTCACCGAGACCTCCGAGTAATCGGAAAAGGGGGAGGATTGTGCGCATGCAATTCGGATCACCACATCGTCTGCTACTTGCGGCACCGTTTGCCTATTTGTCTCCAAGGTTTATGTTTGGTCTTTGTGTTTCAAGCTTCTATGATGTAAGCTGGTGTTCCTTGTCCATTTTGCGTCTCCATCTGTGCGTGTCTGCTGTGGTTTTTTGCCTTGGATGTTTTGGGGTTTTGCTGTTGGTGCTGCAGCCGAGTGTTTTTGGAGATTCTCTCCTGTCTTTCACAGTTATAAGAAACCAATTCGAAATTACTTCAGATCCTAAAATACTTTTGAATATCTATATAAACCAGCTGGACATGTCGTTACAGGTGACTATTCAATTAATCAAGAGAGACAGCTCCGTTTGTCTTCTTAAAATAGGACCTGAGTTTAAAATCCTATACAAGATAGATTTTACTAAATGTCGCGAAGTGCTAACGGAAACCTTAGAATGAAAGTGAAGGATCTCCAGCACGACCACCCCGCACCCACCAGCGAAAGAAACCCACAAGAAAGTAACAAACAAGATAACTCTACCAAACGATGGTGTAAATTGGAAGCAATCGAATCGCATGCTCTGAATGACTGGAAAAATCTCATTTTGGATATTACTGTACTGCCCCAAAACTTATAATTTTGAAAATCCAAGTTCTAAATCTGAAAGATTTTTCTAATCCAAGATACGTAATTTACATGAAAAAGATGTCTTCGCGTCTCAGAGAAAGTAGCCAACAACACCGTAATCATTTGAAAAAATTACTACATATCAACTTTATTTTTGGAACTTTCGTCCATGTACTTATATCAAAAGCAATGAAATGTCCCCAACATTTTGAGCAAGGTTTTCACGTGACTAGCGACATGGTTGACGTGTAAATTTAGGCTCTCAGGTTTTCTGACCGTAAATTTACCTAAAAGAATATTTCATCAGGAATTTTGCCTTTAAGTACTTTTACTTTTGCTCAGGATCATATACGTCTGGACATTTTATTATATTTTGGTAAACATGGCTTTACAAGGAGGAAATATAAAAAATAAACAAACAGTGAGTGACAGAACTCGACGCAGGTATTACAGGTAGTACAACCCGATACCGTTAAAGTGATCAGCGAATTCCAAACCTGTTTAAAGGACATTAAGGATCAATTAGTGCGAATAGAGCAAGCCAACGCATCGGTGAATAAATCAGGTAGTGATATGAAAAAAGACTTGTATGAAACCGACGGAATTGATCATAGACTGAAACGGGTTTCTACCTTCGCAGAGGAGAATTGCGCAGACATAGAATCCGTCAAGTCCGAAAACTATTATTTGCGCAAGGAAGTTGACCTATTGCGCAATGTCGTTATACGAATGGATCGTAAAATCTAAAAACAAGAAGACAACGTTGTGGAAATTAAATGGCGCTCTATAAGAGAAAATATATTGATCCACAACTTTGCACATTTTCCAAACGAAGATTTGAGTAAAAGTGTACCAGATGCTATTAAGACACATCTCGGAGTAGACGGAGTGAAGTTCGTCCGAATTCACCGTAACGGACGCTCGGGACCCGGAAAGACCGTATCCATCACGGGGAAATTGGCGGACAGAGACAAGAAGGACGAGATACTTGCGGCTCAGAGGCAGCTTAAGGCTAACAAGCGAGGTACCGACGTTCCTTTTTACATCACACCACAGGAGCCGAATGCCATGGGTGAGGAGCGTAAACGTTTATACGAGGTTTCGAGTATCTTCCGTCGAAATAGAGTAATGACTAAAGTCGTAAAAAACCAAGTTATTCTACCAAGCGGTGATCCGCTGACGGAGAAAATAACGTCTATTAGTAACGCAGATGTACTGTCGATTACCCCCGCGGAACAAAGTGACTTAGATGACCTGGATACTGTTACCACGGACGCTTACGAGAAAAACGGAAGTCAGTTTTTTTGCATCCGGTGCGAAGGTGAAATCCGCAGATGAGGTGATTAAAGTGTATAAGAAGACTTTCGCTCAGAACGACTCTGCGAGTTCCGACAGCCGCGTACTCGTTTATCGTTTCAATGGTGATATGGGTGACGAGGGCGGATTTTTTGATGATGGACAACACGGTGTGGGCAGACGACTTTTGAAAATTATGAGAGACAAAAACATTCTGAACACAGCAGTTGTTATTTCGTGCTGGACCGGGAAAGTGAACATCGGCAATGAACGCTTTAAATATATGGAATCCCTATTGATGCAGGTAAAGAACCTCCTGGATAGAGAATGACATCTTATATTATTGTATAATTTTCTTTTAAACTTCGGATTGATCCCAAGAGCAAATGAGAACTAGCATATACAATGCGCATTTATCCTTCTATGACCTTTTTTGTCTTAAAAATGACGCTTCTGGATATAATTAGTCTCCAAGTTGTATTGTACATGAAATTACAATAACATTATACAGTAGAAAATTGTAAAGATGTGTAAATATTAGTTAATTATTTCATTAGAAAGAGTTTCACTTTTCTTAATGCACGGAAAAGGAAGACCGAAACACCCCCTACCCCCCTTTTTTTCTCACTTGATAGATCATCTACTTTTTGTTTCATTTGATGTATTATCAATTTTGTATGTTCCTAGCTTTCTCCCGTACTTATTTTTCTCACGTCTTGGAGCATCTTATTTGTTGGTAAATACTGACCCCCACCCCCCTGCCCCCTCCCCCCTTTTTTTTATCAATTAGCCGTGCTAGTCATTTTGGTGCAAGGAGCTTTGGCATTTCTTGTCCTTCCTTTTCCAATACGAGGTAAAATAACGAGTAAAAGCTCGAAATGTATATATGTTCGTATGATTTTTGTTTAACAGTTTAATGTATTTGATTGTTTATTTCCGGATTTTAAAAATACCGTATCACGTTATAGGTTATCTAACTTCACTACGATAAAGGTATCCTGATTAGTATCAACCAGAAACACGGTCTGAAAATTCTGATCAAGCTGATATTTTCAATATGTATTCACTCATTCATATAGTTATTTTTAAGGTATATATTGTATTTTGTTTCATGTTCATGGTACACATGCAGAATAAGTCTATATCTCGAATTTCCTCTTATCATCATGTAAAGCACCGTTGCGGTAGGGTTGACTTTTTTTTTACTCCAAACAATATGGTTGATATTATAAGCATTAACTGTCAGGGGCTTGGTTGCTTCAAGAAGAGAAAAGATGTTTTCAATTATTTGCATAATCTCAATGCCAATATTTACTGTCTGCAGGATACGCACTTTACGTCAGATATTGAGAATCAAATTATCAGTGAATGGGGCTATCATGCTCTTTTTAGCTCTCATACGTCAAATTCTAGAGGGGTCTCTATTCTATTTAAAAATAATTTTGAATTGGAAATCGAGAAACATATAGCTGATTCAAATGGAAATTTCATTGTTGCTCAAATTCTTGTAGAAAAGAAGAGAATTTTGGTAATAAATATATATGGCCCAAATAATGACAAACCAGAATTTTACACATCTTTAAATTTGTTCCAAAAATTTGATGATTTTAACTACGAATACATTATTATGTGCGGAGATTTTAATCTTGTTCAAAATCCACATATTGACTATTTTAATTATGTACATGTAAATAACCCAAATGCACGGGAAACCATTCTAAATTTAAAGGAAGAAGTTGGCCTTGTAGACCCATACAGAGAATTACACTACGAAACAAAACGATATACTTGGAGAAAAAGAAACCCACTCAAACAGGCACGTTTAGATTTCTATTTGATTTCAGAAGACCTTTTACAAAGTTTAAAGAAATGCACTATAGAACCTAGTTACCGATCAGATCATTCTATAGTCAGGCTTATCCTTCAGTTTAATGATTTTGAAAGAGGAAAGGGGCTTTGGGAGTTTAACAATTCTTTGCTATTTGATAAGGATTACAAAAAGTTATTAGAAGATGTGATAAAGGAGACAATCATTGAGTATGCTTTACCTGTTTATAATTTTGGAGAACTTTCAGAATTTAGACATGGGGGAAATATGTTTCACTATAGATGATCAGTTATTCTTTGAAATGTTACTATTGAAAATACGTGGAAATACAATAAGCTATTGTAGTTTCAAAAAGAAAAAAATGAACGAGAAGGAAAATACACTCATCAATGAAATAAAAGTATTGGAAGAAACTGTCGATGAAGATAATGATGTCCTGTATGAAAAAAAATCTCAGTTAGAAAGCATACGAAAAACAAAATTAGAGGGAAATATTGTCAGATCTAAAGCTAAATGGTTACGTGAAGGGGAAACCCCAAGTAAATACTTTTGTAATCTTGAAGCCAAAAATTATGTTAGCAAAATCATACCAAGAATAGAAAAGGAAAATGGAGATATAATTGATAAT
The DNA here is from genome assembly GCA_028142955.1 of Pinctada fucata. Classification (NCBI taxonomy): domain Eukaryota; kingdom Metazoa; phylum Mollusca; class Bivalvia; order Pterioida; family Pteriidae; genus Pinctada; species Pinctada fucata. The sequence goes on from AP027114.1 coordinate 39,568,808, forward strand.
CAGAAAGATATTATCCAAGAAACTCACCGATTCTATAATAATTTATATTCTGAAAGACCTGATATTGAAGATATTGACCTTGATGAAACATTCACTAACTGTGATGTACCTAAACTATCTGTAGCTGAAGCAAATAATCTTGAAGGCCTTATTACATTAAAAGAGGCAACTGACGCATTAAAATCTATGAAGAATGAAAAAAGTCCTGGGTCTTCGGGTTTTACGACCGAATTTTTTAAGATCTTTTGGAAAAAGTTAGGTTCGTTATTAGTTAGATCTTCAAATTCTAGTTTTCAGAAGGGGGAGCTCTCAATTACACAGAAGGAAGGGATAATAACATGTCTCCCTAAAGATAATAAACCTAAACAATTTCTCAAAAACTGGAGACCTATAACACTTTTAAATACTAGTTATAAAATTGCTTCTGGAGTCATGGCAAATAGAATTAAACCTACTCTTGATAAATTAATAAGCAAAGATCAAACTGGATTTATAGCAGGCAGGTACATAGGTGAAAATACAAGACTTATTCATGACATACTTAATTATACTGAGAAAGAAAACATTCCTGGTCTTCTTCTATTAATCGACTTTGAGAAAGCATTTGACTCTGTGTCATGGAAATTCATAGATAAGGTTCTGAGCTTTTTTAATTTTGGTACTTCATTTAAAAAATGGATCCAAATTCTTCGTACTAATACTTTTTCTAAAATAAATCAAGCTGGGCATTTTTCTGAAAACATATTGTTACATAGGGGATGCAGACAGGGTGACCCAATATCTTCTTACATCTGTGTGCTGAAATTCTGGCTATTAAAATACGTAATGAAAAAGAGATTAAAGGTATAAAAATAGATCGATTTGAATATAAGATTAGTCAGTACGCTGATGATACTACATTAATTTTGGATGGAACCGAGCGCTCTTTGAATAAATCTCTAGCATTACTTCAATGGTTTGAAAAGATTTCTGGATTAAAGGTGAATTTTGAGAAAACACAGGTAGTGTGGATGGGGAGTAAAAGGCATAGCTCTGATAAACTTTGTTCTAACTGGAAACTACAATGGGGTAGAAATAGGTTTAAATTATTAGGAATAAATTTTGCCGTTGACCTTGAAAATATTTGTAACATAAACTATAAAGAAGGAATAAAGAAGATGGAAAAAAATATTGGTTTGTGGAAAAAAAGAAAGCTAACTCCTTTTGGTAAGATAGCTGTTATTAAATCATTAATTATTTCACAGTTTAATCATCTATTCATATCACTACCGAACCCTAGCGAACAAATTTTGAAGACAATTTCCAGTTCGTTATTTCAATTTTTATGGGACAATAAAGTTGACAAAATAAAACGAGAGGTTATAACAGGTTCCTATGAAAATGGAGGACTAAAGATGATAGATTTAAAGGCATATATAACTGCATTAAAAACAACCTGGATAAGAAAAATACTAAATTCAGAAGGGGTTTGGCAAAATATTCTATTTCAAAATGACATGAAAAAAATTCTTTTGAAATGTGGTAATAAATATTCAGATATTATAGCTCATAAGATGAAGAACAAATTCTGGGAAGATGTATTTCATGCATGGAATTCATTCCAGGATAAAGAATTTTCAAAGTCAAAATCTGTAAATTACCTCTCTGGTGTAATGATCAAATCAAAGTTGGAAATGATATAGTTTTCTATAATGATATGTATATAAAAGGTTATACACATGTGAATGATATAAAAGATGATGGAACATTTGTTAGTTTTGAAGAATTAAGGAATGAATGTGATTTAAATATAAATTTTCTTGAATTCCATAGTCTAAAAACAGCTCTTACAGATTTAAAAAGGAAAAATAATATGTTCTATTATCAGAAGATTTATGGACCATGGATTCCAATGTCAATTAGAACGATCCTTAAATCAGTAAAAGGCTCTAAAGAGATGTACAAAATGTTACAGAAAGAAAATTGTATATATATCAGAAAGTATCAGAATAAATGGTCTTTGTTAATGACAGAAAATGATGAAAATTGGAAAGATGTATACAAATTAATTACTTATATTAAAGACACTAAGATAATGTGGTTTCAATACAGAATTAATCATCATCTTCTTACTACGAATATAACCGCTTTCAAAATGAATTTGCGAAATGACCCTCTTTGCACTTTTTGCTCTGCAGTGGTAGAAGACATTACTCATCTTCTTTGGGAATGTCCTTTTGCAAAAAAAAATTATGATGAGGTAACTGCAAATGCAGGTGTTGATATACATTTCTGTGAGAAATTTGTTCTGATAGGTCCATATAAAAATGACATAAGGAGCTTTATCTTCCTTTATTTGAAATACTACATTTATCTTGCAAAATGTACCAACAGACCATTACAAATAAGACATTTTTTATCATATTTCAAATATATATGGCAAATGTATTGCTTTGCATTTCATTATCTTCAGACTAGAAGCCTTTTTGAATCACTACCTGAATCGGTTTAAGAAATATTTAACTCATTGTTTAAAGATATGTAAATTATAACAATTGAGAAAAACAGGTAACAATTCATTAATTTGCTGGATTAGATATTTTATTGTATATTTATACGAGTAAGTAGTACTTATCATCAATCAGGCACATTCCCTGACTCTAGATATATCATATTCCTTCAATAAAACAACCCTACGTGATTCTGAGAGATATATGTATTTTCTGTATATAGTATCTGAAAATGTACCATTCAAGTAACAGTATGCTTGTCATGTGAGTTTTTAATTGATGTACCCAGAATATCGAATAATTATTTTGTTGCAACGAAAGTATTTATTGTGCATCAAGTGTAATGTCAGATTTATGTTGTACCATCTAAAAAATACAAAAAAAGACAAAAAACATTTTGAGCAAACAAACAGTAAAATTTGTTCATTCAACATCCCTATTTCTAAATTGGATTTTCCTACAATACACTGCATACCAAAGCTACAAATATCTCCTCACAAATTTCGATATGTTGCTAATTCTAGCAACTGCTCAACTAAAATTTTGTCTAGAAATTTGACGTCAGCACTCATGGCGATAAAGGAATACGTGGCAAAATATTGTGAAACTGTTCTTAACAAATATGATGTAAACTTCTTTTGGTCTGTTAAAAATTCAGGGGATGTGATTGACAAAATGAAATCTAGAAATCTTTAAGCCAATACTATTTCTTCATACGACTTTTTAAATATGTACACCATGCTTGGTCACGGCAAAATTAATGATCGATTGTCCAAACTCATTTAATGATGTTTTGATCGACAGTGAAAACGTATATCCGTACATCTGAAGCAAAACGGATCTTTTCCGCTACAGATTACAAATTATACAAACCATGGACAAATAGTGACCTGTTTATTGCTTTTTCCTTCCTCTTGGACGACATTTATGGAAGACTTGGTGGTGCAAATCTTTATAAGCAGGTTGTAGGGATCACTTTAGGCACTAATTTGTGCATCTCTTGCATGTTTATTTTTGTACACATATAAAAAAGAATTTATCCAAAATCTGCAAAAGCAAATGAAACAAGATGATGATTTGAAATGTTTCATTGATACTTCTAAGTACCTGGATGATGTTCTTACTAAGGACAGTCCTAATTTTGAAAAGTATGAAAATGTTATTTATCAACAAGAATTGACTATAAGAAGGCAAACGTTACGAACACAAAACGCCATTTTCTGACCTAAAAAGAAGGGAGCAGATCTCCAACAAGACCCCGTTGCAGCATCAACAGTAAAACACCAAAACACCCGATGCAAAAACACAAAAGACGAGTACAGCACGAGACGGAAAAGAGACACACGACATGTAAACATCAAACACAAAAGACTACACATAAACCGACGAGACCAATGGGTAACCGGTGCCGACTTTGGACGGCCATCTGTCACGCAAGTAGCAAATGGTGTGGTTATCCTTGATTACGTGCGCACAACCCACTCACTTCTCCAATTACCCAGAGGTATCGAAGAACGTACAATTGTGGTGTAAAACAACCTCCTCACTGTAAGATGACATCACACAAACAAGACCGCGAAACGTAGAGGCCCCATAGACACAGATGAATATGTAAATGGATATAAAAAGAGGGCATGCGTAATACAGTCCGTGCTCTGCCGGCTGTAGCGAGCTCATGTATGTAATCACCCAAGGAGTCCGACTGACATTCAGAGAGAAAAGGTGGTCGGGCCCTGTCTTCTCTAAAGAGGTTTGGACAGGGCCCGTCATGGAGTCCCGTCGTCACAGTCAGTCAGAGTGCAAGTGTCAAGGATGATCTTGTACAAGACTGTAGATTGGTCAAGTACCAAGCCTAGTGTCCGTCTGGTGATATAAAAAATATCAAAATTGTTAAAGGAGAAATTAATACAAGTGTGTATAACAAAAGAGATGATTATGGATTCAACATAGTAAATTTTCCCTTGCTCGACGGAGAAGTTCGGAGACTGTCGTCATACGGCATCTACATTTTACAGCTCAGAGCATGTACTGATGTCTTAAATTCTTATGGTACAAATTTACAAATTATGAAAAAATCTTTAAGGTCAAGGTTTTCGCTTTCACAAACTAGTAAAGGCTTTCTGGAAAATTTACATTCCTTATTGTCAACTTCTTTCTAAATTCGAACCAATAAAAGCAACAGAGTATATTACTTTGGGTATTCACATCGTCCATATTATGGTGATATGATAAATCAAATGAGAAGGATAAAATGCAGACAGAATTACCCTAGATATTCTGTTAGAATCATCAAACGGCTTTTATACCGTGGATAATCCTTCTGTCACCCGAAGGACACTTGGCCTGGTACTTGACCAATCTGCTACCTTGTACCAGCGTATTCTTGAATCTGACTGTAATGACATAAATCCATGACGGGTCCTGTGCAAAATTGTTTAGTGAAGACAGGGCCCCGACCACATGTCCTCTTTAGATGTCAGTCGGACTCCAAGGTTGATCACATGCATGAACTCGCCACAGCTGGTAGAGCAATGACTGTTTTTGCTTATATGTATTTACATATCCATCTGTGTGTTTCTTGGTCTCCTGCGTCATGTTGTCTGTTTGAATGTTCATCTTACTGTGAGCAGGTTATTCTACACCACACGATTGTGCGTTCCTCGAAATCTTTGGGTAATCGGAAAAGTGGAAAGGTTATGCGAACATTATCTGGAAAACCACACCGCCTGCTATTCAGACAAAGTGAAAACTGGAAATTTCCAAGCCAATACGATTTCTTCATACGACTTCTCCAATATGTACACCACACTTCCTCATTCCAAAATAAATGATCGATTGTCTAATCTCATTAAATGGTGTTTTGATCGAGAGCAGAAAACTTATATTTGTACATCTGAATAGAAGGGTTTCTTTTCCTCGACAGACTACAAATCTTACAAATCATGGACATTTAGTGACCTGTGTAATGCCTTGTCCTTCCTCTTGGACAATATTTTTGTTAGATTTGGTAAGGATCCATACAAGCAGGTTGTAGGGATTCCTATGGGTACTAACTTTGCCCCTCTTGTTGAAGATCTATTTCTATACACTTACGAAAAATAATTTATCAAAAATCTTCAGAAGCAAAGAAAATTTGATCTAAAATGTTTCAATGATACTTCTAGGTATCTGGATGATATTCTAACTATTGACAATCCTGCTTTTAAATTATATAAGAATGAAATTTATCCACAAGAATTAACACTTAACATTGCAAACGTTACAAATACAGAAACACCATTTTTGGACCTAAATATCAAAATTGTAAACGGAACGATTCATACAAGTGTATATTACAAAAGAGATAATTTTAGATTCAGCATAGTAAATTTCCCCTTGCTTAACGGTGATGTTCAAAGACTACCGTCATACGGCATTTACGTATCGCAGCTCATCAGGTACACTAGAGCATGTACTGATATTTTGGATTTTCACAGTAGGAATTTACAAATTACCAAGAACTTTTAGGTCAAGGTTTCCGTGTCCATAAACTAGTTAAGACTTTCTGGAAATTTCACAAAAGTTACAGTCAACTACTTTTAAAATTCGGATCTATACACGCAACAGAGTACATTACATTGGGTATTACACAACCTGTCTTTTATGGTGATATGATAAGCAAAATTAGAAGGATCAAAGGTAGACAGCATAACCATCGAAAATCAGTCAGAATCATCAAACGCCTTTTATACCGTGGACATGATCCTAATATCACGAGACGGGCACTAGGCTTAGTAATTGACCCATCTACAGTCTTACATTGTACCAGGGCATTCTTGAGACTTGCACTCTGACTGACTGTGACGACGGGACTCCATGACGTGCCCTGTCCAAACCTCTTTCGAGAAGACAAGGCCCCGACCACCTGTCCTCTCTAAATGTCAGTCGGACTCCTCGGGTGATTATATACATGAGCTCACTACAGCCGGCAGAGCACGGACTGTATTACGTATGCCCTCTTTTTATATCCATATAAATATTCATCTGTGTTGTTGGGCCCCCTGCGTTTAGCGGTCTTGTGTGTGGTCATCTAACAGTGATGAGGTTGTTTTTCACCACACCTATACGTTCTTCGAGACCTCTTGGTAATTGGAGAAGTGAGAGGGTTGTGCACACGTAATCCAGGATTAACACACCATTTGCTCTTTGCGTGACAAATGGCCGTCAAAAGTCGGTACCGGTTACCCAGTGGTCTCGTTGGATTATGTGTAGTTTTTGTGTGTCATGTTTATATGTCATGTGTCTCTTCTCCGTCTATTGGTATGCTCGTCTTTAGTGTTTTTCGTTTTTAGTGTTTTCGCATCGGATGTTTTCTTGTTTTGCTGTTGGTGCTGCAACAGGGTCTTGTTGGAGATCCCCTCCCTTCTTTTATACGCTATGATTCCGAAAAATATTAGAGACGTCTAGAAGATCTAAACCTTTTTGGAATAGAATGGAATTTTGATTATTCGTCTTTAAGAGGAGAACCTTTAATAACAGAATATTTATTCTGTGCGAATGCGACAATGATACTAAGTCTGAATCAATGTTTTAGTTTTGCAGAGTGCAACCTGTGCTTCATCTAAGATTAATTTCAATTTAATTACTGGAAGCGATATGACAGAATGTAGCAGTTTGTGTCTGCCGCCGTTGAGACTAAGAATCAGTCAAAGACCTTTCGTTTAATAAAAAAAGACAACATAACGGAGAGCATTAATCAATTGATTAATTTCAAAAACTACGAAGAATCGCTTTACACTTGAAATATGTGGAATTATTCTTATATATTCTTATTTTCCCCATGCCATTTCATCAACGCTCGGTGCTTTGACCTCGGATATAAACCTTTATTGACAATCTCGACTATACAGACAGAGAAGACACATCGGTCCATAATATAAAAGACTTAAATTTAAGGAAACAAATGTGTATCCGGAATGATATAACACATAGCAACGACTAGCGGTTATTGTAGTCGGATGAGGAATGTTACGCCTCAGCTGTTTGACTGACGGTTCTGACTCGATAATTTGACTGTTTTGCAACTTTTCTTTCGCAGCATCTGCAACACTTCAAGTTATTTATATATTCTCTGCGCAGTTCCTTATCAACAACACCATACACTACAAAGTTAACCATACTGTTCATCAGTAGGAACATGTGTAACAGACTCGATACTTCCAAAGGGACAACGTTAAACAGACCAACTATTTTCAGTCTGATCAAAACTCCAAAGACATCCAAAGGACTGCAAAGTACCAACAGTAAAGACGACATTGTCAACATGGTTATAGTTATTTTTCTCTCCTTCTTTCGTCGTCTTATGACCTCCAAATCTGATAAAGAGATTCCAGTTGATGCCATCATACGTTTCACTCCTAGTACCGTAGTAATACATAGTATGAATATGATTATTAGTGAAACGAGGTCAAAAATCATTCTGTTGATAAATTGTAACATGGATGAACACTCCGCGACGGTTATCAAATACATCTTACTATCATGCAACGGTGAATCGTATACCGATTCCTTCGGGTCATAAATGAACCCGAAATAGAGAATATCTAAATAAGGCGGTAGGCTTGTGATCAGAACTATGATAACAATGGCAGCAATCAGATGGTGTGTTCGTCCTCTGATCCAAACCTGCGTAAGTCGTAACGGAAAAAAGACAGCAAACACCCGCTCAGACATTATTCCGATGACCAGTAATTTTCCCATACGTTCTGGTATATCTGCCAGTCATATCCAGGATCCTGCGCGAATGGGTATACGGTCACAATATGTGGAATAAACATGAAGCAGAATGTGTAACATGTGTAGATAAATTTACCCACCAGTAACATAGTGTCCGATACTGCCAGACTTATTATGAATATTGACGATGCAGGTTTGTGTTTCTTCTTTCCGAATATCTTCACTGTTAAGACGTTCCCAATTATGCCTACGATAATAACAATGGGCAAGAGGAAGAGGTCAATGAGCAGGCGAAGTATGTAGCTACTGCTCAAATAATTAGGAGAGATGTCTGTAGTTGATGACATGTTGTTTTTTTCATTGTCGACTGTATTGTTTCTCAGAAATGCTGAAATATTCATTGGCTCCATTTTGCTTTGCATAAAGCGTCCTGTAGATAAAAAAGAAAAATAATTCTTTTTTAAATGCTTCAATTTCGCTGCAAATTAGCACTGTAATTGGTGAATTCTTGCTTTGAAACACCTTTTCACTTGAAGTATTCCTACGAGAAGTGGTTATGATTTTTTTACCATACTTTTCCCCTATAGGAATAAAATTACACCAAAATTAGATTTTCCTTCACTGACTTATATAAACTTGCCAACGATAATGAGTTAAAAAAGATCCTGACGATAATCTCAACAGCACTCACAATAGCTAGAGCACAAAATTGAGCATCGACGGACCCCTAGCAAGCTAGAAGCTAGAGGTGGGACCAGGTGCCCGGGAGGAGTAAGCATCCCCTGTTGGCAAGCCGCATCCGCCGTCGATGTCTAAGCACGAAAATGAAAACAATATATAAAATTCATGCACTGTCTGACGTTATTTCTATATCGAAAGTGCTATGGCGATCATGTCGGGGAAATATATTCAAAACACTTACTGTCAAACCCCTCGCGGGGAACTTTTTTACGAGCTCCACACGGCAAAGGGCATAAGTGTGACACAAATGAGTTTTAAAAGATCCTGACGATAATCTCAACAGCACTCACAATAGCTAGAGCACAAAATTGAGCATCGACGGACCCCTAGCAAGCTAGAGGTGGGATCAGGTGCCCGGGAGGAGTAAGCATCCCCTGTTGGCTAGCCGCACCCGCCGTCGATGTCTTAGCACGAAAATGAAAACAATATATAAAATTCATGCACTGTCTGACGTTATATCTATATCGAAAGTGCTATGGCGACCATGTCAGGGAAATATATTCAAAACACTTACTGTCAAACCCCTCGCGGTGAACTTTTTTACGAGCTCCACACGGCAAAGGGCATAAGTGTGACACAAATGAGTTAAAAAAGATCCTGACGATAATCTCAACAGCACTCACAATAGAGCACAAAATAGAGCATCGACGGACCCCTAGCAAGCTAGAGGTAGGACCAGGTGCCCGGGAGGAATAAGCATCTCCTGTTGGCTAGCCGCACCCGCCGTCGAGGTCTTAGCACGAAAATGAAAACAATATATAAAATTCATGCACTGTCTGACGTTATGTCTATATCGAAAGTGCTATGGCGACCATGTCAGGGAAATATATTCAAAACACTTACTGTCAAACCCCTTGCGGGGAACTTTTTTACGAGCTCCACACGGCAAAGGGCATAAGTGTGACACAAATGAGTTAAAGAAGATCCTGACGATAATCTCAACAGCACTCACAATAGAGCACAAAATTGAGCATCGACGGACCCCTAGCAAGCTAGAGATGGCACCAGGTGCCCGGGAGGAGTAAGCATCCCCTGTTGGCTAGCCGCACTCTTCGTCGGTGTCTAAGCACGAAAATGAAAACAATATATAAAATTCATGCACTGTCTGACGTTATGTCTATATCGAAAGTGCTATGGCGACCATGTCAGGGAAATATATTCAAAACACTTACTGTCAAACCCCTCGCGGGGAACTTTTTTACGAGCTCCACACGGCAAAGGGCATAAGTGTGACACAAATGAGTTAAAAAAAGATCCTGACGATAATCTCAACAGCACTCACAATAGAGCACAAAATTGAGCATCGACGGACCCCTAGCAAGCTAGAGGTGGGACCAGGTGCCCGGGAGGAGTAATCACCCCCTGTTGACTAGCCGCACCCGTCGTCGATGTCTAAGCACGAAAATGAAAAGAATATATAAAATTCATGCACTGTCTGACGTTATGTATATATCGAAAGTGCTATGGCGACCATGTCAGGGAAATATATTCAAAACACTTACTGTCGCATCAACATACGCCAGTCAGATCTAATTTTCATAATTAAGTTAATGTCATTATTATTAATAAAAAAGTAACACCGTTCAAAGTTAAGTTGAATTCCATCTTTTTGGCAAAAATATATGGCCTTTTTTGGTCTCCCCTTTTGATTCTTGTTTCTATTTCATGACAATAGATGTCAACATTGGTAGCATTTGACCGCAAAGAGTTATGCAATTTAAACTCTGTTTTACATGTCAGACTAAAAGATATGTTTTGTTTCGATTTGTATATTTAAAAGCATTAAATCTTTCATACATGTAACGGTTTTTATTATTTTGTTGCACAATCTTAGGTTCGCCCGTATTATCCTTAAGGAGATGTTGAACGTAGCTTTTCTTTATTTTTGACAGTTGTTCAATGTAAAATCTTTAAAACTCAATATATGTTTTGACGTTCAGAGTCTTTGTAAACTGAATGAGAATCATTTTGTTCCGATATGCTTTCAATCTAAGAAAGCTAAATCAAATCTCCTCTCCACCGCCATAGTCGGAAAGTAATTTTTAAAACAGCAATTCAGCAAAACCAAAGAATGTCAATGACATGTTTGCACGGCATATCATGGATTTTAGAGATTTTTGGTATGGAGGTTCAATATGAAGTACTAGTATGTAAATCAACCCTAGTTTTTTTCAAAAAGGTTGTCGTTGCCTTGGTTTCAAAAATCGGGAAAAATAAATAGGATGAGGCATATTTGTAGGCTTCTTTAACATGGAAACAGGTATATTTTTATCTGATTTATTTTGGATTATTTTCTTTCAATCCTAATTATTATGCATATTTGTAAAGTTTTTTTACATTCATCTCGGATGCCTTTTGTATACAAGATGAAAAATTGGGCCAAAACAGGGTATTAAAAGGCTCTGTTTTGGCACTCAAAGACCCTTTTTACATGTTTTTACTGTTTCACAAATGGAAATTTCACAAAAGCACCAATTTTTGAAGTCCAAACTCTAGTTTTCCTATTAGTATCATCTTTGAACTATACATTAGTATAAAAATTTAATTTGGCTAATTTGTCCTTTTATATGCAAATCAACATCAAATTTAGTTGCTATGGCAACAATCGGCTGAAAGGTTTCGATACGATGAATTTGAACACAACCTCTATCAAACTATCTACGCATGATATTGGAACAGAAGTTCATGTATACATCTATATGAGGCGTTTTAATATAAAGATGACCTTGAAAGTATATCAAGGTCAACCACTGCATTTCCAAGGTCATTAATGGTAAAATAAACTCATTAAATTGGTCCTTATTTTCACCTTTAATTTTCGCTTCATTTTAACTGATTTTGGCTTAATACAATAAGCTTCCTGAAATATATATCACATAATTAAGTGTACTTAGTAAGAATGGAAGTAAGGAAGAATAGATTACATAAAAATGAATAAGCTGTTACAGTGGTATCCATGGCAACGATGTATCAAGTGCTAGCTTATTTCATGGTCCCAAAAGTGTTATAAAAAGAACGACGTCGTTACCATGGCAACCAGCGGTCGCATTAGCCGAAAAGTGTTATTTTCATGGTCAGTACTTAATATATACCCATTATACCGAAAATCATCAAAATCCATGACATGCCATGTCACTCGATTTTAGTACTTACAGAGAATGGCTATTAAATCTTAAACGTATTCAAATTCATAACATCATTTTAGAACAGATAAATTGGCATCATGGACCAGACATGCACGTTTCGGGTACTTAACCCTCGTCAGTGATCCTCAAATCTAAACAATGCAATAATATGCCCAATAAGAGTGGAAGTTATTTTGTCATAGCAGGATGGGTGGGATATGATGCTACAGGACCCACATTTTAGAAATTTCAAGAAATTTTGATAACATAAATTTTAGAATGCGTTGAAGAAACGATCATGCTTTGAACAATGAAAACAGGAAGGATCTACACAGTACTCGTTGGCAGTATCAACAACGAAACAACGGAATTAAATTAAAACACATTAAACACCGAGATGCGGGAAAGTATCACCAACTCCACTAAAACAAACCATTGTAATGCTCCGCACACCAACCGGGACAGTGTGTCACACAGAAAACGTGGTGTAAGATAATATACATTACAAACCTTGACATTTCTTTCATAAGTGTTAACAATAATTCCTTTTTACCTTCAGACAATGTTGTATTTTTCTTATTTCACGATGACCATTTATTGACAAAAGATTAAAGCAAATCCTTTTATATAGATATGACTTAATTAAGGAATAGGTATTGAACAGTTTAGCCTTTGAAAATTTTGTACGTTACTTGACTTTTAACTTGAAACAATACATTCTTCAAGAAAGGGATTATGTTTTACTTTCATTAACGAAGATATAGGAAATTACTTATGGTAATTATTGTCTTTGAATACTTCTAAAACTTTGTACTTATGCTTATACAAAAGTTTGGAAGAAACTAATTTCCGAACCGGATATTTGAAAGGAGACAACATCGTACCTTGAATAAAATAAAATTGCGTAGATGAGGAGGAAATTGGTTCCTAATCTTTCACTTCAAAACAAGTTTGAACATCAAATTGTATTCATAACAAAATCTACATCCGTCCGGTGTTTATTGTTAAAAAAATCAACAGAAAACTTTAAATGATTTGTTGTTGTTGTCTTCCATAAACTTCATGTAAGTCAATATGTAAACTAGAGCTTTCAGAAATAATTCGTACGGATAATAACTTAACAACTCCAATTTTAAGAAAAGTGGAATATTTTATTCAATTAAGTCCTTAATTTTTATGTCTACTCTGCGTTTTTGCATGTTTCTTTTTTTCGGTGTTATACTCTCAAACCGAGTCTTGCTAGAGATCCCCCCTTTAAAGGAAGAAAACAATTTTTCACTTACTGAAAATATATAGTACACTTTCATATTTACCTAAAGCTTCCGGATACATAAACAGGTGATCTCCAACAATACTAGGTTGCAACACCCACAGCGAAACTTATAAAACCTTATACAAAAAAAAAAAAAAACAAATACACAGAGCAGACACCCACAGAAAAGAGACGCAAAAGGGACAAGGAACACCAACACACACCATAGATAAAATGAAACATAAAGGACCACAAATAATGTCCTAAACCAGAATAATTTTTGTAACTAAATCAACAGATTTCTACTTTTAAAGATGCTGTTTTATATAATTTGCAAAATATTCTGTGGTGACTCATAAATACTGCCTTAGTCTTCCTCCTTATTAGATCCGAATTAATGTAATCAGGGCTATTAAGCATATTCCTTTAAACCAAAGAAAATGTTATTTCATTTGCATTGATACAAGTCTTCATTTTAAGTTTTCAAATTAAGTCTAAAATATACCAAAACAGGAAGTAAGATGGCTGGATATGATGCTATAGGACCCATGTTTCCGAAATTTGAGAAAATTGAAATTTTAATTTTAGAAACATCTATGGTCAAAAATGATATCTATTTTAATCCTCATTTTGATAAGTAATTATTGAATGATGAATATTTATGAACCGTTACAAAAATTTCGGAACATTTTTTGTAAATTAAGTTACATCTTTGAGGAAGAGTAAATGCGGGGTATTCGAATGTAATGAATTAATGAATTCCTTAGAAAAATATGACTTTTTTCATATCTTTAATATTAAAATTATTTGTCGACGGGATTGCCAAAATATCAATTCCATGCCGCCTGTAACACCAGAGCGATGTAAGGGGGATGGGTGGGTCATACCTGGATTATATACAACATACCTTCAGCAGACATGGAACCTTTTCGCGTAGCAAATGGTCGTCCTAAGTTGACACCGTTTACCCATTGGTGTCGTTGGTTTATATGTAGTCTTTTGTGTTTCTATGTCCACAGGAACCAGTCGTTTTATTCGAGAAAATAAAATATTGTTCACTACCACACGACTCTGTTATTCTTATAGAAAGTACTCAAGGAAAGAAACAAAATCGATGTTGATTTTTTTTCGATTTTCCCATCACACATGTAAATCTACCAATATATCGTCCACATGGGACACGACGGACGATTCAATATGAAGACGTTTACATTCCAACACTTAAAAGGATATATCATCTTCTAAAAACAACAATAATTACTTACCATAACAGCGGCAGATAGATGCTACAGCTCCTTTTTCGTAGACAACACAACGTTTTCTCTTGTAAACATAATTTTCGTCAACGCCATGCGACTCCTGTATCCGAATATGCAAATTATATGATTCAGAGCTGAATGCATAGCCTATTTGCCATTGGTCAGGAAAGTAATTTACTTTTTTAACTTTTAAATGATCAATGATAATTCATAAACTAAATAAACCTATCTTTCTATTCACTAAATTTCAATCATGGCATCGTCCTTTTTCCACCTTTACTCGGTAAACACAAGGAAGAGCGCATTCAAGGGCAGATCCGCCAAGGAAATATGGCGGGAAAAAAAGTGAGTGATCTCAATCAATTGATAATTTTAACACTTTCGATGAAGCTTTTGCCTCTCGTCATTTAAGAAATGTATTACTTTGGGTGTTCATGATAATATAATTCAAATTTTGGTTGCAATAGATGATTTTTCAATAACCTCATGAGACAGTGAAACACCAGGCATCACACAATTTCGCGAGATTGTCATGGTGACGTCAAAATAAAAGACATTACAACACATCAAGGTGCTTCAAGACGGTGCGATAAGATGTGACGTCATAATGGAAAATTTTACCAAATGATGTGATGTCTGGTGTCTGTGTGTATAAAATCAAGGTTAGGAACGGTCATATCTTAATCTTTTATCTGGAAAATGGACTATTGTAGAAAATTTATAAAGGTAAAAACAACAAATTACATAACATAATAATATTCACTTTACAACAAATTATACACTGTAACATAATATTATTCACTTAACAATATTTATATTATATATTATAATATAATATATATTTATATTCACTTTTCATCAAATTATGTAACATAATATCATTCGCTTTTCATCATATTATGTAACATAATATTATTTTCTTTACATCATATTATATGCTGTAACATAATATTATTCACTTTACAACAAATTATGTAACATAATATCATTCACTTTTCATCAAATTATGTAACATAATATCATTCGCTTTTCATCATATTATGTAACATAATATTATTCACTTTACAACAAATTATGTAAAATAGTATTATTCACTTTACAACAAATTATGTAACATAATATTATTCACTTTACAACAAATTATGTAACATTATATTATTCTTTTAACATCATGAAAGTCAAGCACAAAATCAGATTCAGATTCCAAACATAGAAAGGCTTACAGATTCTTGAAAGAATACATAAAAAATAAAAAAAGAACTTTTTCGCGCGAAAAAAAAAAATCGGAAAAACTATTGGAGTCAATGCTACAGCCATTTGTAGAATTTGTGATCCTTTAAACACAAATATAGGCTTTTTAATGTATACATCTTGATGTTTTAACTTGTTGTATATAAAAGGTAAGAATCAATGAAGACGTCGTATTTAAGTGAAAATTCGCCCCGTTTTGAAAACCTCGTTATTTGATTGAGGGGTATGAAATGTTCAAAATAGATTTTCTTCAGATTTGTGCTATCAATAAGCTTTAAACCGAGATTGAAAAATGATCTTTATTCTCTAGAAAAAGTCTAAATAAAGCCGAATTTTAGAGGAAAAGGTGACCAAAACTTCTCCTCTAGCTTAAATTGAGACAAAATAAAACTGCTCTGACTTTACAAAATGCTCTAAATTCAGAAAGCTCACATCTAATAAGTTTCAAACCAATGATATAATATAAAAATAATATCATGAGAGTAATCTTTCTTTTCATACTTTTCAACACTTGATAATCTAACCCGCTTCTGAGTGAACCTGTACAAAGCGTATAATCTAACTGAACGTACAACGCGACTACCATTGAATAGAATTGATTTACAATCAGTTTGAAAGTAAATAAGTTTTCAATTCTGAATCAGTTAATTTTTGAAATGCTGAAGTTTAGTTAAATTCGAACCATATGAATTTAATAGCATATCATTTCTACATGTACTACAGTTATAACACTGTGATGTGTTTTTGTGAAACAAAATAAAAAGTAAGTTCAATGGATAGATTTCATTGAAATGTCCACCTTTTCCTAATAGCTTTCTTTGATTGAACATCCCATCATTTTCATGTAAAGATATTGTATTACGGGGATGAAGACAAGGTTGTATAATATTTCTAATTTAACTATATAATACGAAGATATACTTTACCTTTCCGCCTCGTGTTCAGTTGATCATTAAAGTAAAATTCATTTTAAAAGATTTAATTCTTTTAGATTTTCGTTAGATTTCTATGATCATTTTCATTCAAGAAATCCTACGAATTTTATAGAACAACATCTTTTTCAAGGCGCGATGTTGATCATTTTCATTCAAGAAATCCTACGAATTCTATAGAACAACATCTTTTTCAAGGCGCGATGTTGCTCCTGTGAAACATCCGCTTCGGAAACAAGTTTTTTTTCTAAACCCCTGAATAAAAGAATTAAATTTTCCTTTAATACATACAAAGTTTTTTTTTTAAAAGAGGCAATCGAATGTTACGCGTCTTCAAATTCATATAATCATTTAGAAGAAATTGATTTGCTGTATGGACCAGACATGCACGTTTCGGTTACTTAACCCTCGTTAATGATTCTCAATCTAAACAGTGACATATGACCAAAGAATATGAAAGTTCTGCCCAGAAATACCGAAAGACGTGGCAAGATGGGTGGGATATGATGCTACAGGACTTACTTTCCAGAAACTTCTAGGAATTTTTGTGAACTGTAGTTTTCGAATGCGTTTGAAGTAACGATCAACCGAAGCTGATCGGACGTGGCTACATATGCCCTCGGGGGTTCCTTGTCCGAGAACCATTATTACTCGTAGCATACAATTTTTTCACATCCTCTTTTATAAAGGGAAAACTTAATCTCCTTATTAAACTTAATTCCTTTATTTCAATCGAACCAATGCACAACTTCATTACGTTAGATTTCTACTTTTCAAATTTTATGTGATCATTTTTATTCAAGAAATCCGAAGAATTCTATAGAACAACATCTACTTCAAGACGCAATATTTGCTCCAATGAAACATTCGCTCCGGAAATAAGAGTTTTTTCTAAATCCCTGAATAAAAGGATTAAATATTCCATGAATACATACGAAGTTTTATAAGGCAATCGAAGATCATCATTAACATTCACATTTTCCACATCCTCTTTTATGAAGAGAAAACATAATCCCTTTATTCAAGAATGTATTGTTTCAAGGAAATCAAAAATGAACAAACAATTCAAAGGCTTCATTCTTCGATATCTATCCCCTCTAAACTATTTCTTCATATGTAAATCCTTTAAGATTTAGAGATTAAATTTCAAACGAACAAAACAAAATTTCGGTACGTTAGATTTCTATGTTCTAGATTTTATTCATTCGAAGGCTAAATTCTCAGATATCTAACCGTTCTGAACTATATAAAAAGGCATTGCTTTTCTTGGCAATGAAGTTAAAACTGCTTTTTCTGTCTAAAAGATCATCCCTGTTGCAGTGGAGACTTTGAAATGATTTCTATTTAAACGTGTTTAGAATGGATCTTCTTCAATTTCCTTTCCGGTTGTGGTACCAAAATATGAATTAATTTTACTTTGTGTTATTGAAAGCATATCAGCTCAAAATAGAGTAAAAAGGTAAGATTTTTACACTTTAAAAAGTATATGTTTAATATTCAATATATATTTATACATAATAAATGAAGGAAAATACCTTTATAAGTTTCAATCATGAAAGCTTCATATTGAATATGTTTCCATAGCACACTGTTTTCGTATCTAACATACATCCATTTTCAACTTCTTGTCTTTAATCAAGTGGAAACAGATATATGCAATTTATTTAATATGTACTAGTCCAAAGTTCAGCGTGAAAGCACAGTGAATACATCTGTGCTTCCACAGAAAGGCTAATTGTCCGTCGGATAAGGTTCAAT
Organism: Pinctada fucata; assembly: GCA_028142955.1. NCBI lineage: Eukaryota > Metazoa > Mollusca > Bivalvia > Pterioida > Pteriidae > Pinctada > Pinctada fucata. Next base: position 39,587,330 of record AP027114.1, read on the forward strand.
GACCGGCCCTGCCCAAACCGCCAAATCTCTTTAGAGAAGACAGGGCACGAGTGTCAGTCGGACTCCTCGGGTGATTACATGCATGAACTCGCTACAGCCGGTAGAGCGCGGACTGTTTATCTTCGGTTTTTATATTCATTAGAATATCCATCTGTGTGACTCTTGGGCGCCTGCGTCTTGCTGTCTGTTTTTATGTTTATTTTACAGTGATGAAGTTGTTTTACACCATGCAGAATTATGCGTTCCTCGAGACCATGTGGGTAATCGGAAAAGTGCGATGCGAAAAGGGTGATGCCCACGTAAACTGGGTAATCACTGCTAAAGTCTACACCGGTCGCCATCTGTTTTGTTGCTTTATGTGTGGTCATTTTGGTTTCTATAATGTGAGTTGGTATTCCTTGTCCCGCTTGCTTTTCTTTTTGTGCGTATATGCTCTGTGTCTTTGCATAGGGTGTTTTGGGGGGTTTTTTTGCTGTGGATGCTACGGAGATCCCATCTTTCTTTTCTATTTATTTGTTTATTTGTGGGGCATTCCAAAATGAAAAATGCTGTACTATAAAAGGAAAACCTCCCTTTCGATCGGTCATAACGTTTATCCCTGTTTATCATTCTTCGATTGCAAATTGTATCAGAACATTGCAATAAAGTAACAGTTTGTACACAGTTTGTATATCAAAAGATAATTCAATTAATCACATTGGAAAATTGATGAATAAGGACAATGTAACAATGTTAAAGGTCTTGAAATTCATAAGCATCATTGACAAGTAGAGACATTTGCAGCAAGGACCAGACATGCACGTTTCTGTTATTTAACCCTCATCAATGATCATCAATGCAAACAATTAAGCATGGCCAAAATCTGTGAAAAGTATGACAAAACATACCGAAAGACGTATCTAGACGGCTAGGATATGATTCTACAGTACCCATGTTTCAGAGATTTTCGAATGCGTTTGACAGAACAACCGACCGAAGTTGATCGAACTTGGCTACATGTGCCACCCAGAACTCGTGGTCCACCCACAGTGACACTCACCAAATGGTACAAATGTAAAACGTCCTCAAATTCATTACGCGGCTGCGTTAAGGTGCTCCACGCTGACGTCGCGCTGAAAATATTCCATTTTTACGGTGCCTGGCATTCAACCCTCAATTACAGCTTAAACGTTCTTTCTTTAGTTCAAAGCTGTATTTTTTTAATATCTGGTAGGTGTCTGGTAGCTAAGAAAAAAATTCACCAGGGGGATTCCCCTGTGTCACATGACAGCCCTAAATATAACTCTACAGTGTTGTCTCGGTTTTAAATTGAATTTTGCAAGTGGTAAATAAGGAAAAAATAATATAAATGTTGTATCGTTTTCTTCAGTAAATCCTGTAGATTTAGAAATGTGCTGGGCATTGTGACACTTAAAACGATTAAGAGGAGAAAATATACCGAGAAGGAAAACAAGTGGTAAAAACACTGCAAAACTCGACTTTACATCCACATTTTACACAACTATTAAAATTTCTATTAAATGCGCAGCAAAATCTTGGTAAATTGAAGTGTCCTCTATAGATTCTGTATAAAAATATCGAAATTGCACACGGGTAGTCACCTGCAAATTATATTTTTTGACAACTACCCTATATCAGTCTATTTTCAGATTGGACCTAAACGCACAGGTGATCTGGATTACGTCATAGAAATTTAGCGGGAAAGCATTAGTAAACATGCAACATATACATGTACGTGTGTACAACATAATAACACGGGTTTTTAATATCTGATACAATGTAAAGTGGTTTTTTTTTATTTTAGTATTATTTTTACAACGATGAGAATGTAATATACATATATTAAGAAGGCCCGGCCAAGGGGGGGGGGACTGACCCGGGATGGAAAGCCTCGTCCAGGCATCCACTTTTAGTATATATGTTTTTCAAGTTAAAACATTATATATTTTCTTTGTGGAAAAGTTTGTGGTAGGGAATTGGTGATAAAGGTTGCCGCTAGACAATAAAACTTCTGCTGATCAAATATTGAAATCTATGTATCAATGCAATATTTCCTCGTACTGAATCCAACCCGGCAGACTATTGAGACCGCGATACTGACCGTCTTCTAATTTTGTATTTAACAAAATTGATTGTAAACTTGTTACAGTGCTTTCGTGAGCAGAGCTCTATCGGTGACAAAATAATCATAATAAAAAAAAAATGCATATGATTTGAATAAATAAGAGAGAGAGGGAGAGAGAGAGAGAGGGGGGGGGGGGGGTTCTTTCCCGGCTAGGCTAATCATGTTTCCCGCCCGATCTCTTGCTGATTACAATTTGTTTTATTATTATTTTTATTTGTTCTTAGATTTATTCTAGTACAAGTTGACCGTATCTGAAGTCTCAATATTGTTCTGTTCAAGCGTACCGGCTATGAATACGGTGCCCGCCGTATAGCCATTATTGACACATGTAGTTTAGCACCGTATTCGTAATGATATATATTATTTATATTTCTAAAAATAATAAATAATGCTTGAGAATAAACTGTATTAATGTACATGAGCTGGCACCCTCGCTCCCCCCCTAACAACAACTAAATGAATATAAAAATGAATAAGAAATAATTATTATAAAGCCGGTAAATCAGTAAAACTCCATTTAATACTGAGCTAAATATGGACAATATCTAACAAATAATCTAAATAAAAATTGTGCTCCTTTATGAGGATACCATTATCATTCCTTATATTGATTTACTAATTGAAAATCAGCTACTAATTGAAAATCAGCGATTCCTCTGTGAATTAAAAGAGGTTTCTCATACAAAGCTTCCCTTTAACCCTGAACTCAGACTGCGCATGCTTGACCTACAATGACCCGATGTGCAAAACTGTGGAAAATCTCGCATTCTTTCATTATTTCTCGTAAATAAGATACTGGGAACATTTAGAGTTGATGTAAGGAATAGGATGAAAGCTCAATAATATTGAAAATCGATCCAGATAATTTATCCCTTGAAATATCCCTAGCAAACGATAACTGATGTGACGTCATTTATAACGTCACACAATGTTTTCGCGGAATTTTCTCTAACGTCATTGCGTGGAGCACCTTAACGTAGCTGCGTAGCATCATTGAATAGCAGATAAATTTACAGCATGGACCAAACATGCACTTTTCGGGTATTCAACCCGCGTAAGTGATCATCAATCAAAACAATTAAGTATAATTTATCAAAAATCTGAAAATTATGTCCAAAATATACCTACCGACAGACGTATAAATATGGCTGGGATATGATGCAATAGGACCCAGGTTTAAGTAATTTGAGAATATTTTGAATCAGAAAATCAATAAATCTAATTCATCATATACATATTCACAGGTGATAATATTCGTTCTCTTGTTTAAAGAAGATAATTCCAATGAGATGGCAACATCACTTCATCGACAGCTTATGGCGTATTCATACATGTATCTCAGTTGAGACGCTATGCCAGAGCAAGTACAAAATATACAGATTTTGTTCTGAGAGCTAGGCGTCTTTCAGATAAGCTTCTAAGTCAGGTATACGTTTGTGACCAACTAACCTCGTCGCTGAGAAAGTTCTACGGCCGGTATGGGGAACGCGTCATTGATTATTATGTCCCAGAGATGTCATCTCCAGAATGGTGAATGATATTCATTCTTAGACCATTTGAACCATCCAACCAACGAATATAATTGTATCTTCCGAAATGGAAGTAACTGGATGTGACAATTCTACCGAATTGAAGTGACGGATGTTGCATGGAAGCAGGAGATGCTTACTCTTCCTTGGCGCCTGGTCTCACTCCCATTTTGGGAGATCGCTGAATTTGTATGGCTTCGGTTTATGTTTTTCTTAATTATCGATTTTGTTCTATTTATTGGGATATGGTCATTATCCACTGCATATGTTAAACGTCTTCACTTTCAATGGCATATGTAGCATTGACCAGACGTGCACGTTTGGGTAAATAACCCTCGTCAGTGAACCTCAATCTTAACAATGTAATATAACCGATGAGTGAGAAAGTTATTATGTCCCAAAAATGAGCCGACAGAAGTAAAAGGATGGGTGAGATATGATGCTGCAGGGCCCACGTTTGTGAAATTTCAAGAACTTTTGGTGTCTGAAATTTTCAAATGCGATGATGAAACGATCAACCGAAGTTGATTGAATTTGACTTCACTGTGACACTCACAAAGTGGTACAAACGTTAAACGTCTTCTAATCCAATAGCATCATTTTAATTTGCAGCATGGACCAGACATGCAAGTTTCGGGTTTTTAACTCTCGTCTGTGATCCTCGATCTAAATACTGAAATATGACCAAAGGGTGTAAATGTACGACGTAGCAGGATGGGTGGGATGTGATGCTAGAGTACCCACGTTTTGAAATTTCAAGAACTTTTGGTGACTGAAATTTTCAGAGGCGTTGAAGAAACGATCAACCGAAGTTGATCGAACTTGGCTTCACACAGCAAGTGGTACAACGTCTTCAAATTTAAATAGCATCACTCAAGAACATTTGCAGCATGGATCAGCCATGCATGTTTTCGGTTCTTGACACTCGTCAGTGATCCTCAATCTAAACAATGTAATATGGTCAATGAGTGTGAAATTTGCTGAATTGACCAGACATCCAGCGGTACTTAACCCTCGACAGTGATTCAAATCGAGACAAAATATAATGGGAGGGATACGTATGCCTAGTGAGAAAAGAGGAGATCTCAAACAACACCTATTTCAAGCACCAACAGTAAAACACCCACTGTAAAAGAAAGGAGGGAATCTCCAACAACACTAGGTTGCAGCACCCACAGCAAAACACAAAGCATACACAAAGAGAAAAACACAAAGCATACACGCACAGAAAGACACGCAAATGGTACAAGGAATGCCAAATCACAGAGAAACATCACACACAAATGACTTCACATAAACCAGCGAGACCAATGGGCAACCGGTGCCGACTAAGGACGGCCATCTGCCAGGTCAGTAGGAGACGGTGTGGATATCCTGGAATACGTGCGCACAACCCTCCTACTATTCTGATTACTCAAAGGTCTCAGTGAACGTACAATTGTGGTGTAAACAACATCCTTATTGTTAGATGACCACACAAAAACAAGACCGCAAAATGCAGGGGCCCAAGCAGCACAGAAAAATATGTAAATGGACATAAAAACAGGGCTTACGTAATACAGTCCGTGCTCTGCAGTCTATATCGAGCTCATGCATTCTTTCACCCGAGGAGTCCGACTGACATTCTGAAAGGACATGTGGTCGGGCCTTGTCTTCTCTAAAGAGGTTTGGACAGGGCCCGTCATGGAGTCCTTTCGTCAGTCAGTCAGTCAGAGTGCAATTCTTAAGAGTGTGCTTGTACAAGGCTGTAGATTGGTCCGGTCCCAAGCCAAGAAGGGAGGAGTTAGGTGACAGAATGATAATATCCATGATAAAAGCGTTTGATAATTCTAACACAATTTCGATGGATATTCTGTATACCTTCGATCCTTCTGATTTTGTTAATCATGTCACCATAACATGCAGGTTGCGAAATACCCAAAATACTATACTCTGTTGCCTCGTGCATGGGTCCGAATTTCAAAAGAAGTTGACAATAATTTTTGTAAAATTTCCAGAAAGTCATTACTAGTTTGTGAAAGCGAAACCATTGACCTAAAAGTTTCTTCGTATTTTGTAAATTTTTACTATGAAAATCCAATACAACAGTACATGCTCTAGCATACCGGAGGAGCTGTGAAAGGTAGGTACCTTATGACGGTTATCTAGGTACATCACCGTCAAGTCAGGAAAAATGTACTATGTTGAATCAAAAATCATCTCTTTTGTCATACACACTTGTGTGAATATCTCCGTTGACAATTTTGATATTTAGGTCCAAAAATGGTTTCTGTTTTTGTAACTTGTGCCTTGTTTAGAGTCAATTCTTGTGGATAAATAACATTTTCATACTTTTCAAAAACAGGATTTTCGATAGTAAGAATATATACCAGGTACCCAGATGAGTTAAAGAAGGTCCTGACGATAATGTAACAATGAAAAAAATCAAATCATCATGTTTTCTTTGCTTTTGAACATTTTGGATAAATTCTTTTACATACATGTATAAAAATAAATCTGCAGCAAGAGGCGCACAATTAGTCATTTATGTCTGCTTAAGACTATATCACAGCTTTGAACGGTGTTTAAATTTTTATGCCCCCGGGTAAATATAGTTTTTGAACTGTCTGTCTGTTTGTCCGAAAAACATTGGCCATAACTTTTGAATGGAAGGTAATAGATTTTTCATATTACACATGTGTATTCCTAGTGACAAGACCTTTCCATTGATAACAAAGTGATAGGGCTTTAATATTTCACATGTGTATTCCTTGTGACAAGACCTTTCTGTCCATACCAAAAATTTTGACCTCATGACCTTGACCTTTGACCCACTTTTTCCAAAACTTTAACATTGGGCATCAATTTTGAATTGTCAGTGATATGACTTTCATGTTTCTCATGTGTATTCCATGTGACAAGGCCTTTCCGTACATACCAACAATTTTCACCTTGACCTTTGACCTACTTTTCAAACACTTTAGTATGGAGCATAGCTTTTGCTACTTGCGTGACAAATGGCCGTCCAAAGTCGGCACCGGTTGCCCATTGTCTCGTCGGTTTATGTGTAGTCTTTTGTGTTTGATGTTTACATGTCGTGTGTCTCTTTTCCGTCTCGTGCTGTACTCGTCTTTTCTGTTTTTGCATCGGGAGTTTCGGTGGTTTACTATTGATGCTGCAACGGTGTCTTGTTGGAGATCTCCTCCTTTCTTTTGAATAGTAATTGATATGGATTTCATATGTGTATTCGATGTGACAAGACCTTTCTAATTATACCAAAATGTTTTACCTTGACTTTGACATTTCACATACTTAATAGAAAATGGCTATACTAACAAAGATGCCACCGGGGGCATTCGTGTTTCACAAACACAGGTTTTATTCAACACTGATATTCACATTTACTCAATTATGATATATACGTAACTCCGACACGCTTATTTTGGAGCGATAGTGTTGCCAAGTTGCTATTAAATGTAATTGGAATGTAATTGTTTCACATAGATGCATGTATAAAACGTAAGGGTAACACACTTTTCAATATCCAGTACGGGGATAGGATTCATCAATAGCAAAGACAAATTAGTATAGAGTCTTTGCAGAATACAGGGTTATTTCCCATTTGAGACGGTATCCGACGTAAAACCTTTATGACGTCATGAAAATAGTATGATAACGACGATTTTGTACCGTCGTTTTCAAGAGCTTAGGGATTGTTTCCGTAGAATTTGATGACGTCACAATAAGTCTACCGTCCCAAATGGGAAGTAAGTCCGGTAGTCAAAATTGCCTAATAAAAGAAAACAAATTCGGATGTGAATTCATAACATAATTTATTTTCTTTACAGGACGCTTTATGCAAAGCAAGATGGAGGATACGAATATGTCATCAATTCTGAGAAATAATACAGTCGCCAATGAGACGAAAAACCAATCATCAACTTTAGACACGCCTATTTTTGATATAACCAGTAGCTACATACTTCGCTTCATCATTGACCTGATCCTTTTACCAATTATTATTATCGTAGGCATAATTGGGAACGTGTTAACCGTGAAGATATTCGGAAAGAAGAAACATAAACCTGCATCATCAATATTCATAATGAGTTTGGCAGTATCCGATACTATGTTACTGGTGTGTAAACTTATCTACACATGTTACACATTCTGCTTCATGTTTATTCCACATCTTGTGATCCGTATACCGATTCGAGCAGGATCCTGGCTCTGGCTTGCAGTTTTACCAGAACGTATGGGGAAATTACTGGTCATCAGAATAATGTCTGAGCGAGTGTTCGCTGTCTTTTTACCATTACGTCTGAAGCAAGTTTGGACCAAAGGGCGAACACACAAACTCATTGCTGCCATTGTTATCATAGTTTTGATTACAAGTCTACCGCCATATTTAGACATCCTCTATTTTGGCTTCGTTTATGATCCGAAGGGTTCCGTATTCGATTCATCGTTGCACGATAGTAAGATGTATCTGTTGACCGTAGCAGAATGGTCAGCAATGCTACAATTTATCAACAGAATAATTTTTGATCTGGTTTCACTAGTAATAATATTCATACTCTGTTTCACTGCGGTCCTAGGTGTGAGACGCATGGTGACATTTAATGGACTTTCTCTATCAGATTTTGAGGTTATCAGGCGACGAAAGAAGGAGAGGAAAATAACTATAACAATGCTGACAATGTCGTCCCTACTATTATTGCTGTGCAGTCCTTTGGATATCTTTGGTGTTTTGATCAGACTTGGCATAGTGGGTCTGTTTAACGATGTCTCTCTGGAAGTAACGAGTCTATTACACATGTTCCTACTTATGAACAGTATGGTTAACTTTATAGTGTATGGTGTCGTTAATAAGCAACTGCGCAGAGAATATATAAACAATCTGATGTGTTGCAGATGCCGTTGGAGAAAAGTTGTGAAAGCGTCAGATTATAGAATCAGAACTATCAGTCAAACAGCCAAGACATAACAGTCTGCCTACAATAATTGCTAGTCAGTAATACATGTCGGATACATATTTGTCTTCTAAAGCTTCTGTATGTTACTTCATTTATCTATATGTCTGCTTTGTGTATTTAGGATGGATATTGTTGTGTGTATTTTTCCCCTGATTTTCATTATTTGTTAAGAACATACAGAAAAGGGAGGTCCCCACGAGAACTAGGTTGCAGGACCCACAGCAAAACACGAAGTGGAAATTAAACACTTCAAACATCGGGTCGCGGGTTAATTGTATCAATAACACCACAGCAGGCATGGTTCATTATGGTCAATTTAAGATTATCTTTTCCATCTGAAGATACTTACTCGTGATTTAGGGAGATGCTCTTTTTCGTATCTAGAGACGAGCAGAAAGAGGCTGTGGAGAAATTGATTCGTCGATAAAAGCAATGTTAGGTATGTTAGGTTTGTTTAGCTTTGTGCGTATTGTGGCAGGACACAAAGAGAGAAAAATTGAGTTGGTGTCAGCCTGTAGTGATAAATGTCTCATCATATTTGGAGCGGAGTATTCTTGAATACGAAATCAAAAATATCAACAAAGGAAGGACCGCCGTCTCCGGTTCTGTTAAGTGTTGAACTGACCATTTTGAAGATATGGATAGATAATATATAAGCAGTAATAATAGCGTATTCGGAATAACACAAACAAAAAAGCCCACAAATCTGTGACTACAATACCAGCCAAAACATAGCAAAATAAATGATAATTAAAAAACAGTCCCCCGTGTTCGCTTAAAGAAATCCACAAATTGAGAGTGCAACCATGCCTACAGGAAAAATATCTTATTTTTAAAAAAATGTAGACAGCATGTTACCTGTACAGTCTAAGAACGCATTCTCTCACAAATTAATAACTATCAAGGTATTCCATTCTTCCTTATGAATTATACACAATACAAGCAGTACCAGTTCGCCACGCTCCTTTATCTAAGAACAAAAATTGAAATAATAGTTTCGAAATTTCCAAAATCATTGTAAACAAATTCACTTTAAAATGATTATATACCACGACAATAACCGATGATTTAAAAAATAATTAATGTTGATGAAGGTATAAAAATAACTAGACTCACTTTGCCGTATAACATAATACGAATATACTAATTCATACTAGTTCATATGCCAACTTATCAAAATACAAGAAAAAATTACTTCAGTCATGCAGCCTTTCATTGAGAATTATGTGCTCAGAAGTAATCTTTTTTGTTTTTGTAACGAAAGATATCTAAATAGGAAAGAAATGAAGTATATTTTGGTGATTCAATCTCAACGTCAACAAGGTAAGGCAAATCATTAGAATTTCATTGGAGCGGCTGCTAACCTCGGAATGAATAATATTCCGAAGTGAGACCAGGTGTCCGGGGAAATTCAGTGTCTCCTGTTTGCATGCAACAGAGCTTTTTATTGGAATAAGAAATGTGACGGACAGAATCTACGTGTACAGATTTGTGACAAATATGGATAATGACCATATCCCTGTGTATAGCACAAATTCGATAATTCAGAAAATCAGAAACCGAAGGCATACAAAATCAGGATAAAATAGGAACCAAAGAAAACAAACAAAAACCTCCACCACATGAAAAGAAGCGAACTCCCGACATGGGAGTGAGACCAGGTGACCAGGAAGAGTACGCATCTCCTGAGACACCCGCTGCTTCAATTCGGTAGAACTGTCACATCCGGTTACTTCCATTTCGGAAGACATAGAGTACAATCTTGGTTGGATGGTTCAAATGGCCTATGACAGAATATCATCCACCATTCTGGAGAGTGGGACATCATAGTGTATGACGAGTTCCCCATATCGACCGTAGATCTTCCTCAGGGACGATGTTAGTCGGTCACAAACATATCCCTGACTGAGAAGCTTATCTTAAAGACGCCTATCTCTCAGAACAAACCCCGTATATTTGGTACTTGCTCTGGCATAGCGTTTCAAGTGAGATATGAACACGCCATAAACAGGCGATGAAGGGATATTGCTACTCAGAAAAGGAAAGTTTGTAATGCTGAAATTGAAGTCGTCACGTTTGTCATAGAGTGAGGTGTTCATGTGACCATCAGTGCCGTACGACAACATTATGTCCAAATAGGATGCTGAATTATTTGTCTCTGTAGTTTCTTTGACTTCAAGCTCCGAATGATAGATACTGCTCAGGTAATCCGCGAATTTTGGATTATTGATGGACAACACATCGTCTATGTATCTGTAAGTGAAGTTAAAGTCAGAAGCTAAGTATCTTTTCCCTTCAGAGACCAAAGATTGAATGAATTCAGCTTCGTACGAGTAAAGGAAAATGTCGGCAAGGAGTGGGGCACAGTAGGTCCCCATTGGAATTCCGACAATTTGCTTGAAGACCTTTCCTCCAAAATTGAGTTTATACTTGTATGTATTCTTTTTCATATTTTGACCGGCTATTGCAGCAATCATCTAGAACGTCACTATAACGTTACAGTAAAAGGCACTTCCGGAATGAGCTTATCTTTCCCCGCAGGATGATACAACAATTTTCCTGCCACCTACATGTAATCATGCGGACAAATCAGTGAAGCGTAGCCTTGAATGCGTAGTAATTTTGGTAGCGTGTCTTTCTCAGACAAATCTTCAGTAGCGTGTCTTTTTAGACAAATCTTTGGTAGCGTGTCTTTCTTAGAGTAAGCTTGTCGTCCCATAGGACAAAGTCACTGTAAAGTATGAGTTCACATTCGTCCCAGACAAAAATTATCCAAGTGTTGTTGAAGTGAGACAATGTAATAATGGTGACATTTTATTTACACTATGTACAAAATCCGGAGTGAGAAAAGAAATCACATCACAACATGTCCCATAGCGTCACACTCTATCTAATCATCTACTTATAATTTTGGTATGCAGAATCGGGGGTCCTATTAATACCCTAAGACAAGGTTCACCCTATGTAACCATAGATCGTGGCCTCTGATTGGTCAGTTTGAAGGATCTGCCAATACATGCATAATTTATGAAGGATCGACATTTCTATGAATACTAATTAGTTCATGAAACAATGATGTAACTAAATTGATAAATAAAGCTATGAAAAGTACAAATATGGTAATTATTATGATCAAATAATATTATTATAGTTTAGATATTAAAGATAATTAATATAAACAAAGGTAAAGAAATAATTATGTAAAAACAACATACAAAAGAGATCGACCTCTGTATCTCGAATGTAAACGATGCATTTCAATACTTTTCTACATCAGTCTAAAGTGAGAGAAATATATTTCTTGACTGCTTTTCAAAGATTAATTGAGACACAGAACAAAGAATGTTCATCGTCCCTTCAGTTATATAGCTCAATCAATCGCTATCTTTGTCGTTTGTATTTCTGTATGGTTTGTCATACTTTTACTACACGTATGAATTTGGTATTCCTGTTGTCTCGTTTCTCTTTTCGTGGATCTACAACATCTTATTTGCTGAAAATATTCCCTGCGCAATGTCTTATCAGCTACTCCGTAAATGATGAAATTAACCATGCTATTAAGATGTAGAAGTAAATATGTTAGTCCGGTCACCTCAAGCGGAACATCAATACCGTTCATGACTTTAACGTATACCAGAATTCCCAAGATACTTAAGGGACTACACAACAGACAAAAGAGAAAAGACATTGTCAACATTGTTGTTGTTATTTTCTTCTCCTTCTTTTTCCGTTTTTGCATGACAACATTTGAAAATGACAAATCGTTGGAGGTCCTTTTAAGACCAACGCTTGTTATTATGCAAAGTACAAATATGATAATTAAAGTTGAAACGTCAAAAATGAGAGCATTCAGGAGGTGAAATGTCTCCATGAATGGCGATAAATTGTTAATATACAAGGCTCCTTCTTGAATAGTGGTATAGTCTTCTGAATGGTTCGTTTGATCCATAAAGAAAAATTTAAGAACGTCAACGTAAGGCGGTACACTGGTTAACAAAATTAGGACAGAAAAAGCAGCTGCAATTTTCCGCGACCTACCAATCGTCCATACTTGTTTCAGCCTCAGAGGAAAATAGACAGCATAAGTTCTTTCAGCCATAATTCCGATGGTGAGTAGTTTTCCCGTCCTCTCTGGAATGTCGGCGAGGTAGAACCACGACATTGAGCGAATCGGTATTTTCTGGATAACGTTTGGGAACAGTATAAATCCGATGATATATATTGTGTAAATGAATTTGATGATCAGCAATACCAAGTCGGCAACAGCTAAGCAAATGATGAAAAAGGCTGACGCTGATTTACTCTTCTTGGATTTGAAAATTTTAATTGTCAAAATATTGCCAAAAATTCCTATGGTAATAACAACTGGTGAAAGAATTAGATTAATGAAAAGACGAATCATGTCTCTTACAGACGATTCATTACGGTCAGTCAGCTCTTCCAAAGTATTAGTTGTTTCGATCATGGTTGTATCCTCGTGCGGGATTTCCCTCAACGCAAATATCGAGTCAGTTGTAGAATTCTCCATTTTCCTGCTAATAAGTGAGATACAAATACATATTTAATTAAGTTAACCGATGATTTATATGTTAACGTTCAATGAAATGGATATCATGGATCGAAGGAAATAATTTCAAATTCAAATCCAGCAACAAGCAAACAGATACTGGTAGAATGATAAATAGATCAGTACATTACATAAAAAATAAAATATTTTTAAACATGCAATCCAAAAAAAAAAATTCGAAAGAGTATACTTTTTAAAAGGATTATACATAAAGTGGTAGCTGATAAATTCCATACTCCTTGCCAAATGATGCCTTCTAAAATGCTAAAAATAATTGAACATTTATGTTAATGTTAATATACATTGTACCTATTAGAAACATTTGTAAATGAGATTGCATTAAAGTTAGATAATTAAAAGCAATTCTCTGTAAGAACCAAAGAATTTCAAGACATGTTGGCACGACATGTCATGGATTTTTGAGATTTTTGGTATGGAAGTTCAATATGAAGTACTAGTATGTAAATCAACCTCAGTTTTTTCAAGAAGGTTGCCGTTGCAATGGTAGCCGTGTCTGTAGTTTCAAAAATAGGGAAAATCTATAGGACGAGGCATATTTCTAGGCTTCGTTACCATGGAAACAGGAACTTAATCTGAAATTGCTTTGATTATTTTCTTTTAATCCTTATTATTATGCATATTTGTAAAGTTTTTTACATTAATCTCGGATGCCTTTTGTATACAAGATGAAAAATTGGGCCAAAAAATGGTATCAAAAAGCTCTGTTTTGGGCACTTAAAGACCCTTTTGTTGCATATTTTTACTGTTTTACAAGGTTGAAAATTTCATAAAAGCACAAATTTTTGAAGTCCAAATTCTAATTATCTAATTAGTATCATCTCTGAACTATACATTAATATGAAAAATTAGTTGGGCTAATTTGTCCTTTAATATGCAAAGCAGCATCAAATTTAGTTGCTATGGCAACAATCGGCTGAAAGGTTTCCATACGATAGATTTAAACACAACCTCTATTAAACTATCTACACATGATATTGGAACAGAAGTTCATGTATACATCTATCAGAGGGGTTTTAATATAAAAATAACATTGAAATTATTTCAAGGTCACCCACTGAATATCCAAGGTCATTAAACTTTAAGTGACCAGATTTGACGAAAAATCCTGATTTTTCATAAAATGAAGGTGCCAATATTTTAGAAACTATGAAATATTGAACTTAACAGTTATTTGCCATAAAATGATAAACGTATCACTAATTTCTTAGAACTATTGATAACGTTTCTTCACATCTTCGAATATCTAAATTCTTGGTGAGTATTTTGATAAAATAGGGACGAAATCTGTATTTTCTTGGGTTTTTTTTTTTCGGAAAAATATTTTCCCATTAAATTTCTCAAGTTCAATAATTTTTCTTTCCAATATTCATTTGCTTTCATAAAAGATATGACCTATGAAAATATTCAAATAAAAAATAATTCAAATCTTTAACAAAAAAATTATAAAATCAATATTTTATGCAACATTTGAGTCTCAAAGTATAAATGACCTTGAATATCAAGCCAATGACCTTGAACATTTTAATTGTTCTTATGTAAAAGATTTAAGTCATATCTATACATGCATTCATTTTGACAATCTTATGTAACTCTAAAGAGGAAATAAATCAATTTGAAAGAAAATATGAAACAAGCAATAAGGTCTAATGTTGCCATGGCAACGGTCTTTGGCGACAGAATTTAGGTAAAACTCTTAAAAGAAAGGAGGGGATCTCCAACAACACTAGGTTGCAGCACCCACAGCAAAATCCCAAAACACCCATGCAAAAAACACAGAACAGATACCCACAGAAAGAGACGCAAAAGGGACAAGGAACACCAACTCACAACATAGAAACATAAAAGACTACACATAAACCAACGAGACCAATGGGCAACCGGTGCCGACTTAGGACGGCCATCTGCCAAGTAAATAGCAGACGGTGTGGTTATCCTGGATTACGTGCGCAAAACCCTCTCACTTCTCCAGTTACCTAGAGGTCTCGAAGAACGTACAAATGTGGTGTAAAACGACCTCCTCACTGTAAGATGACGTCACACAAACAAGACCGCGAAACGCAGAGGCCCCAGAGACACAGATGAATATGTAAATGGATATAAAAAGAGGGCATGCGTAATACAGTCCGTGCTCTGCCGGCTGTAGCGAGCTCATGTATGTAATCACCCGAGGAGTCCGACTGACATTCAGAGAGGACAGGTGGTCGGGGCCCTGTCTTCTCTAAGTAGGTTTGGACAGGGCCCGTCATGGAGTCCCGTCGTCACAGTCAGTCAGAGTGCAAGTCTTAAGAATGCGCTCGTACAAGACTGTATATTGGTCAAGTACCAAGCTTAGTGTCCGTCTGGTGACATTAGGATCATATCCACGGTATAAAAGGCGTTTGATGACTCTGACGCATTTTCGATACATATGCTGTCTACCTTTGATCCTTCTTATTTTGTTAATTATGTCACCATAAAATGCAGGTTGTGAAATACCTAAAGTAATATACTCCGTTGCTTTTATGGGTCCGAATTTCAAAAGAAGTTGATCATAATTTTTGTAAAATTTCCAGAAAGTCTTTACTGGTTTGTGAAAGCGAAAACCTTGACCTAAAAGTTTCTTTGTAATTTGTAGATTTCTATTATGAAAATCCAAAACATCAGTACATGCTCTAGCATACCGGATGAGCTGTGAAATGTAGATACCGTATGACGGTAATCTAGGGACATCACCGTCAAGCCAGGGGAAATTTACTATGTTGAATCCAAAATCATCTCGTTTGTCATATACACTTGTATGAATTTCTCCATTGACAATTTTGATATTTAGGTCCAAAAATGGTGTTTCAGTGTCTGTAAAGTTTGCCTTGTTTAGAGTCAATTCTTGTGGATAAATAACATCTTTATACTTTTCAAAAACAGGATTATCGATAGTAAGAATATCATCCAGGTACCTAGAAGTACTAATAAAGCATTTCACATCATCATGTTTTCTTTGCTTTTGAAGATTTTGAATAAATTCCTTTTCATATGTGTATAAAAATAAATCTGCAACAAGAGGCGCACAATTTGTACCCATAGGAATCCCTACAACCTGCTTGTAGAGATTCTCACCAAATCTTACATAAATGTTGTCCAAGAGGAAGGACAAGGCACTACACAGGTCGCTACATGTCCATGATTTGTATGATTTGTATTCTGTAGCGGAAAAGAAACCCTTTGATTCAGATGTACAAATATAAATTTTCCCCTCTCGATTATAGCACCATTTAATGAGTTTGGACAATTGATCATTGATCTTGTCGTGAGGAAGCGTGGTGTACATATTTGAAAAATCGTATGAAGCAATCGTATTGGCTTGAAAATTTCTAGATTTTATCTTGTCAATCACATCCCCGGAATTTTTTATAGACCAAAATAAATTTACATCATTCCTGTTAAGAACAGTTTCACAATATTTTGCAACGTGTTCCTTTACCGCCGTGAGGGCTGACGTCAGATGTCTAGACAAACTTGTAGTTGAGCAGTTGCTAGAATTAGCAATGTATCTAAATTTGTAAGGAGATTTGTGCAGTTTTGGTATGCAGTATATTGTAGGAAGATCCAATTTAGAAATAGGGATGTTGAATGAAGAAATTTCACTGCTATGTTTGCTCAAAATGTTAGGGACACTTTCATTGCTTTTGATATAAGTATTTGTAGACGAAAGTTCCGAAACTAAAGTTGATATATAGTAAAGTTTTCATATGATTATGGTGTTGTTGGCTGCTTTATCTGCAGGAGCGAAGACAAATTTTTCATGTAAATTACGTAATTTGGATTTAAAATATCTTTCAGATCTAGAACTTGGATTTTCAAAAAGATGAGGATTTCTGTGGAAGTTGTCTATTCGAATGTCAGTAATGTCCAAAATGAGGTTTTTCCAGTCATTCAGAGAATGCGATTCGACTCCTTCCGATTTACACCATCGTTTGGTATAGTTATCTAAGGCTTCCTTTAGTACTTTGCGACATTTAATAAAATCTATCTTGGACGGGATTCTATACTTAGGTCCTCTCTATACTTAGGTCCTTCTATTCTATACTTAGGTCCTTCCTTTAAAATACCCACTCCAATTTTTCGTTCATTTTATTTGTCAATAAACATATATATCCTTTGATGAAAATCATTGGTCTCCTATTTGTGCCTTTTGTGATATTTAAAATTGAAAATGGCCAAAAACACACTAAATTGGCCCTTATTTCACCTCTATTTTTCGCTTCATTTTGACTTATTTTGGCTTCATACAATAAGCTTTCTGTGATAAATATTACATAATTAAGTGTACTGAGTAAGAATGGAAGTAAGGAAGAATAGATAATATAAAGATGAAGAAGCTGTTACAGTGGTATCCATGGCAAAAAAGTCTCTGGAGATGGCTTATTTCATTGTCTCAACAGTGCTATAAATAGAATGACCTCGTTAGCATGACAACCAGAGGTCACATTGGCCAAAAAGTGTCATTTTCATGGTCAATACTTAATATATACCAATTATACCGAAAATCATCAAAATCGATGACATGCCGTGCCGATCGATTTTGGTCCTTACAGAGAATTGCTATTAAAGAAAAGGGAGAAAAAAGGTGCAATGACGAAATGGCTCAAATAACTAATAATGTGATATAGCTAATTGCACAGTAAGCACAGCACAAATAACTTCACTGATGACGGTTAAGTACAGGAAACTGAACAATGACGAGGATGAGGTACCCAATACTTTCATGTTTGGTCCATGCTGCAAACTTATTTGTTCTTAAGTGAGGCTATTGAATTTGAATACATTGAATTTAATTGTGGTATTGAATGTCTATGGTTGATAGATCGACAGTTGACAATAATCATTATGGTAGAATTGAAGGTAGACAATTAATAGGCTGACATCAATTGAAATAAGGTGAAAATTAAAAAAGCTAAGGGTCTACAGTTAAAAATAATTGTAGTTTTCAAGGTCGACCGTTTGCAGGACAACAATTGACAATGATTGCAGTATTAAAGGTTGACGATTAACAGGTCGCCAGTTGACAGTGACTCAGTTAAGGTAAATATAGAAGGTCGACAGTTGACAACGATTGTACTATTTAAGGTCGACAGTTCACAGGTTAACAGTTGACAATTATTGTAGAACTGATGGTCGACGGTTAACAGGTTGACAGTGATTGAAGTAAGGTAAAAAAGAAAATAAAAGACAACGGTTGACAGAAGACAACAATTGCATTATCTAATATCGACGGTTTGCAGGTTGTCAGTATACAGTTGTTGACTGGGGTTGAGGTCGACAGCTAATTTGTTGGACCCTTGGATGAACTGTTGACCTCGGCTTACGCCCTCGGTCAGTTCATCCTCGGGTCCAACAAATTAGCTGTTGACCGAGACCCCTGTCAACAACAGTTTTGTTATATCTTTTTCGATCTAAAAAAGAATATTGAGACTCCATTCTACAATTGTTTTGTTATACTTCAGTCAATTCAGCATATTCAGCGATCAGCGACAGATTGAGATTAATGGAGCATAAATATTCTACTAGAATATTCTATATTTACATGACTAGTAGATTCCCCATGTTGAACGCCCATTAGGCAACTAAAATTATATTCCAATAACTTGGGTTGCTATGAAAACCGGAAGAACGTAAGGCAGCGTGAGAGGAGTATGCAAGATGAATCTACTGGATGTTAATTTCAATAAATTGATTCTTTCTACTCTCTATTTTTTCCTTTTTCTTTATCTCATCTCTTTAGAATGAAAGTGGAAATGGACGTATGAGGGAGCGTAAGTTGTGTGTGCGAGGTATGAGAGGGTGTGACAATAAAAATGTGCTCTGATGTCTGTCTTTGCTCTATTTAGGAAGTACACATACTAACAGCACACTGGCACCAATAACAATATCTAATCCTCATAATATGCATATTAATAGTTTACAATTTAATGAAATCCGTAAAAAGTACATATGGTTAAATGGCATATATGTATAATCTGTAATGAACGTAGTCCAATAAGCCCGTTCCTAGCTTCAATGTTTTTGTATCTTAAGAGCTAAGTGAGGAACTCTCATCAGCTCTGTATCTAATACTCCTCAAAGCTAGGTGAGGAATTCTCATCAGCTATATATTTCTCTTTTTCTATCCTTTTTTCTAAACGGGCAAAAGTATACAGATATTTATGTGTATTATGTATGTTTATTATCATAATCGTTTCTTTCAAGAAAGGTGTTTAATATTTCGACTGTAATAATTATGAATTAATATCCAATAAAGAATGGTGCTATGATGATGACAAATGGCCGTGATGAATTGTCCATATCTTCCACATACTGCACAATTTTTTCACAGCTGAACACTTACTAATCACTATGAGCCTTCTTAAGAAATAAATTGAATACATAAACAGATTAAAACACCATTTGTATTTAAAAACATATTGCTTAATTATTGAACCTCTATACATATTAATACCTAATATTCTAACTGGAAGTGGACATATGAGTAAGAGCCAAACGTCTGAGCACTAAAAAAAAAAAGAAAAAAAAAAAAACTCGGGTTGATATTGGCACGTTCAAGTTTTGCATGTAGGGAGAATTTACCAAAGTTACGATACATCTAACGCTGTTACAGGCAAAATGTGCGATGTTCATGCTAATAAAAATGAACAATAATTAGAATAAATGTAAATATAAGTAATGACTGTCTTACTTTTGGTGTTCATGGGTGTATAATTCTGGTTGGACACGTGCAAATTTTCCGAGAATCGCTCCGCGATTCACGGAATTTGCACGTGTCCAACCAGAATTATACACCCATGAACACCAAAAGTGAGACAGTCATTTCTTAAATTAAGTTCTTATTTCATTCTTAATGTTTTTACCTTCTCTGTCCTCCAATATTTTAGTTATGTCTTCCTCCGTCACACTCACAGGAGCAGTTCGCTACCATTTTGAAACGATGTAAACAGCTGATTAGGGAAGATAACTCTTATATTTGATCCTTTCTGTGCGTGTCTTTTTTGTGTTTTACAGTGGGTGTTTTGGGAGGTTGCTGTTGGTGTTCAACTAGGTGTTGTTGGAGATCCCCTCCTTTCTTCAAGGGGCCCCTCATGGGGAAAGTTCTTTTTTCAAATACAATAAATTACCGAAAATGATCAAATTTACATTATTCACCGTCTTTAACTGAAGAATAAATAAAATAACCGAAATAAACAAGAAGCTTGTTGTAATAACAACACTAAAATATCTTGCCGGTCAACAGTTAGTCACGTGACCGGTCCAACAGTCGATTTTAATAGTTCGTTTGGACCGGCTGTTTCTAACAGTCATTATGTTGGACATTTTTCTTGTAAAGACTATTAAGGGGAAAATATCTAAGGGTATAACAATGGACAATAATTGTAGTATTATTGTTTGACGGTTGTCATGTCGAATGTTTTCAATAATTGTAGTATTACGGGTAGACGGTTGTCAGGTTGATTGTTGACAAAAACTGTAGTATTATGGGTTGACAGTTGTCAGGTCGACTGTTGACCAAGATTGTAGTATGGAAGTTCGGAAATTAACAGGTTGACAGTTGACAGCTATTGAAACAAGGTGAAAAAGAAAAAAAGCCGAGTGTTGGAAGTTGACAATAATTGTAGTTTTTAAGGTCGACTGTTTGCAGAACGACAGTTGACAATGATTGCAGTATTGACAGATTACCAGTTGACATTGATTGAAGTAAGGTTAATATCGAAGGTCAACTGAGACATCAAAGAAAATTAAATTCGCTTGGTAGCCCTTTCTACAATATAACATTTACATTTTTACACTCAATACTTTGTATTAGAAAATAATCTATACAGCTCCTTGTTCATTCCGGTGTTCGCAACAGTTTCGATGGGAATTCTCACGGTTTTGTTTTGCCTTCTCGACTTTGAGACTGAATAACGGTTAGGTTCTTCTTTGATGTTTATTTGTATCAAGTCAGTTTGTTTAAAGATATTTTTACTTTGTGTTTTACTATCCCCAAAACAACGAACTATCTCCTTTCATGACGAACAATTGAGCGAAATTTGCAACGGAATTCTTTATGTAGCCATGTTTTAAGACATTAATAATACGGAAGTGTTCTAACTCTATACCTTCTCGAAGAAAATTCCAAACCAATTTCCATGCACCAGACACGTGTTTCAAATATCAAATTCTCATCAGTGATGCTTCCAGCGGAGACACCAACGGAGCGCCCCCTTAAATTTTTTGAATTTAGATTTGTACATTTACATTACAGAGAGTGCGCGGCTCCAATATTCCTGTAGGGTCGATTCAGTAGCATATCCAAATAAAATTTATGTTCAAAATAGCATTGGAAGCAAGTAACAAATAACTATA
This sequence comes from Pinctada fucata, assembly GCA_028142955.1. Taxonomy (NCBI): domain Eukaryota; kingdom Metazoa; phylum Mollusca; class Bivalvia; order Pterioida; family Pteriidae; genus Pinctada; species Pinctada fucata. The sequence goes on from AP027114.1 coordinate 39,608,900, forward strand.
CAGATTTTATTCTGAGAGCTAGGCGTTTTTCATATAAAATTCTCAGTCAGGGATACGTTTGTGATAGTCACTGAGGTAGTTCATCGGTCGATATGGAGAACTCGTCAAACACTATGATTTCCCACTTTCCAGAATGGTGGATGATATTCTGTCATAGACCATTTGTATCGTCCATCCAAAGATTATACTTTGTATCTACCAAAATGGAAGTAACCGGATGTGACAATTCTACCGCATTGAACCGACGGGTGTTGCATGCAAGCAGGAGATGCTGACTCTTCCTTGACACCTGGTCTCACTCCTATATTGGGAATTCGCTTCTTTTCATGTGGCGGAGGTTTTTTGTTTGTTTGCTTTGATTCCTGTTTTATCCTTATTTTTCGGTAAATTTTTGACATGATAATTTTCATGCTTTTTGGCCATACTACATTGTTTAGCTTTATGATCACTGAGGAGGGTTAAGTACCCAAAACTTGCATGTCTTGTCCATGCTGTTAATTCATCTGTTTTTAAATTATGCTATTGAATTTGAAGACGTTTAACATATGTATGCCTTCGGTTAATGATTTTCTGAATCATCGATTTTCTTCAAACGCATTTGAAAATGTCTGTTTACAAAACTGTCTCAAATTTCTAAAACCTGGGTCCTGTAGCATCATATCTCAGCCATCTTGCTAAGTCTTTCGGTATACTTTGAATGAATTTTCACAGATTTTGGCAATATTACATTGTTTAGATTGAGGATCACCGACGAGGGTTAAATACCCGAAACGTGCATGTCTGGTCCATCTTGCAAATTTATCTGCTCTGAAATGATGCTAATGAATTTGAAGACGTTAAACATTATATTTCATAACCTTGTTTTTATTTTGTATGATTAAAAACAATATGAATAGAAATGTTTACTGTGCTCATGGACCAAAGGGATGTGTGTTCAAGTCGTGCATGTCTGGTCCATGCTGTAAATTTATCTGCTCTAAAATGATGCTAATGGATTTGAAGACGTTTAACATTTGTGCTGTATGAAGGGATATAGTCATTATCCATATTTGTCAATTTAACCTAATTGGACAACACCGGATTGGACACGTCTCTATTTTGCATCCGCAGTCAGATAACGCAAACTCTTCCCGGTCACCTGGACTTGCCTCCATCAATGTGAGCTGAACTTGCTTGGGATCTTTATATATTTTGAAAATTCAACAGCAACAAAATTAACTTATCTTATAATCACTCTTTATTATAAAATTATTTCTCTTACCTTCCACAATGCATGAACATATAGCTCTCTAAGTTCAAACGAGGTATCCTCCCTTGAAGGTGAACAATGACTAAAATATCATTCTTGATCGACTTCACTTTAAATATTCATGTGACGTATACTTTCTGACGGGAAGTATAAGAATTAAGGATGATGATTATGCAAATTATGCTCGATGCAAATGTCCGAGAGCTCTATTATACTTTCAAAGCAGTTACAAGGTTTCTTTGAGGGTTTATTTTCGCATCGTACATTCGCCTCTGTGTGTTTATATTATCAAACGGGAGAGAGGAGAAGGTTTAAAACATCGTGTAAAATTAAGTACAGATGACGGACAAAGCCAGAAAGCTGTTTTTGAGATAAAAAATTTGATTGTCTTAACTAAACTTAATTGATGAGTTGATCATTTATCCAAAAGCTTCATTATCTTGCAAATAAATCTGTCTCCTATAGTACAGTCAAACCTGTCTTAAAGTGACCCTCCTTTTAGCGACTTCCTGCTTTATGCGACTTTTTTTTATTCCTCCCGAGCAATTTTCCTATCAAATAAACCTGTGTATAGCGACAACCTGTCTAACGCGACAACGACCGTGATTTTTCTGTACCGTACCCACTTCCGAACCTGTATATTTCGACTTTTAGTGTTGTAGAGGACGCAAACTTCATAATATTTTACATTAAATCTCTTGATCAGTGTCTTTCATAATTAAATCTTCTGTGATAGATAAAATCTATGTGATTTTACATGTGCAATACGATTTATCAATAAATACACAAATTGATATATGCAGTGATTCATTTTATGGTATTGCTCTTATACTACGAAAATTTTGTTGGTTAAAGTAAGATACGCTTGAACCTGTATTCAGTGACCACCTGTCTTCTGTGACCTATTTTCTGTCGGCCCTTGCAAAGTCACAGAAGACAGGTTTGACTGTATCTTAAACGTCTTCAAAATGAATAGCATCATTTAAGAACAATTAAATTGGCAGCATGGACCAGACATGCACGTTTCGGGTACTTAACTCTCGTCAGTGATCCTCAAATCTAAACAATGTAATATGCCAAAGAAGTATGAAAGTTACTATGTCGAAAAAGCGTACCGAAAGACGTAGCACGACGGGTGGGAAATGATGCTGCAGGACCCACTTTTTAGACATTTCAAGAAATTTTGATAACAGAAATTTTAGAATGCGTTGAAGAAACGATCAACCGATATTGATCGACATTGGCTACATGTGATCTCGGGGACTCCTGGTCTACCAGCAGTGACACTCACCAAGTGGCATAAATGTTAAACGTCTTCAAATTGTTAAACGTCTTCAAATTTCATCGAAGCATGAGTTATGTTACCTCAATAAAAATAATTATCTAATAACATTGGCACATGCATGTATCGAATATTTTATGCTGAATATCTACATTATCAATTCTAGAACTTGAATCTGATTAAAATCTGATTAAAATAAATTTGACTCAAAAAGTTATTGAAAGAAAAGCATTTTTAGTTATTTTTTTCACATTTTATTGGAGTACTATGGTAAAAAACGTTTATTAAGCAGCTTTCTTGACATAAAATAATCAGAGTACCAAACAGTCATATTCAGAACATCAACCTGATCAATGAAACTTCAAGTAAAATTGGTTCAGAGATTATCCCCCCTATTTTTCATTTTTTTATCAGGAAAAATTGAAAGGTTGTGCGCAGGTAATCTGGATAATCACACGATTTGCTACTGTCATGACCGATTGCCGTCTTACGTCAGCACTGATTGCCCATTGGTCTCGTTGGTTTATATGTAGTCTTTTGTGTTTAATGGTTTTGCTTGTCTATACCCCATGTTTTAACATACTAGGGTGTTGTGGTATTTTGCCGTTTGTGCTGCAACGGAGAGTTGTTGGCGATCCTCTCTTTACTTGTTTTCTTCACCGTCCCATACACTTTAAGAAAAATTATTTAATTAAGGGCGTAGGGAAGTAGATTCTGACGGGAAAAGGTAGCTACATAGCTTCGATTTTAACTTCACATACAGATAAATGGACGATGCGTTGTCCGCCAATCATCAAAAAGTCGCTGATTACCTTAGCAGAATCTCCCCTTCGGAGCTTGAAGTCAATGAAACTAATAATTGGGCATCCTATTTGGACATAATGCTGTCCTACGACAGCGATGGTTACATGAACACCTCATTCCATGACAAACGTGACGACTTCAATTCCAGCATCTTAAACTTTCCTTTTCTTAGTAGCAATATCCCCTCAACACCTGCTTATGGCGTGTTCATATCTCAATTGATAAGTTATGCCAGAACAAGTACCAAATATACGGATTTTGTTTTGAGAGCTGGGCGTCTTTCAGATAAGCTTCTCAGTCGACGTTTGTGACAGACTTACATCGTCACCATATACTATAACCCTGTCGTCTGCGTCTGCGTCAGCCAGCGTGCGCGTCGGTGTCCGCAATAGTATGTTAAGAAGTTTTATTCCTTTATTTTAAGTGCAAGGAAGGCAAAACTTTCGCAGATCATGCGTCTTTATGAGTAGATCACAAATGTACGTTCAAATGTAGGTCATAACCTATATTTCCCGCTTAAGTGCACATGTTAGGAAATTTTGGGAATCATTCTTTATCTTAAGTACTAGGAAGGCCAACATTGCACATGCACAGACGATGGGTCTGTATAAGTAGATCACAAATCTAAATTTAAATGTAGGTCATGATCTATTTTTTTCCGCTTAGGTGCACGTGTTTGGAAGATTTAGGTATCAATATTAAGAAGTTTTATTTCTGTATTGTAAGTGCAAGGAAGGCCAAACTGGCAGAGATGATGCGTCGTTATGCGTAGATCATTTTTTATATTCAAATGTAAGCCATGACCTATATTTTCTGTCTGAGGGCACATGTAAGGAAGATTATAGTCTAGTTCCCTTTTCTGTTTCGTTTACTTGTAAGCATTTTCGTAGGTCCCAAATAGGACAGATTCTAAAATTAAAAACTGTAATCTTTGACTTCTCCCTTTTTTCTTCCAAAATAAATTGCTTCCATGAGGTGAGCATTGTAATCTTTGATTACACCATTTTTTCAGCTAAGCTGAGCCGAAGGCTCGAGGAGAGCCATTGTCATACCGGTTTGTCCGTCGTCCATCTGTTAACCTTTTCACATTTTCGACTTCTCCTAAGCCGCTTGGAGGATTTTGTCGAAACTTGGTATGCAAGTACTTAAGGTCCTCTACCAAGTTTGGTCATTCCGGCCAGATACCAGATCCAAGGCGTACCCTCTTTAAAACTCTTCTTCTCCAATACCACGGCATGGATTGAAAAAGTAATGGTATCTGAATAATCAAGAAGGATGTATTATATTATTCAAGTTTGTTCATTTCGTTAAAATCCGATATCTAATTTTTGACGCGTTTTGACGTCTTTTTCGACTTATTATTTTAATGCGAAAATCGATTTGCTTTCATTCTTTTCTCTCTTGGCTAAATGTGCTACTCCAATTAAGTTCAATTTCATTTTAGCCAGGATAAACAAGAGGATTGCTTATGTGAACGAAGTTTGCTGAAAAGTTTTTTTTTATGTTTGTTTTATTATTTTTACTGCAAAAAGGGAAAGGGTGATTGTCATTTTAAACATTTCAACTGCTCATATACTTACTGATATTCATACTGTAGTAAGAAATGAAACTGTGAAAGAATTTTGTCAAAATATCCACTTTTGGATTTTTAAGGAACAGGTGTGTTTTCCAAGCTCAATAGATAAGGGCAGTGGTTAAAACCCCGGCGGGACCCCCAAGTATTTTCAGTTTTCTTCTAATTTTCTTTTTACATTTATTGAAATGTAACTGTGAAAGAATTTTGTTAAAATAAACACTTTTAGATTTTTAATGAATTTTGAGTTGGCAAAGCCACATATGCATGGACCGAACAATGCAGAACTAAGAAATAGTACCATTATTATTTGGACAAAAACTTTTTAAATGACACAAGTTTAACTGTAAGATGTAAATGTTGAGTTCAATGCAAATACTTGATTGAAAAAAAATATTGGTTATAGAGCTATTTGTAATGAAACAAAGGAGGGGATCAACAACACCAGGTTGCAGAACCCACAGCAAAACCCCAAAACATCCAATGCAGAAACACAGAGCAGACAAGCACAGAAATAGACACAAACACAAAAGGGACAAGGAACGTCAACGCACAACACAGAAACATCAAACACAAAGGACTACACATAAACAAACGAAACCAATGGGCAACAGGTGCCGACTGAGGACGACCATTTGCCACAGAAATAGCAGAGGGTGTGGTTATCCTGGATAACGTGCGCACATGAAGATCCTGAATATGGTTCTAGTAGTGCGTAGGAATTCAACCCTAAAGTGGTCCAAACTTGAAAGTATGAAGGTAGTAATTATTTACTCCGTCTATTTCCCATACTGTTGTATAGGAAGGGGTATCCCCATTTGGCCTCCATAACTCTAATCATTATAACAGAGATTGATAAATTATCGTACTTTCGATAAAAATATTCGGGGTTATCGTTGTTTTTCCCTTAAATTTTGATTATAAATGGGGAGATAAAGTGTCAAACAGTAGGTATTCAACACCGTCCGATATACTCGTATATGTAAAAAGTGGGATAATGGGCAAGTGAACTTGGATTAAATGACGTGCAATAAATGTACATGCGTCCCTGCTTAACCATGTATTATTCCAACAAATCACTTTGTCGCGCGTTATTACTGTATAATAAATGTGTATGGTTCATAACTTAATGTTCATTTGTCGTAACAATGCTTATGTAGTTCTATTGTGTATTATCAGATCATCTTCAAGTTTTAATTGCTTGACCAAAGGTCATAAAAATCAAATCATTTGTGACCCATTTTTCTCCCACTGTGGACTGGGATATCCATAGAAAAACTGCGAAAAGATATCCTTGTATTTCCCCATAGTCTTACCGAACGATAACATTTTCTCCAACTGTAGTCTACCATCCTTGACAAACTTTTTCTTCAGAACTGAAGTACATACAGAAAAGTCGAAAGCGTCAAGATGATCTAGAGCAAAATGTCTTAAGAAACGTTGTTATTTTTGGTTCCATTCGGAAGCCAAATTCTTGTCGCGTTTCGGCGTCTTTTCGGACTTTGTGAACAGTGCTTTCTTTAAATTACTCAATAAATGTATGATCTTCTGCATTCATCAATTGCATATTTGTTACACTTAAGTTACTTAATGCTTTGATATACATTATATTTTATAACCTTGTTTTAATTTTTTTATGATTTAAATAAAAATTAAATAGAAATGATTACTGTGCTCATGGAACCAAGGGTTTTGGGTTCAAGTCCCGGCACTGGCATCCAATTTTTTTTCTTACGTATAAAGTAATATACTATTTCATACTAGAGCGTTACCAATAACAAATGGTTGTCACCCTACGTACTTCGTACATACGAAACCAGACGAAAAGTTAAAAACTTCAGGAATCGATTTTAAGTAAATAATTGCCTAGATTATCAAATATTCTGTTTAGCATGTTTTAAATGTAAAAATTATGAGACTTAGATGTCTCATGTTTACTGAAATTAAAAATGAATGATATATTTTTGAAATCGATTGATACATTTTCTGATTATTTCTATCATGATGTATACTGTTCCCAGTATGAGCGAGTTGCGTTGGGTTTCGCATGAACGAATTTCGTCGCGGACCAACCGTTTGTTATTGGTAAAGCTCTACATTGTTTAGACCTGAGGATTACTGACCAGGGTTAAGTACCCGAAACGTGCATGTCTGGTCCATGCTGCCAATTTATTTGTTCTGAAATGATGCTATTCAATTTGAAGACGTTTAACTCTACTAGTTCATACGCTAACTTAAAATACAAAAACAGATTTCTTCAGTCAGCCTTTTATTGAGCACACTAAAAAAAAGAATCCAAATGGTGAGTTTTTGAAGAGCTAAATTTTAAACATGGTTTTAATAATGTCGAAGGGTTCCAACTCTCTACCTTCTTGAAGAAAATTCCAAATCAATTTACATGCACCAGACACGTGTTTCGAATATCAAATTCTCATCAGTGATGCTTTCGGCGGCGCCACCATAAACAGTTTCGGTAGCGCCCTCTTTAATTCTTTGAATAAACTTCAGAGAAATATCAGTTATTCATTCTCAATGTCGAAAAGGTGATAAAAAAGAACTTCCATTAGAACGGTTGCTAGCCTCGAAATGAATAACATTCCGAAGTAAGACCAGGTGTCCGGGGAAAGTCAGCGTCTCCTGTTTGCATGAAACAATGCTTTTTCTTGGAATAAGCATTTGTGACGGACAGAATCTACGCGTACAGATTGTTGCTCGTAGAAACATATCATCTATGATAACCATAAACCTTCTTCTATCGCGTTAAAAGACATTTCTGATTTATCAACATGTTGATCGTCTGTCTCTTGAACTCAATCGAAAAATTCTGTTATCAATATTTCTTGAAATTTCAAAAACGTGGGTCCTGTAGCATCATATCCCTATCATCCTGCTAAATCTTACGGTACACTATTGGACATAACAATTTTCACACTCTTTGGCCATATCACATTTCTTAGATTGGGGATTACTAACGAGGGTTAAGTATCCGAAATGTGCATGTCTGGTCCATGCTGCAAATTTACCTGTTCTTAAATGATGCAGTTCAATTTGAAGACGTTTAACATGATATTCCTTTGAGGATATATACTTCAACAATATAGATAAAAAAAATCTTTACCCAACAAGCACAGAACACTTATTCTGATAATGAAGTACAAGTGGAAGATTAAAAAGAAGTGTATTGAAAATTAAAGGGGACAATCTACAACAACTAAATAAAAAGTTAAATTTCACTTCTTCCATCTGCCGTTTCCTCAATCCGGATTACTTCACCATCCCTTGTATGTATCGGCGCTGTATATATTTTTCTTTCGTCTTGGCCACCAAGGCGCATCTCATTTCGCTAGGCGCTTCATTAAAAATTGAGATTAAAACGTAGTGGAGAGAACTTATGACGTTGTGATTCAAGACGTTTTTCTTCCTCAGTTTTTGTATTGTCATTTTTACTTCATAATATCGAAAGGTTCCAACCCTATACCTTCTTGGAGAAAATTCCAAACCAATTTCCATGCACCAGACACGTGTTTCGAATATTAAATTCATGTATTGTGTGCCTTTTCTCAATATGGATGTTTCTATGTCTTGGTGTTTGATTTTTATTAGAAAATTGCTAGTGTCTCCACTTTTGTCAGTGTATTCTCGTCATGGATATATATAATCTCACACCAGGAAAATGTGAGACTTCTCAGTCTTCATAGGGAGAAATATAATTCTTATATTATCCACTGCTCTTCAAATATAAATTGAAAGACAGAAAAAATGATTTTCATCAACCTCTTCCGCTGTATAGCTCAATCCATTGTTCTCTTTAATTCATGATATGTATGTCTGTATGATTTGTCATACTTTTACTAAAACTATTTATTTCGTATTCCTGTTGCCTCGATTCTCTTTTTATGGATTTACAGCATCTCATTTGATGAAAATATTCCCTGCGCAATGTCTTATCAGCTACTCCGTAAATGATGAAATTAACCATGCTGTTCAGATGTAAAAGTAAATATGTTAGTCCGGTCACCTCAAGCGGAACATCGAAACTGTTTATTGCCTTCACGTAAACGAGAATTCCAAAAATACTTAATGGACTACACAAAAGACAAAAGAGAAAAGACATTGTCAGCATTGTTATTGTTATTTTCTTCTCCCTCTTTTTCCGTTTTTGCATGAAAACATTGGAGAATGACAAACCGTTGGAGGTCCTTTTTAGACCAACACTTGTTATTATGCAAAGTACAAATATGATAATTAAAGTTGAAACGTCGAAAATGAGAGCATTCAGGAGGTGAAATGTCTCCATGAACGGCGATAAATTGTTAATATACAAGGCTCCTTCTTGAATAGTTGTATAGTCTTCTGAATGGTTCGTTTGATCCATAAGGAAAAACTTAAGAACGTCAACATAAGGCGGTACACTGGTTAATAAAATTAGGACAGAAAAAGCAACTGCAATTTTCCGTGACCTTCCAATCGTCCATACTTGTTTCAGCCTCAGAGGGAAATAGACAGCATAAATTCTTTCTGCCATAATTCCGATGGTGAGTAGTTTTCCCGTCCTCTCTGGAATGTCGGCGAGGTAGAACCACGACATTGACCGAATCGGTATCTTCTGGATAACTTTTGGAAACAGTATAAATCCGATGATATATATTGTGTAAATGAATTTGATGATCAGCAATACCAAGTCGGCAACAGCTAAGCAAATGATGAAAAAGGTTGACGCTGATTTACTCTTCTTGGATTTGAAGATTTTAATCGTCAATATATTGCCAATGATTCTTATGGTAATAACAGCTGGTGACAGAATCAGATTAATGAAAAGACGAAATATGTCTCTTACAGACGATTCATTACGGTCAGTCAGCTTTTCCAAAGTATTAGTTGTTTTCATCATGGTTGTATCTTCGTGTGGGATTTCCCTCAACGCAAACATTGGATCTGTTGTAGCATTCTCCATTTTTCCTGCAAAGAAGTGTTTGTTAGTCAATCAATAAATGGAATAAATGAAACCGAATTGTTCAATATAAAATCTATGTTTGAATATATTGTCTGTGTTTCTTTCTCTTTTGCAAGTGTTACTGTATGTGTATTCAATTAAGCAGGATATATAATTTAGCAAATTAAGCATTTTTGAGAGTTTGGTAATTCTTTAAGCACATGTAAGAATTCTACAATTTACAAATACACTCCGAACATAAAATTTTACGGGAAATGTTTAAAGTGTGCAATGACTAATATGGAAAATGACCACATCCCCAGTATACCGTACAAAATCGATAATTCAGAAAATCACAGGTATACAAATTCAGGATAAACAGGAACCAAACAAATAAACAAAAACCTCCACCACATGAATAGAAACGAACTCAAAGTATGGGAGTGAGACCAGGTGCCCAGGAAGAGTCAGTATCTCCTGTTTGTATGCAACACCCATCGCTTCAATTCGGTAGAATTGTCATATCCGGTTACTTCCATTTCGGAAGATACAAGTACATTCAGTGATTGGATGCTTCAAGTGTAAGACATAATATCATCCACCATTCTGGACAGTGGTTCCTCAAAGTGTATGATGAGTTCCCCTTATCGACCTTAGAACTTCCTCAGTGACGATGTCAGTCGGTTACATTTGTATCCCTGACTGAGACGCTTATCTGAGAGACGCCTAACTCTCAGAACAAAATCTGTATATTTGTTTCTTGCTCTAGCGTATCAATTGAGATATTAACATGCCATAAACAAGCGATGAAGGGATATTACTACTCAGAAAGGGAAAGTTTGTGATGCTGAAATTGGAATCGTCTCGTTTGTCATCGAGGGATGTGTTCATGTGACCATCAGTGTGGTAGCACAACGTATATGTTCAAAAAGGATGCTGATTGTTTAGATTAAGGATAGCTGACGAAGGTTAAGTACCCGAAACGTGCATGTCTGGTCCATGATGCAAATTCGTCTGTTCTTAATGATGCGATTGAATTTGAAGACATTTAACATCTGGAGGAATATTTCAATCTACTGTTACCACTTTCGACAAAAAACAACGAGAGATTACTAAACTTTCATTTCATTTAACATGTATTCGGTATTGACTATCCTAATATGAATGCTTTCTCACACCAGTAGTTTCAACTCAGATAGACTGTACTAAGGTAATCAGCATATTCAATACAATGCTGAATTGTATATGTGATTGCTAGATTTTTCCTTTCACTTTCTTCTTTCCAAATAAATGGGTTTCCCATGGATAAAGAAAAATATCAGCAAGAAGTGAAGCACTGATTTATCTTCTTATGATTTTTTGCAGGTACGTTGCGCTGTTGTCAATGTAATGAAAATATGGATAATGACCATATAGTCTGAGCTCGCTTGAGATCTTGAAATATTTTGAAAATTCAATAGGAACAAAATTAATTTCATAAAGCAACAAAAATAACTCATTTTATAATCAGTCCTTCCTTATCATCAGCTATGCGTTATAAAGGTTTTTCTCTTACTTTAAACAATGTATGAACCTATTGCTCTCTATGTTCAAACGAGGTTTCCTCCCTTAAAGGTGAATAATGACGAAAATTATCTTTCATCGAATTCGCTTTAAACATTTATGTGACATCTTATTTCGCTTTAAGACGATAATAATTAGAATATAATGCAAGGGTAAATGCTTTAAATAAGAATGTTCCTAGTATCATTATGCTAATGCCTTGCAGCTCTATTATGCTCGCTAACCAGTGACGTGGTTTCTTCGTGTATTTGTTTGCATAGTACTTTCTCTTCTGTGCTTTTATATCATCAAACGGGAGAGAGGAGAAGGTAAAAAGATATGTAATTCATTTTAAATTGAAAACAGTTTACTGAAGAATCAAAGAGCTGTTGTTGTTGAGATGAAGGATTTAATCATCTTAATTGATGAGTTGATCATTCATTTTGAATTCAAGACTTCATTATATTGTTAGAAATTCAGTCTCCTGTAGTATTTGATCAAAGCATAATTTGTATTACCTTAATTATCTAATAACATTCATTTGATATAATGTATGTATAGAAAACCGGAATATCAACATAATTGATTCATTCTAGAACTTAAATCTGATAGAAAATAAGTGAGACAAATAAATTATAAAAAGAGAAGTATTTGTAATATTTATGAGTTTAAAACAAAGGAGGGGATCTCCAACAACACCAGGTTGCAGCATCCACAGCAAAACCCCAAAACACCCAATGCAAAAACACAAAGCAGACAAGCACAGAAAGTGACGCGTAAGGGACAAGGAACATCAACGCACAACACAGAAACATCAAACACAAAGGACTACACATAAACCAACGAGACCAATGGGCAACCGGTGCCGACTTAGGACGAGTGATTTTGTTTTCTTCAAATCTTGAAGTACTAAAGAAAAGAAGTTTATCAACTCGGCTGTATGAGAGCAGTTTTCTGGACATGAAATAGTCGATCTGTACAGAATAATGAATCATCAACCATGAAACTTCAAACAGGGGACGCTTTCTTCTCCCGGGCACCTGGTCCCAAGTCTTCTAGCTTGCTAGGGGGTCCGTCGATGCTCAATTTGTGCTCTGTTGTAGGTGCTGTTGAGATTTTCGTCAGGATCTTCTTTATCTCATATCTACTTAAATTGTTTCAAAGACTAGCGCTTCTATTTTGCAATCTTCTTTTTACAATTTGTAAACGATTATTATGCGTAATTTCTTACGAAAAGCGAAAATACGGAATCTTATTTTATACGTGATGATGATGCAAAGTGGAAAGGATAAATATCCATAACATGACATTGTATTTGGGTCACGTATACGAAGAAAGAAACATACCGACGGTAACGCGAATAGAACGTCTTCAAATTTGAAACATCATTTTACAGCAGATAAATTTGCGGCATGGACCAGAACTACAAAGGATATCCAATTCACTAGAACATTGAAGTTTTGAACCCTCCAATCGTCCATTTTGGATTGAATTTAACTTGTAGAACTCAAACTGTATTTTTCTAGAATTTTTTTTTGTAGATTTTCATATACATATAGTGTACACACAACATATTCATTCAAACGCTTCCATACATCATACATTCCACACCTGCTTTCACACAACATACATCATGTATATAATAAGTGATATAATAATGAAGAAAATGTCATTGCATGTATGAGTATATGGTTTATGTTTTATATATAACTGAGAAAATTTTATATGAAATGCATGTATTTATGAAATTATCAAATTGTATCAAATTAGAAAGTCTAGCTGCTACAATATACGTAAAAGTAGTGCAACAGTAAATATTGTTTTAAGTAAATTATGTTAGTAAATATATAATATTCTTTAGAAAGGAATTATAGGGAACATTTATAAAATAGAAATAATCATTGAACAGAAGGTTCGTCATTTTCACTCAAAAAAAGTCACTTCTTGTTAAATAAGTGAATCTTACAATTTTTTTTTTGGCAATGTACTTTTCTAAATTTCTTATGTTTCTAATCTTAGCAAGTAAGTATGAGTAACAAGGAAGCATAGAGTTTAGTTTACAAGAGTAAATGTATCGTTTACTAATCAATATAATATGATTCTCTAATATTGTTCCAGATTTACTGCCCAGCATAATATCAATTTTATCAAAATTAATAGTACGTACCAAATTATTTTATAACCACTGATGAATTTCATTCCATAAATTTCTAACGTGCACACAATCATAAAATAGATGTGTGAAAGTATCTTCTTCAACAGCACAGAATGAACATAAATTGGTTTCACTTATATTGAGTCTGAATAAAAATGTATTTGTAGAAAGTATTCGATTTAAAATTCTATTCTGAAAATAAATTAGAGAGGTGTCGGAGGAGCATATTTTGGGAAGAAGATAATAATGATTGTATTCCTCATTCATATTTCCAAGTTCATGTTTCCATTTCATTATTCTTGTATCAGGGGATTGGAAGACTTTATTTCTTAAAATTTCATAAACAAATTTTATACATTTATTAGTGATTAATTTTATAAGTAATTCGTCGTCCTCACATACATCTAATAAACTATTAATAACTTTAAATTCCTTAATTCGTTTTTTCCAATCCATTGGTATTTTTTCTATAATTTGATAATATTTTAAGAAATTATTACATCCACTTATATTTTGTATTTCTTCAAATTGTTTGAAATGTCCATGTTGATTTATTAAATCATTTACACAATTGATACCCTGTAGGCACCATTTCGTATAAAAAGAATATTCATATATATTACAGAAATTACGTATGTCTTCCTGTAAAAATTCAGATGTGGTCAAATTATCTTTCTTCAGTAACATAATAGCACTTATCACATCTTTCCAAAATTCGTTTGAAATAATTTTCCTAAGTTCCCAAAGTTTATGTTTATTTAGCCCCCATACACCTTCTGTGTCTTCCCTTATATTAAAAATATAAGACAAGAGTTTTTGCCAAGAACCTTTTGGATTGTTGTAAATTCGTTTTATCCATTTGATCTTTATATAACTGATGAATGATGGTATGTGCACCATATTTAACCCTCCTTTTTCATATGAGCCTATTATGGTTGATCTTTTAATCTTATCTGGCTTATAATTCCAAATGAATCTGAAGAAAATAAGTGAGAGACCTCATTTCTTGTTTTCTTTGCAATCTTAAATACACATTTTGCACTTATTTTACACTTATTGGAGAAGGGATATATTTTGTCCATAGTTTCAAAATGGATATATGTGAAAATTTGAAATTTGAATAGTTGGTGATTGACTTAGCTAGCTTTAGACATAACCAAACCATTTGCTATTTACTTTACAGATGGCCCTCCTAAGTCGGCATCTGTTGCCACTTGGCCTCTGTTATCAAACTTTCTTGAAATTTCTGAAACGTGGGTCCTGTTACATCATACCCTATCCATCCTGCAACGTCTTTCGGTACATTTTGGACATAATATCTCACACTATTTGGCCATATTACATTGCTTAGATTGGGGATCACTGACGAGGGTTAAGAACCCGAAACGTGCATGCCAGGTCCATGCTGTAAGCTTCTGTTCTTAAACGATGCTATCCAGGTGAAGACGTTTAATATCAACAGCTCCATAGTAAAGTTCTACATTGAAATCCAAAACTTTAGTACCTGCTACAGCGTGCAAATGATATATGTTAATACAAAATATATCATTTCACTATCCCAAGTACTACGTAACACTACATGTTTGATAATCAAACAAGGAATATATTGCCATAAAGAGTCAAAATCCACTCTGTAAATTATTTGTAAACCGTTTACAGAAAGGACAAATCCTATCAGATAATTTAATGAAAAGTAAACAAACCTTTCAAAATGTTAGTTTTTTATAAATGAATTTATTTTCATCATAATGAAATATTGACACCTTAAATGAATAAAATGAAACTAATGCAAACAAATTGACAAGGTTTGTATCTCATAACATAGAGGATAAACATTGCATTATGATAACAATATTGTATATCTAGATTGGAAAAAAGGAGAAGCTCAGATCTCAATATACAGTCTTCTTTGTAATAGGAATCCGGAAAACTCTAAACATAGATACGCCCGTTGCGTCTTCGGTATCACGATCTTCGGAGAATGCAGTAAAGTTTTTAGAATAGAGTGAAAAGCAAATTGTTTCCAGGATCTGTCGGATTAACGTAGAGTTTTATAACATTTTGGGAAGTACCAAGATAATTTACGGAGATTTATCCGCTAGATACATAGGACAGAACTTAAATGTTCACAAGATTAGGTTTCTTTCACGATATGACTGATAACACACTGGTCCTTTGATCGTAGATATGTGATATTCATTTCGCCTGATTTTATTCTGTCTACATTTACAACACTTCAGTTCCTGTTGGTATCTCCTCCTGAGTTCTTTATCAGCAACTCCGTAAATGATGAAATTGACCATGCTATTCAGATGCAGTAACAGAAAAGTAAGCCCTGTTATTTCGATAGGAACTTCAAACGTTTTAATAGTCTTCACGTACACTAAAAGTTTCAGAACATTGAGGGGACCACAAAACACACACTGTAACAAAGCCATAGTGAGCATTGTAATTGTAACTCTTCTTTCCCTCCTCTTACGCTTCATTACGATTACACAGGATAATGTCAGACCATTCGTTATCATGAGGGTTTTGATCCCAATGATTGTTATAATACAGAGAACAAAGATTATGAGGAGTGAAGCAAGGTCGAAAAGAGAAGAGTTTATGAGATGCAATTTCGCAATCCATGGAGCAAGGTTGTTCACATAGTCCTCGCCTTCCTGCAAAGGTGTATAGTCATCAGAGTGGTCGCTCGTATCAATAGCGAAGAAGTAAAACACGTTAACACAAGTCGGCAATGTGGTGATTAGAATAACAATCACAATAACTGCAGCAATTTTCTTTGTTCTGCTTTTTATCCATACCTGCTTAAGGCGGAGTGGGAAATACACTGCCCAAATTCTCTCAGCCATGATCCCAATAGTCAATAATTTTCCAATCCGTTCTGGAATATTTGAAAAGTAAATCCAAGATGTGGAACGTACGGGAATGCTCTGTATCGCACGAGGGAAAGCCAGAAATCCCAGAATATATATCACGTAGATAAGCTTTGAAATTAAAAGCAACAAATCCGAAGCCGCAAGACAAAGGATGAATATACTAGATGCATTCTTGCGTTTCTTTGCCTTAAACAGCTTGATGGTCAGAATATTGCCAATTATACCCACAATTATAACAAAGGGGGATAACACACAGTTGATGAAGAGACGTACAAAGGTTCTGAAGGGACAGTTAGTAAAGGTTTCTTCTACTTTTATAGATGGACTGGTGATGGCAACTTGTGGAGCGGTATTAAGATTGTTCCAGAAGAGCGAGATGTCAGTTGCATTTTCCATCTTCCTCCCTACTGAAAAAAGAAAAATGAAGTCACCTTGGAAACTCATATCAATATTTCAATTTTATTCTTTATATTCATATATTCACAACTTCGTTTTGTTTTCTCTTCTGAGCGTCTTTGGAAAATAATACGTTTTCATTGTGTGACTGGATTTTGTACTAAATTTGAAATCGCTTACTTCTGGCAATGCACAGTATAAAGTATATAAAATAGAATTTGAGGTTCTATTGAATCGATTTGGCTTATCTCAGTCGCCGCCATCTCCGTCGGGTGTACCTTAATGACAAATATGGATAATGACCATATCCCTGTATACAGCACAAAATCGATAATTAAGAAAATCAGAAACCGAAGTAACAGACACTTTATTCTCAAGTAATCTCACAAAACAAACGTTGAACACGCATAGTTTTGAAAACCTACACTGTATGACATCTAATGTTGTGTACGGAATAGAATGCTCACTTTGTGGATTCATTTATGTGGGAAAAACCAAAGGTCAGCTCCGAACCAGAATGTCAGGACATCGGTCAAAAACAAATTGTAATCGACATCTTGACCAGGCCGATCATTCTGTTCTATCCATAAGAGTCAGAATCCTGGAGAAAATATATCACCCAACAAACAATCCCAATTTGAGCACACCTTTCCGTCGCAACAGAGAAGAGTTCTGGATAAAAAATCTTAACACCGCAGCGCCCTATGGATGCAACGATAATATCAGCAGCATAGGAATTTTAATAAGTCCCGGTTGTCAATCGGTAAATGTGACTAGCTTATTCAACAGACCACAAAGAAGACCTCGAAGTCATGGCATTCGTAAGTATAATAGGCCTGAGATACATAGTTTCTCCTTCGATGACTTGGTTACATTTGTGAATGAGCCTCTAGGCCTGCATTATATTCGTTCCTTTACGGAAGTTTCACGAAATCTATGAATATACGAAGGACCTCACATTTACCGATACACGTTCCCCAGAATACAGACAACAAGGCGTCATCTTGGACTTTTCGTTTATTTCAAGCAGTTAGATCAGATAAATCAGAGGATAAAACAAACCGTCCTTTCATTAAAGTAAGATTTGCAAACAAAGGTATTGATAAATTGAATCTTGGTCAAATTTTAAATCACAAAACTGTCACAGAGAAAATCCCACCATATTTCAAAAGAAAAGAAACTCCTTGCATTTCCTATTAATTGCTACACACCAACAGTTGCATCTAAAATTTACGATTCTTGCAGTGTATTGATTTAAGTAATCCCTCACTACATCCACTTCCTTGCGAATGTTCTTCATCGGATTTCAACTACTCTCCTTGTGGACACGTTATTACTGGTGACCTTAGTATAGTCAAGAACGACAAGTTGAGAGAATTGTTAAAAAAGGGTCCCAAATACAGAGAAAACATGTCCTTTACATGAAACCAAAATGTCAAAATTATCATGGACTCTTGTGAGGAATTATATGCAAGAGGTTGGGCAAAGAAAGAGGATGTACAGCTCGACACCCTTTCCGAATGGATAAAATCCATCAGAGGCTTACTTTTATCTAGAATCAACCGATTAAAATCAACTGTGAACACCAGATTCGAGTCTATATGTAAAGACCCTGATGTTATCACAGAGCTTACCTACCTCCAAGACATTATGTCATCACACCAGCGGACAAAGCATCAAATAATTACACATTTACTTGCAAAAAGTACTATTTTGACAGTCTAGCTAAAGAGTTGGGTTTAAATTCGACACCTGGAAATCCCACTTACACCCCAACAAACCTTTCTGCCTCTGAAACAATAGATAACCACAAATTATAAACAAAATCCTCCACCATATGAAAAGAAGCGAACTTCCGATATAGGAGTGAGATGCAAGCAGGAGATGCTTACTCTTCCTGGGCACCTGGTCTCACTCCCATATCGGGAGTTCGCTTCTTTTCATGTGTTGGAGGTTTTTGTTTGTTTGCTTTGGTTCCTGTTTTGTCCTCAGTTTGTATGCCTTCGGTTTCTGATTTTCTGAATTATCGATTTTGTGCTGTGTACGGGAATGTGGTCGTTTTCCATATTTGTCATTCTTATGTGCACAAATCCGGTTAAACGCGCCATTTGCAACTATAATGTGGCACCAAATCCCCATTGGTCTCGTTGAATTATGAGGGCTGATTGTTATGCTGTGAGCCTCGTATTGAACGATTTGAATTTTATCAGACATTTTGCATTACATTGTCTTTGTGTATTTTTCTACATAATTTTTCAGTGTCTATACAATTAAACCACCGGTGTTTAAGGGTCACTTTTAAAGAATTCCTTACCTTGACTACTTCGTTAACGATTCGTGATAAATGTTTTCTCTACGTTCGCTGTTCGCTACATTTCAAATTTTAAGGGACATTTTCGTTCACAATTCGCAGTGTTTGAGAATTTTTCCTTATTCGCAAGACTTCGTTTAATAGATTCACATATGTGAAGGGGCCTACAACTTGCTTTTTCGTAGCGGAAGGCTGTCGAAACGTAGCTCTGTGTGCATATCTCTCCCCAAATCAAACTATAGCCAGCCTTTCATCTAGTAGTGTAACTTGCTTTTTTTGTCCATTCGCTATATATATGGATGTCATGGGTCTATTCGTCCTCTATTGTTTTCTCGCATGTACATTACGAAGGTGTTCCGGGTTTTTTTTGTGTGTGTGCAGGGTAGTCTTTTTCCTATTTGTTATTGCAAATGATATAAAGCATGACGGTCGTTCTCAAGCACAAACCCAAAGACTGTTCGAAATATGATCATATTTCATGTTGACATAAGTGATGGTAACTTATCAATAATTGAATAAAATTGGGTTTCTTTCAAAATTCTGAACGAATGTTTCGAGATGTTGGTCAACCTATAACTTTGAAACTCATTTTCTGTAAATAGATTTTCCTTGTCGTTTGTTTACCAAAGTTGCTTCTTTACAAACAGAGCACTTTCTGGGCAAATAATTTTAGGAAAAAAATATTGATGACGTCAGTCTGCTGTTTGTCTGACGGAACTCGGCTTCAAATTGAGTTACGAGGTATAAAACTATTTTACAATCATTTTAAAAAATCTTACTTGTTTGATTAGGTAACAATTTCCGATTTTCGTCAACATCTATTTACGTTTAAAGAAGGAATGTTTCTTCAAAATGTCAAAAGCTCCTCAATTTAATAGAACGGATATTTAAGGTCTTAATGTTTTATAAGCCCTTTTCAGAATGATCTTTTTATCATCATAATTAGTTTTATAATTGACGGAAAGGAGTCGGATATGGCATTGTCCATAACGCTTTGTTACTTTCACATCCTGGTTTTAGCCGTAGAAACAAAAGACGGTAGTTATCCTTTTCCCTAATACGTCCACGAGTTTTCCGTTTTGCTTATTCCGCGGTATTAATACGCAGCAGGGGCATTACATCAAAGAGAATCATCGGAGATTTTTCTTTCAAAATTCACGCATGACTGCACCACCGATATTTCTGTACTGTTTTTTAAAGATATAATATCAGTTGGAGGGATTATCGCTATTCTTTACTATAACCATCCTGTTCAACCCATTTTATCTATACGACGTCGTTACAGTTTTATATGGGTTCCATACAAGATACACTGTCATCCATAAATAACTATACAAATAAGGAAATCACATCCCTAAATTCTTTACTAGTTTATCCAGATTTTTCCATTCTGAACTTGAAAGATCCATAATAAATAGTCTAAATAGTCTGGGATGTATCACTGGGTTGGGTGCACCCCCCCTTGATCCTCCAAAACCGGCCTAACTTTGTAGCATTTTTTGCGCTCTTTCCGGTAAAAATTTGTCTCATGGAAATTTCCATTGCAAAAGTGGTGTTTTTTGGGAAAAACATGTTTTTTTAGTCAAAAATCACTGAAAATAGGGAAAAAATTATAACTCTTATATGGTTGATGTTTTTAAAAATTGAAAAGTGTAAATATATAGTATTTTTTATGCTCTTTCAGATGAAATAAGTTTCAAGTTAAAATTCCTATTTTTACTGTGTGTTTTGGGATAAAAAAGTCGAATTTTTGCCAAAATTCACAGAAATTTGAGGAAATTTTAATTTATTTCTGCTTCTCGGCTCCTCAATATTGCATATGATCGTTCAATGATGATTTCAAAAACATCTTTAAAGTCTCCTCTTTCAAATGACATATATTTTATATTCTTATTTTTTTGCAAAATCCTTGAAATTAATTATTTTATACAGAAACCTGTATTTTCAATCAGAAATCTCAGATTTCTGTATATTTATTTAAAGAACCCTTATTTGTTATAAAAGCAATGATTGAAAGCTATTTTCTAGTGTAACTTTTCACACTCTATCAGATTATATATGTTTTACTAACATTTCATTCAAAATCAGCGTGTTTTTGGGGGAAAAACGTATTTTTTCATTTAAAAATAGCTGATTTCTGGAGAATATTTATTGAATCTATAGAAGTTCTTGAAATGATAGCAGGAATGTATTTTGAACTGTAATTATTTAGGTTCACTCATAAATTACATGTATGAAACATAAAAGGTATATTTTCTACTTAATTTTAGGGCAAAATGCCTGTTTTTTATCTAGAAATTACAGATTTCTGGAAAAATTTTATTAATTCATTTTCTTTGCTAAAACTATACATTTAAAGCTATTATCATTATAGAAAGTAATCATCTTGTCAGATGATTGTGAAATTAAATGTAATAATCAATTAAAACCATCATTTTTGGGTAAAATATGCATTTTTATGCAAAAACCACTAATTTTGAGAAAATAAGTACTAGCTCTTTTAATTTGCCTAAATTGATATGTTTTAGCTTTGATATTATGCTGTTTCTTATTATAAATGGATAGAAATGTTATTTGATAACTGAAATTTAATTTATATCTTATTTTGGGGCAAAAAACCTTATTTATGTGAAAAATTCACTTATTTCTGTTAATATTTTTTAAAATTTATATTTCTTATTTAATCAACTCTGGAGAGGTTTCATATAATTGGATGGCATTAATGTGATCAAATTTAATGAGTTAGAAGTGATTTCTTTGATTATCTTGCTATTTTGGGTAGAAAATCTTGATTTTTATTCAAAAATCGCTAATTTCTGGAAAATCCTTATTACTATGAAATCAGACGTTATTATTTATATTCAAAAGAGTTCCTGGGTATATCATAGCTTGTTCTAGTAAGTCATCTGCATTTGAAATATCCTCTGTTAATTCAATTGATATTTTGGGGCAAAAACCCTAATTTATGTGCAAAATTCACTTATTTCTGTGAAAATTGTTTTAAATCTATATTTTTTATTCAATCAAAGCTAGAGAGGTTTCATATAATTGGATGGCATGAAAGTGATCAAGTCTAATGAGTTAGAAGAGATTTCTTTGATAATCTTGCTTTTTTGGATGGAAAACCTCAATTTTTATTTAAAAACCGACGATTTCTGGAAAATCCTTATTACTATAAAATGTGTCGTTATCATTTATATTCTAAAGTGTTCCTGGGTATATCATAGTTTGTCCTTGTATGTCATATGTTTTTGAAGTATCTTCTGTTAATTTAATTGGTATTTTGGGGCAAAAAATATGTTTTATATGAATGTATAGCCTTTATCAAGAAACTTACTATTGAAAGTCTTATATTTCAGTTGAATAGGAAATACAGAGGATAATAATCATAGTTTGAAATATGATACTTTCTATAGTAAGTTTCTTGATATAGGCTATATATAATTCATAAAAAATATATTTTTTGCACCAAAATACCAATTAAATGAACAGAGGATACTTCAAATACATTTGACGTACAAGGACAAACTATGAT
Organism: Pinctada fucata; assembly: GCA_028142955.1. Lineage (NCBI taxonomy): Eukaryota > Metazoa > Mollusca > Bivalvia > Pterioida > Pteriidae > Pinctada > Pinctada fucata. The sequence goes on from AP027114.1 coordinate 39,631,562, forward strand.
GTACCCAGGAACACTTTAGAATATAAATGATAACGACACATTTTATAGTAATAAGGATTTTCCAGAAATCGTCGGTTTTTAAATAAAAATTGAGGTTTTCCATCCAAAAAAGCAAGATTATCAAAGAAATCTCTTCTAACTCATTAGACTTGATCACTTTCATGCCATCCAATTATATGAAACCTCTCTAGCTTTGATTGAATAAAAAATATAGATTTAAAACAATTTTCACAGAAATAAGTGAATTTTGCACATAAATTAGGGTTTTTGCCCCAAAATATCAATTGAATTAACAGAGGATATTTCAAATGCAGATGACTTACTAGAACAAGCTATGATATACCCAGGAACTCTTTTGAATATAAATAATAACGTCTGATTTCATAGTAATAAGGATTTTCCAGAAATTAGCGATTTTTGAATAAAAATCAAGATTTTCTACCCAAAATAGCAAGATAATCAAAGAAATCACTTCTAACTCATTAAATTTGATCACATTAATGCCATCCAATTATATGAAACCTCTCCAGTGTTGATTAAATAAGAAATATAAATTTTAAAAAATATTAACAGAAATAAGTGAATTTTTCACATAAATAAGGTTTTTTGCCCCAAAATAAGATATAAATTAAATTTCAGTTATCAAATAACATTTCTATCCATTTATAATAAGAAACAGCATAATATCAAAGCTAAAACATATCAATTTAGGCAAATTAAAAGAGCTAGTACTTATTTTCTCAAAATTAGTGGTTTTTGCATAAAAATGCATATTTTACCCAAAAATGATGGTTTTAATTGATTATTACATTTAATTTCACAATCATCTGACAAGATGATTACTTTCTATAATGATAATAGCTTTAAATGTATAGTTTTAGCAAAGAAAATGAATTAATAAAATTTTTCCAGAAATCTGTAATTTCTAGATAAAAAACAGGCATTTTGCCCTAAAATTAAGTAGAAAATATACCTTTTATGTTTCATACATGTAATTTATGAGTGAACCTAAATAATTACAGTTCAAAATACATTCCTGCTATCATTTCAAGAACTTCTATAGATTCAATAAATATTCTCCAGAAATCAGCTATTTTTAAATGAAAAAATACGTTTTTCCCCCAAAAACACGCTGATTTTGAATGAAATGTTAGTAAAACATATATAATCTGATAGAGTGTGAAAAGTTACACTAGAAAATAGCTTTCAATCATTGCTTTTATAACAAATAAGGGTTCTTTAAATAAATATACAGAAATCTGAGATTTCTGATTGAAAATACAGGTTTCTGTATAAAATAATTAATTTCAAGGATTTTGCAAAAAAATAAGAATATAAAATATATGTCATTTGAAAGAGGAGACTTTAAAGATGTTTTTGAAATCATCATTGAACGATCATATGCAATATTGAGGAGCCGAGAAGCAGAAATAAATTAAAATTTCCTCAAATTTCTGTGAATTTTGGCAAAAATTCGACTTTTTTACCCCAAAACACACAGTAAAAATAGGAATTTTAACTTGAAACTTATTTCATCTGAAAGAGCATAAAAAATACTATATATTTACACTTTTCAATTTTTAAAAACATCAACCATATAAGAGTTATAATTTTTTCCCTATTTTCAGTGATTTTTGACTAAAAAAACATGTTTTTCCCAAAAAACACCACTTTTGCAATGGAAATTTCCATGAGACAAATTTTTACCGGAAAGAGCGCAAAAAATGCTACAAAGTTAGGCCGGTTTTGGAGGATCAAGGGGGGGTGCACCCAACCCAGTGATACATCCCAGACTAAAATGGCTTCACATAATTCATAATTATGAATAGTGATAATGAAAATGTAAAAAGAGACTTTTTTCATCAGCACAATTTTTTTTTCTAGAAATTGTCTTTTTTATATGAAAAAGAATAAAAATACAAAAAATGCAAATACAAAAGTGTATTTTGATCAAATTTGTTACAAATGATTTCGATAAAGTTCATTTTCAGAATTATAAAGCAATGGATTCGAAACTGTGCAATTTGTAGCTGCAGCAACTTGAACAGAAATAGTGTATACAAATTTATGGCTGGTAGTGTATATTGGATTCCTCAGGAAGAGAACTTTACATAATGCTATTAAAACTTGTTGCCCAATCCCTTTTCTCCTAAGTGATATAAACTGTCTAAATTATAGATTCCTTAACCTGACTTAAAGTGGTTAAAATAATGGCGTAAAATTTCAATTTATGGCCAAAGGTTGCTCCGCAACTGCCTTTTGAATGCTCTATTTTTCATGGAGGACCCAATCAAATCATAGGCAAAATATTAGCTTTATATTTAGAAAAAAAATATGCAACTAAAGACCCTCTAGCTATTAATAAAAATTACAAATCGTTGCCATGACAACCAGCATAATCGTACGAGTTTATACGAAAATACTGCCCTTAGATCTGTTTGATTTTTTTCAGAATTTCTCGAAATAGCCTGAAATTTATACATAAGCTATAAGAATCCTCCCTCCAAAAGAGAAATATATGAATTCTTGAAATTTCTTGTATCAAGGGGGTATGCAAAGCAAACATGTTGAATTCTCCAAAAAGACAAAAATGTTAAAATAGGCAAAAAATGGACATTGTGAGAAAAAAAAAACCCCGCTACGGGCGAAGTTTGTCCATCTACAAATGAAATATCCATCATCCCGTCCATCCTGCTACGTCTTGAATCGGTATTTTCTTTACATAACTTCCAGACTTTTGTCATATTTCATTGAGGATCAGTACCCGAAACGTGCATGTCTAGTCAATGCAAATTTATCTGTTCTTAGATGATGCTATGAATTTGAAGACGTGTAAAATTTCTTTAATTCGACTAGTCATGCTTAGGTCCTGCTTTTTGTCACATAGATACTGTATACGTAGAATCATTCGCTGTGTGTTAATCTTCCCGGGCAGAGTTTGTCTCAGTGAATACAAATAACAAATTCATATTAGATCCAGAAAGGGATTGCTTTCATAAAACCGCAAAATAAAGTACACGAACCAGCGAATGATTCTGCTTATACGGTATACATTGTTGTATTTCTAACAGAATACATCCATGGATAAAATTCCACAAAGTCAGTATATATATCTAAGTTTTTTTTTTATATACAGGTCTCGGTCACCATTCTACTATAACATTTTTCAAACAGTTTATCTAAATCTATCTCAACCAATTGATCTTTCTATGGCACTGCATTCATTTAAGAGGTGCTTCTTATGATTATTTCGTCTTTTTTTTTTTACTTTTTGAGTTTATCCATATAATATTACAAAACTTAATCTAAGATAAAGATAACCATTGTTTCCAGACTATAGAAAAACTCTCTGATCAAAGTTTGGCACAAGAAAAGCTGTTGGAATGAAGTCTTAGTGGTTCCCAAACTTGGGTTCACTTTAATTGGGGAACTTCTAGTATTGTAATGAAGTTCCAATAACATGACATGACCTTGTTATTATGACCAACTGGCATGACAGTCGGAAGATTTACTTTAAATGCTAGTAAAATAACTGTTATCAAGTTTGTGACCTTGACCTTCAAGCAGATTGTTCTTCCGATGACCTACTTTCTGGTGTGTCTTGTGATTCTTCAGTTATAAGTATGCCTTCTTTTGTTAACAATTTATTCGCTATATAGTCTTCTAGTACTTTGACCTATATCCTCTGACCTTGAAATTTTAAAGGGTTCATTCCAATATCTATAGAATTAAGATTTGGTGACTCCATTCTACTAAATGATTTCATTGTTTTGTTTTCAAATTTTTTTCTTTATCATCAACTGATACCTTAATCTTTGACATCTGACTACAAACATTAATTGAAAAATAAAATCAATGTATTATTTTCCTCGTGTCAAATATTCTTGGAATGTTAGGTGCTTTTATACTGGAGACTTTTGATTGAAATACGTTCAGAGCTCATATAGAAGAAAAAAAAGACTACACCAGAAAAATTTAATATACTTTTATTACATGATTGTGTAAATGTATGAATGCAACCATTTCTACATACAAGCATTTATATCATTTCCAAATATCATTAAACATGAAACTCTATTGTCTGAATTTGTTTAAAGATAAAAATAACATTCTTAAATGCCGGTATAAAAATAAAAGTTAATGTCAGGCAGCTCACTTCAAAAACGGGAAACAGCAGCTGTTTTTACTTATATCATTTTATTTCTTTTTGTAGTGGGGGGGGATGATTTTCAATATTTTTCAAAAGTATAGTTTGTAAATTTTACAAACTAATGTTCATGGAAAATTGAGTTGATAGACAGACCATACATACATGCTGCAAGCTTTAATTTACCACTACTTAAATCTATCAATAGATTTAGTAAAAATAGTAAAACTTTCAGTTTTTTAATCTACATGTATATGGTGAACATTACAGCCACAATGAAATCTCTCACCTACAATTTGAAGACCAAAATACATGTATAATAAATGGTTGCGTAAAAGTTTTGTATGATTTCATGAAAAATAAAACACCGCTAAAGACGGTATGGCCGGATTGCAAAGTAAGTTTTTGTCACCAACTGGGTCTAGGTCACTAAGTCAAATATTACAGCATACATTGAGAGGTCTTGTCAGAGGCAACCTACATGTATAATATAAAGTGTCTACTGTATACAGTTCCTTAGATTTTGCTTAAACCTGGAACTTTAACCAAATTCTTTAACTAGGTCAAAGTCCAAGGTCAAGGTCACTAGGTCCAATGTTACGGCATAAATTGAAAGGTCTCATCATGGGCAACCTAAATGTATAATATAAGGTTTCTACTGCATACAGTTCCTTAGATTTTGCTTAAACCAAGAACTTTAATCAAAATCTTTAACTAAGTCAAAGTTCGAGGTCAAGGTCACTGGGTCAAATGTTACGGCATAAATTGAAAGGTCTCATCATGGGCAACCTACATGTATGATATAAAGTTTCTATTGCATACAGTTCCTTAGATTTTGCTTAAACCAGAAACTTTAACCAAAATCTTTCACTAGGTCAAAGTCCAAGGTCAAAGTCACTAGGTCCAATGTTACGGCATAAATTGAAAGGTCTCATCATGGGCAACCTACATGTATAATATAAAGTTTCTTCTGCATACAGTTCCTTAGATTTTGCTTAAACCAGAAACTTTAACCAAAATCTTTAACTAGGTCAAAGTTCAAGGTCAAGGTCACTGGGTCAAATGTTACGGCATAAATTGAAAGGTCTCATCATGGGCAACCTACATGTATAATATAAAGTTTCTTCTGCATACAGTTCCTTAGATTTTGCTTAAACCAGAAACTTTAACCAAAATCTTTAACTAGGTCAAAGTCCAAGGTCAAAGTCACTAGGTCCAATGTTACGGCATAAATTGAAAGGTCTCATCATGGGCAACCTAAATGTATAATATAAGGTTTCTACTGCATACAGTTCCTTAGATTTTGCTTAAACCAGAAACTTTAACCAAAATCTTGAACTAGGTCAAAGTCCAAGGTCAAGGTCACTAGGTCCAATGTTATGGCATAAATTGAAAGGTCTTGTCAAGGGCAACCTATATGTATAATATAAGGTTTCTACTGCGTACAGTTCCTTAGATTTTGCTTAAACCAGGAACTTTAACCAAAATCTTTAACTAGGTCAAAGTCCAAGGTCAAGGTCACTAGGTCAAATGTTACGGCATAAATTGAAAGGTCTTGTCATGGGCAACCTTCATGTATAATATAAAGTTTCTACTGCATATAGTTCCTTAGATTTTGCCTCAACCAGAAACTTTAACCAAAATGTTGACGGCAGACGGACAGACGGACGGACGGACGGACAGACAGACGGACGGACGGACGGACATCGTCAATCTATAGACCGGAATTGCTTTGCAATCCGGCCAACAATTACTATACATAAACAAGTATGAATTCTTAGTTGCCCTCATTAACTTTTTCCTTATCAAGTGAGATTGGTCCTATTTCAATACAAATACAGTAACTTGTAGATAATAATTTTAACATATTCACTTCAAATTACAATATCCACACCATGTCTTTTATTCAGATGATGTACAATGAATTAGCTGGTCAGTGATCCAACACAAAAAAGTTGAATACTGAACTAAAAAATCTTCCGAAGCCACGAGGGCTGACTGATATGTTGTGAGCCTCGGTTTTTCTGGGTTGCAGAAGTTATTCTGCTGAACTCAAAAATCTTCTGAAGATATAAGGGCTTATTGATATGTTGAGAACCTAGGTTTTTCTGGGTTGCAAAAGGTATTATGCTGATAGATTATCTCCAAAACGGACAAACAATCAAGGCACATACTATGATTCACTTCTGACACAGTTATGGGAAAACATTAAACTTAAGCGCTGCAGAAAGCTCACTATTTAAAGGCGAGTTGTTTCCTCAGGACAATGCTCCTGTTCACAAGTCTGTCACTGCCCTTCACTATTGTGGCTTTAATTTTATTGAGCATTTGCCTTATTCACCTGATCTTGCTCCATCAGACTTTCATCTATTCCCAAAACTGAAAACAGCCATTTCTGGCACTCACTTTCAGTCCAGTGATGATGTCATACTTGCAGTTGATGACTTTCTGACCAGTCAAAATAAGGAGTTCTTTAAAAGTGGTATTGAGGCCCTTAAACACCAGTGGCAAAAGTGTATAGATACTGAAGAAAACTATGAAGAAAAGTAAAGCAAAATGTCTTATAAAATTCTAAATACAATTCACAACATTTCAATCAGCCCTGGTAAGATTCAAAATATCGGTAGCAACCTCAAAACTGTCATAATTAGTGATGTAGGTTTTGGAATTTGTTTCACTTTGATACCTAACTAATCTGAACACAATTTCTGTCATAGGAATTATCAAAAAATGAGCACTATTCACGACGCAAATTTTTAATTGTCTGCCTCCAGCTGTTGTAGAAGTAATCTTCGTCTACGTTCAAGTTCACCTTCACTGACATCTGAATCTGACGAATCACCTCCCTGGAAAACAGAAAAAATTTAGTAGTAATAGGAATAGATTGTATACATGTAATTATGATAGTCTTAGACATGATACGTTTTTCAGTCCAGTAAAAACTTCTCAATTGAAAGTTACAAATTCCTCCTCCCAAAATTTAAAATAATTGCCTCGTTTTTTTCCTTTACTATAGTTTAAGTTTTATCTGTCACAGAGGATTCATTCTTTGTGCGAGTTATGAGCAAAATGAATCTTTACAATAAATCCAAACTTAAAGCTTCCTAATAAATATTTATCAGCAAACTTAAACATTAAAATATCTCAAAACAGCATTCTTTCATTAGGATGATTTCTGCTTAATGACCCACCCATCCTCCTTATTTTTCCTAGATAAAGAATTTGACAGGTTACGAACAGAAAATTGAAATTTCAAAAATTCATTCCAAGGAATTCATACATGTATGTCGCCTGTGAAACAAAGCGACACTTAGGAATCCCTTTTATATAGGGTGTGACATCCAAGTATGACAGACAGACAGACAGATGGACAACGGACAAAGTGATCCCTAAGTGTCGCAATGCTTTGAAGGCGACACAAAAATCAGCTATTTGAGACTTTTCCGAGTAGTACAACATACTTTATCTCTCTTTTTCTTTCGTTTATCTTTGGAGGATTTCTGCGGTTCTTCCCTGTCACTTGCACTGGATCTGGATGGCTGAAGTACAAAATCATTTCTATTTAGAAAACATTATCTTATTTTCCCTAAAGGATGGAAACAAATTTGGCTTTTTAGTTTTTTTTAAGTCTTCAATAGTGAAATAATTCAAGGTTATATTTTCCTTTGATACTTAAATCTACATTTACATAGAGCTACAGAATGAAACAACATGTACATGTACATGTATAACTGTTGGTGATGAGCAATCAGACAAATTTTACTATCGATTATCAAGACACTATCCGAAACAAAATAACGATTGATTATCAGAACTTTGAAATTAAAAAGTCATATTCAAACCAAGTGAAATACCATTCTGGCTGTGGCCTTTTAAATATATACATACTCTGCTAATGCATCGAAATACAATTATAAAGTAAAACCAACAAGTAAAATTTGTTTTTCTTAACCATTGTTATTTTTGTCAACTTAGCTCGATGTAATTTTGATTGCTTTTTATATAAAAAGATATTGATTGTAGTTACATTGTACTTTTATTTCTGAGCGACAATAGATTGTCAATTTTCCTATCGATAACCAAAAATCAAAGGGGTTTTAGCGATTGACTATCGAAAGTCGGTGACTATCGTCACATCACCAAAAATTGAGCAACAATATTTGAGGATATAATTCGTAAGGACTTACCGATCTAGAAATATATTTTTTCTTCTTTGACTTCTTCTTGTGTTTCTTTCTATCTCTCTCTTCTTGATCAGATTCTGAGCGTGGGGTTGGTGATCTTGACCTAGATTCTGACCGCCTTTTCTTTTTCTTCTCTCTCTTGTGTTTTGATGAAGATACTTCTGCTTCAGAGTCACTAGGCTGAAACAAAAAGCAAATTACAAATTTGTTTGCATGTAAATCTATCAAAGGCTTTTAATTTTTCAAGATAGCTTTTTCTTTGATTTTTAAAAAAAAAATTTGCTGACTTGAAATTGTTCAGAATACTTTTTATTTTTACATTTTGATTTTCTAAACTTTCATAAATTTTTTTTTCTGGTGACCTCTTATTTTCATTCTGCTATTTATATTTTTCAAATTATTTTGCTGAGTTCTTTTTCTCCAATACATGTACATGTATATACATGTACATGTAGGTTCTTTTTTTAATCTAGGTTTTCATATTTTGGTATATATGAATTTCACAATGTATCAAAATTTAGGTTAAGTCTGATTGTTTAGGAGAAAGATCTTTTTGATACATGATGACTTTGCCAAATAGCCTATCATTAAGCTAAAATGATTGAGAAATTTTCCTCCAAAACTTATCTTATCACACTTCATGTATGCAACCAATTCTTTTCACCATTTACAAACAGAGAGTACTGTGCACTATTAAAACAATCTAAAATAATTTTATCCATCTACTTACACTTTTAGATCTTGACCTGGATTTTTTATTTTTATGTTTCTTGGATTTTTTCTTTTTTCCGTGATGATGACTACAAGCTTCCTCCAATAATACTTTAAATTCTTTGAACAGTCTCATCCTCTCTGATTCCAGAGTGATTAATTCATAAGCAGGCTCTTTTTCAAGTCTCTCTTTTACCTGATCAAATGGAATAAATTCAGTTATATCTTTATAACCGACAGTACATTATACATTGTATATTAAATTTTGCTTTTCATGAATCTTTCTTCTATAAGATCAAACAAAATTTATGCATCAATGAATCTAGAATAAATGAAGCTTGTACAATAAGAGTACAATTATGAAATCATTATCAGACACATCAAATATATTACAGCTTTCAGAAAATATTGATGCACTTTTAAGACAATACATCTTCTCTTGAGACCACTTTTCCTATAACATTTGTCTTTACAACCAAGAAATATAATGAACACTGAAAATGAAAGATTCAGTATTTTGTAATCTTCTGAAATGGTATACCTAAATTTAAATTACATTCATTTTAGCCCAACAAAATTTTAGCTAAAACAAGGCAAAAATGGTCAAATTGACATACATGTACATTGTACATGTATCATTGTAATCATATATTAATACACTTGACTTATTTTCCAGTAATAATCTATAAAACTGAATGACTTAGTAGCAGTCTGAAATTGCAGCAGTCAGCGTCTATCTCCAATGACATATGATACATGTAAATACACATACAGCCAATTTGATGATTGCAAAAGTACATGACATTGTACAGTTCATGATGTATACTTACATCTTCCCATTTTGTTTCCACTTCTATTGGAGGTGATGCTGCCTTTAACATGTTCCTGAAGGACGCCTCAATCTTCCTTAACTAAAATTACAAACACAAATACATGTATACATGTATGTACAAAAATATCAGAGATAGCCTTCAGTATTCTACTATTTGTTTAAGAAATAGCAACTAGCTACTTGTGGTTTATTGTCCAGTAATTCCCCAAGTCGCATGAACCAATCAAATTATCACAGAGCCGCAAAGTGATAATTTGATTGGTTCATGTGACAAGGGGAATTATACTGGACAATAAACCATGGCAAGCTAGTTGTTAGTTCTATCCTAGTATTGCTCTGCAGACAAGAATGGGTGGAGCCTAGCGGACAGGAAGTTTGTTGGAGATTTTTCACCAGGCGTGTGAATGGACAGAGCTTAGCAGACTGGAAGTTTGTTGGAAATTCTATACCAGGCGAGTTCTATAGCACATATTGGGAGAAAAAGTCATATTAGAATAGAAAATATGACATGAAATACATGTTCGTCAAAGATACATCTCTTCAATTCTTCAGTCACATTAAAATTAATTTAAAAAGTTGTTTGTTTGAAAAATGCCAAATTAATTCAGTACACAGGAGTACATGTATGTATAGGACTGGTAAACTGTATTCAGCACACAAAGGGTGAATAAGCTTCAGAAAACGCATTGAAGCATGTGGACAAAGTATTTGATTTTATAGCATTTACCTTTCTTGCTTCCTCTTTGAGTCTTTCCTTCTCTCTTGCCTCAGCTTTTTCTATTAACTGGAAATATGATAAAGTTACATATAAATATTTGGAACTAAAGAAGATACAGGTCTGAGATCATTTCAGATTCACCATTTAGAAACTTTTTAAGGATGTACTACTTCTTATGGGACATTTTTCATGCTTTTGAATGTCGGACTCACACTTGGAAGGGACTGTGCCATTAAGGTATCACAGTACTAAATGTCTTTTCCATTGAAGTCTATGGAACACCCACCTCTGTTCAATTACATCCTACGTCTCCCACAACATTCATCCAGATGATGATTGAGATACTTAAAAATAATAACTATAGAAAAAGTGACCAGAGTCTAGAAAGATCAAGCCACTTGAAGATTTAGATCCATTTTTGCACTTAAATCTAAAATGCAATTTTTTGAATTTATGGGACTTCTTTTAGATCGACCTTTCATCCAATGCTACAGTTGATAATTTCACAAATGATCCGTGTTTTAATTTCTAATTGATAGACCTTTAATGTGATATGATTAGATTATTTCAGTTCTATATATTTATTTAGAATTTTATTCTTAAAGTCGAGAACAAGATTTCAATAGCCACCATGTTTTGCCGTGTACCCGAAGGGGATTCCCCATTTAGTACTGTGATACCTAGTAAAAGCAAAATGATTTTATTCCAATGTACTATGAATATTTTGTGTGAAGAATTAATTTGTTTTCATGTCTGAAAGTACATATTTAAAGCTGTCCAGAATCATTTCCTGCATTGTATGGTTATATTTTACTTTTCTAAATACACCTGATCTCTTTTATATGACCCCAAAAGTGCAAAGTCCGTAGTGCAAAGTCCGAAGTACGTGAACTTAAAAATTGTCTATTAGCAACAATAGAACAGTGAAAATTACATAAACATGTAATTTATGAAACATTTGAATTATTTAATGTTTGATTTTATTTTCCTTCCAGTAAAGTGGCTAAGGTTGAATTAAAGAAAGTACAATCATGTGAACATACACGTTACTGTCGTAATAAACACTGGCTAGAAGTAATAGCTACTATTCATGTACATTGTATACTTACACTATTATACGTGAGTTTGATATTGCCAGAATCCAGACTTGAAGCTTTGCTATCACTGGCGATACAACCTGCAAAATCTTCAAACGTTGTCGATACCTCAACCATAAATCCTTTATCCTATAAATAGAAATTTTATACATTTACATTATACAGAGTGCGTATGCAGTACGATCTGAAGACTTTTTTTGTGTGTATGATAGTTTATTTTAAGCGAAAGATTTCGGGAAAATAGTATCTCATGTGTGCTAATAGCGCTGTATATTTTACAAAATATTTTGAAAGACGGGCAGTTGAACAATATTAATCAGATTCTATAGACAAAATTGCTTGGCAATCTGACAAAAAAAAACAACTCAAGCAGTTTACAATGGCATGTGATATCTATTTCGGAAAATGCTCAAAGTACATAAATCTCAATGTTACTTTTAGATCATATTCAAAATGGTGAGTTCAGTAAGCTTTCGCACAGAATTCAATTTTTCATTTGCTTTTTCTTTTAATAGTTACTGCATTTTAAATCTAATCAGTAATTCAAAAAATTCTACTTCATGTTACAAGAAAACTCTATAAAGTTTCTACCTTATTTGTGTGCATGAAATATTATTCTGTGATTTACATAGAGAATATCAAGTGTCTTGCTTTGTGTTTTGTTATGGGTATGCATACCCTAACAAAACACAAATTTTGTCATTTACAATGTATTATATATACATGTATATGCACCACAATTGTCAGTTCCATTCTTGTATTCTGAAATCTCGTTTTCCAGGTATAGGAGTAACGTTAACATTTACGGTAGGTCACCCGAGGGTTCAGTTTGCAAGTTAGACCAGCTGCCGCTGCATGTTTACTATAAGAGTTTATGCATTGTGACGTCATGGGCGTTTCATGCAGGAATACAACACATACCACTTCAATAGTTTCACCTCAGGAAATAACATTGATTGTGCATATACATGTATAAATGAATGTTATTTGTCTTGCAAAGGGTTATGATTCTATTTATGGAATAACAAATCATTTGATTTTTTCTTTTCAGTAGTATACATTAAAACCTACATCTTTCCTCCCCCACCCTCTTGTCTCTCTATTCCTCCTTCCACATCATACCTTGAGAATCTCTTTGACAATCTTCTTTTCATCATGAAATCTAGCTTTCAGGTCTTCTACATAAAACTTGAACAAATCCAACGGTGTGGAACCTTTGAAAGAAGTAAAGAAATATAGTAAACATAGGTATTTTTACTGGGAGAAAGTTTTTGATAATAAAATCAAGACGTTACTCCATGGGGAAATATTTGTCACAGTGATATAAACATCACTGCTTTTGTAAGAATGCAGCAGGATTATTTTGCATCGGGAAATTTTTGCAAAGCCCCTTAATTCATAAAATCACAAAAAACTATCCCCACTTGAAAACTTAAAGTGCATACACAGTGACTGTCACTTGTTATAAAGATACATGTAGCAAATGTATATACATGTACATGTAGTTATCAAGAGTATACTATCCCAAATTATTTTTTCATACATGTAATTCAAACAAACATTTCTTTCTACATCTACATTATATTCAATGGCCAATAAATACATTATATTTAATTTTCTGCAAGTTTCATATAGCATTTACATGTATAATACAGTCATGTATCACTTCTTATTTTGGATGTCAAATAAACATGCATGTACATGTATATTCCTGTAAGTGATGGGCTGCATAAGGGGTCTACAGTATTCCCACTAGGTCTTGATTTTAATCCCGTCTTTTCGATATACAGAGTAACTTCCCCCTTGGCATGCTTGGGACGGTATCTGACGTAAACTTATTATGACGCAATGAAATTTCTGTAGAAACGTCATACTCTTCCCATAGAATTTGATGACGTCACAATCAATTTACATCAGATACCGTTCCAAATGAGAGGGCAAACAAAAAGAACGAATTGTATAAGAAATGTTTCATATTTTGCATACCTGGTTGTCCTAACATGTTAGAGAACCTGACATCCTGACTGAGTACTGGGTAGAGATCCATCCATAATGACATGGAATTTAGTTTACTTTGCTCATGTAGCTCATCAAGCAGAACCTACATGTATGTCAAATTTACATGCATTACATATCAACGATCTGTTATATTCTTAAATATTCACTTTCCAACTTAAATCGGTACAAATGACACAAACAACATGTATGATTTTATAATCTAAATGTATACAAGTTAAATAACATACAATAAAAGCTTTCTGAAAGAATATCAAAATACACATACATGTCCATGTACACTGTACATCCAAAAGAATCAAACTCAAATGGCAAATTTTAATATAAATATTAAATTCAAATATTAATTTAAAATTTCATTGATCCATCAAGCTGCCTTACTATTAAAATATTTTTAATTTCAATTTTTATAGAAGCTCCCAAAAATTGAATAAAAGTTTCAACACTTAATAAAGCCTACGCTCACGCAGCAAGATACACCCGTTGGGATTTTTTTCACAACAACAAAATATCTAAGTCCCATAACTCCATAAGGACAAATCCGATGAACCTGAAAATCGAAAGGCGGCTTCCTCTTCAAAGTCTGATCACAATGTACAAATATCATGAAAATCTGTTGACGCATATTCAAGTTATTGCGTTCCATGCACCTATATTTTGCCCTAAGCTTAACATGTATGTGCATATAACCCATAATTTCTGGATAATGTGACAAAAAAATTAAGAATCCGTTACATAAGTGAAAGAATATCCTTTCTACTTGAAGTATACAAAATTTCAAAACATTTTGACCAGAAATAGATTTTTAAAGAATTTTTAACTATTTTAGTATATTTTTACAATTATCTAAAATATCTAAGTCCCATCACTCCGTAACGACAAATCCGATGAACCTGAAAATCGAAAGGCGGCTTCTTCTTCAAAGTCTGATCACAATGTAGAAATATCATGTAAATCCGTTGACGCATATTCAAGTTATTGCGTTCCATGCGCCTATATTTTGCCCTTAGCTTAACATGTTTGTGCATATAACACCCCCCCCCCCCCTCCCATTACAAATATCTCAGTTATGCGACCAAAAAATTAAAAACCCGTTACATATGTCAAAAAGCATCCTTTCTACCTTAAGTATACAAAATTTCAAAACATTTCGATCAAAAATAGATTTTTAAATAATTTTTAACTATTTTGGTATATTTTCACCGTATTTTAAAATATCTAAGTCCCATAACTCTGTAACGACAAATCGAATGAACCTGTAAATCGAAAGGCGTCTTCCTCTCCAAAATCTAAACATAATGTATGAATATCATGAAAATCTGTCGACGCATATTCAAGTTATTGCGTTCCATGCGCCTATATTTTGCCCTTAGCTTAACATGTACATGTATGTGCATATCACCCACCCCCTTTCCCATTACAAATATCTCGGTTTTGCGACCAAACAATTAAAAACCTGTTACATACATCAAAGAACATCCTTTCTACTTGAAGTATACAAAATTTCAAAACATTTCGATCAAAAATAGATTTTTAAATAATTTTTAACTATTTTAGTATATTTTCACCGTATTTTAAAATATCTAAGTCCCATAACTCTGTAACGACAAATCGAATGAACCTGAAAATCGAAAAGCGGCTTCCTCTCCACAGTCCAAACATGATGTATGAATATCATGAAAATCTGTTGAAGCATATTCAAGTTATTGCGTTCCATGCGCCTATATTTTGCCCTTAGCTTAACATGTATGTCCATATAACCCACCCCCCCTTCCCATTACACACAATATCTCGATTATGCGACAAAAAAATTAAAAACCCGTTACATATGTCAAAGAACATCCTTTCTACTTGAAGTATACAAAATTTCAAAACATTTCGACCAGAAATAGATTTTTAAATAATTTTTAACTATTTTAGTATATTTTCACTGTATTTTAAAAATCTAAGTCCAATAACTCTGTAACTAAAAATCGGATGAACCTGAAAATCGAAAGGCGGCTTCCTCTCCACAGTCCGATCATAATGTATGAATTTCGTGAAAATCCGTTGACGCATAATCAAGTTATTGCGTTCCATAGGCGGACGGACAGACGGACGGACAGACTTCGCCATACCATAATACGACCCGTCAAATGACGGGCGTATAAAAACAAGTCAAAAGATCAATTTGACAATCTCAAGTTTTAGCTTATTATCATTATCATATGAATATACTGTACTCTCACCAGAAATCCTTCTCTATTTTTTCTCTGCTGCCTTTTGACTCGTCTCCGTTCCCTTTCCTTCTCATCATCAAATTCTTGTTCTAACATACGAATATGTTCCTCAAAACAAATCAGAGCATCCTCCTTGTCCATATCTGAATATTTATAAATTTTCAAGGAATTGTAGTTCAAATCTCCAAAACCCCATTGACTCAAACGTCTCCCATCAAATAATGTTTTTTTTTTAAATAACCAGTATAAATATTCAAATTTACATGAAACACATACATTGTACATGTACTTGCATAACATTTAAATGTGATATTTCCTATTATAAAAGAGTCAATGATCCTTAATCATGTTATGATTTTGTAATTTTTTTTTCATATACCTGTAATGGTGTTGCAGATTTGGAAAAGACATATAAAACACAATGTCCAATTTAAACAGGGAGAGATAAGGGATTGAAACCTTTACATAGAAAAGAATGATAGACATTCAGAATATATGAAATTCTGAAGGCATGAGAAAAATACATAATGATTATACATGTACATAAAAATTTCTTCAATTTCAAATTTTGCAAAACTAAATACTAAAGAAGAAAGACTTGAGAATGCTAACTGGGTTAAGATCCAAAACAGGTAATTAATAGTAAAGAATTTCTTGCACTTTCCTGAGGTGACTACATGTATAAAGCATTTTACGTTTAATTTAATGGATTCCAATTGGAATAATCAAGACCGTAAACAATAACAAATTTTTTTTTTTAAGATAACTGACAGTTACAATGCAGCATGAGGATATACATGTACATATAAATCAGAAATTTTCTGCTGCCATACTATGTAGATCAGGATCCTCTGTGAATCGTGGATTATCCAGTAACATCTGTGACGCCTCAGACCATGTGGTACAGTAGGTAAGGTTAGGCATACTGTCTAATATCTCACCAAACACCTTAGTGTTCCTCTTCCTTAACGACTTGGACTCTTCCTGAAAGAAATGTGAGGAATTTAATTATTCATACTACACATGCAGCTATTTTAAGAAAAGAAAATGACAACAAGTTTTTTTTCTCTGAAAGAAAGAAAAATAAACAAAACAGTAAGGTCTAGTAGTTACATGTACATCCATATATCAGCCACTTAAAAATATGCAAGCCTCCTAGTGCATTGCAAATCTTTGCCATTGTGACTTAGGCTCTTATTATTTTAACAAGAGCCCCAGGGGGGCACAACGCTCACCTGATACCCATGCACGCTCTAATTGACATACTGCTATTGAATACTGATAGTGCCAGTACCGGGATTTTAGCCCACAACCTTTCTAAAAAGATTTTTGCCGGATGCAGAGAAGTTTTTTTTTTTCAGACAACCTTTAAAAGTACAAACAAGAAAAAATAGTCACATTTCAAAACAATAACTTTTTTTAAGTCATATGCCCAACTAGTATAGTTCAATTATGCAACATCAAAAATAAAATCATATTGTAAAATCCCACTTTAATGCGCAGCAGAAAAAGAATAAAACAATGAAATGATTTCATAAATTAAGTTTATTTAAAACTGAACGACCATACCTTTCATTATTGATAGTTAGCATGCCAGAAATTATAAAGCCTGACAGGCTGTGTTTGTGAAACGAGAATGCCCCCGGCTGCATCTTTGTTAGTATAAACGCCATTTTCTGTTAAGTATGTGAGAGGTCAGGGTCAGCGTAATATTGGTATCTATGGAAATATCTTGTCAAAAGGAATACACATGTAAAATATGAAAGCCCTATCACTAACCAATCAAAAGTTATGCGCAATGTTTAAGTTTTTGAAAAGTACGTCAAAGGTCAAGGTTATAGTCACGAGGTCAAAATTTTGGTATAAATGGAAAGGTATTGTCACAAGGAATACACATGTGAAATATGAAACCTGTATCACCAGCTTCCATTCAAAAGTTATGCCCAATGTTAAAGTTTTTCGGAAAACAGACAGACAAACAGACAGACGGACAGGCCAAAAACTATATGCTCCAGAATCTTTTATTCCAGGGGCATAAAAAACAAAGATTTTTCGGTTTTGCCTTTATTCATATTAAAGTATACTGAAATCTAAGAATGCTTTTGAATAGTATTGATTTCATCTCAAATACATGAAACGTACAGTTAAATTCGTTTTAATCCAATATTTATCAATTCAAGTGAATTGTGCAGAAATTGGGCCAATTTGTTTTCCAAAAAGCAGTGTACGGTGTATCAAACCTCATGATCCAAAGGAAGAGATTACTCATTCGACGTTTCTTCAAGAAATCAGTCCGTAAATTACTTCATCTAAGAGAGTCTAAGACAGAGGAAATTCAAGCAAACTTTATACATGATAACAAGTATATGCAAGTGTTCCAAGTACATGAATGATAACCATTATGAAAGTGTTCCAAGTATAATGCACATTAAAACATAGGTAATCACAGATTACAAAGCTCACCTCGTGACAGCAAAATTCAATTCAAACATATTTCTTAGTACATGTATATTGGCTTTTAAAGGCAAAACCACTCAAGCAGAAAAAGTAGGTCAAGGTCATTTTATGAAAGTTTGATCAAAGATACATCCAATATGCAAGTTTGGTACATGTAGCAGTTATACTTTGCTCAATATTGGCTTTATAGAGCAAAATCACTCAAGCGGAAAAAGTAGGTCAAGGTCATTTTATGAAAGATTGATCAAAGATACATCCAATATGCAAGTTTGGTACATGTATCACTTATACTTTGCTCAATATTGGCTTTTAAAGGCAAAATCACTCAAGCGGAAAAAGTAGGTCGAGGTCATTTTATGAAAGTTTGATCAAAGATACATCTAATATGCAAGTTTGGAACATCTAGCACTTATACTTTGCTCAATATTGGCTTTTAAAGGCAAAATCACTCAAGCGGAAAAAGTAGGTCAAGGTCATTTTATGAAAGTTTGATCAAAGATACATCCACTATGCAAGTTTGGTACATGTAGCACTTATACTTTGCTCAATATTGGCTTTTAAAAGCAAAATCACTCAAGTGGAAAAAGTAGGTCAGATGCTGCATCCGATGCATGGGTCCATCTTGGCATCCAAAGATGAATCACTTGTGCAAGTTTGGTTACTGTAGCATCAGTACTTTGTCAGATACTGAGCTACCCCAAACTTCTTAACCAAGTCACTTAAGCGGAAAATGTAGGTCAGATGCTGCATACGATGCATGGGTTCACCTCAGCATCCAAAGATGAATCACTTGTGCCAGTTTGGTTACTGTAGCATTAGTACTTTGTCAGATACTGAGCTACCCCAAACTTCTTAACCAAGTCACTCAAGCGGAAAATGTAGGTCAGATGCTGCATACGATACATGGGTTCACCTCAGCATCCAAAGATGAATCACTTGTGCAAGTTTGGTTACTGTAGCATCAGTACTTTGTCAGATATTGAGCTACCCAAAACTTCTTAACCAAGTCACTCAAGCGGAAAATGTAGGTCAGATCCTGCATACGATGCATGGGTTCACCTCAGCATCCAAAGATGAATCACTTGTGCCAGTTTGGTTACTGTAGCATTAGTACTTTGTCAGATATTGAGCTACCCCAAACTTCTTAACCAAGTCACTCAAGCGGAAAATGTAGGTCAGATGCTGCATCCCATGCATGGGTTCACCTCAGCATCCAAAGATGAATCACTTGTGCAAGTTTGGTTACTGTAGCATCAGTACTTTGTCAGATACTGAGCTACCCCAAACTTCTTAACCAAGTCACTCAAGCGGAAAATGTAGGTCAGATGCTGCATACGATGCATGGGTTCACCTCAGCATCCAAAGATGAATCACTTGTGCCAGTTTGGTTACTGTAGCATTAGTACTTTGTCAGATACTGAGCTACTCCAAACTTCTTAACCAAGTCACTCAAGCGGAAAATGTAGGTCAGATGCTGCATCCGATGCATGGGTTCACCTCAGCATCCAAAGATGAATCACTTGTGCCAGTTTGGTTACTGTAGCATTAGTACTTTGTCAGATACTGAGCTACCCCAAACTTCTTAACCAAGTCACTCAAGCGGAAAATGTAGGTCAGATGCTGCATCCGATGCATGGGTTCACCTCAGCATCCAAAGATGAATCACTTGTGCCAGTTTGGTTACTGTAGCATTAGTACTTTGTCAGATACTGAGCTACCCCAAACTTCTTAACCGGACGCGGACGCGGACACGGACGCGGACACGGACGCGGACGCGGACGAGGACGCGGACGCGGACGCGGACGCGTGGGGTTATAGCATAAGCTCACTCAACTTCGTCGAGGTGAGCTAATAAAAATCTATTCCGTTTGCACTGTATCTCCTGAAATGTATCGCAGTACTAAAGGGTTGTGGAGGAATTAAACGATCAAATCTAAAGTCCAGCGACTTTGTTTACAGTTATAGTTATACATGTAGGTCAGAGACCACTAAAAGGCCGGCTCTGATTGGAGAAAAACCTGTAGGGTGAGGGGGCCTGTTATTTTAAATGTGACAGAAGATGTGATTGGCTATCAATTCTATTTTCTTTAGGTATATTGTTTGAATATGATATATATAGGTAAAAAATAAGTGCAATTAAAATGTCGATACCCGGATATTTCCCTAGCTCCCGATCCGCTAAAGGGGACGGGCGCGGGAAAATTTGAAAATTCTCTGCGGGGTACCTTGTGACGCAAATAGTGCGAAAAAGAGCAGGTCATGCTATATTTTTTAATTTAGTTTCGTATAAAGCTTGAATCAATGAACAAATCGGTATATAACATGCATGGCCAGCAATGTTAGTATAGACGTTATAAGGCATTTCGTTAACATTACGACCTATGGAAAATGATTTGGTTGTCTCTGACCTAGAAGGTGTAACTACAGTTAATCATTTTAGCAGGGAATCCCTTCCCTTTTGACTGGTGAACCGGGCTGAATAAAAGGTGTCACCTCATTGGTCATAACTATTGAAAATTTAAAAATACATGTAGCACATTAAATCAATGTATGATTCCCTGCTGTCTGTAGAAATTGAGTTTTGAACATGATTTTGCCTTTTATGTAATCAATAGATCGATTTGAAAATATATAAAAATTAGCAAATTTTCAATTCGGAAGGAGGGGTCATTAAACAAGTGAATTTTGCAGAAAAGGTATGCATGACCCCCTTTTTCTTTCGTTTTTATGCGTGCCAAAGATGTCCTAGGCCAAAAATATTCCTTAAAAATCTAAAAGTGGATATCTTGACAAAATTCTTTCACTTGTAGGGTACCATGCATGAGTACCTCATATCTACAAAATGTCATGACAATCTGAAGAGTGGTTATAGAAAAGAAGCAGAAAATGTATGAAAATCACCCCCCCCCCCCCTTCCTTTTTACATAAGAAAAAAATTCATAAAAAATCAAAAAAATAAAATTTAAGCCTAAAATACATATCAAAGCATTAAGTAAGTTAAATATGATAAATATGCAGTAAATGAGTGTGCAAAATCATACACTTATTGAGTTATTTAAAGAAATAGTGCAAAAATGTCCATTTCTGACTAAGTCCGCAAAGACGTCAAAAACGCGTCAAAAGTTTGACTTCGAAGTGGAACCAAAAATAACAACACTTCTTAAGACATCTCTCTAGATCATCCTGATGCTTTCGGTTTGTCGATACATGCTTCGGTTCTGAAGAAGAAGTTTGTCATAGGAGGGTACCCCCTGTGACCTACTATTGGCTTTGGTGGCGCCACCTGTTGACGGATCTGGACGAAAAACAACAACACTTGTAGGGGACCATGAGTACTTCATACCTACCAAATTTCATCAAAATCCCTTCAGCCATTCTGGAGAAGAAGTTTAAAATGTGAAAAGTTTACGACGACGACGGACGACAGACGCAACACTATGACAATAGCTCACTTGAGCCGTTGGCTCAGGTGAGCTAAAAAGGGAAAAAAATTTTGTCGGGATCCCGTCGGGGTTTGAAGCCAATCCCCATGGGTCCATTGGGCATGGAAAACATACATTATACCTATGTACAATCTTAAAAAATATTCCTTAAAAATCTAAAAGTGGATATCTTGACAAAATTCTTTCACTTGTAGGGTACCATGCATGAGTACCTCATATCTACAAAATGTCATGACAATCTGAAGAGTGGTTATAGAAAAGAAGCAGAAAATGTATGAAAATCACCCCCCCCCCTTTCCTTTTTACATAAGAAAAAAATTCATAAAAAATCAAAAAAATAAAATTTAAGCCTAAAATACATATCAAAGCATTAAGTAAGTTAAATATGATAAATATGCAGTAAATGAGTGTGCAAAATCATACACTTATTGAGTTATTTAAAGAAATAGTGCAAAAATGTCCATTTCTGACTAAGTCCGCAAAGACGTCAAAAACGCGTCAAAAATTTGACTTCGAAGTGGAACCAAAAATAACAACACTTCTTAAGACATCTCTCTAGATCATCCTGATGCTTTCGGTTTGTCGATACATGCTTCGGTTCTGAAGAAGAAGTTTGTCATAGGAGGGTACCCCCCGTGACCTACTATTGGCTGTGGTGGCGCCACCTGTTGACGGATCTGGACGAAAAACAACAACACTTGTAGGGGACCATGAGTACTTCATACCTACCAAGTATTATCAAAATCCCTTCAGCCATTCTGGAGAAGAGGTTTAAAATGTGAAAAGTTTACGACGACGACGGACGACAGATGCAACACTATGACAATAGCTCACTTGAGCCGTTGGCTCAGGTGAGCTAAAAATGATACATCATACTGTCATTTTAATTCTGACTGACCTTTTCCTTCTTGGCTAGCATATGTACTACATCGTCAAACAGTTCTCTTCTATCTCTATCATGTACGTTTCTCCATACCTCTTCACTACCGAACAAATCATCCGCTTTCCTAAAGTCAAATAGAAATAAGTAGGTCATCAGAAAATGACATGTTACACAGTTCCAGTACCTCAATTTGGAGAAAAGTACCTGTTCCCATTAACAGGTAAAAGTTATAGATGTTCTATGTGACAACTACATTGGTTCACATCTGAATCTAATTTCAGGCTGGATAAATTATTCATGATTTACGTGTAAGACAAATATTTGATATTTGTACTTTTTCTCATGAAAATTAATGGAAAACTGAAAAGTTCTAACAATAACCTAATAATGTCAATTATCAGGATTTGAGAAGGGTCAGTTATCATTCAGGTCATTCAATTTCCCTCAAAGAACCCCACTGATTCTTCCTCTTTCCTAATGCATTGAATATGTTTTGAATTCCTAATCTAATCATATATTTTGAAAAAAAATGACTGTCTTATTTTTGGTGGTCAAAAATTCTGGTTGGTCACATGCAAATTCTGTACATCGTGAAGCAATTCTGGGACAACTTTGCATGTGTTCCAACCAGAATTATACACACATGGACACAAAAGTAAGACAGTCATTTCTTATATTTACATGTTTGCTAAATATTAGACACCTTTTTTTTGCATGAACATCACTTTTATAAACACAGCCAATTGTGCCTCACATGAAATTCATATGAAATGAGCATCATGTAAATTTCACATGAAAGTTCATGTAAAATTCATATAAATTTCATATAAGATTTATGTGAAAAATATTTCACATGAATTTCACATAAATTTCCTTCACATGAATTTTTCTAAGTGACCTTCACAGGAAACTGAATTAACATAACATCCATGTAAAAATCTTCACATGAATTTCATGTGAAAAATTTCATGTAAATTTCACATGAATTTCATATGAGGCACAATTGGCTGTATACAGTGAGAGGCAGCATCAAAAGGTATTCTAACATTGGTATATTCTCTCTATGTTCAAAACTTGAATATAACGTCACAATAGGCAACCTGATTTATTGGAGTTTAACTAGGGGAACCTACTAGTAATGTAAATATATACATGTAAATATCACAGTGCTAAGATAGACAACTCTTACCAGTATTTGATATTTGAGTTCATTCTGTCACTATTCAGTAAGAACTGCTCTAGGTCTTCCTTTGCCTGTTTGGCCCTCAGCCTCTGTTCTTCCTGAAGGTTTCCAATGTAACAACTTAGATACAAAATGCTAGTAAAAGTGGGCAAAATATTTATGAACTTGCATGCTAGTCTATACAGAATTTGCATTCACACCTCTTTAATGATTCTATGAAATCAATGTTGTAATTAGGTAAAGTGTACCAAACTGAGTCAGTAACAAAATTATTTTACCTGGTACACATGATAACAGAAATTATATTAAACTTTAATTAAAAGATTTTCTGTTATATAAGAAGAAGAAATTTCACAGTTCAGTTTTTTTTTCTGCTCATTATAGGGCTGAGATTTGGCCTTGTTCCCAATGGCAACTCATACCCTTTCTAGCTAAAAATTCCCAATCACAGTCATGAAAAATAATTTGCATAAATGCCATCAAATTATTATTTTTTCAAGAAATAGCTGTAAACATGAAAACAAAAGCTAAATTTGATATGAAATAACTGTAAAAGGTACTCTGGGCATTAAGATCACTTTAAAACAGGTCATTACTAAGAATTTCTTTATGCTACTCTTCAATGAAAATTCCAAATTCTGAGCAAAATGTTGCCAAATTCCCAATATGAGTGCCATGGGCCTTGTTCCCAAAGGGAAATAAAAGCCATGCAGATGACCCTGTTTACCTTTTCCTCTTTCGCCCTTTTAGTTTTATATTCATTGAATGCCTGTTTCCTCTCATTGAGCTGTTTAAGTGCTCCGTAGCGAGGATCGTTGACGATGACTTTCATAGCTTGTTCCCATGATGCATTAGATGACACACCCTATGAAAAAAACATATTTGAATGTAAATACATATTACAGGCAAATGACACCAAGTGTGAACAGCTAAAGCTGATCTATTTCTTTTTTTGTGATGATTACTTCTCTTCAGAAGGAAGTTAACAAAGTTGTCAACTGCAAAAATAAACTCACAACTATGATAGTTCACACTTGTTGTCTTTTAAGATTAAATTTATGTTATATTACTCATACATAAATTTGTGGTGAAGTATGGGATAACATAACTTGTTATCATGGTTATATTGAAGACGTAGTTATCTTCGCTGATCATATCAGGAAGACGTTACACTTGGAGGAAATATTCACATTAAGGGGTATGGACAAAAGTTTATTGGCCATATTGGATTTGACGTGAAGCATTCTTGAAAATCTGCCATTCTTCAGAATTAAGACTACAATTTTAACCATTTTAATACTAAGTTTTCTGTACCTCAACATCTTCATTTTCCCATCTTTCTGAGCAAAAAGTGCATCAATATTTTTCACGACTATCTTTTGAACTTAGTGCACCAAACTGCGCAGCTACAGCTCTGCAGAATTCATTATTAGTACTAAAACCTACCTTAAATGTAACTATGATCATATGAAAGACTTGTCCTCCAATTTTGATCAAACTTTCTCAAAATGCCAGCTATATTCATTTTACACGCGTGGGGCAAGTGGCAATATCAACATAGAGAGGAATCCAGAGGCAGATCCTAGGAATGTTGCACATTTGTTACCAGTAATTCACTAGACTTTCCCACTTTTCTAAGATATATCATGTAAATAATTACTAAATGAATCACAAACAGTCCAAATTCTAGTGAATAATCCAAGGATGTTTAGAATCATTTATTTTTTTCTACCTGTGTTGGGGCGGATCGGCACGTGAAAATGGCTACCTGTAAAAATTTGTGTTTGAAAGGACCCCGTATTGTGTAAAGATGAGAATTATAAGTCAGATAATGAGATCGTGTACTCAAAATTGAAGTACAAATGGTTGTAGACATAGAACCAATGTAATGTTTAAGGAAAGTTATAGTTATTATTCTGAGGTGCACCTGTGCAGTTCAGTGCATCAATTAAAAAGTGTTCTAGAGTTGAAATATAAGTGTAATTTTTCATAGAAAAGATGGGAAAATGTAGCTATTGAGGTAGAGAATACTTGGGGTGACAGTAGTTAAAGTTGGAGTCTTTACTCAGTGTAAGGAAATATTTTCAATAATACACAACATAAAATCCAATATGGCGAATGACCTTTTGTCCATACCCCTTAAGTTCTCTGTCATTGTGATAATGTAGCAGGGTTACTTTAGCGTGGGGAAATTTTTTCGCAAAGTTCCTTGGTTCGTGAAATTCCTTGAAATTACCCAAATACAAAAATTTCCATGTTTGCAGTATCCAAATAGACATTCTTTGCATGGAACAATGATTCTTAGTATGTTAACAAAAGTAAATATAGAAATTGTAATTTTTGCTCCTTCAGATACCTTTTCTTTGAGTAAAGACTTGAAGGCCTCCATGGCTTCCCTCTTATTCTTAAATGTTAATGGAGTGACCTTTTCCTTGGTGGTTTTTACCAGTATGACATCATCACTGAAATAAACATGGTACAATTACATGTATTTACAATTTTCACAAATCTGTATAGTGAACCTTTAATGAAGCATCCATTTAACAATTATTCAGAGGACATTCAGAAAATTGTGAAATTATGTGAGATGAATTGAATTCATCTGACAATTTATAATAAAGGTCATGGGAACCATCATAATGATAAAGTCAAAATCACATTGTGTAGAAACATGTAATCTGAGGCCATTTTCACAAAAAATATTTACGATAAATTTGAGAATTTATCGTAACTATCAAGTATATATATTTCTAAGAATCCATATTCGAATTTCAATATGTAAATCTTATGCCACATTTTAGATATTTCAGTAGTTAGAGAAAGAAAATCATAACTGTTCGAATATTGTTATTTATTTGACCGAGATATGCATGATATGATGAATTGAAAGTTACGTCAAATTCTAAAATTTATTGTAAGTATTTTTGCGAAAATGGCTGCTGATATCTAAGATCTGGAGCATGTTTATACAATCAAAGCTTCATTAATAGATTTATCATATTTAACAAGCATTGGTGAATATCTGAAGGACTTTAACAGATTAGGGCTAATGTATTTAGTTGTGATAATTCATACGCCATCACTACAGAGAAACCAGTTGATTAAACTGTTAAATGGCATAGTTTTGGTTCATCCATTTACAGGATTGAATTGGACTCTATTGGCTTAGTCAGCATGGGGCTCAAACTGAGTTTAACTTACATCAAAACTCTATGTTTCCTTAGTCTCTATTGACTTGAGTTAACACTAAAAGTGCCAAAATCTAGATACACGAAGAACAACATTTCTTTTTTTTTTAAACTTTGTTTCACAACATTTAACAAACAAGTGACAAACTTATACTAATGTCTCATGATGGCTAAGGTGTTGGCGTGAGAGGGTCCATGGAGCAGGAGGAAACCAGAGTAACCAGAGAAAAACCCTTTGCCGAGGCCTGGGTTGAGACCACCTACCCTCCCATATAAGACCCTTCGCCAAATCTGGGATTCGAACCCGGGACCTTAGAGGCGAGCTCCCTACTACTGCGCTAAACCGGCCATAAAACAACATTTGTACCATTTGTGAACAGAAACCACAATACCATTTCATCTATTTACAGAAAATTCCAATTTTTACAAGGCTTAAGTATCAGTAAAGTATCAGTTAGTGCAAATAAAAACAACGAAGCAAAATCTGTGATTATAAAAGTATCTATCCATGTATAAAGCTGTGTGAAATACTACAGTGATGTAACTTTGTTATACTAGCAAAGCGTGATAATAAACAAAAACACACAAATAGCAAAAATAATGTAATATGTTTATACATAAGTGTATGAAAATTCTGTTAAAAGGTTTCAGAAAAGCTTTACAAAAGACACAGTTAATAAAGTACTGTTCTCCTGAATTCACACAACATGATTTTTGCATATACTAGTATCTATATTTCGAGGATTGGCATAGAGGGGGCGGGGAATTTTTTTTTTCAAAAATGGAATCAACAATCTACAGCAAATATCAATCTAAGGTTAGTCATATACATGTATACATATCTTAGGGAATACTTCAATTTAAGCTAGCTTTATTTACAAATCTGAAAGGTCTTTGAAGTCCAAGCAATACACACTGTGGTAAAAACATTTTTCGGATCTTCTAGGTGAATGGAGAAGGAATAGAGGGTAGTAGATGTACATGTAGGTGACTTGTAGCATCATTCAGATCACCCTACCCTTTACATGCTTTATATTTGCAACGGCAGAAAAAGCCTTTGATGCCACTGGTGTAGTGATTTACATCCAATCGATGTAAAAGTAAACAGACACTGACATGTATATCAACATTTAAAAATCTGCGTCTTCAGAAAAAAAGCGTTGTGAATAACTCATTTGTCTGTTACTGTAAATTGCTTTATTTTCGTCATTACCAATTTTCGTCAATTCGTTAAAAATGACCATTCGTCAGTACGTAAATTCGTCAACCAAGGGTCCCTAAAATGTAAATCTCTCTGTTCAACTGTCAACTTAACATTTAGATCCACTGTCAAATAGTCAAATCTGTCGTAGGTGTATGTTTTCATTGTTTGTTTAATAATTATCGGTAAACAAACAATTAGCGATATGTATATCACCTACCTTGCTGTGTAAACATATTATTTTGAAATTAGAAGTACCTTATACATGTTATATGCGACTTTGTGTTCATATTCAGTTTTCATTGATTTGCCATTTGCGTGTCGTAATAACACTTTTTAACAATGTCTAAAAACTCAGAGTATTCAGCTTCTTCATCCCTCCTCCGCAGTGCTTCCGGTTTATATTTCAGTTTACCAAGAGACTGATTCAATGTTTCCTTACTATAATTCATTTTTTGTCAGGAGTATTTATATTCGTCGGTACGTAATTTCGTCAAGGAAGTCACTGACGAAAATTGGTATCTGACGAATAAAAACCAATTTACAGTATAACTCAGTGTTGAAATCAGCCTTTCATGGTAAATAATCACTATTATTAAAAGGTCAACGGGGAACTTATTTTTTAAAAATGGCACCCATTCATGTCCAGTTCTTCATTTCACAGAAAACAGTTGAGGCTGATCCAATTGTTGCAGTATGTGACTTTATTCTTAATAGAGAGGTTGAGATTTCCTACTTGTAACTTGTACGGGTACGTCTAGTGTACAAGTTGAACTACACGTTACTGTTGTTGAGATTTCTTTTCAAAGACCATTATGTGTACTTGTAAAATCGTAATGAAGTTGAGTTGACTTTTGGACAGGTTAAATTCAATAGGAATATTAAATTCGGTAAAATCTATTTTGAAAAGAAACTACAAATCATTCTGAATTAATTGCTATATTTTTTATAATATTTGGTAGAATAAAGGGGATGAAATATCTTGAAGTAAAGATCTATGTGTACATCACACTTTACACGTTCATGGCTACGTGTACCTTGTAGAGCACATGACGTTAAACGCAATAAATGATGTCACAATAGCGATCAGAATACAAGTACACGTACAAGTTACATGTAGGAAATCTCAACCTCCCTAATATTACTTTAGACAATCACGATGTCTTCAGATATATTCATGTACAAGATGTATGTTGTTGGGTAGGAGCACTCTTTAATTACCATACAAGTATATAAGCTATCACATAAGCCCAGCAAATTTACATGTAGTGCATAAAATGCCATGCTCCAGTTCATAATGAAATCTTACAAACCTGTCAGAATCAACTTTAGTAGCAGCTTTGACACTTGATCTAAGGAAATAAGCACTTCATTCAAATCCCCCATAGTCTGTGTATGTTTTTGATAGTCATAAAAATTATCATACCCAGCTTTCATGTCATCGCAAATTATTGTTCATACCTCTGAAGCTACTGTATTCATTGTTCAATCTAAAATTTAATGTTTCTGATTTGCTAACACAACTTAAAGATTTGTATAAGCCGATATGATGTCAGGGTGGCATTTAGCATCCTAAGTGTATAAAAAAAAGTACAAGACTGGTGCTCTTGAAAGATTATGGAAGACTTAATTTGATTACCTATAATGGGGGAGGGGGGTTCACTTTGTCATAGTTCCTTACGAAATCTTGTTCCTGCAGATGTTTGAGTATAGTGCTAGCAGATCAGAAACATTTAATTCAAATCAGATTGCTCATTTCTACTTATAGACAGAGATGTTACATGGATAATTAGGGGAATCTAAAACAAATTATGAAATTAATATACAATATATGGAGCAATACATACAT
The DNA here is from genome assembly GCA_028142955.1 of Pinctada fucata. NCBI lineage: Eukaryota > Metazoa > Mollusca > Bivalvia > Pterioida > Pteriidae > Pinctada > Pinctada fucata. The sequence goes on from AP027114.1 coordinate 39,661,690, forward strand.
GTATTAACAATATACATGTATTACAATGAGGGCAAAGGCTAACATATGTACATACATGTAATTATGTTGCTTACTTTATAATAGTAATACATGTAATAACAAACAACACAACATTCTCTCAGTTCCAAATAATTATATTTTACTTTTTACATTATCCCTTATTAACATGCTCAATATGATGAAAACTTTCAACTAATTAAATAATTTCCATTCACTTAGTTCTGAATACCCCTTTAATCTAAACATCAAATCCCAAACTTTTGATAGAGTTTGAACATGAACGTTGCACCACTAAGCCAAATTGACCCTTTTGATTGCGGGAAAAAAATGCAAAATTTCGTGACATCACAATGCTTTCCCCTCGGACAAACAAGCTTCGAACCTCGGACAAACATCGAAATTGCATTGTGACGTCATGGAATTTCTCAAATATTTCCCGCGTTCGGAAGGGTCAATTTTGCAACTCTGTTGGTAAGTATGAAGGTATGAATTCTTCATGTATGTGACCAAAAAAAAAAAAAAAAAATCTATGACAATTTGTACGTATCCTTATCCAAAAAGTTCAAAGTACGTGTACCTCTCTAATCTTAAAAAAAGTTTTTTTAAAACTTCTAACTCTTTATTTCAATCTGCAAAAATTTAGAAATAAAGTTAAGAACTTACTTCGGCTCTTGCACTTTTTCTTTCTCAGCTGCTTTTGCCATCATGGCAGGGGGAGGTAACTCTATAGAAGCCAGAGTGGCTTCCATGGCAGCTTGAATGGCTGACGATGGCTTGGCTGGCTGAGACGGAAGAGTTATGCTCCCTGATACTGGTATGGTCACTGCCACCTTTGCCTCACTACTACATACAAAGTTTGAAGAATATTGGATTATTAGATGAAAAACTACTTATTTTTAAGAAACTATTTTATGAAGAGAAATAACTTTGAAAAGAACAAACTTAAGAAAAAACTGAAAATTAATCGCTTTTTCCTCTAAAAATTCTTTGTTACATTTAGGTTCATGTACATAAATTAATCTTTTTTTTCCGTTAATGTATACCATGAATTTAATAGGTAGGATGGTGTATTGATATACAACATGCAGACAGATTTTTACTCACCTTTCCTGTGATTTCTTGGCTAAAGCAGCTGAAACAAACAAGAAAAAGGTCACATATACAAGTTAATAATGTCTGTATGAAAATATGCCCCTACAATGTCCATTTGTTTCAAAAGGTTATTCAAATACATCTTTGCTCATAAACTTTTGTGAACTTTAAAATACATGTAGATTACATACTGGGTATCACATATACTAAAACTTCTTTACATGAAATGATTCCACCTCACTATCTACACTTAAGCCTGTAAGAACCAATAATCTAACTCTTTAAGCATTTACATACATCCTACATGTATTGTAATTTGTACTTCCTCAATAACTACTGTCTCTTTTAGTATTTTTTTTTTTAATTTTAACTTTATCCATTTTACAACGTTTAACAAACAAGTTACAAACTTATACTAATGTCTCACGTTGGCTCAGATGTTGGCATGAGGGGGTCAAAGGAGTAGGAGGAAAATGGAGTACACAAGAAAAAACTCCTGCCGAGGCCTGGGTAGGGGACCACCTACCCTTCCGCATAAGACCCTTTGCCGAATCTGGGATTCGAACCCGAGACCTTAGAGGTGAGAAGTGAGCACAATACCACTGCGCTAACCCGGCAGTATTTAAACCCTAGCCACTAAACACATTAATCACTTTACCTCCTCTACATATTACACCTACCCTCCAGTTCCTCCAGTTCTTTTGGTTTCGTCCATCTTGATTCTTTTGTCTGTGAATTATGGAAGTATATTTTTCCTGAATCTGACTTGTATTCCTTCCACGGACAGTTTGATAAAAGCAACTGGAATAAAAATTAATATATTGATTACAAACATGTAACTTATAAATTAATATCACACATCCGTGAAAATTTCACAATCATTCTCATGATCAGAGTAACTTATTTTTGTTAAGTTTTTATTATGACAGGTTGTTTGGTCTTTGTCTTTATACAGAGTAACTTCCTGTATCATAAGTACAGGCGTCTGAAGTAAATTAATTGTGAAACCATCAAATTCTTTGGATTTTTGTGTAAACTATACAGTCAGGGGTCCAACTTATATGAGTAATAACTTCTTAAAGTTAATTAGCTTGCATCAGTAATAACTCATACAAGTTATGTACATGAGTTTATAACTTGAATAAGTTATAAATAGAAGAGCAGATTTTCCTCAGAATTTCTCCAATAACTTAAACAAATTATAACAGTATTTTTGATTTAAACATGTTTTATATTCAAAGCATTGCGATTTATTGTTAATATTCACATTCAGAAGATGCATCTAGGTCTTTACTATGTTTCTGACCTTATTTCCTGGGAGTTAGCTTGTCTGTTGCTGGTAAATAGGATTTAATGACATAAATATTCCCCGGCGAACCCTAATTTTGAGAGCTTTGCACTAGACCCACAAAGCATGCGCTGGATAGTGAGATATACCAGGAGGTAGTCCAATTTAATATTTATTAAGTTACAAATGCACAGTTCATAAGAAAAATGCTCTGAGGAGATATTAAGGTTCAAAATTTGCTGTTATAACAAGTTATAAATACTAAAAGCCAGTTACTTGGGCAAGTTATAACTTTTTTATGTTGGACCCCTGACTGCTATAAGGAAACACAGTGTTCTAGGATTCCATTACCCGTTACCCGAGGTAAGTGAAAATTGAGGTAGGGTAACTGGAAAACAGAAAGCTACTTACCCGTTGGTAAGTGAATTGTGGAGCACAATCCCCATTACACTCTCCATGTACATGTATATGTAGCAAAAACGGAAGTAAATAGTTGCACCATAGTACAAGATCATATTTAAGCAGTCATCCTGTATTTTCAGTATGACAATATTTCTGGACATAATAATTTATTTTCATGGCAATGGCTACATTTGTAGGGTGCGCAACAGAAAATTAACAATCCTCTTTTTATTCTGACATTTTTGTTTGGGAAAGAGAGTTTCCTGGCTGGGTAAGCACATTTTTGGTGGGCACTAACCCTTTGGTAAGTGGTTTTTGAATAAAATCCTAGAACACTGATTAACAGTGCTATAAATTAAGCATCTAAAGTACTGTAAACATGATTATTTTCGCTGGGGAAAATTTAGCATCAAGACGTAACACCTGGGGGAAATGTTCACTATATTAATAGCTATACCTTTGTAAGAATGCAGCATGTGGGGGAAATCTTCGTGAAGTCCCTAAATTCGTGAAATACACAAAAATTACCCCCCCACAAAAATTTCCATGTTTACAGTACATCTAATGACATCTCAATGCTTTACATCAGATACTGTCACAAATTGACCATAAGTATGATCCTCTCAAATTGAAAAGATGGAGCTCTGACTAGAGTTTTTCTCTACATACATGTACTAATTTCTTTATTCCAAAACAAATGAACATGAAATTTAAATTAGATGTCATTCAACATGTCCAATATTGTATTCTATTCTGGAAATGAATAACCAAAGTCCATTCTGGCATCTGATAACATGACTTGATATGGAGTCACCATTTACACGCAATATAATTGTGATGTTGCAGCAAAAAGATCACCTCTCAGCTCATTCATGGAGAGACACAATTTCACAATCAGCAAATGAGTATATTGACTAAATGATTATGATATCATATAATAATAATTTCAGTTTCCCATATATATTGAGTACTCTCACCTCTTGTTTGGTTTTGAGGTCGTCAGGTTTTTCCCAGCTTGATTGCTTTGTGATGTGGTTGTAGTAGTAAGTTCTTCCATCTGGGGCCTTATGCTCTGTCCATACTTTCTGAAAAATAATAAACAGAAAATCTTTAAATAGCACCTAAATTTATAGTCTAATTGATATTGATGTGACGATAGTTGTCGACTTTCGATAGTCAATCGCTGAAACCCCTTTGATTTTCGATAGTTGATAGTAAAATTCACAATCGATTGTCGCTCAGAGGTATGACTACGATCAAAATTGTTTACATACAAGCAATCAAAATGACTCCGAGCGAAGTGGACAAAATGACAATGCTCAAGAAAAATAAATTAATTTGTTCGCTAATATAAAATGCCGCAAATGTGGGCTAACACATGTGTGGTACGTTACGTACATACGATGTCGTGAAAATAAAATGCCGTGAACCAGTCACTTAACTTGTTTTCGCGAAATTATGACACTGCGAATAAAAGACGACATACAGTATAATGTATGTAAATCTTGGTTCACTGAAAAAATGTTTCACCAAAAGTGCAAACATTTGACGATGATTGAAGAAAAGATAAAAGTCTGACTCACAATAATTGTTTTGTTATACATGTACCTTCCTTTGAGAATTAGCTGAAAGACAATTATTTACATTCATTTTCGCCTCTAGGAGAAAGAGCATGTTGATAATGATAGGGGTTATATCGTCATTAATGACATGATGTCACAAAAGAATTGAAGTGTATCGGTCAACATTTTCTAAAATACTGACCGTCAGTCCAAAATCGATGAATACGTTCACCACTCGGTCAAACATTTCAATTTTGGGAGTTTTAACATAGGGATAACAATAAGGGTATAACAAAATGTATTATTTTACATGCACAAAGCTCATTTTTTTTAGTAACAGATAATTCACAATAATTTCTTACCTTTTCTTGTTTAGAATCAGTTGATGTGGGTGAGCTTGTGGCTGAATTTGTCTGTGCAACATTCTGAACTTGAGGGTTGGCTGTTGAAATTAAAACATTTGGAAATGTTCATACAAAATGTATTGTCTATTTGCAAGAACCATAAAATACAGGCATAACTATCATCTACTTCCTACAACTGTAAAATATACATGTACTCGAGAACTTAAACCTACCAAACTTGTTTGCAAGTCTCCCCATCTTGTTTATGTTTCGGTCATTTGTTATGTGATGAAATTGGGGTGCCACATCATATTATAATCTACCGTTTGGTTTCTTCTTTAGGGTGGGGGGGGGGGGGGGGGTGAGAATGTGTTTCAATTTCATGTTCGTACATGAAAATTTTCGGTGTGCAGTAATATTTTGGGCAAGTCTGTACACACTAAAACAATAAATACAATGTACATGTAAAGGCACATTACCTGGTGGGAAGTTAGGTGCCATCCCCATGGGTGGGGGCATTCCCATTGGAGGGGGGTAACCAGGAGGGGGCATGCCACCTGGAGGAGGCTGGAAACCTATAATAAATTGACAATATACATGTTCAGTTTCAATAATGACAGCATCTACAATGCGATTTCGATCAGACTTTTAAAGATAATAAATTTCTCTTTTGCTGACAATAATTCATTTACTTCTTCGTGTCTCAAAGATTTTACATGAATTTGTACTGGAAATTTTTCAAACATCGATCAACTTTTTTTACCTTTAAATTTTGAACTATTTGACAATTCCTTTTCTTTAGCCACTGATACAGTACACTCTGTAGAGCACACTGAATTCTGGGTAAGAAATGAATGTTACCTGCTGGGGGCATCATGGGAGGCTGACTCATATCAGGAGGGCCCATAGGAGGGGGAATGTATCCAGGGGGTCCTGATGGGGGCATCTGAAAATATCTTGATTCATTATAAAATCTGATAAAATTCATGATATGCTATCTGCCATTGTCAAAGAATAACCATTCACTGATATTACTTAATCAAGAGGTCTCATAAAACATGTTCGAAATAAAAAAAACTTCTCGCTCAATATAGTTTGACCCTAAGGAAATATTGTGATCTTAACAGTGATCATGAAATATTAATGATTAATTATAGTAACTTATCAGTTTGTTAATGAGCTGCAAGTTGACATCTTTTGGTGTACTCATCATTATGAAGTCACTGTTTAAGACGCAATTATATTGTGACTTGACAATGATAAAAATAAAACTCCTACATTGTCATGATTGTACCTCAGATATCTTTCATTATTTTGTCCTCCATTATGAATTTTGACATGTGTTCCATTGCCATCTTTTAAGGGGTCCAGAACAATATCCGAAAGAACTCTATCGGAAAGCTCTAGATCAAATATGACGTCATAATAGAAATGGCGACATTGGCGTGTTTTTCACAAGAACGTCAGCATTAGGTAACGTAAAAATATGGGGGAGGGGGTAACAAAATCACTATAACTTAAAAACTGACGGTCAAATTTAATTAGGAACTTATCGATGTTTCACTTGACATATGAAGAAGATAATATCAAGTTTTTACGGAAAATAAATGATAGGGTTTTAGATAAACCTACTTTATTATTAAAAGTTAACAACTCAAAGATGTTCTGAAAATATACAAAGATTTATCTCCTTTTGACAATTTCTTAGAAAAGTCTCAGTGATAATCTATAATTCTATACATGTCCGATTGTCCACATCATATCTAAATGAAAAATACAGAACTTATCAATATTCTGCCTGTACAGAAGATTTGCAATTGTTTTTCGTTACCTAAAGTGATTTAATTTTAACGTAACATTTACGGTCCATTTTGGGTCTTTTAAAGGGTATATATGTACGTTTGTAGCTTCAAAACTAACGGTAAAAATTTGAGGAAAATTTGCATGTAGAAAAAGTATGTTTTAATTATTAACATTTATGACTTTTAGGAAAATTAAATGATAGGATCTGAATTTAGTCTGGCTGTCCTGGACCTCCTTAAATGTAAGTATAACCAGTACATACATGTAAATATAAAATATACAACTTTGAAAAAAATGATTGACTTACCCCAAATGGGGGCCTCATCATAGGGTTGGGAGGAGGGCCTCCTGGTCCTGGGGGGTTAGCCTGCAAAAAGAAAGAAGGCAACTTTAATAATTCTTCTAAAACATGGAGCAGATCCAAATACATTTTTACTTTGAATGTTAAATGTTGACAAAATCTTGAGGACATTTGTTCTGCAGTTTAATGAAATTTCATGAAATCTACCAGACAAAGCTAAAAATTACCTGACTACATATTTTAAGTACAAAATGATTTTTATTGCAAATTTGTTGTTAATCATGTTAATAATGTAGAAAAGAATTTAAGAGGAAAAAGTATACGAATATGAAAAAAGAATTAGATGTAGTACTCTGACACGAATGTTGTTTAAATGTCTGTGACAAAAGACGGCAGATGTCTTTCTAAGACCCTGGGGGCCAGGGGCTAAAATAAATATCAGGTGCACAACTAGATCACAGACCCATCATCAGATCATATTGCAAAAAGAATTTAGTCTCCATAATTTATAGTATCTTTTAATACTAGGAGAAAATTACCACATCCTTTTTCTAAGACCCTGGGGTCTGGGACTCAAACAAAATATCAGGTGCACAATTACACCAAAGACTTATCATATTGCAAAAAGATTTAACTCTCTATCAATTATAATGTCAGAGAAGTTGCAAGCACAAGATTACACAGAGTTATATAGGAGAAAATGATCACACCCATTTTCTAAGACCCTGGGGGTCAGGAACTCAAACAAAATAACAGGTGCACACAAAACATCACGTGCGTTACTTATGACGTCACAATGTGACGTCATTTGCTCTGCATGACGGAAAATTAAGGAAAATCGTCATATTTTCTGCATAAATCTTTAAAATAAGTATAGGCGCCAACCCTCACCAAACATAAATTTTATGTAGATCGAAAGATAAATTGCAAATTTAACTTTTTATAAGAAAATTATTTTGTTTTGTTTTTATTTTCATAAATTTTGACCGGAATTATGCCCATTTCTTATGATTTTTCAGCATTTTACGACTTAAAGCTGATTTTGAAGCCATACATGTATCTTTCGGTGTACATGGTGTTTTGCACGTAAATTAAAATATTTATTTGGTATTTCAAACAACCATACATTTTACGTCCTTGATACAAAATACAATCGAAATCTAAAACATTCTAAATTAAGGGCCGATTTTCCAAGCTATCAAACCTGCTCCTTCTCCCAACGGGACAGGCACAGGCACCTTCCCCAAAGTAAAAAAGAAACCCTGGTTACAACGTATTTAGATAGATTGAATACTAGTAAACCAAAAATGGATACTGTAAAATAATGCGCACCAGGGGGCAGCTACTTGCCGATTTTATGGGTCATTTCTTATCAGAACTGGGACTATGGTGCAGGGCGCATGACCTTCCCTATCCCTGCTTTTTCTTTTTTTTTTGCAAAAACATTGTGGACATTTTTGCATACAAAGTAGTTTCAATGGAAACTGAGGAGCTTCTTTAATTTTTGTCTAAATGAAGCCTGAGGTTGAGTTTAGACAAAAATTAAAGAAGCTCCTCAGTTTCCATTGAAATTACGTACATTGTACAAAGGCACGCCTAGTTACAGTGGCAAAAGAGAGTAATTTGCTATTCGGTCTTTCCTTCCCTCTCTGTTGCAGACCGGCCGTTGATACGAGGCGTCTGAGATTTGCTGAGTCTAGTCTAAGTTAACTTCGAGCTGAACAGCTGAGCAAGGGCAGAGATGTTATGATTGAAGTATACTAGGTAGGATTACAGTCGATTTATGTTCATGAATATTTTTGTAGTTTCAACCGCTTGAAATTGACCAAGACTAGACTCAGCAAATCTCAGACGCCTCGTACAGGGTTCTCATTAAGTTTGGAAGAAGGAGGTGAATCAAGAAAAAGTAAGATGCCATCAAAGGATGTGAGCGCTGAAGGAGCGAGACCTCTAGGGGGGTCCGCCCAGAAAATTTTTGAAATTTAGAAGGCAATTGAGGGGATTTCCCGCCATTTGATTTAGACTCTATAAAATACCATAAAATCATTATCAAGTATATATTTTTGAAATTTGCAAGGCAATGGAAGGCATTTCCAGCCATCTAGACGGTAAAAAAATACTATAGTATAGATGTTTTTTCTTCAATAGTACTTTTATAACATGTGTTGCAAGTTTTATGAACAATTTTCATCACTAGGATTCTCATGATTTATAATAGTATAAGAAAAATGTTTGGAACTTCCTAGTATACTGGGAAAAAGCTGTTTTCTTTCTATCCAAATAGATTGTAAACTAACTCAATATTTAGCTTTCTGATTCTTACATTATTTACATGAAAAATAAATCTTACATGTACGTTTAGTCACCCTACCCCCCTTTCGCCCATGGAAGCTTTAAACTATCAGTCATAATATTGGTAATTTGATGTATTTTTATGGCTCTCCTCATTGTGAACAATTCTGGAGTTTTAAATAAAAAACATTTTCCTCCCTAATTTTTAGAGAGCATTGAGTTTTAGTATAGATCATGATTGACGCTCGATCTATGGATGCAAGATAATAAACGAGTAGGTGACATTTTGAATTCTGCGAGGGGGGCAATTACTGTCGGCTCACATCTTGTGGATGCATCAATAGACTCAATATTACAATGAATTGTAACAGTTGATATATTCGTATGATTACTAGTACTTTGTTTACATACAGAAAATAGACCGAGGTAGAAAATTATATGAACTTGCGTATGATGTTTACACGCGAAAGACCGGCTGTTGATTGTCCGTGACCCGTGGAGGTGCGTGGTCAATAACTATACAATTTTCGTATTTTAAAAAAATCTTATTTACAGGCGTGAAAAGTTGAGATCTAATCGTCCTATTGTGCTTCTTTAATATACGTTGCCGTAAAATGATCACCATCCAACACATTGAAATAAATGTTTTCTCATTGTAGTTACAGAAATATTTATTGCCTACAGTACATTTGGGAGTTCTGTTTGTAATTTTGAAATAAGAACTAATTTTCGTAATAAGTAATTATCTTATTATTCAATATTGATAGTTTTTTTTTGTAGAAAAATGCCAAATATTACTTTCCATCTTAAAGAAGTGAAAATGTAGCTTTGATTCTGAACACCCAAGCCGACCCAGAACCCCAAAATTACCTGTACCTTGTATAGTGACATCTTTTTTTAGGACAACGTAATTTCCTCTAGTACACATTCAATTTTCATACGAAATTGACATTGAAATACGACACTTTCTTTACGGAAAGTAGGCGGCGATTTTACCCAAAGTAGGAGGCGAGAAATTGCTCTTAATGAGAACCCTGCTCGTATGAATGGCCAGTCTGCAACAGAGAGGGAAGGAAAGACCGAATAGCAAATAAATCTCTGCTGCCACTACCTGTAGGGCTGGGACGATACTACACCCAGCCGATCTGATACGTATCACGATACCTGATATCCGATACGATACATATCGCGATACTAAGTTAATTAATAAAACCTTCTCAAAAAGCTATTTGATAGTATTTATATTCATCATATCAGTAGCTTTTTTTATTCAACATGTTATATTTATCCAACACTTAGATTTCTGTCTAGAATAAAGATGAAAAAAATTAATAAATGGTTTGTTATTTGACTAGAAGAACTGAAAAACAAAAAATCATTTCAAATAACAATAAGAAGTCATGGAATTTTGTATTAAAAATCAATGGTTCCTATCATTTGTCATTTTATATCTACATACGTACTTGCCATAATTTTTCGGAGTTTTGTCATGTTGCAAAGAGGGACAAAAAGAGTGACAAATCATCAAAAAGAGGGACAAATATAATACCAATGAGGGACATAAAGAGGGACACTTTTTCATCACTTTAATAAGGCCTTTTAATTATAATTACAAGTTGGGGATTTTTTATTGGGGGGGGGGGGTCCTTCACTTTTGAAGGAGCAAATCAGTCAAATCAATAAGAAGTCACATTAAACAAAGGACCATGTGGTATTAATTTGTTTCACATATTTCCTCTTCAATTTGTCTGATTTTTTTCCTAAAAATACTGAAATTTGTCTCACATCAGCATCTGAGTGTGTCGCACACAATACATCCTGACCTGAGCTAATTTTCATAATTATGTTTAACATTTGTTTAAGGTAACTTTCCATTAGGAGATTGAACTTCAGATATTGCAATCCAAAATTGCACTAGATAATTGCTCTCTGCAAACACAAGAACGTCAGAGAAAAAATAAATCTTATATACGTACACGGGCATCGGCTCCTGGTCGGACGCATTTCTAATAAAGCCTGTGTTTGTGAAACACGAATGCCCCTGGTGGCATCTTTGTTAGTATGAACACTATTTTCTGTTAAGTACATGTATGTGAGGTCACTGGGTTGAAAGGTCAAAGGTCAAGGTCACGAGGTCAAAAATTTTGGTATCAATGGAAAGGTCTTGTCACAAGGAATACACATATGAAATATGAAAGCCCTATCACTTACTATTCAAAAGTTATGCCAAATGTTAAAGTTTTTGAAAAGTAGGTCAAAGGTCAAGGTCATGAGGTCAAAAATGTTGGTATCAATGGAAAGGTCTTGTCACAAGGAATACACATGTAAAATATGAAAGCCCTATCACTTCCCATTCAAAAGTTATGCCCATTGTTAAAGTTTTTGAAAAGTAGGTCAAAGGTCAAGGTCAAGGTCCCAATGTCAAAAATTTTGGTATCAATGGAAAGGTCTTGTCACAAGGAATACACATGTGAAATATGAAAGCCCTATCACTTCCCATTCAAAAGTTATGCCCAATGTTTAAGTTTTTAAAAAGTAGGTAAAAGGTCAAGGTCAAGGTCACAAGGTCAAAAATTTTGGTATCAATGGAAAGGTCTTGTCACAAGGAATACACATGTGAAATATGAAAGCCCTATCACTTCCCATTCAAAAGTTATGCCCAATGTTTAAGTTTTTAAAAAGTAGGTAAAAGGTCAAGGTCAAGGTCACGAGGTCAAAAATTTTGGTATCAATGGAAAGGTCTTGTCACAAGGAATACACATATGAAATATTAAAGCCCTTTCACTTCCCATTCAAAAGTTATGCCAAATGTTAAAAATTTTGAAAAGTATGTCAAAGGTCAAGGTCACGAGGTCAAAAATTTTGGTATCAATGGAAAGGTCTTGTCACAAGGAATACACATGTGAAATATGAAAGCCCTATCACTTCCCATTCAAAAGTTATGCCCAATGTTTAAGTTTTTGAAAAGTAGGTCAAAGGTCAAAGTCAAGGTCACAAGGTCAAAAATTTTGGTATCAATGGAAAGGTCTTGTCACAAGGAATACACATATGAAATATGAAAGCCCTATCACTTCCCATTCAAAAGTTATGCCCAATGTTAAAGTTTTTGAAAAGTAGGTCAAAGGTCAAGGTCAAGGTCAAGAGGTCAAAAATTTTGGTATCAATGGAAAGGTCTTGTCACAAGGAATACACATGTGAAATATGAAAGCCCTTTCACTTCCCATTCAAAAGTTATGCCAAATGTTAAAGTTTTTGAAAAGTATGTCAAAGGTCAAGGTCACGAGGTCAAAAATTTTGGTATCAATGGAAAGGTCTTGTCACAAGGAATACACATGTGAAATATGAAAGCCCTATCACTTACCATTCAAAAGTTATGCCAAATGTTAAAGTTTTTGAAAAGTAGGTCAAAGGTCAAGGTCATGAGGTCAAAAATGTTGGTATCAATGGAAAGGTCTTGTCACAAGGAATACACATGTGAAATATGAAAGCCCTATCACTTCCCATTCAAAAGTTATGCCCAATGTTTAAGTTTTTAAAAAGTAGGTAAAAGGTCAAGGTCACGAGGTCAAAAATTTTGGTATCAATGGAAAGGTCTTGTCACAAGGAATACACATGTGAAATATGAAAGCCCTATCACTTCCCATTCAAAAGTTATGCCCAATGTTAAAGTTTTTGAAAAGTAGGTAAAAGGTCAAGGTCAAGAGGTCAAAAATTTTGGTATCAATTGAAAGGTCTTGTCACAAGGAATACACATGTGAAATATGAAAGCCCTATCACTTCCCATTCATTCAAAAGTTGTGCCCAATGTTTAAGTTTTTGAAAAGTAGGTCAAAAGTCAAGGTCAAGGTCACGAGGTCAAAAATTTTGGTATCAATGGAAAGGTCTTGTCACAAGGAATACACATATGAAATATGAAAGCCCTATCACTTCCCATTCAAAAGTTATGCCCAATGTTTAAGTTTTTGAAAAGTAGGTCAAAGGTCAAAGTCAAGGTCACGAGGTCAAAAATTTTGGTATCAATGGAAAGGACTTGTCACAAGGAATACACATATGAAATATGAAAGCCCTATCACTTCCCATTCAAAAGTTATGCCCAATGTTAAAGTTTTTGAAAAGTAGGTCAAAGGTCAAGGTCAAGGTCAAAAGGTCAAAAATTTTGGTATCAATGGAAAGGTCTTGTCACAAGGAATACACATGTGAAATATGAAAGCCCTATCACTTCCCATTCAAAAGTTATGTCCAATGTTAAAGTTTTTTGGACAAACAGACAGACAAACAGACAAACAGATAAACAGACAAACAGACAGACAGGCCAAAAACTATATGCCCCCGAATCTTTGATTCCGGGGGCATAAAAAGTTGCGCTTCAGCGAACTTGTCCACCCTTTCATTCACAAGTATTAAACACCTGTGCCGTTACCCGAGTTGACGTTGGCAAACAATAACAAGGAAGTTTAAATCAAATACACATTCGATACCTTAACGTCTCGAGTATTGAAAAAGACAGTAAGCTGGCGTACGTTGATTAGTATTGAGGTTTATAATAAAGAGAGTATTAGGTATAATAACTTAAGAGCGTTCCGTGGTTGCCGTATTTTCTTTTTTTTTTTTTTTTAATCTTGTTTACATTTTTACTTCACGTTGTTTCTTCTCATAAAAATTTTATATCTTGGCTTACACAAATGGTATCAATCAAACATCTTATAACTATTACTTTCAATGATAGAATTATTTTTCTAGCAAAAAAATAAAACAAAAACCAAAAAAAAAAAAACCAACAACAAGAGAAGGCTTACTTGCATTTATTTAGCAACATTCTAATTGATTTTGTGGTACAGAAGACCTTTTATCAACCGATTACTACCAAAACATAGATCGATTACCGGCTGATTACTGTACATGGGTATATAGCGTGCGGTAGATAAATATTATAAAACAGTTTAAGTATATGAAAAGACGGAGCCACTAATAATCAATATTACGCTAATTTTTTTATGGAACGTCCAAAAATCGGGACTTCCCGGCCGGACAGTATTTATCTATATGTAAACTGAAGAAAGTTGGATTTAAACTTGAGCAGGGATTTCAATAAGAGCCGGCACCCAGCGAAATATCGCCGCTTCGATTGACCAAAATCGCCGCCTCGAATTTTCTCTGAATAAAGCTATTTTTGCTTTTTGTCTCTTTTTTTCGTTCACAAACATCTATTTACGTTCCTTTCACATACAACATGTACAAAATGTAGGCGCTTACATGTTAAAATTGTGTACACAAATACGTATACAACAAACGTTTAATTTCGGAAGTTGACAGAAATAACAATATGAAACGATCATTAAAAAAGAGTGGCAATTTTCTCTAAATATTCCTTCGATAAAAAGCCGGAACCAAATAGAAACGGTGCGTGATACGGCTATACAGGCGAAATATATGAAGCTTAGGACATGCTAGAGAGAGAACAAGCGTACATGTAGCAATACATTGAAATCATTTTATTTCACGGGTCCTCAATAATTGTAGATTTTGTAAATGTCCTAATTAAATATCCCCCTAAATATGAATTTTCATAAACAGATACACTTCAACTTTCGCCTGGTGCATGTTACTAGTAACTGGAATCAAAGCGGTTTAAAAAAAGATAGTAAATACCGATCGATCGCAAATTCAAGCTGATTGTGACGTGCGGCTGGAAGCATAACAAGAGGCCCAAGGGGGCCACATCGCTCACCTGAGTTGCAGACAAAGGGTTAAAAGTCACAAAAATACGTCTACAGATCAAAGCCCATGACAGCCATATTTGTTGACCTATCGACAAGAAAAACACAAACTTTGCAGAGGACCTTGAGTACTTGCTTGCTGCAAAGTTCCCTGAAATTCTGTGCAATGGTTGCAGAGGAGATGTCGAAAATGTGTCAGCCAATCAGAGCCCTCGGTGGCCATATTTGTTGACCGATCGGCACGAAAAACACAAACTTGGTAGAGGACCTTGAGTACTTCCTTCCTGTAAAGTTTCATGAAATTCTGTGCAGCGGTTGCAAAGGAGATGTCGAAAAAGTATCAGCCAATCAGAGCCCTCGGCGGCCATATTTGTTGACCAATCGGCACGAAAAAACACAAACTTGTTGGAGGACCTTGAATACTTCCTTCTTGTAAAGTTTCATGAAATTCTGTTCAGCGGTTGCAGAGGAGATGTCGAAAATGTATCAGCCAATCAGAGCCCTCGGGGCCATATTTGTTGACCAATCGGCACGAAAAACACAAACTTGGTAGAAGATCTTAAGTACTTCCTTCCTGTAAAGTTTCATGAAATTCTGTGCAGCGGTTGCAGAGGAGATGTCGAAAATGTATCAGCCAATCAGAGCCCTCGGCAGCCATTTTTGTTGACTGATCGGCACGAAAAACACAAACTTGGTAGAGGACCTTGAGTACTTCCTTCCTGTAAAGTTTCATGAAATTCTGTGCAGCGGTTGCAGAGGAGATGTGGAAAATGTGTCAGCCAATCAGAGCCCTCGGTGGCCATATTTGTTGACCGATCGGCACGAAAAACACAAACTTGGTAGAGGACCTTGTGTACTTCCTTCCCGTAAAGTTTCAGACGACGGACGGCGCGCTATGACAATAGCTCACTTGAGCTTCGCTCAGGTGAGCTAAAAACAAGTGGGCCTCTACCGCTCATTCACTCTTTAACATGTTTAAGCAAAGTTAAAATTGAAGCATTCCATTTTTTCCGAAACAGAAGGAAAATTAAAAAATGAATGAATGCAATGTTTTGTCAGGTAGTATTCTATTTTAACTACAAAATTTGTTCCAAATTAAAATTCGGAAAAACGGAAAATGATCGAGCTCCATGAAAGTAAATGTGCAGTGATCAGGACGGCAAACTTGCTCAATGGAACTGTGACCCCTTCCACTTGGACTTCAATGGGTCATACTCAAAATCAATAGGCCATCTTTGTTCACGAAAGGGCCATTCCAAAAATGATCAATTTTCGAAAAGCTTTGCATACAATCAGATGTTAGCACATGTTTTCATTGCACATACATGTATCACAGAACAGCCAAGACCAAACCCTCAGCCACCTATCCTTTATTTTTCGTGTCCACGTATGGGCAACTTCGTCTTCAGCTTTGTTGATATTAGGGAAAGAAGGGGGGGGGGGGGGCGACTGCAATTGACATTTCTGTACTTTTATTACTTTAATTTGAACCCATTGACTGACCACTTAATTAAAATGAAATGATAAGTTTCCGGACGAACGCATACACAAGTACCTTTACGTCCATAAGATACGTAAGTGGATGTCGGAGATTTAAATCTCAGGCGCAGAATAAGGATAAAAAAGAAAGTCGAAGAAAAATCAATAATTTATCACAACAAAGAACCTTGCGGGTGAGCGGAGCAATTGTCAGTGAGCAGAAGAATTTGTGCTCCTGTCACTGGCCATGTTCAGTAAGCTGTTATCCACACGTTACAACGTAAATTTTAGATTATAAAAAAAAACCCAATAATTGGACACAGTAGAATAATGAGCACCAGGTCGCAGTTGCCGATTTTATGGGTAATTTTTTTTTATCAAAATGGGACTTTGTCGCAAGGCGCGTAACCATCCCAATCCCTGAATGTGAAACGGATTTTTTTCTGCATGCTTATAAATCCTATCTATATTTGATGTCAATTCTGTTCAATTCATTAATACAATTTAAATCAATATCAAACATTCAAAGAAAGCGTCAAATTTTTAATGTAACCACTGCACTGAAATTTCTTCAAGTGTACACGTATCTTAACGATTGAACTATCGCTAAAATATTGAATTCAGTTAGTTCAAAATTAGCTAAGTTTAAACATAGAATCAAGCAAAATACATCGCCAAATCCAAATTTGGATTCCTTTTGATGAGACATGCGTGGAGCCCTGTCTGGTACCCAGTAATATACAAATCAATAATAAGCCATTTACGTTTTTAAAATAGCATAAGCAAATTGTTAAAATGTTATGTATAATAAAACTGAACACATTTTTTTTAATTTTTCCATGGGATTTTACATGAAATTTACACACTTGCCTAGGTGATATTTCATCCCCCAGATACCCTCAGAATGCACCATTTTGCATCAAATTTTTGAAAATTTTCCGGACCCCCCTAGAAAGCTCGTGCCTTCGGCACTCGCCTCTCGCCTGCGGCGCTCGAATTGATACGCTTTAAATTTCAAATTCACCGCTTCAAATAATTCTTATTGAAATCCCTGCTTGAGTACTTGAAAATACGGAAAGTTCAAGCACAATTTCTTTGTAAATCTTAACTTAGGTATCGTTGGGGTGTATCGATACTTGGATCGCGAAAAATAATATCGCGATGCACCGATGAATCGGAGTATCGTCCCAGCCCTAGTTGCCACTAACATATGCCTGGCTATGCCCGTGCACTTAACCAACAATCTCTAAGGTAACATGCAGTTTTTATTCTGAAGTCGAAAGAGGGGAGTGGTGTCAGAGAAACTTTCATTGCTTGAATGGCTTCATTGAAAAATCAATTCTTTTATCTGTTTGACTGCGAATTTTTTCTGATCAGTTTTCATACCGCATAAAAATGGTAACTGATTCACTATTATCAACGAAATTGAATATCAACTATCATGTAAAAACATACAATAAACCACAACAAAACATCGTGAAAAGTCAAATCAAAAGAAACGTGAGACGCAAAGTACTCACCGCCATCGTCGTAATATTTATTTCCGGTTAATCTAAAAGCTAAAGTTAGTTTGTTCTCGTTATATCCGGAAAGGTACCCGGCCTGGAATCTTGAATGTTTCCTTCCCAAATGGTTGACCCCTCAGACGGACTCCGCTAAATAATCTTGACATTCTGTATACCTAAACAGAAACCTATATATATACGTCTCTGATCAAGGACTTTTTTTATAACCAAGAAAACATTAACTATAGTTTCACATTTAAGGTCAAGGTCACAAGGTCAAATCTGGTATCCATGGAAAAGTCTTGCGACATGGAATTCATATGTGAAATATGAAAGCCCTATCACTTAACATTCAAAAGTTATGGCTTAAGTTTAAATTTTCGATATTGGGTCAAACTTCAAGGTCAAAAGGTAAATAAATTTGGTATTCATCATTCCATGGGAAGGTCTTGTCACAAGGAAAACAAATACGAATTATGAAAGCCATATCATTTACCATTCAGAAGTTATAGCCAAGGTTAAAGTATTTCAAAAGTAGGTCAAACTCCAAGGTCAAGGTACAGTGGCGGATTCAGGGGGGTGCAGAGGGGGCGTCCGCCCCCCCCCGGCACTGACCCAAAATTTTCCAAAAACAGGTATATTTAAGTCCATTTCCAGTAAAAATCGGCAAAATTCGCCCCTTGACCCCCCGGCAAAGGGGGCGCTGGATCCGCCACTGAGGTAAAAAAAATTATGGTATCCATTGATAGGTCTTGTCACAAGGAATATACATGTGAAATATGATAGCCCTATCACTTACCACTCAAAAGGTATGGCCAAGGTAAAAGTTTTTCAGAAGTAGGTCAAACTCTAAGGTCAAGGTCAAAAGGTAAAAAATGTTGGTATCCATGGAAAGGCCTTGTCACAAGGGATACACATGTGAAATATGAAAGCCCTGTCACTTACATGTACCATTCAAAAGTTATGGCCAAGGTTAAAGGGGTTTTTTTTGGAGGGGGGGACAGACAGACAGACAGACAGACAGACAGACCAAAAACTATTTGCCCCCGATCTTCGATTACGGGGGCATAAAAACGCTGGAAATGTTGCTAAAATAGCATATTTGAAAGTGCTAAAATGCACTCATTTAATTTTACTTTTAGTTACATGTATCTTTGTTTACATACACTGAATAAAACAGCATAGGAATTTTGTACAAAACTTGATTTTGATAAAGTTCCACCGTACATGTAGGTACCAAATTCAGAGATCAATTAATATTTTCTCGATTTTACACAAAAATAACGAAAATCATCTATGCTTGGGTAAAAATATCAGAGAAACTGAATAATTATCAACGATTTTTTCAAACACACAGTAAAATGTGCTCCTGAGAAAGGTTTTTCAAAATATTGAAGAAAAAGTATACGTCCGTGTTGATATAAGATAGTACAAACGCTCTGGAGTAGTGCCATTTTGTTATTTTCTTGAAAAAAATTGCCTTAATGTGGGTGAAATAAACAATTTATAATTTTTCGATATCCATTAGCTCTACTGTATAAAACAGCTTTAAAAGTCAATAATATTCCGTACGTAAAACAAAATCCATGGGTAATTACTTATGTAAGAAAAATCCGAACTGTTCAAAAGAGTACTTCCAGCTCAATTTTTAAAGAAATTGCCGCGAATCATTTTCTTACGGATACTTCTTTCAGTTTAGATCAAATGTTAAAACTTATCCGCTTTTAGGTATGTATATGAATTAAAGTCTTCAATGTAGTCGGAAATGATACATTAGCCATAATTCAATTGAAATATCTATGTAATTCATTCTCAATGAGAGCTAAGAACAGGAGATGCGCAGGAATGATCCTAAATCGTGACCAGAAGATAAAGACAACATACTAAAATCCCTATCACACTTTTACGTATCGGCCCACGTATCTTACGTGGCAGTAAGAAAGGAACGCCGCAGCAACGCCAGCTTACGTATACATAGCGAGTACTCTTTGAAACGTAGCATAATCTCTTGATACGAAAGTTTTCTTTTTTTAAGTAGCACATACGTAACAGCTTCTGGACATACGCCGCCGGTGTGTACGTAGCAAGAACGCAGGGCAAACGAAGGGAACGTTGCTAATACTCTTACAACGCAGTAAGAACGAATCAAAATGGCAAGCGATATCCCTACATCATATTATGGTGTACGTAACATCTGTTTCACGATTCTTGTAAAGTTTTCCGAGAATCGCGAATTTACACGTGACCAACCAGAATTATACACTCATGAACACCATTTGAAAGTAAGGCAGTCATATACTATAGTAAAGATCCTATCACACTTTTTCGTATCAGCTACTTAAGAGGAGTATTTTTACCAAAATTCTTTACGCAAGAGAAACGAAAAGGTCTGCCACGTATTTCGTCCATCTCAGAAGTCCAAGGCGTAAGTGCGACGTTTATACGGCGTAAGTAGGGTTTCTATCACGTATGAGCAGCGTACCAATGCGTCCTACCAACACGTACGTGCGGCGTTTGTTACGTACGTGTGACGTTCAATGCGTTTCTACTGCGTAAGTATACGACGTTGGTGCTACGTAGTCTTCTTATTGGCGACGTTTCTGCTGCGTTGCCGTGGCATTCACGTTCGTATGAAAAAAATCTTTGGTTGCCAAATATTATTTCTCTCCATTTACCACTTAGAATAATATGAACACAAAAAGGGTAAAGGGTACTGTCAAAGTGCCCTTTGAAATTAGCGCATACTTTATTTAGACTCAGTTCGCCATATGAAATAAAGCTGCTTGGTTGACCTAGTGGAAGTTTGTACTTAATAATCATACGGTATAATTAATCTTGATTCATTCTTAATAGGTTCAAAACTTTATTTTCCCCCTAGATTTTTATCATGTGTTCATAAAAACATAACAAATACACCTTTTACGCCGAGGTGGAATGAGCGATACTCCTTTAACGTAGCTCTTACAATGCTGAAGCTATTCAGACAGACTGTAAAATGAAAGAGTACCAAAAGAAAACTAAAAAGCAAAGTGTAAACAGAATTCCGAGGAGAAAACAAGCTACAAAACCGAAAACAAACCGCGATAAAATTCATAAAATCCCAGAGAACAGTTTAGGAGATGAAGATAGATCTAAATATGACGGTAAAAACACTACGGTAAAATGCAAATCAAATGAGGATGAGAAAGTTACAAACCTGTCAAAATACGAACTCAAGGAACATGAAATTTCGCTTTTAACGAAAGGTTTGAAATTCATACCGGATAGGTCCAAGATTGATATAACAAAATTATTAGCTGATTTGACAGAATGGGAGAGACGCATGAGGCTTCGTGAATTTTTCTATAATGCGCAGAACAACGAAACGGATACGCGAGAGGATACCGAGGAAAGATTCGTGGAGAAAAAGAAAATTTTTTTCACGCCGAAAACAGGAAGGGACCAATGGTTAGACACGTACGTTGAACTTGTCAGAAATGACATCGTTAACAGTCTTCGTAAGGCAGGTAAACTTAACATCACGCGTGAGGAGAAAACCGCTTTTTATTCATTGTTGGAAAACCAAGATATAGTAATTAGACCCGCCGATAAAGGTTCAGGTATTGTTATTCTCGACAAGGACAAGTATATTGAAAAACTCCAAGAAGAAATGAAAGAGAGCAAATCTTACGTGGAAACTAAAGATACTCGTGAACAAAATGTATAAGGAAGGAGCGATTTCTAAAGATCTCAAACAGTATCTAATTCCAAAATACCCGACTTCCGGTAAATTAAAAGGTAACCCGAAATTACACAAAAATGGCGCGCCCCTGAGGACGATAGTGAGCGGAATAAACACGCCGACGGAGAGACTTGCAGAAATTGCGGAATACGAATTAAATCAGTACGTGATTCAAAGCCCTACTTATATTCGAGACACAACGGATTTTATTTTTAAAGTTAAAAGACATAAATTTCGACATTCCAGATAACGCTTTATTGTTTTGTTTTGACGTATGTAAACTTTACCCATCAATTCCTAGAAAGGAGGGACTCGTAGCGTGTAGAGAAGCATTCGATAGCAGAGCCAATCCTTTGATTCCGACTGAAAACGCGATCGAAATGGTAGAAATGGTTTTGGACTTTAATGGATTCAGTTTCAGAGAGAAAAATTATAAACAGGTTGAAGGAGTGGCGATTGGATCTAGACTAGGTGGGAATTTCGCGTGCGCATATATGCGTAAGTGGGACGAAGAACTTCTAAAATACGAAAAAGCCCCTCTTTTCTACAAAAGGTATATCGACGATGGATTTGGTATTTGGAACGGAGACTTAGATTCATTACAGAAATTTGCCGAATACGCGAACAAAATACACGAAAACATCAAAATTGAACTACGATGGAATAAGGACTGTATAGAATTTCTCGACACCCTAGTTAAGAAGGAAAAGAGCCATATTTATACAGATTTATTTTCGAAACCGACAGATAAGCATCTATTTCTTAGATCGGATTCTTGTCACCCGCCGCACACGAAAAAGGGTCTAGCATATGGCCTAGGATTAAGATTAAAACGGATTTGCGAGAGGGACGAGGATTATAAAAAACATCGTCAGGAACTTAAAGTTCAACTACGGAAACGCGGATACAGCAGTAACTTAATGGAACAACAACTTAGTAAAGCCGATAAGCTGGACAGAGAGGATCTATTACGCCGTAAGAATGGTAACAACGCGAAATCAAAAAGAGTGCCCCTAGTTTTAACTTATTCTAAACTCTTGCCGGATGTGCGTAATATTTTACGGAAGCACCAGAATACACTTTTCCGACCCGAACGAATGCGCGAGATTTTCCCGGAAATTCCTATTCTGGCTTTTAGACGCGATAAAAACCTATGTGACACACTTGTACACAGGAAAACATCGAATGCTTTAAAAACTTGTGAGAAAAAATGTGATTGCGCAGTGTGTAAAATTATCAAAACGGATGAAATTGAAGATACTAAAGGATCTAGAAAGTTCAAAGTAGTTACGGATGCGAAATGTACCGACAGAAATTTGATATACGCGTTAATTTGTGATAAGTGTGAAAAGACAGTATATGTAGGCGAAACCGAACGAACACTAAAGGAGAGGACCGAGGAACATAGACGTGACATAAAGTACCAACGAGATAAACCGATAATGAGACATTTCAAAGATCATGATGAGCGCGATCTACGAGTGGCCGTGATGTCTAGGACTACGCGTGAGGATGAAAACTACAGACTAATTGTTGAAGAAAACTGGATAAAAAATCTTGAAACTAGAACACCAAATGGTTGTAATATTAAAACGAACCTCTGAATACATGCAAACATTTTTTAAATATACAATAAAAGATGTACACACAGGGAAAGGCAGGTGCCACTGTGTGCGTGTAAATTTTTTTTTTTCAATATGACAATTCTTTAATTATATAACTAAATCTGATTGGCTTTACTAAGCATGTCCGTAATATGAGGGATCACTAGTCTTGTATATGTTTGTCCTCCTTCTTTTCTGCTATCATCTCGACCTACTTTAATTTCAACTAAACGGTTGTCTGTGACATGGTCTGTCTGGGTTTTCTTGCAGGCATCATATATGCGCTTGTACCTTACAATTATTGGATATGTTTAAATAGGTTATGTATATATGTGTAATATTTTAAATTCAATGTTATATATATGTATAAATCATGATTTAGTTCTTTAAAACCATCTTCTCTCGGATCGTTCATTATTACAAAGACTTTGTAACTTTTCGCGGGTAACGCGAAATGCATGCATGTGCCGCGAATATTATGACGTCATAGACTAACATAAACATTTGCAATGAACGCCAAAGAAGCAAGGATGGATTTTACTTAGAATTGTTATAGATCGTCGTTTTTTACACTTGATAAAGGCCAAGGGGCCGAAAATTTGTGTATCTGAGTGTTTGCGTTTTTATTTGTTATCATCCCTTCCCTCTGGAAGAAATATTTGAATCTACTGAAAAGAACGTAGTTCGTACGCCATGCATGCGCAGGAGTACACCGAAGAAACAAAAATTAGAAACTGAAACGTGTATCATACGTAGTAGATAAGAAAAGAACGCCGCGGGTACGAATTAGCAACGCCTTGTACGTAGCACGTACGCCATAGGGATATCGCTTGCGTTTGTGATTCGTTCGTACTACGTAGTAAGAGTATTAGCGACGTTCCTGCTACGTTGCTACTGCGCTTCTTTCGTTTGCACTGCGTTCGTGCTACGTACACACGGCGTATGGAAGCTGCTACGTATGTGCTACGTAATTTTAGGTGCGGCACTCTTTCGTATCAAGAGATCATGCTATACGTTTCAAATAGTACTCGCTACGTAAGCTGGCGTTGCTACTGCGTTGCTGCTGCGTTCCTTTCTTACTGCCACGTATCCTGATACGCCGTAGATACGTGGGTCGATACGTAAAAGTGTGATAGGGGTTTAATAATTCCTTAAATCGCTCATTCCACCTCGGCGTAAAAGGTGTATTCGCTACGTTTTTCTGAACACATGATGAAAATCTGTAAAGGTTAAACCGACTCAGAATAAATTAAGGAGGTATTGGACATTTGGACGCCAAATTCAATTTTTCCCAAAATGTCTGAAATTATATATTACTTGTCTGTCCTTGACTATACAAACTTACATTTGATTCTATCCATAGGAAAATTTTCTATGAGACTTTGAAATATGCATTTTTCAACGTCTCCGTGAATTTCTTGATGACGTCATAGTATTAAAAGTGACATTCCAGTTCTCGTAAAGCTATTGGAAATTAATTTCCCTTTAACCACAAAAATCTTCATAAATGTACTGCACTTTCATGATAATGGAAAAGATGAGATGAATTGTGTTTCAAACAAAGGTAGGATACTGAAATAAAATATGACACTATCGCTAAAAAATTGCAATTCCGAGCCAGTTGACGGTAGTCGATAGTTAATTTGATGAATCTTAAATTTGTCAAAAACAAACAAATTTTTCAACAATGTCCAGAGATGATTTCATGATTGAATGAGAAAAATGAAATTTAGGATTAAAATATTACAAAGCTTTATATTTTCCAAATTTTCTTTCCAAACTCGTTCATTTTCAATGAAGTCACATCCGCTTTCCTGCAATGTAAATTTGTCAACGAATACACTGTGATGAAGATTTAACTTTCTCTTTTACACATGGAAAATATTTGGTATTTGTGTTTTTATTGCATTTTGAATGCGAAGGTTTGTGACGCCATTTTCCCCGATAACGTCGAAATGACGTCGTGATTTGCTCATGGATAAAACTGCCAAAATCCACAATTTCGAAAATCGCCATAATTTCTTCACATGACACCGGAAATTATTCAAACTTCATCAGGATACTCAAATGTGCTTATCAATCAGCGTATCAAATGTTTAAAAAAGTTAAGACTGAACTTTTCACAGAAAGTGAGAAAACAAATAACGTTGCCACCATTTTGGTGTTCAAACCCTCCTTAAAGATTAATTATACCGTATATTTACATGTTTGCAAGTTTCCACTAGACCAAGCAAGCAAATTTATTTCATTGCGAACTGAGTCTAAAAATGTTTGTATACGCTAATTTGCAAAGGGAATTTTGACAGTATTTACTTTTTTGTGTTCATATCATTTTAAGTGGAAAATCGAAAGAAATAACATTTGGCGATCAGGGACGTACTAAAACTCGTGACAACCAGAGACGCGCCGTGACGATAGTGACGGTCATAGCAGTGACAATCGTGACGGTCATAGCCGTTGCAATCGTGACGGACATAGCCGTGACAATAATACATTATATATGCACAACCAATGTAATTCCCTGAGATGTTACTTTTGCAAGGAACGTGCTGCAATTATTCGTGTATTAACACTCGTGACGTCACAATGCATAAGATCTAAAGAAACATGCCGCGACGGCTGTTCTAACCTGCAAACTGAACCCGCGGTGATCTGGATTGTTACGTCACCCTTTTACCTAGAAAAAGCGATTTCAGAAAACAAGAATGAAACAGACAACTGTGGTGCATATATATAGAATAAATGTCATAATTTGTGTTTTGTTACGGGTATGCAACACACAAGTGCATTTATCGCATGAAATGCGCTAACGCGCATTACATGTACGATAAATGCACTTGCTGTGTGTTGCATACCCGTAACAAAACACAAATTAAGACACTTATTCTCTATTTACGCGACAACCAGTGACGACGTGACGCCAATGTTTACCTTTGCCGAATTGTCACGCGGACGGCAAAATATATCAATTTTCATGACACAATAAAAATCATAAAGATATTTGTTTGACTTGTTTCATTCAGGGGGGATTTTTTTGCAATAATATGGGGAGTTATCATCTGGAATTATATCTTGATAAGATCGAGAGTCCTTCACATTCTGGATGAAACCAAATCTTGCATCTGGTATCTCGATTTCATCCATTCCGGCCCGCTCATTGAGACATCGTTGATATTCACCCCTGGTTCTGTTTCAAAATTCAATTCTATTTTCAAAGAATTTTTTTCATACGAACGTGAGCGCCACGGCAATGCAGCAGAAACGTCGTCAATAAGAAGACTACGTGTTGTAGTACCAATGTCGTACTTACGCAGTAGAAATGCATTGTGCGCCACGCGTATGCCAAACGCCAAACGTGTCGGTACGACGCATTGGTATGTCGCTCATACGTGTTAGAAAAGCCTCTTTAACGTCGCACTTATGCCTTGGACTTCTGAGAAGGACGAAATACGCAGCAGACCTTTTCGTTTCTCTGGCCTTAAGAATTTTGGCAAAAATATTTCTCTTACGTAGAGCTGATATAAAAAAAAGTTTAGTACAAGTCCAATGAGTCTTCACAAATGAAATAAATACAGACATTCAAGGCAAAAGTCCAAACAAAGACATGCCCAACATTAACATACAAACAGGCATAACACAACTTCTTTCAAACATGACAAAATAAATGGTTTGAATGACGAAAAAGGACATATCTCCTAAAAGTGCTATATACCAGATAAAAAAGTACATTTTGTGTTGGTATGGTCATTATTTCGCCCACTTGTGCACCAAAACGGAATATAAAGTATGTTTAATGTGTTATATATTCACTGATGAACTTACTTTGACACTACTGTCAGCATCCTAGTTATTAACACTGGACATGAAATAATTAATAGAGCTAAAAGTAAATTGTTCAGAATCTCTAGAAGTACATGTACTTATATAACAAACCATTTTCTAATAGGGTGGTAGATGGCCGCTCCCTTTCTTTTATATTTTTTCGAAGTATGATTTACGGTAACTTCGATGTACATTATAAACAACAATATATTTTGTAGATCTATACATTTATGATAAACTATTCTTTTTAAAGCTTATTTTCCCCCTATCCTTTTCATGTTTGTGTTTACTTTCAATCAAGGAAGGGAGGGGATAGTCAATTGCACCATCACCCTCCCCCAAACACCAAAATGCGAATACATGTGTACACTGAGTGGACAGGCACAATATAACAGAACCAAACAAGGACAAAGACGACAAAACATCAAAGACAACATTATTACTTAGTTTTTAAACATCGAACAGAAAAGACTACAATACACATAAACCAAAGAGACCAAGGACCACTCGGAGCTGACTTAGGGCGAACATCTGCTAACTAGGATATTGTGTAGTTATCCGGATTACCCTCCCTCTTTCCGGTTACCGAGCGATATTGAAGAAAGCACAATTGTTATATATAGTAGACTCAACACTGTAAGATGACGACACAAATATGACAGATAAACAAAGGGACCAAAGAAACATACAGACTAACTAATGTGTAATCAAGAAATGACTGCCTTACTTTTGGTGTTCATGGGTGTATAATTCTGGTTAGTGAGGTACAAATTCCACGAATCGCGAAGCGATTTTCGGAAAATGCACGTGTCCAACCAGATGTATACACCCATGAACACTAAAATAAGACAGTCATTACTTATATTTACATTTATCTAATTATCGGTCATTTTTATTAGCAGGAACATCGCACATCACGTGCATTTTGCCTGTAACAGCGTCAAATGTATTTTAACATAATTCTAGTTGCCTAATGGCGTTTAACGTCAGAAAACTACTAGTAATGTTAATCGATGTATATAAAAACCAAAGAAAAGCAGTCTGTGATCTGCCGCTCTGCCAAATGGATCAAGTTCATTCAACAACATCATTCCTCAGGACCATGTCTGCTCTGAAAAGGTTTAGATAAGAATTGAACTCTATGAATGTGACAACAGGACTCCATAACAGGCCCGGTCCAAACCTCATTAGAGAAGAACAGGCCCCGACCACCTGCTTTTCTCTATGTCAGTCGGACTCCTCGGGTGATCGCATGCATGAGGTCGCTTTGTACAGCCGGCAGAGCACGGACTGTATTTTGTACGCCCTCTATTTCTATATATATAGTTGTACATATCCGCCTATGTGTTGCTCAGCCCCTGCGTCACTCTGTCTTGTTTTTATGGTAATCTTACAGTGACGAGGAGGTAATTTTACACCACTATTGTGCGTTCTTCGAGATCTCTTGAGCTCACGTAATTCGAATAACGACACCTATTGCCACTTGCGAAGCAGATGGCCGTCCTAAGTCGGTACCGGTTCCCAATTGGTCTCATTGGTTTGTGTGTGGAGTTTTGCGTTTGATGTTTCTGTGTTGCTTTGATTTCCTTGTCCCTTTTCGTCTCTTACTTTAGCTGTTTCATTGTTTATTCTAAAGTTCTGTGTCTAAATACCATGACTTTTCAATTATATAATAAGTGTCTTATTTTGTGTGTTTATGCAGAAATAAATTACAATGGCTGATGCGTTTATTTTGATATAATGCGCGTTAGCGCATTTTATCAAATAAATGCATCGGCCATTGTAATCTATTTCTGCATAAACACACAAAATTAGACACTTATTCTATATATATGCGCTTCCAAAGCCAAAAATAGAACAAAGAAAGCTCCCAATTCTATTTTTAAAGCGAATCCGTCCATCAATGTGGAGGGGAGTTAATTTTAGAAAGGAACAGCGGGAGTGTCCCCATGGCAACGTCACGCTTATTAAGTGTGACTGAAATGTCATAAATATATGCATTGTGATATATCAAGTATTACAAACTAGAAATTAAACAATGGAATAATGACCAAATATGACCAAACAAGTTATTTATTACTCTCTAGATGTTGACTGTTTGGAACTAATTTTGTTTGCGGAATGTATTCCCATTTCTGTTATCCGTTTTAGTCAGTTGCAGCGCGGTAAAATCATGAAATGTTGACAGCGTTAGTTTATGGATTTTTCTTATACTGTGAACTGTTTATGTATAGTCTATTTTGAAATTATCACAACGCTAAATGTGACAAGAAATCTTCGTTCGAAATATTCCGTTGAGTGTAATCAATCGACAGAGAGCTATTGTAGCTGCGCCTGCCTCTGTCGCTTGTTGTTGATGTCGTATTCTGTAATCGTCAAGACACAGTTGCTGAAAGAGGTAAGGACTTAGTTCGTATGATTTTAGTATTGAATTTGTCTTTTTATAAAATGTTATTCCTACTTTCTACATTGCATAGGAAAGGATTTTAAACTTGTTGATATTCAAGTCAAATTGATCCGCTATGTCTGGCGTTATGACGTCCTCACTGTTATTGATACGGAAATCAAAAACAATCGTCCTGAAAGCTTTATCTCAGGCAATTACAGTGGCTGTGCATATATTGACTTTTAATGACTCAAATCACACATTCCATAGACAGGCAGCGAATCGATGTCCATGACCATTGTGTAAAGTGCTTCACTGTGTCGGTGCAAAATTATTCAAATGAACCTACATGTTAACAAGAAAAGAAATTTCACATTTTATTTTTCATCAAAAGACATACTTTTAAACTATGTTAACCTTTTTCAATTTCAGTTTTGTCAGTACCTGACCCAGCCTCTTTTCCTTTCAATCTCAAATAGATGTAAATATCCAACGTCAAAACCACACATAAACATTAAATATTGATTACATACAACACATTGAACGACATTTTACCAAGCATGTACAAATCCCCCAACAGAGTTTCTAAAACGGATATTTCTGAGAAGGTTCTTGTAATACATCAATATAGAAACCCTATTCTTATGCTTTGGTCGGTACATGTAATGTGCTAGAAAACGTCTGCTTTCATTGAGGTCGCCATTGGAACCTATGAGGTCATAGCAAAAAGTGCAATGAAACTAGAATTCCCTTGTAGTTTTTCATCGCTCAACCAGTCAAAATGCGCGTTGCAAACAGAGTGTATCAAAATATAAATTTCATGCGAGGAATAAATAATCCCCCCCAATACTATAATCTTTATAAATAATATCATCCCCTCCTTTCTTTTAATTGATAATCTCCCCATGATCTCCTCTGGATATGACAAATATATTGATATACATAAACAAGGAATTTATTCAAGTGATGTGTCTGTTGTTGTGCTCACCGAACAGATGAAACTTAAATAATTTTGAATAAACTTTCCAAACCTGAACATAAATTTACGCCGAAAGCTTTCACAAGGTCAAAGTATCTTAGTCTTAAATACTTTTCAGAAGAACAGCTCCTCTTGATGTTGTTTTAAAGATTTAGCATTTTGCAGAAAGAGACTCCTAAGAAAAATAAACACCGAAGGGAATCTGCCACTGCTTAGAAAAGGGCTGGTCACACGATTCGACATCTCTTTGACAAGAGATGTTAAGTTTGTTAGAAGACTATTTAAACTGTCACTCCATATTAAGTAGAACTTATTTTTGAATTTTTACAATTTCACAACTGAATCTGCAATTAGGTGAGGGATGTTGCTAAACTAAAGATATACATGATATATGGATTTACTTTCTCTCTCGGAACTCATTTCATTTATCTATTATGTATTGAACAATGTAAGGCCATGGCTGTGAAATATTCTGTTTTACGTGTGCTGACTGGTACCTTTTGAGAAAAAAGTATATATTCACACACAATTCGAGACTGACAAAGGTATCATGGCCTGGCTGAGCGAAAAAAGTTCCACTTCCAGTACGGCTTTATTACTCGAATCGAAAAAAAAAAAACCCCGACTTTACCTCATACATTTGTATCTCACATTCCCGTCTCTCCTGACCTGTGAAAGGGATTTGTGCCTTTTATACCATCTCAGAATAATACATCTTATTGACAACAATAAAAATGTATGTTTGTGTGTTTTCGCCTTTTTTTAAACACCAGGATGGAAAACAAATATAAAATACCACGGCATAATCCCTAGCCACAGCGACCACTAAAGCGTAGAGTTGTGGTAAATGTAGTGTAGGTGAAATAAAAGCAACCGCTCTATTAGTGGTTATTTTCCTTGCTAGAAATCAAATCAAGTCATTTAGAATTTCAATTTCTTCTTCTTCCGATAAAAAGTTTTTATTGGAAAAAAAGATGTACATGTAATTGACTGTATTATGAAACTAGACAAACGGTATTATCAGCGACTCCGTTTTACAATTTTAACCAATTTTCCCCAAACCAGAAATTCGTGAACCCTCTACAGAAAAGGACAAATTCCTAAAAGTGCTATATACCAGATAAAAAGTACATTTTTGTTGGTATCGTAATTATTTCGCCCACTTGTACACGAAAACGGAATATGAAGTATGTTTAATATGTTATATATTCACTGATTACTTTACTGACATCCTAGTTAAAGACGTGATTATCGAGCTCGAGGGCATTGTTCTCTAGAAGTACATGTACTCGTTATATTAACCAAACCATTTTCTATTAGGATGGTACATGGCCTTTCTTTATATTGTTTTGAAGTATAATATACGGTAACTTCGATGCACATTGTAAACAACTATATACATGTATTCTGTAAGTCTAAGTCGGTACCGGTTTGCCCTTGGTCTGGACGGTTTATGTGTAGTCTTTTATGTTTCATTTTTCTATGGTGTGAGTTGGTGTTCCTTGTCCCTATTGCGTCTCTTTCTGTGGGTGTCTGTTCTGTGTTTTTTTGCATGGGTGTTTTTGGGATTTTGCTGTGGGTGCTGCAACCTAGTGTTGTTGGAGATCCCCTCATTTCTTTTCTAAACATTTATGATAAATACTGAGTGGACAGGCACAATATAACAGACACAAAAAGGACAAAGACGACAAAACATCAAAGACAACATTATTAGTAAGTTTTAAACATCGAACACATAAGACTACAATACACATAAACCAAAGAGACCAAGGAACACTCCGAGCTAACTTAGGACTAGGAGATGGATTATTTATCCGGATTACCCTCCCTCTTTCCGGTTACCGGGCGGTATTGAAGAAAGCACAATTGTTATATGTAGTAGCCTCAACACTGCAAGATGACGACGTAACTATGACAAATAAACAAAGGGACCAAAGCAACAAACAGGCTAATATGTAATTAAGAAATGAATGCCTTACTTTTGGTGTTTATCGATGTTTAATTCTGGTTGGTCGCATGCAAATTCCGTGAATCGCGATAGGATTCTCGGAAAATTTGCACATGTCTAACCAGAATTATACACCCATGAAGTAAGACAGTCATTACTTATATTTACATTTATTTTTATTATCGGTCATTTCTATTTGCAGGAACATCGCACATTTTGCCTTTAACAGCGTCAAATGTATTTTAACGTTGGGAAATTCTCCTTACATACAAAACTTGAACATGACGTCACATTGTCATTGGAATATCATTCTAGTTGCTAATGGGCGTTTAACATGGAAAAACTACTAGCAATGTTAATAGATGTATATAAAAACCAAAGGAAAACAGTCTGTGATCTGCCGGTGTCGTAGCATAGAGCATCCCCCGCATGGGTCATCCCCCGGATGAACTAGCTCAGTTAATGATAGATCATCCCCCGGATGAAGAGACCCAGTATAGATCATCCCCCACGGATAAACCGGCCTAGCACAGACTATCCCTCACGGATGAAACGTCCAAGTATAACTTATCCCCTCTAAACACAGTACGTATACTCTTCATTCCCCTCAAGATGTAAATAAACACCGGCTCTGCCAATTGGAGTGAGTTCATTCATCACCATCATTCCCCAGGGCCCTATCTGTTCTGAAAAGGTTTGGTTAAGAATTGAACACTATGAATGTGACAACAGGATTGCATAACGGGCCCTGTCCAAACCTCTTTAGAGAAGACGGGGACCCGATCACCTGTCTTCTCTAAATGTCAGTCGGACTCCTCGGGTGACCGCATGCATGAGGTCACTTTGTACAGCCTGCTTAAAGACGAATCATGACCCCCATAGAATAATGACATGGGGTCCGCTATTCATCGTGGAATAATGACCCCTAGTCATAGAAAAATGATTCCAAATCGTAGAATTTTTACCCGGGGTCTTTTTTCAACATGTCAGATATATCGAAAAATGACCCCATAGAAAAATGACTTCATAATATATGAAATTATCTGCACAATAAAGTACAAGATTTGTATCCGCAGAAATAAAGCAATAATGAAGATGGCTTAGATAATGCCCATAACTGTTGACCAAAAATTACAACGACAGCGGAAAACAAAAGGTCCACGTGGACCTACTTCATTCTACACGTACAAGTGTTCAAATAATAGAGAGGTTTAGTTACAAGTTTTAGCGCGACGTGTACGTATGACGTCATCGCTTCCTGCGGTCTTTGTTCAAATGACGTCATGACGTGACGTATAGCTACACGTTATGGACGTGTAAACAACGCTCTACACGAATGACAGAACGGGTAACTTCTTCGAGAATTTCCACACTTATCATTGATTGAACTTCCAGTTTTCGGTTTTATAAAGTACGTTTAGGATTCTAACTTTCATTATGACGAGGTTTTACGAATTTCGATGTACATTTCTCGCAGATTAAAGTGATTGAAAAGAAGCTAGTTACACGTACACCTGTTTACATAGATATACTTAGACCTTCTCCGGTTCGTACGTATAACTAAATGACGCCTTCGTATTGTGACGTCAAACGGTAACGTGTACTTGTAAGTCATACGTACACGTTGAAATAACTTGTAACTAAACCTCCCTAATAATAGAAAATAAATGGTTAACATCTCCAACATAACTTGAAGTTCGCTTCAACATACCCAACGAAACGCATACAACACGCACTTAAAACTTAACCCCCTCAAAAAAAAATGAATATTAAT
The DNA here is from genome assembly GCA_028142955.1 of Pinctada fucata. Taxonomy (NCBI): domain Eukaryota; kingdom Metazoa; phylum Mollusca; class Bivalvia; order Pterioida; family Pteriidae; genus Pinctada; species Pinctada fucata. Next base: position 39,695,709 of record AP027114.1, read on the forward strand.
AAGAATAATCCAAACAGCAAGCTATAAACATGTATGAAATAACTACATGTATTGTAAACAGTGCCACGTATTGAAAGTGATAAAATAAAGACTAAGGAAGTTTTTGCCACGATACAAATAACAAATAAACTAAAAAAGCAATGAGACTAATGCAGAAATTGACAAAGGTGGTTACTCCCTTGATATGTTTTTGCATGTGACTGTGCAACCCGTTGGCAGAGCCAAATGAAAAACAATATGTTCCAACTCTTTACCTTCTTGATGAAAATGTCCAACTTATTTCCATGCACCAGACACGTGTTTGTTTTTCATACTCCACCCAAATTTATTTCACTAGCGCCCTCTGGTTTTATTTTCAGAATTTGAATTTGAACATTTACTTTATAGAGAGTGCTATGAAGAAATTATTGTCTCGTTATAACGGTAAACCATGATAATGAAATACCGGATTTCAAAAATATCGATTATAATCATATCCTAATATGCATTGTGACGTACAACACAGATAATTCGGAAATCATAAGGCATACAAAATCGGGATAAAACGGAAACCAAATCAAACAAACAAAAACTTCCACCATATGAAAATAAGCGAACCACATGAACCAATGAAGGAGTGAGATAAGGTGTCTATCCTGCTTGCATACATTACCCGTTGCTTCAATTCAGCAGATATGCCGTATACTTCTACGTAGGAAGATGCAAGACTGTTTAGTAGCTGAACAGTACAAATGGTATTAAGACCGAATATCATTTACCATTCTAGATAATGGACCTTTATAGCGTATGGCGAGTTCCCCTTATCCACCGTAGAACTTCCTCAGTAACGATGTTAGTCGGTCCCAAACATATCCCTGGGTGAGAAGTTTATTTGAAAGACAATTTGCCTAAAGAAAAAATCGGTATATTTGGAACTTGCTCTTGCATGATTTATCAATCTGGATATAGAAAAGCCATGTTTCAAGCGATGAAGGCATATTGCTAATCAGAAAAGGAAAGTTTGTGATGCTATGATTAAAATCGTCATGTGTGTCATAGAGTGAAGTGTTCATATGACAATCAATGTCGTAGGACAGCATTACATGTCCACATAGGATGCTGCATTATTTGTTTCTGTGGTTTCCTGGACTACAAGTTCAGTGGGGTAGATGGTGCTGAGGTAGTGTGCAAATTTTGGATTCATCTATGTATATGTATGTGAAGTTGAACTAAAAGAGCTGGGTGTCTTTTCCAGAACAAAGATTTAATGAATGAACCTTCGTACGAGTAAAGGAAAATATCGGCAAGGAGTTTGGTTCAATTCGTTCCCATTGGAATGCCGACAATCTGTTGGAAGATTTTTTTTTCAATGTGGGATCTCTATTCAAAAGTTGTCTGATCTCTTTTGAATAGATAATAGATCTCTTTTAACGAGGTGTCGAACGAACTATGATTTTGATCTGAACTAACGACAAAATTCGTTTTTATGAGATACTAGTAATATGAAATTCAAGATAGCAAATATCGACTTTCTAAAAGATATTATCCGTCGGCAGCTTTGAAATATTTGTTGAAGTATAATTTTCAATAATTGAAAACGAATATCTAGAGGGGGTCGGTATCTTAAGGGGGGTCAATATTTTTCATGAAAGGTGTGCAATTTTGGGGGGTTGTGACACTTATTCTACGGGCGAGAAATGACCCCTTCCACGTAGAATAATGAGCGGAGGTAATTTTCCACGACGAATAATGACCACCGGTGTTGCATGCAAGCAGGAGATGCTTACTCTTCCTGGGCACCTGGTCTTACTCTCATATCGGGAGTTCGCTTCTTTTCATATGGTGGATGTTTTTGTTTGTTTGCTTTGGTTTCTGTTTTATCCTGATTTTGTATGCCTTCGGTTTCTGATTTTCTGGGTTATCGATTTTGTGCTGTAAACAGGGATATGGTCATTGTCCATATTTGTCATTCGTCTTTACACCAGCAGAGCACGGACTGCGTTTGGTACGCCCTCTATTTCTATATATATCTACATATCCAGCTATGTGTTGCTCGGCCCCTGCGTCATGCTGTCTTGTTTTTATGGTCATCTGACAGTGACGGTGAGGTAGTTTTACACCTCTATTGTGCGTTCTTCGAGATCTCTTACAAGTGCGCACGTAATCCGGATAACAACACCTATTGCTACTTGCGTAGAAGATGGCCGTCCTAAGTCGGTACCGGTTGCCTATTGGCATCATTGGTTTGTGTGTGGTGTTTTGCGTTTGATGTTTCTGTGTTGTTTTGGTTTCCTTGTCCCTTAATTTGTTCCTTTTCGTCTCTTACTGTCCATGTCTGCGTTTTTGCATGGGTTGTTTTGGTGTTTGCTTTGGGTGCTGCAGCTTGGTGTTGTTGGGGATCCCCTCCTTTCTTTAACAAAAAGAAGCTATTGATTATACCCTTCGCAAACGAAGTAGCTGTTCGTCCGTCTGTCTGTCTGTCCGTGCGGTTAAGAAGTTTTGAAACCAGTTTTCATTTATACTGTTGATGGTAGGCCTTTCATATTTCATACACACATTCACCTTAAAGAGTACGTGTACAACATTTTGGTACCAAGAGTTTTGACGGTCATTTTGGTGTCCCGGCGAGACAGATTTTTAGGCGTGATTTTGCGGGACACTTTTGTCCCGCCGGGACATCTGGCATGTATGGACCCGGTTAGCTTGTGACCTTGACCTTCACCCTATTCAACATTTTATGTTGAGAAGTTTTGAAAGCAGTTCTCTTTTGTACTATTGATGGTAGGCCTTATTTCATATTTCGTTCATACATTCGCAATAAAGAACACTACATTTTGGTACCATGACATTTGATCTTGTGTCCTTTTGACCTTGGCCTTCACCCTATACAACATTTTATATTAAGATGATTTGAAAGCAGATATCTTTTATACTATAAATGGTAGGCTTTTCATATTTGATACACACATTCACCACAAAGAGCACTACATTTTGGTACCATGTTAAACGTCTTCAAATTGAATAGCATGATTTAAGAACAGATAAATTGGCAGCATGGACCAGACATTCACGTTTCGGGTACTTAACCCTCGTCAGTGATCCTAATATCTAAACAATGTAATTTGCCAAAAAATAAGAAATATACTATGTCGAAAAAGAGTACCGAAAGACGTAGCAGGATGGGTGGGATATGATGCTACAGGACCCATGTTTTAGAAAAATGACAAAATATTAAGAAGCTTTGAAAGGAGATATCTTTTATTTTATAAATGGTAAGCCTTTCATATTTCACATTCACATTCACCGCAAAGAGTACTACAGTTTGGTATTATGATGTTTGACCTTTTGACCTTTACTTTGGGCTTATGTTGAAATTAGGTTAAGAAGTTTTGAAGGCAGATTTCTTTCATACTTTTAATGGTAGGCCTTTCATATTTCATACAAACATTCGCAACAAAAAATATAACTACAGTTTGGTATCCTGACTTTTGACCTTGACATTGTGCTTATGTTGCAATTTAGGTTAATTAAGAAGATTTGAAAGCTCATTTCTCGCATACTATAAATGGTAGGATTTTAATATTTTATACACATACAAGGACTGTCCGTAAAATTCGTGGACAGGTCTTAAATTAAGGAAAATGAGTGTCAGAGATATTTATTTTTAGTATATTTATCATTATATACTATTTGCGTATTAGGAAATGTAAATTATTATCATATTTTGATTTTATTATTACAACTATGACTTCGTAATTAGGCATAGGTTGGTGACCCGGAGCACGGTACATTTTTACCGAAATAGGTTGTTTATCATTGTATTCATTTCGTTTGCATTTTGTATAATTCGGCCGCGGATAAAGTTTCAAGATGACAGGGAAAACCGGATCTGAAGGTTATAGGATGTGATCGTCATTGTTCGAAAAAAAAAAAAAAAAAATGACGGAGCAGAGCGAAGTGATAAAATTTTGCATAGGCTTCAGTAAAACACCGACAGAGACTCATATTCCTTAAACAGTCGGTAAAAATGATAAAACTTTGTTCGCAAGTCTTTAAGTGGCAAAGAGGATTTTTGAACGTTAGGAACAGTTTGCAGGACGGTATGCGCTAGAGAAGACTTTCTATAAAAGACATAAATGCATTTTAATGAAGAACATGACGTGATTCATAGTGATCGTCGACTAACAATTCTGGAAATTGCAGTTACCCTTGAAATCAGAAGAAAATCGTGCGTAAGATCTTACCCCATGATCCCAAAAGTCATGTCTGTGTTGGATGGATTCCGAAATTTTTTAGAAATCTAAATTTAGCGACGAGAATAGGATTGTCAGCGACGTGGGTAGGATTGTCAAAACAGTTTATAACGGATAATGTCAAGGATTCTCATGCTACTGCTCCCGGTTTGAGGAAGCGTCCTTTTTACATTGTATAGAAATATATAACTATTTGTGCTTTGTTTGTGATGAAATTTGGTATATTATTGATATGAAACTTGAATTTGATAAAAATGATACCATTCTTTGCTAGCTTTAACAAGGCAGTCTACGAACTTTACGGACAACCATCGTATATTCGCCATAAAAAGCACTACATTTTTGTATCATGATTTTTGACCTTGTGATCTTGGCTGTAACTTTGGGCCTATGTTAGAAGTAACGAACTTCTTACCATTGGTCTCGTCGGTTTATGTGTAGTCTTTTGTGTTTGATGTTTACATGTCGTGTGTCTCTTTTCCGTCTCGTGCTGTACTCGTCTTTTGTGTTTTTGCATCGGGTGTTTTGGTGTTTTACTGTTGATGCTGCAACGGGGTCTTGTTGGAGATCCTTTCCCTTGTTTTCTTACCAGAATTATAGTATTTTGGTTATGAAGTTCTGAAAGCGGCATACTAAGTATTTTACATACCGAAGCTTTAAATCCTGAATGAGAGTTTCAATTGAACAATTGAACGTTGCGTCATAAATGGTCTCGTTTATAAAAGCGTCCCTCGGGGTATAACTCGTCCATTTTAGAGCAGGTCTAGTTGGTGACGAGTATCATAATTTCAATGTGACCCTTATGAAACACTCTGATTAAACAGTTCCCAAATATTAAGTTCAGTTTCGATTATGATTACCAGGCGATACAAATAATATTTCCCTCATTCTCACTTTTACGTTATTTTGATTTTTTTCTCACCCACAGTCTTGTAATTACGGAAACTAAACGAAGTAATAGATTTGTGACAGGTGTGATCTTAATTGTCACCCTTATGAGTATCTCTGATTAAACACCACATCACTACGTACATATCGAGTTTCAATTTAGCTTATCTATACTACTAAGGGAACGAATTAGCCGATTCTCCGTCGAAACGAAGAGGACAGAAATAAATGGTGTGATATGAAGATATAGGATATATGATATGACAATGTGAATTTGATAACTTTTGAGAAGCGATTATTTCTAATTAACGTGTTATCATTAATTATGTCTAACCGTTTTCCTAAAACAAATATAAGAAATTCTAAAGTTCAAAACCGGCGACGGACACTAACCATTTAGTTCATATTTTCCACTGATTTATGCTCCCATTCTAATCCCCGACTTCTCAATTATCATTAGATAAGTAAGACGTTTCTTGCAAAGCCATTTCTAATATTAGTAGGAGGCTATATTTCGCCCCAATTCCATATTCGTTTTCTGAAATATACGAGGTACAATTTTACATTTTTATTTTGCATATAGAACATTCGAAAAAAGCCCTTGAAAGGTCACATGGCTGTATAAGCCAATCAAATTTGTAACAAAATCAGGTCACTGAAAATGTCGTCAGAGCTACCACGTGTTTACCATGTATTGTAAACAATGGCAAGCATTATAAATGCCCCTCCCCCCCTGGAATTTTCGAAGCATAGCTAATTTTTTTTATTGATATACACATTTCAAAAGATGACGTCCCAATACCCCTCTTGTTGTCATAATATTTGAAAAATATATCATGAATTTGTATTAGAAATCTTTCATTTCGATAATATTTTGACGTCAGCATTTCAAAAAATTTCTGAGAATTTATTACATACATACGTTATTTCCAAATGAAGCTGCGCTTTCCTATATACAACACATATACATTACACCTAGGTCAATAAACAAGTGCACTAAGAAAACAAAAAACAAAAAAAGACAAAAAAAAAAAAAAAAAAAAAAAAAAAAAACTGAAAAAGACACGAATAGTGGATTTTATTCCAATAATTATTCTAGGAAAGAAAATCGCCATTTGTTGTATTTACATATAAGAATTGACAGCCAATAATCAAGTACTATGATTTGAAAATTCAAGATTTTAAGCTTTTTGCTCGCCATTGCTCTCCAGTTACCTGTTTTATTAATTATTAGAAACAGAACTGACATATGCTTTATTTTCCCTTATCTTTTTTTTGCTCTTAAAATAATTCGGAGTTTAAGACCCCCTGACAAAATTCCTGGATCCACCCATGCATGACAAGGTATACTTATTGTTGCTAATAATTTAAAGAATCAAGATCAGACTTCAATACTAAAAATGAAGGAAAGGGTTTGCAGAAACTAGATAATTAATTTGTCCACAGGTGCCTGAAAATCACAGGAGCTCGGCACCAACAATTCTGAATTATATACAACCCTTCTCTACAGTACTTTCACTCTCCTTTAAAGTAAAGAGAAGGAGGATACGATTGTAGATCCATGACATCGAGCTTCTATGTGAAAATATGGTCCCCCTTTTTTCTTTCTCCGAATCATGACTGTCATAAAACAGCCGTGAAGTCAAAGAAAAAAGGGAGGGGAGAAAAGCGATCATATTTGCAGGCACTTGATAAGACAATCTTTTCCGCGCTTGCGCGGGTTCTTTTCTAGTATTATATATAAGATGTAAAAATCCCCCCCCCGTATTATTTACTTTAGGGTAATTAGATTCTGATTAATAAATAATGAGTAGGTTTTCATTTCCTTACTGACCTACCCATATTTAATGTTCCTAAATTGAAGTTTTCTCCAAGTATGTGAACGTACACCAAGAGCTACATGTACTTACTTTATTGTTTACTCTGAAGTTATGAATTGTGTCTAAATTCCATGACTACTCAATGACTTTTCAATGACTCGGATCACACATTCCATGACTTCATAGACAAGCAACGAACCGATGTCCATGACCATTGTGTAAAGTGCTTCACTGTGGCGGTGCAAAACTATTCAAATGAACCTACTTGTTTTCAGAAATGTCCTATTTTGTGATGTTTTTATACGAACATTGACCAAATTTGCAGGGATATAAGCAACGTCTCGAAGGCAAGAAATCGGACGACAAGAGGCCGGATAAAAGTGAAACTTCATGACTTTTCAAAAAATTCCATGACTTGACGCTCATCCCTCCCGGGCACCTAGTCCTGCCTCCATTCGGGGGTTTGCGATTGCCTTGTCAATTGTGACTTATGCAGCTATGCTATATTCCCCTGGATCTATGTCTCCCGAACTTCTTCTTTGGTATACTTTCAATGACTGCATCCACTTTTCCATAATTTTCATACTTTTTGACCATATTACATTGTTTAGACTTTGGATCACTGAAGAGGGTTTAGTTCCGAAACGGGCATGTCTGGTCCATGCTGTAAATTTTCAGGTTTAAAATGATGCTATTGAATTTAAAGACGTTTACCATTTCAAGACTTCGGTGAAATTGATTAACTTTCCATGATCAGTACGAACCATTTTTGATTGCTTGGTTTGTTTTGGTCAAAGACAAATACAACTTTGTGGCAGATGACCGTCATAAAGCGGCACAAAATGCCCATTGGTCTCGTTTGTCTATCAGTAGTCATTTGTGTTTGATGTTTCTTTGATGTGATGTGGCGTTCCTAAACCCTTTTGCGTCTCTGTCTGTGCGTGTATACTCTGTGTTTTTGCATTGGGTGCTTAGGGGTTTTGCTGTGGATGCTGCGGCCGAGCGTTGTTTGAGAGCCCCTCCTCTCTTTTGTGTTTTTGTTTTGGAGTTTGTTTGCCAATTTGCTTGATTGGAATTTATTATCACTGTTGAAAGTATATCATTCGAAGATTGCTTATGTGAAAAAAACTTCAAATTCTAGAATAAGCATTATTCCAAAATATAATATTACTAAGTAGATTTTCAATTTTAAACTTCCATAAGTCATAAAAAGTATTTGAATACTTAAGAAATGCCTGTCTTACTTTTGGTGTTCATGGGTGCACAAGGTGAAGATTTGAATGTAAGGAGAATTTAAGAGAGTTAAGATACCAATGACGCTGTTAGACGTTTGTGCAAATAAAGGTTTCTAATATTTTGCAAGAATATAAATAAGTATGAATAAACATTGATTTACATTTGGTGTCAATGGATGTATAATCACGGTAGACCACGTGCAAATCAACCATGACCGGCCAGAATTATACGCCTATGTACTCCAAAAGTAGGACAGTCATTTATTTAAAAAGTCAAACACGTTTTGTTATGCTGACATAAGTCTGTTTGAAGTTCCATTTTCTATCAACACAATAACCATGATTCTCTTTTTTCGATCTATATTTCTTCTTCCCTTTTTTTGAACAATATCTATCTAAATATATACCTCTCAATATAATTTGAACAGAAAATACTGGAGAAAATATTTATTCTATGAATTTTCATACAAGCATTTTACAAGAAAAAGAATTGTTCAATATTTTAACAAGAAAAGAAATTTAATTTTTTTTTCATTAAAATGAATCACATGATTTGTTTACACGTACATATTTCTGTACCCATTTTCTAAACTAATTAATTTTTTTGGTTACATGTTGATCATACTTCCGAAGGATTTAAAACGAGTAATTCAGGTAGAGATCAATTTTTATTATATCAAAAAAGGATAATTACAAAACAACATTAAACGTCCACTACTTAAACTATGTTAACCATTTTCAGTTTCAGTGTTGTCAGTACCTGACCCAGCCTCTTTTCTTTTCAGTCTCAAATAGATGTAAATATCCAAACGTCTATAATGATTCAATATTAATCCACACATAAACATTAAATATTGATTACATACAACACACTGAACGACATTAGTCTTGTTTGTAATATAAATTTCATAGGAGGAATAAAACAAATCCCATCAAAATACAATAGTCGTTATAAATTATAGTATTGTTAACCTAGTATCTCCTGATTTTACTTTACTTTCAAGAATGACACAAAGCTAAGAGATTGGAAGATTCCGTTTTCTTCTGAAGTAAATATAAAGTAAGAATTCAAAGGATTTAATATCTTAATCAAATCAAAGATACTTTTGATAATAGTGTAAAAAATACGAGTAAAAAGTATCATGCTTTAAAACACAGTGAAATAGTTAAAACAACGATTTTTACAACAATAAACATAGATTTCCACACAATTTGCCAATTTCGTGGCAGATCACCATCCATAATCGGCATCGGTTGCCCTATTCTCGTTGGCTTATGTATAAACTTTTATGTTTGATGTTTTGAAATCGTCTTTAATTATCAATCTTGGTTGTCGTTTTACTGTATTTTGCTGTGCGCACGTAATCCAGATAAACAAACCATTGAATCATGTTGGAAAACCCCCTCCTTTCTTTTAATTGATAATCATCCTATGAACTTCTTTCGATATGCCATAAATATTAATATATATATACTAGGAATTCGCGAAACAGATGTACACAAGTGATGTGTGTGTTGTTGTGCTCAACGAATGGATGACATTAATTGTCTTTTGAATTAACTTTCCAAACTTGAACGTAAATACGTAAAAAAAATTCACAATGTCAGAGCGTCTTAGTCTTCCATATCTAAATACCTTTCAGAAGATCAGCTTATCTTTATGTCGTTTTAAAGATTGAGCATTTTGCAGAAAGAATCTTCTAAGAAAAATATACACCGAGGGGACTCTGCCGCTGATTAACAAGAATGCTAAAGTCTGTTAAAAGACTAAAATTTACCTATCACACCATATTAAGTAAAACTTATTTTTGATCTTTTTTTTTACAATTTTACAACTGAATCTGCAATTAGGTGATGGGTGTTGCTAAACTAGGATATATGGATGTACTTTCTCTCTCGGAACTCATTTCTTTTATTTCCAAAAGCAAACAGCATATAGAGGTACAGCTCATTACCTCACTTAACAAACTGAAAAAAAAAAAAACACGTCAAAGTATTTTTCCAACTTTTCATAATTTTGAATTTAAGTACCACTGTTAAGGATTCATAACCGAAACATGGTTGTCTGGTGCATGGGATTTAGACATTATTGTCCAAAAGGCTGCTCTCTGACCGCAGAGTTTAACACTTTGTTTTTCTAACTTACCTGATTTGATTCTCTGGTATTTGTAGAGATTGTATATGTGGAGTAATACTCCCTGTATCGTTGTTGTAGTTTTTGCCTTAGGCTTTGACAACAGCAAAGGAAAGAATCCGTTGCTACATAACGACATTCATGGTAAGTACACATAATGAACAAAGGGCTAACGATCTGGTGAATGTGTATCAGAGATACTGATATGTACGTAGCAACGCTAGTATTAGTATGATTATCTTTTTCCTGAAAATTCAAAATATCTTGAACTCTTGAGATAAGATATGGTGTTACAAACATGATACTTGTTATACCCAATTTTATCGTCTTCTTGGTAATTGTCCAATACTTGGTGTAAGCATTTGCCCTTGCAAATGGTCCTGGCAGCGTCTTCTGCATTGCTATGCAACCGATGACAATGTAGGAGACGAAGTGGGTAGAAATCGACAGGAACATCATCGCCACGAAGCTGACCAGTCCGCTAAATGTAAACATTTCACTCGATTTTCCTTGACACTGGGGCAATCCGTTTGAAGGGAGATTTGGTAGGATTCCAAAACATGTAGCAAAGAAATAAAGGACGGCTGCTACGATGTACATGTTGCGTTTTCGTGACCAGAAAGTATATTTCATCGTCAGTTTTAGGGAAAGCAGACGGTCAATCCCAGTGAAACTTAAAAACATGAAGTACAACGTACAGAAAAATGGAATCAGTTTAAAGATGCTTCCGCAGGGCATTCCTTTGATGAGATAGTATGTGCTGTTTGCAATCATCGTCAGTCCATATCCAAAGTTTGCAACACAAAGGTGGATCGACGTTATTCGTATTTGCTCCATGATTTTCGTGCATTTTAAAAGTACGATAATTGCAAGTAGGCTGGTTGTACAGATCAAGGTTCCAAAACTCGCTGTTGTTAGGAGAAACAGTATAGGTACAGGAACATTGTTATTTTCTGCCGTCAATGACGTATTTGTACCGTTCATTTCTGTCATTATATTATCTTGCCAGAACACGATTTTTGGGTAAGAGTCAAATGTACCTTATGTAAAAAAATGCTAATAATCAGTTCATGTTATATCCATGTTAATAAATTATCGAAATATGCTATGTTCTTTGGAATACGAATTGGGCATCTAACAATTTCAAGTATCTAGGTACAATTTTATGATAGATGAAAGGAACATCATTGGTTAGAACAAAAGAGTGTATCTGATTGGTTCCAAACCTTTCCATCAGCCGACGTCATATATGTAGGCTGATTTACGTAGATTCAAACACTGTTAGGTGATAATTACTCACATCATGCCAAACAAACAAATAGTCAGCTATATTAAAATAACATTCTTTTGGATCTAAGGAAATTAATTTCTGCTAAAATCTCTACACTACATATATCAAAACAAACACATTCATAAAGTGGAACATCACGGTGCAATGCTCGTGACAAACTGTGCAGAAACAACAGCTTCCAACTCACTCATTGTATCACCCACAGAACAATATACATGTACCTGTGTACCTCTGTACATCATATAATATTATTTGTTATACAGTGTTTTACAGGGGGATACAGAAATATATTCGCCTCGCCCAATACAACTTTTTTTCATCGACCCAATATATTTTTGTATCCCCCCTGTAAAACACTGTATAACGAATTTATCTCACCGATGGCTTTTGGCTTGTATATGTAACGTCAACATATTTTAAAGCATTTCGGTGACGTCAAAATCGTAAAGCGTCTTAGTAGAAGCAGGATATTAGAATAATATCCTGTCAGTAAAATGATTCAACATAATATTCGGTTCTTCTCGACCAATCAGATTGCAAGAAATTTGGCAGCGATGGGATAAAGTAACATACGTTACGTATAGCGTGCGATACCGCAAAATAAATGGCAAGCCGCTATAGTGTGCGATACCGCTTGGGAAATATCCAATTGTTAACAAGATATGAATTAAAAAATGAAAAAGAAGATCTTTCTGAATTACTTCATATTACTTTATACTCGACAGTAATTTTCATAAAGGCGTACGTCATGCAAAAATCGCACATGTAATAAATGTTGAGCTTCTCCATATGAAACAGTACATTTACAAAACTGATTTCATACAAATCAAAAAACTAATATACAAAAGTAGCAAACCAAGGAATGCTTGTGTCGCCTGCGAAGCGGCTTGATTATTATTCTTAGAAAGTGGATCAAAATTATTGGTATCAGTAGAAAGGTCTTGTCAGATGAAATTCATTTGAAATATCAGACCTCTTAACGAGGCCCTGGACAATAAGATAACTCAAAAACAGAAATAGAGATTTTGATTAAATTCATATCATAATGTCAGTTACTTATATACAAGAGTTTGGTGAAAAATGAATCAATTTCACCGCTTAGTTTTTCGGAGGGACCATCTCAAAGATTTCCTTGTTTTCTCCATATGATTTCATAGAAAAACACGATTTTTTGCATTATTATTGCAATTTATATAGAAAGTCAAATAGAGAATTTGATAGGATTATCATATGTTGAAAAGAGAAACATAAGACAAAATATATCAGGTTCTGTGGAAGTTTGACCGCCTGTGTGAGTTTCAGGGAACATCTCGAAATCATATTTTAACATATTTGCCCTATATTTCGACATAAAGACCTCATAAAGGATGGATGTGTCCTTAAAGTTCTTGTTTGCGGCATATAATATTTGTAAGTATATATTTCTCTAGAAAAAGACAGCAAAATTCAACCGTGAAAATATATCAGGGGCGATCTCAAAGCATACTTTGCAATTTACACATAACTGGTACACTGTCTTAATCAGTAAAATTGAAATTATAAAAAAACTGAAATAGAGAATTTGATGACATGTTCATACAGTGAAAAGTGAAACTTTAAAAGCCAGAATATATCAAGTTCTGTACAACTTTGACCGCTTGTGTGAGCTTCAGGGAACATCTCAAAATCATATTTTTAGCATATTTGCCCTTTATTATAATAGAAGGCCTCAAAAAGAATGAACGTGCTCATATATTTATTGTTTATAGCATATCATATTTGTTAGCATATATCTATCCAGAAAAAGACAGCCAAATTATATTGCCAAATATGTTAGGGACCATTTCAAAGAATATTTTTGCAATTTTACACATACCTTGTACTTGCAGATATGAAGCGAAATTGAAAAAAAAATTGAAAGAGAGAATTTGATGGCATATTAATATATATTATAAAGAGGAACATAAGACAGAATATGTCAAGTTCATTCAAGTTTGGTGTCCAGTCGTTTTGTGTGAACTTCAGGGAACATCTCAAAATCATATTTTTTAACATATCTTCCCTTTATTTTGAATAAAGAACGAATGTGCTGATATATTTGTCCTTTATTAGTTATAGGGTTTGTTCCTGTCATACTTCCTACTCAAGGTACTTTGACTTTGAGTAAGAAGTATGACAGGGATAAACCCAATAACGAATTTATCATGCCGAGAACTATTTCGTAACGTTTTCTGTGTAATAATTCTTAACGTTTGAAAATTTAGTGACCTACCTCGGCGCCAAAGTAGGACACAATGTGACGTAATACTGCGACGTCATTGGCTGAAATTAGTTCGAGGTGTGATGATACGACATATTATATCCCTCTAGGGAAAAACAGTCAAATTATATCGTCAGAATACAAAATGTATGTAAGGGACAATCTCAAATCACATTTGTGTAATTTTAAAACATATAACTTGTAATTGCAAGTCTCGAAGATAAAATGAATAAAGCGTTTTTCTCTTATTGCCTTGTCTTTTGTCTAATTTGATTCAGCAATATCGATATCTATATCATTATTCTAAAATTTTAATACTTCGTATTTTTGGGGAAACGTCTGAAACTTTACATGGATTACTCACAGATCACCCATAAATCTTTAAAATTACATCCTTCCCTTGCAGAATCGCGTACTCGACAGGTCTTGCCCCTCACCTTATTATTAAATCTCCGTGTCTCGGATCTATAGGCGTTTCTATAGGGGTTTAAACTATACTACATAGGCCGCCGAACCCGCAACCATACTCTCCCGTAAACGACCCCCTCCCAAGCATCTGTGACCCTCCCCCTTCCGAGGGAGGAGTTGATGTACTTGGTCCATCCCTCTCTAGACTTCCACATAAAAATCACCCTAGCTACACCACTGTCAAGATTAAGTGTAGTATTGCATGCTCACGCGAAATTGCAAAAATAATTTGAATACGAGAAGATCATGCATGGATACCAAATGTAAAGTAAAATTCAAAAGAATAAGGAAAGGGGAAAGAGGCTACCCCTATGCTCGGGAATAGATTAGGTCGAGTTGTTTATGAGCGACTCCCGGGCCGGATTTCCTCATTTTCCCGATTATAGCGCATAATATTTTTAAATTCATAAAATGGACCAAATGAGTTGAAATGACCGAGCTGGACCACCTTTCCCCCTCTCTGATATATTTCTATTCCATACGATTTTATCCGACAATTGAGCTATTTTTTAAAATGTACGTTGAAGACAATAATAACGTTCATAATCATGGTCGTAATAATTTATAGAATGGAGTATGCTGTAGGACAAAGTATTCTCTGGTTAAACTGCACTATATTTATACTGGTTAGGGCTATCTCAGGGGCGGATACAGAATTTGGGATTAGGAGGGCGTGATGAATATCAAAAAGGCAAAGGGTATGGGACCGCTTCCTCCCTCCCCCAGTGGGTCTAGGGCGAAGGCATGTTTTGGGTTCCTTTGACCACCAGAACGGAAAATGTATAATTCATACAAAACTTTTAGAAGCTTTTTTTTTATTGAATGTATCTGGCGAGCGAAGCAAACCAGCGAACTTTCCAAAATTGTTTTAGAGAGGGTGGGGGTACACAACCCAAATGGCATCCCCTTTGCCTCAAGGGTACATGTTTGTTGACTAAAGTCTGAGTACATATGCCAGAAAAAGACCGTCCAAAAATCACAGTAAAGTAAAGGTATGGAAGGTGTAGTATTACTTCATAATTCTGGCTATTTTAGCATGAAATGGTCATGCTTAGCAAATGGTGTGAAGTTAATCTAAATTGAGTAAGGTGGCGAGCGGCAGCGAACCAGCGAAAATGTTCCGACATTCGACTCAAAACAGCCTGAAACTGAGTATACACATAAAGGTTAAGCTCCAAAAATTCCTTACTTCGATGATCTTAAGGGGGGGGGGGCAAAAATGAAGAATCGGAAAATGTATATATCTCGGAAACTTCTATAACTTATATTCGCTTCGGCTCAGTTTCAGAGAATGAAACACTCAAAATAAAATGCATACAATATATTTGTGCAGCTACTTTTTCTGATTGCAGGACCGGGGCGCCTCGTTTCAATGAATTAATGTACTTTATTAAGGATTCCGACTTCCGTCGGAATCCTTTCTGTTATTGTATTGTCTTTTCTTTATTCTTATTATTCTTATTATTATTCTTACCCCCAAACGTTCCAGACACTTTACAAATAAGTACTGCAATATATGATAAAGTGGAAAATACCATGTGAAAGAGCATATGAAGATCTCAATTCAAATTTTTTTTCTTGTCGAAAAGTTCACATATGCCCCCGCTAGAGGTCATCAAAGGTCAAATTTTTAAACTCTTATAACTCCTAAAGTAACCGTACGATTTGAACAAAATTCGTTTTATATTGTTCTTTGGGAAATTTGCAAACTTTTATACCTTCACATGCTCAATGAAATATTTACGGTATTCACGCTATTATGAGTTGAAAATGGAATTTTAAATTGGCACAGTGCCAATTTCTACAGTTTTTGAGATTTTGAGTTGAAACTTGGATGACAGGTTGCTTATAGGATGTCATTTAATGTTGACCTAGTTTCAAGGTCAAATTTTGATTCTCAAGGTCACAACAAATTTTTGCCTATAAAACAAAGACTATTTGACCTTGACAGTTCAAACTTCATAAATACAATCATTGATCCAAGCCCTTTCACCTTGACCTTGACCCAAGGTCAAATTCTCATTCTCAAGGTCACAACAAAATTTTTCCTATAGAACAAAGACCATTTGACATTGAGAGTTCAAACTTGACACAAATATTCCTTGCATCAAGTCCTTGATCTTGACCAAAGGTCATTTGTTCGATTTCAAGGTCACAACAGACTTTTGTTGATAAAATATTGAGCTTTGAATAGATGAAAAGAAATCTTGATGAGAGTAAGCTAAAATGCTTATCTTTCATCCATGACCTTGGTTCAAGGTAAAATAAACTTTTTCAAGGTCATAACAAACATTTACTCTTGTAGGATTGATAGGATTGTGTTCTTAAATATTTATTCTTCACACAAGTAGTATTTCTTATTTGAACTTTACATAGTAAGATAGATAACTCTTTTATTCTTGTTCTCTGTTTTCTTTTTTTATCTTAGTAGCATAACTTGTCTGTACTTTCATGCTGTTGTCATTCTCTATTTATAGAAATTTTCTCATTGCTAATTCATTGTGCAATTCTTTTTGGGATAGTTATTTAAAAGAATTCAAAATGGATATAATAGATCTAGGAGTTTAAAGCCTTCTTGAACTTGAAAGGTATTTATCGTCTTTTTCTTCTTTTTTGTCGATAAATAGATAAGAGTCCTAAGTTAGACATAAGCTCTTTTGACTCATTTGCTGAAGTGAATAAGGTGATAAAGCAACTATTCTTTTTTCATCTTCTTTATTCGGATATTAACATTTCAGTTCCAAGGAAGGTCTAATAAAGGAGGAATCCGTCTGTTGCTTGCAACAGTAGCCATCTAGTTTAGTATCTTATTTAATTTATAAATTGCTTGTGAAACCTCGAGAAAAAAAAAATCATGTAGCGACTTTAATCTGAGTACTTCCATATCGCCCCCTTTTTCCCTTGAAAAAAAAAAAAGAAAATGACATATATCTATGTAAAATGCATTTGATTACCTTCATATATATACGTATTACGAGGATATATTTTAAAATATGCTTTAGATAATTCAATGTAAAACTTTAATAACTGAATATGCTCTACTTCAGTGATTATAAGTGATATGCATATTCTAGTTCAACAATGCCACCCGACCTCATGAGAGAAAAAAAAAATTAACGTAAAATGAAGATTGGTCAGCGTTGTTGATTATGAAATTTGCAAGCAAGGTGAGCCGATTTACTTGCTGCAACTTGGCTGATAGTTCTCTCAATCAGACAAGAAAGAACATCAAGCCATTTCTGAAAAAAATGATGAAAAAAAAACTTGCTTCCTTGCCGTGCGTATGCCTAGCTGGCGACCCCCCCCCCTGCATTGGGATTATAATACGTTGCGTTATGATGCAAAAAATATGTGTACATAGTATCAGGGAAGTACATGTTTTAATTTTTTTGTTTTTTGTTTTGTTTTTGTTTTTTACAAAATTAATGAATTAGAATAGTTTTTATCAATGAATTTCTTTTTTTTTATTTGTTTCTCGCCTTTTCTTAAGGCCCCCGTTATAAAATAAAATTACTATTCAGTGGGAGGAGTTGCACCAAATAATGATAATAATAATAAAAACCTTGAGTCAATCCTAGTCTGACGATCTCATCATCTAACCATGCTTTGCATTTTAAAATCTTCGTTTATTACGAACATACACAGATTACTAGCCTATTGATTTTTAGCGCGGCGTTAATTGCTTTGTCGCGTCATTTGATTGTGACGTCATAGTATGACAGTACATTAGGTGCGATGTAGAGATAAAAGATTTAACCGGTTACGGGAATGCGCGAAACAATGCGCACACGTTTTGTCCAGGGCCTCGTTAATTACAAATTAAAAGATATGGTCATTCTCAAATTTTCAGAAAAGAGTGTAAATCATCTAGGTCAAGGTCACTACCTTAAAAATTGGTAACAAAAAGGTCTTATCATAAGAAATATTAAAGCCCTATCCCTTACCAATTAAAAGATATATACAACCTTAATTTCTTAGAAAAGAAGGTCAAATATCTAGGTCAAGTTCAAAAGGTAAAAACAATTATGTGTAGAAAGGCACTGTTACAAGAAAATACATGTGAAATATCAAAGCCCTATCACCTACCAATCAAAAGATATAGCCAATTTTATTTTCTTGAAAAGTAGGTCAAATATCTAGGTCCAGGTCGCAAGATAAAATATTATGGTGTATGTAGAAAGGCCTTGTCACGAAGAATACACAAGTTAAAGGTCACCTCTAAAGGTTTTTAAATGCTAAAATACCTTTATTATATTTTACTTATCCATACTAGAGAAAAAAAAAATTCAAAAGAATTATATTATTCCGACCGTCCGTTTTCCTGTAAATCGACCTGAAATGTCTAATCATTGAAGCAGCGCGACTGAATTATCTGCCCCTTTGTGTGACTTCATGTGCACCCAAGCGAGTGCTAGAGGCTATCTGAAGGTAGTGAGGGATGAAACTCCCCAATCTTTTTTTTTTGTATCCCCCCTGTAAAACACTGTGTAACGAATTTATCCCACCGATGGCTTTTGGCTTGTATATGTAACGTCAACATATTTAAAAGCATTTCGGTGACGTCAATATCGTAAAGCGTCTTAGTAGAAGCAGGATATTAGAATAATATCCTGTCAGTAAAATGATACAACATAATATTCGATTTTTCTCGACCAATCAGATTGCAAGAAATTTGCCAGAGGTGTGATAAAGTAACATACGTTACGTATAGTGTGCGATACCGCAAAATAAATGGCAAGCCGCTATAGTTAAAGGTCACCTCTAAAGGTTTTTAAATGCTTAAATACCTTTATTATATTTTACTTATCCATACTAGAGAAAAAAATTTCAAAAGAATTATATTATTAAGACCGTCCGTTTTCCTGTAAATCGACCTGAACAATCTAATCATTGAAGCAGCTTGACTGAATTATCTGCCCCTTTGTGTGACGTCATGTGCACCCAAGCGAGTGCTAGAGGTTATCTGAAGGCAGTGAGGGATGAAACTCCCCAATCTTATTTTACTTGAATGATAGATAAAAACAAATCGGTACCAAATACTTTTTATTCATTTATTTATTTTTATATTTTATCTATTTATCAATTTTTTTGTCTTCTTGGGGGGTTGGGGGTGGGGGGTGGGGATTGTTCTTCTAAAACGACTTTACAGCGTATTCGGAATTAACCAAGTATGAATTTTACCTATCATTGAGTGATGGCCTTAGTTAGCCGGGTATATGTATCAGTTCATATATAGAGGTTGTATATTCAAATCAGAGTGATCGCAGGCGTGTCATATACAGGCAATCCTATAGATTCCGTAATATTTGACCCCGTACAAGGTGTGAACAACAAATTAGACCACGACAGGCATTTGTTTGGAAATAGACGGTAGATGCTTTTACGTTTGGGCAATGTTCGTCTTGATGGAATTTTAGAAAAAAAAAAAAGTTACCAATGCCATATTACGAAAAAAAAAAAAAAAAAAATCTGCATGACGATAAAATTCGAATGACCGCTAAAATATGCTGGAAGTTATATGATGCCCGCTAGTCTAGTCGTCTTTTGGTTTGAAAAAATCAATTTAAAATAACAAGTTTTTATTGAGAATCAATCTTTATAGACCATGATGAAATAGTTTGACTATTTTCCATCTCTTATCATGCTTATACACCCCAAAACTAATTTGAACTAAGATATAATCGAATGAAATATACAAAATCAGCAAGACTATGTGCTATGTTTATTTCTCCGCCGACTTTTCCGCAATAAACATGGTAAAAAGCTAATTACATTGTACGAAGCTATTGAATATTTTTTTACATACGAATCGCCATGCAGAAGAAATACGGCGTGAGGTTCAGTGCCAAGATCGACCGTTATCTTCAGGTAAATTGTATCTCTGGTCCAAAATCGGTGAAAATTATGCATGGATACTCCATATTTTCTTTTCTTATTATTGCACTTTTGGTAAAGCTATTTAATACAGGTTTCAAATATTCAGATTGCACCATTTGCAAATATTTTTCGAAATATTTCCCGAGGGAGGCCCCGGACCGCCTCCCGCACCTCTCCCCCCTCGATGCAACCCCCCGCACCCTCTGGATCCGCCACTGAAAACCACGGATTTTTCAATATTTGTATTTACTCTATAATGATAAATCATTCAATTTTTCAGAATACTTAAGCCCGATTGTAAAAAAAAAAACATCTCCCGAATTTACAACATTTTTCGATAAACAAATGCATAGATATAACAAACATTCATTCCATAGTCTGTTTATTGGCGTACGTATTTCGTTACATTTGATATTTAGTAATGAAGTTTGCATGTAATATGTGTTAAAACAAGATAAATGTGATAACATCATTAAATTCCATGTCTTTAATTTTTCGCATTTCTTCACATTTTTTTCTCAATTTTGTCTGAAGTGGTTGATAGTAAACATAATTAACAAACAACAATGACAACTGGCCTGAAGATACTGTGTAAACTGCATGTAATCAGTAAACGTAGTTGACAGGCGCTGTATAGACGGCATATGTATATAATCAATTTTCTGATAAAGTACACTTAAATATTTCGATACCAAAGACTCGATGTGTGTCCATCTGCATTAATTTCAAGATTGTGCAGTAGATAATTTGTCAGAAAACGTTCTAGAAATCGAAGTAAACATTTTTAAAAAATGAACCAACCCTCCACTCATCAATGCGCTTTTCCCGACAACTTTTATACCGTTATTCGGCAACGATCGCCAAGCCTTTGATGCACCGACAGATACAAATTGTCTGTTTCATCATTATTTTTGCATTTCCTGATCATCTTCCTCTACAGCACTTCATTCGATTTCATTTGATACCAAACACGACCACAATACTCAAATTAAACTTATAGAAATAAATCTACACGCAATTAATTTTTTCATTTTTTTGGCCATCAAAGTTCTTTTTGCTTATAACTTTTTTTGTTTTAAGTCCGATTTAATTGAAATCATTTTTTAAATCGCCGTCTCGGAAAGACCTTTTTAAAAATATATACATTACTAAGGGTTGCTCGAGAAATTCAATCCATAAAATTTCGCCCCGGTAGCATATCTTGAAAGCAGGTGAAGCCACTTTCTCTAGGAAACTTCTAACCGCACAGTCGTCAACTGATGATATCAAAACGATTGTTAATGTGATGTACAAAATTAGTGCAAAGCTATTCGATGTTTGATGAATTAAAAAAAAAAAAAGAAATGTATACTCGCATATATCGTTCTTTTTAAGCTGTGTATATAAATACAGTGATTACAGCATAGTATATGCGGGCTTGGGTGTACCTTACGTCATCGCCACGGGAGGTAATCGGGGCAGGCCTTTTTTAATTTTAATACGGGACGTATTTTCACCCGCTTTATTTGCTAACCGGGACGGAATTTGGTCAAATGAAAAATTGGAATGTGTTATTCTAGATCTACTTGATCAAGTGAACAAGAAAAAATGAGATGAGTGAGGGATCTTTGCGCGTGACTTTTAAATACCAAAGCCCTTTCACTTACCAATTAAAAGAAATATACAATCTTCAATTTTTTAAAGTAGGTCAAATATGTAGGTCAAGGTCAATAGGTAAAAAATTATGGTATGTATACAAAAGCCTTGTTACACAGGAATACACATGTGGAATAGCAAAGCCCTATCACTTACTAATCAAAAGATATAGCGAATCTTATCTATTTTTCAAAAGTAGGTCAAATATCTAGGTCAAGGTCACAAGGTCAAAAATTATGATATGTGTAGAAAGGTCTTGTCACAAGGATTGCATGTGTGAAATTTCAAAGTCATAACACTACCAATCAAAAGATATATTCATTCTTATTTTTTAAGCTGTGTATATATATACAGTGATTACAGCATAGTATATGCGGGCTTGGGTGTACCTTACGTCATCGCCACGGGAGGTAATCGGGGCAGGCCTTTTTTAATTTTAATACGGGACGTATTTTCACCCGCTTTATTTGCTAACCGGGACGGAATTTGGTCAAATGAAAAATTGGAATGTGTTATTCTAGATCTACTTGATCAAGTGAACAAGAAAAAATGAGATGAGTGAGGGATCTTTGCGCGTGACTTTTAAATACCAAAGCCCTTTCACTTACCAATTAAAAGAAATATACAATCTTCAATTTTTTAAAGTAGGTCAAATATGTAGGTCAAGGTCAATAGGTAAAAAATTATGGTATGTGTACAAAGGCCTTGTTACACAGGAATACACATGTGGAATAGCAAAGCCCTATCACTTACTAATCAAAAGATATAGCGAATCTTATCTATTTTTCAAAAGTAAGTCAAATATCTAGGTCAAGGTCACAAGGTCAAAAATTATGATATGTGTAGAAAGGTCTTGTCACAAGGATTGCATGTGTGAAATTTCAAAGTCATAACACTACCAATCAAAAGATATATTCATTCTTATTTTCTTAAAAAGTAGGTCAAATATGTAGGTCAAGGTCACTAGGTCAAAATTTATGATATGTGTAGAAAGGTTTTGTCACAAGGATTGCATGTGTGAAATGTCAAAGCCCTATCACTTACCAATCAAAAGTTATGGGCTATGACACCCAAAGTGTGACAGACAGACAGACGGATGGACGGACGGACTGACTGACTGACTGACTGACGGACGGACAGATGGACAACGGACAAAGTGATCCCTCAGTGTCTCAATGCTTCGCTGGCGACACAAAAACTTAATAACCCAGTCCTATCACAAAAAAGGCAAGAATAGTAGAGAATTGATTTTTCTAGTTTTTTTAGTTGTATACGCACGAGCAATGCCACGTCGAATTACCAATAGTGACCACTTCATTCACGGCCTAGTGCACAAAACCTCGTCAAACTTCGGATAACCAATCAGTGTTACGATAGGAGAAATAATTTAATTTTAATTCCCTCCCGGTCAAACAAATTAAATTATATTATTAGTCAGTTAAATCTATTCCACCTATTACTTATTGAGAGGTATAGAAAATTAATACCTCTACCTGTACCTGCTTGAAAAAAAAACAGAGGGTGGAATCTCCAACAAGAACCTTTCGATATTTGTCTACATTAATAGGAAGCCGAGTTTGGTAAGTCGTGTCTCTCTCATTTAAAGAAACACTTAAGGAGGTATTGAACACTTTGACGCCAAATTCATTTTTTTCTAAGAATTTCTGAAATTACATATTTCTTGTCTGTCCATGACTATACAAACTTACACTTGATTCTATCCACAGGAAAATTTTCTACGAGACTTTGAAATATGCATTAATCAACGTTTTCGTGAATTTCTTGATGACGTCATAATATTGAAAGTGTCACTCCAGTTCTCGTAAAGCTATTGGAAATTAATTTTGATTTAACTTCCAAAATATCCATAAATATATTGCACTTACATATGGAAAAGATAAAATGAATTGTGTTTTAAACACAGGCAGGATACTTGAATAAAAGATGATACTTTCGCTAAAAAATTGCAATTTCGAGCCAATTTACTGTAGTTGCTAGTTAATTATTAGGAATCCTGTGGGTGAATCTTTGTCAAAAACTATCAAAATTATCAAGAATGTCCAGAGATGATTTCATGATTAAATGGGAAAAATTGAATTTAGGATTAAAATATTACAAGGCTTTATATTTTCCAATTTTTTCTTCCAAAATCGTCAATTTTCAATGAAGTGATATCCGCTTTCCTGTAACGTTAATTTGTCAACGAATACACTGTGATGAAGATTTAATTTTCTTTTTAATACATGCTAGGTTTCAATACAATACGTTTGGTAATAATGTTTTTATTGGATTTTGAATGCGAAGGTTTGTGACGCCATTTTTCCCGATAACGTCGTAATGACGTCGTGGTTTGCTCATGGATAAAACTCCCAAAGTCCTAAATTTTGAAAATCGCCATAATTTCTTCAAATGATGCCGGAAATTATTCAAATTTCATCAGGATACTCAAATGCTTATATCAATCCGAGTATCAAATGTTTTAAGGGAGTTAAGACTGTACTTTTCCTAGGAAGCGAGAAAACAAATAATGCCGCCGCCATCTTGGTGTTCAAACCCTCCTTAAACTTTCAATTTATTTGTACCTACATATGCATAGATAACATGCATGCTCTCAATGATAATCAACATTTTGCGGATTATGTTTGACTTTCATTCACTGATTGAAATGCTCAATAGTTTTAACCTTTTCTGTACGACTGAAGTAAAGGATATTGATAGAAGGATATGTCTACTCTCCCCGGGCAAGTGATCTTATATTCGTATATACCACTTGATGAGTGTCACTGCTGGTGGACAAAGAGTCCCCGAGGGCACATGTAGCCAAGTCCGATCAACTTGAAGTTGATCGTTTCTTCAACGCATTCGAAAATTGCTGTTATCAAAATTCTTGAAACGTCTAAAACTTGGGTCCAGTAGCATCATATCCCACCTGTACTGCTACGCCTTTCGGTAAATTTTGGACATAATAACTTTCACACTCTTGGGCCATATGACATTGTTTAAATTGAAGATCACTGCCGAGGGTTAAGAACCCGAAACGTGCATGTCTGGTCCATGCTGCAAATTTATCTGTTCTTAAATGATGCTATTCAATTTGAAGACATTTAACATTCATGGTGAATTAAACGTTTTACTCTTTTACAGAATGTTTAGACATTTCATCCGGACAACCAAACCATTCGCTACGTGCATGGCAAATGGCCGTCCTAAGTCGGCACCAATTACCCATTGGTATAGTTGGTTAATGTGTAGTCTTTTGTGTTTCATGTCTCTATATTGTATGTCTCGTTTGCGTCTATTGCTGTGCTTGTATACTATATGATTGCACATCGGGTATTTTGGTGCTTTGCTGAGGGTGCTGCAACCGAGTCCGCTTGGGGATTCTATCCTTTCTGATGTATATAGCAAATTATATATATCAGTAAGTAAGACCAAAATGTAGGTTAAAGCTTATTAGCATTTCTCTCGTCATATTATTTCATCTTCACGAGGCGCGGTGATCGATTCGCTTCTCTTCTCTGAGAAGAGAAGGAACGCGGATCGATCACCGCGACTTGGGAAGATGTATTATTTAAGAGCAAGGGGGATTTTCGCTCTTTGGCCCTCGTATGATAGCATAGAACGATAAAGTTACTTAAATTGATTGTAAGCAGCGCCACCCTGAATGACTTCGATGAAGAAATTGGATGTACACTATAAGTAAATTATGCAATTCCATCGATCCAAAAGCTTGGATTTTGGGTCCAATCTTTGATATTGAGTATTCTTTGACTCTTACTCAATGCATTCCACTGTAAGATGACATCACAAACAAGAACTTATAACGCAGGGACCAAAAGTAACATAAAAATTATGTAAATGGATATAAAAAATGGGCATATTGATCTCCTGGTTGAAGTGAGCTCATGGTAAATCGTCCTTGTAGGTTGATACAGATCAGGGTCCATCCTTTTTTAATGACATTTATAAAGTACCCGTCATGGAATCCCATCTTCACGGTTGTGCAATATTTTAAGAGTTGCCGATAAAAATGTACTTGATATTCACAATTTGTGAAACTTGTTTGTTCGTTGCTGTAAGCTTTTATGTCAGATTCCTCAATTATCACTCAACTTGAAAACACATCTTAAAACTTTAATTTCATTTTTCAACTGTTAAAATTCAGTAAAACATTAAAAGCTCACAAATATATACATAAAATCGAAAATTCATCGGAAAGTAGAATTTTTTTAGTTCTGTACTTGTTTTATGTTGTATTATCATTTTGAAGCCTTGTGTAGTCATCTTCCAGATTCTCTACATCGATTTTCTCGTATGAATCTGAATCTCTGAAATGAATAGAAGCAAGATAAATCCTTAAATTAACAATTATAACATATCGAAATATCAAGGAATTAATGCATATTTTTGTAAAAAAATGTGGTACAAATCATTTAATTCTCATCGCAACGACGGATTTTCTCGGATTCGTCTTTGCGATGAGAATTAAGGTGGGTCCCTACTCGAACCGTTATAGGTTTTTCCTTCTATGCAGTATGTTTGGAGCGATATCTTGATCATTTATAAAAATGTATACCTCTTTGTGATTTTTCTTCATCTATAGACATTATCTTATGAAATTATGCAATATGAACAACTTCCATCAGGAATTTTATGCAAAAAGATGGATATAGTATACCGGTATATTCTTAGTTGAAAAAGCGATGAAATTGTAATGGGGTACCCTTAACTTTGGAGCGATATCTTGATCATTTATAAAGCTGTATACCTGTATGTGATTTTTTCACAATCTATATACATTATTATATGAAATAATGCAAAATGAAGAACTCCCATCAGGTATTTTATGCAAAAACGTGGGATATACTATATATTCTTAGTTGAAATTGCGATGAAATTATAAAGGGGTGCCCTTATGTTTGGAGCCATATCTTGATCATTTATAAAACTGTGTACCTGTATGTGTTATTTTTTAATCTACATACATGATTATATGAAATATGGCAAAACGAAAAAAATTCATCTGTTTTCTTCTGCAAAAAGTTGGATTTAGTATATATTATTGGTAAAAAATGTCATGAAATTATAAGGGGGTACCCTTATGTTTGGAGACTTACCATGCTCAGATCTATGGTTGAATTTTATTTTATGTGTTAAATTTCTTCTATATGACTTGTTATCATAAAATAAAACAAAACAAATAAACATGTTATTATCATAACTGAATTTGGAGGATTCAAAAGCATAAGCTGGATATTTGATATTCCTCAATCTTAATGTGCAAGGGTACCTTTCTATAGTAAACTGTATCTTTGATGAAAAAAAATTACATATCTATGTCTGTGTTTTATTTCTTATTTGGACCATAGTGTTTAGGAAAAAACCCTAAAATACAAATTTCATCTGTTAATTCTTTGAGTAGGGACCCACCTTAAATGATTTGTACCACTTTTTTTGAGTTTTGAGAAAATGCCTTGTATTACTGTATACCAAAGAAGTTGCCCAGTGATGTATGGCGGACAACAGATTTTGCCCCTAACGAAGAAGCACCTCATTTAAGTTTCGATCACAGTAACTTTTAAAAAGATAGGAAAGCAAATACAAAACGAAGATCCAAATCTGTTTCTTTTGTACACCACAGAAGAAAAATCTATTTACACAGTACAAATCGATAATTCAGAAATTCATAAACCGAAGGCATACAAATAAACATCAAAGAAATACCCTTCAGCGATTCAGTCACAAAGTCGAGAAGGAAAGCCAATCATTAGAATTTCCATTGGAACAGTTGCGCACCTCGGAATGAATAACACCCAGGAAAAATTCATTCCAAGGAATGAATGTGTCGCCTGCAAAACATAGCGACACTCAGAAATCGCTTTTATAGGGTGTGACAGACAGACGGACAGACAAACGGACAAAAAACCCAAGCACATGAAAAGAAGTGAACCCCCAATATGGGAGTAATACCAAGTGCCCAGGAAGAGTCAGCATCTCCCGCTTGCATGCAAAACCCGTCGCTCCAATTCGGTAGAATTGTCACAAAGGCTACTTCCATATCGGAAGATACAGGTGGTCTAAGACAGAATATCGTCCATAAGTTGATTAGAATCGTGACATCTTTCAGCATTAAAAAACAAAATCAGTTAACTTTTTTAAAACAAACTCTTATAATCATACTGGTCTCCAAAATTTACTCAAACGTAAATAAAATCAGTCATACCTGATATTTCCGTTTTCATTTGTTTCACTTTCGTCTGAAAATAGTGAAAAATAAGACAATTTCACATGCGCGGATCCAGAGGGGTGGACCGGCGGGTCTGAACCCCCCCCCCTGAGATTTTCGGAGAATGGATCCAGCTTTTGCCCATTTCTAATTGAAAGGGATCTAAAAATGCATAAAAAGGCTTTGAAACCTAAAATTTCGGCTCACTTCGCTCGCCATTTACAAATACGCAATTATTTTATCTGCAAAATTCCTTTTTTACACTAACTAATTTTATATAATTGTCTTGGGTCTCATGAACTCGTATTTCCAACCTCCCTCATCTTTTTCAAGGTTTTGTCATTTTAAGATGTCAGATTATTTGGGGAAAAATATCTATTTATTCTTATGAAATATAGACAACATGTGTGAATTAATCAAAATCTTAGATATAAGGAGTAAAATATTCAATGTTATAAATAATCATCTCGATCGAATCTAGACAAATTAATATTTCGTATTTAAAAAAATTTTAGGCTTGCTTCGCTCGCCAATTCTTCATAAAAATAAACGTGACAGGAAAGCTAACAATAACCGCCCTCAAAAATCAATCTTTAGTGCACACGTTGCCCTCTCCCCATGATGTGCACCGAAATATACCTACATCATAGGTAGACTTCCTACAATTTTGAACCCCCTCTGACCAAAAATGCTGGATCCGCGCATGTTTCAGTTAAGAAAGAAAATGAAATAAAACTGTATTTGAAGCAAAATTAGACGTTCTGGCATCATTTGCCTATGACATAATGGTGGCAAAATGCAAAAATACTAAGGTCGCATCGTTTTTTTACTTCGGAATGCAGAAAATATATATAGCTATAAGCGGCTGCAATCCAGTAACCATACAGAAAATATAGGACCCGTTTATTTGTCTGCGAAGCTTAGTACGGCTATTCCACATCCGTTAGTGTCAATATAACGTCAATTTGAATCAAGATAACAAACATGAGTACATTTCGTTCACTATTCTATATCACAATTTCATTTGCTAATTTCAAGATCATAGTCAAATTTTTCTCCAAAAGTCATTTTGGCATGAATTTAGTCGATTTCTATGTCAAACACTTAACGACGTCATTTCAACTCTTTGCATGGTACGTTGAACTGAAGATTGACAGAACAACTTACTACATGTACATTTATATTTTCCGGATAGGGATTGATGTCATATCGCATTACCCGCTCTGTGAACCCTTTTTGCAACTATTTCTTTGATTTGTTAGAAAGTAAAAAGAAAATGTACCAGCTACGTTAATAGTTATTCGAAAGAAAAATAAATTATATTGAACTAACAATTAAAAAATAATGTATATTTTTTACTCATAGAATTACAAATACATGTAACTTAGTTTCAACCCAAAGGTTTTTAATGTTAATTTATTAGATCATATGAAAGTTTAAGCTTCTGACAGAGAAAAAAAAAAGTTTCGGCTACGAAAAAAAGAAGAAGAAAGTTTATGATTCTAATAGCAACTAACTTGTACTTTCTGAATTACGGGTACTTCCTTCTTCCTCGAAATCTGCCTCCGCTAGAAGGGAACTTGAATAAAAGATAATACATTATATAAGATGTCTCAGTGACAAAAAAAAAGAAAGAGACAACAATAGTTATGATAAACAATGCATAAACAACGTACTGGAAATATCTACAAATGGACCACAGTTCAATGACGGCAGCAGAACACATCCTCACAAGACCAATTCTCACCCCCAAATAAAGACGGTAACCCCCCCCCCCTAAAAAACTTAAAGCAAACAAATTGCCAGAATTAAAGAGATAAAATATCACGCTTTCCTAAACAAGACCAGCAAGCAAATAAACCAAATAGTATTATGTACTTCAACCAAAAATACGTTAAAATGGAAAATATGGATAATGACCATATCCCTATATACAGCACAAAATCGATAATTTAGAAAATCAAAAACTGAAGGCATACAAAATCAGGATAAAAGAGGAACCAAAGCAAACACACAAAAACCTCCACCACATGAAAAGAAGCGAACTTACGATATGGGGGTGAGAAAAATCCATTCTTATTAGCGTAAGGAGTATTCTATTAATATCTTTCAGATTCATACTTTCCAATACATTTGGCAGAGTAAGGTTTTCTTTGCAAAAGATTAATTCAATATCCTTTTGAAAAAGTGACTGATATACTTACAACTGCAATGGCTCAGGTGCTTCAGGTTCTAAAGAATAGGGAAAATGCTGATGAATCAATCCAATCTTAAAAGATGATCTTACTATTCATCACTTCAGTAGAACGACAACGGTTACGAATATACGGACATATATATATATTTATAATATGTGTTCAAAGATAGATAACTCTAGAATAAGTTCAGGATATTACAGTACATCACTTTGATAAAATGCAATGTTTCATCTTTTTTATCACATGATACATCCGTTATGTAGTTTCATAAAGTCATTCCATAATCACATGTTATGTCTGCTTCCATGCGATATGTCAAGTTTGGAGCCTAATCACCTAAACTTTGATAAGTGTGACGCTTCAAATATCGGTCATTTCTTAAATTCAGACGCAGATTCAATATCAATGATTAAAGTTGTTGAATCATTAATTGCATTAAAACACTAAATAAATTTGAAATATTTCTCAGTTTCCGCACAGAAAATCTATACGATGGGAAACTTCTTCTTATGGCGTAGCAGACATGTTCTAGGTCACGGTGTGGTTCAACTCTAGTTCTCAGAAACGGTGATTTCACGTTAGAAAAACACATTTGTAGGCAATAACTTGTGATAAAAAGAATCTCAAATGAATGATCATTTCATACGATGTATTATAAAAAACTCGTTGTATGCTGTATATATAATTCATACTACTTCGTACATTGTATGAAATGAAAATTCATTTCAGATCCTATGCATGTATATATTACATCTGTTTATAATAAACAGAATAACCATTCTCTGAAAGGTTTCACGGTTTTTGATTATAAAAGCATTGAGCTTATTTTACTTATTTCCTCGAATGTGATAATTATTCAATTATAGGCTGAATGCGCTTGATGTAGCGACACATACTAATCAATCCAAATCAATGAATAACAAAATTTTGATAATTTTATAAATCATTAACCAATGAGTATAATGCTTTGGTGAAGTACTACGAAAAGGATGAACAATTAAAACATACATTATTTTAACTGATTGAAATCTTGTTCTCTGTACACTTAGCACCTTGAAAAAAATAATGATTTTGAGATAGATATTATCTGCTTACCTGCCCTTTGATAAAGCGTGTTCTCCCCATTTTCATTTGAATTTTCTGCATCTAAAAATCAAGACAAATTTTGCATGTAAATCCATAATATCTTATTAAAATCCAATGATTCGCATAAGGACATTTTCAATAAAAAGAATAAAGAACTAGAAAGGTTTCTTGTTGCGGTTGCAACAAGAGTGTCTTCCTCCTATACAATTTTTGGTTTGAAAATATGAAGGACGTCACATTACATGTATTTATATTATATATTTAAGTTTTCAAATAGCAGTAACATTAAATTTTCAAACCGATAATTGTTGGTGAGCAACCATTTGATTGGGGGGGGGGGGGGGGCAGGAATTCTATTGCCAGCCGGTAAAATTTTTTCAGCAATTTTCTGAGCAGGCCATTTTTTTCAGCCATTACCAGAGTCGGAGAAAAATTTTCGCCGGTTCTTCGGGCCGGATTTAAACAAATTGTCAAATGTTGTGAATGTCTGTGTAAGTTAAACTCCCCGCTGTTACAGAGTATGAGTTAATAACCGTTCCTTCAGATGTCTCTTTGCAATTAGCGAATTTCAGACAGATTGTATGATGTTTAAATAGAACCTTTTCTAGATTTTTGTGCCTATGCGTATTAGGTCTCTGGTAGATACAGCTATGTGAACAGTTTGTATTTATTTTAATTAATTTTTTGACTTTAAATGGTCTGGCACAAAGGGCCAGCAAAAATTTCCATATCATGCAATGTATCCTTACTTTTGCATGGTCCGGGAAAAAAAAATTGCCGGCCCTTTGGGCCGGAATATTTTTTTCAGCATTTTTCAGAGCCGGGATTTTTTTTTTTGCAAATTCTTCCTGCCCCCTTCCCCCATAAAAAAGGCGAGCTCGTAGCTGTAGAACCAATTTTCTTGAGAAGAGAAATGGTAATAACAAGTTACGTTCAATATATATATATATAAATACCATGAGGTTCTCGCTGTGCAGGTTCAAATTTGGACCCCCCCTTCCCTTTTTTCAAAGTTTATTTTGAATTTCCATCATGGCGACATCGTTCAATATAAACAGAACTGTTTTCGAAAAACGAGGGGAGGGAAGAATGTTGAAGAAATTGTTCATCAATTTGTAAATAAACCAACCGAAAATTATGTTCGAACGTTTGCTAGAATTAGAAATTAAACTTGATGTTCAAAATATAGTTATTGAAGTTTAGAAACAGGTTTGTAGGTTAGAAATCGGAATCAAACTACCACTTTTTGTGTGTAAATTCTGGTTTGTAGCTGATCTCTTCTAAATTAATAAACTGTTTGAAAATCAAATTGTGTATATCGAAATGTATTTATGAAATGCATATTCATCATTGCCGTGAAATCGGAATTTGAAAATCTCAACACTGCTTTTCTCGAGTCGGACTCGGACTACCAATTTTAGTGTGCGCCCGATCTGTTGGCGTGAAGGTGTATCGAAATACCCAACTCAAAATTTCGATGCTCATATCTTTTCAACAGTAAGAGATAGGAAAAATCAGAAAGACTAAATAAGACAGATATATGGATAAAAAATAATAATATTGAAATTTTTAGGAAACTTTATAAGCTTAATTTTTGTTTACTATTATAAGCAAAAAAGTGTCTTCCTCCTATGAACTTCTGAATTTGGAAATATGAAGGACGGTGAAGGACGTCATCGTAATAAATCGTTACAGTGTGCATCTAGCATTTCATATCTTGCATGGCTGTCGACTTTCAAAGAGAATGGAAATTGTAGATGGCAAAATACGAGATATTTAAGCTTACAAATAGCAAAACATGAAATTTTCGGTCCTTTTGAGTAATTCGACGCTCCCGTCAAATATTTGAATCTACTAAAAAACATGATAAAGAAAATAACAGAGACCAAAAATAAAAAAGACCAATCTAGCTTTTACTCCAAACGTAACGTTGGAGAACTTTCATTGTCCTAGCTTACAGGGTTCTTGAGAAATCGCTGATCCAATTTTCCACGGTTACGAAAACAATAGGTCTTCCGACGGAAGTCGGAAGACCTAATTATAGAAGTATCAGGTCATGAATGCGCTTCATTGTAGTGATAACTATATAATTCTTCACTTATAGATGCTATTTAAAACAAATTGTAAGGGAAATAACTCTATCTTTTTTAAACATCAAAGTTAAAAGCGTTCTTCAAATGGTTTATAAAGTGTTTTTTACGTCGACTTTGACTTTGAATCAGTATTCATATGTCTATTAATTGAAATATAATTAATTGCAACGTTTAGTAATTTTCCAAAGAATGATTGCAATTAAAGACGGATGGATCATGATCATGAAAAAAACAACTTCGCTTCTGAGTTAAAAGTATCTTGAAATATGTCATAGTTACCATATAAGCACAATTTTTTAAAAAATTTCAAATCGAACATTCCAATACAGATACTTATGTCACGTAAGAACCAACATTGTACAATGTATTATTCAGCCATATGAATACGTGAATTAAAGTCAATCAAAACACCCGAAATCAGAATCCTAAAGTCACAATCAAAATGCTTACAAATCGTGAAAAAAATATACAACAGCACTTTTTCATGAAAATCGGACGAACAGACAGCTTCTTTGAAACACGAAGAAAAACTATCTTAATAGCATACGGAATGCATTGTAGGTGACGCTTTCATAGTTTAATTAGTACAGTTGAAGCATATTCAAATATCATATGAGTCATGTCCATATATTATGGTAGTTACAGTATGTAACGGAAAGCTTAAAGATTATTATTACATTTTCTCCGTAGCATTAAAAAAAAGGGGGGGGGTTTCCTTTTGTATTTCGCTTTGTTTGTATTAATATGTAAAGGTATT
Source organism: Pinctada fucata (assembly GCA_028142955.1). NCBI lineage: Eukaryota > Metazoa > Mollusca > Bivalvia > Pterioida > Pteriidae > Pinctada > Pinctada fucata. The sequence goes on from AP027114.1 coordinate 39,729,888, forward strand.
TATGGCCACCGATTCTTATGAATCGTCGTTGATTAAAAGACACAAAAATAATTAACGAAGTCAGCATAATAAATTGCGCGTTACATATATTGTGAATATTAAGAATCTAAAGTTTTAGGCATTGTCAAGCTTTTAATAATTGCTATAAACGACGTCGTTTATAATTTTCATTCTGTTGATTTAAATGAAAAATGAAATGAGAGGTCTAATACCTAAATTGATTTCATCACATGCGGACGGAAATAATCCACTTCTCTTGTAGCTTGATTTTAATTTTAATATATATGCTTTTTCCCACATTGATGAAAACAACAAATACATGTACCAATTGAAAAGTCGATTTTCTCACCGGAAGTGATATCTAAGGATTTGTAGAGTGAATATACATTGTGCATTTGTCAAGATGATGTACTGCGGTCTTCGTGCTACGGACTTAGCAATTTAGAGGTCATATAAAAGAAATCAGGCACAGTTAGAAAAGCAGATTTTGAACTCGCAATGAATGAAATGACACCGGAGAACTTGAGATCATGTGTATTTTCACACAAAGTATCTAAGGTCATTGGAATAGAAGCAACATTTTGCTTTTGTGACACAGTCCCTTCGAAGTGCAATGTTCCAAGTGCAAAGTCGAAGAACACAAAAGATGAAGTATTTTGAAACAATTCCTACACAAATATATTATATAAAATCATATAAAATCGGAAAATATAAAGACATTCAGCCAAAATTGTTTCACACAACCATTTGTCTACTTTATAATGACTAAAACAAACTAAATCAGGGTAGAATATATAAACAAGAGAAAAAACAGTCTATATTTTCTTTAAGGTGGCCAAAATTTAGCCGTCTATAGCCAAGGATTTTTTTCGGCATTCTAAGAAGCGGAAACAATTCGGTTACACGGGCGTTAACATCCTCGTTTTTGCATTTTGCCGACATGGCGTCACAGGCAATTGCCTTTTCAGTTTATGTTCCTGAGTGCTTTCAATATGCCAAAAACATCCCATTCAAGCATTTATCTAATCATAATACATTCTAATTTGCGACATCATATCGTTTTCTCGAATAAAAGGAATCAGTGTCTTACTCTTGCACATAACAGCCTAAAAACAACATTTTCAACCAGATAATGTTTCCCGTAACAGTGATCTAAACTCTGCAGAAAAATGACGAAAAATTCAATTGAAAATTCATGGCGTAATGCACAGGCTCGAAAATGTCAACAAGCGTGCAATCGTATATTGAGCGGAACGAGAACGATTTAACGACCAAGTATGCAATTATGTCATATGATATAATTTCAGGACAAAGGAACCTTTTTCATCTTTCGTTTCTCAGTTTTATCCGATTATTTTTATATCACAGTTTCATTTTTCCGTTAGTATACTTGGTCTCAGATTTCTCTATATACAAAACATGTGTTGCAGCATTTTTGTGGAGTCCAAATTATACGGAATGAGAATTCCAATTGTATTTGAACTCTTTTTTTCATATCCCCGGGGTATATTGTGATGCACATATTCGTCCGTGCGTGTTTGCGTCCCTCCCACTTGCTGTTTCGGAAAAAATGAAAGGAAAACCGTTACAGATAATCAATTCATATCTTGGATTTAGCTTCTTCACCAAGAATTACAGGTCAAGCTCGAATATGGGTCATGTCGCCCAGTTATGTGCAATATTTTGTTGTTTCTGGACATTTAAACGAAAACCACTACACAGAATGAATTCCCTTCTTGTATAAAGCTCTTAGACCAAGAAAAACAGGATCAAGTTCAAATATGGGTCATGTCGCTCAATTGTGTGCAGAGGCATGCCTCTTGAAACTTGGACCAAATTCAATATTTTGTGATTTCCGGGCATATAATATTTCTTGTATGTTAAATAAACCGGATGGGGTATCAATGATCCTTCGATCAATATTTTTTCAATTTGTTGTCTTTTATTTTTGAATCTTGAAGGTAATAATTTTAGTAGTAAGCTAAAAACATTGGATAATAAAAAGATTATTGTCGTACCTGATTTATCAAGCTCTGTGTCTTGTACCATTTCTCCTATAGTCTTACTGATACTCCCTAAAAGGAAATATATTGTTCTGTCAATACGGTAAATAGTCCACGGAGAAACATAATTAATGTTCGTTGAACAAGTTCTCAAATGCGGAACCAGATGTTCAACGAAGACTATAAGTTTTACAGCAACTTCACAACACATTCAAACTGTACAGAACATCAGAAAAACAACCACTCTATCAAATATATAGAAAAGGACGATTGAATTATTTGTATTTCTTTATCCGTTTTTTTTTTCAAACATATTTATGAAACAGACATGAAAAAGGTATACAGTCAGCCTAACAGGCCTAAGCGGAATGCACCCACAGGTCGTATATATAAGACAAAACAACTTTAATCTTTGATCTTAAATGAAGCTATTGAATATGAAGATGTTTTACATTTGTACTACTTTGTGAGTATCACTGCTGTGACCCGAGGGCACATGTAGCCATGTTCGATCAACTTCGGTTGATCGTCTAAAACTTTTGTTATCAAAATTTCTTGAAATTTCTAAAACGTGGGTCCTGCAGCATCATATCCCACCAATCCTGCTACGTCTTTCGGTACATTTTTAGTCATAATAATTTTCACACTCCTTGGCAATACTCAATTGTTTAGATGGAGGATCACTGACGAGTGTTAATTACCCGAAACGTGCATGTCTGGTCCATGCTGCAAATTAATCTGATCTTAAATGATGTTCTTGAATTTGAAGCTTGCTAGGGCTCCGTCGATGCCCAATTTGGTTTTCTATTGTGAGTGCTGTTGAGATTATCTTATCGTCAGGATCTTCTTTAACTCATTTGTGTCACACTTATGCTCTTTGCCGTGTGGAACTTTTTGGCTGTAAGTGTTTTGAATATTTTTCCCTGACATTGTCGCCATAGCACTTTCTATGTAGACATATCCTCAGAGAGTGCATGTATTTTAGGTATGGTTTTCATTTTCGTGCATGAACATCGACGGCGGGTGCGGCTAGCCAACAGGGGATGCTTACTCCTCCCGGGTACCTGAGCCCTCCTCTAGATTGCTAGTGTGAATGTTGTTGAGATTATCGTCAGGATCTTCTTTAACTCATTGAATACGTTTAACATTCAACGGACAAAAGACGACAACGAGTTGAAAACCAACAAAGAAACCGAACATTCCAACACACAAAGCAATGTCTTTTATTTATGATCTTGGGAATGTTATTATAATAACACAGTCTTTGTTTTGTTGTTTTATATTTTTCAGTTTTGAATCTCTCATTCCAGGGTACTCCTTCCTTTGTTTAATGAACCATTCTATGTCCAGATCTTATACCTATTGGTACCGCTGCGATAATTAGAACAAGAACTGCTTGAAAAAAAATGTTCACATGTGTAAATCTACGAGAAAGGTTATGAGTTCATTGGTCTTAAATAAGAGTTTTTTTTAACTTACCTAAGTCCCTCTGACCCCGTCTTTTACTTAATTTGTAAACCACGACTACCACGATTATCACGAGTATCAGAGATAAACATCCGAAATAAATGTAGGTGAATGGTGGAGAAAGATAGTCGTATTGCTCTTGGGCATTTTTTTCTGAAATTGAAAGATCAATATAATGCACTGATAGTATATTACTGTAAATGATTTGTTGTACTTTGAGCACGATGTATAAAATCAGCGAAAATTCCGGTTTTACTGTTTATTCCTTTTTCATCGTTGGGTTACATTGAGCAGATACAGAGTTTATTGTATGGATGAATCATCATCTAAATAAAGTAAAAATGTTTGGCCGATACAAATCATGATGATATAAAGTACTTTTAGAATTCATTGTCTACAATGTTGACAGATATTTTACACTTAAACCGAAACATCGAATCATCTGCCATTCTCCCCAGTTATCAGCTTTCATGTACAGCTAAGGTGACGGATGATTTTGGAAGTAGGAGATGCTTGCTCTTCCCTGGCACGTGATCTCATTTCTAATTTGGATTTGATTCACTTTCCGTGCGTAATCCACATAACCATACTATTTGTTACTTACGTGGTAGATGGTCGTCCTAAGTCGGCATCGATTGCCCATTGATCACCGTCGTTTATATGTAGTCGTTCGTTTTAAATGTTTTAATGTCCTTTGTGTTTGGTCGTCCTTATCCTCACTTCGGAATTTTTTTCATTCCGAGGTTCGCAACCGTTCCTGTGGAAAATCTAATGATTTTGCAGTGAATTGCCTTCTCGACTATGAGACTGAATAACTGATGGGTACTTCTGAAATGTTTATTGTTCTCTTGTTGTGCTTGTCAAGTTAGTGTTTTCATATTTAGGTGTTTCAAGTGTTTTGCTGTGGATACAGCTACATGTACAGAGTCTTGTTCAGATTCCTCCTTCCTATTGTTCCTATTTAGAATGTTTATTTATCTTATCCAGAAGAATCTATTTGAATAGCAATTTTGATTTGTGATTGACATTCATTCACTGATGTAATAGTAACTTATTCTTTCATAGTATTATTATTATTACAATTATTTAAATGGCATTTGTTTTAAGAAAATAATCAAGTCTATGGTTAGCAAACAATATTTTCCTGTAAAATTAGTAGATTAGTTATCATTTTTTTTTTTTCAATGATTTCCCTTCTCTACTTTGAGACTCAATAACTTGTGGGCATTTCTTTGATATCTGATCAATTAATTTCAATTGGTACGTCTTTGATATTTGATCAATATATTTCTTATCTTATCAATATATTTAGGTGACCAATTTTACATACAAAGGCTGATTGATACCTCGGTATTGATGGATTTAAATTCTATTAGACATTATGCATTATTTTATATAATCACTGACGAGGGTTTAGTACTCGAAACGTGCATGTCTGGTCCATGCTGTAAATCTATCAGGTCTTAAATGATGCTATTGAATTTGAAGACGTTTAACATTTTGCCACCGGTGTTTAGGGACCTCAAAACCACTTTTAAAGAAATCCATATCTTGAATGGTCAGAAAGCCATTCAATTATTATTACAAGTATGACGTCATCATCTGACTGCAAATCTGATGGAGCAAGATCAGATTTATTATGGCGGATGCTTACTCAAATTAGCTACAATCATGAATAGCAGCCATGATAGTGAAAGGCTTGTGGACAGAAGCATTAAATTGTCCTGATTGAACAACACGTCTTTAACCATGGAGCTTCCCGCGGCGCATAAGTTCAATATTTTTCCGTAACTGTGTCAGAATTACAACATAGTATGTGCCCTTTTGGAGATAATATATCAGCAAAATACCTTCTGCATCTCAAATTTCAACTACAATTTTGTCTAGAAATCTGACGTCAGCACTCACGGTGATAAAGGAACACGTAGCAAAATATTGTGGAACCGTTCTAAACAGGAATGATGTAAACTTATTTTGGTCTATTAAAAATTTAGGGGATGTGATTGACAAAATGAAATCTAGAAATTTTCAAGCCAATTCGATTTCTTCATACGACTTTACAAATATGTACATCACGCTTCCTCACGATAAGATAAATGATAAATTGTCCAAACTCATTAAATGGTGCTTTAACCGAGAGGGCAAAACGTATATTTGTACATCTGAATCAAAGGGTTTCTTTTCCAATACAGAATACAAATCATATAAATCATGGACATGTAGTGACCTTTGTATTGCCTTGTCCTTTCTTTTGGACAACATTTATGTAAGATTAGGTGAGAATCTGCACAGGCAGGTTGTAGGGATCCCTATGGGTACTAATTGTGCGCCTGTTGTTGCAGATTTATTCTTATACAAGTATGAAAAAGAATTCATTCAAAATCTTCAAAAACAAAGAAAACATGATGATGTGAAATGTTTCAATGGTACTTCTAGGTACCCGGATGATATTCTTATTATCGACAATCCTGTTTTTGAAAAGTATAAAAATGTTATTTATCCACAGGAACTGACTCTAAACAAGGCGAACGTTACAAATACAGAAACACCATTTTTGGACCTGAATATCAAAATTGTTAATGGAGAGATTCATACAAGTGTGTATGACAAAAGAGATGACTTTGGATTCAACATAGTAAATTTTCCCTGGCTTGACGGTGATGTTCCTAGATTTCCGTCTTATGGTATCTGCATTTCGCAGTTCATCCTGAATGCTAGAGCATGTACTGATGTTTTGGATTTTCATGATAGAAATTAACGAATAACCAAGAAACTTTTAGGTCAAGGTTTTCGCTTTCACAAACTTGTAAAGACATTCTGGAAATTTTGCAAAAATTATTGTCAACTGCTTTTGAAATTCGGACCCATACAAGCAACAGAGTATATTACTTTGGGCATTTCGCAACCTGCATTTTATGGTGACATGATCAACAAAATTAGAAGGATCAAAGGTAGACAGAATTACCATCGAAAATGCGTCAGAATCATCAAACGCCTCCTATACCGTGGATATGATCAAACGGACACTGGGCTTGGTACTTGACCAATCTACAGTCTTGTACCAGCATATCCTTAATACTTGCACGCTGACTGACTGTGACGATGGGACTCCATGACGGGCCCTGTCCAAACCTCTTTAGAGAAGACAGGGCCCCGACCACCTGTCCTCTCTGAATGTCAGTCGGACTCCTCGGGTGATAACATACATTAGCTCGCTACAGCCGGCAGAGCACAGGTTGTATTACGCATGCCCACTTTTTATATCCATTTACATATTCATCTGTGTTGCTTGGGCCCCTGCCTTTTGCGGTCTTGTTTGTGTGTGGTCATCTGACAGTGAGGAGGTTGTTTTACACCACATTTGTACGTTCTTCGAGACCTCTGGGTAATCGGAATAGTGGGCGGGTTGTGCGCATGTAATCCAGGGTAACCACACCGTCTGCTACTGACGTAGCAGATGGCCGTCCTAAGTCGGCACCGTTTACCCATTGGTCTCGTTGATTTATGCGTAGTCATTTGTGTTTTATGTTTTTCTGTGATTTGACGTTCCTTGTACTACTGCGTCTCTTTCTGTGCGTGTCTTTTTTGTGTTTTACAGTGGGTGTTTTGGGAAGTTGCTGTTGGTGCTGCAACTAGGTGTTGTTGGAGATCCCCTCCTTTCAGAAAACATAGGCTCACAACATATCAATCAGCCCTTGTACGTTTCCCTAATTTGGTTTGATATTTTGTAGCCCATGGTGCATAAATCGATGGGTGAATCCATCTTGACACAAACCTACCTTAATTGTGATCATCACCTTTTCCTTGTTTGAATGAGTTGCTGGCTATTTGTTCTTTTGCAAGGATAAGAGAATGTTTTCCATAATTTGCTTTCCTTCAGGCGTTTCGGTATTTTGTTGTTGTTGATCAAACCGAGTCCTATTAGAGATATTTTTCTTTCCCTTGCATTTAAGACATAATTAAGACATAAAGTTACAACCTTTCTGAATATTTACTTTTAAATTGTGTTTTTGAAATAGTAATTGCAGATTCACAATCTGCATTTCAACATTTAAGAAATATATATAGGCAAAGTGGTAAATGAATTACACTTACCTCTGATGCGTATCTCAAACGGAACATTTGAGCGAAGTAAAACAGGATTTTCTGTGTAAAGTAAGTATCTCCCTTCATAGTTTTCAGTCGAGTTTTTAATTGACCATTTGAAAGCTTGACCTTTCAAAATCAATCGTCGGCCATGGAACAAAAGAGCTATATCGTGGTCTTGCAATGAATAATTTTCAATGTAAACATGACTGTAGCCGATGCTCTGCTTTTTCTTGACCAATATTCCACTTAAGACCGTTTTCGGTTCCGAGAAGAATGGTATGATGATATCCAGTAATTGTCCATCATCCATGTAAAACAGAAAATCGGTTTTAGCAAACTTCGGTGGAGCTATCGTGCAAAAAAGAGAAAAGAGTAAGAACTGTTGTAGATGGTATCTTATTGTCTTGAAAAATACGGACTAGATCTCACGAAAGATCGCGCTGCACAGACCACAACAGAGGACACCCAGATGATGCAAAAATGTCACTTAGGGATTTTCATTATCGGAAATTGATTTTTTCCAAAAGGCTGTTTACTGGAATTAGAGTTTAAGTACTTTGTAAACGTTCTACTAGAGATGTTTCATTTAAGAACAAACTTAACGTAACCGAATACAAACGAATTTAAAAGTACGTAAAGGCAGATAAAAAAGGGAGCTGTTATTAAATAGATATTCATATAATATACCAAAATTGGTGAAATGGACATTTATTCAATATATGAAGAGAAATCAAAAATTAAAAAGTCTGAATTTTAACGAATGACATAAAAGAAGTTATATCAGACGGCGTAGAGGTGTAACTTTATGTTTTTTTAATTTGTTCACTCGAGTCATGGAAACGAGTTATCATTTTGTTGGAACGAGTTAATTATTTTGCACTCCTCTTTTTTTCCTTATTCGTTCGTTTCCTCATGTTATTATATGTCGTGGAAACCTAAATATTATGTGGTGGAAACAAGTGATTTGTTTTGAATTTTGAATTGTTTTGAACTTCTAAGGTCATCCCGCCATTGAAATATAGTGTCATTGCTATGGTGTTATTGCGTTATCGCTATCTTATCATCGCGTCATCACTATCATATAGTCGCAATCGTAAAATCGTTTTATTGTTATCATACAGTAGCAGCCAATATATTGTCGTGTCATTACCATCGTATCATCGTAATCTTAAAATCGCGTCATCTTCACCGTCACACCATACCATTGTCATTAATAAGAGAAGTACCTATCAGTTATTCAGTCTCAAAGTCGAGAGGGCAAAGCAAAATCATTAGAATTTCCATTGGAACGGTTGCGAACCTCGGAATGCATAACACTCCAAAGTGAGACCTGGTGCCCGGGGAGAGTCAGCGTCTCCTGATTGCATGCAACATCCGTCGCAACAGCTCCATGAAATCTTGTCAAATTCTTTGAATGTCTCGATGTACACATTGATGTACTAATCAGGTGAATATTTCTTGTTTGGTGATGATGAAAACCATTTAATCGCAATCCAGAATGTCACTGATGATTCTGGAAAGGGGGATCTGATATGTTTTATTATATGTTGTACGTTATGAAATAAACGTAACCATGTCATCAGTTCCCATCGTATCATCTCCATCGCCTTATCGTGTTAACGACATCTTATCTTCTCCATCGTAAATTTGTACTTTTATCATCATCACATCATTGTAACTGTATCGTCGCCTCATTCCAACGTAACATCGTTATATCATTATCTCATAATCGGCACAATATCACTATCGATTATCGTGTCATCTGCATCATAAAAAGCGCCTGATCACGATCTAACAATCGCATTATTATCATCGTTCTATCGTCATTGCATCATCGCTGAAGCATTTCGCAACATTTCATCATTTCATATCATCAGCAAATTACGATCGTATCATCCTGACATCGTCATAACTTGACATTACTTAACGCATGCGTCTAAAACCAGTGCCCGTTGCGAAGATGGTGATTACACGATGCTTTGATTACGTTGATATGGTTTTACAACGATGAAGAACAATGAAGGCTGCCGCAATTTATAATGGCGAGGAAATAATGCCGATTATGAGATAATGATACTATGGCGATAAGGCGTCTATACAATAACGATGATGTGATGATGATAATAGCGTGATTTTGTAATGGAGAAGATAAGATGGTTATACACGATTGTGATGATGTGATAACAATGATATGATAATGTGATTACGTTTATTTCAATGTCAGTTGGTATTATTGAAAAATATTAAAAAAGAAGACGATATTTCAATTTGATTGATACGAGGCCACGATTGCAAATATATTAAGATAATAATGACGCGATATTATAATTGCGATGATGAGATATCATATGACGCGACAATACGATGGCGATGACGCAAAGTTATATTTGAGATATGATAACAATAATACGATTTTAAGATGGCGATGATAAAATTGTGATTATACAAGGGCTATAACGTAATAATACGATAGCGATGACGCGATGTTACGATGACTGGATGGCGCTAAGGGTGCAAAATAAGTAACTTCCTCAAACGACACAGTAACTTGTTCCCATGATATAATAATCTGCGGATACGACATTATAACTCAAGGACGAATTTCAAATAAGAAAAATAGTAGTGTAATGCAATTCACTCATGGACGTTCCAATAGAGCTGTTTGAATAAGCGACGTAAACCTACCAACGAACTTCGTACTACGTATAGGTACGTAAAGGAACAAAATAAGGGGTGGTCTCAAAAACACATTATAAACTAATGTTACAAAATATCGTACTATAATTCATTAAAAGGGTAAATCTAGCAGCATTATCAGCAAACTTGGCGTAAAAGGAGCTGATAAGATAATGGCTGTTTTAGCCCTGAATCTCATCAAGTATTTCTTCTACGCAATAATCTGTACACACGAAAAAGCTGATCATTACTGAAATTTAATGTATTTTGAGATTCCTCATACAACTTTTATTATGTTAGCTTATTTCTAGATACTTAAGTTACAGTCCAAAGAGTAGGGGGTAGCCACGCTGAAAAGAAGCTAATATTGAGGAATAAACGTTGAAAATTAAGAACTATCTGGCTTCTATGGATATGTATAAACTTTAAAACATAGTTATATCCTAAACAAGATACTAGAAATCAAATTTAAAAGACTGGTCTCAACTTTATCCATAAATTTTAGAATCTTGAATCTGAAATATGGTTGTATTTTATATTAATTGGCTAAAAAGTAGGCATTTTACCGTGAAATACACACTTTGTAGAAATAAACAGCACGCTCTTGTTTACTTGTCTATGTCAATCCAAAATCTTGTGTATTTCATTTGAACATGTTCAGAATAAATAAATGAATGATTTTAAAAGGGAAAAAATGAATCTTTCCTTATATTATGGCATAAAACACATATTCGTAAAAAGCCCCCCCCTCCCTTTTTCAGTTTTTCGTCTCTGGGGCATCGTTCCCCCCTTAGCTACAGAATCCCACTTTGTCAATAGATGTGTATTAGTGATATACACCTTCTGTAGCTAAGGGGGGAACAATGTTTTTAAAAACTTTTTCATTTTCCATTGATTTCTATGAAAAAAAGACATTTTTTTGCCCCAAATTTAAGGAAAAATGTGCACGATAAATCTAATCCAACTGCTGATTATGATGAAACCAATAACTGGCATCAATTTTGAAAGAATTTTCTTGAATTTCCCATTTTGAAAATTCCACTTTTTCAGGGCAGATTTTACGCCTTATCTTATCTGCTCCTTTTCTGTCCTAGATTAGTTTATCAACTACTGATATTCCAAGCTTTTGATGAAAAGGCTAGTATTTTGTCAGTACTTTCTGTCATTCTCCGCAAGATAATTTCTGTTTAGCAAGGAGAAGTCCCCCCAGAAACCTCCATCCTAGGTCCACTTTGATGTTTCTAGAAGCCCCCTCCTCCAAGTGAAATCCTATATTTGCCCTTGATATGTTACAAAATTTCAGATCTTACTTTAATTTATCGGAAGGATAAGTTTCTGTCCTAGATTAGTTTCTCAACTACTGATATTCCAAACTTTCGTTTAAAAGGCCAAAATTCTATTTCAGAATTTTCTGCAGCCAAAACAAAAACGGTCAATCACCGCAAGATAATTTCTGTTTGGGAGGGAGGGGCGTCCCCAGAAACCCCTATCCAAGTTCCACTTTGATGAGAGGCCCCCAGACCCCTTTCCTTTTTTGATATCCCCCCAGTCAAATCCTATAGATATTTTTTCTTGATGTTACAAAATATCAGATCGTCTTGCGTTCCTTTCCCTTTGATCAGACCGTAAAATGAGAATTTGAAGAAACATAGAAAACTTGTAGACCTGTATAAGGGGGTGTTTTGAAAGAAGAAAAGTTACGTCAGAGACGTCATTATCTCATGATGAATATAAATAGTCTAGAAATATTTTGCTTACCTTTTCTTACATTATCGACCAAAAAACTGCACAAAATAAATTGAACCATTTTCTGTTCAGATATTTCAGTTTTCTGTTCAAATATTTCAGTTTTCAAATTCCCCCTGTTTTTAAAACCAAAATCTGGATCCGCCTATTCGTCTTGTATCTAGTCTGAAGACTTATAAATGAACACGTTCGTTTAAGGAAATCAAAACATATCATAGTACAAGTAGCATGAAATTAGGAAGAAATAATGCTGCAAAATAGCGTTCCAAAGTAGAATCCACCGGCTTTCACTATCCCCCTTCTTAACAACGTCGAAACCACTCTAGCTATGCACCTGTCATATAATAAAGAACAATTCAATTTTTTGTAGTAAAGAAGCAGAGAAATGCCTTTACAACTACCATACCCCGCAATCAAAGGTTATTGGAATTTTGTTTATTTTCGTCTGTCAGTTCGTCTTTGGTTCATCACAACTCTATGAATACAGCTTGATTTATTCTATCGATGCATTGAAGCGAGATATATTCTTTAGCATGTTTAATAATGTACTTTTTAGACCACCCCTTATTTTGTTTCCTTACGTACCTATACGTAGTACGAAGTTCGTTGGTAGGTTTACGTCGCTTATTCGAACAGCTCTAATGACATAATAACTCGAATGAACAAGTTAGGTTAGTACTGTATAAATTGGACACCACATATGAAAGTTGAATCAAGTCATACATCTTTTTAATATTTTTTTTCTTTTCTATAATTTGAATTTTGCGTCGTATGTGGACAAACAAAACTTTAAAACCATCAATACCAAACATATCTTATTGAATCTATGCTCATATAGTCGAAGTTTAATTTCCAAGAAAATTTGAAATTTCCCTTAAAAATAATGATACGTGATAAAGTCAAGGTAAATAAATTGTTACAAATGTATCCTTGGGAAGGTCTTGTAACATGGAATATATATGCGGAATATGAAAGCCCTATCACTCACACCTCAAAAGTTATGGCCAAGATTGAGGTTTTTCAAAAGTAGGTCAAACCCCAAAGTCAAGGCTGCAAGGGGAAAAATTGGTATCCATGGAAAGATCACACGAAATGCATGTATAAATGTGAATATGAAAACCCTATCCCTTACCACTCAAATGTAATGACCAAGGATAAAGATCTATCAAAGTAGGCCAAACTTCAAGTTCAAGTATTTTGAAATGTGCATGTCTGGTCCATGCTGTAAATTTATCAGGTTTTAAATGATGCTATTGAATTTAAAGACGTTTAACATTCAAAGTCAACCATTTTTCTATAAATGGAAAGGTATTGTAAGAGGGAATACATCTGTGAAATACGGAAGCCATATAATTTATTTATGACAGTACAAAAGTTATGGCCAATGTATTTTTTTTGTGAACAAACAGACAAACGAACGCAACAAAATATATATGCCCCTGAATCTTCCACATCCACCCCCACGCAGAGACGACTCGGTAGCAACGCCAAGCAAAACCCATAATTAAAATAGTATTAGAGGATCGTGCCAGGATATCAATCCCCTCCCTTTATTTCGATGATACTCCATGAAGAAATGACAAGCTTCCAAGATAGCAAAGAAAATTATAAAGTGCCAAAACATAATCATAATCAAAGCCTAAAGAAATCATGATAAGATGATTAAAATTCTTCCTAGTCATATTAATCCTAGGAAGAATTTTAATCATCTTATCATGATTTCTATAATCTATATATAATTTCTGCATATTGTTGAACTCTTTGTATTAATCCAGTGTATTACATGAAAATCACAATCTACTGTAATCAAACTGGTGTCATTGCATATGAAATAGGACATCTACAGGTATTTACACTTTACTTTAATGTTTTGTTCTCTCAGTTGGAAAAATAATGTAACGAAGTTACGAAACTTCATTTATTCAAATATTCCACTTCATTTAAATAATCATGAAATAGGGGTAAACACACTTGCACAATCCCTCCAATGATTTTGACCACATATCTTATTCATTTACACTTCTAAAATGACACAGAAGAACTTTGGACACCGCAACTCTTTAAGAAATAGATATATTCAATTTTAAAAAAACGGGGAGCAAGACTTAACTCTTGTATTCAATTTAGAATTATTTTGGCTAAAAGTGCCACTGATAAGAACTCATTATACAGGACTAACATGTCTGGTGCAGCTTATTTAGAAATTCTCTCCAGATGACTGCTCTTTGAAGCAGAGTAAAAAGCATAGTTTTTTTTACCACTCTTCCATTTGCATTCGGCTGTGATTACTACCACGATGTCTTGAAGGCAATCCCCTGAACATTTGTATCATTTTAGGTTAAAGGACTGTCAAAATATATCAAAGAATACCAAATGAAGTTTTATTAATTTAACGGAAATGTTCCAAATCTATACCTTCTTGAAGAAAGTTTTAAAGCAGTTTCAATTCACCAGACATGTGTTTCGGATAATATATCCTCGTCAATGGTACTTAATACCATTTCTCCGTTACCATTTGAACAATTTCGGCACTCATGCTCTCCGACTTTTGATGAAATTTTACAAATATGTAGGGACCAATGAAAAATGATAAATTCGAGCAAAAATTGTATCTAGGTTATCTGGTTACCATGGCAACAACAACCCAAAAAGTTGAAAAATCGGCAAAATCTAGCTTTTTAAAAACAACTCTATAATGTGGTCTAAATATGATTTTAATGATTTTCTATGTATCCTAAAGATAAGGATCTAACATTCTAAATAAACTCACTGGTTGCGTCTGATATTGTCAAAAAGGCTGGTTACCATGACAACAAAATTAGCAAATGTATTGATTTCAAAATGCTGTTAGTATGATCCAACTTTTCTACTCTCTTGATGGGTGCACTCTCTGTAAAGCAAATGTACAAATTTAAATTCAAACAAAGAGAGATGAGGGCGCTACTAAAATGAATTATGGCAGCTCCGCTGGAAGCATCACTGATGAGAATTTAATATTCGAAACATGTGTCTGTTGCAGAAAAATGGTTTGAAACTCCTTCAAGAAGGTATAGAGTTGGAACACTTCCGTATAACATGTATCAATATAAACACTTATTTCTTGTTGCAGTGCGGAGCAGTTAAAATCGTTCGTCATGACTTGACGTTTAGAAGTGTAAACGTCTTCAAATTGAATAGCATCATTATTATCATATAGTGTATTCATGACTTCTTTCCAGCTCTGTCGCCTGAAAGAAGCTTCGTTTTTAACCCTTTGTCGATCTCATATCATATATAACCCCCCCCCCCCCCCACACACACAAACAAAAAGAACATCATTTAATCATCATTCTATAAAATGTATTTTGTAATCTATTCTATTCTTTTCCATCATAAATCGTAGGTATAAGAATGAGTTAAAGAAGATCCTGACGATAATCTCAACAGCACTCACAACAGAGCGCAAAACTGAGCATCGACGGACCCCTAGCAAGCTAGAGGTGGGACAAGTGACGCATTCTGTCAAAAGCCAAACGAATCCGTCTGCATTATCAGACACAGCGCCATGATAAAGACTCTTAGCTCAAACGCAATGTCACAAAATGGCTTTTAAGAATTCCGTTCACTTTTTAAAAATGATTTAAGCTGTCAAACAGTTAAATTGACATAACAGGCAATTTGTTTTTTCGATGATGATAAACAATTTTCTCTGAATACAAATTCATTTGATCGCTTCAAATGACGTCATCAAGCAGAAAATCTTAATTTGAGAAAAACATCCAAAATTCAACTCATTGAAAATTTAAGTCCGTGGTTTGATATTTTTCGCCCTTAAATGTGCCGCAAAGCACAAAATTACCCTATTACAGCTAGTATTTGACCTGTTTTCGCAAGCACAAAGTTTAGTAACAATATCTCGATCTTGATAGGTCATTTTTACGTGCATTGTCAAGGGTTTTTGACGTTAGTTTAAGGCTTGTCTGGTATTTCATTTGATTATTTCAATGCGATGTTATAGATAAATTTGCAACAGATAAATACGAATAGCTGAAGACAGAATAAGTGTTGCTTTGGGATTAAAATTGCAAAATATTTATATCCTTTATTGTAATACCCCAATATACGGAAGATTCCACTAAAACGTTCAATTTTCAGATTTATTGCGCTAACCCCTCACATCGGCCCTATAATTTCGACGAAAAATATTTTTGATAAACGAATTCTTAATTATCACTTTTTGCAGAGTTGAATGCTTGAGAAAACACCGCGTCATAATTTTACGTCTCGCGCGTGATATATGACGTCATGTTTTGACATCATTTACCCTGAATGACGCAAAACTCAGGAAAATCATCGTATTTTACACACAAATCTTCAAAATTCGTCTATGTTCCAGGCCTCGCCCACGGATATTTTTATGCAAATTAAAAGGCCGATCAGAATACCATCGATTGACACAAAAATATTTATGGGCAAGGCCTGGATTACCACTTGATTTCATAGTTTTGTATCGAAATATCGCTCATTTATTGATATTTTCAAAGATTTCAGCGTTTTTAGACGTTTTGAGCGACGTGTTATTCAGTATAGGAATGTGAAATAAGAAAAAGCTTTCATGATTTGGACTCACCATACATTTGACATTTTATGAACTACTTTGAAAATAGGACCGAAATGAGAGTTTACCGCACCTACTCCTTTCAGAAGGATATCAAACCTACGGCCATGCAACAGGAGCTAGATACAACGTGCTTTCTTCAGTACTATCATTGTGATATATTGCGAAAAAATGGTCGAAACGTCTTTTAGCCTCGGTAATTCGAGTGCTGAAAAAAGAAAACTATAGGCAAATGTCTAACTAAATATTTATGATCAATTAGTAAAAAATCAATATAGTATATAATGCACGTTTCTTTTTTTTCTGTCGGGTATATATTATTTTGCTATTTGCTTAACTTGTCATTCCATTCAAAATTATCATCGAAATTAAAGGAAGTTAATATCTTAGCACCATTCCTCCAATGCTATTTTGAACATGTATTTTATTTGGATATGCTACTGAATCGACCCTACAGGGAAGTCGGTGCCGCACCCTCTCTGTAAAGCAAATGAACAAATTTAAATTCAAACAAAGAAAGAAGAGGGCGCTACTAAAATATATTTTGGTGGCTCCCCTGGAAGCATCACTGATGAGAATTTAATATTCTGAACACGTTTCTGGTGCAGAAAATGGTTTAAAATGTTCTTTAAGAAGGTATAGAGTTGGAACACTTCCGCATTATGTATATGATAAGGTTATGGAATTGATTTTACAGAAGGAGCAATTTCAAGATTTACCCACTTGTTGCTATGTACATAAATTACCCTGACAACAGTAAGTATGTCGATAATATCACTAGTTTTGCAACGTAAAGGTTATTTCTAAAATGGTTGCCTCATGATGGTTGGAATATGTCTAACAAACAGTGCTCTTTCAAAGACCATGAAAAAGTTATCGGGAACATTTGTTACCATAGGAACCATTTTATATTATTTATATGAAACACATATTTTAAGTCACAGAAAAATCAAATTCAAAGATCAAGTAAGCCTCTATCAAAATAAAAGAAGAAAAATTGATAAGGGTTGCTATTAATCTAATAACAATATAAAAACAAGTATTTTCGCTGTTTTTCAACGCCTCTGCCCAAGAAAAACGAAACAAACTTACAAAGCTATCTTTAGATATATGATAAAGCAAAGTCTAAACTTTATTTTAGATTTAACGTTTTTTAGATGACTTAACTTTGTATGACCGTATCCAAGGACTTAAGTGGGCTAACGCGCATATTACATGATTGTGCTCATAGCAACTGGCTATTTCCAGAATATTTCTTTTAAAATTATTTCATGTAATGAAGGGACTACTTGAATACATTTATTAATTCTCATCATTTTGAATTAAACTTCATTGATCTAGTGAAAAAAGACTCTAAATATTGCCTAATGCCATACCAAATCAATTAAATGTTCTTTGGATTTCCCGCACCATATTTTTCAAAATTCAAAAAATAATATTATAGAAATAACATGCTCGCCCGCACCACTAAATTTCTAGCTCAGTAATATTTTTAGGGTTGGTTCTGATGTAAACGTCTTCATATTGAATAGCATCATTTAAGAACAGGTAAATTGGCAACATGGACCAGACATGCACGTTTCGGGTACTTAACCCTCGTCAGTGATCCTCAAATCTAAACAATGTAATAAGCCAAAAAAGTGTGAAAGTTACTATGTCGAAAAAGCGTACCGAAAGACGTAGCAGAATGGGTGGGATATGATTTCTGCAAATCTAAAAGCTTCTAAAAGTTTCAGATTGTGCAAATTTCGAAGAAAATGATACTTCTTGTGTTTGACAAATTTTGTTTGGAGCAAATATTTTGTCCCATATACATGGCATCGAAAGTAAAGGAGGGTGAGTGTTTGTTCAAAATTCTTTTCCGTACAGCTACGTGCCAGGCTTCCAAGTCACAAGATTTCACTGGGAATATTTTCAGTACGAAAAACATCAGAAATGTATTTCTGGGTAACCTATATCAAAAATAGAATTATTTCACTCGCTCGCACCTTGAAAACTGCCATCCTTAAAGAATAAAATAATTATATTTTTGCTCGCACCATTTTTTCACTAGAAAATCCAAAGAACATTTAATCAATTTGATATGGCCTAAATCTGCTTTCATTTTTGCGATTTTAGTTGATGTTGCAATATCAACGAACTTGAAAGTTGTTTCAATGTAAATGTTGATGTTGTATTTCCAAGAAAACCTAAAAAATGTAAGTAATGTATGATTGAATCTTGGAAAAAAATGCCAAAACTCTATTTCTTATGGTACGTGTGTTGTTGTCATGGAAACAAATAGATAATACCTTAATTGCAGGAATATCAATACATAACTCGAAAAACAATGATAGGGTACTATTATTTCATCAGTTTTTGTTTTAGATTATGTTGCATAAATGCTGTATGTGACTTCAAAAACGTTCCTTAATGTATTTTTAATGATTAGAGTCCGTTTCCATGGCAACTAGAAGTAATATTAAAAAAGTTTGTATAATTAATTTTATTTTCTAGGTAAGACCAAACCTTACGTTTAAATTTTATCAAAATCTGAAACCAGCTGTTCCAGCGTTCTTCATAAAAGTGTAAATGCTTACAGAGAATACACTTAAATTAAATGCTCTAGTGATTTTCAGACACATCCATAGAATTTAAGTTGAGTCCTGTAAATCAATTTTTTTCACTTTTAATTTAATTATTTTTCAAAGAGTACGCAACTCCAAAAAACAAAAAATAAAAAAAATAAAAAAACAAAAACAAAAAACCCCCCAAAAACAAAACAAAAACAAAAACAAACAAAAATATAAACAAACAAACAAACAAAAACACTGCTGTAGGGTCCAATCAGTAGCATAGTTAAATCAAATCTATGTACAAAATAGCACTGGAGGAATCGTACAAGGAAAATGACCCCCTTTTATTTCGATGATATTATTCGATGATAAGACAAATTTCCGAAAAAGCAAAATTATATATGATGTCAAATTAATAAGCTTCTTTCAGGCGACAGATTTGGCAAAAGTAATTGTTATACTTTAAAAATCCAGTCAGGTTGAACAAGTTTAATTCGGTCTTTTCGAAATAGAGAGTTACTTCCCATTTGTGCAGGTATCTGACGTCAACGCATTGTGACGTCATCAAATGTTATGGAAACCAGCACGAAATTCAGGGTAACAGGATTACATATATGACGTTTTCAAAGGAATTTAATGACGTCACAATGCTTTTACGTCAGATACCTGCACAAATCGAGCGTACGACTGTAAAATCGAAAAAACGGAATTGTTCCGCACTGGAAAAGGAAATAAATGTTTATAATAATGATACGGAGGTGTTCCAACTCTTTAACCATTTGAAGGAAATTTCAAAGCAATCTAAATAAACCAGACAAGTGTTTTGGATCATCAGTAGTACTTAATTAAATGCCGAAATTCAGACACAGCCAAAGTATTTCAGTAGCCCCCTCTAGATTTATCTATTATTTTGTGAGGTAAGATAGTGTTGCTCGTTTAATAGTCGTCGATTACACTAGCGCTTTTACTGAAAAATGTACATTTTGTAATCATAAATAGGCAATGGAAGTAAAGAAAAATGATACATCTGACTGTTAATTTTCCTTCGCTGACTATTAACTCGTTCTTGTTGTCATTCAATATGTTGCCCTCTTTACATTGATATATCCCGGTATCATCAAACATAACATTTGGAAAAGTCAGATTTTGTTCTTCTGAATACTTATGAAGTTCATGATCAGTCCGAATTGTCGTATTTCGGTAAATATGCCTCCACTTAATTTTGTCGACCAGTTGATAGCGTCCAACGTTACAAACGAATGTGACATTATTATCCCCTTCGTTAACTGTTATGTTGGTAAATGTTCTCGTTGGATAGCCTAGAAAATGAAATCTATTGTTGATCTAAGGATCAATGATAATCCCGCCCGGCATATTTTACATATAAGCAATGTATAAAAAATTTGAAGGTGCACAATTCAACACAAAATTGAGGAACATGACTCTTTATTTGAACTTGACCTGTATTTCTAATTGTAAAGCTATTTCTAAGAAATAAATATATTCCCTGTAACAGTTTTCATTTAAATGTCAGGCAAGCACAAAAATATTGATTTTTCCCAAGTTTGAAGGACACAACTCTGCATAAAATTGAGCCATATTCAAACCTAACCTGTGAATTTTGGTATATCTACATTCAAAAGAAGAAGTTATTATCTGTAACCGTTGTCCTTCTAATGTTCAGAAACCACAAAATTTGAATTTGTCTAAGTTTCAAGGGGCATAACACTGCACGTTATTGAGAGACATGACCCATATTTGAAGTATTTCTTGGTGTAGTAGCTATGTGCAAGAAATGAATTGATAATCTGTAACGGTTTTCCTTTAAACGTCCGGAAACCACAACATTTGAATATTTCTAAGTATCAAGGGGCATAACTCTACACATAACTGAGGGACATGACCCATATTTGAACATGACCTGTATTTCTTGGTGTAAATGCTATATGCAAGAAATGAATTGATTATCTACAACAGTTTACCTTTAAATGTCCGGAAACCACAAAATTTTGAATTTTTCTAAGTTTCAAGGGGCATAACTCTGCTCAAAATTGAGGGACATGACCCATATTCAAAATCAACCTGTATTTCTTGGTGTTAAAGCTATATGCAAGAAATGAATTGATTATCTGTAATAGATTTCCTTTAAATGTCCGGAAACCACAGGTGGGACGGACGCACGCACGAACGCACGGACGGACACACGGACGGACAAGTGCATCACTATATACCCCCACCATTATTTGGCGGGGGTATAAATATTAAGTTTAGAAATAGATTTCCGTGTGGTGTTCATCGGAGTAATCAGACGATAGTTTTAGGTTTTTAATAATTCTATAATGGTTAAATAGAAGACACAATTGAATATATAAAAGCTTTAACGAAGTATATCGATTTTTGTGGCGTGGGCTTATTTTCACTCCGTTCTTGATAAAAACGGACTGGCGAAATACTACCTCGACCACACAAAGCTATATTCGGTCATAGTAACTCTTTTACTATCTTTTGTCAAAATTTGCGTCTATTCAAGGTATGCCATATCAATCATTCTATGTCCTAGTTTTGTATTCCTACGGTTTGTGATTTTTTGAATTATCGATTTTGTACTGTGAATTGGGCTATGGTTATTGTCCTTATTTATCAGAAAAGGCAGTAACGCAACTTCACTAGAATTGTAAGTTTCCTGGCAATTCTGATTTTTCCCGTCCCGCTACGGACACGTCCCCACGTTTTGTCACAGACTGCAATGCACTACCATGTTTTGTTGCGTTCATCCCGTTTATTAATGCCGCTAATGTAAATTATCTGCGCCGTTGGCTGTCGTGGCAAATGTTTTGAAAGTTTGAAAATGTGTCCCTTCAGTCCAGACAATCACGGATAGCTACCCTCGTTCATCTCGTTCCTCAGCGATGTCTTACGGTCACCATGTTTCGACAAGGTGGCTTTAAACGTAGATTATTTGGCCTACAGGAATATAGTGTAAACGGGGAGGGGGAAGGGTTAGTCGCCCGGTAAAGTTGTTGCTTCCCGTTCCTTCACGGACATTGTCCCAAATGAGTTAAAGAAGATCCTGAAGATAATCTCAATAACACTAACAATAGAGTACAAAACGGAGCATCGACGGACCCCAAGCAAGCTAGAGGTGGGACCAGGTGCTCGGGAGAAGCAAGCTTCCCCTGTTGGGCTAGCCACACTCACCGTCGATGCTCACGCACGAAAATGACGATAATATCTAAAAACATGCACTGTCTGAGGTTATGTCTATATAGAAAGTGCTATGGCGACCATGTCGGGGAAACTATTCAAAACACTTACTATCAAACCCAAGTTTTATTACGATCTGTACATGTAATGTAATGTCATGTTTGATTGCATTCACCCCGTTTCATTAGGTCTTTAAATAATGTCTACTTCCTCATGGCTGTCGTCACAAATGTTTTGACAGTTTAAACATGTGCCTAGTTACGTTAGTCGATCCCGTTCCCCTTTGTTGCCTCACGGTAACAGTATTTTCGTCCATTATCGTCTGAATCGAGGAGCCCTGTCGTGGCAACTGAGAATATAGTGTAAACGGGGTTTGAACTAAATTTGACAGATAAACGCAACTTCACTAGTATCTCACGTACATGTACATGTAAAATAGTTGCTTCCCGTCTCTCTACGGACACTGCCCAAAGTTTTAGACTCTCTGTAATGTATTGTCACGTTTCGCTACGATCTATAAAGCAGGCCATCTTGACCGCGGATTTCTTGACAAATGTTTTGTCAGTTTCAACATATATAGTAAATCTGGGTAACAGTTAATTGCACTAAAATCATAACAATCTAGGTACAAATTCCCTCAAATATATAACACATGTATTTGTATGTTCGTTGTTTAACGTGTGGTCTTTTGTGGTTAATGTTTCCATGGTGTGAGTTCGTGTTCCTTGACCCTATTGCGACTCTTTCTGTACGCGTAGGCTTTGTGTTTTTGTATTGGGTGTTTTTAGATCTTGCTTGTGGTGCCGCCACCGGTATTGTTGGAGAATCCTCATTTGTTTTATAGTCTTTTTGGATTTCGAGATTTCTTTTTATTTTTTTTCTTCGATGTCATACTGCAATGAGGTGAATTCAAAATCTAGAAATATTTATAGGTATCACTTTTTTTCAAATCCATTTAACTTCAACGAGGATGCTTATTTTGCTAAATGAAAGACATAATTGAGATTTTCGTAACCACCAAGGTGATCGAAATTTTGATTTTAGCCAAAAGAACTATTTTGATGAAGGAAAGAGTCAAATTCAGAGAACCATTAAGCCAAAAAATATGGCCATACATGTTATGATATGGTGCGCGGACAGGTACACAATTTCCCGTACAAGTGTTCTCTACAAAAAGTTTCCCGCGAGGGGTTTGACAGTAAGTGTTTTGAATATTTCATATTTTCATCCACGAGCCTTTGCGAGGGGATTCAAAATCACACAACGAGTTTCATAAATACTGTATGGAATAGAAACATCATTTGAGATTCTTTTTATCACATGAAATTTCACGTAATTGATCAAAATAGCGTCAAAATGTTATAATTCTGACTTCATTTCTTGCAAATAACGCGCCAACGTCGCCGTTTCTTTTGTGACGTCACAAAGGATCTAGAGCGCTTCATCCAATAACAACGCTCCCAAAGTGATATGTAACGTGTTATCATAACAGTTATTTATGACATGGCTTTATGTAACTGAAGAAAGGATGTATCATGTGATAAAATTGATAATGATTGCCATATGACAAATATGGATAATGACCATGGCAAATATGATAGGCCTAAAATAAATTCATACTCTTGTAAAGTAAGTTTAGACTGTATTTACGTGGCTTAATTGATAGGGATTCGCATGGAATATATCATTTGCGAATCACGTGATATGCGACAGCGTTATTCAAATAAGAGTTATTCATTCATGTTTGATAAATAGTAACAAACAACAATATGATACTTACGCAACAGACTTGTATAAACAGAGAAAATTCACAAAGATAATTCTAAAAAAAGTATTTCATGCTTAATACGTAGTTCTTGTAAAATTTAAACCTACCTTTAAATGTAGCGCTTACATATTTGCTTCCCTTGGAAATATCGTTAAAGTCTCTGCATCTCCACAATGAATTATTCAAAGAATTAGAAGCATTACTATAAATTGATAATGTAACAGAAAAACTGCTCTGGGTTTTATTTTGAAAACAAGTCGCTATTTTTAATTGTTCGAGTTTGTTTGAAAGAGTACATTGATCTAAATAAACATTAAATCGGCTAGTTATATTTCCATGTATCATTATCCACTTAATGATATTTGAAGAGTTGGATCCTTCACAACGGACTTTTCTGGACATCATCGAATCAGCAAAATAACTCACTGAGAGATTCCATGGAGCTGAAGTATGAAATAGTGCAAAAATTAAAGGGAATGTACATTTTGGCATTCGATAAAGCTGGTCTCACTTCGGAATGTTGTTCATTCCGGGGTTCGCAACCATTTCGATGGAAATTCTCACGATTTTGCCTTGCCTTTTGAGACTCAATAACGGTTAGGTACTTCTTTGATGTTTATTAGTCAATTCAATGCATAGCCCTATCTTTTTTTTTAAGTATATAGTGTTTGATCAGAAGTCGAAAATTTGTGAGCACATTAGATTTCTTGCTGTTGAAGAGACATGTATATCATAAAATGTCGCTAACTTGTCGCGCAAGAAATGTCACGAATCTATCAGGTAAAATTATCTGTAAGTGGCATTGTTGAATGAGTGACTATGTCGAATATTGCAAAGATAGTGGAAGGTTAACATTTTATTACTGTTTATCAAATTTAGTTCAGTATCATTTTAACTGGACTGTAATTCTATGAGGATATAGATCGCCTAATTGATAGTATTTCGGCCCTGACTGTCTGTCTGCTACAACTTTTAAAATAGCTATTCTATTTAAGCATTTTGCACTTTTATGAAGTACGCATGGCACGGCATGTCTCCGGTTTTGATAAAATTTATACATCAGGTTTGGTCTGACCCAAAAGTAAAAATTAAAAAAAAATTCTTTATATCACATCCGGTTGCCATGTAAGCGGACTTTGAATATTGAAAAAATGCATTATTGGACGTTTTTGAAGTCACATACATCATTATTGCAGCATAATCTAAAACAAACACTGATGAATTATCACTACCCTATCATTGCTCTTTCATGTTAAGTAATAATAATGTTGAGTTTATGGTCTTATCTATATGTTTCCATAGGAACAACACACACACCCTATCAAAATAGTGTATTTTTGGTACATTCTTTAGTTTTTTAATACAAATAAAACATAAGCATTCACATTGGGCAAAGTTTCTGTTTGCTGCTATGGCTACATGACCTCAAATCGCAAAAATGAAAGCAATTTTGGACAATATTTAGAGTCCTTTTTTTCAAGATCCTTGAATTTAAATTCAAAGTGATGAAAATGAATTAATGTATTCAAGTAGATCTCTTATAACATGAAAGAATTTTTTTCTTAATATTCACGAAATAGCCCGTTGCTATGGGAACAATTGTGTAAAATTGCGCATAGGCCCACTTTGAGTCCTTTGATACGGGCACCAAAAGTTAAGTAAACTGATCTTTTTTAAATCAAAGATAAAGTTTAGACTTTGTTTTATCGTATATGTGAAAAAGGTTGTGTAAGCCTGTTTCGATTTTTGAGGAAAAGGCTTCGAAAAACATAAAAAATGCTTATTTTTATAATGTTTGGCCAAATTACTATAGCAACCATTAATTATTTGAAACGTTTTTATTATATTGTGATAGAAGCTTACTTAATATTTATTGATATTGAATTTGAACTTCCTGGGATTAATAATTACTGTTTTATAAATACAATAAAAAATGGTTGCCATGGTAACATATGTTCCCAATAACTTTTTCACGGTTTTTGAAAGATCCCTTTGTGTTTGATATTTTCCAACACTTTTTATCTGTTCATCATGATGCAAACATTTTGAAAATGACTCTGAAGTTTGAAAATAAGTAATATTATAGACCATAGGTACAATGTACCGTTGCCAAGGTAACTTATGTACATAGCAACAAGTGGGTTTATCTAGAATTTGCTCATGTTATGAAATAAATCCTTTTTCCTCATATGATACCCATCAAGAGAGAAGGGAAATTGGAATTTTTAAAAATTAGCTATTTATGTTGTCATAGTAACCAGCCTTTTTTTTACAATATCAGACACTACTAGTGAGCTTTTTAAAATTTCATGTCCTAATTTTTAGGATGCATAAAACATAGGTAATCACAGATTACAAAGCTCACCTCGTGACAGCAAAATTCAATTCAAACATATTTCTTAGTACATGTATATTGGCTTTTAAAGGCAAAACCACTCAAGCAGAAAAAGTAGGTCAAGGTCATTTTATGAAAGTTTGATCAAAGATACATCCAATATGCAAGTTTGGTACATGTAGCAGTTATACTTTGCTCAATATTGGCTTTATAGAGCAAAATCACTCAAGCGGAAAAAGTAGGTCAAGATCATTTTATGAAAGATTGATCAAAGATACATCCAATATGCAAGTTTGGTACATGTATCACTTATACTTTGCTCAATATTGGCTTTTAAAGGCAAAATCACTCAAGCGGAAAAAGTAGGTCGAGGTCATTTTATGAAAGATTGATCAAAGATACATCCAATATGCAAGTTTGGTACATGTATCACTTATACTTTGCTCAATATTGGCTTTTAAAGGCAAAATCACTCAAGCGGAAAAAGTAGGTCGAGGTCATTTTATGAAAGTTTGATCAAAGATACATCCAATATGCAAGTTTGGTACATGTATCACTTATACTTTGCTCAATATTGGCTTTTAAAGGCAAAATCACTCAAGCGGAAAAAGTAGGTCGAGGTCATTTTATGAAAGTTTGATCAAAGATACATCTAATATGCAAGTTTGGAACATCTAGCACTTATACTTTGCTCAATATTGGCTTTTAAAGGCAAAATCACTCAAGCGGAAAAAGTAGGTCAAGGTCATTTTATGAAAGTATGATCAAAGATACATCCAATATGCAAGTTTGGTGCATGTAGCACTTATACTTTGCTCAATATTGGCTTTTAAAAGCGAAATCACTCAAGTGGAAAAAGTAGGTCAGATGCTGCATCCGATGCATGGGTCCATCTCGGCATCCAAAGAGGAATCACTTGTGCAAGTTTGGTTACTGTAGCATTAGTACTTTGTCAGATACTGAGCTACCCCAAACTTCTTATCCAAATCACTCAAGCGTAAAATGTAGGTCAGATGCTGCATACGGTGCAAGGGTTCACCTCAGCATCCAAAGATGAATCACTTATGCAAGTTTGGTTACTGTAGCATCAGTACTTTGTCAGATACTGAGCTACCCCAAACTTCTTAACCAAGTCACTCAAGCGGAAAATGTAGGTCAGATGCTGCATCCGATGCATGGGTTCACCTCAGCATCCAAAGATGAATCACTTGTGCAAGTTTGGTTACTGTAGCATCAGTACATTGTCAGATACTGAGCTACCCCAAACTTTTTAACCAAGTCACTCAAGCGGAAAATGTAGGTCAGATGCTGCATCCGATGCATGGGTTCACCTCAGCATCCAAAGATGAATCACTTGTGCCAGTTTGGTTACTGTAGCATTAGTACTTTGTCAGATACTTAGCTACCCCAAACTTCTTAACCAAGTCACTCAAGCGGAAAATGTAGGTCAGATGCTGCATCCGATGCATGGGTTCACCTCAGCATCCAAAGATGAATCACTTGTGCCAGTTTGGTTACTGTAGCATTAGTACTTTGTCAGATACTTAGCTACCCCAAACTTCTTAACCAAGTCACTCAAGCGGAAAATGTAGGTCAGATGCTGCATCCCATGCATGGGTTCACCTCAGCATCCAAAGATGAATCACTTGTGCAAGTTTGGTTACTGTAGCATCAGTACTTTGTCAGATAC
This sequence comes from Pinctada fucata, assembly GCA_028142955.1. Classification (NCBI taxonomy): domain Eukaryota; kingdom Metazoa; phylum Mollusca; class Bivalvia; order Pterioida; family Pteriidae; genus Pinctada; species Pinctada fucata. The sequence continues at coordinate 39,758,018 of AP027114.1, forward strand.
TGAGCCACCCCAAACTTCTTAACCAGGTCACTCAAGCGGGAAATGTAGGTCAGATGCTGCATACGATGCATGGGTTCACCTCAGCATCCAAAGATGAATCACTTGTGCCAGTTTGGTTACTGTAGCATTAGTACTTTGTCAGATACTGAGCTACCCCAAACTTCTTAACCAAGTCACTCAAGCAGAAAATGTAGGTCAGATGCTGCATCCGATGCATGGGTTCACCTCAGCATCCAAAGATGAATCACTTGTGCCAGTTTGGTTACTGTAGCATTAGTACTTTGTCAGATACTGAGCTACCCCAAACTTCTTAACCGGACGCGGACGCGGACACGGACGCGGACACGGACGCGGACGCGGACGCGGACGAGGACGCGGACGCGGACGCGTGGGGTTATAGCATAAGCTCACTCAACTTCGTCGAGGTGAGCTAAAAATCTTCCATTAATATCGTATATAGACCAAATTATAGAGCTTCAAATTAGCTCTATTTTGACAATTTCTCAACTTTAAAGACCGTTGCCATGGTAACCAGATGACCTAGAAATAATTTTTTGTCAAATTTTCGTTTTTTCATTAGTTCTAACTTATGTGTGAAATTTCATGAAAATCGGAGATCATGCGAGCCGAAATTGTTTAAATGGTTACAGAGAATTGCTATGAAGTATGCGTTTTAATGCGCATATGATACACTGAAAGAAATGCTATGTAGACATTTGCTTCAATATTGATTGTAAACATGAGCCTTTTCGAAATGCCAAAGAACACCATTCTATACAGAATTTTCTATGCAAAATGAATATTTGTATTAAGTGCAGGAAATACAGAGGATAATAGTCATAGTTTGAAAGATAAGACTTTCAATAGTAAGTTCCTTGATATAGGCTATATATTCATAAAAAACATATTTTTTGCCCCCAAAAACCAATGAAATGAACAGAGGAAACTTCCAATGCACATGACAAACAAAGACAAACTATGATATACCCAAGACTATTTTGAATATAAATAATAATGACACATTTCATAGTAATACGGATTTTTCAGAAAGCAGTGATTTTTAAATAAGAAATGAGTTTTTTATCCAAAATAGCAAAATAATCAAAGAAATCTCTTCTAACTCATTGAACTTGATCACTTTTATTCCATCCAATTATATGAACCCTCTCCAGTTTTGAATAAGGTATCCATTGTACAAATGAATATCAAGTATATTATACAGTTAGAATAATGACATATTTTAACTAAATATACCCAATACATCAAAACTAATGTTTTCTATCATCAAAGGTCAACATGCCGTCCGTCACTCAAGCCACAGAAACTACCGAGACACTGCCGAATATTACCAAGATAATTTAAACACTGTTAAAATGGTCCAGGACGAGACGTCCGGGAGATCTTCATTTGTACATTGGATACGTTAAATAAAAGATAAAAATAAAAAAAAAAAATATTCACAGAAATAAGTGAATTTTTCACAATTAAATTTCAGTTATCATATGACATTCCTATTCATTTATAATAAGAAACAGCATAATATCAAAGCTAAAATTCATCATTTGAATCTTTTATTCAAATAACAACGAATTCTTAACTTCCGGTGTGTGACAAATATGGATAATGACCATATCCCTGTATACAGCACAAAATCGATAATTCAGAAAATCAGAAACCGAAGGCATACAAAATCAGGACAAAACAGGAACCAAAGCAAACAAACAAAAACCTCCACCACATGAAAAGAAGTGTGCTGAGTGGGCCGTATTCATATGGACGTCATAGGAACAACTCTTTATAGGGTTGTCACCGTGGCGTAGCGGTATGAGCGGTCTGCTTTGTATGCTAGGCGAAGCCGCCGTATGGAGTTTACCGACTTTATATATAACATCTGCACCTATTTGGGAGTCCGCTGGTTGATAAAGGACAGGGTCCACTGCCTCGGATCAACCCAAGTGCAATCAAATTCAAATAACAACGAATTCTTCACTTCCGGTGTGTGCTGAGTGGGCCGTATTCATATGGACGTCATAGGAACAACTCTTTATAGGGTTGTCACCGTGGCGTAGCGGTATGAGCGGTCTGCTTTGTATGCTTGGCGAAGCCGCCGTACGGAGTTTACCGACTTTATATAAAATTTATCAATTTAGGCAAATTAAAAGAGCAAGTATTTATTTTCTCAAAATAGGAGGATTTTGCATAAAAATGCATATTTTACCCAAAAATGTTGGTTTTCATGAATTCTTACAATTTAATTTCACATTCATCTGACAAGATGAATACTTTCTATGACAATATGGATAATGACCATATCCCTGTATACAGCAAAAAATCGATAATTAAGAAAATCAGAAACCGAAGGCATGCAGAATCAGGATAAAACAGGAACAAAAGCAAAAGAACAAAAACCTCTACCATATGAAAAGAAGCGAATTCCCGATATGGGAGTGAGACCAGGTGCCCAGGAAGAGTAAGTATCTCCTGCTGGCATGCAACACCCGCCGCTTCATTTCGGTAGAACTGTCACATCCGGTACCTTCCATTTCGGAAGACATAGAGTACAATCTGTGGTTTGATGGTTCAAATGGTCTATGACAGAATATTATCCACCATTCTGGAGAGTGGGTCATCATAGTGTATGACGAGTTTCCCATATCGACCGTAGAACTTCCTCAGTAACGATGTTAGTCGATCACAATCATATTCCTGACTGAGAAGTTTATCTGAAAGACGCCTAGCTCTCAGAACAAACTCAGTATATTTGGTACTTTCTCTGGCATAGCGTATCAACCGAGATATGAACACGCCATAAGCAGGCGATGAAGGGATGTTGCTACTCAGAAAAGGAAAGTTTGTAATGCTGAAATTGCAGTCGTCACGTTTGTCATAGAATAGAGTGAGGTGTTCATGTGACCATCAGTGTCGTAGGACAACATTATGTCCAAATAGGATGCTGAACTATTTGTCTCTATAGTTTCTTTGACTTCAAGCTCCGAAGGATAGATACTGCTCAGGTAATACGCGAATTTTGGATTATTGATGGACAACACATCGTCTATGTATCTGTTAGTGAAGTTGAAGTCAGAAGCTAAGTATCGTTTTCCTTCAGAGACCAAATATTGAATGAATTCAGCTTCGTACGAGTAAAGGAAAATGTCGGCAAGGAGTGGGGCACAATTGTCCCCATTGGAATTCCGACAATTTGGTGGAAGACCTTTCCTCCAAACACCACAAAAATGCTGTGATGAGAAATGACAAATATGGCTAATGACGATATCCCTGTATAAAGCAAAAAATCGATAATTCAGAAAATCAGAAACCAAAGGCATACAAAATCAGGATAAAACAGGAACAAAAGCAAACAAACAAAAACCTCCACCATATGAAAAAAAAGCGAACTCCCGATATGGGAGTGAGACCAAGTGCCCAGGAAGAGTAAGTATCTCCTGCTGGCATGCAACACCAGCCTCTTCAATTCGGTAGAACTGTCACATCCGGTAACTTCCATTTCGGAAGACATAGAGTACAATCTGTGGTTTGATGGTTCAATTGGTCTATGACAGAATATCATCCACCATTCTGGAGAGTGGGACATCATAGTGTATGACGAGTTTCCCATATCGACCGTAGAACTTCCTCAGTGACGATGTTAGTCGATCACAATCATATCCCTGACCGAGAAGCTTATCTGAAAGACGCATAGCTCTCAGAGCAAAATCCGTATATTTGATACTTGCTCTGGTAGAGCGTATCAACTGAGATATGAACACGCCATAAGCAGGCGATGAAGGGATATTGCTACTCAGAAAAGGAAAGTTTGTAATGTCTGAAATTGAAGTCGTCACATTTGTCATAGAGTGAGGTATTCATGTGACCATCAGTGTCATAGGACAACATTATGTCCAAAATAGGATGCTGAATTATTTGGCTCTGTGGTTTCTTTGACTTCAAGCTCCGACAATTTGGTGGAAGACTTTTCCTCCAAACACCACAAAAACGTTGTCGATGAGAAATGACAAATATCGATAATGACCATATCCCAGTATAAAGCAAAAAATCGATAATTCAGAAAATCAGATACCGAAGGCATACAAAATCGGGATAAAACAGAAACCAAAATAAATAAACAAAAACCTCCACCACATGAAAAGAAGCGAACTCCCGATATGGGAGTGAGACCAGGTGCCCAAGAAGAGTAAGCATATCCTGCTTGCATGCAACACGTGCCGCTTCAATTCGTTAGAACTGTCACATCCGGTACCTTCCATTTCGGAAGACATAATGTACAATCTGTGGTTTGATGGTTCAAATGGTCTATGACAACATATCATCGACTATTCTGGAGAGTTGGACATCATAGTGTATGACGGATTTCCCATATCGACCGTAGATCTTCCTCAGTGACGATGTTAGTCGATCACAAACATATCCCTGACTGAGAAGCTTATCTGAAAGACGCCTAGCTCTCAGAACAAAATCCGTATATTTATTTCTTGCTCTGGCATAGCGTATCAATGACAAATATGGATAATGACCATATTCCTGTATACAGCAAAAAATCGATAATTCAGAAAATCAGAAACCGAAGGCATACAAAATCAGGATAAAACGGAAACCAAAGCAAGCAAAGAAAATCCTCCACCACATGAAAAGAAGCGAACTCCCGATATGGGAGTGAGACCAGGTGTCCAGGAAGAGTAAGCATCTCCTGCTTGCATGCAACACCCGCCGCTTCAATTCGGTAGAACTGTCACATCCGGTACCTTCCATTTCGGAAGACATAGAGTACAATCTTTCGTTGGATGGTTCAAATAGTCTATGACAGAATATCATCCACCATTCTGGAGAGTGGGACATCATAGTGTATGACGAGTTCCTTATATCAACCGTAGAATTTCCTCAGTGACGATGGTAGTTGGTTAAAATCATATCCCTGACTGAGAAGCTTATCTGAAAGACGCCTAGCTCTCAGAACAAAATCCGTATATTTGGTACTTGCTCTGGAATAGCGTATCAATCGAGATATGAACACACCATAATCTGGCGATGAAGGGATGTTGCTACTCAGAAAAGGAAAGTTTGAAAAGCTGAAATTGAAGTCGTCACGTTTGTCATAGAGTGAGCTGTTCATGTGACCATCAGTGTCGTAGGACATGTAGGATTATGTCCAAAAATGATGCTGTATTATTTGTCTCTGTAGTTTCTTTGACTTCAAGCTTCGAAGAATAGTGGTTGATACCACTGCTAGAGTATACTGTCGAACAATATTTTTGAAGCCCAGATTTGATTTCAGATAAAATTGTGGTGAGTAAGATCGATACAGATTTGGTAGAACATTTGAGGAATCAGCAATGAAAGTGGTTTGTACGGATTCTTATGCATTTTAGGTATGCAGTATAAGTATGGTAAATCTAAATCTAAATTGTTAGTGTCGAAGCCAAAGGAAGCAAGAGCTGATTTGTGATTATCTATGATTTCAGAGGCAGACAGGTTTATTTGGATGTACGTGGGATTTCCGGATGTCGATTTAAACCCAACTCTTTAGCTAGACTGCTGAAGTAGTACTTTTTGCAAGTAAAAGTGTAATTATTTGAGGCTTTATCCGCTGGTGTGATGACATAATGTTCTTGGAGGTAGGTAAGCTCTGCGATTACATCAGGGTCTTTAAATATAGACTCGAATCCGGTGTTCACAGTTGATTTTGATCGGTAAATTCTAGATAAAAGTAACCTTCTGATTGATTTTATCCATTCGGAAAGGATGTCGAGCTGTACATACTCTTTCATATTCCTAACAAGAGTCCTTAATAATTTTGACTTTTTAATTCCATGTAAACGACATACTTTCTCTGTATTTGGGACCCTTTTTGAGCAATTCTCTCAACTTGTCGTTCTTGACTATACTAAGGTCACCAGTAATAACGTGTCCACAAGGAGAGTAGTTGGAATCCGATGAAGAACATTCGCAAGGAAGTGAATGTAGTGAGGGATTACTTAAATCAATACACTGCAAGAATCGTTTGTAATTGTAAATTGTAGATGCAACTGTTGGTGTGTAGCTATAGGAAATACAAGGAGTTTCTTTTCTTTTAAAATACGGTGGGATTTTTTTTGTGACAGTTTTGTGATTCAAAATTTGACCAAGATTCAATTTATCAATACCTATGTTTGCAAATCTTACTTTAATGAAAGGACGGTTTGTTTTCTCCTTTGAATTATCTGATCTAACTGTTTGAAATAAACGAAAAGTAGAAATGTCCAAGATGACTCCTTGTAGTCTGTATTCTGGGGAACGTGTATCGGTAAATGTGCGGTCCTAGGCTTTCGTATATTCGTAGATTTCGTGTTACTTCCGTAAAGGAACAGAGTATAATTTGGTACGAATATAATGCAGGCCTAGAGGCTCATTCAAAAATGTCATCGAAGGAGAAACTATGTATCTCAGGCTTATTATATTTACGTATGCCATGACTTCGAGGTCTTCTTTTTGGTCTGTTGAATAAGCTAGTCACATTTACCGATTGACAACCGAGACTTGTTAAGTTTTCTATGCTGCTGAAATTATCACCCATAGGGCGCTGCAGTGTTCAGATTTTTTTTATTCAGAACTCTTCTCTTTTTCGACGGAAATGTGTGCTCAAATTGGGATTGTTTATGGGATGATATATTTTTTCTCCAGGATTCTGACTCTCAGAGATAAAACAGAATGATCGGCCTTGTCAAAATGTCGGTAAAGAAGTTGACTTCCTTTATTATTTATTTTTGACCGGTGTCCTGATATTCTTTTTCGGAGTTGACCTTTGGTTTCACCCATATAAATCAACCCACAAAGTGAGCACTCTATTCCGGACCGTACACAACATTAGATGTATTACAGTTTAGGTTTTCAAAACTATGCGTTAAATGTGTTAAATGTTTGTTTTGTAAAATCACTTGAGAATGAAGTGTCTATTATTAGGATGTTACAAGCTTTGCAGTTCTTCATGCCGCACTTAGAAATTGAGCAATCGCTTGAGGAAAATTGGTGCTCTTTTAGTATATGGACCACTTCAATCTTACAGGGCTTGATTTTGATATACCCATCTGCATTTTTATACCAAAACTCATGGTTTCTACTAACTACAAACTCGTTCTAGGGACACCTAAATTACCTGTTGCGTATGTGTCCGTAGACGCAAAAGGTTTGGGCCTTTTTATAGTGGGCGACGCCCCAGCCACTTTTCTCCGGAGTACTATCCATTTAAGCAAAGACTGTCCGACAAGTGCCCTCGGGGACAATTTGTCCACCAGCAGTGACACATGGACAGTCTTAAAAACGACAAATATGGATAATGTCCATATCCCAGTTTACAGCACAAAATCGATAATTCAGAAAAACAGAAACCGAAGGCATACACAATCAGGATAAAACAGGAACCAAAGTTAACAACTAAAAACCTCCACCACACGAATAGAAGCGAACTCCTGATAATATTATAATAGCTTTTAATGTATAGTCTTAAAAATTTATAATGAATTCATACAATTTTCCCAGAAATCTGTTATATTTTGATAAAAAAAAACAAGCATTTTGACCCAAAATTAAGTAGAAAATATACATTTTATGTTTCAAATATGTAATTCATTTGTGAACCTAAATAATTACAGTTGAAAATACATTCCCGCTATCATTTTAAGAAATTCTATAGATTCAATAAATATTCTCCAGAAATCAGCTATTTCTAAATGAAAAAAAATATGTTTTTCCCCCAAAACACTCTGATTTTGAATGAAATGTTAGTAAAACATATATAATCTGAAAGAGTGTGAAAAGTTACACTAGAAAATAGCTTTCAATCATTGATTTCATAATTAATAAGGGTTCTTTGAATAAATTTACAGAAATCTGAGATGTCTAATTGAAAATACAGTTTTATTTTCTATATAAAATAATCAATTTCGAGGAATTTGCCAAAAAAAAAATAATAATAAAATAAAAAGAATGTAAAATATATGTCATTTGAAAGAGGAGACTTGAAATATGTTTATTTAAATCATCATTGAACGATCATATCCAATATTTAAGAGCTGAGAAGCAGGTATAAATTTCTGTGAATTTTGGCAAAAATTCGACTTTTTTACCCCACAACACACAGTAAAAATAGGAATTGGAACTTGCAACTTATTTTATCTGAAAGAAGATCAAAAATACTATATATTCACTTCTTTCAGTTTTTAAAAACATCAACCAAAAAAAGTTAATTTCTTTTCCACTATTTTGACTAAAAACATGTTAATCCCCAAAACACCACTTTTGCAATGGAAATTTTCATGAGACCATTTTTCATCTGAAAGAGCGCAAAAAATGCTACAAAGTTAGGCCGGTTTTGGAGGATCAAGGGGAGGGGGTGCACCCAACCCAGTGATATATCCCAGACTATCAGACTTGAGTTATGGTCCTTTGACTTTTCATGCATTTCCAATGTCATAACTTGTCATCACAACTCCTCCCAAACCATATTTGATAGATTTCAATGAAATTTTACACAATGAAAGGTCATGATATGTATATGTGCATGAAGAGAGGGGATTGCAGCCAAAAATGTTATACGAATGTTATTGCCCTTTGACTTAGATAATTTTTATGCATATAAATATTGAATCTTGTCTTCACTCATCTCATCTTATATTAACATACTAAGTATATTATTCGATATAATGACCTTAACCCTGAATGATGACCTTATATGAAAGGTTATCCATTTGGAAACTTTAATTTCAGGTCAGATCAGAAAATGGATCTGCTCAGAAAAAGAATTCAGTGGGAAGTATAATTCGTTTCTTTAAGCAGGTTTCATTCTGCTAGGCCATGTGCATATGCCTTTATTCGCGAAATGTGATTATGAGCCATTACTTATATTTACATTTACATGTATTTTGAAAAAAGCAGTCATTTTCATTTCCATGCACTTCGCGATATAGCGTCAAATGCATTTGGACGTTGGTAAATTCTTCCTACATGCAAAACTGGAACGTAACGTCACAATAGCAACCCAAGTTATTGGAATATAACTCTAGTTTCCCAATTATATATGAATAATGGGCGTTTAACATGGGGATTCTACTAGAAATGTTAATATTATAATATGGACATAACGTTATCACACCTCCCTATTGTTGTATGAAGCCATAATTGGTTTAAAAACACAGATGGTCATTGTGAGAAATCATGTTCTCGTTTTATGAGAAATGTTTGAAACGTGACGTGTTTTCAATATGCTATAAAATTGCAACGGAATGTCTGATCTTCAAAATTTAAAACATTTTTACACTCCGTACATCTTGTATTTTCATTTTGAGATGAGATGTGATGGGCAGTTTTCTTAGGTCCGAGTGCCATAACTCTTGTAGAAATAGGTCAATCGAAAACAAAACTCAAGCTTGATTTGTATCAGACTAAGATATGTCCAAATACATGTAGCATTTCATTATTAACAATTACAGGAAAAAAGGTATGAAACTGAAAAATTCATGAAATTTGCAAAGTCCAAGGACTATAACTCTTGAGAAAATATGTCAATCATATCCAAAGGCCAACTTGATCTGTATCATAGAGATATATTCACAAACCAAATTTGAGTTCAATATCAGTAACAACAGCGAAAAAGTCTAGAAAACTGAAGTATGACAGACAGACTGACAAATAGACAGACGGATATATAGGCAAAGAGATTAAATCTATAACTTTCCTCAGGCGACTAATTTACGTTCGTGATATTGCTTTTCACAACATTGCAGTAACGGTGACCTTAAAAAATATATATGTTCTTTATCTATGAGTCTCAATGGAAGTAATAATATTAAATTAAAGAAATGAAAGGTAAAAGAGATTTTTGATTTCTAAGAACGTAATGAAAATTCTTTACTTGGAAATATAATGGAGCCTTTTGATGAAACTTCTGTTGTTTCGTGATTCTCCTTTACGACAACTTTGATTTTAACAGGTTCTCTGAAAAATCTTGGCTCTTCCTGGAAGGCTAATCTTGCCGTTGACTGATATGCATATTTTACACCTTTCTCTGGTCGCTTGGGCGCTGTGTAAGTATTGGTAATCTGCTGTATAGCATGATTAGTCGAATTCTATAATGAACAAAGAAAAAAAGGACTAGAATTCGAATTGACTATTTTAGGAAATAATGTTTCTAGCAAATAGGGTGAAGAATAATTCAAACACACTATTCAAATCGAATTTCAGTTATACAATTTTCTATTCTACGTAAATAACTTATCAAAATTGAAATAGTATATGATATCTTGGTTTATAGTGATATTTGAGAAAAGATCGTGATCTGTTGTCACCTCCCTTTCCATATCACTTGGTCTAACGGTCTAGAAACGCTTACTTTCCCCGGTCACCTTCTCACTTCGGTAAATTGTTCATTCTTGGGTTCACAACTGATGCAATTTAAATTCTAATGGTTTTGCCTTGCCTTCAGATTTGAGAATGAATAACTGTTGAGTACCTCTTCGATGTTCTTGTTTTCTTTGTTTAAACTAGCACGCTGTAATTTTCAATCCAATATATATACACAAGCAATGAAATTCTCTGAGATAAAACTATCGAAATGAACGTTCTCGTGACGTCACAACGCATAAGATTTAAAGAAACATGTCGCGACGGCTGTTCCAACCTGCAAACTGTACCCGCGGTGACATGAATATTAACGTTACCTTGTTACCTAGAAAAACGCGATTTCAGAAAACAAGAATGAAACAGACAACTGTGGTGTATATATATAGAATTAATGTCACAATTTGTGTTTTGTTACGGGTTGCAACACACAGCAAGTGCATTTATCGAATGAAATGTGCTAACGCGCATTACATTTACGATAAATGCACTTGCTGTTTGTTGCAGACCCGTAACAAAACACAAATTAAGACACTTATTCTCTATATAACGTCATTTCCACCAAGCTTGGCTGTTAGTACACTTGACAATCAAATGATATTTTTGTACATAATGAATGTGTTAAGGTTGAGGACCCCTCGTGTAAGATCGATACCCCCAATGACCCAAATTCCCTAAAGATCAGAGTGTCCGTGTTCGATCTTTTTTATTTCTTCTCCTTCTTCAGTCCGAAGAAGGTAAGAAAAATGGTTGCAAGATGTTTCGGCCTTTTTCTTGTTCGGACCCGAGATGCTTTGATCCAGAGGTTTCGATCCAGAGGCTTTTTCTTGTTCAACCTCCACTTTCTTTAAAACAATTTATGTACGGATGGATAGATATTATGGAAAAGAAATTAGTTGACTTCCCAATTTGACTGACATTATATTTCTCAATTCTCTCATGAAACAAGGACCTTTACAAGGAGGAGACCGAAGCATTATAAAATTTTCAAGTTCTTGATTTAGATGTTACCCCCCCCCCCCCCCAAAGGGGGGGGGTTATAAAATGGAACAATCTTCGGCTGATTTCATCGTGTTCCACGCTAAGTTTTACTTGTAATACTACTATTTGAGAAAAACAAAACATGTATGAAAATGGAGCAATCTAACACTGAATTGTCATTTTTTCGCCTAGGACAACTCAAAAATATAATAAAACTTAGATAGATAATAATATACGTTTATATTTATATAATTATTGAAGAAGCGAAAGGAGACAAGAAGATTTTGGCTTCAACATAGTTAATTTTGATGGCGATGTTCCAAGGTTGTCGTCCTACGGCATTCACATCTCTCAGCTCATCAGATACGCTAGAGCTTGCTCCCATGTTTCGGACTTCCATGACAAAAATAGACAAATAACAAAGAAAGGAGGGGATCTCCAACAACTCCTAGTTGCAGCATCAACAGCAACCTCCCAAAACACCCACTGTAAAACACAAAAATGACACGCACAGAAAGAGACGCAGTAGTACAATGAACGTCAAATCACAGAAAAACATAAAACACAAATGACTACACATAAACCAACGATACCAATGGGCAAACGGTGCCGAAGAAACTTATCAATCAAGGATTTGGATACCATAAACTTGTAAAATCGTTTTGGAAATTTTACAATAACTATTCTGAACTTCTTTCAAAATTTTGGACAATTCCAGCATCAGAGTATGTATCATTGGGAATCTCATTACCTTAATTTTACGGTGACTTAGTAAACAAAGTCAGAAGGAATGTAAGAAACTTGTCGATCGCCTGCTTTACCGAGAATATGATCCCAACGTCATCAAATGAAAACTGGGCATGATACTGGGGGTCCATGTAAAGTGCGGAACGAAACAAAAATGAAACGAAACAGATCGAAACGAAACGAAACAAAGCATAAATCTTAAAGAACTTGAGAAAAATTTATGTATGTGCAGAGAACTAGCACGGATGTCAATATCTGCATATATTATTACCTTCAACCATTAGTTCTTGTAGCTGGAGGGTTTTTCAAAGGGTCAAATTTAAAACGATTAAAACATAATATATACGTTAAATAGCACAATAATTACATTTTAAAGGATTAAAGGAGAGTGATCATGAACGGGATGAATAACCTCCTAGGCGGAAAAAATATCATTTTATTAGGGAGGAGTCTAGTACCCAGGATACGGAACTGTTCCGTTATGTGTATGAAAACTTTACCAGAAAAATGAGAACAAATACTGGGGGAGGGGTACATTTCGTTTGAAATAGGATTAGATTTTTTTGGCTGAATTGTGCCCCCCCCCCCTCCAAGTTTTATGATCTCGTTACGGTGTCATAGCGTGGTTTCTATCCCCTCCCCTTTAATCCTATTTGATACATGAATGGCATTTGACATTTATTTTTTTTAATTGTTAACTTTGACACTCTCAGGAAACCCTCTCGGCACTAGTTACAAATGTAGAACTCTTGGATTAAGGCAATATTGCATACATTAAAATAGTCGTTCTCGGCAATTTTTCATTCTTTTTTCATATTCTTTAAGTTTTATGTTTTGTTTCGTTTCGTTTCGTTTCGTTTTGTTTCGTTTCGTTTCGATCTGTTTCGTTTCGTTTTTGTTACGTTTCGCACTTTACAGGGACTCTGATACTGGACCAGTCTACAGTTTTGTACCAGTGTTTTTCCTACGCTGCACACTGGCCGACCGTGAGGAGACAGGATTCCATGACGCGCCTTGTTTAAATCTCGCCAGAGAAGACTGTGTCCTGATTCTCTGTCCTGTCTGAAAGTTGGTCAGACTGTTGATTTATCTTGAGTTCGCTTCAGCCAGCAGAGCACAGACTGTTATATGCATGCCATAGAATTTTTCAAATCCTTTTACAAAAGGCCGCTGCGTTTAACTGTCTTGTTTGTGACGTCACCTTACAGTGAGAAGTTTTATGTTTACAAACTATCGTGCGTCTAAGGAGACCTCTGTGTATTCGGATAAGTGGGAGGGTTGTGCACACATAATCCGGATAACCATACCATTTGCTTATAGCAGATGGCCGTCTAAAGTCGACGGCGGGTGCACATTGGTGTCCTTCCTTTTATGTGTCATTAATGTTTGATGTTCATGTCTGTTTCGATTGTTTTGTATAATATTCTAGTTATTTTTGTCTAGTATTTTTGTGGTTTGTAGTTTTTGTCTGATGTCATTTACGTATCACTTTCTTGTGGGTTTGTTCCGCTGTGTGTGTGCAGGGTGGTCATGCTGGAGATCATCCCCTTTTCTTTATCTCCTCTAAACTTTTTCAAAATTCAAACCTGTAGGATCCTCTACGTTAAACAAATCAAAACCCAAGTACATTTCTCACTTTAAACATGTAAGAACAGCTTGGTAACAGATATCCTTTCTATGTATATGCTACTCACAAGACCGAGGCATGGTACATCTAATGTCGATCTGTTAAACTTTGTTGTTTCAGAAACAATGGGTTTCAACACGCATAGTAAATACATTTACGTTACCGAGAACACACTATGATACATTTTATCAAACTATAGAACATCATCAAACTAGAGGGCGCTACTAAGTAGGTTTTTCTGTGTCAGAAAATCAAAGTTCAACTGTTGAGGATTTATTATCCGAAACAAGTGTCTTGATGCACTAAAATTCGTTTGAAATGTTTCTCAAAATATGCGCAATTATAGGTCTTGATGGGTTTCTATAAAACCTTTCACGTAATATGATCTTCTTTATCTCATTTACGGTAGGATTGAAATGCTCACATGCTAAAGTTGACAACAGGACACATGAAAAAAGGAGGGGAAAATGACAAGGAAAACACGCACATAAACATCACATTATCGAAAGGCAAAGAAGACACAGTGAAAGGGTTTTAAAGAAATACGATTGAAAAGAGTCTATAGTAACGTAATTCAACACAACCCCTTTTCAGAAATTTAGAGAAGACTTCACGAACATATAGATTTGCTTCATGGACCAGACGTGTACGTTTTTGTAACTTAACATTCACTCGTAATCCTCAATCCAAACAATGAACTATGACGATAGTAGCAGGATGGGTTGGATATATTGCTACAGTATTAACAGCAATTCTCTGTAAATGTCAACCTTTCTATAATAGGGGTGTGGCACGCATGGTCTCAGAATATGACTTATTTGTGCAAGTACCTTTGTTTTAAATGACAATTAAAGAAAATGATGTCCCTTGATGTCCATGCTCACCGGTTGCCATGGCAACGGCTCAAGTAAATTTCCCTCCAAAATCAATGTTCTGAACCATCAGAATTAGTTCATTTTGAGGCAATTATAAATATTGAAATAGAATTATTTTTTAAAATTTGATTTTATATAATAGTTAGGTTACTAAAAGAGAATTATTCAGTGTATTACAATATTTCAACTGATGAGTAGTTTTCTGCCCACCGGCATACTTAAAGAGGGTCCTAAAGGAGGTCTCAAAAATGTTAAAACAATGCAAGTTTTGAAGCGATTTTGTTCTCTTTTGCAGCCATACTGTTAATGGGCATTATGTTGCCTTTAAAAAAGACACCCTATAGTATTAATATATACAATAAAATTTTTGGGGCAATTGAATATAATAGTAGTAACCATGGAAACAAAACCGCTGATTTTCGATAATTTCATAGACAAAATCAACAAAAATGGTTAATAATCATCATTAAATTTCTTTAATTATTATCAATTATTATTCTCAGTGACCAGTTATTCAAATTATGTTAAACACAACATTTTGAATTATAAAAGTGTGGTTGCCATGGCAACATAAGTCAATTATGGCTTATTTTTTCAAAAAAATGATACTAAAAAGCCGTCGGTTTCCTGATTGAAATACATAAAAAGACCTTGACCTTTTAAATGGCATTGACCTTTTACATATTTTCATCAAGAAGTATGATTATCCATGAATGTTGTGTCAATTTTTGAATAATGATAATAATATGACATAATTATTAAACACTAATTCAGTCAGATGACAACGATGTGATTTATCCCAAGTCTTGTCTATTATTTCCTCACTTTCTGTGAGTTTTTTGTTTACATAAAAATATATGATGATTTTCATTTTGTTATGCTTGAAAAGACATCAAACATGATAAGAATAAAACTAGATGTTTTCCCCTTAAGAAGAAGATACTATAATGGTAGTTGCCAGAGGTCAAGGTAAAGGTCACATGGACAATTGTCTTGATCTCAGACAAAGTACATGTACTATAAATGGTGAACGGACGCCAGAAAAGTTATCCAAATATGTAGCTCTTGCATTGCAGGCTACATAAAAACTGTACAGTGATGTATATGTTAAGAGTTCATGGTCAAATAGGAATAAGCTCTATGTTTGTGAAACATTGATTAATGCCCCGGATAGCAGCTTTGAGTATCATAAGTCAAAGTCACAATGTCAAACTGTTGGTACATGTACTTTCAAAAGGAATGCAAAGGCCATATCACTTACTATTCAAAAGTTTGAGAAAAGGTCAAATCTTAACATCAAGGTCACATTGTCAAAGGTTAAGGTCTGAAAAGAGTGGTCTTGTCAATTTATATATGAAATATTTAAGACCTACCATTTATAATTCAAGAGATAGAGCCTGATATAAAAAGTTCAGAAAAGCAGGTCGAATTTCAAGGTCAAGGTAACATTGTCTCTATTCTAAGACGAATGATCTTGTCATAGTTATGTACATGTGAAATAATAAAGCCCTTCCACTCATGCTTTAAAAGATACAGCCAAGTTTTAATCTTGCTAGATTGCAACCTCCCCCCCCCCCCCCCCCATCCACCCCCAACTCCTCTCCTTTTGCTGTGATGTCTCGAAACCGTGAGAAAATATCTGATATTATAACATACTGACTGTATGTATCACTTGAATTATATGAAATTTAAAGGCATTCAGGGAGACAGATTCTATATGAATTCTTTTTAGTATTTTACCTGAAAAAAAAATATGAAAAAAGTAGGTCAAAGGTCAAGGTTAATGTCAAAAGGTAAAAACAATGGTATCAAAAGATGTTTTATCAAGATACATACACATGCTAAATCTGATCATCTCTACTAGATATTTTCAACTTTTTCAGGCAGACCTACGCCATTGTATCATCTTCGTCAAAAGACCAGTGATGTAAAAAGATAAGTCTGTTCCCTACAGGTATTCTTTCAGCATTTAGAGCGCTGATATCACAATCTTTTCATAGTCGAATACATAATTATCAAAATGACAACTAAATGGGCACACATCTTTTCAAGCAGAACAAGATTTACCTTGTACATTGAACTACAGTACAGTACAGTGAATGACAGTACAGTAAAGGACAGTACAGTACAGTGCAGCAAACACTGCAGTTGGTATAGAGGAAATTCGAGCTACCCACATTACCCATGCAATATTTGTACTTTGGAGCTATTACTCAGCAATCGTATTTGGTAGTTTTTTTTCTAATAATACGATTGTCAGTAGGTTTGTCAAATCTAGCAAACAAGCAGCTGTCCGTCTTCTCAGCCTCGGCATTGAACAATTTGTTCCAAAACTTCTGCTTCTTCCTAGCTCTCTTTATAAGTATTCGAATCCTTTGTTATTTGGAGTTCAACGAAGGTGAATAATTTGACAATGAAAAAAATTAATGGTTTTATCATGCAATTAAATATCAATTCCAACTGACAAAAGTACAAAAAAAAAATTTATATAGGGGAGAAATTCACATTGATAAGAGAGAAAAAAGGGAATTCCGAGGTAATACGGATCAAGGATGCATAAAAATCCATTTTGATGCAATATGGGCATTTCTTAAATTGATTTTCTTTTATTCATTTATCTATCATTTATTTTTTTTTTCCTTTTTTTTTAATTTAATTTATGTACTTCACAATTCACAATATTTTCATGCAATGTCTGGTCCAGCGGAGGGCACATGTCAGCTAGACGTTCAAGCAAACGGGATCTTTTAGATGTTTATGTTTCTTCAGTCACGATACGAAATTGCTATTAATTAACTTTAATCGACATTCATGGTGGCTTTTTTGAACTGAAAATTATTTCAAAATGGTGAAAATCTGAGTGTGAAATTTGGTGCAATTCTATCCTTTGACACTTTTTTTAACACCCATCCCCCCTCTCCTAAATCAACTTGTGATTGTTTCACTTCCCCATTGTTTGCAAATATTAAAGGCGGATCTAGGAATCTTTGAAATTAAAAGGGAGTTGAAGATATTTTTTTTGGAAGACCAAGGATTAAATATATTATAGCCTGGGAAGGCTTTTAATTTCCTATTTTAGTTTTGCTTTTTGATCATCTAGTGTAGCGAGTCGGAAAATATTAAGAATTGGAGTATACATATCCCTGTTTAAATTAATTCAGTCATTTTAGAAAAGAAGGGAGGGGATTTCTTAGAAGATGAATGATACTCAAAAAGACTTATATTAGTTTCATTTTACAAACTGGCTAATAGTATAAGCTTGATATTTTTGGAATGTAATTAATTATAGTTTGTCTAAATACCTAAAATCAAATACTGCAGAAGAAAATAATTTACAAATTACATGTATCACAAACAGCAAATTCTTAGATGAATTTTAAAGGGACAATGTCCCTGAAAATTAATTAATTTTACAAAATTTTGGAATGCAAAATCTTTCTTTTCATATGAAAGTATACATTCTCATTTGTATTATAAAAATCTAACCATACATTCGCAGCTATACACTTTTAAAAACATAATTTTGAATTTGGGGTGCGCAGCTCTAATTCATTTCACTGGCGCCACCTACAATGTATTGAGTTTTTACAATAGAGGTATACTGATTTATAATATTTCTCAAAGCTGATTTTTTTTCTAAGGCCCTCTTGGTTGGATTTTTTCCCAAATAAATACCGTCGTAGCAAAATGCTTTATTTTTTCGCCGCTGCTTTAGGCCTGAATATTCTTTTTGACAAAAATTCAAGCAAAGATTTCTTACCCTACTTCCCCCCCCCCATCATATGGCTACTCCCTATCTTTTCAGAGAAAAAGAGGGGTCTAGTGCATGACCTCAAGGGGGTTTCGGATCATGGACCCCCCCTTTCCCCCAATTTATAGGGTACATGAAATGGTCTGGTTCAACTTCACTCCACTCCCTCCACTCTCCAAAGGTAAATACCCAATTTTTTCGCATATAAAGGAGAAATGTTTCAACATATTCAGTATGGTCATTGAACCTAATTTTCCCGACCCCGCGAGTAGAGATTGAAAGAGAGAAAGAGAGATCAAGTGCGATAAAAATATAGGCATATGTATCAAAATAAACAAATTGTAAATTGTAAATACACAGCAGCAAACATGCAAAAATATTGTTGCTAAACGTTTACTTCCTCCGTCCTAGAGAGTTCTCTTATGGGAATTCCCCTTTTTCTAAAATTAGTAAGTTTTATCGAAATTGATTTTTGATTTTTGAAGTAATTGTAAATAGCTCCAAAAATGTTTTTGTACATTTTGAAAATATACTATTAGATTGATTACATGGTATGTTTACATTTTACAGGCATGGCTGCGTTTTTTGATATTTGCTTCAGGAAATAGGCTTAGAATTGCACATGCAGTTGCAAAATTTTCACTATTTTATCAAAGTAGGGAGACATGGTTTAGGTTTGAGCATAAATATCTGAAGAGTCCGTGTTGTACTACAGTATTTAAAACAAATAAGTTCTGTATAACATATAGTTCTCATTAGAAGATACCATAAGTTAAAATCCCCATATTATCACAAACCAAATATTGAAACTGTGTTTCCATGGTAACGGATCACCGTATGACATTGTCCCCATTAACTTTTTTTCATATCTGATTACAATGATCATGTATATAAAATTTCACCACGATTGGTCACCATGCGTGCCAAATTTAGGTTGATGGTTACAGAGAATTGGTGTTAACTTTTCAGAAATTTCTAGAAAACGTTAGGAACAGAAATTTTCGAAAGCTTGTGAAGAAACGACTTATCCCATATCGGGAGTTCGCTTCTTTTCATGTGGTGGAGATTTTTGTTTGTTTGCTTTGGTTCCTGTTTTGTCCTGATTTTGTATGCCTTCGGTTTCTGATTTTCTGAATTATCGATTTTGTGCTGTATACAGGGATATGGTCATTATCCATATTTGTCATTAGCTGCATGTGCCCTCGAGTACTCCGGGTCCACCATCATTGACACTCACCAAATGGTATGACTGCTCAACATTATAAGTTGCATTATATACGTTTGTAATTCATGTTTAAGCCTTATCAATGAATATAGCTCGTTATTTAACAGTACCATCAACAATAAAGGAGCTGTTAAGATAAGGGCTTGATTTAGCCATTAAATCACTCGATTATTTCTCGTGCGCTGTACTTCTATTTCAGGTAAAAAGTGGTCGGGATTAAAATATAAAGTATCAGAAGATTCTTAATAGGTATTTTATTTACATAAATTTGGTGGAAGATGTTATAATTACGGGTTGAAGAGGTAGGGATACGGATGAGAGAAAACGTAAAATAACGAGCGAAAATTCACAAAAAATGCATTAGTTTACACAAATTTGATTTTTATTATACTTCTCTACCTTTTAATGTCAAACTTGGATAAGAAAAATTTATCTTGATGTTATTATATCAAAATAATCGGCAAAAATCGCAATCCGGAAACTGAAAAACGGTTATATATCGTATTTATCACATATGTAACTTTCAGGCGCGAAATACGCACAGTGTAGAAATAGACACCTTTCTCGTTCATTTCCTTCCTAACGGTTAATCATTTGATCGGAACACACTCTGAATAGATTGTTACATGATATTAAAAGAAAAAATGGCAATTTTGATTTATTTTACCACTCAAAATACTGATTCTAAAATAGTCATCCATCCCCCCTTTTTTTCGCTTTTCGCCTGTGGGACATTGTTCCCCCCTCGGTTCAGAACCCCACTTGGCCAGAAAATTTGTTTTATTGATATACAACTTTGGTAAAAGTGGCATTCTGAACCGAGGGGGGAACAATGTTGTAGAGAAACTTTTCTGTTTTCCATTGATTTCTATAGGAAAAACGCTTATTTTGACCCCAAAATCGGTCTTATTTTGAATAATTTATCCAACCTGACAGAAGATTCATATCTGTAAGAAGTAATTTCTTATTTTTACCGAAAATATATCTCAATTTTTGCATTTTGAAATTTCGACTTTTCAGGACAGATTTTACGCTTTATCTTAACAGCTCCTTCAGTTTTTCCACTGTTCACTAGTTTGTATTGTCCTTCGTGTTTCCATTGTACTGTGACATTGTCTCCATCTATCTATCAGATTTAGGTTTCTTGTGAGAAAGTTTTTTTTATATATATTTCTATGAAGTTGTAAGCCTTTTAATTGTGATTTTTAGATTCTGTATGACTTTCAATATCTAAAATGGAGAATTTTACAAAAAAATCATTTTTTATTGTATTGTAATCTGTGTGCACAGCAAGTTCGAAAGTAGACGAAGTTACAAACGCCGTTTTCAAAGTGTTTCATGCGGAATGGGTTTAGAAACTTTTTAATATGGGTTACTACCAAAGTTTACAATTAGCAAAATTTGAGATATTGGCGAAAATTGAGTATCTTTATTATTCTTTTGTATAACAATATTTATACAATGTATCAATATCAAACAAATTCAAGGCCTGGAAAAATGTTGAAGTATACATGTGTGCTTTTGGTTTGATTAAAGCCCAGAAGCCTAGTTCATGAAAATACTTTTAAACAACAATTTCTCGAGTTTTGATCGCTCAGTTCTACAAACTTGCTTCAATTTTAGAAGTTTTATTTTTGCATTTAAATTAAGTATATAGAGGTGATATTAGAAAACATGATACAATCTAACTAGAAAACTTTTTGAACCTTCGAAGGACGAAAATTACGACGACAATTCCTGAAAAGTTTCGTAAGAATTGTTTTTGACAATGGGCACTGGTCACAACTCGCCTTGCTTGCTTTTTGGACGTGCGTGTTTTTGGAGGCTACGTGCGCTACGCAAGGAAGGAAGTTGCAAGAGTACGGAAAAGTGTACAAACGCACGTGTCTTGCACGGTTACGTTGGTGGTTACATGCATCAAATATTGGGCAAAAAAGTAATTGCGTTGAACGTGTGACGGTTCGGGTATCATGCCCCGTTAGCTCAGTCGGTAAGAGCGTCTGTCCTGTAAGCAAAAGGTCTCGGATTCGATTCCCGGACCGGCTACATTTTCCATTCCGCCAGTCTCAGTATTTGGTGCCGTGAGCGTGAACCAAATGAATTGCTTGTGGTTTAGGGCAACTATGGGGAAGAACCATGGATTTGTGTGTCTTTCTTAACGAGGTTTCTGGTTAACAACTTTGGGAAACATCAAAATTTGGGGGGGATGGAGTGTGACAGTTCGGGTATTGTGCCCGGTTACATGTAGCTCAGTCGGTAAGAGCGTCTGCCCTGTAAGCATAAGGTATCGGATTCGATTCCATGGACCGGCCACATTTTCCATTCCGCCTGTCACATACATATTGACGACTTAGGTACAACTTGCTTTCAACGTTGTTTTACGTCTTAAAGACTTGGGTGCATTTTGCTTATAATGTACTTTCTCCATACGTCTTCTACGGTCGAATTTACACGCACTAGCAACGCACAGACTTCTCACTTCCTTGTGGCAAACGTACGTTATACGTTCTTGTAACGTACTTGTTACGTGCTAGTCCTACTTCTTGTTTAATTCGTAAACAGCATGCAGACAGGACAGAGGGAAAGTCCTGTATGCACTAAAACTGCTACTTCCTGTCTGCGTGTTCTGATATCCACAAGGAGGTTGTACGGAATACGTACTGATAATGCTAAGACATCGTACGGATACCCAATGTAGGCCTACGTTTTTCCATGTAGACAACACGCACTTGTGGGGTTGTGATCACCGCTTAATCGAATGCAAAGACATCACAATAATTTTGTAAGAGAGGTTATAAATACTTCTATCATTAATGCAGAAATACAAGAAAGGCTAAAAATGTATTTAACAGAGTTATTGAACATTGATGTTACGGTAGAGTAAACGGGGGTTTGTTACAGATATTCTGATTGGATATTTACTGGTCAGTGGTCAGTTTAGTGAGTAAGGAATTTATAAGGTCATTCGAAGGCTCAGATTTGAAGCACTAACACGCTTTTCCTCGACTCTCCTCAATGTCCGACCACGAGGATACTTTGCTTCTGGACGATAGTAGTAAGTCTGGGGGAAAAACTCAGGGCCTTTCATCTAATAATTCTGATTTTGCTGATGCCATTAGTCTATTTCGAACAGTTTTGGACAATCAATTCTCCAACTTAGCTCAAAAACTCCTCACTGACCAGCAGGCTAACGTTAAAACCCTATCTAAAAAGTTTAAGGAGAATCCCGCCAGTAAGCTGAAAGGAGAGGGTAATAAAATTCAACACTCCTTCAACGAGGAAATCCTTGAGGACCTTGAAAACTTGGAGGGTCAGATTTCCAACCCCTCACTATCTGCCTTGATTCGAGAAATAAAAGATAAGCTACGTAAACGCAATAAACTTATAAGAATCGCGGATGGCAGCCCCGCAGGATGGAAAACAGTGTCCGAGTATGAACTCAACGACGTCGCCGACGACTCAGACGATGATAAACGCATCAGAAATGCAGAATCTAGAGCTCTACGTGCCGCTAAACGTGGAAGGGGAGGACGACCACACCCATATCAGAGGACCGTTCCGGCAGCGGCAGGCTCGGCCGCTCAGCTATCTCAGAATTATTCTGTTGGCGCTCCTTATCATCTTCACAGCTCCATGCAGCCCTTTCGTGTCGGCGGAGTCTCGCGCAGGACCCTCAGCCCACAGACCTGTGCTTTAAATGTTACCAGACTGGCCACTGGAAAAGCAGATGCCCCCTTAACTTTACCTCTCAGCAGTCAGGCAGTAGCGGGCCCTCTGCAGGCCAAAAGTGATGATGATAAGTATCAAACAATTCTAGGTTCTGAGTTAGAAGGTTTCCTTCAGAAAACAGAGAAATGTTCGATTGAAAATGAAGGCAGGGTCAAGAAAAACTTATTTCGAAATATCAGTTATTGGAAAAACATAAATGCTTTCGATTCTGTCATTTCTGTTATTCAAAACGGTTACTCCATACCTTTTAGTTCAGAACCTCCAAGCATGTTCTTTAAGAATAATAAATCAGCCATTATGAATGAAGATTTTGTTTCAGAGGCAGTTCAAGAACTAATCGATTCAGGTAGAGTAGTAAAGGTTCCTAGTAAACCGTTTGTTGTTAGCCCTTTGAGCGTTGCAGAAAATAGAGAAAAGAAAAGATTGATCCTCTATCTTAGTATCCTGAACAAATTCATCAAAAAAGAAAAAATTAAATTGGAAGATTGGAAGATTGCTATTCAGTACTTTGAAAAAGATTCTTTCCTCACGAAATTTGATTTACAATCCGGCTATCATCATATTGATATAAATCCATTTTTTCAGAAGTATCTAGGTTTTTCATGGAATGGGATTTTCTATGTTTACACCGTTTTACCTTTCGGTCTTTCTTCAGCACCTTTCTGCTTTACAAAATGTTTGAGACCGTTAGTTAAATTCTGGAGAAGAAACAATCTAAAGATAGTTTTGTACCTAGACGATGGGTTTTTGATCTCTGATACGAAAGATCTCAGTGTTAGAGCTACTACTTTTGTAAAGAATTCTTTACTTCAAGCAGGCTTTTTCATTAACGAGAAAAAATCTATGTTTGAACCAGTTCAAAAACTAGAATGGTTAGGTCTTCTTTGGGACTCTGTCGAATTCACTTTACAAATTCCTGAGCGCAGAATTATAGACACAGAAATATCTTTAGATAGAGTTATCGCGCTTTTACCCAATGTTTCGGCTAGATGTCTTGCAAAAGTCGTTGGCAAAATTATCTCTATGTCCCCTGTTATGGGAAATATTGTACGACTCATGACACGACGATGTCATTTGGCTATAGAATCTAGAGTAGAATGGGATAGAAAACTCGATATCTCTGATTTAGAATAAGTTCTATTAGAACTACGTTTTTGGAAAGAAGGTATTAGGACCTATAATGTTAGATGTCTACATTCTTATCAGAAGAAAAATCTTGTTATTTATTCTGACGCTAGTGATGTAGCAGGAGCTGCATATACTTTAGAAATTAATCAAAAGATTTTTCATTGTATGTGGAATGGAGATGAGAGCTGTAGATCCTCCACTTGGAGGGAGCTTAAGGCCATTGAGCTCGGGTTACGCTCCTTTTCGGGCAGTTTAAAAGAAAAATCATTAAAGTGGTTCACAGATAATCAGAACTGTGTGAAAATTGTAGAGAGTGGTAGTATGAAGCATGACTTACAGGATAACGCTTTTTCTATTTTCAAAACTTGTTTATATTATGGCATAACCTTGTAAATAGAATGGATTCCTAGAGAACAGAATTGTAAGGCAGATTACATGAGTAGAATTGTAGATTGTGAAGATTGGGGAGTTACAGATGATTTTTTCCAGTTTATGTACCATTTATGGGGACCATACACCATAGACCGATTCGCAAATTTCAATAATTCTAAGCTTCAGCGATTTAACTCGTTGTTTTGGAATCCGGGTACCGAGGGCGTAGACTGCTTTAGTCGGGATTGGGACGGCGAGAATAATTTGTTGGTCCCACCAATAAGCCTCATTGGGAAATGTATTTTACATTTAGTATCTTGTCATAGTTTTGGGACTCTAATTGTCCAAAATTGGCCGTCTTCTTATTTTTGGAATTTTCTTTTTGACGAAAAATCAAATTTCAAAGTTTATGTCAAAGATATGATTGAATTTCACAATCCTAATGAAATATTGAAACAAGGGAACAACAAAAATTCTGTATTCGGTTCAGAGAAGTTTTACTCAAGTATTTTAGCTGTGAGATTGGATGCTAGACCTTGCTGTTGACTCGTATAAGGCCCTGGTGTGCAGCTGCACATTGCAGATGATCAGATTATGAACTTTTAGATGATTTTCACAGTTCGCTTTTATCATTGACATTGTACATATATTTATAGAGCCTGATGTGCATGGGCACATTGCAGAAGTTCAGATGTATGGAACATTACTAAAATAATTATGGATATATACATTGTATTGTGAATTTAGGTCCTGGTGTGCATGGGCACATTGCAGAAGTATGTTTTGTATATATGGTGAATTTTAGATCCTGGTGTGCAGAGCACATTGCAGAAGTTTGTATATTTATATATACTATAATATATTGATTTCGGTCCTGGTGCTGAATATCGCACTGCAGATGTATTATTAAAAAAAATGTCTTTCGTAAACTTATCTTCATCATTCATATTTACGTTTCGCAGAGATCTTCAAAGTAGGCAGATGGAGGAATTCTGATCTCTTCTCGGATAATGCTTATCTAAGGAGGTTATCAGCCCGTCTACCGGATAACTGCATGATGTCAAAGGCACCCTCAACTAGAGCTAAATATAGGTATGCGTTTAACAAATTCTGTACCTGGTGTGTATCTCAAAAAGGGAAACTCGATTACCTACCTGCATCAGATATGTCTGTCTCTCTATATATCATTCATCTTAGTCAGGAATTTAAATCTGCTTCCAAGATAGAGGAAGCAGTGTGTGCCATTTCTTGGACTCATTCATTGGCCGGACTTGAGAATCCCTGTCAGTCCTCTTTAGTAAAACAGTGCAGAGAAGGCGCCATAAGAGAGACCAGTAAACCTATTGTTAAAAAGGAACCTATCTCTCCTGAACATTTACTTATCTTAGTGGAGAAATATGGTCAAGACTCATGTAACCTTAGTGATTTAAGATTTATTACTATGTGTTGGCTTGGATATGCAGGTTTCCTACGTTTTTCAGAGATTATTCACATTAGAAGATCACACATCTCTTTTTACGATGACCATGTTACCATTTTTCTGCCAAAGAGTAAGACAGATAAATATAACGAAGGATCTGATGTTTTTATCGCAAAGACTGGCAATAAAACATGCCCAGTTGCCATGTTGATAAGATATCTGAAATTAGCTAATATTGAGTCTTCTTCTTCTGAATATCTTTTTCGCCAGGTAACCTTTATGAAAAAGACACATTCTTATCAATTAAGAAAAACTGACAAACCATTGTCTTACACTAGAGCTAGAGAAATTATTTTGTTTTGTTTAAAATCTGTTGGTCTAGACTGCTCCAAATTTGGACTACATAGCTTACGATCAGGTGGCGCCACCGCAGCTGCTGCTGCAGGGGTCAGTGATCGTATTTTCAAAAAGCACGGTAGATGGAAATCGGACAAAGCAAAAGATGGATATGTTAGAGAGGGGTTAGAGGAAAAATTGTCCGTGTCAAAAAATTTGGGTATTAAAAAAAAAAAATCACATTAAGATTGTAGTGCCGATCTTTTATTTGTCTCTTCTTTGTCATCGAATCTGAGCGCTTCGCCTCCTACTCCAATACATGTGTTATTTATCTTTTAAATGATTTATGTTCGTTTGAGTAGAACGAATTAGAACATAAATGTATTTAACAGAGTTATTGAACATGTGATGTTACGGTAGAGTAAACGAGGGTTTGTTACGGATATTCTGATTGGATATTTACTGGTCAGTGGTCAGTTTAGTGAGTAAGGAATTTATAAGGTCATTCGAAGGCTCAGATTTGAAGCACTAACACGCTTTTCCTCGAACCCCTCCCACCCTCCCCTCTAGTACATATATTTGTCATAGTTATATATTGTATTATCTCTGATTTTTGTTATATCGCTAACTCACGTTTTTTTCTATTATAGTTATGAAATGACCATGATGTTTTTCATAGACGTTTTTGATGGACTTTGAAGATGACGATGATGATGATGATGATGACGATGATTCGCGATAATTGTCTCTGTAATTAATGTAAATAAATCTGAGCGCTTCGCCTCCTACTCCAATACATGTGTTGTTTATCTTTTAAATGATTTATGTTCGTTTGAGTAGAACGAATTAGAACATAAAGGCCGAAATACATGTTCGAATGAAATTAATGTGGAATAAGATATCGCTTTTGTGGTGCTTTAACATTCATTCTATACAGTAATATAACGTTATGAAAATAGGTATCATACCTGGTAATACCAAAGAACAAGAGGAGAAGGAAGTGTGTTATATTGTTTCCTGTATGCGATATGAGCGGTGATATCAATGTCGCTCCACAACTCGACATCTTCCTCCAAATCAAGTGAAACATCTGAATTGAAATTGAAAATTAAAGATTTATTTCCTTTTTTTAATCACAATGACACGTTTCAAAACATAATTATTATACACGCAAAGTACCATTGATGAGGAAAAGCTAAGCCAAACACGTTTCTGCTTCATTATAATTAGCATTAAATGTTATTTTAGAACAGTTGGAGTTGGTACAGTTTAATTTTCTTTTGATGACATGTTGATTGATATAAAAAATACTCCATTATTTATCAATTATTAAAATCCATTCGCTCGATTTACGATAGCATTGTTTCCACTATTTTCAGCATGTATTATTCGAATTTTCATATGAAGTTTTTTTTTTCGCTTTTCACTGTTACGTACAAAAACAAGAACCCCAGAGGGCACAACGCTCACCTGATACCCATGCACGCTCTAATTGACATACTGACATTGAATACTGATAGTGCCAGTACCAGGATTTTAGCCCACAACCTTTCTAAAAAGATTTTTGCCGGATGCAGAGAAGTGTTTTTTTCAGACAACCTTTAAAAGTACAAAAAAGAAAAAATAGTCACATTTCAAAACAATAACTTTTTTACTGATTTGAAAAAAAACGGATAAAGTGGTCCAACGTCATATGCCCAGCTAGTATAGTTCAATTATGCAACATCAAAAATAAAATCATATTGTAAAATTCCACATAAATGTGCAGCAGAAAAAGAATAAAACAATGAAATGATTTCACAAATTAAGTTTATTTAAAATTGAACACAAAACCTTTCATTATTGATAGCTAGCATGCCAGAAATTATAAAGCCTGTGTTTGTGAAACGAGAATGCCCCCGGCGGCATCTTTGTTAGTATAAACACCATTTTCTGATAAGTATGTGAGAGGTCAGGGTCAGCGTAATATTGGTATCAATGGAAAGATCTTGTCACAAGGAATACACATGTACAATATGAAAGCCCTATCACTATAACCATTCAATAGTTATGCCCAATGTTAAAGTTATTGAGAAGTCCGTGAAAGGTCAAGGTTATGGTCATGAGGTCAAAAATTTTGGTAAATACACATGTGAAATATGAAACCTCTATCACCAGCTTCCATTCTAAAGTTATGCCCAATGTTAAAGTTTTTCGGAAAACAGACAGACAAACAGACAGACGGACAGGCCAAAAACTTTATGCTCCCGAATCTTTTATTCCAGGGGCATAAAAAACAAAGATTTTTCGGTTTTGCCTTTATTCACTGAAATCTATGAATTATGCTTTTGAATAGTATTGATTTCATCTCAAATACATGAAACGTACAGTTAAAATCGTTTTGATCCAATATTCATCAATTCAAGTGAGTTGTGCAGAAATTGTGCCAGTTTGTTTTCCAAAAAAGCAGTGTATGTTGTATCAAACCTCATGACCCAGTGAAGCCACTTGAACAAATAATTTTCAGTAAATATGCTGAAATGCGACGCTTCTTGCCTATGCATATTTCAACAGGCGAGAAGGAGCGTCGCATTTCAGCATACGCTGTTCAACAACTCAAGTGGTTTCTCTAAGGTTTCGCAGTTTGAAACAAATTAAAAGGCCCATGAAATTGTTAAGCTTGTCCAACTAGCAGACCTACGACATCGTTATTTACTGTTAACTAATTGTTTTACCTCATCATAGGTCTGTTACACGGACAAGTTGTTAGCGGAGAGAGTTCATGAAATGTATCGGTTGCACTGGATTTGCCGACAAGAAGTTATTTGGTCCGATAAAAACTCATTATGTATCTATTATTTGAACAGATAAAAATTCCCAAATGTCTTAACACAGGATCCTGTCGTTTTATGAGAGAAAATATTTTATTATTCACAACCTCAGGATTCTGTGTTCCTCTTAGAAATAGTATACATACAAGATGACGAACACAGTGGCTTAAGGTTGTGAATAATTATTTATTTTCTCTATTAAAACAACAGCTTCTGTGGTCCAACATTTCATTGGAAGATTTCAGGAACTCTGAACGGAATTATTTATTTTCAAGAATTTCAGATATTAAATGTCCTATGCATTCTCAAAATCCAGAGGAAGAGATTACTCATTAGACGTTTCTTCAAGAAATCAGTCCATAAATTACTTCATCTAAGAGAGTCTAAGACAGAGGAAATTCGAGCAAACTTTATACATGATAACAAGTATATGCAAGTGTTCCAAGTACATAAATGATAACCATTATGAAAGTGTTCCAAGTATAAAAATCTATTCCGTTTGCACTGTATCTCCTCAAATATATCGCAGTACTGCTTTGCGGTTTGTATTGCAATGAAGCGCCTAGCGGAATACGATGCGCCTTGGGGACGAAGATGAATTAATGCATATCTAGGTCATTGTCCTGTCAAATAGTTCCGATTATTTTCTTACTATTTTCAACAATTGGTGGAAAAACACACAAAGTTTATCTTAAATTGTCTTCCCGTGATTGTTTACTAGATAGATGAAATAAAATTTTGAATATAGTTTTAAAGTGTGTGAGACATCTACATGTGTGGAAGAATACGTGTGAAAATGGGTCCTCAGATCATAAAATTCGAATAATTCCGGTCCGGAACCAGGTGCATGGCTTTGACAAAATATTAAAAAAGTTGTGTACTTTTAATCTTTACGGCATTTTTTTTGTGATTCAAATAAAATTTCTTCATTCAAAAGTAGTATCAATGTGTATAACCCGGTGAGATTTGAGAATTTTTCTCCTATTTTTGGTAAGAAAACATACATTATACCTATGTACAATCTTAAAAAATATTCCTTAAAAATCCAAAAGTGGATATCTGGACAAAATTCTTTCACTTGTAGGGTACCATGCTAGAGTACCTCATACCTACAAATTGTCATGACAATCTGAAGAGTGGTTATAGAAAAGAAGCAGAAAATGTATGAAAATCACCCACCCTTCCTTTTTAATTAAGAAAAAAATTCATAAAAAATCAAAAAAATAAAATTTAAGCATAAAATACATATCAAAGCATTAAGTAAGTTAAATATGATAAATATGTAGTAAATGAGTGTGTAAAATCATACACTTATTGAGTTATTTAAAGAAAAAGTGCAAAAATGTGCATTTCTGACTAAGTCCGAAAAAACGTCAAAAACGCGTCAAAAATTAGTTATCGGATTTTAACGAAATGAACAAACTTGAATCATACATCCTTCTAGATCACATAGATAAAATTAGTTTTTCAATCCATTCAGTGGAACTGGAGAAGAAGATTTTTGAAGAGGGGTACCCTCCGGGGCCTATTTGACCCCGCCCTGGATCCACCCCTGAATGGATCGAGCCGAAATGAACAAACTTGGTAGAGGACCTTCAGTACTTCATGCATACCAAGTTTCATCAAAATCCTCCAAGCGGTTTCAGAGGAGAAGATGAAAATGTGAAAAGTTAACGGACGGACGAACGGACGACGGACGGACGACGGACGCCGGACAATCCGGTATGACAATAGCTCACTTTGAGCCTTTGGCTCAGGTGAGCTAAAAAGGGAAAAAAATTTGTTGGGGTCCCACCGGGGTTTGAAGCCACTCCCCATGGGTCCATTGGGCATGGAAAACATACATTATACCTATGTACAATCTTAAAAAATATTCCTTAAAAATCCAAAAGTGGATATCTGGACAAAATTCTTTCACTTGTAGGGTACCATGCATGAGTACCTCATACCTACAAATTGTCATGACAATCTGAAGAGTGGTTATAGAAAAGAAGCAGAAAATGTATGAAAATCACCCACCCTTCCTTTTTACATAAGAAAAAAATTCATAAAAAATCAAAAAAAAATAGAATTTAAGCATAAAATACATATCAAAGCATTAAGTAAGTTAAACATGAAAAATATGTAGTAAATGAGTGTGTAAAATCATACACTTATTGAGTTATTTAAAGAAAAAGAGCAAAAATGTGCATTTCTGACTAAGTCCGAAAAAACGTCAAAAACGCGTCAAAAATTAGTTATCGGATTTTAACGAAATGAACAAACTTGAATCATACATCCTTCTAGATCACATAGATACAATTAGTTTTTCAATCCATTCAGTGGAACTGGAGAAGAAGATTTTTGAAGAGGGGTACCCTCCGGGGCTTATTTGACCCCGCCCTGGATCCACCCCTGAATGGATCGAGCCGAAATGAACAAACTTGGTAGAGGACCTTTAGTACTTCATGCATACCAAGTTTCATCAAAATCCTCCAAGCGGTTTCAGAGGAGAAGATGAAAATGTGAAAAGTTAACGGACGGACGGACGGACGGACGGACGACGGACGGACGACGGACGGACGGACGACGGACGACGGACGCCGGACAATCCGGTATGACAATAGCTCACTTTGAGCCTTTGGCTCAGGTGAGCTAAAAAGGGAAAAAAAATTGTTGGGGTCCCGCCGGGGTTTGAAGCCACTCCCCATGGGTCCATTGGGCATGGAAAACATACATTATACCTATGTACAATCTTAAAAAATATTCCTTAAAAATCCAAAAGTGGATATCTGGACAAAATTCTTTCACTTGTAGGGTACCATGCATTAGTACCTCATACCTACAAATTGTCATGACAATCTGAAGAGTGGTTATAGAAAAGAAGCAGAAAATGTATGAAAATCACCCCCCCTCCTTCCTTTTTACATAAGAAAAAAATTCATAAAAAATCCTATTTGACCCCGCCCTGGATCCACCCCTGAAGGGATCGAACCGAAATGAACAAACTTGGTAGAGGACCTTTAGTACTTCATGCATACCAAGTTTCATCAAAATCCTCCAAGTGGTTTCAGAGGAGAAGATGAAAATGTGAAAAGTTAACGGACGGACGGACGACGGACGACGGACGGACGACGGACGCCGTACAATCCGGTATGACAATAGCTCACTTTGAGCCTTTGGCTCAGGTGAGCTAAAAAGTAATTACTTGTATCTTGCATCTGAAAATGTTCGTTTTGTGAATCTTCAAATCGACTTAACGATACAATTTTGAATGGAATACTGTAAATTAAGTACTTCAATGTGTTATATGTTTTTATAAGGAAACGCACCATTCGGAAATATATACGGACAAGGCAATTGTCTATGGCGTCACTTTTGCAAAATCTAAAAATAGCAACGCCAAAGCTGCAAGATACGTCCGTCGGAGTATTAATTTCTCATAAATCATTTTTGAATGCAAAATTTTATGTCAGTTTGAGTTTCAAAATGACATGACCTGTACCCATAATTTCTCATTTAACATGATTAAGCCCCCCCCCCCAAAAAAAAAACTTGTAAGAAATATGAAAGAACATGTGTTGTTCTTCATGTATACAAACAGCTGCGAAAAAGGCCCAGAAAGGTGTAAAATTATTACAAGGTCAAGGGCCATAACTCTGCTAAAGATAGGTTTACTGTTAGGAGACTTGAATTAGGTCTGTAAGTATGTTTTCAGGTATTCAATGGGTAATGAGAAGTAATTTGGCCACCCATTTATGGAATTCTGAGACCTATAATAACATTATAGTTATAATGTTAAAATCAAAAATTGAAAGGTTCTTTTCCCAATTTAGATATTGATAAAATCGGTTACTTTCAGATGACAAATATCGTTATTGACCATATCCCTATTTACAGAACAAATTCGATAACTCAGAAAATCATAAACCGAAGGCATACAAAATCAGGAAAAAACATAAACCTCCACCATATGAAAAGAAGGGAACTCTCGATATATAAGCGCGACCAGGTGCCCAGGAAGAGTCAGCATCGCCTGCTTGCATTCAACACCCGCCGTTTCAATTCGGTAGAATTATCCCTCCGGTTACTTCCATTTATAGAGCATAATCATTGGTTGGATGGTTCAAATGGTCTATGACAAAATGACATCCTCCAGTCTGGAGAGTGGGACATGAAAATGCATGACGAGTTCCCATATCAACCGCATAACTTCCTCAGTGACGATATTAGTTGGTCAAAACGTATTCCTGACTGATAAGCTAATCTTAAACACGCCTAGATCTTAGAATAAAATCTGTATATTTGGTATTGTTCTGGCATATCGTATCAACTCAGATATGCACACGCCATAATCAGGCAAATGAAGGGATGTTTGTGATGCCGAAATGGAAGTCGTCACGTTTGTCATATGTCTCTTTTTCGTCTCATACTATTCTCGTCTTTTGTGTTTTTGCATCGGGTGTTTTGGTGTTTTGCTGTTGGTACTGCAACAAGGTTTTGTTGGAGATCCCCTCCCTTCTTTCATAGAGTGAGTATTTATGTGACCATTAGTGTCGTAGGACAACATTATGTTCAAATAGGATGCTGTAGTTTTTTTGACTTCAAGCTCCGAAGGATAGATTCTGCTGAGGTAATCCGAGAATTTCGGAGTATTGATGGACAACACATCGTTATGGATCCTTACAGTTTTTACATTGACCTCTATGGGAAAAGTTAATTTTTCTCAAAACGTCTAACAGAAGGACGGGCATGGAATATGGATTGGTAAAAATTTCTATGTTCAAGGGCCATAACTCTGCAAAAAATAGGTCAATTTTGCCAATACTTATATTGGATTTTACGCCGCTTGATATCAGTCAAATCCCATTTCTTGAAAGTTCGGAAAACATGAACTCGGACGGAGGGACGGACGCACGGACGCACGAACTCACGGACAGCGCTATAATATAATCCGTCCCGTCTTAAGACGGGCGTATAAATATGGAATGAGAACATCAAGTCTTTAAAATGTGATTTCGTCGGCATTCTTGCTATACGGCTATAAGTGTTATAAATAAGCCGTACAGAGAAATAACTAAGGCCAGTTTATCTTTATATGACTCTGATTTCGGCTACACTATTATTTCTTGCATCATCGGAACGCCACTTTGGTTCAGCATAAATGCCTACGTTATGTAAGCTATTGTTATTCAATATCAATAAATTATGCTTATTTAGTCATCAGCATTGTCGTCTTTTCTGCAAAAGTCATTTTGGCACGTTGGTGTTGGTTTCTACGACAATACTGTAAGTCAAGGTTTGGCATGATACGTTGATCTGAGAATTACAGCATGATTTCTTTTGTCGCGAGAAAGTCCTGTTTTATTTCTTTTTCATTTATTATCCATTTGATTGATTTTTAACACCTGATTTCGGGTTATATGATTAACGTTAGTGTCATAAATTTGACTCTTTACAAAACTTTAAGATGAAATTTAGATGTACTTACCAACCACTCCATGTAAACATTGATTTTGTATGGTAATTAATGAAAAGACTAAAATTGAGAAACGCATTCTACCGTGCTTCCTTGTCAAATAAGACAAAAATATAAACAACGGAACGAGTTGAAGGAAGGAAAATGCTCATTGAAACAGGATTTAATAGCTCAAAAGTTCAATAGGAAACGAATGTGTACAAATTATACATGGTTGTTCGAAAGTTATAAGGATAATTACATTATAAGGTATTTACCCGGCAGAAGGCTGTTGTTAGGCTGTACCGATTGTCAACACATTGATTTATTTTTAGTCTTCTGAGTCCAGATTCTAAAATGTATGATAAATCAAACTGGCATATGAATTCTTCAACAAAACTTGAAACAAGATAGGGAAGGGGTCGCATAAGTGAAAACAGTGGAACGTTTTTCCAAGGGAAAGGAACATGTGGATGTTAGAATATTAAGAAATGTACCAAAATTTATTAGTGCATGGATAATGGATAATTTCTAGTCAGAAAAGACTTGTTGCGTATAAAGTACAATCTTAAAGCTTCATTGCTTCAATACGATATTTTGTTAATAAAGGGAGCCCTCATTTTATTTCAAAGTAAGAAATAGGAAAAGTTGAAAAAAAAAAACTCCGTACATAGTTTTCTTAAATGAAATTTGTGACACATACAACCGAAAAAGATAATAATTTTGTAGCCATATTTGATTAATAAGAAAATAAGATCGATTTACGCCCCCACCCCTTCCACATAACATCAAATGATTGCTCCTTAAGCAACGAAGACTTGTTATACTATTCAATAAATTCCCATCCCTCCGAAAGAAACAAATCTGGTTACTTTATGTTCTACATCGAATACAAAATCCTTTAATATTCAAAATAGTAAATTAACAATGGATGAACAAAACAAAACAAAACAAGCGAAACGAAAACAAATACATACAGTTAGGTAAATGAATTGGCATATAGATATTTCTCTGTTTTGTTAATTCTGCCAAATGTCGAATACATATCATTTCTGTTTGTTATTCCGATAATCTGATAAATGGTCAATAATTAATTTAAATATTAACTCTAGACACTAAATGTCACTAGAATTTCTTTCAATGAAATTAAAGATGAAACATTCGTTGTCAGTAGCAATCAATAGTTTCGGTATGAATATACGGATGGGTAAGTTAACATCAAGCCATGTAAGGTTGAAGTCGTCGATATACTAAAAGAGCATCAATTTTCATAAAGCTATTGTTTAATTTCTAAGTGCGGCACCAATAACTACAAAGCTTGCAATATCCTTATAACAGACACTTCATTTTCCTGGAACCTTACAAAAAGGTCATTTAATACGCATAGTTTCGAAAACCTCAACTGCAAGACATCCAATGTTGTCTACGGAATAGAGTGTTCCCTTGGTGGATTATTTATGTCGGTGAAACCAAAGGTTAGCTCCGGACCAGAATGTCAGGGCATCGGTCAAACATCAATAATAAAGGAAATCAAGTCCTTTATCGGCATTTTGACAAACCTGATCATTCTGTTCTATCTATGTGAGTCAGAATCCTGGAGAAAATATACCATCCCACGAACAATCCCAATATGAGCACACCTTTCCGTCGCAACAGAGAAGAGTTCTGAATTAAAAAAAATCTTAACACTGCAGCGCCCTATGGATGTAAAGACTACATCAGATGCATAGGAAACTTAACAAGTCCCAGTTGCACGCTGGTAATTCACATAAAGCGCCTTAGTTTGATAAAGCCCTTAAGTCATTCGATACGTTAATTTTCTCAACGATCTGATAATGACATTTTCATTTTTCTTGGTTTTGACGAAATAATCTGTCGTAATTGAATAAATTATCATTAGCCATACTTGTTGATACTTCATGCGATACATTACTTCGAGATTATTTGTCATCGTATGGATTAATTCATCAAAAAACTTGAATGACTGGAATAAAAATGTAATAATTCGTCATTTTCTTACCGGGGAAATGCCCCTATATAATGTAATGAATTAGTTTTTTGTATTAATAAAGAAGGAAAAGGTTTTAGTATTTTGTCTGATTTTTACTCGTCAATTTTAGCTTTTTTTAAGACTTTTTTAAGATAAGTTGAATAAAGCGGCGCATGGAAAAAGAATAAAGCGAAATACGACTCTAAAACAAAAACCAATAAAGCGACATATACTGACAAAAGCGTAGTATTGTTCTTTAAGAGAAGCTAGGCATGCTTAATGGACAATGCATTGTAGTTGTATTTAATCAGAACGATTCACCATTCATTTAAGATTGAAAAATTATACCTTTTACCTTCTGTTACGTTGATTTACCCGTTGGATTTTGAACAAGTTCCTTTTAGACAGTTCATATATGAACTACAAGAAGGATACCAAAATTGGGCTTCTTGTAAGTCCTTTACCGGCAACGCCGAAGGGGACTCTTATTTCCTGTCAGTCTGACTGTCTGTCCGTCTGTCCCATTTTCATTTTGCCGGACATTTTTCGTTATTGTTGAATATATTGAACTCAGTTTTGGTATGTGGATATATCTCCATGTGATACAGATCAAGTTTGGGTTTGCTTTTGATTGACCTACTTTTACAATAGTTATGGCCCTTGGATTTAGCTAATTTTATGAAAATCTCAGTTTTCCGGATTTGTTTTCGCTGTTCTTGCATAAATTGAAACTTATTTTTGGTACGTGGATATATCTCAATGTGGAACAGATCAAGTTTGAGGTTGCTTTAGATTGACCTATTTTTACAAGAGTTATGGCACTTGGACTTAGCAAATATCATAAAATTTTCAGTTTCCCGGATTTTTTCATGCCTCTTATTGCAGATAATGAACTGACTTTTTTGTATGTGAATACATTACAGTGTGTTGCAGATCAAGTTCGAGTTTAATTTAGATTGACTAATTTTCACAAGAGTTATGGCCCTTGGATTTAGCAAAGGGGTAGGGCCACGAGACCCCTAAATCGGCCTTCGATTTTTCTCTAGAAATAAATTTCATGGGGAATACTTTATATCTCTCATGAAAATACACAAATGTTCACCGCATTTAATGAAATAAAAAAATATCACCAAACATTGTGCCATTTAACTGTAATGACGTCATGAAGTTGACAAATTATGGCAAAAATTGCTTGGAATTTTGTCTTTTGTGGAAGAATTCAATGTGGCCGCATGCGTTAACTGAAATAGAACGTTTATCACAAAAGGATATAAATGATAATCTTTCACATATCATTTTTGTCATCTTAGTGAATGTATGCGGTCATTGCTAATTTTATAGAAATATGTAGTTTTTGCATCAATTTCGCAGAATATGACCAATTTTGGGTTTTTCAAAGGGCTAAATGCTAGTGATAAACGCAATGTTGACAAAAGATATATTCATGATTCAGTAGAGAACGTTTCAAAATGTCAAATCACAGTAAGAAATTCTGTGAAGTACAATGTTCAAAATTAGGGCCAATATCGGGCTGCGTGGCCCCAGCCCTTTTATGAAAATCTCAGTTTTCCAGATTTGTTTTCGCTGTTGTTGCATAAATTGGACTCATTTTTTTGGTATGTGGATATATCTCAATGTGGAACATATCAAGTGTGAGGTTGCTTTAGATTGACCTATTTTTACAAGAGTTATGGCACTTGGACTTAGCAAATATCATAAAATTTTCAGTTTCCCGGATTTTTTCATGCCTAATATTGCAGATAATGAATTGACTTTTCTGTATGTGAATACATACAGTGTGTTGTAGATCAAGTTCGAGTTTAATTTAGATTGACTAATTTTCACAAGAGTTATGACCCTTGGACTGAAGTTTTCCGGACTTTGAATTGAACTCAGTTTTGGTATGTGGATATATAAATAAATTGAATTGTCTTTAAATATATAAATAAATTGAAATGTCTTTCGTTGTTTGAACATAATCATTTTCACATTCTTATACATATTACATTGTTTAGATTGAGGATTACTTACGAGGGTTAAGTACCCAAAACGTGCATGTCTGGTCCATGCTGCGAATTTATCTAATCTGAAATGATTCTATTGAATTTGAAGACGTTTTTAAAACATTTGTACTACGTGGTGAGTGTCACTGCTGGTGGACCAGGAGTCACCGAGGGCACTTGTAGCCAAGTTCGATCAACTTTGGTTGATAGTCTGAATCTTCAAGGCATTTGAAATTTTCTGATACCAAATTTCTTGAAATTTCTAAAACTGGGGTCCTGTAGCATCATATCCCATCCATCCTGCTGTGTCTTTCGGTACATGTTTGAACATAATTATTTTCACACTCTTATACATATTACATTGTTTAGATTGAGGATCAATGACAAAGGGTAAATACCCGAAACGTGCATGTCTGGTCCATGCTGCAAATATATCTGATCTGAAATGATGCTATTGAATTTGAAGACGTTTAACATTTTTCATGCCTGCAATTGCAGATAATGAACTGATTTTTTGTATGTGAATACATTATAGTGTGATGCAGATCAAGTTCGAGTTTAATTTAAAATGACTAATTTTCACAAGAGTTATGGTCCTTAGACTTAGCAAATGTCGTGAATTCAGTTTCCCAGACTTTTCTTGGCTGTTGTTGCAGATAATGAACTGATGAACAGAGATGCATAACATAAATTTATGCCGCCGGTAGGGGACTTATATCGCACATCATTACATTTTTCATTAGATTTATCCATGGAAAAAATTGAAAGCAGAAGTCATGACAGTTTATTTTTATACATATAATAACTCCTCAACAGAGGTGCTTTAAAAATTCAGCCAACTAGAATTCATAAATTGTGATACTTTTGTCAGTGGTGGATTTAGAGGGGGGTCGGGAGCCCGCCCCCTTTTTTTCACCCAAAGTCATTGATGTAGAATACTCTTTTTTTGCTTAATCTCTTTACTTTAGGGAAAAATTTCGGCTCGCTTCATTCGCCCGCGGTTAATTTTTATTACATGTCTATTTTTTTCGTATTCACTTTGTCTTCAACTTTCTTTGTCGTCGTGTTTTAACGAATCTATAATTATTCATATAAATATACAAAATTCGAAATCAAATTGACACTTGAATAATTACCAAAAGCTTCCTTTTCATGGGTCGATCTAATCAGGTTAGACAGGTGGACAAAAAAGAGCATGGACAATGAGATAGAGATTGTATTCTTCTAACAAAATGTAACCATCTATATATACACGTATTTTATACATGAATTTAAAAAGATGAAAACGTCATATCTTAAATTTTTCCGGTTCGCCACGCTCGCCAGTCTATCAATAAACTAAAGAAAATGCACATCTATCAAGAAACTCTTCTATGTCTTGTACATGCAGTTAGAATGAACTACCCCCCCCCCCCCCCACTTCTTAATTAGATCATCAGTATTGAGATTAGCGTTATACGTCTGCGACCTTTTTTTCTGCTTGTCAGATTTTCTGTGAACAATCTTCTTCGAGCTGAAACCCCCCCCCCCCTCCTGAAATCCTAGATCCACCGCTATTTGTTCAGAGTAAGGTGCTGAAGAAATGTTTTGACGTGATGAATTATTTTGTTAAAATTTCAAATATTTAAAAAGAAAGATAACTTTTTTTACATTTGTTCGTGTTAACGGGATATCACACGCGTTTCAGTAGCCTCTCTTAGACGAGAATTTTTAAGAAATCTCCACGCTGAAGATTTCCGATTTTCGTAACTAAAATTTCTTGATGTTCTGGCTTTGTAATAATCACTTCATCGGTAAGTCGATTCAAATTTCAAATATTTAAAAATAAAGATAACTTTTTTTTTACATTTGTTCGTGTTAACGGGAAATCACACGCGTTTCAGTAGCTTCCCTTAGACGAGAATTTTTAAGAAATCTCCACGCTGAAGATTTCCGATTTTCGTAACTAAAATGTCTTGATGTTCTGGCTTTGTAATAATCACTTCATCGGTAAGTCGATTCAATAGCTCAGAGGTAGAGCCCATGCCTACCATACGGGAAGACCGTGGTTCGATTCTGAGCGCAGGGGTAACCATCACATTGATATTCGTATGTGAATGGGTTTTTTTTTTCTTTGCAAAGTAATGGTAAGCCTAGAGTGACCAACAATAGTCAAATTTTTGCTGAAATTGAATTTTTTTGAAAATTTTGTTAAGACTTTTTTTTACCTATATACATATGTCGTATCTATTCAGAAATAAGTCAGGTGTCAGTAAAGTGTTTGAATGTAGAGAAACTTATAATATAGTTATACAACTGTACACATGTGCCCATATGGTAATATCATTACACATGTGCACATACTGTCGTGTTATCACACAAAATCTGTATTCGGCTCTATTTATTTACATATTGAAATCTTTGTGATTGAAGGAACACTGCTGTGATATTTCAAGAAAGTTGGTTATATAAATTCGGATGCTTTTGTCTTTGGTCGCATAGTAAAGAAAAATAACTCGAATTGCACTTTTAATTTTCTACATGATAATTTACACATTCAGTCACATTTTGTAAAATATGACGTGGTCATTGAATGGTTTCTTTCTATAAGAATTTGCACAATATGATGAGGGAATCATATGTGAAGTTTCATTCGAAAATCTTGGGCTGAAAAACAAATATAGCCAAAACAAGAGCATTTCCATTACAATCAATGGGTGGCTAAAAAGTCTCATCAGTTTCAAAATCTCAAAATTTTTGATGGTGACATCCTTATATTGTCCCTAACATCTTAATTACATTAGGAAATCAGAATCATGCTTTTTTTCTGAAAAAAAGTGTTGTATAACATGAAACGTGTGATATCACCTTAAACTTTCTTTTCTCAGAATTTCCCTAGCATGCCTTTGGACTATATATGCTATTGCTGCAAGTAAGAATTTCGGACACTTATAGAATGCACAAACTTACGTAGGCGCACATAAAGAGATAGACATCAAGTATAGGAAGCTTGTCCTTAATGAATTTTCCGGAAAGTTTGACTGTCAATCAATTAATTAGGGCCTTATACGTGCAATTAGGGCTTAATACGACCATTAAAGTTTAAAGTATTTTTTAAGTTTGTAAAAATTAAAAATTTCATGGTAGCGTCCACCTTGACCTTTGAGCTTTTCATTCCAAAACCATTAAATATACACAGCCAATTTTGCCTCACATGAAATTCATATGAAATGAGCATCATGTAATTTTCACATGACACTTTATATGAAATTCATATAAAATCTCACTTAAGATTGATGTGAACAATGACAAATATGGATAATGACCATATCCCTGTCTACAGTACAAAATCGATAATTCAGAAAATCAGAAACCGAAGGCATACAAAATCAGGATAAAACAGGAACCAAAGCAAACAAAAACAAAAACCTCCACCATATGAAAAGAAGCGAACTCCCGATATGAGAGTGAGACCAGGTGCCCAGGAAGAGTAAGCATCTCCTGCTTGCATGCAACACCCGTCGCCTCAATTCGGTAGAACTGTCACATCCGGTTACATCCATTTCGGAAGATATAGAGTACAATCTTTGGTTGGATGGTTCAAATGGCCTATGACAGAATATCATCCACCATTCTGGATAGTGGGACATCATAGTGTATGACGAGTTCCCCATATCGACCGTAGAACTTCCTCAGTGACGATGTTAGTCGGTCACAAACATATCCCTGACTGAGAAGCTTATCTGAAAGACGCCTAGCTCTCAGAACAAAATCCGTATATTTGGTACTTGCTCTGGCATAGCGTATCAACTGAGATATGAACACGCCATAAGCAGGCGATGAAGGGATGTTGCTACTCAGAAAAGGAAAGTTCGTAATGCTGAAATTGAAGTCGTCACGTTTGTCATAGAGTGAGGTGTTCATGTGACCATCAGTGTCGTAGGACAACATTATGTCCAAATAGGATGCTGAATTATTTGTCTCTGTAGTTTCTTTGACTTCAAGCTCCGAAGGATAGATACTGCTCAGGTAATCCGCGAATTTTGGATTATTGATGGACAACACATCGTCTATGTATCTGTAAGTGAAGTTGAAGTCAGAAGCTAAGTATCTTTTCCCTTCAGAGACCAAGATTGAATGAATTCAGCCTCGTACGAGTAAAGGAAAATGTCGGCAAGGAGTGGGGCACAATTGGTCCCCATTGGAATTCCGACAATTTGCTGGAAGACCTTTCCTCCAAACACCACAAAAATGTTGTCGATCAGAAAGTTTAACATCTGAATAATGTCTGCTTCAGTGTACTTATTTTCAGAATCTGACTTTTCTTTTACAAAGTAGGTTTTGTCATAGTTAACAACAATAAATTTGTATTTGCGATTACCGTTCTTACTTGTAAACGCATTACTTATAATTTTTGCGAGTCTTTCTTTCAATTTAGAATGTGGAATTGTAGTGTAAAGTGTCGAAAAATCAAAGGCTTTGATCGAATGGACTCTACTAAATTGAGTGGATTTCAGATGTTCTAAAAGTTCCTTCGAATTCTTTAAAATCCACATCTGGTTGATACCACTGCGAGAATATACTGTCGAACAATATTTTTGTAGCCCAGATTTGATTTCAGATAAAACTTTGGTGAGTAAGATCGATACAGATTTGGTAGAACATTTTGAGGAACCAGCGATGAAACGTTGTTTGTACGGATTCTTATGCATTTTAGGTATGCAGTATAAGTATGGTAAATCTAAATCTAAATTGGTAGTGTCGAAGCCAAAGGAAGCAAGAGCTGATTTGTGGTTATCTATTATTTCAGAGGCAGAAAGGTTTGTTGGGGTGTAAGTGGGATTTCCAGGTGTCGCATTTAAACCCAACTCTTTAACTAGACTGTCGAAATAGTACTTTTTGCAAG
Organism: Pinctada fucata; assembly: GCA_028142955.1. Taxonomy (NCBI): domain Eukaryota; kingdom Metazoa; phylum Mollusca; class Bivalvia; order Pterioida; family Pteriidae; genus Pinctada; species Pinctada fucata. The sequence continues at coordinate 39,801,723 of AP027114.1, forward strand.
TAAATGTGTAATATTTCACATGAAATTCATATAAAAATACTTCCTATGAATTTCACATGTCATTGAATTTTCCTTTGTGACATTCATGCGAAATTCAATTTACTTGAAATTCATATCAAGTTCAAATGAGTTAAAAAAGATCCTGACAATAATCTCAACAGCACTCACAATAGATCACAAAATTAAACATCGACGGACCCCTAGCAAGCTAGAGGTGGTACCAGGTGCCCGGGAGGAGTAAGCATCCCCTGTTGGCTAGCCGCACCCGCCGTCGATGTTAATGAAGCATGGAAATGAAATTATATAAAAAGCATGCACTATCTGACGTTATGTCTATATAGAAAGTGTTATGGAGATACTGTCAGGGAAGTATATTCAAAACACTTACTGTCAAACCCCTTGCGGGGAACTTTTTTACGAGCTCCACACGGCAAAGGGCATAAGTGTGACACAAGTGAGTTAAAGAAGATCCTGATTCTTTCTCTATAACATGCTTGTTATATGCAATTATTAGTTTGTTTAAGTTTTTCAAAGTATTTAAAAATCTTTTTTTTTCTTGCTACCATAAGAGGGTATCTACCAAGTTCGTTATAAACAAAGTTATTGGTGCAACTTTTTATTAATCCTAAAACATTTTTGCAAAATGTTAAATGGACAAATTAAATAGCCAATGCTTTGTGAAATCCCCATACTTCTGCGGAATAGTTCAGAATACTGCTAACATAAGTATCAAAAAGGGAAAGGTTTGTATCAATATTAAATTGCAATTTTTGTAGAGATCCGTTCAAAGCAAAGACTGCTTTTCTCCCTTGTTCAGCCAATTTTTCTGTATTTTAAAGAATTTCCCGTTGTAGCTAAATATCATCCCTAAGTAATCAAATTCATCTACTACTTCTATTGGGCTGTCTTTATATGACCAGTGTTCATTATTTCTATAAATACCATTATTTCTAAATACTAGAATCTTTGTTTTATCTATGTTAACCGCTAAGTTCCATTCTTTGGTATATTCGTATAATTTGTTCAACATTAGTTTTAATCCCTCTGCAGACTCTGCAATTAGTACTGTATCGTCTGCGTGCAGCAGTAAATATATGTTAAGTAGTTGAATTTCTAATGATGGACAATTGTTAGTGAGGAAGAATGATTCGAAATCATTTACGTACAAAGAAAACAAGATGGGCGACATTATCTCCCCTTGAAAAAGCCCGAAAGATGAACTGAAATGGTTGGTTAGGAATCCCTCAAATTTTATACAAGTTATCACATTTTTCGTATAATGATGCTAAAAAATTTCCCCTGTATTCATGAAGGTATCAACTTTGACCACAAACTACATCTATTTATAGAATCAAAAGCTTTGTGGTAATCTACAAAGCAGCAACATAACCTTTTTTATTCTTTAATGTCCTATTTATTAAAGTTTGAAAAGCAAAAATAGCGCCCGTTGTTCCGTATCAAGGTTTGATTCCAAATTGTGCATCTGTTATGATTTCATTTTCTTTGTCCCATACTAATGACCTTGTATTAAGAATTAAAGTGAATATCTTTCCTAAACAGCTTACAATAGTGTTACCTCTGTAATTATTTGTGTCCTTAATATCATCTTTTTATATATTGGCACAATGCAACCTTTTGCCCATGATTCCGGGAAGAAAACTTTTTGGAAAATATCATTAAACAATCTATTTAATATTGGGAGTAATGTATTCTTTGAGTTTATGAACATTTCATTTATAAGATTATCCTCCGCAGAGCTCTTATTACACTTTAATGTACCGATAGATTTTTCTATTTCTAAATCGCTTATTCTCTTGTCAAGGTCATCATATACAATATTTTGAATATCATCGGATAAAACAGTAAAATTTTCATGTTCATGTGTTGGATTTTCAGCAGCAGCCAACTTCTTAAAGTGCTCAAAAACTATTCTGACGTAAAAGAAGAATTTACTCGTTTCTTTCTCTTTTTGGAAAAATGCTTATAAAATTCTTTTGGGTTATTTTTCGCAAATATTCAATATTATTTCCTTGGTATCTTTCATATTCATGCTTTAATTTGCGCGCTACTTTTTTATAACCTGCCTTTTTGTTAATAAGTTTTCTGTGATTATTATCTGATTTGCAACTGTTAAATTTACGCAAGGCCTCTCTATATTCGTTGTATTTACTTCTACATATATCATTAAACCAAGGTTTTGTAGTTTGATTATCCTTTTTGTCCTTCATGTACCTTACAGAATGGTAGAAATATGTTACATAATTTTGAGTTAAATCTCTCTACACGATTATTCATTTCATCCTGAGTCAAACAATTATCGTCAAGACAGTTATTTAATTCACGCAATCTTTCCTCTAATCTTTCATTAATTACATGACAATTTTCATCTATCCACTTAACTGATTTACTAGGTGTATTACATAATATATTGTCAGTACCTGAGCTTTCAATCTCTCTTACAATTTGATTTACAACTCAAGTCTCCGTGCTTAATTTAAAAACGAACGATAATGGTGAATGGTCAGAAAAGGTATTAAAATAACCAGTTGAAAACTCAATCATATTTGACATTCGAGATTCATTAGTAAGAATACATGTATAATCTATAAGGCTGGTTCCGTTAGGGCCATAAAAAGTCATGCTTCCATCTGGATCACCTCGGTGTCTACCGTTGACAATACGTAAGCTGGTGGTTTTGCATAAATCTAAAAGCTTTCTACCATGGCAATTTACATGTCGATCACAACGTTTTCTTTTAACAATCCAAGCATCTTAATTATAATTCAAAACAGGAGACAACTGATCAGAAACTAAGTACTTAAATCATCGTTAGATATGAAATCATCTCTATCCCCGCATCTAGCATAAGGTCACCTACTACATACATGTCACCCTCATTGCAATATTTACAAATTGTATCTTCCAAGTATTGAAAAATATCAACATTATGTCTCCTATAAAATACGCTTTTGTCAGGTGGCATGTAGCACATTGCTATAAAAATTGGTTTCGTATCATAATTTTGCGCATCTTCGCATTGACTTTCAAGTTTTTGCCATAAAATAGTGTTATGAAAATTTTCTTTTTCTGTAAGTGATGCAGTCAAAGATGTACGGTGTTCATTAGGGGACATCGCTTCTTCAAATCTTCGCCCTACTATATATCACGAGTCGAAGAATTGAAGAATTGAAGTAATTATGCGCAGAATTGAAGTAATGATGCAAAGAATTGAAGTAATGATGCGATAATTTGAAGAAATGATGCGAAGAAACGATTATTTCTTCAAATCTTCGCATCATTCCTTCAAATCTTCGCATCATTACTTCAATTCTTCGCATCATTTCTTCAAATCTTAAAATATTCGCAACATTTCTTCAATTCTTCAAATCTTAAAATCTTCGCATCATTACTTCAAATCTTAAAATCTTCGCATCATTACTTTAAATCTTCAAATCTTCGCATCATTACTTTAAATCTGCAAATCTTCGCATCATTACTTCAAATCTTCAAATCTTCGCATCATTCCTTCAAATCTTCGCATCATTACTTCAATGCTTTGCATCATTTCTTCAAATCTTAAAATCTTCGCATCATTTCTTCAATTCTTCAAATCTTAAAGCCTTCGCATCATTACTTCAAATCTTAAAATCTTCGCATCATTACTTTAAATCTTCAAATCTTCGCATCATTACTTTAAATCTTCAAATCTTCGCATCATTACTTTAAATCTTCAAATCTTCGCATCATTACTTCAAATCTTAAAGTATTCGCATCATTTCTTCAATTCTTCAAATCTTAAAATCTTCGCATCATTACTTCAAATCTTCAAATCTTCGCATCATTACTTTAAATCTTCAAATCTTCGCATCATTACTTTAAATCTTCAAATCTTCGCATCATTACTTTAAATCTGCAAATCTTCGCATCATTACTTCAAATCTTCAAATCTTCGCATCATTCCTTCAAATCTTCGCATCATTACTTCAATTCTTCGCATCATTACTTCAAATCTTAAAATATTCGCATCATTTCTTCAATTCTTCAAATCTTCAAATCTTCGCATCATTACTTCAAATCTTAAAATCTTCGCATCATTACTTTAAATCTTCAAATCTTCGCATCATTACTTTAAATCTTCAAATCTTCGCATCATTACTTTAAATCTTCAAATCTTCGCATCATTACTTCAAATTTATAAATCTTCGCATCATCACTTCAAATCTTTAAATCTTCGCATCATTACTTCAAATCTTTAAATCTTCGCATCATTTCTTCAAATCTTTAAATCTTCGCATCATTTCTTTATATCTTCAAATTTTATCTGTATTTGAAATAACTGACAGCAATAAATCTCTTCTTGAGTCCTTCGGTATTCAAACTGAAGACTCGGATCTTGAAATGACCTATATCAACTGGATTCCACAAATGCACAAAAATCCTTAGAATCACCGATTCATTGCCGGTTCGTCCAAGTGCTCAAGAAAACCTCTTTCCATTTTGCTTACGAAAAATTTTCATATAAGATACAAATACCTCGTAATTGGGCGGGAGGATACTTATTTCGTGAATGAACACTCTGATTCAAACAAAAAGTATACTGAAGTCGATATCATGCAGATGCTACAAATTTTGATTGATTGACAACATTGTTGTGTTTGGAGGAATCGTATTCCAACAGATAGTTGGAATCCCCATGGCTACAAATTGCGCCCCACTGCTTTACCGTGGCGTATCAAGTGATGTGCATACATTTCTTCAATTCTTCAAATCTTAAAATCTTCGCATCATTACTTCAAATCTTAAAATCTTCGCATCATTACTTTAAATCTTCAAATCTTCGCATCATTACTTTAAATCTGCAAATCTTCGCATCATTACTTCAAATCTTCAAATCTTCGCATCATTCCTTCAAATCTTCGCATCATTACTTCAATGCTTTGCATCATTTCTTCAAATCTTAAAATCTTCGCATCATTTCTTCAATTCTTCAAATCTTAAAGCCTTCGCATCATTACTTCAAATCTTAAAATCTTCGCATCATTACTTTAAATCTTCAAATCTTCGCATCATTACTTTAAATCTTCAAATCTTCGCATCATTACTTTAAATCTTCAAATCTTCGCATCATTACTTCAAATCTTAAAGTATTCGCATCATTTCTTCAATTCTTCAAATCTTAAAATCTTCGCATCATTACTTCAAATCTTCAAATCTTCGCATCATTACTTTAAATCTTCAAATCTTCGCATCATTACTTTAAATCTTCAAATCTTCGCATCATTACTTTAAATCTGCAAATCTTCGCATCATTACTTCAAATCTTCAAATCTTCGCATCATTCCTTCAAATCTTCGCATCATTACTTTAAATCTGCAAATCTTCGCATCATTACTTCAAATCTTCAAATCTTCGCATCATTCCTTCAAATCTTCGCATCATTACTTCAATTCTTCGCATCATTACTTCAAATCTTAAAATATTCGCATCATTTCTTCAATTCTTCAAATCTTCAAATCTTCGCATCATTACTTCAAATCTTAAAATCTTCGCATCATTACTTTAAATCTTCAAATCTTCGCATCATTACTTTAAATCTTCAAATCTTCGCATCATTACTTTAAATCTTCAAATCTTCGCATCATTACTTCAAATTTATAAATCTTCGCATCATCACTTCAAATCTTTAAATCTTCGCATCATTACTTCAAATCTTTAAATCTTCGCATCATTTCTTCAAATCTTTAAATCTTCGCATCATTTCTTTAAATCTTCAAATTTTATCTGTATTTGAAATAACTGACAGCAATAAATCTCTTCTTGAGTCCTTCGGTATTCAAACTGAAGACTCGGATCTTGAAATGACCTATATCAACTGGATTCCACAAATGCACAAAAATCCTTAGAATCACCGATTCATTGCCGGTTCGTCCAAGTGCTCAAGAAAACCTCTTTCCATTTTGCTTACGAAAAATTTTCATATAAGATACAAATACCTCGTAATTGGGCGGGAGGATACTTATTTCGTGAATGAACACTCTGATTCAAACAAAAAGTATACTGAAGTCGATATCATGCAGATGCTACAAATTTTGATTGATTGACAACATTGTTGTGTTTGGAGGAATCGTATTCCAACAGATAGTTGGAATCCCCATGGCTACAAATTGCGCCCCACTGCTTTACCGTGGCGTATCAAGTGATGTGCATACATTTCTTCAATTCTTCAAATCTTAAAATCTTCGCATCATTACTTCAAATCTTAAAATCTTCGCATCATTACTTTAAATCTTCAAATCTTCGCATCATTACTTTAAATCTGCAAATCTTCGCATCATTACTTCAAATCTTCAAATCTTCGCATCATTCCTTCAAATCTTCGCATCATTACTTCAATTCTTTGCATCATTTCTTCAAATCTTAAAATCTTCGCATCATTTCTTCTATTCTTCAAATCTTAAAACCTTCGCATCATTACTTCAAATCTTAAAATCTTCGCATCATCACTTTAAATCTTCAAATCTTCGCATCATTACTTTAAATCTTCAAATCTTCGCATCATTACTTTAAATCTTCAAATCTTCGCATCATTACTTCAAATCTTAAAGTATTCGCATCATTTCTTTAATTCTTCAAATCTTAAAATCTTCGCATCATTACTTCAAATCTTCAAATCTTCGCATCATTACTTTAAATCTTCAAATCTTCGCATCATTACTTTAAATCTTCAAATCTTCGCATCATTACTTTAAATCTTCAAATCTTCGCATCATTACTTCAAATCTTAAAATATTCGCATCATTTCTTCAATTCTTCAAATCTTAAAATCTTCGCATCGTTACTTCAAATCTTCAAATCTTCGCATCATTACTTTAAATCTGCAAATCTTCGCATCATTACTTCAAATCTTCAAATCTTCGCATCATTCCTTCAAATCTTCGCATCATTACTTCAATTCTTCGCATCATTTCTTCAAATCTTAAAATCTTCGCATCATTTCTTCAATTCTTCAAATCTTCAAATCTTCGCATCATTACTTCAAATCTTAAAATCTTTGCATCATTACTTTAAATCTTCAAATCTTCGCATCATTACTTTAAATCTTCAAATCTTCGCATCATTACTTCAAATCTTAAAATATTCGCATCATTTCTTCAATTCTTCAAATCTTCAAATCTTCGCATCATTACTTCAAATCTTAAAATCTTCGCATCATTACTTTAAATCTTCAAATCTTCGCATCATTACTTTAAATCTTCAAATCTTCGCATCATTACTTTAAATCTTCAAATCTTCGCATCATTACTTCAAATTTATAAATCTTCGCATCATCACTTCAAATCTTTAAATCTTCGCATCATTACTTCAAATCTTCAAATCTTCGCATCATTTCTTCAAATCTTTAAATCTTCGCATCATTTCTTTAAATCTTCAAATTTTATCTGTATTTGAAATAACTGACAGCAATAAATCTCTTCTTGAGTCCTTCGGTATTCAAACTGAAGACTCGGATCTTGAAATGACCTATATCAACTGGATTCCACAAATGCACAAAAATCCTTAGAATCACCGATTCATTGCCGGTTCGTCCAAGTGCTCAAGAAAACCTCTTTCCATTTTGCTTACGAAAAATTTTCATATAAGATACAAATACCTCGTAATTGGGCGGGAGGATACTTATTTCGTGAATGAACACTCTGATTCAAACAAAAAGTATACTGAAGTCGATATCATGCAGATGCTACAAATTTTGATTGATTGACAACATTGTTGTGTTTGGAGGAATCGTATTCCAACAGATAGTTGGAATCCCCATGGCTACAAATTGCGCCCCACTGCTTTACCGTGGCGTATCACGTGATGTGCATACATTTCTTCAATTCTTCAAATCTTAAAATCTTCGCATCATTACTTTAAATCTTCAAATCTTCGCATCATTACTTTAAATCTGCAAATCTTCGCATCATTACTTCAAATCTTCAAATCTTCGCATCATTCCTTCAAATCTTCGCATCATTACTTCAATTCTTTGCATCATTTCTTCAAATCTTAAAATCTTCGCATCATTTCTTCTATTCTTCAAATCTTAAAACCTTCGCATCATTACTTTAAATCTTCAAATCTTCGCATCATTACTTTAAATCTTCAAATCTTCGCATCATTACTTTAAATCTTCAAATCTTCGCATCATTTCTTCTATTCTTCAAATCTTAAAATCTTCGCATCATTACTTTAAATCTTCAAATCTTCGCATCATTACTTTAAATCTTCAAATCTTCGCATCATTACTTTAAATCTTCAAATCTTCGCATCATTACTTCAAATCTTAAAGTATTCGCATCATTTCTTCAATTCTTCAAATCTTAAAATCTTCGCATCATTACTTCAAATCTTCAAATCTTCGCATCATTACTTTAAATCTTCAAATCTTCGCATCATTACTTTAAATCTTCAAATCTTCGCATCATTACTTTAAATCTTCAAATCTTCGCATCATTACTTCAAATCTTAAAATATTCGCATCATTTCTTCAATTCTTCAAATCTTAAAATCTTCGCATCATTACTTCAAATCTTCAAATCTTCGCATCATTACTTTAAATCTGCAAATCTTCGCATCATTACTTCAAATCTTCAAATCTTCGCATCATTCCTTCAAATCTTCGCATCATTACTTCAATTCTTCGCATCATTACTTCAAATCTTAAAATATTCGCATCATTTCTTCAATTCTTCAAATCTTCAAATCTTCGCATCATTACTTCAAATCTTAAAATCTTCGCATCATTACTTTAAATCTTCAAATCTTCGCATCATTACTTTAAATCTTCAAATCTTCGCATCATTACTTTAAATCTTCAAATCTTCGCATCATTACTTCAAATTTATAAATCTTCGCATCATCACTTCAAATCTTTAAATCTTCGCATCATTACTTCAAATCTTTAAATCTTCGCATCATTTCTTCAAATCTTTAAATCTTCGCATCATTTCTTTAAATCTTCAAATTTTATCTGTATTTGAAATAACTGACAGCAATAAATCTCTTCTTGAGTCCTTCGGTATTCAAACTGAAGACTCGGATCTTGAAATGACCTATATCAACTGGATTCCACAAATGCACAAAAATCCTTAGAATCACCGATTCATTGCCGGTTCGTCCAAGTGCTCAAGAAAACCTCTTTCCATTTTGCTTACGAAAAATTTTCATATAAGATACAAATACCTCGTAATTGGGCGGGAGGATACTTATTTCGTGAATGAACACTCTGATTCAAACAAAAAGTATACTGAAGTCGATATCATGCAGATGCTACAAATTTTGATTGATTGACAACATTGTTGTGTTTGGAGGAATCGTATTCCAACAGATAGTTGGAATCCCCATGGCTACAAATTGCGCCCCACTGCTTTACCGTGGCGTATCACGTGATGTGCATACATTTCTTCAATTCTTCAAATCTTAAAATCTTCGCATCATTACTTCAAATCTTAAAATCTTCGCATCATTACTTTAAATCTTCAAATCTTCGCATCATTACTTTAAATCTGCAAATCTTCGCATCATTACTTCAAATCTTCAAATCTTCGCATCATTCCTTCAAATCTTCGCATCATTACTTCAATTCTTTGCATCATTTCTTCAAATCTTAAAATCTTCGCATCATTTCTTCTATTCTTCAAATCTTAAAACCTTCGCATCATTACTTCAAATCTTAAAATCTTCGCATCATTACTTTAAATCTTCAAATCTTCGCATCATTACTTTAAATCTTCAAATCTTCGCATCATTACTTTAAATCTTCAAATCTTCGCATCATTACTTCAAATCTTAAAGTATTCGCATCATTTCTTCAATTCTTCAAATCTTAAAATCTTCGCATCATTACTTCAAATCTTCAAATCTTCGCATCATTACTTTAAATCTTCAAATCTTCGCATCATTACTTTAAATCTTCAAATCTTCGCATCATTACTTTAAATCTTCAAATCTTCGCATCATTACTTCAAATCTTAAAATATTCGCATCATTTCTTCAATTCTTCAAATCTTAAAATCTTCGCATCATTACTTCAAATCTTCAAATCTTCGCATCATTACTTTAAATCTGCAAATCTTCGCATCATTACTTCAAATCTTCAAATCTTCGCATCATTCCTTCAAATCTTCGCATCATTACTTCAATTCTTCGCATCATTTCTTCAAATCTTAAAATCTTCGCATCATTTCTTCAATTCTTCAAATCTTCAAATCTTCGCATCATTACTTCAAATCTTAAAATCTTTGCATCATTACTTTAAATCTTCAAATCTTCGCATCATTACTTTAAATCTTCAAATCTTCGCATCATTACTTCAAATCTTAAAATATTCGCATCATTTCTTCAATTCTTCAAATCTTCAAATCTTCGCATCATTACTTCAAATCTTAAAATCTTCGCATCATTACTTTAAATCTTCAAATCTTCGCATCATTACTTTAAATCTTCAAATCTTCGCATCATTACTTTAAATCTTCAAATCTTCGCATCATTACTTCAAATTTATAAATCTTCGCATCATCACTTCAAATCTTTAAATCTTCGCATCATTACTTCAAATCTTTAAATCTTCGCATCATTTCTTCAAATCTTTAAATCTTCGCATCATTTCTTTAAATCTTCAAATTTTATCTGTATTTGAAATAACTGACAGCAATAAATCTCTTCTTGAGTCCTTCGGTATTCAAACTGAAGACTCGGATCTTGAAATGACCTATATCAACTGGATTCCACAAATGCACAAAAATCCTTAGAATCACCGATTCATTGCCGGTTCGTCCAAGTGCTCAAGAAAACCTCTTTCCATTTTGCTTACGAAAAATTTTCATATAAGATACAAATACCTCGTAATTGGGCGGGAGGATACTTATTTCGTGAATGAACACTCTGATTCAAACAAAAAGTATACTGAAGTCGATATCATGCAGATGCTACAAATTTTGATTGATTGACAACATTGTTGTGTTTGGAGGAATCGTATTCCAACAGATAGTTGGAATCCCCATGGCTACAAATTGCGCCCCACTGCTTTACCGTGGCGTATCACGTGATGTGCATACATTTCTTCAATTCTTCAAATCTTAAAATCTTCGCATCATTACTTCAAATCTTAAAATCTTCGCATCATTACTTTAAATCTTCAAATCTTCGCATCATTACTTTAAATTTGCAAATCTTCGCATCATTACTTCAAATCTTCAAATCTTCGCATCATTCCTTCAAATCTTCGCATCATTACTTCAATTCTTTGCATCATTTCTTCAAATCTTAAAATCTTCGCATCATTTCTTCTATTCTTCAAATCTTAAAACCTTCGCATCATTACTTCAAATCTTAAAATCTTCGCATCATTACTTTAAATCTTCAAATCTTCGCATCATTACTTTAAATCTTCAAATCTTCGCATCATTACTTTAAATCTTCAAATCTTCGCATCATTACTTCAAATCTTAAAGTATTCGCATCATTTCTTCAATTCTTCAAATCTTAAAATCTTCGCATCATTACTTCAAATCTTCAAATCTTCGCATCATTACTTTAAATCTTCAAATCTTCGCATCATTACTTTAAATCTTCAAATCTTCGCATCATTACTTTAAATCTTCAAATCTTCGCATCATTATTTCAAATCTTAAAATATTCGCATCATTTCTTCAATTCTTCAAATCTTAAAATCTTCGCATCATTTCTTCAAATCTTAAAATCTTCGCATCATTTCTTCAATTCTTCAAATCTTCAAATCTTCGCATCATTACTTCAAATCTTAAAATCTTTGCATCATTACTTTAAATCTTCAAATCTTCGCATCATTACTTTAAATCTTCAAATCTTCGCATCATAACTTTAAATCTTCAAATCTTCGCATTATTACTTTAAATCTTCAAATCTTCGCATCATTACTTTAAATCTTCAAATCTTCGCATCATTACTTCAAATTTATAAATCTTCGCATCATCACTTCAAATCTTTAAATCTTCGCATCATTACTTCAAATTTATAAATCTTCGCATCATTACTTCAAATCTTCAAATCTTCGCATCATTCCTTCAAATCTTCGCATCATTACTTCAATTCTTCGCATCATTTCTTCAAATCTTAAAATCTTCGCATCATTTCTTCAATTCTTCAAATCTTCAAATCTTCGCATCATTACTTCAAATCTTAAAATCTTTGCATCATTACTTTAAATCTTCAAATCGTCGCATCATTACTTTAAATCTTCAAATCTTCGCATCATTACTTCAAATCTTAAAATATTCGCATCATTTCTTCAATTCTTCAAATCTTCAAATCTTCGCATCATTACTTCAAATCTTAAAATCTTCGCATCATTACTTTAAATCTTCAAATCTTCGCATCATTACTTTAAATCTTCAAATCTTCGCATCATTACTTTAAATCTTCAAATCTTCGCATCATTACTTCAAATTTATAAATCTTCGCATCATCACTTCAAATCTTTAAATCTTCGCATCATTACTTCAAATCTTTAAATCTTCGCATCATTTCTTCAAATCTTTAAATCTTCGCATCATTTCTTTAAATCTTCAAATTTTATCTGTATTTGAAATAACTGACAGCAATAAATCTCTTCTTGAGTCCTTCGGTATTCAAACTGAAGACTCGGATCTTGAAATGACCTATATCAACTGGATTCCACAAATGCACAAAAATCCTTAGAATCACCGATTCATTGCCGGTTCGTCCAAGTGCTCAAGAAAACCTCTTTCCATTTTGCTTACGAAAAATTTTCATATAAGATACAAATACCTCGTAATTGGGCGGGAGGATACTTATTTCGTGAATGAACACTCTGATTCAAACAAAAAGTATACTGAAGTCGATATCATGCAGATGCTACAAATTTTGATTGATTGACAACATTGTTGTGTTTGGAGGAATCGTATTCCAACAGATAGTTGGAATCCCCATGGCTACAAATTGCGCCCCACTGCTTTACCGTGGCGTATCACGTGATGTGCATACATTTCTTCAATTCTTCAAATCTTAAAATCTTCGCATCATTACTTCAAATCTTAAAATCTTCGCATCATTACTTTAAATCTTCAAATCTTCGCATCATTACTTTAAATCTGCAAATCTTCGCATCATTACTTCAAATCTTCAAATCTTCGCATCATTCCTTCAAATCTTCGCATCATTACTTCAATTCTTTGCATCATTTCTTCAAATCTTAAAATCTTCGCATCATTTCTTCTATTCTTCAAATCTTAAAACCTTCGCATCATTACTTCAAATCTTAAAATCTTCGCATCATTACTTTAAATCTTCAAATCTTCGCATCATTACTTTAAATCTTCAAATCTTCGCATCATTACTTTAAATCTTCAAATCTTCGCATCATTACTTCAAATCTTAAAGTATTCGCATCATTTCTTCAATTCTTCAAATCTTAAAATCTTCGCATCATTACTTCAAATCTTCAAATCTTCGCATCATTACTTTAAATCTTCAAATCTTCGCATCATTACTTTAAATCTTCAAATCTTCGCATCATTACTTCAAATTTATAAATCTTCGCATCATCACTTCAAATCTTTAAATCTTCGCATCATTACTTCAAATTTATAAATCTTCGCATCATTACTTCAAATCTTCAAATCTTCGCATCATTCCTTCAAATCTTCGCATCATTACTTCAATTCTTCGCATCATTTCTTCAAATCTTAAAATCTTCGCATCATTTCTTCAATTCTTCAAATCTTCAAATCTTCGCATCATTACTTCAAATCTTAAAATCTTTGCATCATTACTTTAAATCTTCAAATCGTCGCATCATTACTTTAAATCTTCAAATCTTCGCATCATTACTTCAAATCTTAAAATATTCGCATCATTTCTTCAATTCTTCAAATCTTCAAATCTTCGCATCATTACTTCAAATCTTAAAATCTTCGCATCATTACTTTAAATCTTCAAATCTTCGCATCATTACTTTAAATCTTCAAATCTTCGCATCATTACTTTAAATCTTCAAATCTTCGCATCATTACTTCAAATTTATAAATCTTCGCATCATCACTTCAAATCTTTAAATCTTCGCATCATTACTTCAAATCTTTAAATCTTCGCATCATTTCTTCAAATCTTTAAATCTTCGCATCATTTCTTTAAATCTTCAAATTTTATCTGTATTTGAAATAACTGACAGCAATAAATCTCTTCTTGAGTCCTTCGGTATTCAAACTGAAGACTCGGATCTTGAAATGACCTATATCAACTGGATTCCACAAATGCACAAAAATCCTTAGAATCACCGATTCATTGCCGGTTCGTCCAAGTGCTCAAGAAAACCTCTTTCCATTTTGCTTACGAAAAATTTTCATATAAGATACAAATACCTCGTAATTGGGCGGGAGGATACTTATTTCGTGAATGAACACTCTGATTCAAACAAAAAGTATACTGAAGTCGATATCATGCAGATGCTACAAATTTTGATTGATTGACAACATTGTTGTGTTTGGAGGAATCGTATTCCAACAGATAGTTGGAATCCCCATGGCTACAAATTGCGCCCCACTGCTTTACCGTGGCGTATCACGTGATGTGCATACATTTCTTCAATTCTTCAAATCTTAAAATCTTCGCATCATTACTTCAAATCTTAAAATCTTCGCATCATTACTTTAAATCTTCAAATCTTCGCATCATTACTTTAAATTTGCAAATCTTCGCATCATTACTTCAAATCTTCAAATCTTCGCATCATTCCTTCAAATCTTCGCATCATTACTTCAATTCTTTGCATCATTTCTTCAAATCTTAAAATCTTCGCATCATTTCTTCTATTCTTCAAATCTTAAAACCTTCGCATCATTACTTCAAATCTTAAAATCTTCGCATCATTACTTTAAATCTTCAAATCTTCGCATCATTACTTTAAATCTTCAAATCTTCGCATCATTACTTTAAATCTTCAAATCTTCGCATCATTACTTCAAATCTTAAAGTATTCGCATCATTTCTTCAATTCTTCAAATCTTAAAATCTTCGCATCATTACTTCAAATCTTCAAATCTTCGCATCATTACTTTAAATCTTCAAATCTTCGCATCATTACTTTAAATCTTCAAATCTTCGCATCATTACTTTAAATCTTCAAATCTTCGCATCATTATTTCAAATCTTAAAATATTCGCATCATTTCTTCAATTCTTCAAATCTTAAAATCTTCGCATCATTTCTTCAAATCTTAAAATCTTCGCATCATTTCTTCAATTCTTCAAATCTTCAAATCTTCGCATCATTACTTCAAATCTTAAAATCTTTGCATCATTACTTTAAATCTTCAAATCTTCGCATCATTACTTTAAATCTTCAAATCTTCGCATCATAACTTTAAATCTTCAAATCTTCGCATTATTACTTTAAATCTTCAAATCTTCGCATCATTACTTTAAATCTTCAAATCTTCGCATCATTACTTCAAATTTATAAATCTTCGCATCATCACTTCAAATCTTTAAATCTTCGCATCATTACTTCAAATTTATAAATCTTCGCATCATTACTTCAAATCTTCAAATCTGCGCATCATTCCTTCAAATCTTCGCATCATTACTTCAATTCTTCGCATCATTTCTTCAAATCTTAAAATCTTCGCATCATTTCTTCAATTCTTCAAATCTTCAAATCTTCGCATCATTACTTCAAATCTTAAAATCTTTGCATCATTACTTTAAATCTTCAAATCTTCGCATCATTACTTTAAATCTTCAAATCTTCGCATCATTACTTCAAATCTTAAAATATTCGCATCATTTCTTCAATTCTTCAAATCTTCAAATCTTCGCATCATTACTTCAAATCTTAAAATCTTCGCATCATTACTTTAAATCTTCAAATCTTCGCATCATTACTTTAAATCTTCAAATCTTCGCATCATTACTTTAAATCTTCAAATCTTCGCATCATTACTTCAAATTTATAAATCTTCGCATCATCACTTCAAATCTTTAAATCTTCGCATCATTACTTCAAATCTTTAAATCTTCGCATCATTTCTTCAAATCTTTAAATCTTCGCATCATTTCTTTAAATCTTCAAATTTTATCTGTATTTGAAATAACTGACAGCAATAAATCTCTTCTTGAGTCCATCGGTATTCAAACTGAAGACTCGGATCTTGAAATGACCTATATCAACTGGATTCCACAAATGCACAAAAATCCTTAGAATCACCGATTCATTGCCGGTTCGTCCAAGTGCTCAAGAAAACCTCTTTCCATTTTGCTTACGAAAAATTTTCATATAAGATACAAATACCTCGTAATTGGGCGGGAGGATACTTATTTCGTGAATGAACACTCTGATTCAAACAAAAAGTATACTGAAGTCGATATCATGCAGATGCTACAAATTTTGATTGATTGACAACATTGTTGTGTTTGGAGGAATCGTATTCCAACAGATAGTTGGAATCCCCATGGCTACAAATTGCGCCCCACTGCTTTACCGTGGCGTATCACGTGATGTGCATACATTTCTTCAATTCTTCAAATCTTAAAATCTTCGCATCATTACTTTAAATCTTCAAATCTTCGCATCATTACTTTAAATCTGCAAATCTTCGCATCATTACTTCAAATCTTCAAATCTTCGCATCATTCCTTCAAATCTTCGCATCATTACTTCAATTCTTTGCATCATTTCTTCAAATCTTAAAATCTTCGCATCATTTCTTCTATTCTTCAAATCTTAAAACCTTCGCATCATTACTTTAAATCTTCAAATCTTCGCATCATTACTTTAAATCTTCAAATCTTCGCATCATTACTTTAAATCTGCAAATCTTCGCATCATTACTTCAAATCTTCAAATCTTCGCATCATTCCTTCAAATCTTCGCATCATTACTTCAATTCTTCGCATCATTTCTTCAAATCTTAAAATCTTCGCATCATTTCTTCAATTCTTCAAATCTTCAAATCTTCGCATCATTACTTCAAATCTTAAAATCTTTGCATCATTACTTTAAATCTTCAAATCTTCGCATCATTACTTTAAATCTTCAAATCTTCGCATCATAACTTTAAATCTTCAAATCTTCGCATCATTACTTTAAATCTTCAAATCTTCGCATCATTACTTTAAATCTTCAAATCTTCGCATCATTACTTCAAATTTATAAATCTTCGCATCATCACTTCAAATCTTTAAATCTTCGCATCATTACTTCAAATCTTTAAATCTTCGCATCATTTCTTCAATTCTTCAAATCTTCAAATCTTCGCATCATTACTTCAAATCTTAAAATCTTCGCATCATAACTTTAAATCTTCAAATATTCGCATCATTACTTTAAATCTTCAAATCTTCGCATCATTACTTTAAATCTTCAAATCTTCGCATCATTACTTCAAATTTATAAATCTTCGCATCATCACTTCAAATCTTTAAATCTTCGCATCATTACTTCAAATTTATAAATCTTCGCATCAATACTTCAAATCTTCAAATCTTCGCATCATTCCTTCAAATCTTCGCATCATTACTTCAATTCTTCGCATCATTTCTTCAAATCTTAAAATCTTCGCATCATTTCTTCAATTCTTCAAATCTTCAAATCTTCGCATCATTACTTCAAATCTTAAAATCTTTGCATCATTACTTTAAATCTTCAAATCTTCGCATCATTACTTTAAATCTTCAAATCTTCGCATCATTACTTCAAATCTTAAAATATTCGCATCATTTCTTCAATTCTTCAAATCTTCAAATCTTCGCATCATTACTTTAAATCTTCAAATCTTCGCATCATTACTTTAAATCTTCAAATCTTCGCATCATTACTTCAAATTTATAAATCTTCGCATCATCAATTCAAATCTTTAAATCTTCGCATCATTACTTCAAATCTTTAAATCTTCGCATCATTTCTTCAAATCTTTAAATCTTCGCATCATTTCTTTAAATCTTCAAATTTTATCTGTATTTGAAATAACTGACAGCAATAAATCTCTTCTTGAGTCCTTCGGTATTCAAACTGAAGACTCGGATCTTGAAATGACCTATATCAACTGGATTCCACAAATGCACAAAAATCCTTAGAATCACCGATTCATTGCCGGTTCGTCCAAGTGCTCAAGAAAACCTCTTTCCATTTTGCTTACGAAAAATTTTCATATAAGATACAAATACCTCGTAATTGGGCGGGAGGATACTTATTTCGTGAATGAACACTCTGATTCAAACAAAAAGTATACTGAAGTCGATATCATGCAGATGCTACAAATTTTGATTGATTGAATACATTTTTGTGTTTGGAGGAATCGTATTCCAACAGATAGTTGGAATCCCCATGGCTACAAATTGCGCCCCACTGCTTTACCGTGGCGTATCACGTGATGTGCATACATTTCTTCAATTCTTCAAATCTTAAAATCTTCGCATCATTACTTTAAATCTTCAAATCTTCGCATCATTACTTTAAATCTGAAAATCTTCGCATCATTACTTCAAATCTTCAAATCTTCGCATCATTCCTTCAAATCTTCGCATCATTACTTCAATTCTTTGCATCATCTCTTCAAATCTTAAAATCTTCGCATCATTTCTTCTATTCTTCAAATCTTAAAACCTTCGCATCATTACTTTAAATCTTCAAATCTTCGCATCATTACTTTAAATCTTCAAATCTTCGCATCATTACTTTAAATCTTCAAATCTTCGCATCATTTCTTCTATTCTTCAAATCTTAAAATCTTCGCATCATTACTTTAAATCTTCAAATCTTCGCATCATTACTTTAAATCTTCAAATCTTCGCATCATTACTTTAAATCTTCAAATCTTCGCATCATTACTTCAAATCTTAAAGTATTCGCATCATTTCTTCAATTCTTCAAATCTTAAAATCTTCGCATCATTACTTCAAATCTTCAAATCTTCGCATCATTACTTTAAATCTTCAAATCTTCGCATCATTACTTTAAATTTGCAAATCTTCGCATCATTACTTCAAATCTTCAAATCTTCGCATCATTCCTTCAAATCTTCGCATCATTACTTCAATTCTTTGCATCATTTCTTCAAATCTTAAAATCTTCGCATCATTTCTTCTATTCTTCAAATCTTAAAACCTTCGCATCATTACTTCAAATCTTAAAATCTTCGCATCATTACTTTAAATCTTCAAATCTTCGCATCATTACTTTAAATCTTCAAATCTTCGCATCATTACTTTAAATCTTCAAATCTTCGCATCATTACTTCAAATCTTAAAGTATTCGCATCATTTCTTCAATTCTTCAAATCTTAAAATCTTCGCATCATTACTTCAAATCTTCAAATCTTCGCATCATTACTTTAAATCTTCAAATCTTCGCATCATTACTTTAAATCTTCAAATCTTCGCATCATTACTTTAAATCTTCAAATCTTCGCATCATTATTTCAAATCTTAAAATATTCGCATCATTTCTTCAATTCTTCAAATCTTAAAATCTTCGCATCATTTCTTCAAATCTTAAAATCTTCGCATCATTTCTTCAATTCTTCAAATCTTCAAATCTTCGCATCATTACTTCAAATCTTAAAATCTTTGCATCATTACTTTAAATCTTCAAATCTTCGCATCATTACTTTAAATCTTCAAATCTTCGCATCATAACTTTAAATCTTCAAATCTTCGCATTATTACTTTAAATCTTCAAATCTTCGCATCATTACTTTAAATCTTCAAATCTTCGCATCATTACTTCAAATTTATAAATCTTCGCATCATCACTTCAAATCTTTAAATCTTCGCATCATTACTTCAAATTTATAAATCTTCGCATCATTACTTCAAATCTTCAAATCTGCGCATCATTCCTTCAAATCTTCGCATCATTACTTCAATTCTTCGCATCATTTCTTCAAATCTTAAAATCTTCGCATCATTTCTTCAATTCTTCAAATCTTCAAATCTTCGCATCATTACTTCAAATCTTAAAATCTTTGCATCATTACTTTAAATCTTCAAATCTTCGCATCATTACTTTAAATCTTCAAATCTTCGCATCATTACTTCAAATCTTAAAATATTCGCATCATTTCTTCAATTCTTCAAATCTTCAAATCTTCGCATCATTACTTCAAATCTTAAAATCTTCGCATCATTACTTTAAATCTTCAAATCTTCGCATCATTACTTTAAATCTTCAAATCTTCGCATCATTACTTTAAATCTTCAAATCTTCGCATCATTACTTCAAATTTATAAATCTTCGCATCATCACTTCAAATCTTTAAATCTTCGCATCATTACTTCAAATCTTTAAATCTTCGCATCATTTCTTCAAATCTTTAAATCTTCGCATCATTTCTTTAAATCTTCAAATTTTATCTGTATTTGAAATAACTGACAGCAATAAATCTCTTCTTGAGTCCATCGGTATTCAAACTGAAGACTCGGATCTTGAAATGACCTATATCAACTGGATTCCACAAATGCACAAAAATCCTTAGAATCACCGATTCATTGCCGGTTCGTCCAAGTGCTCAAGAAAACCTCTTTCCATTTTGCTTACGAAAAATTTTCATATAAGATACAAATACCTCGTAATTGGGCGGGAGGATACTTATTTCGTGAATGAACACTCTGATTCAAACAAAAAGTATACTGAAGTCGATATCATGCAGATGCTACAAATTTTGATTGATTGACAACATTGTTGTGTTTGGAGGAATCGTATTCCAACAGATAGTTGGAATCCCCATGGCTACAAATTGCGCCCCACTGCTTTACCGTGGCGTATCACGTGATGTGCATACATTTCTTCAATTCTTCAAATCTTAAAATCTTCGCATCATTACTTTAAATCTTCAAATCTTCGCATCATTACTTTAAATCTGCAAATCTTCGCATCATTACTTCAAATCTTCAAATCTTCGCATCATTCCTTCAAATCTTCGCATCATTACTTCAATTCTTTGCATCATTTCTTCAAATCTTAAAATCTTCGCATCATTTCTTCTATTCTTCAAATCTTAAAACCTTCGCATCATTACTTTAAATCTTCAAATCTTCGCATCATTACTTTAAATCTTCAAATCTTCGCATCATTACTTTAAATCTGCAAATCTTCGCATCATTACTTCAAATCTTCAAATCTTCGCATCATTCCTTCAAATCTTCGCATCATTACTTCAATTCTTCGCATCATTTCTTCAAATCTTAAAATCTTCGCATCATTTCTTCAATTCTTCAAATCTTCAAATCTTCGCATCATTACTTCAAATCTTAAAATCTTTGCATCATTACTTTAAATCTTCAAATCTTCGCATCATTACTTTAAATCTTCAAATCTTCGCATCATAACTTTAAATCTTCAAATCTTCGCATCATTACTTTAAATCTTCAAATCTTCGCATCATTACTTTAAATCTTCAAATCTTCGCATCATTACTTCAAATTTATAAATCTTCGCATCATCACTTCAAATCTTTAAATCTTCGCATCATTACTTCAAATCTTTAAATCTTCGCATCATTTCTTCAATTCTTCAAATCTTCAAATCTTCGCATCATTACTTCAAATCTTAAAATCTTCGCATCATAACTTTAAATCTTCAAATATTCGCATCATTACTTTAAATCTTCAAATCTTCGCATCATTACTTTAAATCTTCAAATCTTCGCATCATTACTTCAAATTTATAAATCTTCGCATCATCACTTCAAATCTTTAAATCTTCGCATCATTACTTCAAATTTATAAATTTTCGCATCAATACTTCAAATCTTCAAATCTTCGCATCATTCCTTCAAATCTTCGCATCATTACTTCAATTCTTCGCATCATTTCTTCAAATCTTAAAATCTTCGCATCATTTCTTCAATTCTTCAAATCTTCAAATCTTCGCATCATTACTTCAAATCTTAAAATCTTTGCATCATTACTTTAAATCTTCAAATCTTCGCATCATTACTTTAAATCTTCAAATCTTCGCATCATTACTTCAAATCTTAAAATATTCGCATCATTTCTTCAATTCTTCAAATCTTCAAATCTTCGCATCATTACTTTAAATCTTCAAATCTTCGCATCATTACTTTAAATCTTCAAATCTTCGCATCATTACTTCAAATTTATAAATCTTCGCATCATCAATTCAAATCTTTAAATCTTCGCATCATTACTTCAAATCTTTAAATCTTCGCATCATTTCTTCAAATCTTTAAATCTTCGCATCATTTCTTTAAATCTTCAAATTTTATCTGTATTTGAAATAACTGACAGCAATAAATCTCTTCTTGAGTCCTTCGGTATTCAAACTGAAGACTCGGATCTTGAAATGACCTATATCAACTGGATTCCACAAATGCACAAAAATCCTTAGAATCACCGATTCATTGCCGGTTCGTCCAAGTGCTCAAGAAAACCTCTTTCCATTTTGCTTACGAAAAATTTTCATATAAGATACAAATACCTCGTAATTGGGCGGGAGGATACTTATTTCGTGAATGAACACTCTGATTCAAACAAAAAGTATACTGAAGTCGATATCATGCAGATGCTACAAATTTTGATTGATTGACAACATTGTTGTGTTTGGAGGAATCGTATTCCAACAGATAGTTGGAATCCCCATGGCTACAAATTGCGCCCCACTGCTTTACCGTGGCGTATCACGTGATGTGCATACATTTCTTCAATTCTTCAAATCTTAAAATCTTCGCATCATTACTTCAAATCTTAAAATCTTCGCATCATTACTTTAAATCTTCAAATCTTCGCATCATTACTTTAAATTTGCAAATCTTCGCATCATTACTTCAAATCTTCAAATCTTCGCATCATTCCTTCAAATCTTCGCATCATTACTTCAATTCTTTGCATCATTTCTTCAAATCTTAAAATCTTCGCATCATTTCTTCTATTCTTCAAATCTTAAAACCTTCGCATCATTACTTCAAATCTTAAAATCTTCGCATCATTACTTTAAATCTTCAAATCTTCGCATCATTACTTTAAATCTTCAAATCTTCGCATCATTACTTTAAATCTTCAAATCTTCGCATCATTACTTCAAATCTTAAAGTATTCACATCATTTCTTCAATTCTTCAAATCTTAAAATCTTCGCATCATTACTTCAAATCTTCAAATCTTCGCATCATTACTTTAAATCTTCAAATCTTCGCATCATTACTTTAAATCTTCAAATCTTCGCATCATTACTTTAAATCTTCAAATCTTCGCATCATTATTTCAAATCTTAAAATATTCGCATCATTTCTTCAATTCTTCAAATCTTAAAATCTTCGCATCATTTCTTCAAATCTTAAAATCTTCGCATCATTTCTTCAATTCTTCAAATCTTCAAATCTTCGCATCATTACTTCAAATCTTAAAATCTTTGCATCATTACTTTAAATCTTCAAATCTTCGCATCATTACTTTAAATCTTCAAATCTTCGCATCATAACTTTAAATCTTCAAATCTTCGCATTATTACTTTAAATCTTCAAATCTTCGCATCATTACTTTAAATCTTCAAATCTTCGCATCATTACTTCAAATTTATAAATCTTCGCATCATCACTTCAAATCTTTAAATCTTCGCATCATTACTTCAAATTTATAAATCTTCGCATCATTACTTCAAATCTTCAAATCTGCGCATCATTCCTTCAAATCTTCGCATCATTACTTCAATTCTTCGCATCATTTCTTCAAATCTTAAAATCTTCGCATCATTTCTTCAATTCTTCAAATCTTCAAATCTTCGCATCATTACTTCAAATCTTAAAATCTTTGCATCATTACTTTAAATCTTCAAATCTTCGCATCATTACTTTAAATCTTCAAATCTTCGCATCATTACTTCAAATCTTAAAATATTCGCATCATTTCTTCAATTCTTCAAATCTTCAAATCTTCGCATCATTACTTCAAATCTTAAAATCTTCGCATCATTACTTTAAATCTTCAAATCTTCGCATCATTACTTTAAATCTTCAAATCTTCGCATCATTACTTTAAATCTTCAAATCTTCGCATCATTACTTCAAATTTATAAATCTTCGCATCATCACTTCAAATCTTTAAATCTTCGCATCATTACTTCAAATCTTTAAATCTTCGCATCATTTCTTCAAATCTTTAAATCTTCGCATCATTTCTTTAAATCTTCAAATTTTATCTGTATTTGAAATAACTGACAGCAATAAATCTCTTCTTGAGTCCATCGGTATTCAAACTGAAGACTCGGATCTTGAAATGACCTATATCAACTGGATTCCACAAATGCACAAAAATCCTTAGAATCACCGATTCATTGCCGGTTCGTCCAAGTGCTCAAGAAAACCTCTTTCCATTTTGCTTACGAAAAATTTTCATATAAGATACAAATACCTCGTAATTGGGCGGGAGGATACTTATTTCGTGAATGAACACTCTGATTCAAACAAAAAGTATACTGAAGTCGATATCATGCAGATGCTACAAATTTTGATTGATTGACAACATTGTTGTGTTTGGAGGAATCGTATTCCAACAGATAGTTGGAATCCCCATGGCTACAAATTGCGCCCCACTGCTTTACCGTGGCGTATCACGTGATGTGCATACATTTCTTCAATTCTTCAAATCTTAAAATCTTCGCATCATTACTTTAAATCTTCAAATCTTCGCATCATTACTTTAAATCTGCAAATCTTCGCATCATTACTTCAAATCTTCAAATCTTCGCATCATTCCTTCAAATCTTCGCATCATTACTTCAATTCTTTGCATCATTTCTTCAAATCTTAAAATCTTCGCATCATTTCTTCTATTCTTCAAATCTTAAAACCTTCGCATCATTACTTTAAATCTTCAAATCTTCGCATCATTACTTTAAATCTTCAAATCTTCGCATCATTACTTTAAATCTGCAAATCTTCGCATCATTACTTCAAATCTTCAAATCTTCGCATCATTCCTTCAAATCTTCGCATCATTACTTCAATTCTTCGCATCATTTCTTCAAATCTTAAAATCTTCGCATCATTTCTTCAATTCTTCAAATCTTCAAATCTTCGCATCATTACTTCAAATCTTAAAATCTTTGCATCATTACTTTAAATCTTCAAATCTTCGCATCATTACTTTAAATCTTCAAATCTTCGCATCATAACTTTAAATCTTCAAATCTTCGCATCATTACTTTAAATCTTCAAATCTTCGCATCATTACTTTAAATCTTCAAATCTTCGCATCATTACTTCAAATTTATAAATCTTCGCATCATCACTTCAAATCTTTAAATCTTCGCATCATTACTTCAAATCTTTAAATCTTCGCATCATTTCTTCAATTCTTCAAATCTTCAAATCTTCGCATCATTACTTCAAATCTTAAAATCTTCGCATCATAACTTTAAATCTTCAAATATTCGCATCATTACTTTAAATCTTCAAATCTTCGCATCATTACTTTAAATCTTCAAATCTTCGCATCATTACTTCAAATTTATAAATCTTCGCATCATCACTTCAAATCTTTAAATCTTCGCATCATTTCTTCAAATTTATAAATCTTCGCATCAATACTTCAAATCTTCAAATCTTCGCATCATTCCTTCAAATCTTCGCATCATTACTTCAATTCTTCGCATCATTTCTTCAAATCTTAAAATCTTCGCATCATTTCTTCAATTCTTCAAATCTTCAAATCTTCGCATCATTACTTCAAATCTTAAAATCTTTGCATCATTACTTTAAATCTTCAAATCTTCGCATCATTACTTTAAATCTTCAAATCTTCGCATCATTACTTCAAATCTTAAAATATTCGCATCATTTCTTCAATTCTTCAAATCTTCAAATCTTCGCATCATTACTTTAAATCTTCAAATCTTCGCATCATTACTTTAAATCTTCAAATCTTCGCATCATTACTTCAAATTTATAAATCTTCGCATCATCAATTCAAATCTTTAAATCTTCGCATCATTACTTCAAATCTTTAAATCTTCGCATCATTTCTTCAAATCTTTAAATCTTCGCATCATTTCTTTAAATCTTCAAATTTTATCTGTATTTGAAATAACTGACAGCAATAAATCTCTTCTTGAGTCCTTCGGTATTCAAACTGAAGACTCGGATCTTGAAATGACCTATATCAACTGGATTCCACAAATGCACAAAAATCCTTAGAATCACCGATTCATTGCCGGTTCGTCCAAGTGCTCAAGAAAACCTCTTTCCATTTTGCTTACGAAAAATTTTCATATAAGATACAAATACCTCGTAATTGGGCGGGAGGATACTTATTTCGTGAATGAACACTCTGATTCAAACAAAAAGTATACTGAAGTCGATATCATGCAGATGCTACAAATTTTGATTGATTGAATACATTGTTGTGTTTGGAGGAATCGTATTCCAACAGATAGTTGGAATCCCCATGGCTACAAATTGCGCCCCACTGCTTTACCGTGGCGTATCACGTGATGTGCATACATTTCTTCAATTCTTCAAATCTTAAAATCTTCGCATCATTACTTTAAATCTTCAAATCTTCGCATCATTACTTTAAATCTGAAAATCTTCGCATCATTACTTCAAATCTTCAAATCTTCGCATCATTCCTTCAAATCTTCGCATCATTACTTCAATTCTTTGCATCATCTCTTCAAATCTTAAAATCTTCGCATCATTTCTTCTATTCTTCAAATCTTAAAACCTTCGCATCATTCCTTCAAATCTTCGCATCATTACTTCAATTCTTTGCATCATCTCTTCAAATCTTAAAATCTTCGCATCATTTCTTCTATTCTTCAAATCTTAAAACCTTCGCATCATTACTTCAAATCTTCAAATCTGCGCATCATTCCTTCAAATCTTCGCATCATTACTTCAATTCTTCGCATCATTTCTTCAAATCTTAAAATCTTCGCATCATTTCTTCAATTCTTCAAATCTTCAAATCTTCGCATCATTACTTCAAATCTTAAAATCTTTGCATCATTACTTTAAATCTTCAAATCTTCGCATCATTACTTTAAATCTTCAAATCTTCGCATCATTACTTCAAATCTTAAAATATTCGCATCATTTCTTCAATTCTTCAAATCTTCAAATCTTCGCATCATTACTTCAAATCTTAAAATCTTCGCATCATTACTTTAAATCTTCAAATCTTCGCATCATTACTTTAAATCTTCAAATCTTCGCATCATTACTTTAAATCTTCAAATCTTCGCATCATTACTTCAAATTTATAAATCTTCGCATCATCACTTCAAATCTTTAAATCTTCGCATCATTACTTCAAATCTTTAAATCTTCGCATCATTTCTTCAAATCTTTAAATCTTCGCATCATTTCTTTAAATCTTCAAATTTTATCTGTATTTGAAATAACTGACAGCAATAAATCTCTTCTTGAGTCCATCGGTATTCAAACTGAAGACTCGGATCTTGAAATGACCTATATCAACTGGATTCCACAAATGCACAAAAATCCTTAGAATCACCGATTCATTGCCGGTTCGTCCAAGTGCTCAAGAAAACCTCTTTCCATTTTGCTTACGAAAAATTTTCATATAAGATACAAATACCTCGTAATTGGGCGGGAGGATACTTATTTCGTGAATGAACACTCTGATTCAAACAAAAAGTATACTGAAGTCGATATCATGCAGATGCTACAAATTTTGATTGATTGACAACATTGTTGTGTTTGGAGGAATCGTATTCCAACAGATAGTTGGAATCCCCATGGCTACAAATTGCGCCCCACTGCTTTACCGTGGCGTATCACGTGATGTGCATACATTTCTTCAATTCTTCAAATCTTAAAATCTTCGCATCATTACTTTAAATCTTCAAATCTTCGCATCATTACTTTAAATCTGCAAATCTTCGCATCATTACTTCAAATCTTCAAATCTTCGCATCATTCCTTCAAATCTTCGCATCATTACTTCAATTCTTTGCATCATTTCTTCAAATCTTAAAATCTTCGCATCATTTCTTCTATTCTTCAAATCTTAAAACCTTCGCATCATTACTTTAAATCTTCAAATCTTCGCATCATTACTTTAAATCTTCAAATCTTCGCATCATTACTTTAAATCTGCAAATCTTCGCATCATTACTTCAAATCTTCAAATCTTCGCATCATTCCTTCAAATCTTCGCATCATTACTTCAATTCTTCGCATCATTTCTTCAAATCTTAAAATCTTCGCATCATTTCTTCAATTCTTCAAATCTTCAAATCTTCGCATCATTACTTCAAATCTTAAAATCTTTGCATCATTACTTTAAATCTTCAAATCTTCGCATCATTACTTTAAATCTTCAAATCTTCGCATCATAACTTTAAATCTTCAAATCTTCGCATCATTACTTTAAATCTTCAAATCTTCGCATCATTACTTTAAATCTTCAAATCTTCGCATCATTACTTCAAATTTATAAATCTTCGCATCATCACTTCAAATCTTTAAATCTTCGCATCATTACTTCAAATCTTTAAATCTTCGCATCATTTCTTCAATTCTTCAAATCTTCAAATCTTCGCATCATTACTTCAAATCTTAAAATCTTCGCATCATAACTTTAAATCTTCAAATATTCGCATCATTACTTTAAATCTTCAAATCTTCGCATCATTACTTTAAATCTTCAAATCTTCGCATCATTACTTCAAATTTATAAATCTTCGCATCATCACTTCAAATCTTTAAATCTTCGCATCATTACTTCAAATTTATAAATCTTCGCATCAATACTTCAAATCTTCAAATCTTCGCATCATTCCTTCAAATCTTCGCATCATTACTTCAATTCTTCGCATCATTTCTTCAAATCTTAAAATCTTCGCATCATTTCTTCAATTCTTCAAATCTTCAAATCTTCGCATCATTACTTCAAATCTTAAAATCTTTGCATCATTACTTTAAATCTTCAAATCTTCGCATCATTACTTTAAATCTTCAAATCTTCGCATCATTACTTCAAATCTTAAAATATTCGCATCATTTCTTCAATTCTTCAAATCTTCAAATCTTCGCATCATTACTTTAAATCTTCAAATCTTCGCATCATTACTTTAAATCTTCAAATCTTCGCATCATTACTTCAAATTTATAAATCTTCGCATCATCAATTCAAATCTTTAAATCTTCGCATCATTACTTCAAATCTTTAAATCTTCGCATCATTTCTTCAAATCTTTAAATCTTCGCATCATTTCTTTAAATCTTCAAATTTTATCTGTATTTGAAATAACTGACAGCAATAAATCTCTTCTTGAGTCCTTCGGTATTCAAACTGAAGACTCGGATCTTGAAATGACCTATATCAACTGGATTCCACAAATGCACAAAAATCCTTAGAATCACCGATTCATTGCCGGTTCGTCCAAGTGCTCAAGAAAACCTCTTTCCATTTTGCTTACGAAAAATTTTCATATAAGATACAAATACCTCGTAATTGGGCGGGAGGATACTTATTTCGTGAATGAACACTCTGATTCAAACAAAAAGTATACTGAAGTCGATATCATGCAGATGCTACAAATTTTGATTGATTGAATACATTGTTGTGTTTGGAGGAATCGTATTCCAACAGATAGTTGGAATCCCCATGGCTACAAATTGCGCCCCACTGCTTTACCGTGGCGTATCACGTGATGTGCATACATTTCTTCAATTCTTCAAATCTTAAAATCTTCGCATCATTACTTTAAATCTTCAAATCTTCGCATCATTACTTTAAATCTGAAAATTTTCGCATCATTACTTCAAATCTTCAAATCTTCGCATCATTCCTTCAAATCTTCGCATCATTACTTCAATTCTTTGCATCATCTCTTCAAATCTTAAAATCTTCGCATCATTTCTTCTATTCTTCAAATCTTAAAACCTTCGCATCATTCCTTCAAATCTTCGCATCATTACTTCAATTCTTTGCATCATCTCTTCAAATCTTAAAATCTTCGCATCATTTCTTCTATTCTTCAAATCTTAAAACCTTCGCATCATTACTTTAAATCTTCAAATCTTCGCATCATTACTTTAAATCTTCAAATCTTCGCATCATTACTTTAAATCTTCAAATCTTCGCATCATTTCTTCTATTCTTCAAATCTTAAAATCTTCGCATCATTACTTTAAGTCTTCAAATCTTCGCATCATTACTTTAAATCTTCAAATCTTCGCATCATTACTTTAAATCTTCAAATCTTCGCATCATTACTTCAAATCTTAAAGTATTCGCATCATTTCTTCAATTCTTCAAATCTTAAAATCTTCGCATCATTACTTCAAATCTTCAAATCTTCGCATCATTACTTTAAATCTTCAAATCTTCGCATCATTACTTTAAATTTGCAAATCTTCGCATCATTACTTCAAATCTTCAAATCTTCGCATCATTCCTTCAAATCTTCGCATCATTACTTCAATTCTTTGCATCATTTCTTCAAATCTTAAAATCTTCGCATCATTTCTTCTATTCTTCAAATCTTAAAACCTTCGCATCATTACTTCAAATCTTAAAGTATTCGCATCATTTCTTCAATTCTTCAAATCTTAAAATCTTCGCATCATTACTTCAAATCTTCAAATCTTCGCATCATTACTTTAAATCTTCAAATCTTCGCATCATTACTTTAAATCTTCAAATCTTCGCATCATTACTTTAAATCTTCAAATCTTCGCATCATTACTTCAAATCTTAAAATCTTCGCATCATTTCTTCAAATCTTAAAATCTTCGCATCATTTCTTCAATTCTTCAAATCTTCAAATCTTCGCATTATTACTTTAAATCTTCAAATCTTCGCATCATTACTTTAAATCTTCAAATCTTCGCATCATTACTTCAAATTTATAAATCTTCGCATCATCACTTCAAATCTTTAAATCTTCGCATCATTACTTCAAATTTATAAATCTTCGCATCATTACTTCAAATCTTCAAATCTTCGCATCATTCCTTCAAATCTTCGCATCATTACTTCAATTCTTCGCATCATTTCTTCAAATCTTAAAATCTTCGCATCATTTCTTCAATTCTTCAAATCTTCAAATCTTCGCATCATTACTTCAAATCTTAAAATCTTTGCATCATTACTTTAAATCTTCAAATCGTCGCATCATTACTTTAAATCTTCAAATCTTCGCATCATTAC
Organism: Pinctada fucata; assembly: GCA_028142955.1. Classification (NCBI taxonomy): domain Eukaryota; kingdom Metazoa; phylum Mollusca; class Bivalvia; order Pterioida; family Pteriidae; genus Pinctada; species Pinctada fucata. The sequence goes on from AP027114.1 coordinate 39,832,894, forward strand.
TTCAAATCTTAAAATATTCGCATCATTTCTTCAATTCTTCAAATCTTCAAATCTTCGCATCATTACTTCAAATCTTAAAATCTTCGCATCATTACTTTAAATCTTCAAATCTTCGCATCATTACTTTAAATCTTCAAATCTTCGCATCATTACTTTAAATCTTCAAATCTTCGCATCATTACCTCAAATTTATAAATCTTCGCATCATCACTTCAAATCTTTAAATCTTCGCATCATTACTTCAAATCTTTAAATCTTCGCATCATTTCTTCAAATCTTTAAATCTTCGCATCATTTCTTTAAATCTTCAAATTTTATCTGTATTTGAAATAACTGACAGCAATAAATCTCTTCTTGAGTCCTTCGGTATTCAAACTGAAGACTCGGATCTTGAAATGACCTATATCAACTGGATTCCACAAATGCACAAAAATCCTTAGAATCACCGATTCATTGCCGGTTCGTCCAAGTGCTCAAGAAAACCTCTTTCCATTTTGCTTACGAAAAATTTTCATATAAGATACAAATACCTCGTAATTGGGCGGGAGGATACTTATTTCGTGAATGAACACTCTGATTCAAACAAAAAGTATACTGAAGTCGATATCATGCAGATGCTACAAATTTTGATTGATTGAATACATTGTTGTGTTTGGAGGAATCGTATTCCAACAGATAGTTGGAATCCCCATGGCTACAAATTGCGCCCCACTGCTTTACCGTGGCGTATCACGTGATGTGCATACATTTCTTCAATTCTTCAAATCTTAAAATCTTCGCATCATTACTTTAAATCTTCAAATCTTCGCATCATTACTTTAAATCTGCAAATCTTCGCATCATTACTTCAAATCTTCAAATCTTCGCATCATTCCTTCAAATCTTCGCATCATTACTTCAATTCTTTGCATCATTTCTTCAAATCTTAAAATCTTCGCATCATTTCTTCTATTCTTCAAATCTTAAAACCTTCGTATCATTACTTTAAATCTTCAAATCTTCGCATCATTACTTTAAATCTTCAAATCTTCGCATCATTACTTTAAATCTGCAAATCTTCGCATCATTACTTCAAATCTTCAAATCTTCGCATCATTCCTTCAAATCTTCGCATCATTACTTCAATTCTTCGCATCATTTCTTCAAATCTTCAAATCTTCGCATCATTACTTCAAATCTTCAAATCTTCGCATCATTACTTCAAATCTTAAAATCTTTGCATCATTACTTTAAATCTTCAAATCTTCGCATCATTACTTTAAATCTTCAAATCTTCGCATCATAACTTTAAATCTTCAAATCTTCGCATCATTACTTTAAATCTTCAAATCTTCGCATCATTACTTTAAATCTTCAAATCTTCGCATCATTACTTCAAATTTATAAATCTTCGCATCATCACTTCAAATCTTTAAATCTTCGCATCATTACTTCAAATCTTTAAATCTTCGCATCATTTCTTCAATTCTTCAAATCTTCAAATCTTCGCATCATTACTTCAAATCTTAAAATCTTCGCATCATAACTTTAAATCTTCAAATCTTCGCATCATTACTTTAAATCTTCAAATCTTCGCATCATTACTTTAAATCTTCAAATCTTCGCATCATTACTTCAAATTTATAAATCTTCGCATCATCACTTCAAATCTTTAAATCTTCGCATCATTACTTCAAATTTATAAATCTTCGCATCATTCCTTCAAATCTTCGCATCATTACTTCAATTCTTCGCATCATTTCTTCAAATCTTAAAATCTTCGCATCATTTCTTCAATTCTTCAAATCTTCAAATCTTCGCATCATTACTTCAAATCTTAAAATCTTTGCATCATTACTTTCAATCTTCAAATCTTCGCATCATTACTTTAAATCTTCAAATCTTCGCATCATTACTTCAAATCTTAAAATATTCGCATCATTTCTTCAATTCTTCAAATCTTCAAATCTTCGCATCATTACTTCAAATCTTAAAATCTTCGCATCATTACTTTAAATCTTCAAATCTTCGCATCATTACTTTAAATCTTCAAATCTTCGCATCATTACTTTAATCTTCAAATCTTCGCATCATTACTTCAAATTTATAAATCTTCGCATCATCACTTCAAATCTTTAAATCTTCGCATCATTACTTCAAATCTTTAAATCTTCGCATCATTTCTTCAAATCTTTAAATCTTCGCATCATTTCTTTAAATCTTCAAATTTTATCTGTATTTGAAATAACTGACAGCAATAAATCTCTTCTTGAGTCCTTCGGTATTCAAACTGAAGACTCGGATCTTGAAATGACCTATATCAACTGGATTCCACAAATGCACAAAAATCCTTAGAATCACCGATTCATTGCCGGTTCGTCCAAGTGCTCAAGAAAACCTCTTTCCATTTTGCTTACGAAAAATTTTCATATAAGATACAAATACCTCGTAATTGGGCGGGAGGATACTTATTTCGTGAATGAACACTCTGATTCAAACAAAAAGTATACTGAAGTCGATATCATGCAGATGCTACAAATTTTGATTGATTGAATACATTGTTGTGTTTGGAGGAATCGTATTCCAACAGATAGTTGGAATCCCCATGGCTACAAATTGCGCCCCACTGCTTTACCGTGGCGTATCACGTGATGTGCATACATTTCTTCAATTCTTCAAATCTTAAAATCTTCGCATCATTACTTCAAATCTTCAAATCTTCGCATCATTACTTTAAATCTGCAAATCTTCGCATCATTACTTCAAATCTTCAAATCTTCGCATCATTCCTTCAAATCTTCGCATCATTACTTCAATTCTTCGCATCATTTCTTCAAATCTTAAAATCTTCGCATCATTTCTTCAATTCTTCAAATCTTCAAATCTTCGCATCATTACTTCAAATCTTAAAATCTTTGCATCATTACTTTGAATCTTCAAATCTTCGCATCATTACTTTAAATCTTCAAATCTTCGCATCATAACTTTAAATCTTCAAATCTTCGCATCATTACTTTAAATCTTAAAATCTTCGCATCATTACTTTAAATCTTCAAATCTTCGCATCATTACTTCAAATCTTAAAGTATTCGCATCATTTCTTCAATTCTTCAAATCTTAAAATCTTCGCATCATTACTTCAAATCTTCAAATCTTCGCATCATTACTTTAAATCTTCAAATCTTCGCATCATTACTTCAAATCTTAAAGTATTCGCATCATTTCTTCAATTCTTCAAATCTTAAAATCTTCGCATCATTACTTCAAATCTTCAAATCTTCGCATCATTACTTTAAATCTTCAAATCTTCGCATCATTACTTTAAATCTTCAAATCTTCGCATCATTACTTTAAATCTTCAAATCTTCGCATCATTACTTCAAATCTTGAAATATTCGCATCATTTCTTCAATTCTTCAAATCTTAAAATCTTCGCATCATTTCTTCAATTCTTCAAATCTTCAAATCTTCGCATCATTACTTCAAATCTTAAAATCTTTGCATCATTACTTTAAATCTTCAAATCTTCGCATCATTACTTTAAATCTTCAAATCTTCGCATCATTACTTTAAATCTTCAAATCTTCGCATCATTACTTCAAATCTTAAAATATTCGCATCATTTCTTCAATTCTTGAAATCTTCAAATCTTCGCATCATTACTTCAAATCTTAAAATCTTCGCATCATTACTTTAAATCTTCAAATCTTCGCATCATTACTTTAAATCTTCAAATCTTCGCATCATTACTTTAAATCTTCAAATCTTCGCATCATTACTTAAGATTTATAAATCTTCGCATCATCACTTCAAATCTTTAAATCTTCGCATCATTACTTCAAATCTTTAAATCTTCGCATCATTTCTTCAAATCTTTAAATCTTCGCATCATTTCTTTAAATCTTCAAATTTTATCTGTATTTGAAATAACTGACAGCAATAAATCTCTTCTTGAGTCCTTCGGTATTCAAACTGAAGACTCGGATCTTGAAATGACCTATATCAACTGGATTCCACAAATGCACAAAAATCCTTAGAATCACCGATTCATTGCCGGTTCGTCCAAGTGCTCAAGAAAACCTCTTTCCATTTTGCTTACGAAAAATTTTCATATAAGATACAAATACCTCGTAATTGGGCGGGAGGATACTTATTTCGTGAATGAACACTCTGATTCAAACAAAAAGTATACTGAAGTCGATATCATGCAGATGCTACAAATTTTGATTGATTGACAACATTGTTGTGTTTGGAGGAATCGTATTCCAACAGATAGTTGGAATCCCCATGGCTACAAATTGCGCCCCACTGCTTTACCGTGGCGTATCACGTGATGTGCATACATTTCTTCAATTCTTCAAATCTTAAAATCTTCGCATCATTACTTCAAATCTTCAAATCTTCGCATCATTACTTTAAATCTGCAAATCTTCGCATCATTACTTCAAATCTTCAAATCTTCGCATCATTCCTTCAAATCTTCGCATCATTACTTTAAATCTGCAAATCTTCGCATCATTACTTCAAATCTTCAAATCTTCGCATCATTCCTTCAAATCTTCGCATCATTACTTCAATTCTTCGCATCATTTCTTCAAATCTTAAAATCTTCGCATCATTTCTTCAATTCTTCAAATCTTCAAATCTTCGCATCATTACTTCAAATCTTAAAATCTTTGCATCATTACTTTGAATCTTCAAATCTTCGCATCATTACTTTAAATCTTCAAATCTTCGCATCATAACTTTAAATCTTCAAATCTTCGCATCATTACTTTAAATCTTAAAATCTTCGCATCATTACTTTAAATCTTCAAATCTTCGCATCATTACTTCAAATCTTAAAGTATTCGCATCATTTCTTCAATTCTTCAAATCTTAAAATCTTCGCATCATTACTTCAAATCTTCAAATCTTCGCATCATTACTTTAAATCTTCAAATCTTCGCATCATTACTTCAAATCTTAAAGTATTCGCATCATTTCTTCAATTCTTCAAATCTTAAAATCTTCGCATCATTACTTCAAATCTTCAAATCTTCGCATCATTACTTTAAATCTTCAAATCTTCGCATCATTACTTTAAATCTTCAAATCTTCGCATCATTACTTTAAATCTTCAAATCTTCGCATCATTACTTCAAATCTTGAAATATTCGCATCATTTCTTCAATTCTTCAAATCTTAAAATCTTCGCATCATTTCTTCAATTCTTCAAATCTTCAAATCTTCGCATCATTACTTCAAATCTTAAAATCTTTGCATCATTACTTTAAATCTTCAAATCTTCGCATCATTACTTTAAATCTTCAAATCTTCGCATCATTACTTTAAATCTTCAAATCTTCGCATCATTACTTCAAATCTTAAAATATTCGCATCATTTCTTCAATTCTTGAAATCTTCAAATCTTCGCATCATTACTTCAAATCTTAAAATCTTCGCATCATTACTTTAAATCTTCAAATCTTCGCATCATTACTTTAAATCTTCAAATCTTCGCATCATTACTTTAAATCTTCAAATCTTCGCATCATTACTTAAGATTTATAAATCTTCGCATCATCACTTCAAATCTTTAAATCTTCGCATCATTACTTCAAATCTTTAAATCTTCGCATCATTTCTTCAAATCTTTAAATCTTCGCATCATTTCTTTAAATCTTCAAATTTTATCTGTATTTGAAATAACTGACAGCAATAAATCTCTTCTTGAGTCCTTCGGTATTCAAACTGAAGACTCGGATCTTGAAATGACCTATATCAACTGGATTCCACAAATGCACAAAAATCCTTAGAATCACCGATTCATTGCCGGTTCGTCCAAGTGCTCAAGAAAACCTCTTTCCATTTTGCTTACGAAAAATTTTCATATAAGATACAAATACCTCGTAATTGGGCGGGAGGATACTTATTTCGTGAATGAACACTCTGATTCAAACAAAAAGTATACTGAAGTCGATATCATGCAGATGCTACAAATTTTGATTGATTGACAACATTGTTGTGTTTGGAGGAATCGTATTCCAACAGATAGTTGGAATCCCCATGGCTACAAATTGCGCCCCACTGCTTTACCGTGGCGTATCACGTGATGTGCATACATTTCTTCAATTCTTCAAATCTTAAAATCTTCGCATCATTACTTTAAATCTTCAAATCTTCGCATCATTACTTTAAATCTGCAAATCTTCGCATCATTACTTCAAATCTTCAAATCTTCGCATCATTCCTTCAAATCTTCGCATCATTACTTCAATTCTTTGCATCATTTCTTCAAATCTTAAAATCTTCGCATCATTTCTTCAATTCTTCAAATCTTAAAACCTTCGCATCATTACTTCAAATCTTAAAATCTTCGCATCATTACTTTAAATCTTCAAATCTTCGCATCATTACTTTAAATCTTCAAATCTTCGCATCATTACTTTAAATCTTCAAATCTTCGCATCATTACTTCAAATCTTAAAGTATTCGCATCATTTCTTCAATTCTTCAAATCTTAAAATCTTCGCATCATTACTTCAAATCTTCAAATCTTCGCATCATTACTTTAAATCTTCAAATCTTCGCATCATTACTTTAAATCTTCAAATCTTCGCATCATTACTTTAAATCTTCAAATCCTCGCATCATTACTTCAAATCTTAAAATATTCGCATCATTTCTTCAATTCTTCAAATCTTAAAATCTTCGCATCATTACTTCAAATCTTCAAATCTTCGCATCCTTACTTTAAATCTGCAAATCTTCGCATCATTACTTCAAATCTTCAAATCTTCGCATCATTCCTTCAAATCTTCGCATCATTAATTCAATTCTTCGCATCATTTCTTCAAATCTTAAAATCTTCGCATCATTTCTTCAATTCTTCAAATCTTCAAATCTTCGCATCATTACTTCAAATCTTAAAATCTTTGCATCATTACTTTAAATCTTCAAATCTTCGCATCATTACTTTAAATCTTCAAATCTTCGCATCATTACTTCAAATCTTAAAATATTCTCATCATTTCTTCAATTCTTAAAATCTTCAAATCTTCGCATCATTACTTCAAATCTTAAAATCTTCGCATCATTACTTTAAATCTTCAAATCTTCGCATCATTACTTTAAATCTTCAAATCTTTGCATCATTACTTTAAATCTTCAAATCTTCGCATCATTACTTCAAATCTTTAAATCTTCGCATCATTACTTCAAATCTTTAAATCTTCGCATCATTTCTTGAAATCTTTAAATCTTCGCATCATTTCTTTAAATCTTCAAATTTTATCTGTATTTGAAATAACTGACAGCAATAAATCTCTTCTTGAGTCCTTCGGTATTCAAACTGAAGACTCGGATCTTGAAATGACCTATATCAACTGGATTCCACAAATGCACAAAAATCCTTAGAATCACCGATTCATTGCCGGTTCGTCCAAGTGCTCAAGAAAACCTCTTTCCATTTTGCTTACGAAAAATTTTCATATAAGATACAAATACCTCGTAATTGGGCGGGAGGATACTTATTTCGTGAATGAACACTCTGATTCAAACAAAAAGTATACTGAAGTCGATATCATGCAGATGCTACAAATTTTGATTGACAACATTGTTGTGTTTGGAGGAATCGTATTCCAACAGATAGTTGGAATCCCCATGGCTACAAATTGCGCCCCACTGCTTTACCGTGGCGTATCACGTGATGTGCATACATTTCTTCAATTCTTCAAATCTTAAAATCTTCGCATCATTACTTGAAATCTTAAAATCTTCGCATCATTACTTTAAATCTTCAAATCTTCGCATCATTACTTTAAATCTGCAAATCTTCGCATCATTACTTCAAATCTTCAAATCTTCGCATCATTCCTTCAAATCTTCGCATCATTACTTCAATTCTTTGCATTATTTCTTCAAATCTTAAAATCTTCGCATCATTTCTTCAATTCTTCAAATCTTAAAACCTTCGCATCATTACTTCAAATCTTAAAATCTTCGCATCATTACTTTAAATCTTCAAATCTTCGCATCATTACTTTAAATCTTCAAATCTTCGCATCATTACTTCAAATCTTAAAGTATTCGCATCATTTCTTCAATTCTTCAAATCTTGAAATCTTCGCATCATTACTTCAAATCTTCAAATCTTCGCATCATTACTTCAAATCTTAAAATCTTCGCATCATTACTTTAAATCTTCAAATCTTCGCATCATTACTTTAAATCTTGAAATCTTCGCATCATTACTTCAAATCTTCAAATCTTCGCATCATTCCTTCAAATCTTCGCATCATTACTTCAATTCTTCGCATCATTACTTCAAATCTTAAAATATTCGCATCATTTCTTCAATTCTTCAAATCTTAAAATCTTCGCATCATTACTTCAAATCTTCGCATCATTACTTTAAATCTGCAAATCTTCGCATCATTCCTTCAAATCTTCGCATCATTACTTCAATTCTTTGCATCATTTCTTCAAATCTTAAAATCTTCGCATCATTTCTTCTATTCTTCAAATCTTAAAACCTTCGCATCATTACTTTAAATCTTCAAATCTTCGCATCATTACTTTAAATCTTCAAATCTTCGCATCATTACTTTAAATCTGCAAATCTTCGCATCATTACTTCAAATCTTCAAATCTTCGCATCATTCCTTCAAATCTTCGCATCATTACTTCAATTCTTCGCATCATTTCTTCAAATCTTAAAATCTTCGCATCATTTCTTCAATTCTTCAAATCTTCAAATCTTCGCATCATTACTTCAAATCTTAAAATCTTTGCATCATTACTTTAAATCTTCAAATCTTCGCATCATTACTTTAAATCTTCAAATCTTCGCATCATAACTTTAAATCTTCAAATCTTCGCATCATTACTTTAAATCTTCAAATCTTCGCATCATTACTTTAAATCTTCAAATCTTCGCATCATTACTTCAAATTTATAAATCTTCGCATCATCACTTCAAATCTTTAAATCTTCGCATCATTACTTCAAATCTTTAAATCTTCGCATCATTTCTTCAATTCTTCAAATCTTCAAATCTTCGCATCATCACTTCAAATCTTTAAATCTTCGCATCATTACTTCAAATTTATAAATCTTCGCATCAATACTTCAAATCTTCAAATCTTCGCATCATTCCTTCAAATCTTCGCATCATTACTTCAATTCTTCGCATCATTTCTTCAAATCTTAAAATCTTCGCATCATTTCTTCAATTCTTCAAATCTTAAAATCTTCGCATCATTACTTGAAATCTTAAAATCTTCGCATCATTACTTTAAATCTTCAAATCTTCGCATCATTACTTTAAATCTGCAAATCTTCGCATCATTACTTCAAATCTTAAAATATTCGCATCATTTCTTCAATTCTTCAAATCTTCAAATCTTCGCATCATTACTTTAAATCTTCAAATCTTCGCATCATTATTTTAAATCTTCAAATCTTCGCATCATTACTTCAAATTTATAAATCTTCGCATCATCACTTCAAATCTTTAAATCTTCGCATCATTACTTCAAATCTTTAAATCTTCGCATCATTTCTTCAAATCTTTAAATCTTCGCATCATTTCTTTAAATCTTCAAATTTTATCTGTATTTGAAATAACTGACAGCAATAAATCTCTTCTTGAGTCCTTCGGTATTCAAACTGAAGACTCGGATCTTGAAATGACCTATATCAACTGGATTCCACAAATGCACAAAAATCCTTAGAATCACCGATTCATTGCCGGTTCGTCCAAGTGCTCAAGAAAACCTCTTTCCATTTTGCTTACGAAAAATTTTCATATAAGATACAAATACCTCGTAATTGGGCGGGAGGATACTTATTTCGTGAATGAACACTCTGATTCAAACAAAAAGTATACTGAAGTCGATATCATGCAGATGCTACAAATTTTGATTGATTGAATACATTGTTGTGTTTGGAGGAATCGTATTCCAACAGATAGTTGGAATCCCCATGGCTACAAATTGCGCCCCACTGCTTTACCGTGGCGTATCACGTGATGTGCATACATTTCTTCAATTCTTCAAATCTTAAAATCTTCGCATCATTACTTTAAATCTTCAAATCTTCGCATCATTACTTTAAATCTGAAAATCTTCGCATCATTACTTCAAATCTTCAAATCTTCGCATCATTCCTTCAAATCTTCGCATCATTACTTCAATTCTTTGCATCATCTCTTCAAATCTTAAAATCTTCGCATCATTTCTTCTATTCTTCAAATCTTAAAACCTTCGCATCATTCCTTCAAATCTTCGCATCATTACTTCAATTCTTTGCATCATCTCTTCAAATCTTAAAATCTTCGCATCATTTCTTCTATTCTTCAAATCTTAAAACCTTCGCATCATTACTTTAAATCTTCAAATCTTCGCATCATTACTTTAAATCTTCAAATCTTCGCATCATTACTTTAAATCTTCAAATCCTCGCATCATTTCTTCTATTCTTCAAATCTTCAAATCTTCGCATCATTACTTTAAATCTTCAAATCTTCGCATCATTACTTTAAATCTTCAAATCTTCGCATCATTACTTTAAATCTTCAAATCTTCGCATCATTACTTCAAATCTTAAAGTATTCGCATCATTTCTTCAATTCTTCAAATCTTAAAATCTTCGCATCATTACTTCAAATCTTCAAATCTTCGCATCATTACTTTAAATCTTCAAATCTTCGCATCATTACTTTAAATTTGCAAATCTTCGCATCATTACTTCAAATCTTCAAATCTTCGCATCATTCCTTCAAATCTTCGCATCATTACTTCAATTCTTTGCATCATTTCTTCAAATCTTAAAATCTTCGCATCATTTCTTCTATTCTTCAAATCTTAAAACCTTCGCATCATTACTTCAAATCTTAAAGTATTCGCATCATTTCTTCAATTCTTCAAATCTTAAAATCTTCGCATCATTACTTCAAATCTTCAAATCTTCGCATCATTACTTTAAATCTTCAAATCTTCGCATCATTACTTTAAATCTTCAAATCTTCGCATCATTACTTTAAATCTTCAAATCTTCGCATCATTACTTCAAATCTTAAAATATTCGCATCATTTCTTCAATTCTTCAAATCTTAAAATCTTCGCATCATTTCTTCAAATCTTAAAATCTTCGCATCATTTCTTCAATTCTTCAAATCTTCAAATCTTCGCATCATTTCTTCAAATCTTAAAATCTTTGCATCATTACTTTAAATCTTCAAATCTTCGCATCATTACTTTAAATCTTCAAATCTTCGCATCATAACTTTAAATCTTCAAATCTTCGCATTATTACTTTAAATCTTCAAATCTTCGCATCATTACTTTAAATCTTCAAATCTTCGCATCATTACTTCAAATTTATAAATCTTCGCATCATCACTTCAAATCTTTAAATCTTCGCATCATTACTTCAAATTTATAAATCTTCGCATCATTACTTCAAATCTTCAAATCTTCGCATCATTCCTTCAAATCTTCGCATCATTACTTCAATTCTTCGCATCATTTCTTCAAATCTTAAAATCTTCGCATCATTTCTTCAATTCTTCAAATCTTCAAATCTTCGCATCATTACTTCAAATCTTAAAATCTTTGCATCATTACTTTAAATCTTCAAATCGTCGCATCATTACTTTAAATCTTCAAATCTTCGCATCATTACTTCAAATCTTAAAATATTCGCATCATTTCTTCAATTCTTCAAATCTTCAAATCTTCGCATCATTACTTCAAATCTTAAAATCTTCGCATCATTACTTTAAATCTTCAAATCTTCGCATCATTACTTTAAATCTGCAAATCTTCGCATCATTACTTCAAATCTTCAAATCTTCGCATCATTCCTTCAAATCTTCGCATCATTACTTCAATTCTTTGCATCATTTCTTCAAATCTTAAAATCTTCGCATCATTTCTTCTATTCTTCAAATCTTAAAACCTTCGTATCATTACTTTAAATCTTCAAATCTTCGCATCATTACTTTAAATCTTCAAATCTTCGCATCATTACTTTAAATCTGCAAATCTTCGCATCATTACTTCAAATCTTCAAATCTTCGCATCATTCCTTCAAATCTTCGCATCATTACTTCAATTCTTCGCATCATTTCTTCAAATCTTCAAATCTTCGCAACATTACTTCAAATCTTCAAATCTTCGCATCATTACTTCAAATCTTAAAATCTTTGCATCATTACTTTAAATCTTCAAATCTTCGCATCATTACTTTAAATCTTCAAATCTTCGCATCATAACTTTAAATCTTCAAATCTTCGCATCATTACTTTAAATCTTCAAATCTTCGCATCATTACTTTAAATCTTCAAATCTTCGCATCATTACTTCAAATTTATAAATCTTCGCATCATCACTTCAAATCTTTAAATCTTCGCATCATTACTTCAAATCTTTAAATCTTCGCATCATTTCTTCAATTCTTCAAATCTTCAAATCTTCGCATCATTACTTCAAATCTTAAAATCTTCGCATCATAACTTTAAATCTTCAAATCTTCGCATCATTACTTTAAATCTTCAAATCTTCGCATCATTACTTTAAATCTTCAAATCTTCGCATCATTACTTCAAATTTATAAATCTTCGCATCATCACTTCAAATCTTTAAATCTTCGCATCATTACTTCAAATTTATAAATCTTCGCATCAATACTTCAAATCTTCAAATCTTCGCATCATTCCTTCAAATCTTCGCATCATTACTTCAATTCTTCGCATCATTTCTTCAAATCTTAAAATCTTCGCATCATTTCTTCAATTCTTCAAATCTTCGCATCATTACTTCAAATCTTAAAATCTTTGCATCATTACTTTAAATCTTCAAATCTTCGCATCATTACTTTAAATCTTCAAATCTTCGCATCATTACTTCAAATCTTAAAATATTCGCATCATTTCTTCAATTCTTCAAATCTTCAAATCTTCGCATCATTACTTCAAATCTTAAAATCTTCGCATCATTACTTTAAATCTTCAAATCTTCGCATCATTACTTTAAATCTTCAAATCTTCGCATCATTACTTTAAATCTTCAAATCTTCGCATCATTACTTCAAATTTATAAATCTTCGCATCATCACTTCAAATCTTTAAATCTTCGCATCATTACTTCAAATCTTTAAATCTTCGCATCATTTCTTCAAATCTTTAAATCTTCGCATCATTTCTTTAAATCTTCAAATTTTATCTGTATTTGAAATAACTGACAGCAATAAATCTCTTCTTGAGTCCTTCGGTATTCAAACTGAAGACTCGGATCTTGAAATGACCTATATCAACTGGATTCCACAAATGCACAAAAATCCTTAGAATCACCGATTCATTGCCGGTTCGTCCAAGTGCTCAAGAAAACCTCTTTCCATTTTGCTTACGAAAAATTTTCATATAAGATACAAATACCTCGTAATTGGGCGGGAGGATACTTATTTCGTGAATGAACACTCTGATTCAAACAAAAAGTATACTGAAGTCGATATCATGCAGATGCTACAAATTTTGATTGATTGAATACATTGTTGTGTTTGGAGGAATCGTATTCCAACAGATAGTTGGAATCCCCATGGCTACAAATTGCGCCCCACTGCTTTACCGTGGCGTATCACGTGATGTGCATACATTTCTTCAATTCTTCAAATCTTAAAATCTTCGCATCATTACTTCAAATCTTCAAATCTTCGCATCATTACTTTAAATCTGCAAATCTTCGCATCATTACTTCAAATCTTCAAATCTTCGCATCATTCCTTCAAATCTTCGCATCATTACTTCAATTCTTCGCATCATTTCTTCAAATCTTAAAATCTTCGCATCATTTCTTCAATTCTTCAAATCTTCAAATCTTCGCATCATTACTTCAAATCTTAAAATCTTTGCATCATTACTTTGAATCTTCAAATCTTCGCATCATTACTTTAAATCTTCAAATCTTCGCATCATAACTTTAAATCTTCAAATCTTCGCATCATTACTTTAAATCTTAAAATCTTCGCATCATTACTTTAAATCTTCAAATCTTCGCATCATTACTTCAAATCTTAAAGTATTCGCATCATTTCTTCAATTCTTCAAATCTTAAAATCTTCGCATCATTACTTCAAATCTTCAAATCTTCGCATCATTACTTTAAATCTTCAAATCTTCGCATCATTACTTCAAATCTTAAAGTATTCGCATCATTTCTTCAATTCTTCAAATCTTAAAATCTTCGCATCATTACTTCAAATCTTCAAATCTTCGCATCATTACTTTAAATCTTCAAATCTTCGCATCATTACTTTAAATCTTCAAATCTTCGCATCATTACTTTAAATCTTCAAATCTTCGCATCATTACTTCAAATCTTAAAATATTCGCATCATTTCTTCAATTCTTCAAATCTTAAAATCTTCGCATCATTACTTCAAATCTTCAAATCTTCGCATCATTACTTTAAATCTGCAAATCTTCGCATCATTACTTCAAATCTTCAAATCTTCGCATCATTCCTTCAAATCTTCGCATCATTACTTCAATTCTTCGCATCATTTCTTCAAATCTTAAAATCTTCGCATCATTTCTTCAATTCTTCAAATCTTCAAATCTTCGCATCATTACTTCAAATCTTAAAATCTTTGCATCATTACTTTAAATCTTCAAATCTTCGCATCATTACTTTAAATCTTCAAATCTTCGCATCATTACTTTAAATCTTCAAATCTTCGCATCATTACTTCAAATCTTAAAATATTCGCATCATTTCTTCAATTCTTGAAATCTTCAAATCTTCGCATCATTACTTCAAATCTTAAAATCTTCGCATCATTACTTTAAATCTTCAAATCTTCGCATCATTACTTTAAATCTTCAAATCTTCGCATCATTACTTTAAATCTTCAAATCTTCGCATCATTACTTAAGATTTATAAATCTTCGCATCATCACTTCAAATCTTTAAATCTTCGCATCATTACTTCAAATCTTTAAATCTTCGCATCATTTCTTCAAATCTTTAAATCTTCGCATCATTTCTTTAAATCTTCAAATTTTATCTGTATTTGAAATAACTGACAGCAATAAATCTCTTCTTGAGTCCTTCGGTATTCAAACTGAAGACTCGGATCTTGAAATGACCTATATCAACTGGATTCCACAAATGCACAAAAATCCTTAGAATCACCGATTCATTGCCGGTTCGTCCAAGTGCTCAAGAAAACCTCTTTCCATTTTGCTTACGAAAAATTTTCATATAAGATACAAATACCTCGTAATTGGGCGGGAGGATACTTATTTCGTGAATGAACACTCTGATTCAAACAAAAAGTATACTGAAGTCGATATCATGCAGATGCTACAAATTTTGATTGATTGACAACATTGTTGTGTTTGGAGGAATCGTATTCCAACAGATAGTTGGAATCCCCATGGCTACAAATTGCGCCCCACTGCTTTACCGTGGCGTATCACGTGATGTGCATACATTTCTTCAATTCTTCAAATCTTAAAATCTTCGCATCATTACTTTAAATCTTCAAATCTTCGCATCATTACTTTAAATCTGCAAATCTTCGCATCATTACTTCAAATCTTCAAATCTTCGCATCATTCCTTCAAATCTTCGCATCATTACTTCAATTCTTTGCATCATTTCTTCAAATCTTAAAATCTTCGCATCATTTCTTCAATTCTTCAAATCTTAAAACCTTCGCATCATTACTTCAAATCTTAAAATCTTCGCATCATTACTTTAAATCTTCAAATCTTCGCATCATTACTTTAAATCTTCAAATCTTCGCATCATTACTTTAAATCTTCAAATCTTCGCATCATTACTTCAAATCTTAAAGTATTCGCATCATTTCTTCAATTCTTCAAATCTTAAAATCTTCGCATCATTACTTCAAATCTTCAAATCTTCGCATCATTACTTTAAATCTTCAAATCTTCGCATCATTACTTTAAATCTTCAAATCTTCGCATCATTACTTTAAATCTTCAAATCCTCGCATCATTACTTCAAATCTTAAAATATTCGCATCATTTCTTCAATTCTTCAAATCTTAAAATCTTCGCATCATTACTTCAAATCTTCAAATCTTCGCATCCTTACTTTAAATCTGCAAATCTTCGCATCATTACTTCAAATCTTCAAATCTTCGCATCATTCCTTCAAATCTTCGCATCATTAATTCAATTCTTCGCATCATTTCTTCAAATCTTAAAATCTTCGCATCATTTCTTCAATTCTTCAAATCTTCAAATCTTCGCATCATTACTTCAAATCTTAAAATCTTTGCATCATTACTTTAAATCTTCAAATCTTCGCATCATTACTTTAAATCTTCAAATCTTCGCATCATTACTTCAAATCTTAAAATATTCTCATCATTTCTTCAATTCTTAAAATCTTCAAATCTTCGCATCATTACTTCAAATCTTAAAATCTTCGCATCATTACTTTAAATCTTCAAATCTTCGCATCATTACTTTAAATCTTCAAATCTTTGCATCATTACTTTAAATCTTCAAATCTTCGCATCATTACTTCAAATCTTTAAATCTTCGCATCATTACTTCAAATCTTTAAATCTTCGCATCATTTCTTGAAATCTTTAAATCTTCGCATCATTTCTTTAAATCTTCAAATTTTATCTGTATTTGAAATAACTGACAGCAATAAATCTCTTCTTGAGTCCTTCGGTATTCAAACTGAAGACTCGGATCTTGAAATGACCTATATCAACTGGATTCCACAAATGCACAAAAATCCTTAGAATCACCGATTCATTGCCGGTTCGTCCAAGTGCTCAAGAAAACCTCTTTCCATTTTGCTTACGAAAAATTTTCATATAAGATACAAATACCTCGTAATTGGGCGGGAGGATACTTATTTCGTGAATGAACACTCTGATTCAAACAAAAAGTATACTGAAGTCGATATCATGCAGATGCTACAAATTTTGATTGACAACATTGTTGTGTTTGGAGGAATCGTATTCCAACAGATAGTTGGAATCCCCATGGCTACAAATTGCGCCCCACTGCTTTACCGTGGCGTATCACGTGATGTGCATACATTTCTTCAATTCTTCAAATCTTAAAATCTTCGCATCATTACTTGAAATCTTAAAATCTTCGCATCATTACTTTAAATCTTCAAATCTTCGCATCATTACTTTAAATCTGCAAATCTTCGCATCATTACTTCAAATCTTCAAATCTTCGCATCATTCCTTCAAATCTTCGCATCATTACTTCAATTCTTTGCATTATTTCTTCAAATCTTAAAATCTTCGCATCATTTCTTCAATTCTTCAAATCTTAAAACCTTCGCATCATTACTTCAAATCTTAAAATCTTCGCATCATTACTTTAAATCTTCAAATCTTCGCATCATTACTTTAAATCTTCAAATCTTCGCATCATTACTTCAAATCTTAAAGTATTCGCATCATTTCTTCAATTCTTCAAATCTTGAAATCTTCGCATCATTACTTCAAATCTTCAAATCTTCGCATCATTACTTCAAATCTTAAAATCTTCGCATCATTACTTTAAATCTTCAAATCTTCGCATCATTACTTTAAATCTTGAAATCTTCGCATCATTACTTCAAATCTTCAAATCTTCGCATCATTCCTTCAAATCTTCGCATCATTACTTCAATTCTTCGCATCATTACTTCAAATCTTAAAATATTCGCATCATTTCTTCAATTCTTCAAATCTTAAAATCTTCGCATCATTACTTCAAATCTTCGCATCATTACTTTAAATCTGCAAATCTTCGCATCATTCCTTCAAATCTTCGCATCATTACTTCAATTCTTTGCATCATTTCTTCAAATCTTAAAATCTTCGCATCATTTCTTCTATTCTTCAAATCTTAAAACCTTCGCATCATTACTTTAAATCTTCAAATCTTCGCATCATTACTTTAAATCTTCAAATCTTCGCATCATTACTTTAAATCTGCAAATCTTCGCATCATTACTTCAAATCTTCAAATCTTCGCATCATTCCTTCAAATCTTCGCATCATTACTTCAATTCTTCGCATCATTTCTTCAAATCTTAAAATCTTCGCATCATTTCTTCAATTCTTCAAATCTTCAAATCTTCGCATCATTACTTCAAATCTTAAAATCTTTGCATCATTACTTTAAATCTTCAAATCTTCGCATCATTACTTTAAATCTTCAAATCTTCGCATCATAACTTTAAATCTTCAAATCTTCGCATCATTACTTTAAATCTTCAAATCTTCGCATCATTACTTTAAATCTTCAAATCTTCGCATCATTACTTCAAATTTATAAATCTTCGCATCATCACTTCAAATCTTTAAATCTTCGCATCATTACTTCAAATCTTTAAATCTTCGCATCATTTCTTCAATTCTTCAAATCTTCAAATCTTCGCATCATCACTTCAAATCTTTAAATCTTCGCATCATTACTTCAAATTTATAAATCTTCGCATCAATACTTCAAATCTTCAAATCTTCGCATCATTCCTTCAAATCTTCGCATCATTACTTCAATTCTTCGCATCATTTCTTCAAATCTTAAAATCTTCGCATCATTTCTTCAATTCTTCAAATCTTAAAATCTTCGCATCATTACTTGAAATCTTAAAATCTTCGCATCATTACTTTAAATCTTCAAATCTTCGCATCATTACTTTAAATCTGCAAATCTTCGCATCATTACTTCAAATCTTAAAATATTCGCATCATTTCTTCAATTCTTCAAATCTTCAAATCTTCGCATCATTACTTTAAATCTTCAAATCTTCGCATCATTATTTTAAATCTTCAAATCTTCGCATCATTACTTCAAATTTATAAATCTTCGCATCATCACTTCAAATCTTTAAATCTTCGCATCATTACTTCAAATCTTTAAATCTTCGCATCATTTCTTCAAATCTTTAAATCTTCGCATCATTTCTTTAAATCTTCAAATTTTATCTGTATTTGAAATAACTGACAGCAATAAATCTCTTCTTGAGTCCTTCGGTATTCAAACTGAAGACTCGGATCTTGAAATGACCTATATCAACTGGATTCCACAAATGCACAAAAATCCTTAGAATCACCGATTCATTGCCGGTTCGTCCAAGTGCTCAAGAAAACCTCTTTCCATTTTGCTTACGAAAAATTTTCATATAAGATACAAATACCTCGTAATTGGGCGGGAGGATACTTATTTCGTGAATGAACACTCTGATTCAAACAAAAAGTATACTGAAGTCGATATCATGCAGATGCTACAAATTTTGATTGATTGAATACATTGTTGTGTTTGGAGGAATCGTATTCCAACAGATAGTTGGAATCCCCATGGCTACAAATTGCGCCCCACTGCTTTACCGTGGCGTATCACGTGATGTGCATACATTTCTTCAATTCTTCAAATCTTAAAATCTTCGCATCATTACTTTAAATCTTCAAATCTTCGCATCATTACTTTAAATCTGAAAATCTTCGCATCATTACTTCAAATCTTCAAATCTTCGCATCATTCCTTCAAATCTTCGCATCATTACTTCAATTCTTTGCATCATCTCTTCAAATCTTAAAATCTTCGCATCATTTCTTCTATTCTTCAAATCTTAAAACCTTCGCATCATTCCTTCAAATCTTCGCATCATTACTTCAATTCTTTGCATCATCTCTTCAAATCTTAAAATCTTCGCATCATTTCTTCTATTCTTCAAATCTTAAAACCTTCGCATCATTACTTTAAATCTTCAAATCTTCGCATCATTACTTTAAATCTTCAAATCTTCGCATCATTACTTTAAATCTTCAAATCCTCGCATCATTTCTTCTATTCTTCAAATCTTCAAATCTTCGCATCATTACTTTAAATCTTCAAATCTTCGCATCATTACTTTAAATCTTCAAATCTTCGCATCATTACTTTAAATCTTCAAATCTTCGCATCATTACTTCAAATCTTAAAGTATTCGCATCATTTCTTCAATTCTTCAAATCTTAAAATCTTCGCATCATTACTTCAAATCTTCAAATCTTCGCATCATTACTTTAAATCTTCAAATCTTCGCATCATTACTTTAAATTTGCAAATCTTCGCATCATTACTTCAAATCTTCAAATCTTCGCATCATTCCTTCAAATCTTCGCATCATTACTTCAATTCTTTGCATCATTTCTTCAAATCTTAAAATCTTCGCATCATTTCTTCTATTCTTCAAATCTTAAAACCTTCGCATCATTACTTCAAATCTTAAAGTATTCGCATCATTTCTTCAATTCTTCAAATCTTAAAATCTTCGCATCATTACTTCAAATCTTCAAATCTTCGCATCATTACTTTAAATCTTCAAATCTTCGCATCATTACTTTAAATCTTCAAATCTTCGCATCATTACTTTAAATCTTCAAATCTTCGCATCATTACTTCAAATCTTAAAATATTCGCATCATTTCTTCAATTCTTCAAATCTTAAAATCTTCGCATCATTTCTTCAAATCTTAAAATCTTCGCATCATTTCTTCAATTCTTCAAATCTTCAAATCTTCGCATCATTTCTTCAAATCTTAAAATCTTTGCATCATTACTTTAAATCTTCAAATCTTCGCATCATTACTTTAAATCTTCAAATCTTCGCATCATAACTTTAAATCTTCAAATCTTCGCATTATTACTTTAAATCTTCAAATCTTCGCATCATTACTTTAAATCTTCAAATCTTCGCATCATTACTTCAAATTTATAAATCTTCGCATCATCACTTCAAATCTTTAAATCTTCGCATCATTACTTCAAATTTATAAATCTTCGCATCATTACTTCAAATCTTCAAATCTTCGCATCATTCCTTCAAATCTTCGCATCATTACTTCAATTCTTCGCATCATTTCTTCAAATCTTAAAATCTTCGCATCATTTCTTCAATTCTTCAAATCTTCAAATCTTCGCATCATTACTTCAAATCTTAAAATCTTTGCATCATTACTTTAAATCTTCAAATCGTCGCATCATTACTTTAAATCTTCAAATCTTCGCATCATTACTTCAAATCTTAAAATATTCGCATCATTTCTTCAATTCTTCAAATCTTCAAATCTTCGCATCATTACTTCAAATCTTAAAATCTTCGCATCATTACTTTAAATCTTCAAATCTTCGCATCATTACTTTAAATCTGCAAATCTTCGCATCATTACTTCAAATCTTCAAATCTTCGCATCATTCCTTCAAATCTTCGCATCATTACTTCAATTCTTTGCATCATTTCTTCAAATCTTAAAATCTTCGCATCATTTCTTCTATTCTTCAAATCTTAAAACCTTCGTATCATTACTTTAAATCTTCAAATCTTCGCATCATTACTTTAAATCTTCAAATCTTCGCATCATTACTTTAAATCTGCAAATCTTCGCATCATTACTTCAAATCTTCAAATCTTCGCATCATTCCTTCAAATCTTCGCATCATTACTTCAATTCTTCGCATCATTTCTTCAAATCTTCAAATCTTCGCAACATTACTTCAAATCTTCAAATCTTCGCATCATTACTTCAAATCTTAAAATCTTTGCATCATTACTTTAAATCTTCAAATCTTCGCATCATTACTTTAAATCTTCAAATCTTCGCATCATAACTTTAAATCTTCAAATCTTCGCATCATTACTTTAAATCTTCAAATCTTCGCATCATTACTTTAAATCTTCAAATCTTCGCATCATTACTTCAAATTTATAAATCTTCGCATCATCACTTCAAATCTTTAAATCTTCGCATCATTACTTCAAATCTTTAAATCTTCGCATCATTTCTTCAATTCTTCAAATCTTCAAATCTTCGCATCATTACTTCAAATCTTAAAATCTTCGCATCATAACTTTAAATCTTCAAATCTTCGCATCATTACTTTAAATCTTCAAATCTTCGCATCATTACTTTAAATCTTCAAATCTTCGCATCATTACTTCAAATTTATAAATCTTCGCATCATCACTTCAAATCTTTAAATCTTCGCATCATTACTTCAAATTTATAAATCTTCGCATCAATACTTCAAATCTTCAAATCTTCGCATCATTCCTTCAAATCTTCGCATCATTACTTCAATTCTTCGCATCATTTCTTCAAATCTTAAAATCTTCGCATCATTTCTTCAATTCTTCAAATCTTCGCATCATTACTTCAAATCTTAAAATCTTTGCATCATTACTTTAAATCTTCAAATCTTCGCATCATTACTTTAAATCTTCAAATCTTCGCATCATTACTTCAAATCTTAAAATATTCGCATCATTTCTTCAATTCTTCAAATCTTCAAATCTTCGCATCATTACTTCAAATCTTAAAATCTTCGCATCATTACTTTAAATCTTCAAATCTTCGCATCATTACTTTAAATCTTCAAATCTTCGCATCATTACTTTAAATCTTCAAATCTTCGCATCATTACTTCAAATTTATAAATCTTCGCATCATCACTTCAAATCTTTAAATCTTCGCATCATTACTTCAAATCTTTAAATCTTCGCATCATTTCTTCAAATCTTTAAATCTTCGCATCATTTCTTTAAATCTTCAAATTTTATCTGTATTTGAAATAACTGACAGCAATAAATCTCTTCTTGAGTCCTTCGGTATTCAAACTGAAGACTCGGATCTTGAAATGACCTATATCAACTGGATTCCACAAATGCACAAAAATCCTTAGAATCACCGATTCATTGCCGGTTCGTCCAAGTGCTCAAGAAAACCTCTTTCCATTTTGCTTACGAAAAATTTTCATATAAGATACAAATACCTCGTAATTGGGCGGGAGGATACTTATTTCGTGAATGAACACTCTGATTCAAACAAAAAGTATACTGAAGTCGATATCATGCAGATGCTACAAATTTTGATTGATTGAATACATTGTTGTGTTTGGAGGAATCGTATTCCAACAGATAGTTGGAATCCCCATGGCTACAAATTGCGCCCCACTGCTTTACCGTGGCGTATCACGTGATGTGCATACATTTCTTCAATTCTTCAAATCTTAAAATCTTCGCATCATTACTTCAAATCTTCAAATCTTCGCATCATTACTTTAAATCTGCAAATCTTCGCATCATTACTTCAAATCTTCAAATCTTCGCATCATTCCTTCAAATCTTCGCATCATTACTTCAATTCTTCGCATCATTTCTTCAAATCTTAAAATCTTCGCATCATTTCTTCAATTCTTCAAATCTTCAAATCTTCGCATCATTACTTCAAATCTTAAAATCTTTGCATCATTACTTTGAATCTTCAAATCTTCGCATCATTACTTTAAATCTTCAAATCTTCGCATCATAACTTTAAATCTTCAAATCTTCGCATCATTACTTTAAATCTTAAAATCTTCGCATCATTACTTTAAATCTTCAAATCTTCGCATCATTACTTCAAATCTTAAAGTATTCGCATCATTTCTTCAATTCTTCAAATCTTAAAATCTTCGCATCATTACTTCAAATCTTCAAATCTTCGCATCATTACTTTAAATCTTCAAATCTTCGCATCATTACTTCAAATCTTAAAGTATTCGCATCATTTCTTCAATTCTTCAAATCTTAAAATCTTCGCATCATTACTTCAAATCTTCAAATCTTCGCATCATTACTTTAAATCTTCAAATCTTCGCATCATTACTTTAAATCTTCAAATCTTCGCATCATTACTTTAAATCTTCAAATCTTCGCATCATTACTTCAAATCTTAAAATATTCGCATCATTTCTTCAATTCTTCAAATCTTAAAATCTTCGCATCATTACTTTAAATCTTCAAATCTTCGCATCATTACTTTAAATCTGCAAATCTTCGCATCATTACTTCAAATCTTCAAATCTTCGCATCATTCCTTCAAATCTTCGCATCATTACTTCAATTCTTCGCATCATTTCTTCAAATCTTAAAATCTTCGCATCATTTCTTCAATTCTTCAAATCTTCAAATCTTCGCATCATTACTTCAAATCTTAAAATCTTTGCATCATTACTTTAAATCTTCAAATCTTCGCATCATTACTTTAAATCTTCAAATCTTCGCATCATTACTTCAAATCTTAAAATATTCGCATCATTTCTTCAATTCTTGAAATCTTCAAATCTTCGCATCATTACTTCAAATCTTAAAATCTTCGCATCATTACTTTAAATCTTCAAATCTTCGCATCATTACTTTAAATCTTCAAATCTTCGCATCATTACTTTAAATCTTCAAATCTTCGCATCATTACTTCAAATTTATAAATCTTCGCATCATCACTTCAAATCTTTAAATCTTCGCATCATTACTTCAAATCTTTAAATCTTCGCATCATTTCTTCAAATCTTTAAATCTTCGCATCATTTCTTTAAATCTTCAAATTTTATCTGTATTTGAAATAACTGACAGCAATAAATCTCTTCTTGAGTCCTTCGGTATTCAAACTGAAGACTCGGATCTTGAAATGACCTATATCAACTGGATTCCACAAATGCACAAAAATCCTTAGAATCACCGATTCATTGCCGGTTCGTCCAAGTGCTCAAGAAAACCTCTTTCCATTTTGCTTACGAAAAATTTTCATATAAGATACAAATACCTCGTAATTGGGCGGGAGGATACTTATTTCGTGAATGAACACTCTGATTCAAACAAAAAGTATACTGAAGTCGATATCATGCAGATGCTACAAATTTTGATTGATTGACAACATTGTTGTGTTTGGAGGAATCGTATTCCAACAGATAGTTGGAATCCCCATGGCTACAAATTGCGCCCCACTGCTTTACCGTGGCGTATCACGTGATGTGCATACATTTCTTCAATTCTTCAAATCTTAAAATCTTCGCATCATTACTTTAAATCTTCAAATCTTCGCATCATTACTTTAAATCTGCAAATCTTCGCATCATTACTTCAAATCTTCAAATCTTCGCATCATTCCTTCAAATCTTCGCATCATTACTTCAATTCTTTGCATCATTTCTTCAAATCTTAAAATCTTCGCATCATTTCTTCAATTCTTCAAATCTTAAAACCTTCGCATCATTACTTCAAATCTTAAAATCTTCGCATCATTACTTTAAATCTTCAAATCTTCGCATCATTACTTTAAATCTTCAAATCTTCGCATCATTACTTTAAATCTTCAAATCTTCGCATCATTACTTCAAATCTTAAAGTATTCGCATCATTTCTTCAATTCTTCAAATCTTAAAATCTTCGCATCATTACTTCAAATCTTCAAATCTTCGCATCATTACTTTAAATCTTCAAATCTTCGCATCATTACTTTAAATCTTCAAATCTTCGCATCATTACTTTAAATCTTCAAATCCTCGCATCATTACTTCAAATCTTAAAATATTCGCATCATTTCTTCAATTCTTCAAATCTTAAAATCTTCGCATCATTACTTCAAATCTTCAAATCTTCGCATCATTACTTTAAATCTGCAAATCTTCGCATCATTACTTGAAATCTTCAAATCTTCGCATCATTCCTTCAAATCTTCGCATCATTAATTCAATTCTTCGCATCATTTCTTCAAATCTTAAAATCTTCGCATCATTTCTTCAATTCTTCAAATCTTCAAATCTTCGCATCATTACTTCAAATCTTAAAATATTCGCATCATTTCTTCAATTCTTCAAATCTTCAAATCTTCGCATCATTACTTCAAATCTTAAAATCTTCGCATCATTACTTTAAATCTTCAAATCTTCGCATCATTACTTTAAATCTTCAAATCTTTGCATCATTACTTTAAATCTTCAAATCTTCGCATCATTACTTCAAATCTTTAAATCTTCGCATCATTACTTCAAATCTTTAAATCTTCGCATCATTTCTTGAAATCTTTAAATCTTCGCATCATTTCTTTAAATCTTCAAATTTTATCTGTATTTGAAATAACTGACAGCAATAAATCTCTTCTTGAGTCCTTCGGTATTCAAACTGAAGACTCGGATCTTGAAATGACCTATATCAACTGGATTCCACAAATGCACAAAAATCCTTAGAATCACCGATTCATTGCCGGTTCGTCCAAGTGCTCAAGAAAACCTCTTTCCATTTTGCTTACGAAAAATTTTCATATAAGATACAAATACCTCGTAATTGGGCGGGAGGATACTTATTTCGTGAATGAACACTCTGATTCAAACAAAAAGTATACTGAAGTCGATATCATGCAGATGCTACAAATTTTGATTGACAACATTGTTGTGTTTGGAGGAATCGTATTCCAACAGATAGTTGGAATCCCCATGGCTACAAATTGCGCCCCACTGCTTTACCGTGGCGTATCACGTGATGTGCATACATTTCTTCAATTCTTCAAATCTTAAAATCTTCGCATCATTACTTGAAATCTTAAAATCTTCGCATCATTACTTTAAATCTTCAAATCTTCGCATCATTACTTTAAATCTGCAAATCTTCGCATCATTACTTCAAATCTTCAAATCTTCGCATCATTCCTTCAAATCTTCGCATCATTACTTCAATTCTTTGCATTATTTCTTCAAATCTTAAAATCTTCGCATCATTTCTTCAATTCTTCAAATCTTAAAACCTTCGCATCATTACTTCAAATCTTAAAATCTTCGCATCATTACTTTAAATCTTCAAATCTTCGCATCATTACTTTAAATCTTCAAATCTTCGCATCATTACTTCAAATCTTAAAGTATTCGCATCATTTCTTCAATTCTTCAAATCTTGAAATCTTCGCATCATTACTTCAAATCTTCAAATCTTCGCATCATTACTTCAAATCTTAAAATCTTCGCATCATTACTTTAAATCTTCAAATCTTCGCATCATTACTTTAAATCTTCAAATCTTCGCATCATTACTTCAAATCTTCAAATCTTCGCATCATTCCTTCAAATCTTCGCATCATTACTTCAATTCTTCGCATCATTACTTCAAATCTTAAAATATTCGCACCATTTCTTCAATTCTTCAAATCTTAAAATCTTCGCATCATTACTTCAAATCTTCGCATCATTACTTTAAATCTGCAAATCTTCGCATCATTACTTCAAATCTTCAAATCTTCGCATCATTCCTTCAAATCTTCGCATCATTACTTCAATTCTTCGCATCATTTCTTCAAATATTAAAATCTTCGCATCATTTCTTCAATTCTTCAAATCTTCAAATCTTCGCATCATTACTTCAAATCTTAAAATCTTTGCATCATTACTTTAAATCTTCAAATCTTCGCATCATTACTTTAAATCTTCAAATCTTCGCATCATTACTTCAAATCTTAAAATATTCGCATCATTTCTTCAATTCTTCAAATCTTCAAATCTTCGCATCATTACTTCAAATCTTAAAATCTTCGCATCATTACTTTAAATCTTCAAATCTTCGCATCATTACTTTAAATCTTCAAATCTTCGCATCATTACTTTAAATCTTCAAATCTTCGCATCATTACTTCAAATTTATAAATCTTCGCATCATCACTTCAAATCTTTAAATCTTCGCATCATTACTTCAAATCTTTAAATCTTCGCATCATTTCTTCAAATCTTTAAATCTTCGCATCATTTCTTTAAATCTTCAAATTTTATCTGTATTTGAAATAACTGACAGCAATAAATCTCTTCTTGAGTCCTTCGGTATTCAAACTGAAGACTCGGATCTTGAAATGACCTATATCAACTGGATTCCACAAATGCACAAAAATCCTTAGAATCACCGATTCATTGCCGGTTCGTCCAAGTGCTCAAGAAAACCTCTTTCCATTTTGCTTACGAAAAATTTTCATATAAGATACAAATACCTCGTAATTGGGCGGGAGGATACTTATTTCGTGAATGAACACTCTGATTCAAACAAAAAGTATACTGAAGTCGATATCATGCAGATGCTACAAATTTTGATTGATTGACAACATTGTTGTGTTTGGAGGAATCGTATTCCAACAGATAGTTGGAATCCCCATGGCTACAAATTGCGCCCCACTGCTTTACCGTGGCGTATCACGTGATGTGCATACATTTCTTCAATTCTTCAAATCTTAAAATCTTCGCATCATTACTTTAAATCTTCAAATCTTCGCATCATTACTTTAAATCTGCAAATCTTCGCATCATTACTTCAAATCTTCAAATCTTCGCATCATTCCTTCAAATCTTCGCATCATTACTTCAATTCTTTGCATCATTTCTTCAAATCTTAAAATCTTCGCATCATTTCTTCAATTCTTCAAATCTTAAAACCTTCGCATCATTACTTCAAATCTTAAAATCTTCGCATCATTACTTTAAATCTTCAAATCTTCGCATCATTACTTTAAATCTTCAAATCTTCGCATCATTACTTTAAATCTTCAAATCTTCGCATCATTACTTCAAATCTTAAAGTATTCGCATCATTTCTTCAATTCTTCAAATCTTCAAATCTTCGCATCATTACTTCAAATCTTCAAATCTTCGCATCATTACTTCAAATCTTCAAATCTTCGCATCATTACTTTAAATCTTCAAATCTTCGCATCATTACTTTAAATCTTCAAATCTTCGCATCATTACTTCAAATCTTAAAATATTCGCATCATTTCTTCAATTCTTCAAATCTTAAAATCTTCGCATCATTACTTCAAATCTTCAAATCTTCGCATCATTACTTTAAATCTGCAAATCTTCGCATCATTACTTCAAATCTTCAAATCTTCGCATCATTCCTTCAAATCTTCGCATCATTACTTCAATTCTTCGCATCATTTCTTCAAATCTTAAAATCTTCGCATCATTTCTTCAATTCTTCAAATCTTCAAATCTTCGCATCATTACTTCAAATCTTAAAATCTTTGCATCATTACTTTAAATCTTCAAATCTTCGCATCATTACTTTAAATCTTCAAATCTTCGCATCATAACTTTAAATCTTCAAATCTTCGCATCATTACTTTAAATCTTCAAATCTTCGCATCATTACTTCAAATCTTCAAATCTTCGCATCATTACTTCAAATTTATAAATCTTCGCATCATCACTTCAAATCTTTAAATCTTCGCATCATTACTTCAAATCTTTAAATCTTCGCATCATTTCTTCAAATCTTTAAATCTTCGCATCATTTCTTCAATTCTTCAAATCTTCAAATCTTCGCATCATTACTTCAAATCTTAAAATCTTCGCATCATAACTTTAAATCTTCAAATCTTCGCATCATTACTTTAAATCTTCAAATCTTCGCATCATTACTTTAAATTTTCAAATCTTCGCATCATTACTTCAAATTTATAAATCTTCGCATCATCACTTCAAATCTTTAAATCTTCGCATCATTACTTCAAATCTTTAAATCTTCGCATCATTTCTTCAAATCTTTAAATCTTCGCATCATTTCTTTAAATCTTCAAATTTTATCTGTATTTGAAATAACTGACAGCAATAAATCTCTTCTTGAGTCCTTCGGTATTAAAACTGAAGACTCGGATCTTGAAATGACCTATATCAACTGGATTCCACAAATGCACAAAAATCCTTAGAATCACCGATTCATTGCCGGTTCGTCCAAGTGCTCAAGAAAACCTCTTTCCATTTTGCTTACGAAAAATTTTCATATAAGATACAAATACCTCGTAATTGGGCGGGAGGATACTTATTTCGTGAATGAACACTCTGATTCAAACAAAAAGTATACTGAAGTCGATATCATGCAGATGCTACAAATTTTGATTGACAACATTGTTGTGTTTGGAGGAATCGTATTCCAACAGATAGTTGGAATCCCCATGGCTACAAATTGCGCCCCACTGCTTTACCGTGGCGTATCACGTGATGTGCATACATTTCTTCAATTCTTCAAATCTTAAAATCTTCGCATCATTACTTCAAATCTTAAAATCTTCGCATCATTACTTTAAATCTTCAAATCTTCGCATCATTACTTTAAATCTGCAAATCTTCGCATCATTACTTCAAATCTTCAAATCTTCGCATCATTCCTTCAAATCTTCGCATCATTACTTCAATTCTTTGCATCATTTCTTCAAATCTTAAAATCTTCGCATCATTTCTTCAATTCTTCAAATCTTAAAACCTTCGCATCATTACTTCAAATCTTAAAATCTTCGCATCATTACTTTAAATCTTCAAATCTTCGCATCATTACTTTAAATCTTCAAATCTTCGCATCATTACTTTAAATCTTCAAATCTTCGCATCATTACTTTAAATCTGCAAATCTTCGCATCATTACTTCAAATCTTCAAATCTTCGCATCATTCCTTCAAATCTTCGCATCATTACTTCAATTCTATGCATTATTTCTTCAAATCTTAAAATCTTCGCATCATTTCTTCAATTCTTCAAATTTTAAAACCTTCGCATCATTACTTCAAATCTTAAAATCTTCGCATCATTACTTTAAATCTTCAAATCTTCGCATCATTACTTTAAATCTTCAAATCTTCGCATCATTACTTCAAATCTTAAAGTATTCGCATCATTTCTTCAATTCTTCAAATCTTGAAATCTTCGCATCATTACTTCAAATCTTCAAATCTTCGCATCATTACTTCAAATCTTAAAATCTTCGCATCATTACTTTAAATCTTCAAATCTTCGCATCATTACTTTAAATCTTCAAATCTTCGCATCATTACTTCAAATCTTCAAATCTTCGCATCATTCCTTCAAATCTTCGCATCATTACTTCAATTCTTCGCATCATTACGTCAAATCTTAAAATATTCGCATCATTTCTTCAATTCTTCAAATCTTAAAATCTTCGCATCATTACTTCAAATCTTCGCATCATTACTTTAAATCTGCAAATCTTCGCATCATTACTTCAAATCTTCAAATCTTCGCATCATTCCTTCAAATCTTCGCATCATTACTTCAATTCTTCGCATCATTTCTTCAAATCTTAAAATCTTCGCATCATTTCTTCAATTCTTCAAATCTTCGCATCATTACTTCAAATCTTAAAATCTTTGCACCATTACTTTAAATCTTCAAATCTTCGCATCATTACTTTAAATCTTCAAATCTTCGCATCATTACTTTATATCTTCAAATCTTCGCATCATTACTTCAAATTTATAAATCTTCGCATCATCACTTCAAATCTTTAAATCTTCGCATCATTACTTCAAATCTTTAAATCTTCGCATCATTTCTTCAAATCTTTAAATCTTCGCATCATTTCTTTAAATCTTCAAATTTTATCTGTATTTGAAATAACTGACAGCAATAAATCTCTTCTTGAGTCCTTCGGTATTCAAACTGAAGACTCGGATCTTGAAATGACCTATATCAACTGGATTCCACAAATGCACAAAAATCCTTAGAATCACCGATTCATTGTCGGTTCGTCCAAGTGCTCAAGAAAACCTCTTTCCATTTTGCTTACGAAAAATTTTCATATAAGATACAAATACCTCGTAATTGGGCGGGAGGATACTTATTTCGTGAATGAACACTCTGATTCAAACAAAAAGTATACTGAAGTCGATATCATGCAGATGCTACAAATTTTGATTGACAACATTGTTGTGTTTGGAGGAATCGTATTCCAACAGATAGTTGGAATCCCCATGGCTACAAATTGCGCCCCACTGCTTAACCGTGGCGTATCACGTGATGTGCATACATTTCTTCAATTCTTCAAATCTTAAAATCTTCGCATCATTACTTCAAATCTTAAAATCTTCGCATCATTACTTTAAATCTTCACATCTTCGCATCATTACTTTAAATCTGCAAATCTTCGCATCATTACTTCAAATCTTCAAATCTTCGCATCATTCCTTCAAATCTTCGCATCATTACTTCAATTCTTTGCATTATTTCTTCAAATCTTAAAATCTTCGCATCATTTCTTCAATTCTTCAAATCTTAAAACCTTCGCATCATTACTTCAAATCTTAAAATCTTCGCATCATTACTTTAAATCTTCAAATCTTCGCATCATTACTTTAAATCTTCAAATCTTCGCATCATTACTTTAAATCTTCAAATCTTCGCATCATTACTTCAAATCTTAAAGTATTCGCATCATTTCTTCAATTCTTCAAATCTTGAAATCTTCGCATCATTACTTCAAATCTTCAAATCTTCGCATCATTACTTCAAATCTTAAAATCTTCGCATCATTACTTTAAATCTTCAAATCTTCGCATCATTACTTTAAATCTTCAAATCTTCGCATCATTACTTCAAATCTTCAAATCTTCGCATCATTCCTTCAAATCTTCGCATCATTACTTCAATTCTTCGCATCATTACTTCAAATCTTAAAATATTCGCATCATTTCTTCAATTCTTCAAATCTTAAAATCTTCGCATCATTACTTCAAATCTTCGCATCATTACTTTAAATCTGCAAATCTTCGCATCATTACTTCAAATCTTCAAATCTTCGCATCATTCCTTCAAATCTTCGCATCATTACTTCAATTCTTCGCATCATTTCTTCAAATCTTAAAATCTTCGCATCATTTCTTCAATTCATCAAATCTTCGCATCATTACTTCAAATCTTAAAATCTTTGCATCATTACTTTAAATCTTCAAATCTTCGCATCATTACTTTAAATCTTCAAATCTTCGCATCATTACTTCAAATCTTAAAATATTCGCATCATTTCTTCAATTCTTCAAATCTTCAAATCTTCGCATCATTACTTCAAATCTTAAAATCTTCGCATCATTACTTTAAATCTTCAAATCTTCGCATCATTACTTTAAATCTTCAAATCTTCGCATCATTACTTTAAATCTTCAAATCTTCGCATCATTACTTCAAATTTATAAATCTTCGCATCATCACTTCAAATCTTTAAATCTTCGCATTATTTCTTCAAATCTTTAAATCTTCGCATCATTTCTTTAAATCTTCAAATTTTATCTGTATTTGAAATAACTGACAGCAATAAATCTCTTCTTGAGTCCTTCGGTATTCAAACTGAAGACTCGGATCTTGAAATGACCTATATCAACTGGATTCCACAAATGCACAAAAATCCTTAGAATCACCGATTCATTGCCGGTTCGTCCAAGTGCTCAAGAAAACCTCTTTCCATTTTGCTTACGAAAAATTTTCATATAAGATACAAATACCTCGTAATTGGGCGGGAGGATACTTATTTCGTGAATGAACACTCTGATTCAAACAAAAAGTATACTGAAGTCGATATCATGCAGATGCTACAAATTTTGATTGACAACATTGTTGTGTTTGGAGGAATCGTATTCCAACAGATAGTTGGAATCCCCATGGCTACAAATTGCGCCCCACTGCTTTACCGTGGCGTATCACGTGATGTGCATACATTTCTTCAATTCTTCAAATCTTAAAATCTTCGCATCATTACTTCAAATCTTAAAATCTTCGCATCATTACTTCAAATCTTAAAATCTTCGCATCATTACTTTAAATCTTCAAATCTTCGCATCATTACTTTAAATCTTCAAATCTTCGCATCATTACTTCAAATCTTCAAATCTTCGCATCATTCCTTCAAATCTTCGCATCATTACTTCAATTCTTCGCATCATTTCTTCAAATCTTAAAATCTTCGCATCATTTCTTCAATTCTTCAAATCTTAAAACCTTCGCATCATTACTTCAAATCTTAAAATCTTCGCATCATTACTTTAAATCTTCAAATCTTCGCATCATTACTTTAAATCTTCAAATCTTCGCATCATTACTTCAAATCTTAAAGTATTCGCATCATTTCTTCAATTCTTCAAATCTTGAAATCTTCGCATCATTACTTCAAATCTTCAAATCTTCGCATCATTACTTTAAATCTTCGCATCATTACTTCAATTCTTCGCATCATTACTTCAAATCTTAAAATATTCGCATCATTTCTTCAATTCTTCAAATCTTAAAATCTTCGCATCATTACTTCAAATCTTCGCATCATTACTTTAAATCTGCAAATCTTCGCATCATTACTTCAAATCTTCGCATCATTCCTTCAAATCTTCGCATCATTACTTCAAATCTTCGCATCATTTCTTCAAATCTTAAAATCTTCGCATCATTTCTTCAATTCTTCAAATCTTCGCATCATTACTTCAAATCTTAAAATCTTTGCATCATTACTTTAAATCTTCAAATCTTCGCATCATTACTTTAAATCTTCAAATCTTCGCATCATTACTTCAAATCTTAAAATATTCGCATCATTTCTTCAATTCTTCAAATCTTCAAATCTTCGCATCATTACTTCAAATCTTAAAATCTTCGCATCATTACTTTAAATCTTCAAATCTTCGCATCATTACTTTAAATCTTCAAATCTTCGCATCATTACTTTAAATCTTCAAATCTTCGCATCATTACTTCAAATTTATAAATCTTCGCATCATCACTTCAAATCTTTAAATCTTCGCATCATTACTTCAAATCTTTAAATCTTCGCATTATTTCTTCAAATCTTTAAATCTTCGCATCATTTCTTTAAATCTTCAAATTTTATCTGTATTTGAAATAACTGACAGCAATAAATCTCTTCTTGAGTCCTTCGGTATTCAAACTGAAGACTCGGATCTTGAAATGACCTATATCAACTGGATTCCACAAATGCACAAAAATCCTTAGAATCACCGATTCATTGCCGGTTCGTCCAAGTGCTCAAGAAAACCTCTTTCCATTTTGCTTACGAAAAATTTTCATATAAGATACAAATACCTCGTAATTGGGCGGGAGGATACTTATTTCGTGAATGAACACTCTGATTCAAACAAAAAGTATACTGAAGTCGATATCATGCAGATGCTACAAATTTTGATTGACAACATTGTTGTGTTTGGAGGAATCGTATTCCAACAGATAGTTGGAATCCCCATGGCTACAAATTGCGCCCCACTGCTTTACCGTGGCGTATCACGTGATGTGCATACATTTCTTCAATTCTTCAAATCTTAAAATCTTCGCATCATTACTTCAAATCTTAAAATCTTCGCATCATTACTTTAAATCTTCAAATCTTCGCATCATTACTTTAAATCTGCAAATCTTCGCATCATTACTTCAAATCTTCAAATCTTCGCATCATTCCTTCAAATCTTCGCATCATTACTTCAATTCTTTGCATCATTTCTTCAAATCTTAAAATCTTCGCATCATTTCTTCAATTCTTCAAATCTTAAAACCTTCGCATCATTACTTCAAATCTTAAAATCTTCGCATCATTACTTTAAATCTTCAAATCTCCGCATCATTACTTTAAATCTTCAAATCTTCGCATCATTACTTCAAATCTTAAAGTATTCGCATCATTTCTTCAATTCTTCAAATCTTAAAATCTTCGCATCATTACTTCAAATCTTCAAATCTTCGCATCATTACTTTAAATCTTCAAATCTTCGCATCATTACTTTAAATCTTCAAATCTTCGCATCATTACTTTAAATCTTCAAATCTTCGCATCATTACTTCAAATCTTCAAATCTTCGCATCATTCCTTCAAATCTTCGCATCATTACTTCAATTCTTCGCATCATTACTTCAAATCTTAAAATATTCGCATCATTTCTTCAATTCTTCAAATCTTAAAATCTTCGCATCATTACTTCAAATCTTCAAATCTTCGCATCATTACTTTAAATCTGCAAATCTTCGCATCATTACCTCAAATCTTCAAATCTTCGCATCATTCCTTCAAATCTTCGCATCATTACTTCAATTCTTCGCATCATTTCTTCAAATCTTAAAATCTTCGCATCATTTCTTCAATTCTTCAAATCTTCGCATCATTACTTCAAATCTTAAAATCTTTGCATCAGTACTTTAAATCTTCAAATCTTCGCATCATTACTTTAAATCTTCAAATCTTCGCATCATTACTTCAAATCTTAAAATATTCGCAGCATTTCTTCAATTCTTCAAATCTTCAAATCTTCGCATCATTACTTTAAATCTTAAAATCTTCGCATCATTACTTTAAATCTTCAAATCTTCGCATCATTACTTCAAATTTATAAATCTTCGCATCATCACTTCAAATCTTTAAATCTTCGCATCATTACTTCAAATCTTTAAATCTTCGCATCATTTCTTCAATTCTTCAAATCTTCGCATCATTACTTCAAATCTTAAAATCTTTGCATCAGTACTTTAAATCTTCAAATCTTCGCATCATTACTTTAAATCTTCAAATCTTCGCATCATTACTTCAAATCTTAAAATATTCGCAGCATTTCTTCAATTCTTCAAATCTTAAAATCTTCGCATCATTACTTTAAATCTTCAAATCTTCGCATCATTACTTTAAATCTTCAAATCTTCGCATCATTACTTCAAATTTATAAATCTTCGCATCATCACTTCAAATCTTTAAATCTTCGCATCATTACTTCAAATCTTTAAATCTTCGCATCATTTCTTCAAATCTTTAAATCTTCGCATCATTTCTTTAAATCTTCAAATTTTATCTGTATTTGAAATAACTGACAGCAATAAATCTCTTCTTGAGTCCTTCGGTATTCAAACTGAAGACTCGGATCTTGAAATGACCTATATCAACTGGATTCCACAAATGCACAAAAATCCTTAGAATCACCGATTCATTGCCGGTTCGTCCAAGTGCTCAAGAAAACCTCTTTCCATTTTGCTTACGAAAAATTTTCATATAAGATACAAATACCTCGTAATTGGGCGGGAGGATACTTATTTCGTGAATGAACACTCTGATTCAAACAAAAAGTATACTGAAGTCGATATCATGCAGATGCTACAAATTTTGATTGACAACATTGTTGTGTTTGGAGGAATCGTATTCCAACAGATAGTTGGAATCCCCATGGCTACAAATTGCGCCCCACTGCTTTACCGTGGCGTATCACGTGATGTGCATATATTCTCTTACAAGGGAATTCCCTTCGATTAAACAAGGTAAATACTGTCTAAATCTACTTTATATGAAATTAGTTTACGCCTATCATATGAGCATCATTATAATAATATGATAGAAATCTTTTCTGGTCAAGAATAGAGGAATATTTAGAGAACACTTAAACAGAAAATTTTCTTTTTTGTTATGATATGGTGCACGTAAATAAACAAAACTTTCTGTTCAAGTGTTCTCTCGGCATACCTCTATTTTGACCAGAATAGATAACCATCATATGATTTATAACGATGATGGTATGATAGGCCTAAAACAAATTCATATAATGTAGATTTAGACAGCATTTACCTTGTTAACCAAAGGGAATTCCCATGCAAGAGATTATTTTCATATTAAATGATACGCTACGGTGTGCTTGCGGACTTATCTTAATATTCATACGAAGCTGACTTCATCCAGAACCTGATCTCGACAGGGCGAAAGCACCTCGCATCGCATTTCAATTTTACCTTCAGATACATAGATGACGTGTTGTCCATCAATAATCCGAACTTTGCAGATCATCTACATGAAATCCATCCTCATGAATTAGAGATCAAGGAAACAACAGAAAGCGACAGATCCGCTTCGTACTTGGATATACTCCTATCTTTCGACGCAAACGGCAACATGAACACATCACTGTATGACAAGCGTGACGATTTCAGCTTCCACATAATAAACTTCCCTTTCATGAGTAGCAACATTCCGTCTTCTCCGGCTTATGGTGTTTTCTTTCCCAAATGATACGGTTCGCCAGGGCATGTTCCATATATGAAGATTTCATCATTAGAGCCAGACGGCTTGCAAGTAAGCTAATTATTCAGGGTTATGTTACACAACGGCTGAAATCATCATTGAGGAAGTTCTTAGGTCGCTACGGGGATGTAATAAAAGCATATGAGATCCCCCTTTCCAGAATGATCAGTGACATTTTACATTATCATTGAATGGCTGTCATCATCACCAAACAAGACATACTTACCTGATATGTACATCAAAATGTAGATCGAGACAATCACCGAATTTGACAGGTTTCCAAGGAGCTATTGCGACGGGTGTTGCATGCAATCATGAGACGCTGACTCTTCACGTGCACCTGGTCTCACTTCGGGATTTTGTTCATTCCGATGTTCGCAACAGTTTCTAAATCTAATGATTTTGCCTTGCCTTCTCGACTATGAGACTGAATAAATGATGTGTACTTCTGTACTGTTTATTTTAACTTTGATCAAAAGGTACATGTATCATAGATCGTTCCTGGCAAGTTTCATGATGTGATGATTGGTGAAAATACATGCTTAACTATAATCGGGAACCCATATTCAATAATCAGAGTCCTATGACCTTGACTTCGACCTTTTACCCAACTAGAGGTCATCCATGACTGGTGGAAAACATTGCTGGCACGTTTCATTATCGTAGGTGAAATAACGCTTAGTATAATCCGAAAAAAAAACTTTTTAAATCACCAGAGTCGTATGATCTTGAATTTTTGACCCGATGATTACTAAGGGTCATCCTTGGCTCATGGTAAGTAGATGTATGAAGTTTCGTTGCACTAGCACTTTTCATATTTCAATAATTGTCCGAAAACCATTTTTGACGCCTGTCTCATATCACATTAAGAGTCGAGGTTTCGACTCAAATAAAAGATTATATCAAAAAATCAACACAAAACAAAAAGTGAAATTGCATCGACCGATGGACAAACATAAGTTTTGTTTCAATTACTTTATTTACATGATTTCATAATGATTTTTTCTCTCAATAGCCAAATGTTTAATTGCCAATGATGATATCTATTTAGCATAGCATTTAGAGACAATATTTCGCTGAACGATAAGCCTCATTTTCAACAATGATTTTGATTTTCAGCATTAACATATCAAAGTCTCTAACTATCATAAGTCAAAAGTGCTTTATATGACTTTCATTTAAAGTCTACATCGCTTTATAACATACATTTACGTGTTTGAAATCTAAAAAAGTGCATTCACTGTTCGAAACCTTAACGTCCTGCCTCTTAACTTAAACGTAGTATTTATAATTTGATATTGAACACATGGATTACATTATGTACAGATACATGCGTGTTAATATGTACAAATAAACATTTACTCATCTTTCCATCGTCACGGTGCTCAGGAAAATCTTAGGGTGTAAGTCACTGTCGCTTTATGGGAATTACCAGAGTACAGTTGTCAATCGGAAAATGTGACTAGCTTATTCAACAGATCACAAAGAGGACCTCGAAGTCATGGCATTCGTAAAAATAATAGACCTGATGTACATAGTTTCTCCTTCGATGACTTGGTTCCATTTGAATGAGCCTCTAGGCCTGCATCATATTCATCAAAATTATACTTTGTTCGTTTACGGAAGTTACATGAAATCTACGAATATACTTAGGACCTCACATTTAAGGATACACGTTCCCCAGACTACAAGGAGGCATCATGGATATTTCTGCTTTTCGCTTATTCCAGGCAGTTAGATATTAAGATAAATCAGAAGAGAAAACAAACCGCCCTTTAATTAAAGTAAGATTCACTGCTGGTGGACTTCGGTTGATCGTCTGTCGCTTCAATCCATTCGAAAATCTATGTTGCCAAGTTTCTTGAAATTTCATAAACGTGGGTCCTGTATGCATTATATCGCATCCATTCTGCTACGTCTTTCGGTACATTTTTGAACATGATAATTTTCACCCTTTTGGCCACATAACATTGTTTGGATTGAGGATCGCTGGCGGCGATTGAGTACCCGAAACAAGCATGTCTGGTCCATGCTGTAAATTTATCTGCTTTTAAATGGTGCTATTGAATTTGAAGACGTTTAACATTTGTACTACTTGGTGATTGTCACTGCTGGTTGACCAGGAGTCCCCGAGGGCACATGTAGCCAAGTTCGATCAACTTCAACGAAAATTTCTTTTGATAAATTTCTTGAAATTTCTAAAACGTGGGTCCTGTAGCATCATATCACGTCCATCACTCTACGTCTTTCGGTACATATTACATTGTTTGGATTGTCCTATGACACTGATGGTAACATGACACCTCACTCTATGACAAATGTGACGACTTCAGTTTCAGCATTACAAACTTCTCTTTTCCCGAGTAGCAATATCCCTTCATCGCCTGCTTATGGCGTGTTCATTTCCCAATTGATACGTTATGCCAGAGCAAGTAGCAAATATACAGATTTTGTTCTTAGAGCTAGGCGTCTTTCCGATAGCTTCGCAGTTAGGGATACGTTTGTGATCGATTACATCGTCACTGAGGAAGTTCTACGGTCGATACGGAGAACTCATCATACACTATGATGATCCATTCTCCAAGCGTCATTTGACAGATCTAAATCAAGTTTACTTGAATGAACATCATCTTCATACATATGCCGATGCTGTAAACGATATAGGGGCCCTTTAACGCATTGCTGGGGATTCATTTACGGAACAGTGAGGCCAATTTGCAGACCTCAGGAAAATCAGGGTTGTATTCAGTGGGCACAAACGTGTGCTTTGTTTGAAATTTCAGTCTGTTGTAACACCGAACGGTCTGATAGCAAATCTATTTGGTCCCATCGAAGGACGCCGTCACTATGCCGCCCTATTGAGACTCAGTGGATTGGTACCAAATCTAGAGCAGATTATGACTATGAGAGACGGGACAATATTTTCTCTTTATGGTGACCCTGCATACCCTCTTGTTTCATCTTGTTAAAAGAAGAAATAAATGTGGAGTAAGGGGGGGGGGCGGTGTAACACATTGTAGAGCCTTACATTGCCAAAGGATTTTAAGGTGTTTTAAAGATGGTGAGTTAGAGGGTAATTATTAATTTATGGTCCTTTTTTATTTCAGAGAAGTGAAAATGTAATGTTCTTGATTGATTGCCCTTAGAATCAAATTCAAGACTAAGGGGATGGGGACTGTATTTAAGTGGTCCTGCACATTTAATTCCAAACAATCTTAGGGTATGAATAGATAAGATAAAACCGATTGATTTTGGGAAAGGCCCCCGGGCGACAACTATGCACTGAGTCCGTCGCACCCCCTCCCAGGATCCTCATCTCCTTGAAACATTTCTCTGCTGGTCCCCTCACCTCAATACATGTAGTTATTTCGATTCCCTCAACCTTGGTCCTACCCTTTGTAAGCAATGTTCCTTTTTCGTGTACAATCATTTGATGCATATTTTATACCTAAATATTGAAATGAAAATTAGTTGATTGAAGTTACAGAATGCACGAGTTGAATTTCAAGGTCGAAATTTCGAGTTAATTTTGAGGGTTCTTCTTCATTATATAATACATTCCATTTGCATTTCCACAACATATTCAGAAAGTATATATCTTCCCGAACAAAATGAGTAAAGGTTTTAATAGGGTATGTGCATTCAGTTGTTTATAAAATCTACAAGAAATCATAAACGTGTACTTACCGCTTTACAAGTTTTCTCCAACGTGTGACGTGTAGCTTGGAGTACAAAGTGTGATGACGTCACTAACATGTTTGGTAACTCATTTGTGCCACAATTATGCCCTTTGCCGTGTGGAGCTCGTAAAAAAGTTCCCCGCGAGGGGTTTGACAGTAAGTGTTTTGAATATTTTTCCCTGACATGGTCGCCATAGTACTTTCTATACAGATATGGCCTTTGACAGTGCATGTATTTTATATGTTGTTTTTATTTTCGTGCATGAACATCGACGGCGGGTGCGGCTAGCCAACAGGGGATGCTTACTCCTCCCGGGCACCTGGTCC
Organism: Pinctada fucata; assembly: GCA_028142955.1. Lineage (NCBI taxonomy): Eukaryota > Metazoa > Mollusca > Bivalvia > Pterioida > Pteriidae > Pinctada > Pinctada fucata. Next base: position 39,874,520 of record AP027114.1, read on the forward strand.
CACCTTTGGCTTGCTAGGGGTCCGTCCATGCTCAATTTGGTACTCTATTGTGAGTGCTGTTGAGATTATCGTCAGGATCTTCTTTAACTCATTAGAAGTACACGTACACGTACAAGTTGGGTTTGCTCAACCTCTCTTATGTCTACCTTGGATTTTTGCACGGAGTGTTTTTGGAGTTTAATTAGCCGTGGGTGGTGCAATCGAGTGTTGTTGGAGATCACATTCATTCTTAATGTCATATCAAGTAAATGCGTGTCCCTTTTGTGCCTCTTGCTGTGGATGTGTACTATGTGGTTTCGCATGATTGGAGATCCACTCTTTTCTTGTTGTGCTTGTCTACTCTATGTTTTTGCAACTGGGTGTTTCAGTGTTTTTTGTTGGTATTTTTCGAGTCAATTTATATTACCCTCCCTTTCAATCTTTTAGAAAAGAAGAGGAAATTTGATTTTTTGAAGTGCTTTTATTAGATAATCAACAACCATGTTTTAAATATACTAGAATGAAATGAATCTGCAAAACTTGATTCTCAATGAAGAAAACATTACAAAGAAACTCCACTTTTGGAACTCAATATCAAAATGTAAAAGGAGGAATTTATTGAAGTGTCAAAGACAGAAGAGAGGATTCTGAATGCAATAATGTCGAAGGGTTCCAACTCTATGCCTTCTTGAAGAAAATTCCAAACCAAGTTCCATGCACCAGACACGTGTTTCGAATATTAAATTATCATCAGTGATGCTTGCAGTGGAGCCACCAAAAATCATTTCAGTAGCGCCCTCTTTAATTTTTTGAATTTAGATTTGTAAATTTACATTACAGAGAGTGCGCGGCTCAAAAATTCCAGTAGGGTCGATTAAGTAGCATATCCAAATATTATCTATGCTCACAATAGCATTGGGGGTGGTGCTAAGATGTTAAACTCCTTTAATTTCGATATTCATCGGTGAAACGGCAAGTTTCCGAAAGAGCAAAAAATATGTATGATGTCAAATGGATAAAGGGCCAAAACAAAGCTTCTTTCAGGTGACAGAGCTGGAAAGAAGTCATTGATACACTTGACAAATATCAGGTCACGATTTTAACTGCTCAACACTGCAACATGAAATAAGTGTTTATATTAATAATGTCGAAGGGTTCCAACTTTATGCCTTCTTGAAGAAAATTCCAAACCAAGTTCCATGCACCAGACAAGTGTTTCGAATATTTAATTCTCATCAGTAATCTCCACATACTAAACACTGATTTGACAATGATGTTTTAAATCCTACTAGACTCTTATGTATGCCGTTCTAGTGAATATTGTTGTGTCAAAGAAACAACAAAAAAATAAACAACAAAGAAACAACAAAAAACAACAACAAAAATATTGTTCTAGTTAATATTGTTGTGTCAAAAAAAAAACAACAACAACAACAAAATAAAGAAACAACAAAAAAACTACAAAAAAAAAACCACAACAACATTACAAAGAAACACCATTTTTGGAACTCAACATCAAAATGTAAAAGGAGGAATTTATTTAAGTGTTAATGACAGAGGAGAGAATTCTGAATGCAACATACTAAACACTGGTTTGACGATGATGTTCTTTTAAATCTTGCTAGACTGTTTTGTATGCTATTCTAGTGAATATTGTTGTGTCTTTATTCCCGTTTGTAGTTTTGTTTGATGTCATTGATCTGTAACTTTCTTGTGTATGTTTCGCTTGGTGAGTGCATGGTGATCATGCTGGAGATCATTCCCTTTTCTTTTCTACTATCAAGCGCTATTTTTACGAATGTATATCACAATGGACTTTAGAAATTGTGCATTAAATATTGTCTCGATGGTGCTGTGTTAAAGTCTTAATATATTTATCCGTTTTTGTTTTTTTCCCTTTCTCGTGAAAAAGATTTGTTCTATACTCTAATGTGTATCTTTTGATTGTAATTTCGTTTTCTGGTTTTGTCTTTTGCTTGAATTTCATTCATCTCCTCCGGTACGCTAAAGCATATGCATAGTAGATTTTCATAGTAGAAAATTCAAATTACAAATGAGTTAAAGAAATTCCTGACGACAATCCCAACAGCACTCACAATAGAGCACAAATTTGAGCATCTACGGAACCCTAGCAAGCTAGAGGTGGGACCAGGTGCCCGGGAGGAGTAAGCCTCCCCTGTTTTGCTAGCCGCACCCGCCGTCGATGTTCATGTACATAAATGAATTGTCAATATAATGCTAAACGTAATATCTAAAATACATGCACTGTCTACTACCATGTCTATATAGAAAACAAAGGAGGGGATCTCCAACAACACCAGGCTGTAGCACCCACAGCCAAACCCCAAAACACCAAATGCAAAAACACAGAGCAGACACGCACAGAAACAGACGCAAAAAGGACAAGGAGCGTCAACGCACATGACAGAAACATCAAGCACAAAGGACTACACATAAACCAACGAGACCAATGGGTAACCGGTGTCGACTTAGGACGGCCATCAACCACAACAATAGCAGAAGGTGTGGATATCCTAGATTACGTGCGCTCATCCTTCCCAATTTTCCGATTACCCAGAAGCCTCCAAGAACGTACAACTGTGGTGTTAAACAATCTCCTCACTGTTTCGGCGGTTTCATAGATAGACTAAGTACATGTAAATGACATTAAGGCCCGCTTCATCAGGGTCCACCTTAGATTGTTTTTTTACTACTTGGCGAGTGTCACTGCTGGTGGACCAGGTGTCTCCGAGAGCACATATAGCCAAGTTCTATCAACTCAGGTTGATCGTCTGTCTCTTTAACGCATTTGAAATTTCTGTTACAAAATTTCTTGAAATTTCTAAAACGTGGGTCCTGTAGCATCATATCCCTCCCATTCTGCTACGTCTTTTTGTACATTTTTGGACATTATATTTTTTTTATACTTTTTGGTCGTATTACATTGTCTAGACTGAGGATCACTGACGAGGGTTTAGTACCCGATACGTGCATGTCTGGTTCATGCTGTAAATTTATCAGGTCCTAAATGATGCTATTGAATTTGAAGACGTTTAACATTTCGAAGGTCTTTTGCCATTTGTAAACCAGGTCTTCATCATATTCGTACGAAGCTTTAGGTTTACTCTCTTCCTTTCAAAAAATTGCATGACTAGTACGAATCATCGAAGTTTTACATTTTACCGACACCGGTTCAGCAGAATATCGCCGTCATAGTATCATTATGAACATCTCGTCAAATAGACTTTTTTAAGCCGTCAAATCTGACATACTTGTTAGCAGTGAAAATCTTCCCTTCCTTAAACTCAATCTAGGAAATTAAAGGGATAGATGCGCTGAGTTAAAGGATCATTCTGAATAACAGTTCCGTCAAGAATAACTCCCTCCTCATTACAAATATCAGGAGGCGCCCAACATTTTCGACAGATATACACAATCAGTTGCTTCCAAAATATTTAGTCATAAACAATCTTTGTCACCTTTTACAAAACCTCATACCACGCACATGTTCATCCTCTGCTTTCATCTACCAATCATTTGGCCACGTGGTTACTGTTGACCTTAATATCGTCGGTGACAGTAAACTTACCTTTAGGTTCTCAGCAAAGGTCCAAAATATAGGGAACCCCCTTTCTTACACATGGCGATAGAACTTTGAAATAATAATGGATGCATGTTAGGTGTACGCCAGAGGTAGGCAAAATGGAGGACGTGGAACTAAATATACTTTCCGATCGATGAGATCAATCGGAGAATTACTTTAAAAAAGAAAAGGGCGTCTTCGGCACTCAGTTTTCAACAGACACGAGTCAATTTTTCATGAACCTTTTGTTGCCAAAGAACGATCTGATCTCCATGAAAAATATATCATTGTTCCTGCTGACAAAAAAAAACAATTATACTTTCGTTTGCGAGCTGCTCTATTTCATATGCCTAAGAGAAGAACAAAGATAACATTCAGCACCTAGAAATCCAACATACACACTTACAAACTTATCTGTTTCCGAAATACTTGACAACCACAAATGTTCTTGAGTCATTCAGTTTTCATGCAGATGACTCTGACCTTGAACTGACTTACATCTACTCGATTTCAAAATTCCTTACAAACACCGATTCATTGACGGTTCGTCAAGGTGCTCCACATAAACTCTTACCATTTTGCTAACGAAAATTTTAACTTGCATCAAGGAAGGTCTTGCGAGACAACATATTCCAGAAATGGAATCAATCAGATGTGGATCCTGAAGCATTATAAGGAACTTTTTGAAAGTTTAAAAGCCACCCATTTTAATCATATTACAAGCATTAAATCTTTTGACTTCTCCACGCCCTACACTACCATTCAACACCAAAAGGTAAAAAAAAACCAGACTGGTCAATATTATTCGCAAAACCTTTCCTTAACAAATGGGAACAGGAGATACAAATACCTTGTCATAGGGCGGGAGAATACTTATTTCGTGAAGGAACACTCTGGTTCAAACAAATAGTTTACCGACGACGATATCATTAGGATGAAGTTTTGATTGAAAACATTTCTGTAATGTTTGGAGGAACTGTATTCCAGCAAATAGTTGGCATTTCCATTGGTACTGCTTGTGGACTTAGTTTTATTCATTCAAGCTGACTTCACTCAGGCATTGTTCTTGAAAGCACATCGCATCTCAGTTCAATCTTATCTCCAGATACACAGATGACGTGTTGTCCATCAATAATACGAACTTTAAGGATTATTTACATGAAATCTATCCCCATGAACTAGAGATCAAGGAAACAACCGAGAGCGACAGATCCGCTTCGTATTTGGATACACTTCTATCATTCGACACAAAAAGGTAAGTTATACACCTCACTGTATGACAATCGTGATGATTTCAGCTTCCAAATAACTAACCTCCCTTTTATGCAGAAGGGAGGAGTTCTCCAACCAGACCTGGTTGCAGTTCCAAGAACGAAATACCAAAACACAATGAGTAGCAACCTTCTTTCTTTTCCTGCTTATGGTGTTTTCGAATACCTATCAAAATGATACAAAAGTCTGTGCACCATCACATCAAAAGTGATACAGAAAAATGAAATATTTCAAACAAATAATTTTAATATTTTGGGCATGAATGCATTCAATATATATGTAATACCGTAACTTACAATTTTACCTGAAGACATGCAAATTCAGAGAAGAAGAATAAAACTTAGACATTTATGGTGCATATATACACCCAGACAAAAGTTAAGCAACACCCCAATAGTTCGGAATCCTTATACTTTAAACGATAGCACCGAGAAGTTTTCGTAAAATATATCAAATACCAATTCTTTTGTACATGACTTTACACCTTTTTTAACATATAACACTAAAATGATATCGAAATTGAAAACAATTACCTGGGATAGAGCCTCAAATGAAAAGGATGTACTTTTGTTGGAAAATAATGTAGAATAAAGTTTGAAGAGAAGTATTGAAAAATTAAGAAAACAGGTACTTGGAAAAGAGATAAACCACATTAGGCTCAAGATTCACAAATCTAATACGGTTTTCTTTCAAAAATCATGTATTATATTCTTTCAGTGGACTTCCGGTTGAGGTTTATTCCAACTACCCTCTTTCAATCGCTCTTATTAATAAATTGCCGATCATTCCCGTTAAAGACATTTGTTGTTCAAAATTGCTTTATATTCCTTGTTCACCGATGTAAATGATGACTTTAGCCAAATTATGCCGCAATTTGGTAGAACAGGATGCACATCCGGTTTTTAATTTTGTCATAAAAAGAGAAATTTTACGATTCGACGGATTAATCTCTTAACCGGAAGTGACATTTTGGCAGGTGGTTGTCCCACATGAAGAATGATATTGGTCGAACTAGGTTTGATTATAAAATTCCAGAAAATAGTTGTCACGAAGGTGTTATTTTAAAGAAAATACAGAAAAAGCACCCAAAAAGATATCGTTGTCAAAGTTTATTTCTTTGATAAAAACTATAGTTATAAAAATGCAACATCAAAATATCTTATTCATGGTCTAAATGTGTGTCTGATAATAAATTTAGTTCTACCGGTACGTAGGCGCTTAGCTTCACTTCCGGTTTCATAAACGCGCTTTTTGACACGATGTATTTTTCCAAAAAAAAAAAAAATACTCCCAATTCTGAAGAGATACTTCACATTATCTCATTATTATTAATACATATTCAGTTTTGAATTTCATCAGATTAACAATTTGATTCATTGCAACCATACTGAATAGCGAATTTTATGAGATAAATCAACTCCATGAATTTGATGTCTAACTTGAATTGTTTAATATCATACCCTTCCCCATTTCGATCCCGATTTAAAATAAGTTGCATAATACAATTATGTTTAATAAAGTAATATTATCGTCGTCGAAGGTCAGATCTATATCATTATACATAATTTTCAAATATTTTTTATCAAACCAGCATTTTGCATTAAAAACAATTCCACTGTTGCTTAACTTTTGTCTGGGTGTATATATAGAAAAAAATTCATAAGTTATGTTTTGTTACAGGTATGCAACACACAACAAGTCAATCTATCAATATAATGCGCTTATATGATTTGTGTCCTATACCCATAAGAAAACACAAATTATGACACTTATTCTATAAATTTTCTTTTGAAAGTCTTCTTGCCCTCTTTTGCTCTTCATGACATGGTTTCTCCTGATTTTTAACAATCATATTGATGAACCCTATTAATGGAATTGTGTATATACTTAAAGGAACATTTCCTTATATTTAGGTGGATATATATACCTTAGCATGTTGAGAGAACTACCTCCGTTACGTCTCTTTATTGAGAAAGACATTCTTTCTGTGGTAAGCGATAATAAGAAAGGACGTTTTGAGGTGAAAAACGATGAGGGCCGACTGAAAATAAGAGCTCTCCAAGGGCATTCTCTGAAGGTTATCTTTTTTCCATGTTTGATCTCAGTGTACTGAATTACACTTCACAACGTTAACTATCATAAAAAGATTTAAAATCAGTATTAACAAAGTCAAATTTACCTACACTATGGAAACCCTGAAACAAAATGCGTTTTGTTCTTTGCATTTTGCCTTTAGCACTTTGCTCGATGCGTTTTGCTCTTTGCTAAATAAGTTTTGTTCTTTGCTGATTATGTTTTCCTATTGCTTTTTATGGGATACTGGTCAAGAAAATAACCTGTTTATATGTCATCAATATTGAACCAACGAGATTTCTCGACTGAAAAATAATGGAGAAGGAGAATGTTAGCAAAACACATGTCTGTTCAGGGTTTCCATACTTTACCTTTATCTACATGTACATGTATGTTTATATAATAGTGATGATACTTCCAGGTAGCTGGGTTGGAGGAGAACATGGAATTATTAAAAGGTGATTGCAGTGTTAAAGTTGTCAATGGAACAACTTTCAGAGCATGGGAGGAAATAAAGATAAAGGTACATTTTGAATCAAGGTGATTCCTATATATCGCCCCGCCCCTCCCACTTTGTTTGAAGGTGGGTTAATCATACATCCATAACTAATAGAAAAATACAATGTCAATTTCAAAATGTATAGTATGTAGCAGTCTGTACATTCAAAGTCTTTTGTGTTTTTTTATGCCTCCACCATAAAATGATAGGAAAATAATGCAATCACTCCTGACTGTCAATCCATCCTTTTAAATATTTTCTTTCCAGCAGTTCTTAGGTATTGTCTTTTCAACTCTTTCTGAAGAATAACATGAAAGATCATTTAGTTCAAATGCAAAGAAAAATTCATGAAATCATTGTTAAAAAGAGAAATATCAAGGGAAACTGACATCACAGATGGATTTAACATGGGAAAGTAAGGCAACGCAAGCATAGCATCCCCTCACAATTGCATGTTCTACATCACTATGCAAAATATTTGTAAGGGTAAATCCACAGTGACCTTGACCTTGAAAATCACTAGGTTTATCAGGTTTGATGTTTCTAAGATAATCACTTGTCTTCTATGTTTAAAATTAAGCAAATCGTGACCTGAACCTTTTACTTTGTCTTCTATGTTGTTCATAAGAATATGGACACACACTAACACACCCTCAAACACGCGAATGCATAGCAGCAATGCTACAGAGTTGCAAGGGGATTATAACATATCTAGAGAAAAATGTTAGTTTTCAAGGATTGACTCAATTTTTTTTCGTTGGATGGAAGTTTATCACAAAAAAGGACAAAATACATGTATCTGTACCATCACACTTAGTTTTCTGTTCTTTCTTCTGAGGGATTAATAGAATCTTTCCCCAAATGTGATCAGGGACAACCCAAAAAGAAGGGAGATCTCCAACAAGACCCCGTTGCAGCATCAACAGTAAAACACCCGATGCAAAAACACAAAAGACGAGTACAGCACGAGACGGAAAAGAGACACACGACATGTAAACATCAAACACAAAAGACTACACATAAACCGACGAGACCAATGGGCAACCGGGACGACTTTGGACGGCCATCTGTCACGCAAGTAGCAAATGGTGTGGTTATCCTGGATTACGTGCGCACAACCCTCTCACTTCTCCAATTACCCAGAGGTCTCGAAGAACGTACAATTGTGTCAAGGATTTGGTTGTACTACGATGAGGCTTATCCTGACATTTTTTATCATTCCATTTCCTTCCAATGTTCAATAAATTTCCTGTGATTTTTGTCATATTGCAAATCATGCTTTTAAAAATTGTCATTTTTAAAATGTGCTCTATTTATGTTGTTCTTTTTCTTCCAAAATAAATATAACATCACTTATGTCCGTGGATAGATTATATTTAAATTTGCAATTTAAATGTTTTATTCTTTAGGGCTTATCTCGTATGGGAAGGCAGCATATTCACTTTGCTCAAGGTGAACCCCATGAGAGAGGGGTCATAAGTAGTAGGTAGCATATCGAATGTGTTGGAATTTTAAGTACAAGTTTTCATGTGAGCAAGATTAGCTCCATCTCAGATTAAATACTAATGGAATCGAGCACCACGAGTTCTGGATAGAAAATATCAATCATGGTTGCAATTGATCAAGTCCAAACCGAGGTATTAGCCGTGTTTTGGATGTTGATCATCCCAGACCCACTTGAGACTGATATTTTTCTATCCAGAACTTAAATGTGGTGCTTGATTACTTTTTTCGCACATTGAAACATACAAATTCCTCTTGTTTACGCATAAGAATGACTGAACGTCATGCTAAATGTATGTGCACATGAAATAACGTACGTCAGTTTGTCTGTGATGTTATAAAAGAACAATCAACATATTTTTCTCTCAACCCCAACAGAGATACCTAAAGATTTACCCGTTCTGAGACAACTCTGTCTCCAACCCCAGTATGTTTGTCTCAAGTCCCTATTGTGACGTCATAGACGTTTACGAAGGTTTAGCAGTGTTTGACGTCAGATTGAGCAATATCTAATGCAAAACAGCTATGTTTATTTATGAATTATGTAAAAATATACAGGTGAGAAAGAAATAATCAATCACCTCTTTGTACAGGGACATCCCTCCCTTGTATAAAAAATTTGCAACATCCACAACTCGGCAAGCCTCTTCGTGGACTGCAAATATTTGATACTCGGGTAGGATTTCCCTGTCCCTGTACAAAGAGGATATAGATTACATCACTCAAGCACTGCTCAAAAAGGGAATCTATCTATCCAATGTGTGAGTTTGTGGACACCCATTTCAAAGACGGGTCAGTCTTAAACAGAATCTCAGGCACACAATCAGACCACAGACTCATTGAACTATTTCTATATCAATTATACTTTCTGAGAATTGGTGTTTACTAGATTACATAGACTTATATAGAGAAAATGACCACAGCCATTTTTGAAGACCCTGGGGTTCAGAGGCTCAAACAAAATATCAGGTGCGCAACTACACCATGGACCAAACTAAATGCAAAAAGATTTAGCTTTCTATCATTTATGGTTTCAGAGGAGTTGCGATCACAAAAAAATTGTTAACAGAAAGACGGACAGACAGACAGACAGACAGACGGACGGACGCAGGACAACATGGTATCGCATAAGACCAGTAGAGATAAAAATATATAAAAGTAGATACCTAAATGAATGAAAGATACAACATACTTTGTATCTGTAGGAATGACATTGAGTTTTGTTTTAAATGTCTTTTATAATTAGCTGACTATTTTGACTACCTTTATAAATATTACTATTATTCTAGGCATAAGGAGCACAAGTGAGGTGATAATTTTTGTTAATGCCCATAAAGCGATGAAGTGTAAGTCACATATACACTTTTGAAATCATAGTTACCTATTTTGTCCGTTCGTTCCTTGACCATTTGGGACGGTATCTGCTAATTATAATATCATCAATTCTATGAAAAGAAGCATAAAAGAATTGAGGAAATTTTAATTGAATTCACTAATTCATTAACATCAGAGAAGTGACATAAATGTGAAATATTCTTTTTAATCATTTTAAGAGATACATTTTTCTTTTTCATGTTTGACACTAAAATGCAATCTTAACCTTTGATATGTGTTGTGTTTCACGACTATTTAATTTCAGATGGCCTACAGTTTTTGAAAACCCTAAATGGAGTAATTGTATCACAAGGAAATGAGCATGGGCTCATCATGCCAGAGTTTTTCTCTGCTATGTTGAGACGAGATACACCTAAGAGATCTTTTGATGTCTTTAATAATTTCAGGAACTGAACATTGAGATTTTTTACAATATCTATACCATACAATATACATGATTAACTATAATCATGAATAACTAGCTTGTGACGTTATGTTTGCGGCAGTAAATGCTGATTTTACAATCGCAAAGTGAGTTTTCTTGTGATACATTAGTGAAGCCAGGAAAACAGATGTTTGCACCGTAAATCAGCATTTACCGTCTGCAAACATAACGTCACAAGCTAGTTATTCCCATTCTAATACATTCTATATTTTTTTTTATATAAAGCGAAATGTGACGTCAGCAATGTCAAAGCCTAGTATGTTCTCGTTCTACAGCTTTAATTAAAAGGCAAACAACTAATGAAATTCGACTTTATGTCTACATTGCATTAGAATTAGAATTATCCTACCTCTGGCAAATTTCTCGAAATCTGATTGGTCGAGAAAAACAAATACTCCGATATATTATGTTGCTGACAGGATATTATTTTGATATCCTGCTTCTAAGACGCTTTATGTTGGTCACCTCACTAAGATGCTTTTAATATGTTGACATAATGTTCAAAAATTAAAAACCATCTACAGTATAAATTTGTTATACACTGTTTTACAGGGAGATACAGTACGTCCATCGCTATCTTTGTCACTTTGTCTGATAGGATACGATAGGATACGATCTGATGGAGTCTGATGCGCGATGCGCGATGTCTGATGTCTGATGCGCGATGTCTGATGTCTGATGCACGATGTCTGATGTCTGATGCGCGATGTCTGATGTCTGATGCACGATGTCTGATGTCTGTTGCACGATGTCTGATGTCTGATACGATTGAATCCTATCGTATCAGAAATCCTGACAGACATCTTATCAGACAAATTTTATCAGACATCGTATCAGACAAATTTTATCAGACATCGTATCATACAAATTTTATCAGGCAAAGCGAATCCCGTATCTCGCGCAAGAATTCAGGGAAAAAAAATTCAATAAAATCTTTACTTTAATTAGTTTTCGAGTAAAATTAATTTACCGATTTTAAAATTATAAAAGACTGTACAAGTCCACATACTACAGCTGAGAAGTGATAGAAATACATGTAATAGCAAAAGCAAAATAAATTAAAAAATATGTTAATGTATTGATCGTGGTCGAACGGGAGTTCGATGTGCAGATTTGTAGAGTCGGTGTTAAAAATAATTAAGCTTATTTGAGATATGTGTCAGAGTTTAAAATTTTTGCGATCATGACACTAGTCTATAAATATGGATTTGAAAAGACATCGAAAGCTGGATGTCGGTAGAAACTCGAATTTCCTCGGACACGAATATTTGCGATCGTCCGCGCTTTATTAGAAACACCTTATGATAGATTCGTTTTCCAGAATCATGAACATATATTGAGAATTTCGGGAAATTCATCATGACACAGAGGGAAGAGATTCAATGATTCAGATACATATTTTAGATAGAAGGGAACTCCAAAAATACGAATACGAGTCGGACCTGATCTTGCAAATAACATAACAAAATAAATAGAATTAATTCTGGAGACTCTCCACAAACTCTACAGTATATAGTTCTATATTAGAAAAAATGTTCATCTTTTCTTGATTATGGCTTAATGTACGTAATACAATTGACCATGTTGACCATAAAATAAATTCGAGGTATCCTGCCCGCAGCTAGGTTAGCTCAGGCGGTCAGACCGTTGGACATGTCAGCAAAATAGATCGATCGAAGGTCTCGGCCGTGATCAATTCCAAGACCGGTCACGTCATTTTCCATTATGACGGTTAGGGTATCATGCCCGCGGTTAGCTAAGTCGATAAGTGCGACTCTGCTCCGATTGCAGAATTAGTTCTCGGGTTATACCGGCCACATGTATGTTCTCCATTCTGCTTGTCACATGGTACCATTCTGCTTGTCACACTATATAAGGAAACTCAAGAGTTGCTTCTGGGTTAGCTAGGTCACCTATGGGGGAAAACTAGGGATTCGTCTCTCATTATGTCTCATGGTTTCCAGTAAACATGCAACTGGGGAAACCTCAAATTTTTGCAGGGTGTGTGTGACAGAGCCCTATAGCCCATTCTGTGAGAACATCTGCCAAGATAGCATACAGAGTGTCCAGCTATAGGAGCACTCAAAAATTTTCATTGCACCTGTCAAATGCATATATATATAGGTATCGACTATCATGGCACAGCCAGGCCGGGCTTAGAGTGACTGTTAGTATATAGCAACATATTCTGGGTTCCATTTGTCTTTTAGCTGCAAAGTCATAGACCATTTTCAAATTACCCTTAAGCCCCCTTCACATTTTCACAGATGGGGCCGCGATAGCTGCGGATCAAGAGATTTTTTACATCCGTGAGCTATCCGAACCCATCGGTAGTTCGATCCAGCACTAGTCTTGATGAGTCGTAGCTTTCCTTATTGGCAATCTGTAGCAATCAGGGATGAGACAGAAAATTTTTTAGCATATTCAAATTTTCTACAACTCTACATGTATATGTAACGATTAATTTGTCGTAGCGGAGTCGTAGGGGAGTCTTAGCAACCCGTAGTGAAGTCTTAGCTATCAGTAGGGGAGTGGTAGCAACTGTAGCACATCTGTAGCAATCCAGGACAATCTTTTTTTATTAAAATAGTTCTACGACTCTCTTACGGATTGCTAGGACTCACCTGCAGATTGCTATGGATAGCCTCGGGACTCACCTATGGATTGCTACGGATAGCCTCAGCTACAGATTCTGTCTTTTGTTAATTTCAAATCTATCGGTATTCTGTGCGTTTTTCCGTCAAATCATATGAGTTAAAACAACAACTAACCAATTTCCGTTAATGATCGATAGAAAGACATGTAAAACCTGAATACTGTTATAAAACAAGTCAGCTAGACCATACTGACTTGAAATTATTAGATGTTTAAGTAAATAATTATGATTAAAAGTACATAGAAAATTCAAGTCTGAAGTCGTAGCTATCCTTGCGCGAATCGTTGCTATCCGTACTGGAGTTGTGATCATCCGTAGGTCTTCCTAAGCAATCCGTACCTATTTATATCTATCCATATACGTGTCTTCGCAATCCTTAACAATCGGTATGCGTGTCGCAGCAATCCGTAGCAAAGTCGGGATAATATCTGTAGTTATCCTTAGCTATTCTTAATCCATTTGTATCAACCCGTACCAATCCGTAGCAATCTGTACTGTCGTCGTAGGTTCATCGAACATTTTGCGTCCCAACTCGCCACGGACAGATCATCTTTTTTTGGAGTTGTGGCTTGAGTCACTAAAGTGTAAAGGGGCTTTAAGTCTTGCATTTTAGACACTCCAGGACCAGACATCACAACTTTTGACGTTATTTCTAGTTATTACGTCATAGATCTGTTTCGACATCACAGTCCAAAGTTACGTCAAATGTTATCATGTTGGGTCTTGGTCTGCATACAATACAAGTCTACTGGGGTAAATTGAAGATTGTCTATTTAATGACCAGAAATTTCATCAGATACCAATTTAGCCATTATTTAAAGAGATATATGTTCTTACAGCCTTAACTATCTAGGCCAATATCCTTTCCTGCAATACCATCAAAATAGGCTTCTGTACACGTGTAGCTGTGATACTGGAGCCTTCAAGAAAATTCAACAAGATTCCAGATACACATGCATATATAATTGAAAAACTTGAATCACATATTAAAAGAGAAAATTCAAAAGATAGTAAAATACATGAGAAGACCAAAGTTTGAACCCAGGATGCATTGAAGACCAACTTATGTCAATATGACATTGTATAATTTACTGCACTTTATATACAGACTGCTGACAATACATGTATATTGTAAATATAGATAAAAAAAGTCTCAATTTTGCTGAACTCAAAGACAGACAACTTAAGCCTTTCAGTGATAACATTTTACTATGTTGTTTCATTTTTGTAGCTTTGTGTAAAACAGGGATGTATATAAATTTCATATGCGTCCTTGTATAAAAGAACCTCATGACTTATTATGTAAACAAATCTACATTGGTTGCTATCCATGATCTTGAAATTTCTTGATTATATATCTATAAATTGCTGCAAGCATGCTTATTCAAGTATGCCAACTTGCAATTACGACATTTTCAAATTTTAACTTGCATAAAAATAAAGGTCTTATCAAAGTAATATATTAATGTATAATGAAGCCATATAGTTTAAGTTTTTCAAATTAATGTAACAGTGAGTACAAATTTTAAAATAGCGGATATATGGTTCATGAAAAAAAAAGTTTCAAGTAAATAGGAGATCCCAAGATATATATAGCTTCCTTTTGTATATGGCGATGATTTTGTTGATGGGCAAATATTGATATATTCATCCAGCATCAAACACCTGTGGTCTGGAGACAAGTGTGGTTTTTCTTGATTTTCAGATGTGCCTCATGTAATGTGGAGTTCCTTTCTTGAATAGCTAAGCACCCCTGAAAAATGATGGAAATTAACGTACAACTGATTCAATGTAGAAAGACATAGGCAAAGAAAATGCATTTGTGAAACACTGACCTCCTACACTCCCCCCCCCCCATGAAAAAAAAAGTTTCAAATAAATAGGAGATCCCAAGATATATATAGCTTCCTTTTGTATATGGCGATGATTTTGTTGATGGGCAAATATTGATATATTCATCCAGCATCAAACACCTGTGGTCTGGAGACAAGTGTGGTTTTTCTTGATTTTCAGATGTGCCTCATGTAATGTGGAGTTCCTTTCTTGAATAGCTAAGCACCCCTGAAAAATGATGGAAATTAACGTACAACTGATTCAATGTAGAAAGACATAGGCAAAGAAAATGCATTTGTGAAACACTGACCTCCTACACTCCCCCCCCCCGAGCTTGCATTATCAATTATTATTAATGTATCAGAATATCAAACGTCAAAATCAAGAGATACATGTAATGATGTATTGCGTCAAAGCAAAAATATTTATATCTATTGACCTTCACCCATGATAGTTGTTAACATACTAATATTGCAGGTCCATCTGTCATTGTCTGTTGATCTAAAAATTTCATAACATATAATCATCACATAAAATCATACATATTATGTAATTTGAAGATGTTAAACATGTTAATGAATTTCATGGTAGTGTATCACACGATACTAGGGCTTGGACGATACTCCGATTCATCGCGATATTTTTTTTGCAATCCAAGTATCGATACATCCTGACGATACCTAAGTTAAAATCTACAAAAAAATATGTGTTCGAATTTTCTGTAAGTACTCAAGTTTAAATCCAACTTTCTTCAGTTTACATATAGATATAATGGCAAAATGGTAAGAACTTTGATTTCTAATACCAATTTTTTATGACTTTTTATTATTTTAAGGCATTAGGGGTATAATACTCAGAGTTCTGGTTGTTTTAATAACAGAAAAATTGAATACCACGAAGTTGGCTGGGGACCCTCGACTTAGGCAATGTTCCGGACCAATTGTTTTCATGGCGAGTTGAATGAATATGAAAAAATATCAAATATCTAAAAATATGTAGGATATGAAGTAAGGTACATAATTTCTAGCTTTTTTTACGATATTGTAATTATACCCCTAATACCTTAGATTATTTTGTTTTTAATTTATTCTAGACAATTAACAAAACCATTTATCTATTTTTATACGCCCGTCATTTGACGGGTCGTATTATGGTATGGCGAAGTCCGTCCATCTGTCCGTCTGTCTGTCCATCTGTCCGTCCGCCTATGGAACGCAATAACTTGAATATGCGTCAATGGATTTTCATGAAATTCATACATTATAATTTGACTGTGGAGAGGAAACCGCCTTTCGATTTTCAGGTTCATCCGATTTGTCGTTACAGAGTTATGGGACTTAGATTTTTAAAATACAGTGAAAATATACTTAAATATTTAAAACTTATTTAAAAATCTATTTCTGGTCGAAATGTTTTGAAATTTTGTATACTTCAAGTAGAAAGGATGTTCTTTGACATATGTAACGGGTTTTTAATTATCTTGTCGCATAACCGAGATATTGTGTGTAATAGGAAGGGGGGTGGGTTATATGCACATACATGTTAAGCTAAGGGCAAAATATAGGCACATGGAACGCAATAACTTGAATATGCGTCAACGGATTTTCATGATATTCACACATTTTGATTGGACTGTGGAGAGGAAGCCGCCTTTCGATTTTCAGGTTCATTCGATTTGTCGTTACAGAGTTATGGGACTTAGATATTTTAAAAACAATGAAAATATACTAAAATAGTTAAAAATTCTTTAAAAATCTATTTCTGGTCAAAATGTTTTAAAATTTTGTATACTTCAAGCAGAAAGGATGTTCTTTCACATATATAAAGGGTTCTTGAATTTTTTGTCACATTATCCAGAAATTATGTGTAATGGGGGGGGGGGGGGGGTTTATGCACATACATGTTAAGCTAAGGGCAAAATATAGGTGCATGGAACGCAATAACTTGAATATGCGTCAACAGATTTTCATGATATTTGTACATTGTGATCAGACTTTGAAGAGGAAGCTGCCTTTCGATTTTCAGGTTCATCCGATTTGTCCTTATGGAGTTATGGGACTTAGATATTTTGGTGTTGTGAAAAAAATCCCAATGGGCGTATCTTGCTGCGTGAGCGTAGGCTTTATTTCATCTTTATTCTAGCCAGAAATCTAGTGTTGAATAAATAAAACATGTTGCATAAAAAAGCTACTTATATGAATATAAATACGATCAAATAGCTTTTTGAGAGGGTTTTATTAATCAACTTAGTATTGCGATACGTATCATATCAGATATCAGGTATCGTGATATGTATCGGATCGGCTGGGTGCAGTATCGTCCCAGCCCTCATGATACGCAAAAAATCATACAAAAGATTATTGGCATATCACTTTATACACTACCATGAATTTATATCTCTCTACAATACAATGACGTTGACATATAGTCCTGTATAAAAATCTGGCACAACTAAACAAAGTTAACAACCATTCATTGCAACAAGGATCAGCTCAGATCTCAGAGATTAATCTACAATTTGATCTTAATGGGTCCTCTGGACGCAATGAAACTTGATCAATGGGTCCCCAGCCAAAACAATGGGTCCCAGCAGAAATTAATGCGTCCTAATTTCTACAAACCATCTTTTTTCGCGGCGTTTTAAGTTCACGAATACAAGTGAGCTGACCTGCTCGCAGCGTTTTATGTCTTTGAGATCGTTATATGTTCCACAAAAAACGTCTAACTCTTTAAAAACTTCAATCTAATTTTGCCGAAATAAGTATATTGATTGTTTATTTAGCGATACTTCGTACATGTGTATAGTAAAACGTTATCCAAACAAACCAATTCTATACGCTTTACAAAGACAGTACGCTGATGGTGTGAATTAAACGATTTCATTAGATTGATTCATAATTTCATGTAAAGTTTACTGTGGAGGAATATATCTGTATCCGAATGATATAAATAAGTTAGACTCGTGTCTGACTGCATATTAGTTTTAATTTAGAAATAAAAAAAATGTTGCTCCGCAATGATTTCTCACACGATACGGATACCACAGATCTGTTAGGTTTAAAAGAGCTGTCAAAATATAAACAAGAGACATCTACATGTTATTTCTCGACTTTGAATGAACTAAAACGGACGCATTATACAAAAGTGAACAATGCGCATTGTGGGACGCAGTGATCGGAAATCAATGGGTCCTGGGCGATTTTTATGCGTCAGAGACGCAGGACGCAGAGGTAGATTAATCCCTGAGATCTCAATTCGGAAATCATAATTTCCTATAAATTTTAACAGTTTTACTTACCCATCAAGTACTTTCTAGAGACAGTCTCACTTGTGAAATGGTACGATATCAGGGTTCCATGCGAGGCTTTATATTATAGCTGAAAACAAATAGTGGAATATTAACCCATATATTAGATTGAACAAAGAACTTAATTGCTAAATCTTTTTTGGATAGAATATTGATAAATACCCGAGTTTCGAGATCGACGTGTTACAGACCGGGATTACTCGACTTTTACATGCACCATAAGCAAAAGGTACGACACCTGTATATTAGCTAGGACTTCAACGATGCGCTATGCTCACAATACGATATACCATGATATTTGCTTTCAGTGCAATTCGTAATACAATTCTTTAATTCATATCTGCTGAAAGATGAAATCAACTTCGGATATAGCTTTTGGAACTCTCAAATTGTACTTTCTACTAGTATAAAAGAGGAGTTCCAATTGCCCAATATGCGAGCAATTCTATGATGTAATAATAAATATTGAATTTTAATTTGTAATAATAATTACCTGGAGATATCTTGCATTTCTTTATATAAAGTGCCTAGGTTGTACATATTGTGGCAGAGCCGGGTGTATCAGCCCTGATAGCTCAGTGTTTAGTAGTGCTTGCCTGCAGGTATAGAGGTCCCGGGTTCAAACCCCGGTCTGGGCACATCTTTTCCTACCCTACTACAATACATTTTAATTTATGTTGTTACTTAACCCTAAAATGCAAATGTTGTAAAGTTGTTATTCAACTGTATCTAAAAGCTCGATACGTAGACACTGTCATACCGTGCATCGTACCATCATCAATAACCGTGGTGAATCGTTGCAGCCCTTCTGTATATATTGTGTTATGTTGGAAAGCCAGTTCATGTCATGTTATATCTGTTTACTATCTCGTATTTACGAGAAAATTTTCTCGTAGTAACAAGAAAAGTTTCTCGTAGTTACAAGAAAAGTTTCTCGTAATTACAAAAAAAGTTTCTCGTAGTAACGAAAAAAGTTTCTCATAGTTATGAAAAAAGATTCTCGTAGTTACGAGAAAAGTTTCTCGTTGTTACGAAAAAAGATTCTCCTAGTGTACGAGAAAAAATTCTCTTAGTAACTACGAGATTTGTTTCTCTTAACTACAAAATAGTAAAAAAATATAACATGGCACGAACTGGCTTCCGGAGTTATGTAATATCTATGAATGTTCATGAACACATGGGGCCCATATAGTTAGAATGAGAAGATATATGACTGAAAGAATTCTGAAGCAAATTATATTAGGATTTGAACACTGACCATATTAAAGTACTACCTGATTCACCTCGCTTTTTGCATTCAAAGATTTAAATTGCTATGTATCATACATGTATATACAACAAAATGTAAGTAGCATCCCACCTTAGTACGACGAGACTGAGGCAGTGAAATTTGCATGTAAAAATCAGATGGTTGCAGTCTGTATTTGGGATCTCAAAACTGATGTATAATATTAAGCAGTAAGTAGAATTTGTATCACATGATAAGTAGAAAATGAAATCCATCAAGTTGTGCCAATATATAAAATTTCAAATAATGTCAAATAAAAAAAAACTGCATAATAAAGTGTTTGCAAGTACCCGGCCCGGGACTCGAACACCGGCCATTCACTTATTCGCAGTCCAGCATGTTACCGAATGAGCTAAAACATACTGAACTATAGGTTACAGGTGAACTCGGACCGTGGAACACTCGGACCGCGGAACACTCGGACCATGGAACACTTGGCCCGTTATAGGTCCACTCGGCCCGTAAATGTAGGTCCTCTCGGCCCGTAAACTTAGATAACTTGGACCTACAATATAATATTTATGAAAGCTCATATATCTCTTTGTTTCTAAAGAGATGTATGTAAACTTAAAATTTTTTGAGATCTATGTTTATGAAAGGAAGACAAGAGAGATATTTTTTTAAAGAATTTAGGAAAAATACGATTCCAAACGCATATGTTTTACTTGATGATATGTCAAAGTAATTTATTTCGCCCATGTTTTATTGATTTATTTATTTCGTTATAGAAATTAACCGCAGACACTTAGAGTACAAATTTTGTATATTTTGAATATATGGTATCTATATTTATTTCTTGTGACTGAAGTTTATTGTAACTCTGAAGTAAGATTGATAGAGCTAGGTCTCAAGACACAAGTAAAAACATCAATCTGTTGAACAAAAAAAAAACCTTCACATCGATTAAGAACACAAAATAATATGTTTAAGGTAGATTGATTTTAGTTTTATATTTTATTCAAAACAATTTACCTTCTGTTTGTTAATATGTTTACGGGCCGAGTGGACCTACATCTACGGGCCCGAGTGGACCTACTATGGGCCGAGTGTTCAAGGTCCAAGTTGCCCTTGATTCGAACTATATCGGCGATACCTGTACTACCGGAACCACTAAAACAGAAGGCAGTGGCTCCGGATATGAACGTTCGTATCTTTTGACCTATGTCTCGGCGTACGAACATGTTTCTGATTGGTCTGTAACTGTCACGTGACTCGGGTCATGTGTCCATAACAATAAAAAGTTGATTTTTGTAACCATATCAAGGTATACGAGTTTTATTCTGCGTCATCTGTAATTTAGCAACCGGGACAAGAGGCTATTTTCTATGCCCTCAATCATTATACTTTATAGTGATCACTAGTGTTGGGAATCGGATGGTAAAATAATAATCGATTAATCGGAAAGGCTTTCCGATCGATTATCGATATAATCGGAAATTTTCATATTCTTCCTTAGACAGTCAGGGGAACTACTGTATGAAGTGATTTTAAAAATCACTGTATGAAGTGGTATTTGAAACTCAAAGAAAGAGTTGTCCCTCCTAATATCCATGATAATCACTCATTGCAGTGATCAATTCAGAAAACTGTGTAAAGTATTTTAGTAAATCACTAGATGGAGTGATCATTGATAGTCACTGTAGACAGTGATTTCCCAAACTCAGGTTTAAAAAATCATTCTATAAAGTGATTAACCATACAACCCCACCAAACTTTAAAGCCCAAACGCCACTATTTCTGTTTGATGCGTACTGGTGCAAGTGGTCATAAAAGTTATTTTTAGATTCTGCTCCATCTGGGAAAACTAACAGTCATACCAGGAAAACTCAGATTTACTCATAATCAGAGCTCAAAAATGTGGTAATTTTATGCCAGGAAGTCACAAAATAAGCATTTAAATGTGATTTAGTCATGCCTCATCTTTTTAAACAATTTCTAATAGGTAAATACTGAGTTGACCTAATTTTATCAGACATTACATAGGGAAGAGCATTTAGATATAAGGCCAAAAAGTACTATTTTATCAAAAGTTATACAAATTTTATAATCACTGCATTCAGTGATTATTTTAATCACCATATGCAGTGGTTCCCCTGACTGTTAGACATGAGAAAACTCTTTTTTTCTTCAATATTATGTACCATTTTGACATCTCTCTTTGCTCTGCTCATGTCCAAGTTTTCTTTTATGACTGGTCCCGGTTTTTGCCGGTAAAAACCAAAATATTTCCAGACATCGGACTTTATTTTTTGGCCGGTAAGTGCAAAAATTTCCTTTTCATTGACGGTCCACTTTTCGTACGCCGCCATGTTTTTCTCTTTTTGCTACCGGAAGTAGTTTCGTGCAAAAACTATTCGTTCCACGGTAGTTTCTAAATTTCAACTGAAACAATCGATTATTCTAAAACGTAATCGATTAATCGAATCGGATGGGTTTGGCGACGATGTCGGCGACATCGGCGATAATCGGCACAACACTAGTGATCACTGATCAGTAATAGATGCGCACTTGTCGGCTGTTGTGTGCACGTAGTGACGTTCAGTCGCTCCAGAGGAAGTTGAAGTTTTTGAAAGTTTTGAGATGAGAACAAATACGTACATGTAGATGCAACTCCGTGCTTTTTACTTAACTTTTAAGAATATGTCAAAAAAAAGATACAATTTGAACACAAGATGCATTGAAAAAAAGGAACCCTACGATTTGTGTTTGTATGCCGAAACATAGGTCTAAAGATACGAACGTTCGTATCTGGAGCCACTGCCAAAACAGAAAGAAATTGACTTACCATCATTAACATATTGTTGGAAGTACAATGTATTTTATTTTTATCTGCTTGCTGATGTCCTTGATGACCTGATCTTTTTGTAACTTCGTTTGAACTGTGTTGCGAATGGTCAATGGCCAAGTCTTAGGCTAAGATATGGGTCAAATTCTCGTTCGTTTTGTGCCATTGTCTACCGATACTTTAAAGTTTCAAGAGATAATTGAACCCTCATATGGATCTTTGTGAATATGGGTAACATGCAGCTTCCTTTATTTTGTTTCA
The DNA here is from genome assembly GCA_028142955.1 of Pinctada fucata. Classification (NCBI taxonomy): domain Eukaryota; kingdom Metazoa; phylum Mollusca; class Bivalvia; order Pterioida; family Pteriidae; genus Pinctada; species Pinctada fucata. The sequence continues at coordinate 39,897,378 of AP027114.1, forward strand.
AACCCTTTTAGTGCTATGCGATTTTCATGTTTTTTTCGAGCGGCATTGAAACCGAAAGTAGTGGCAGTCTACATCAAATAGTGAATCCGACAAATCTGGGATCAAAGAATCTGAATACATGTGAATATTGCGTGATAGAAAAAAATGATAAATTTAAATGTTGCTATCATGTCCTTCGAACCAATTCAGACAGTCTTCTTTGTGTTGACCAAATTCAGAATCAGACGTTGACAAGTGGGGGGGGGGGGGGGGTGTTTCACTGCGGAACACCGGATCGTACAGAACTGAGATGCTTGGTTTTTAGTAAAGAGATGGTTTTAATCATAGATACTATCAAGAGCGAGGTTGTATTTCCTTTTATTGAGACAACCAAGATTTAATCTTATTTTACCAACATAACAATGTCTGATACGACGCGCGAAGCGTAGTAGGATGCGTGATACGATAAACATGTCTGATTTTTATAAACAGATTCTGATAGGGTGTCTGATGAAGTCTGATACGATGTCTGATAGAGTGTCTGATACGATGTCTGATAGAGTGTCTGATATGATACGATAGGATGTCTGATGTACGATGTCTGATGTACGATGCGCGATGTCTGATGTACGTTGTCTGATGTACGATGCGCGATGTCTGATGTACGATGCGCGATGTCTGATGTCTGATGTCTGATGCGCGATGTCTGATAGGATAGGATACGATAGACAAAGATAGCGATGGACGTACTGTACATAAAATATATTGGGTCGATGAAAAAGGTTCCGCCTTGGGTCGATGAAAAAAGGGCTCCGCCTCGCCCTATACAACTTTTTTCATCGACCCAATATATTTTTATCCCCCTTATAAAACACTGTATAACTAATAATATATATATATATATATATATATATATATATATAGATAGCACAAAAGAGGTGAAAACAACCACGTTCACTATTCATACAATGTCGGATCAGCCCAACAAAGGGCGAATGCACGTCGCTTGGAAAAAAAAGATATAAAAGCACAAAAAAGGTACAAGCGACCACGACACTAAACGTGTTTAAACCCAGCGGAAGGGACAGTACATCCCTTGAGCCCTCTGGATACACGAATATGTACTTGTATCCAGACGGAACAAGGGACAGTACGTCCCTCATTCCGTTCGGACACAAGTACATAAAAAAAAAAAAACATACACACACTCTCATGCTAGTCAGAACCTGTACTATACTGAAGCTCGAAAGGCTATAACTAGTAGCCAGGTAGGTAATATTCTCAATTCATGAACCAAAGCAGACCCCGCGAGGGGGGAGACCAGGTGCCTAGGTAGAGTCAGCGTCTCCTGTTTGCATGCAACACCCGCTGCCAAAAAGTCTGGACGGCCTGATCGATAGAAACACGTCCAAGACTTCTATAGGTTCAAAATAAAAAAAAAAGCTGAAAAGATGCTCCCTGATTGATGATCCCTATTTATTCTGATTGGATACGGAGGTCAATCTCCGAAACCGACGACGGTAGCTAGATTCGTTCTTTACACCTTATAATTTTTCATTTTTACAGTTTGTATTTTTAAACTCCTTTATGTGGGCCTCTCGTGATATGACTTTCTATTCACACTGACCCGCTCGTTGTCAGTTTAGTGAGTATCTCTCTTCAGGACGGACGTGTTTTTAATTGGGGGATTTTTCGTTTCATTTTACTTAGTCAATCGAGTCCCTTACGTTTATATAGAGTGGGGGAGGCGGTTTTTTGTTTGATTTTACTCACTTGATAATATGTTACTTAATCAATCAGGGAGCATCTTTTCAGCTTTTTTTTTATTTTGAACCTATAGAAGTCTTGGACGTGTTTCTATCGATCAGGCCGTCCAGACTTTTTGGCAGCGGGTGTTGCATGCAAACAGGAGACGCTGACTCTACCTAGGCACCTGGTCTCGCCCCTCGCGGGGTCTGCTTTGGTTCATGAATTGAGAATATTACCTACCTGGCTACTAGTTATAGCCTTTCGAGCTTCAGTATAGTACAGGTTCTGACTAGCATGAGAGTGTGTGTATGTTTTTTTTTTTTTTTATGTACTTGTGTCCGAACGGAATGAGGGACGTACTGTCCCTTGTTCCGTCTGGATACAAGTACATATTCGTGTATCCAGAGGGCTCAAGGGATGTACTGTCCCTTCCGCTGGGTTTAAACACGTTTAGTGTCGTGGTCGCTTGTACCTTTTTTGTGCTTTTATATATATATATATATATATATATATATATATATATATATATATATATATATATATATATATATATATATATATATAAAAGCACAAAAAAAGGTACAAGCGACCATGACACTAAACGTGTTTAAACCCAGCGGAAGGGACAGTACATCCCTTGAGCCCTCTGGATACACGAATATGTACTTGTATCCAGACGGAACAAGGGACAGTACGTCCCTCATTCCGTTCGGACACAAGTACATAAAAAAAAAACATACACACACTCTCATGCTAGTCAGAACCTGTACTATACTGAAGCTCGAAAGGCTATAACTAGTAGCCAGGTAGGTAATATTCTCAATTCATGAACCAAAGCAGACCCCGCGAGGGGCGAGACCAGGTGCCTAGGTAGAGTCAGCGTCTCCCTTCCGCTGGGTTTAAACACGTTTAGTGTCGTGGTCGCTTGTACCTTTTTTTGTGCTTTTATATCTTTTTTTTTCCAAGCGACGTGCATTCGCCCTTTGTTGGGCTGATCCGACATTGTCTGAATAGTGAACGTGGTTGTTTTCACCTCTTTTGTGCTATCTATATATATATATATATATATATATATATATATATATATATATATATATATATATATAACGACACTAAACGTGTTTAAACCCAGCGGAAGGGACAGTACACCCCTTGAGCCCTCTGGATACACGAATATGTATATATATATATATATATATATATAGCTTCATATTTCTTTATTTCATACAAATAGGAGAAAGCGTGTTACAAAGTACCAATTGTGCCGCTAAAGAAGAAAGGTGAGGTTCTTTTATTAAACTAATGTATTTTTCGAAGTTTCTTGAAATAAAGAAAAATATCTAAGACTTCATAACCCAAAATGTTCCAGATTTATATATTATATTAGCCAATTTACTTAGTACTTCCCATTTCATCGAAGGTTATATGTCAATATAGAAACATAGTCAGTGAGAAATTGCCAAGAAAATACATGTACATCTCATTGGGGTTTTTTTTTGTATACTGTGCATCCTAATGTTATGGTCTTCTTTTTTCAGGTCTCATATTGGGACATAGCTTTGTCCGGAGGTTGAGGGACTGGATGAGGAACAATGACAGGGTGATTTCTCCAAGGAATATGGAGGTTCACTTGCATGGAATAGGTTGGCGTACTGTTTCGCAGATATTTCACTGTGACCTTGATATTGTGAGAAGGATCCGACCTAGTGTCATTTCCTTCAGATTGGAGGAAATGACATTACTTTGGATTCTTCTCCAACTGATATCTTCACAAAGCTGAAGAGGCTGATAAAAGGAACTCAAGGTTGCCATCATCATTATGGGATCGTTGTTTGAAAGGAAAAGACCACGTAAAATGAATAGTCACCAGTATGGACGGAAAGTGAAAAAAATCAACAAGTTCCTCCTTAAAGAATTTGGAACACATGATGCCAGAAAAAAGTGTTTTTGCATCTACTCACAAATTCTTTAAAGATGAACTTTTTGATGGCGATGGTGTTCACCTCAATGATGATGGTAACTTGGGGTTCTTTCACAGCATTCTATCAGCCCTTCAGTTGGTGGTTTGAAACAGTATGTCCATTTATTCTTTGTTGTGCGATTGAAGTACTCCTTGTTGACATATGATCCCTGTAATTGTTTTCATACTGGTAAATGAAGTTCGGATCCTTATTTAAACAATTTTTATTCATAACTGAAGTATAATAGTCTGCATGTTTCAAATTGGAATGGTATGAAATTATAAAAAGTAGGTTAGATTTCAAGGTTAAGGATATTAATTTTTTAGTGCCAAAGAAATTTCTTATAAGGATTAAAATATTTTTGCTATTTCACTAACCATTCAAAAATTATGCCAACATCAATTTTTTTTCAAAGTTTGTCAAACTCCAAGGTCAGAGAACTCAGAACAGGAGCCTGTATGTTTTTCTACTGTACAATTTACTATTTCACCAATTGACTTAACATACCTTGTTACAAAATGCCTAGAGTATCCTCATCCAGTCCAGAAAATTAACCCTCCATCCTCATCATAGTTCATTTAGCCACATAATAATTTTTGAAACATGCTTCATGGAAGACCTACCAACATCTGAGCAAGTTTTAGACATCATACTCATGTAATTAGTGTTACTTGTTTTTTAATTGTTGAAAAATTAAATTTTGTTGAAACAAATTTGAAACAATTTTGCATTAAAATATGAACATGTCAGATTGTTTAAAGAGACATAGTCTTCAAGAAACAATTATTTCTTGACAAATTAAGAAATGCTTTTCATTTCATTACCTTATATATAGAATCTCAAATCAATTTTCATTTCATACGATATATTATGAAAGGAGTTGTGTGTTTTATATATCTATAGCCTTGGGGATATAAAACAAACAATGAGTTTCACAATACGTCGTATGAAATGGAAAATTCATTTTAAAACATCGTCTAAATGAAAGTTTTTTTATACATACATGTAGGTCAAAGTTCAAGCTTAAGGTGCTGGGACATTAAATGAAAGGTCTCGTCATGGACAACTTACCTCTATAGTATCATGTTTCAAATGCATATAATTTATGATAATTTGCTTCAACCAGAACCTTAAACAAACAAGACAGATTGGCATTGTCAATCTATAGACTGGAACTGCTTTGCCACCCAGTCAAAAAGTTATGAATAAAAATCAAACTCAAAGATTCCAAAGACCCCCATGGCACGTTAAGCAATGGATATTTTCAATTCTGAGAGTTGGTACATGTTTAAATCCAACAAGTAGTAGTTCAGTATTTCATTGATCAAAGTGTACATATGTACATCAAAGTGAATTCATGCTTTTTTATATCACTTAAACTATTTCTAATGTTATATTTGAAGCTTTAATCCTTTATACGTATAGTTCATTATAAGGTAATGTAGAACTTCCTTCATTTCTGTTACTGTTTCAAAATGATGAAAATGAAATTTGTACACCATACTTTCATGTTTAAGTGCTAGTTTTGCCATGTGGGTTTCTGCCCTTTAAACTATGTCAACAATTGAATATAAACAAAGAAACACTTTTTGTAGCCTATATGTCTTTAATAACAATAATAGATAATAATGTTTTTCGTAATACATGTACATGTATATGTCTTTTTTCAGTTTTTTCCCTATTTTTCTATTGTCTTCGTTTTAGGTGCACCAATTTCAAAAAGCTACTTTCAACGATACTTTTCATATATTTTAGATTTGAAAAATTCATTTTCATGCTACATTTGTACAAAAACTATCTAGAGATTCAAGATTTAACATGTAATTCAGAAAATATAACAGAATAAAATATTTAAATATATGTGGGCTTAAATACCTATGGGCTAAGGAACTGTGATTGTGACTTGAACTGTCCGGGTTTCTTCAGTTGTAACATTATACTATAACGATAATAAAAAAAATTAACACATAAAGATTTTTTTTAAATCATTTTTTCCTATTTTTTTTTTCTCTGTGTTGATGTATTAGTTTAAAATGTAAATACTATATTCTTCAAAGGCATGTTTATTGAACATTATCATTACATTGTATTAATATTTTGTTTGAAATTTCTCATGGATCTCATGTATCTACATGTAGGAGGAATGAACATTTACTATTAACAATGACCAGTATATATCAAGGGTCGAATTTCTTCTTTGCAGTGTAAATGTAATAACAAGGGATACTTTTTTTTCAATTGATGATTTTTGGTGTGTTCTATAAACGACAAGAAACCAACAGAAATAACAAGAAAATAACCTTTTTTTCCATTGAGGATTTTTTGTGTGTGTTTTGTAAACGATAGGAAACCAAACGAAAATAAGCTTCTCTGTTTATGTACTTTTTTCTGGTACATGTATATTTGGATAGACATATTGAGTCCAGCAAGATTTATACTATTTTAACAAATAATTATTTACAAGATATCCTTTTAAAAGACAGAGCACTGGCCTAAGCTATCATTGTCAATATCAACCCACTATGAAAGAGACCTTCTATAAGTAGCATTTTAAAATAATTTATTTCAAACCTCTAAACAAGGAATTAAAATCAAATTCTTTCTACATAGTAAAATAACCTTACTTGGTTTGCGTCGTCTTGGGAAATCTCCTTAATCATCAAATTTTTTACCTAAATATACATGTACATTTATGATTTTATGTTATGAAAATACAACTTTGCTAAATCATTAATTTTGTAAATAAGATGGATGAACTGAAGCAGACCGTAAGGTATGCAACTTCCATGACTTAAGGAGGTATTGAACACTTGGACGCCAAATTCAATTTTTCTAAAAATTTCTGAAATTATATATCTCTTGTCTGTCCTCGACTATACAGACTTACATTTGATTCTATCCACAGGAAAATTTTCTACGAGACATTGAAATATGCATTAATCGACGTTTTCGTGAATTTCTTGATGACGTCATAATATTGAAAGTGTCATTCCAGTTATCGTAAAGCTATTGGAAATTAATTTTGATTTAACTTCCAAAATATCCATAAATATATTGCACTTACATATGGAAAAAGATCAAATGAATTGTGTTTAAATCACAGGCAGGATACTTGAATAAAAGATGACACTGTCTTTAAAAAAATGCAATTTCGAGCCAATTTAATCTAGTTGCTAGTTAATTATTAGGAATCCTGTAGATGAATCTTTGTCAAAAACTATCAAAATTATCAAGAATGTCCAGAGATGATTTCATGATAAAATGGGAAAAATTGAATTTAGAATTAAAATATAACAAGGCTTTATATTTTCCAATCTTTTCTTCCAAAATCGTCCATTTTCAATGAAGTGACATCCGCTTTCCTGTAACGTAAATTTGTAAACGAATACACTGTGATGAAGATTTAATTTTCTATTTTATACATGCCAAGTTTCAATGCAATACGTTTAGTAATAATGTTTTTATTGCATTTTGAATGCGAAAGTTTGTGACGCCTTCTTTACCGATAACGTCGAGATGACGTCGTGGTTTGCTCATGGATAAAACTCCCAAAGTCCTAAATTTCGAAATCGCCATAACTTCCTCAAATGACACCTGAAATTATTCAAACTTTACCAGGATACTCAAAATGCGTATATCAATCAGAGTATCAAATGTTTTAAGGGAGTTAAGACTGTACGTTTCCTAGGAAGAGAGAAAACAAATAATGCCGCCGCCATCTTGGTGTTCAAACCCTCCGTAATATTTCCTTTGCAGAGAAATCCCTGTAAAGTGCTGTTCAGCAAAGGGATTTATAAACTTTAATTCTGGTTGCCTACTATGACGTCATGCTTTAGTTTTGATAATACAGATAATTTACCTACGTTCAGGTATTTTTGACATTATGATATTCAATTTGCTCATTATAAATGCTCAACAGGGTGTCTTACATGTATATATAGTAGAAATGGAAATAAAAGTAACGACTGTCCTACTTTGGGTGTTCATGGTTCATAATTCTCGTTGGACACGTGCAAATTTTCTGAGAATCACGAATTTGCTCATGACGAACCAGAATTATTCTACCATGAATACCTAAAATAAGACAGTCATCAATTACTTTTGGAAAAGTCCTCATACATGTAGAAGATGAATGTTGACAAATCAATATTTAAAAAAACTTATATTCATATAATTGCAGTCAGTAGCAATAAAGCCACTCTATTTGATAACCAGAAGTCTCTGACGAGACTAAAGCTCTCCTGGTTGTTTTGTTTTATTTACTTATTGACAAGTGAATAAGATACATACATTGTATGATATACATAGATAACAATTTCCATTTTATTTCAAACCAAAAGACCATAGCGAGCAGGGGCTCAACAAATTATAAGTACCACAACGAAATAACAAGTCCATAAGCCTGCAACTGGAATATCACTCATATAATTTTTGATATCCGAGATACAAAATTAAAAAAAAAGTAATGCCATATCCATTTTCAAAGATCCTAGGGGTCAGGGGCTGCTAGCTCAAATGAGCTATCAATGACATTATAAGACTACAGATCCATTACATTGCATTAACAACTGAGTTTCAATCATTAATAGCTTAAGAAGAGTTGAGAGCACAACTGTATACGAAAAAAATGACCACACCCATTTTCTAAGAACCTGGGGGTTAAGGGCTGACACAAAATATCAGGTGCATAACTAGACCACAAACCAAGTGTAATGCAAAAAAAGATATATTTCTATCTCTTATAGTTTCAGAGGAGTTGCGAGCACAAGAATTGTTTATGGACGGACGGACAGACATACGCCGGACGATGGGGTATCGCATAAGCTCAACTAGTCTATGACCAGTAGTGCTAAATATATTAGATGAATTATCTTACCTTTGATAAACAGCTTTCTGTTGAATGCTTTTACCATTGTTAAATGTAAAAGTCACAACTGAACTAAACTAATTTGTTATAAGTAAAACAAACAAATATTCTAATGCCCTCTGTTTGAAATGTCATTAGAAGCAGGCATTTTCCAGCTTATTACTGTTCAAAATATTAGAAAATGGCTAAATTAAGATAATTTACAAAAACTGACAAGGTCTTGACTAATCTTCTCTCAGAAAGTTTTTGTTCTATCAATAAACATCTGACATCCCTGGAGGTAGATGATATTCAATATTGAGGTGTACAATTTCGATAGAGTTAGCAGATATTTAATGTCCTAGTGTATGACAGCTGCAGAGGTAGGAGATATTGATTTTCTAGGTGAATGATATCTGTAGCAGTAGGAGAAATTGAATTTTTAGGTGTATGTCATCTGTAGAGGTAGGATATATTTAATTTCTAGCGGAAATATATCTCTAGAGGTAGGAGATATTTAATTTCTAGCGGAAATATATTTCTAGAGGTAGGAGATATTTAATTTCTAGGAGTTTGACATCTGTAGAGGTAGGAGATATTAATTTCTAAGTATATGAAATCTGTAGTAGTAGGAGATTTTTAATTTCTAGGGGAAAGATATCTCTAGAGGTCGTAGACATTTAATTTCTTTGGGAAAGATATCTCTAGAGGTAGGAGATATTTAATTTCTAGGAGTTTGATATCTGTAAAGGTAGGAGATATTCAATTACTAGGTGTATATTATTTGTAGAGGTAGGAGATATTCAATTTCTAGGAGTATGATACATGTATCTGTAGAGGAAGAGATATTCAATTACTAGGTATATAATATCTGAAGAGGTAGGAGATATTCAATTTCTAGGAGTATGACATTTGTAGAGGAAGGAGATATTGAATTTCTAGGTGTATGATATCTGTAGAGGTAGGAAATACTTTATTTTTAGATTTATGATATCTTGTGTTGATATTTTGAGTTGTATACAGGGATATGGTCATTATCCATATTTGTCATTTACTTGTATAGAGATTGGAGATATTTAATTTCTAAATGCATGACATGTGTAGAAGTAGAAAATATTAATTTGTTAGTGTAAGGCATAGGAGTAGGGGATATTAAATTTCTATATGTATGACATCTGTAGAGGTAGGAGATATTGAATTTTTTTTAGGTGTATGGCATCTGTAGAGGTAGGAGATATTAATTTCAAGGTGTAAGACATCTGCTTATATTGGAGATATTGAATTTCTAGGCGTATGATATCTGTAGAGGAAGGAGATATTGAATTTCTAGATGTATGATATCTGTAGCAGTAGGAGATCTTGAATTGTTAGGTGTATGGCAACTGTAGAGATGGAAGATACATGTATTTAATTTCCAGGGATATGACGTCTGAAGAGGTAGGAGATATTGAATTTCTATGTGTATGACATTTGTAGAGGTAGGATATATTTTATTTCTAATTGTATGATATATAGAGAGGTAGGAGATATTTAATTGCTAAAAGTATGAAATGTGTAGAAGTAGAAGATATTTATTTCTAGGTGTATGAGATCTGTAGATGTAGGAGATATTGAACTTCTAGGTGTATCATATCTGTAGAGGTAGGAGATATTAAATTTCTATGTGTATGACATCTGTAGAGCTAGGAGATATTTAATTTCTTGCTCAATGATATACGAGGTAGGCGACATTTAATTTCTTAATGTATGATATATGTAGAGGGAGGGATATTGAATTTCTATGTGTATGGCATCTGTAGAGGTAGGAGATATTATATAATTGGTGTATGGCATCTTTAGAGGTAGGTAATATTGAATTTCAATGTGTATGAGTAGAGGTAGGAGATATTTAATTTCTAGGTGTAAGATATCTGTTCAGGTAGGAGATTTTTCATTTCTAGGTGTATGATATCTGTACAGGTAGGAGATAATTAATTTATAAATGTATGACATGTGTAGAGTTAGGAGATACCAATTTCTATGTGTATGATATCTGTAAAGAAAGGAGATATTAAATTTCTAGGTGTATGACATCTGTAGAGGTAGGAGATATTAAATTTCTAGGTGTATGATATCGGTAAAGGTAGGAGATATTGAATTTCTAGATGTATGATATCTGTAGTAGTTGGAGATCTTGAATTTCTAGGAGTATGATATCTCTAGAAGATATCCAATTTTAAGGTGTATATCTGTGGAGGTATATCTAAATGTATGACTTCTGTAGAGGTAGGAGATATTAATTTCAAGGTGTATGACATCTGCTTATATTGGAGATATTGAATTTCTAGGTGTATGATATCTGTAGAGGAAGGAGATATTGAATTTCTAGATGTATGATATCTGTTGCAGTAGGAGATCTTGAATTGTTAGGTGTATGGCAACTGTAGAGATAGAAGATACATGTATTTAATTTCCAGGGGTATGACGTCTGAAGAGGTAGGAGATATTGAATTTCTATGTGTATGACATTTGTAGAGGTAGGATATATTTTATTTCTAATTGTATGATATATAGAGAGGTAGGAGATATTTAATTGCTAAAAGTATGAAATGTGAAGAAGTAGAAGATATTTATTTCTAGGTGTATGATATCTGTAGATGTAGGAGATATTGAACTTCTAGGTGTATCATATCTGTAGATGTAGGAGATATTAAATTTCTATGTGTATGACATCTGTAGAGCTAGGAGATATTTAATTTCTTGCTCAATGATATACGAGGTAGGCGATATTTAATTTCTTAATGTATGATATATGTAGAGGGAGGGATATTGAATTTCTATGTGTATGGCATCTGTAGAGGTAGGAGATATTATATAATTGGTGTATGGCATCTTTAGAGGTAGGGAATATTGAATTTCAATGTGTATGAGTAGAGGTAGGAGATATTTAATTTCTAGGTGTAAGATATCTGTTCAGGTAGGAGATTTTTCATTTCTAGGTGTATGATATCTGTACAGGTAGGAGATAATTAATTTATAAATGTATGACATGTGTAGAGTTAGGAGATACCAATTTCTATGTGTATGATATCTGTAAAGAAAGGAGATATTAAATTTCTAGGTGTATGACATCTGTAGAGGTAGGAGATATTAAATTTCTAGGTGTATGATATCGGTAAAGGTAGGAGATATTGAATTTCTAGATGTATGATATCTGTAGTAGTTGGAGATCTTGAATTTCTAGGAGTATGATATCTCTAGAAGATATCCAATTTTAAGGTGTATATCTGTAGAGGTATATCTAAATGTATGACTTCTGTAGAGGTAGGAGATATTAAATTTCTAGGTGTATGACATCTGTAGAGGTAGGGAATATTGAATTTCAAGGTGTATGATATCGGTAGAGGTAGGAGATACTTAATTTGTATATATGTATGATATCTATAGAGTTCGGAGATATTTAATTTCTAAATGGTTTACACACGTGTAGAAGAAGATATTAATTTCAAGCTGTATGACATCTGCTGATGTTGGAGATATTGAATTTCTAGATGTATGATATCTGTAGAGGTAGGAGATATCTAAATTCTAACTGGATTACATCTGTAGAAGTAGAAGATATAAATTTCTATATGTATGATACCTGTAGATGTAGGAGATATTTAACTTCTCGATGTATGACATGTGTGGAAGTAAAAGATATTAATTTCTAGGTGTGTGAAATTTGTAGAGGTAAGAAATATTAATTTCTAGGTTTATGACATGTAGGGATTGGAGATTTTTAATTAATTTCCTCGTCTGGTATATGTAGAGCTAGAAGATATTTAATTACTTGGTCTATGATATATGTAGAGGTAGGAGATTTTTCATTTCTAGGTGTATATTATCTGTACAGGTAGGAGATAATTGATTTATAAATGTATGACATTTGTAGAGTTAGGACATATCAATTTTCATGTGCATGATATCTGTAAAGGTAGGAGATATTAAGTTTCTAGGTGTATGACATCTGTAGAGGTAAGAGATATTGAATTTCTAGATGTATGATATCTGTAGCAGTAGAAGATATTAAATTTCTAGATGTATGATATCTGTAGTAGTAGGAGATCTTGAATTTCTAGGAGTATGATATCTCTAGAGGTAGGAGATATCCAATTTATAGGTGTATATCTGTAGAGGTAGGAGATATTAAATTTCTAGGTGTATGACATCTGTAGAGGTAGGGAATATTGAATTTCAAGATGTATGATATCGGTAGAGGTAGAATGACAAATATGGATAATGACCATATCCCTGTCTACAGTACAAAATCGATAATTCAGAAAATCAGAAACCGAAGGCATACAAAATCAGGACAAAACAGGAACCAAAGCAAACAAAAACAAAAACCTCCACTATATGAAAAGAAGCGAACTCCCGATATGAGAGTGAGACCAGGTGCCCAGGAAGAGTAAGCATCTCCTGCTTGCATGCAACACCCGTCGCTTCAATTCGGTAGAACTGTCACATCCGGTTACTTCCATTTTGGAAGATATAGAGTACAATCTTTGGTTGGATGGTTCAAATGGTCTATGACAGATTATCATCCACCATTCTGGATAGTGGGACATCATAGTGTATGACGAGTTCCCCATATCGACCGTAGAACTTCCTCAGTGACGATGTTAGTCGGTCACAAACATATCCCTGACTGAGAAGCTTATCTGAAAGACGCCTAGCTCTCAGAACAAAATCCGTATATTATTTGGTACTTGCTCTGGCATAGCGTATCAACTGAGATATGAACACGCCATAAGCAGGCGATGAAGGGATGTTGCTACTCAGAAAAGGAAAGTTCGTAATGCTGAAATTGAAGTCGTCACGTTTGTCATAGAGTGAGGTGTTCATGTGACCATCAGTGTCGTAGGACAACATTATGTCCAAATAGGATGCTGAATTATTTGTCTCTGTAGTTTCTTTGACTTCAAGCTCCGAAGGATAGATACTGCTCAGGTAATCCGCGAATTTTGGATTATTGATGGACAACACATCGTCTATGTATCTGTAAGTGAAGTTGAAATCAGAAGCTAAGTATCTTTTCCCTTCAGAGACCAAAGATTGAATGAATTCAGCTTCGTACGAGTAAAGGAAAATGTCGGCAAGGAGTGGGGCACAATTGGTACCCATTGGAATTCCGACAATTTGCTGGAAGACCTTTCCTCCAAACACCACAAAAATGTTGTCGATCAGAAAGTTTAACATCTGAATAATGTCTGTTTCAGTGTACTTATTTTCAGAATCTGACTTTTCTTTTACAAAGTAGGTTTTGTCATAGTTAACAACAATAAATTTGTATTTGCGATTACCGTTCTTACTTGTAAACGCATTACTTATAATTTTTGCGAGTCTTTCTTTCAATTTAGAATGTGGAATTGTAGTGTAAAGTGTCGAAAAATCAAAGGCTTTGATCGAATGGACTCTACTAAAATGAGTGGATTTCAGATGTTCTAAAAGTTCCTTCGAATTCTTTAAAATCCACATCTGGTTGATACCACTGCGAGAATATACTGTCGAACAATATTTTTGTAGCCCAGATTTGATTTCAGATAAAACTTTGGTGAGTAAGATCGATACAGATTTGGTAGAACATTTTGAGGAACCAGCGATGAAACGTTGTTTGTACGGATTCTTATGCATTTTAGGTATGCAGTATAAGTATGGTAAATCTAAATCTAAATTGGTAGTGTCGAAGCCAAAGGAAGCAAGAGCTGATTTGTGGTTATCTATTATTTCAGAGGCAGAAAGGTTTGTTGGGGTGTAAGTGGGATTTCCAGGTGTCGAATTTAAACCCAACTCGTTAACTAGACTGTCGAAATAGTACTTTTTGCAAGTAAATGTGTAATTATTTGAGGCTTTGTCCGCTGGTGTGATGACATAATGTTCTTGGAGGTAGGTAAGTTCTGTGATAACATCAGGGTCTTTAAATATAGACACGAATCTGGTGTTCACAGTTGATTTTAATCGGTTAATTCTAGATAAAAGTAACCCTCTGATTGATTTTATCCATTCGGAAAGGGTGTCGAGTTGTACATCCTCTTTCTTTGCCCAACGTCTTGCATATTCCTCACAAGAGTCCATGATAATTTTGACATTTTGGTTCCATGTAAAGGACATACTTTCTCTGTATTTGGGACCCTTTTTTAACAATTCTCTCAACTTGTCGTTCTTGACTATACTAAGGTCACCAGTAATAACGTGTCCACAAGGAGAGTAGTTGAAATCCGATGAAGAACATTCGCAGGGAAGTGGATGTAGTGAGGGATTACTTAAATCAATACACTGCAGGAATCGTTTGTAACTGTAAATTTTAGATGCAACTGTTGGTGTGTAGCTATAGGAAATACAAGGAGTTTCTTTTCTTTTGAAATATGGTGGGATTTTTTCTGTGACAGTTTTGTGATTCGAAATTTGACCAAGATTCAAGTTATCAATACCTTTGTTTGCAAATCTTACTTTAATGAAAGGGCGGTTTGTTTTCTCCTCTGATTTATCTGATCTAACTGCTTGAAATAAACGAAAAGTAGAAATGTCCAAGATGACTCCTTGTAGTCTGTATTCTGGGGAACGTGTATCGGTATGCGAGGTCCTTCGTATAATCGTAGATTTCGTGTAACTTCCGTAAAGGAACAGAGTATAATTTGGTACGAATATAATGCAGGCCTAGAGGCTCATTCAAAAATGGAACCAAGTCATCGAAGGAGAAACTATGTATCTCAGGCCTATTATATTTTCGAATGCCATGACTTCGAGGTCTTCTTTGTGATCTATTGAATAAGCTAGTCACATTTACCGATTGACAACCGGGACTTGTTAAGTTTCCTATAGTGCTGATGTTGTCGTTGCACCCATAGGGCGCTGCAGTGTTAAGATTTTTTATCCAGAACTCTTCTCTGTTGCGACGGAGAAGATACTTAATCTAGATGTATGATAATTATAGAGTTCGGAGATATTCAATTCTAAATGTATGACATACCTGTAGAAGAAGATATTAATTTCAAGGTGTATGACATCTGCTGATATTGGAGATATTGAATTTCTAGGTGTATGATATCTGTAAAGATAGGAGATACTTCCTTTCTAGGTTTATGACATCTGTAGAGGTAGGGGATATCTAAATTCTAAATGGATGACATCTGTAGAATAAGAAGATAATAATTTCTTTGTGTGTGATACCTGTAGAGGTAGGAGATATTTAACTTCTCAATGTATGTCATTTGTAGAAGTAGAAGATATTAATTTCTAGGTGTGTGAAATTTTGTAGAGGTAAGAGATATTTAATTTCTAGGTGTATCATATCGGCAATGGTAGGAGATATTTGAATTCTAATCTTATGAAATCTATAGAAGTAGAAGATATTTCATTTCAATTTATTTCTAGGTGTATCATATTTGTAGAGGTAGGAGATATTATATTTATATGTGTATGACATCTGTAGAGGTAGGAGATATTTAATTTCTAGGTGTATGACATATGTAGGGGTAGGAGAATTTCAATTAATTTCCGGGTCTGGTATATGTAGAGCTAGGAGATATTTAATTACTTGGTCTATGATACATGTATATGTAGAGGTAGGAGATATGGAATATAGTGAATTTCTATGTGTATGGCAACTGTAGAGATAAGAGATTTTTATGTTTTGGTGTATGGCATCTTTAGAGGTAGGAGATATTAAAGGTTTAGGTATATGGTATATTTAGAGGTACAGGATCTTATTTCTAGTAGTATGATAACTATAGAGGTAGAAGATATTTAAATTCTTGATATATCAGAAGTGTAGGAGATGTCAGATATCTCTATAGGTAGGAGATATTTAATTTCTAGGTGTATGTTATCTGTTGAGGTAGGATATATTTAATTTCTAGATATATAAAAACTTAAAGTGTAGGAGGTATCTTATTTATAGTGTTATGATATTTGTAGAGAGAGATAATTCATTTCTGAAAACAATTTTTCTGTAGGGTAAAGATATACCATTCCTGAACTCTTGGGGTACATATTTTTATTCTAGGTGTTTAATAACTTAATCAATGGTGGATATGTTATTTGAAGATGTATGATATCAATAGAGGTAGGAAATAACTTTGCACAGAATCATTGGCTGTGTAATTACCTTCACTACTTCAGCATTTCAATCTTTTACTATTCCTAAAAATAAAAGCATGTTATAATTACATACGTGAAAATCTCCTATAAGCTAGCTTTCCGGAGGCCTAGCTCTTTCATCAGATGACTGGTCATGCTGGTGGTTCATGGTCCAGTTCTAATCAATTGGTGGAAGACCAAAGCCATCTTCAGCAGGATTTTGGTTTTCCATTAATCAACATTAAATATTTACATCACTTGTAAAATCCTAATGACAAAAGCCCTATTAACATGATTAAGAAAATAGAGTAAGTTTCAAGTAATTGTAGCTGTCTATAACATCACAGACATTGAATGCAGGTATAAATTGTTTATTATACCGCAAGCTTGTGAAAGGCCATTATTTTAGCCTGCAGTAGTCACCGTCACTAAAGAGAGGCAATTCAATTCAACTCAATGCATACTAAACATAGAGTATTCAGGAGTGAGCTAATAAATGATCAGTCGTTACCTTTTCTATATGTTAAGTCTGACCGGAACTTATTACTTGAATAAATATTCTTTAAACAAACGTTGAATATGACATCCCAATAATAATATAATGTCTAAGGAGGGAAAAGTTTTGTTGTCTCTTGACCAATCAGATTTCTTTACTTGTATTAATTATGAGGTATAATTAAATATAAAATTCATTTAATGTAAATGTCAGTATGGAGCATAAGTGTTTAATAGCCACTCTCTGTAAGGACCAAAATCGTTCGGCACGGCATGTCATGGATTTTGATGATTTTCGGTATAATGGGTATATATTAAGTACTGACCATGATTATAATACTTTTAAGCCAATGTGACCTCTGGTTGCCATGGTAACGAGGTCATTCTATTTATAGCACTTTTGGGACCATGAAATAAGCCAGCTCCGGAGACTTCGTTGCTATGGATACCACTGTAACAGCTTGTTCATCTTTATATAATCTATTCTTCCTTACTTCCATTCTTACTTAGTACACTTAGAAATGTGATATCTATTACAGGAAGCTTATTGTATTAAGCCAAAATAAGTCAAAATGAAGCGAAAAATAGAGGTGAAAATAAGGGCAAGTTTAGTGTGTTTTTGACCATTTTCAATCTTAAATATCACAAAAGGCACCAATAGGAGACTAGTGATTTTCATAAATGGAAATGTATGTTTATTGACAAATAAAATGAACGAAAAATTGGAGTGGGTATTTAAGAGTTTTACCTAAATTCTGACGTCAATGACCGTTGCCATGGCAACATTAGACCTTTTTGCTTGTTTCATGTTATCTTTGAAATTGATTTTATTCCTCCTTAGAGTTATATAAGATTATCAAAATGTATGCATGTATAGATATGACTTATATCTTTTACATAAGAACAATTAAAATGTTCAAGGTCATTGGCTTGATGTTCAAGGACATTTACACTTTGAGACTCAAATTTTGCATAAAATATTGATTTTTTAATTTTTTTGTTACCGATTTTAGTGATTTATGTATTTAAATATTTTCATAGGTCATATATATTATGAAAGCACATGAATATAAGAAAGACAAATCTTAGAATTTATTGAATTGTAGCAATTCAATAGGAAATATTTTTCCGTCAAAATAACAAGAAAAATACAGATTTCGTCCCTTTTTTATCAACTTACTCACCAAGAATTTAGATATTCGAAGATGTGAAGAAACGTAATCAATAGTTCTAAGAAATAAGTGATACATTTATCATTTTATGGCAAATAACTGTTAAGTTCAATATTTCAAGGTTTCTAAACTATTGACACCTTCATTTTATGAAAAATCAGGATTTTTTGTCAAATCTGGTCACTTAAAGTTTAATGACCTTGAAAATTCAGCGGGTGACCTTGAAATATTTTCAAGGTCATTTTTATATCAAAACGCCTCTGATAGATGTATACATGAACTTCTGTTCCAATATCATGCGTAGATAGTTTGATAGAGGTTGTGTTTAAATTCATCGTATTGAAACCTTTCAGCCGATTGTTGCCATAGCAACTAAATTTGATGCTGCTTTGCATATAAAAGGACAAATTAGCCCAAGTAATTTGTTATATTCATGTTGAGTTCAAAGATAATACTAATTGGATAACTAGAATTTGGACTTCAAAAATTGGTGCTTTTATGAAATTTTCAACCTTGTAAAACAGTAAAAACAGGCAAAAAAGGGTCTTTTAGTGCCAAAAACAAAGCCTTTTGATAGCCTATTTTAGCCCAATTTTTCATCTTGTATACATGAGGCATCCGAGATGAATGTAAAAAACTTTACAAATATGCATAATAATAAGGATTAAAAGAAAACAATCAAAGCAATTTAAGATTTAAAATGTACCTGTTTCCATGGTAACGAAGCCTACAAATATGCCTTGTCCTATAGATTTTCCCGATTTTTGAAACTTCAGACACGGTTACCATGGCAACGACAATCTTTTGGAAAAAACTGGGGTTGATTTTCATACTAGTACTTCATATTGAACTTCCATACCAAAAATCTCAAAAATCCATGACATGTTGTGCAAAAATGTTTTGAAATTCTTTGGTTCTTACAGCTTATACATTACACTCTGGTTGAGAATTGTGTGAGAATACATTCACAATGCACACAAAATTTCATTTATAAGAGAAACAACCAAAGCATGCAATGTGCATTCTCAACTAAAGATAGAGATCAGCATTACTTGGAAACAAGATTTTTTTGCATTTCTGCATTCAAAACAATAAAATTTAAACAGTTTAGTTTCCTTATTGTATTGACTTTTTTACCCAAGTGTACTCATCACCATGTACTCTTACTTACAACTAAACTCAAGTAGTTGTGGTCAGTGTAGATATCATCAAACTGTATCTGTACCACAGGACTTGACATACTGTAGACCTTAAATCAGAAATAGCACGAACTTATTAAAAAATTCCATAATTGAACAAAAATAAGCACATATTGTGACATAAACAAAATCTTACTATTAACATTTGCATTAGTGATTCATTCCATACACTACGTGAAATCTGTTGCACACTGTTTGCATGAGTTGACAGTCTTGTTGATTTACATGCTGTACAATCCCTATGCCAACTGATTGCGGTACTGTATAGGCCCAAAGTCAAGGTATCTTTGTTATGTTATTCTAGCTTGTCTATTCTTATTTTTACATACATGTATCCATCTTCCATGCAGAAACCATATTGCATGGCACAACAGCCAAAACAAGTTAAAATCTATACATGTAAAATGTAAGAAGAGAATTAAAACTGGTCTCACACCCCCCCCCATCCTAATTACTCAATTTCAAGAAGATAGGAGATAAGATCCTCTTGTACCCTATTCCATTATGAAGCTTACTTGTAGGTATCTATTAATGTAAGGTACATGTACAATATGCTCATTACTTACTTAAACTTTTTAAACCACTACCAAAAGTTTAATTTTACTTATAAATTGTATAGACTGTTAATGTTATACAATTTCTACTAGCCTCTCATAGAGATTTTAGCTCAAACAGCCTCAGTGGAGAAAGAACACTCCCAATTCGCTGAAAATTAATCATTTGCGAATATTTGAAAAATCATTTCAGCTGTACAAGCAATATAACGAATAGTTAGAAGGCCTAGTTATAAAATTCAGACCTGCCTACCTATTTCTTTGCAAAAATGTAATAGATTCCTCAAGAAAGTGTAATTTAGAGAAGTAAAGCATAATATGACAAAATAATTATTGTAACTTTGATAAACATTGTCTTTTTCCCTCTTCTTCTCTTCTTGACATTATTATAAATCTAAATCATTTATACAATAATTGCATATTCGATACCAACCGCTCAAATAATCCATGTATGCAAGTATATTCATAACTTCATTTGTTAGAGATACTTTTTAAGAGTCATTCTGCTTGGAGGAAGTCCGAGAGTTGTAGTCCAATGATGGTTAATTTGGAGGTAATGACATCATCATGGGATATACCGAACCGCGGTATATTGTTACACTCCTATTTCTAAAAGAAGGGAGGAGATCTCCAACAAGACCCCGCTGTAGCATCAACAGCAAAACACCAAAACACCCCGATGCAAAAACACAAAAGACGAGTACAGCACGAGACGGAAAAGAGACACACGACATGTAAACATCAAACACAAAAGACTACACATAAACCGACGAGACCAATGGGCAACCGGTGCCGACTTTGGACGGCAAGTAGCAAATGGTGTGGTTATCCTGGATTACGTGCGCACAACCCTCTCACTTCTCCAATTATCCAGAGGTCTCGAAGAACGTACAATTGTGGTGTAAAACAACCTCCTCACTGTAAGATGACATCACACAAACAAGACCGCGAAACGCAGAGGCCCCAGAGACACAGATGAATATGTAAATGGATATAAAAATAGGACATGCGTAATACAGTCCGTGCTCTGCCGGCTGTAGCGAGCTCATGTATGTAATCACCCGAGGAGTCCGACTGACATTCAGAGAGGACAGGTGGTCGGGGCAGTCAGTCACAGTCAGTCAGAGTGCAAGTCTCAAGGATGCGCTTGTACAAGACTGTAGATTGGTCAAATACCAAGCCTAGTGTCCGTCTGGTGACATTAGGATCATATCCACGGTATAAAAGGCGTTTGATGATTCTGACGCATTTTCGATGGTTATGCTGCCTACTTTTGATCCTTTTTATTTTGTTTATCATATCACCATAAAAGACAGGTTGTGTAATACCCATAGTAATGTACTCTGTTGCATGTATAGATCCGAATTTGAAAGAAGTTGACTGTAATTTTTGTAAGATTTCCAGAAAGTCTTAACTAGTTTATGAAAGCGGAAACCTTGACCTTAAAGTTTTTTGGTAATTTGTAAATTTCTACTGTGAAAATCCAAAATATCAGTACATGCTCTAGCGTACCGGATGAGCTGTGATATGTAAATGCCGTATGACGGTAATCTTGGAACATCACCGTCAAGCCAAGGGAAATTTACTATGTTGAATCCAAAATCATCCCTTTTGTCATATACACTTGTATGAATCTTTCCGTTTACAATTTTGGTATTTAGGTCCAAAAAGGGTGTTTCTGTATTTGAAAGGTTTGCCTTGTTAAGTGTTAATTCTTGTGGATAAATTTCATTCCTTTATAATTCAAAAGCAGGATTGTCAATGGTTAGAATATCATCCAGATACCTAGAAGTATTGTTGAAACATTTCATTATCAAATTTTCTTTGCTTTTGAAGATTTTGGATAAATTCTTTTTCATAAGTGTATAAAAATAGATCTGCAACAAGAGGCGCACAGTTAGTACCCATAGGAATTCCTACAACCTGCTTGTATAGATCCTCACCAAATCTAACATAAATATTGTCCAGGAGGAAGGACAAGGCATTACACAGGTCACTACATGTCCATGATTTGTATAATTTGTAGTCTGTCGAGGAAAAGAAACCCTTCGATTCAGATGTACAAATGTACGTTTTTCGCTCTCGATCAAAACACCATTTAATAAGATTAGATAATCGATCATTAATTTTGTCATGAGGAAGTGTGGTGTACATATTAGAAAAGTCGTACGAAGAAATCGTATTGGCTTGGAAATTTCCAGATTTCATTTTGTCAATCACATCCCCTGAATTCTTAATAGACCAAAATAAATTTACATCGTTCCTGTTCAGAACCGTTTTGCAATATCTAGTTATGTGTTCTTTAATAGCAGTAAGTGCTGACGTCAGATTTTTAGACAAAATTGTAGTGGAGCAGTTACTAGAAATAGCAATAAATCGAAATTTGTAAGGAGACTTGTGCAGTTTCAGTATGCAATATAGTGTTGGGAGATCCGATTTAGAAATAGAGATATTGAATGAAGACAGTCCACTGTTATGCTTGCTTAAAATGTTAGATGCACTTTCATTGCTTTTGATATATGTATTAGTAGACGAAAGTTCCGAAACCAAAGTTGATATGTAGTAACGTTTTCAAATGATAATGGTGTTGTTGGCTGCTTTTTCAGCTGGTGCAAAGACATATTTTCCATGTAATTTACTTAGATTGGATTTGAAATATCTTTCTGATTTGGAACGTGGTTTTTGAAAAAGATGAGGGTTTTTATGGAAGTTATCTATTCGAATATCCGTTATATCTAAAATAAGGTTTTTCCAGTCATTCAGAGCATGCGGTTCGACTCCTTCTGATTTACACCATCTTTTCGAATAAAACAACTGATCAAACTCTAAGAAGGGGAGGATTCCAAGGGGACGATTGAACAGTGCTTCAGACTCCACCTTAAGGCCACTAAATTTTGTTGCTCTGATCAGGCCCCTCTGATATATGCCCAGCCTGCTGACACTCCACTACAGTGCAGTCTTGACTTGTCGTTACATCATAAAGAGCGCTGAACAATTTACAGAGAAGCTGAACTACTTAAAACTAAAAATTAACATGTTGGCTAAGTTTTAACAGCACAAATATGTTATTTTAGAGGGTCTCACCACAAGGAAAATCAAAGAAAAGACGCTAATTCTCAATATTGCCGCCATTTTTGACAAGTTTGGAGAATCGAATACGGGATCCGGTATTGGTTTGGATTTTACTGAATCTGGCGCATGCACACTAATGACAGCTTTCGGAACTCATCGTACTATACATTCCGAGTGGGATGAATTTCACCCGTCCCCTGGACGCATTCTAACTGAAACACTTGATCCACTGTTACATGATCTTTTTGAGTTACATATTATTTTAAGGAATGATACATCTTCACATGACATTTCACTTATATCAATATCGCAATCATCTTTTTCACATAAGTCTAATTTAAAATCATCTTGATAATCTCTTACATCATCATCATCATTATCATCAACATTGTTATCATCATTCATAACATTCTAGATAGCTGTATCTGAGTGTTATTTCTATGCCTACAACATGATAAATCTTCAAACAATTCACCAATTTGTGGATCGTAAAATTCTCTGACGTCGACGTAACTTTTGATTTAAGTAATCCCTCACTACATCCACTTCCCTGCGAATGTTCTTCATCGGATTTCAACTACTCTCCTTGTGGACACGTTATTACTGGTGACCTTAGTATAGTCAAGAACGACAAGTTGAGAGCATTGTTAATAAAGGGTCCCAAATACAGAGAAAGTATTTCCCTTACATGGAACCAAAATGTCAAAATTATCATGGACTCTTGTGAGGAATATGCAAGACGTTGGGCAAAGAAAGAAGATGTACAGCTCGACACCCTTTCCGAATGGATAAAATCAATCAGAGGGTTACTTTTGTCTAGAATTCACCGATTCAAATCAACTGTGAACACCAGATTCGTGTTTATATTTAAAGACCCTGATGTTATCAAAGAGCTTACCTACCTCCAAGAACATTATGTCATCACACCAGCGGACAAAGCCTCAAATAATTACACATTTCCTTCAAAAAGTACTATTTCGACAGTCTAGTTAAAGAGTTGGTTTTAAATTTGACACCTGGAAATCCCACTTAAACTCCAAAAACCTTTCTTCCTCTGAAATAATAGATAACCACAAATAAGCTCTTGCTTCCTTTGGCTTCGACACTACCAATTTAGATTTAGATTTACCACGTATACTGCATACCTAAAATGCATAAGAATCCGTACAAACAACGTTTCATCGCTGGTTCCTCAAAATGTTCTACGAAATCTGTATCGATCTTACTCACCAAAGTTTTAGCTGAAATCAAATCTGGGCTTCAAAAATATTGTTCGACAGTATATTCTCGCAGTGGTATCAACCAGATGTGGATTTTAAAGAATTCGAAGGAACTTTTAGAACATCTGAAATCCACTCATTTTAGTAGAGTCCATTCGATCAAAGCCTTTGATTTTTCGACACTTTACACTACAATTCCACATTCTAAATTGAAAGAAAAAGGGAAAGATACTTAGCTTCTGACTTCAACTTCACTTACAGATACATAGACGATGTGTTGTCCATCAATAATCAAAAATTCGAGGATTACCTGAGCAGTGTCTATCCTTCGGAGCTTGAAGTCAAAGAAACTAGAGAGACAAATAATTCAGCATGCTATTTGGACATAATGTTGTCCTACGACACTGATGGTCACATGAACACCTCACTCTATGACAAACGTGACGACTTCAATTTCAGCATTACAAAGTTTCCTTTTCTGAGTAGCAACATCCCTTCATCGCCTGCTTATGGCGTGTTCATATCTCAGTTGATACGCTATGCCAGAGCAAGTACCAAATATACGGATTTTGTTCTGAGAGCTAGGCGTCTTTCAGATAAGCTTCTCAGTCAGGGATATGTTTGTGACCGACTAACATCGTCACTGAGGAAGTTCTACGGTCGATATGGGGAACTCGTCATACACTATGATGTCCCACTTTCCAGAATGATGGATGATACTCTGTCATAGACCATTTGAACCATCCAACCAAAGATTGTACTCTATATCTTCCAAAATGGAAGTAACCGGATGTGACAGTTCTACCGAATTGAAGTGTTGCATGCATGCAGGAGATGCTTACTCTTCCTGGGCACCTGGTCTCACTCTCATATCTTGAGTTCGCTTCTTTTCATATGGTGGAGGTTTTTGTTTGTTTGCTTTGGTTCCTGTTTTATCCTGATTTTGTATGCCTTCGGTTTCTGATTTTCTGGGTTATCGATTTTGTGCTGTAAACAGGGATATGGTCATTATTCATATTTGTCATTTGATGTATCTTGCATAATGATCGTCTGAAATTCATAACTTGTAATCTTCATGTGGAAACCGAAAGTCCTACTGCCACACCAATTTGTCCTGGTTGCACATAATTTTCACAATGTACAGTCACATACTTCAATGTCATACCCTGTGATTTGTGTATAGTTAAACCATATGCTAATTTGAGAGGAATCTGTTTTCTCTTCGCAATGATTAACTTTTCAACAGGATCATAAAATTAAAAAAAAATTGTTTTCTATTTTAGTTGAAATTCTCCTACCATCATGTGATGTAACTATTGTGACTACGGAATCTTGCAATAGCTGTAGCACAGTATCTTGTAGTTGATGACATATTCTTCATTACTACCACTCCACATCCTACTGAACAGTACATTTTTGAAGGTAGAATGTTGACCCCCTCATTCTCTGCATCATAAACTGTTGAATTCCCACTAACTTTTTGGAGTTCATTATTATTATACATGTAAGAATCATGATTACGAACAAACAAATGAACACTGTTCTCTTGTAAAGGTCTATGGAGTGATTTAATGTAACATTCTGTAGTATCCGAGACATCTCCCTTTCCACATTCATTCACTGCATTTATAAGCATTTGATCTGTTTGCCTATGTATGACTGGAAGCTCAATTATGTGAGGAAAAGCATGTTTAAAAATGTCAGTTTGAAAGCAATATTTAGTTCTGGAGATAGCTGATAGAAATCACCACAGAGCACAACCTGTATCACACCAAATACTGTGTCTGTGCATCCTAGTTTGCGACAAAGAAACTCAACTTGATTACAGACTTTTGCAGAAATCATAGAAATGTCATCAACAGCTAAAACATCAGTGTTCCTTATGGTACTCAGGTTGAAATTATATCTCTCGTCAGTTCGGATTAAATGCAGGATCTCTTCATTCAGATATCTACTATCTCCAATTCCTGAAAGAAAGTAATTAATGAAATATAGAAATTCATGATACACTATAATTCTCTCAATCTGTCATACACACAAACATGCAAAAACAAAATCTGTATGTATGTTTTTATCATTTACAGGAGTTTAAACCAATGAAAATAATTTGCACTGAAATTGTTGTCTTGAAACATTTGGTCTGTTGTGGGTCATGTGTTATTTTAGTTTTACTTAATGTGTAGGTACACATGTACTTAGTCATGTTATTTGATGATTTCATAATAATTCTTTCTAGATTTTACTAAGTCATGTTTATTTCATTAGAGAATATTCCAGTATGTTCTTTGTTACATCATTATCATCACACGACTGTGATTTCTAGAATTTACTCCATTGTTAATCATTTGTAATGAGTAATTGTTCTAGAAGCTTCTGGTTAATTCATTCGTTTTAAGTATAAATACCCCCGAGGAACTGTGTTAAGGGGGCATTCGTACACATTCGTCGACACGATTCATTCATCTATTCTGATATACTGGGACACTTTATTTGTTGAGACTTTAATCCATTTAACAACGTTTGGACACCGATCTTTCGAGAACGTTTGTGATTACCGGAAACCATACATTCGATAGACTTCGTTGACCGTAACGGACACTTTGATCCGGACATTGTATTGTAAGTTGTAATCATTTGAAATATATATATTTTGTACATAATTAAACTTGTAAATTTATATTCTGTCTTTGTTTGATTTTTGCAGGCGTTTTGGGGTATTCTGACCCATAACAGAATTGGGGGGCTCGTCCGCGATAGAAATCTCTGCATATTTGCACTTTAACGCAAAGTTCATTTTTGAAAAAAGAGAATATTTTTTTCAATACTTTTTTTGCCAGCAGAAATCAATCATGGTATTTTCGGTCACTGAATTTTTGAAATCGCCGACTGTGGATGAGTTCGAATCACTGAAAAAAGATGATTTGATTGGTTTAGGTCTTCACTTGAAGTTAGATGTAAAATCTTCTATGAGAAAACAAGAAATTAGAAATATTGTGGCTAAAGAGCTTTTAGCTGAGGAAATCTTTTCGTCATACGATTTTCCTGTTGAACCTGTTTCAAGCGAAACCAAAATGTCAAAATATGACTTTGAATTAGAGAAAATGAAAATACTATTACAATTTGAAAGAGAAGAAAAAGAAAGACAATTTGAAAGAGAAGAAGAAGAAAGACAATTTGAAAAAGAAGAAAAGGAAAGACAATTAGAACGAGAGAAACAGGAACGTATGCACGAGAGAGAACTCCAGTTTGAGCTGGAAAAGTTAAAGTTAGAGAAAGGCGCTAAGGAAAATCCTGTTCCTTCGCATGTCAAGTCTGAATTCGATGCCGCCAAAAACATCAGATTAGTACCAAAATTTCAAGAAAAGTCCGTGGACAAATATTTTCCACTTTTTGAGAAAATTGCGGCCAATCTGTAGTGGCACGCGATTTTTGGCCAACTTTATTACAAAGCGTACTTATCTGCAAAGGGGCTGAAGTGTACTCGGCGCTCAGTATTGCTGAGAGTTCAGACTATGACAAGGTCAAGGACACGATTTTGAGAGCATATCATTCAGTACCTGAGGCGTACAGACAAAAGTTTAGAAAGTACAAAAAGTTTGAAAATCAAACATATGTTGAATTTGCTCGAGAAAAAGAAGATTTATTTGAACGTGGTTTCGATCTAAGAAAATTCCCAATTCATTTGACAATTTGCGTCAAATAATTCTGATAGAAGAGTTCAAATAATGTGTACATCAAGATTTAAGAACTCATCTTGAAGACAAAAATGTTAAATTAAAACTCTTGAAGAAGCCGCTGTTTTGTCTGATAAGCATGCTCTCACTCATAAGAAAAAAAAATCGTGTCGAAAACTCAATCTAGCGATAGCGCAAAAACGTCAGATTTTCCAAAGAAAAAATTACAAGAGTCTCAGTCGTCCATTAGTTCCCAGTCACCATCTCAAAGTGGTTCTACGTCCGGTCCTAGGTCCGAGCGTTCTGAGACATCCCCAGGGGTGGGGTCGCTTCCTACATGCAATTATTGTAAGAAAAAAGGTCATGTTATTGGTGAGTGTTTGAAGCTTAAGAAGAAAAAAGAACTTAAGTCACAGGCATGTGCGTCTGTTAGAAATGATAGGAAAGCCTTAGATTCGATTTGTTCTGACACTCCTGAGATTCAGGGTTCTAATTGTAAACGTCTTCAAATTGAATAGCATCATTTAAGAAAATCAATTGGCAACGTGGACCAGACATGCACGTTTCGGGTACTTAACCCTCATCAGTGATCCTAAATCCTAAATCTAAACAATGTAATATGCCAAAAAGTATGAAAGTTACTATGTCGAAAAAGGGTACCGAAAGACGTAGCAGGATGGATGGGATATGATGCTACAGGACCCACTTTTTAGAAATTTCAAGAAATTTTTATAACTGAAATTTAGATTGCGTTGAAGAAGCGATCAACCGAAATTGATCGAACTTGGCTACATGTGCCCTCGGGGACTCCTGGTCCACCAGCAGTGACACTCACCAAGTGGTATAAATGTAAACGTCTTCAAATTGAATAGCATCATTTAAGAGTCCAGTTCTGATGATTTTATGGAGGATCATTATAAGCCCTTTTTGTCAAAGGGATTTGTTTCACTCAGTGATTCTAGCGAAGCGTTGCCTGTTCAGATTTTGAGAGATACTGGTGCTGCCCAGACTATTCTTAGAGGGTCAACTTAGGCCAGTAAAAGTGACTTAAAATCCTATTATAAGTCTTATTGACACCTAAATGACCTGCCATGAGTGTGTCGTGGGCTAAACTCATGATGTCCCCGCGATACGCTACTGGAAGAAGGGAGGAGATCTCCAACAAGACCCCGCTGCATCATCAACAGCAAAACACCATAATACCCCGATGCAAATGAGTTAAAGAAGATCCTGACGATAATCTCAACAGCACTCACAAAAACACAAAACACAAAACACAAAAGACGAGTACAGCACCAGACGGAAAAGAGACACACGACATGTAAACATCAAACACAAAAGACTACACATAAACCGACGAGACCAATGGGCAACCGGTGCCGACTTTGGACGGCCATTTGTCAGGCAAGTAGCAAATGGTACGGTGAGGTTATCCTGGATTACGTGCGCACAACCCTCTCACTTCTCCAATTACCAAGAGGTCTCGAAGAACGTACAATTGTGGTGTAAAACAACCTCCTCACTGTAAGATGACATCACACAAACAAGACCGCGAAACACAGAGGCCCCAGAGACACAGATGAATATGTAAATGGATATAAAAAGAGGGCATGCGTAATACAGTCCGTGCTCTGCCGGCTGTAGCGAGCTCATGTATGTAATCACCCGAGGAGTCCAACTGGAACCACTATCTAGTGAACGACCCGCCACACTTCATTAGGGGGTGCATCGGGTGGTCTCCATTTCCGCATGAGGATGCCATCTTGTATGTAGAAGCACTCTCCGACTTTGTACTCTTCTTCTCGGGGAAGGGCCCTCTTGCTTAGTCGGATGATCTCCGGATCTTTAGTTTGCTCGGAGAGGAGCTGCTCACGGCTTAAGGCATCTGTACCCCTGTCTAATGGCGGATGGGAATCATCACTAGGTACTGCCGGAGACTTGTCTACATGAAGTGGTACTGACGTCTCAGGTACGTTGTCATCAATGGTACACATGAATGTGTCAGAAAGGTCATCTTCGGAGGGATGGTCCTCGTTAAGTGCAGAAGTACTCTCAGCCTCTTTTGTCTTTTCCTGGCCATTGCCCTGGTAACTGCGCAGGCTGGGTACAAGTCGTCGTCTTCATCATCGGACACGACATCGGACGTGATTTTCTCACAAACAATCGGATCGGCTACTTTGCCGCCAGATAAATCGTTGCTACGCAACAATGAAAAGCCTTGAACGGGAAGAGTAGGTCGAACACCTACGATAACAGGTCCAGTAATTAAGTCTGACTTCAAATAAATTTTATGAAGGGGAACATCAATGACGCCTAGCTCCATATCCTGTAATAAAACTGACCTACCAGTAAAAATTTGCTCAGACAAAGATGTGTCTGAGTTTTGTAATGACAAATATGGATAATGACCATATCCCTGTCTACAGAACAAAATCGATAATTCAGAAAATCTGAAACCGAAGGCATACAAAATCAGGATAAAACAGGAACCAAAGCAAACAAAATCAAAAACCTCCACCATATGAAAAGAAGCAAACTCCCGATATGAGAGTGAGACAAGGTGTCCAAGAAGAGTAAGCATCTCCTGCTTGCATGCAACACCCGTCGCTTCAATTCGGTAGAACTGTCACATCCGGTTACTTCCATTTTGGAAGATATAGAGTACAATCTTTGGTTGGATGGTTCAAATGGTCTATGACAGAATATCATCCACCATTCTGGATAGTGGGACATCATAGTGTATGACGAGTTCCCCATATCGACCGTAGAACTTCCTCAGTGACGATGTTAGTCGGTCACAAACATATCCCTGACTGAGAAGCTTATCTGAAAGACGCCTAGCTCTCAGAACAAAATCCGTATATTTGGTACTTGCTCTGGCATAGCGTATCAACTGAGATATGAACACGCCATAAGCAGGCGATGAAGGGATGTTGCTACTCAGAAAAGGAAAGTTCGTAATGCTGAAATTGAAGTCGTCACGTTTGTCATAGAGCGAGGTGTTCATGTGACCATCAGTGTCGTAGGACAACATTATGTCCAAATAGGATGCTGAATTATTTGTCTCTGTAGTTTCTTTGACTTCAAGCTCCGAAGGATAGATACTGCTCAGGTAATCCGCGAATTTTTGATTATTGATGGACAACTCATCGTCTATGTATCTGTAAGTGAAGTTGAAGTCAGAAGCTAAGTATCTTTTCCCTTCAGAGACCAAAGATTGAATGAATTCAGCTTCGTGCGAGTAAAGGAAAATGTCGGCAAGGAGTGGGGCACAATTGGTCCCCATTGGAATTCCGACAATTTGCTGGAAGACCTTTCCTCCAAACACCACAAAAATGTTGTCGATCAGAAAGTTTAACATCTGAATAATGTCTGTTTCAGTGTACTTATTTTCAGAATCTGACTTTTCTTTTACTAAGTAGGTTTTGTCATAGTTAACAACAATAAATTTGTATTTGCGATTACCGTTCTTACTTGTAAACGCATTACTTATAATTTTTGCGAGTCTTTCTTTCAATTTAGAATGTGGAATTGTAGTGTAAAGTGTCGAAAAATCAAAGGCTTTGATCGAATGGACTCTACTAAAATGAGTGGATTTCAGATGTTCTAAAAGTTCCTTCGAATTCTTTAAAATCCACATCTGGTTGATACCACTGCGAGAATATACTGTCGAACAATATTTTTGTAGCCCAGATTTGATTTCAGATAAAACTTTGGTGAGTAAGATCGATACAGATTTGGTAGAACATTTTGAGGAACCAGCGATGAAACGTTGTTTGTACGGATTCTTATGCATTTTAGGTATGCAGTATAAGTATGGTAAATCTAAATCTAAATTGGTAGACGTGTCGAAGCCAAAGGAAGCAAGAGCTGATTTGTGGTTATCTATTATTTCAGAGGCAGAAAGGTTTGTTGGGGTGTAAGTGGGATTTCCAGGTGTCGAATTTAAACCCAACTCTTTAACTAGACTGTCGAAATAGTACTTTTTGCAAGTAAATGTGTAATTATTTGAGGCTTTGTCCGCTGGTGTGATGACATAATGTTCTTGGAGGTAGGTAAGTTCTGTAATAACATCAGGGTCTTTAAATATAGACACGAATCACAGTGGTGTTCACAGTTGATTTTAATCGGTTAATTCTAGATAAAAGTAATCCTCTGATTGATTTTATCCATTCGGAAAGGGTGTCGAGCTGTACATCCTCTTTCTTTGCCCATCGTCTTGCATATTCCTCACAAGAGTCCATGATAATTTTGACATTTTGGTTCCATGTAAAGGACATACTTTCTCTGTATTTGGGACCCGTTTTAACAATTCTCTCAACTTGTCGTTCTTGACTATACTAAGGTCACCAGTAATAACGTGTCCACAAGGAGAGTAGTTGAAATCCGATGAAGAACATTCGCAGGGAAGTGGATGAAGTGAGGGATTACTTAAATCAATACACTGCAGGAATCGTTTGTAATTGTAAATTTTAGATGCAACTGTTGGTGTGTAGCTATAGGAAATACAAGGAGTTTCTTTTCTTATGAAATATGGTGGGATTTTTTCTGTGACAGTTTTGTGATTCAAAATTTGACCAAGATTCAAGTTATCAATACCTTTGTTTGCAAATCTTACTTTAATGAAAGGGCGGTTTGTTTTCTCCTCTGATTTATCTGATCTAACTGCTTGAAATAAACGAAAAGTAGAAATGTCCAAGATGACTCCTTGTAGTCTGTATTCTGGGGAACGTGTATCGGTATATGCGAGGTCCTTCGTATAATCGTAGGTTTCGTGTAACTTCCGTAAAGGAACAGAGTATAATTTGGTACGAATATAATGTAGGCCTAGAGGCTCATTCAAAAATGGAACCAAGTCATCGAAGGAGAAACTATGTATCTCAGGCCTATTATATTTTCGAATGCCATGACTTCGAGGTCTTCTTTGTGATCTGGTGAATAAGCTAGTCACATTTACCGATTGACAACCGGGACTTGTTAAGTTTCCTATAGTGCTGATGTTATCGTTGCACCCATAGGGCGCTGCAGTGTTAAGATTTTTTTTATCCAGAACTCTTCTCTGTTGCGACGGAGAGAGGTGTGCTCAAATTGGGATTGTTTGTGGGGTGATATATTTTCTCCAGGATTGTGACTCTCATAGATAAAACAGAATGATCCGCCTGGTCAAAATGTCGATAAAGGAGTTGACTTCCTTTATTATTTATTTTTTACCGGTGTCCTGACATTCTTTTTCGGAGCTGGCCTTTGGTTTCGCCCACATAAATCAATCCACAAAGTGATCACTCTATTCCGTACACAACATTAGATGTCATGCAGTTAAGGTTTTCAAAACTATGCGTGTTAAATGTTTGTTTTGTGAGATTACTTGAGAATGAAGTGTCTGTTGTTAGGATGTTACAAGTTTTGCAGTTCTTCATGCCACACTTAGAAATTGAGCAATCGCTTGGTGAAAATAGGTGCTCTTTTAGTATATCGCCCATCTCAATCTTACAGGGCTTGATTTTAATATACCCATCTGCATGTTTATATCAAAACTCATGGTTGTTACTAACTACAAATGTTTCATCTCTAAAGTTGTGTAAGCTAATTCTAGGGACACCTAAGTTACCTGTTGCGTATGCGTCCGTAGACGAAACAGGTTGGGGCCTTTTTATAGTGGGCTACGCCCCAGCCACTTTGTAGGTCTCTTGAGTTCTATCCATTTAAGCAAAAGACTGCTCGACAAGTGCCCTCGGGGACAATTTGTCCACCAGCAGTGACACATGAACAGTGGTAAAAATGACAAATATGGATAATATCCCTGTCTACAGTACAAAATCGATAATTCAGAAAATCTGAAACCGAAGGCATACAAAATCAGGATAAAACAGGAACCAAAGCAAACAAAATCAAAAACCTCCACCACATGAAAAGAAGCAAACTCCCGATATGAGAGTGAGACCAGGTGCCCAGGAAGAGTAAGCATCTCCTGCTTGCATGCAACACCCGTCGCTTCAATTCGGTAGAACTGTCACATCCGTTTACTTCCATTTTGGAAGATATAGAGTACAATCTTTGGTTGGATGGTTCAAATGGTCTATGACAGAATATCATCCACCATTCTGGATAGTGGGACATCATAGTGTATGACGAGTTCCCCATATCGACCGTAGAACTTCCTCAGTGACGATGTTAGTCGGTCACAAACATATCCCTGACTGAGAAGCTTATCTGAAAGACGCCTAGCTCTCAGAACAAAATCCGTATATTTGGTACTTGCTCTGGCATAGCGTATCAACTGAGATATGAACACGCCATAAGCAGGCGATGAAGGGATGTTGCTACTCAGAAAAGGAAAGTTCGTAATGCTGAAATTGAAGTCGTCACGTTTGTCATAGAGCGAGGTGTTCATGTGACCATCAGTGTCGTAGGACAACATTATGTCCAAATAGGATGCTGAATTATTTGTCTCTGTAGTTTCTTTGACTTCAAGCTCCGAAGGATAGATACTGCTCAGGTAATCCGCGAATTTTGGATTATTGATGGACAACACATCGTCTATGTATCTGTAAGTGAAGTTGAAGTCAGAAGCTAAGTATCTTTTCCCTTCAGAGACCAAAGATTGAATGAATTCAGCTTCGTACGAGTAAAGGAAAATGTCGGCAAGGAGTGGGGCACAATTGGTCCCCATTGGAATTCCGACAATTTGCTGGAAGACCTTTCCTCCAAACACCACAAAAATGTTGTCGATCAGAAAGTTTAACATCTGAATAATGTCTGTTTCAGTGTACTTATTTTCAGAATCTGACTTTTCTTTTACAAAGTAGGTTTTGTCATAGTTAACAACAATAAATTTGTATTTGCGATTACCGTTCTTACTTGTAAACGCATTACTTATAATTTTTGCGAGTCTTTCTTTCAATTTAGAATGTGGAATTGTAGTGTAAAGTGTCGAAAAATCAAAGGCTTTGATCGAATGGACTCTACTAAAATGAGTGGATTTCAGATGTTCTAAAAGTTCCTTCGAATTCTTTAAAATCCACATCTGGTTGATACCACTGCGAGAATATACTGTCGAACAATATTTTTGTAGCCCAGATTTGATTTCAGATAAAACTTTGGTGAGTAAGATCGATACAGATTTCGTAGAACATTTTGAGGAACCAGCGATAAAACGTTGTTTGTACGGATTCTTATGCATTTTAGGTATGCAGTATAAGTATGGTAAATCTAAATCTAAATTGGTAGACGTGTCGAAGCCAAAGGAAGCAAGAGCTGATTTGTGGTTATCTATTATTTCAGAGGCAGAAAGGTTTGTTGGGGTGTAAGTGGGATTTCCAGGTGTCGAATTTAAACCCAACTCTTTAACTAGACTGTCGAAATAGTACTTTTTGCAAGTAAATGTGTAATTATTTGAGGCTTGTCATAGTTGTAATTATTTAAGTCTTGTCATAGTTGTCAGATGGTAGGTAAACCCAATCAAGTTATACCACCTGCTCCCCTCCAACCCATTCCAGCCTTTGAGGAACCTTTTAGTAGGGTGTTAGTTGATTGTGTAGGTCCTTTGCCTAGGACTAGGTCATTGAATCAGTACTTACTGACAATTATGTGTACTTCGACTAGGTTTCCTGAAGCCATACCTCTTAGGAATATTATGGTGGCATATTTCTGCCTCCTACATGCGAGATATTTTTCTGTAGAATATGTCGACATGCGACTTTCTTATGTTAACATGCTACTTATTTATGTCTACATGCAACTTATTCATGTCAACATGCAACTAATTTATGTCAACATGCAACTTATTTATGTCAACATGCAACTTATTTTGTCAACATGCGACATAATTATCTTGCATGTCAATATATTTATCTTGCATATCAACATATTTATCTTGCATATCAACATATTTATCTTGCATGTTGACATAAATAAGTCGCATGAGGACATAATCTAAAGAAAATATCTCGCATTTAGGAGGCAGAAGTATGCCACCATAGAATATTAAAGACCATAGTTAAGGCCCTTAGAAAGTTTTTCAGTTTCGTAGGTGCTCCGAAGGCTATTCAGTCAGATCAGGGTTCGAATTTCATGTCAGGGTTGTTTCAGCAGGTTATGCATGCTCTGAATGACTGGAAAAACCTCATTTTAGATATAACGGATATTCGAATAGATAACTTCCATAAAAACCCTCATCTTTTTCAAAATCCACGTTCCAAATCAGAGAGATATTTCAAATCCAAACTAAGTAAATTACATGAAAAGTATGTCTTTGCACCAGCTGATAAAGCAGCCAACAACACCATTATCAATTGAAAACGTTACTACATATCAACTTTGATTTCGGAACTTTCGTCTACAAATACATATATCAAAAGCAATGAAAGTGCATCTAATATTTTAGGCAAGCATAACAGTGAACTGTCTTCATTCAATATCTCTATTTCTAAATTGGATCTCCCAACACTATATTGCATACCGAAACTGCACAAGTCTCCTTACAAATTTCGATTTATTGCTAATTCAAGTAACTGCTCCACTACAATTTTGTCTAGAAATCTGACGTCAGCACTTACTGCTATTAAAGAACTCATAACTAGATATTGTGAAACGGTTCTAAACAGGAACGATGTAAATTTATTTTGGTCCATTAAGAATTCAGGGGATGTGATTGAAAAAATGAAATCTGGAAATTTCCAAGCCAATACGATTTCTTCATACGACTTCTCTAATATGTACACCACACTTCCTCATGACAAAATTAATGATCGATTATCTAATCTCATTAAATGGTGTTTTTATCGAGAGCGAAAAACTTACATTTGTACATCTGAATCGAAGGGTTTCTTTTCCTCGACAGACTACAAATCATACAAATCATGGACATGTAGTGACCTGTGTAATGCCTTGTCCTTCCTCTTGGACAATATTTATGTTAGATTTGGTGAGGATCTATACAAGCAGGTTGTAGGAATTCCTATGGGTACTAACTGTGCGCCTCTTGTTGCAGATTTATTTTTATACACTTATGAAAAAGAATTTATCCAAAATCTTCAAAAGCAAAGAAAATTTGATGAGCTGAAATGTTTCAATAATACTTCTAGGTATCTGGATGATATTCTAACCATTGACAATCCTGCTTTTGAATTATATAAGAATGAAATTTATCCACAAGAATTCACCCTTAACAAGGCAAACCTTTCAAATACAGAAACACCCTTTTTGGACCTAAATATCAAAATTGTAAACGGAAAGATTCATACAAGTGTATATGACAAAAGGGATGATTTTGGATTCAACATTGTAAATTTCCCTTGGCTTGACGGTGATGTTCCAAGATTACCGTCATACGGCATTTACATATCACAGCTCATCCGGTACGCTAGAGCATGTACTGATATTTTGGATTTTCACAGTAGAAATTTACAAATTACCAAAAAACTTTTAGGTCAAGGTTTCCGCTTTCATAAACTAGTTAAGACTTTCTGGAAATTTTACAAAAATTACAGTCAACTTCTTTTAAAATTCGGATCTATACATGCAACAGAGTACATTACTATGGGTATTACACAACCTGTCTTTTATGGTGATATGATAAACAAAATAAAAAGGATCAAAGGTAGGCAGCATAACCATCGAAAATGCGTCAGAATCATCAAACGCCTTTTATACCGTGGGTATGATCCTAATGTCACCAGACGGACACTAGGCTTGGTACTTGACCAATCTACAATCTTGTACAAGCGCATCCTTGAGACTTGCACTCTGACTGACTGTGACGACGGGACTCCATGACGGGCCCTGTCCAAACCTCTTTAGAGAAGACAGGGCCCCGACCACCTGTCCTCTCTGAATGTCAGTCGGACTCCTCGGGTGATTACATACATGAGCTCGCTACAGCCGGCAGAGCACGGACTGTATTACGCATGCCCTCTTTTTATATCCATTTACATATTCATCTGTGTCTATGGGGCCTCTGCGTTTCGCGGTCTTGTTTGTGTAATGTCATCTTACAGTGAGGAGGTTGTTTAACACCACAATTGTACGTTCTTCGAGACCTCTGGGTAATTGGAGAAGTGAGAGGGTTGTGCGCACGTAATCCAGGA
Organism: Pinctada fucata; assembly: GCA_028142955.1. Taxonomy (NCBI): domain Eukaryota; kingdom Metazoa; phylum Mollusca; class Bivalvia; order Pterioida; family Pteriidae; genus Pinctada; species Pinctada fucata. The sequence goes on from AP027114.1 coordinate 39,935,484, forward strand.
TAACCACACCATTTGCTACTTGCGTGACAGATGGCCGTCCAAAGTCGGCACCGGTTATCCATTGGTCTCGTCGGTTTATGTGTAGTCTTTTGTGTTTGATGTTTACATGTCGTGTGTCTCTTTTCCGTCTCATGCTGTACTCGTCTTTTGTGTTTTTGCATGGGGTGTTTTGGTGTTTTACTGTTGATGCTGCAACGGGGTCTTGTTGGAGATCTCCTCCCTTCTTTTTATGAGATAGGTATCAGGCAGTATAAATCTTCTGCGTACCATCCTGAGTCCCAGGGGGCACTTGAACGCTTTCATCAAACCCTTAAAACTATGATGAAAACATATTGTCACCAGTATGGAAAGACTGGGATGAAGGGGTTCACCTCGTGTTGTTTGCGGCACCACAAGCGGTTCAGGAGTCCCTGGGGTTCAGTCCCTTTGAGCTAGTTTTTGGGCATACGGTCAGGAGGCCATTGAAGTTGTTGAACGAAAAATGGTTGACTGAGACTAGCGATTTGAATCTTTTAGACTACGTGTCTTATTTCAAAGAGAAATTATGTAATGCTTGCAAATTAGCTCAAGAAAATCTCAAAACCTCACAAATGAAAATGAAAACATTGTATGACAAAGATGCTAGAAACAGAGTTTTTAAACCAGGCGATAAAGTTCTTGTATTTTTGCCTATCCCTGGTCATCCTTTGCAAGCTAGATATTTCGGTCCTTATGAGATTGAGAGTAAAATTAGTGATGTTAACTATGTGGTTAAGATACCAGGTCGGCGAAAAGAAAAAAGAGTGTGTCATGTTAACATGTTAAAGACCATAGTTAAGGCCCTTGCAAAGATTTTTCAGTTTCGTAGGTGCTCCGAAGGCTATTCAGTCAGATCAGGGTTCGAATTTTATGTCAGGGTTGTTTCAGCAGGTTATGCATGAGATAGGTATCAGGCAGTATAAATCTTCTGCGTACCATCCTGAGTCCCAGGGGGTACTTGAACGCTTTCATCAAACCCTTAAAACTATGATGAAAACATATAATCACCAGTATGGAAAAGACTGGGATGAAGGGGTTCACCTCGTGTTGTTTGCGGCACGAGAAGCGGTTCAGGAGTCCCTGTGGTTCAGTCCCTTTGAGCTAGTTTCTGGACATACGGTTAGGGGCCATTGAAGTTGTTGAACGAAAAATGGTTGACTGAGACTAGCGATTTGAATCTCTTAGACTACGTGTCTAATTTCAAAGAAAAATTATGTAATGCTTGCAAGTTAGCTCAAGAAAATCTCAAAACCTCACAAATGAAAATGAAAACATGGTATGACAAAGATGCTAGAAACAGAGTTTTTAAACCAGGCGATAAAGTTCTTGTATTTTTGCCTATCCCTGGTCATCCTTTGCAAGCTAGATATTTCGGTCCTTATGAGATTGAGAGTAAAATTAGTGATGTTAACTATGTGGTTAAGATACAAGGTCGGCGAAAAGAAAAAAAGAGTGTGTCATGTTAACATGTTGAAAGAGTATTTTGATAGAAGTAACCGAAATTTTGTAAAACCAGTTTCCACTTTGGCCAATGTAAATACATTAGAAAATTGTGTTGAACCTGAATGTAATGAAGAGACTAACGAAAAAGACTTCGCTCAAAGTGTCCGTTTGAAGAATTCTGAAATTCTGACAAATCCGGAAGTGAAACTCGGACATCTGACTCTGCATCAAAAAGAGGAAGTGCATCGATCAATGCGGGAATATACGACCATCTTCCGGACGTTCCAAAACAGACGAATGCGTCTCATCATGACGTCATTGTGGGTGATGCGTCATCTATCAAACAGCATCCCTATCGGTTAAACCCGATAAAGCTTCAATACATGCCGAAAGAAATTCAATACATGCTTGAAAATGACATTATTGAACCCAGCATTAGTGACTGGAGTTCCCCATGTATTCTTGTTCCGAAGCCAGACGGAACTTACCGATTGTGAACGGACTTTAGAAAAATCAATTCAGTCACCAAAACTGACTCTTATCCGATCCCACAAATCGATGACTGTATCGATAAAATTGGCAGTGAAAAATTTGTCAGCAAATTTGACTTGCTTAAAGGCTATTGGCAGGTCCCGCTTACCGAGAGAGCCAGAGAAAATCGGCATTTGCGACTCCAGATGGGCTATACCAATATAAAGTAATGCCCTTTGTTATGAAAAACGCACCAGCCACATTCCAGAGGATGATTCATTCGCTCCTAAATCATCTCGAAGGATGCGAGGCGTACATCGATGACGTCATCACCTACAGCGACACCTGGGATGGTCATCTCCGAATCATGCATACCTTCTTCGACATACTGGCGAAAGCAAACCTCACAGTGAACCTTGCGAAAAGTGAATTTTGTCATGCGACTGTAGAATATTTGGGTCACAAAGTAGGTCAATGTTTTGTTACTCCTATCATGGCCCAGGTGGAAGCTATTTCAAAGTTCCCGATTCCTACCAATAAGAAAGAGATGAGATTTTTGGGAATGGCAGGATTTTACAGAAAATTTTGTCCAAATTTCTCGTCAGTTGTTGGTCCACTTACCAATCTGTTACAAAAGAGAGTGAATTTTGCATGGACCAATGACTGTGACGAATCTTTTAAGAAAATCAAATGTGTTCTTATGAATAGTCTTGTCCTGTCAGCTCCAAATTTTGATAAGCAATTTAAGCTTACTGTTGATGCCAGTGACGTAGGAATCGGGGCTGCTTTGTTTCAAGAAAATGATGATGGTGTAGATAGAGTTGTTTGTTATTTTTCAAAGATATTGACAAAATGTCAAAAAAAAAAACTCTACTATTGAAAAAGAGTGTCTTGCATTATTGTTAGCTTTACAACATTTTGATGTTTATTTGAATGTTACTTTACATCCCATTCTTGTGTTTACTGACCACAACCCTCTCACATTTTGCACAAAATGTCAAACAAGAATCAAAGACTTACAAGGTGGAGTTTATTGTTGCAAGAGTACAATATTATTATTAACCAAATCAAGGGCAAAGACAATGTGATTGCAGATGCACTATCGAGAGTTTCATGAGTGATTTTTGCAGAATTAACCACCTACGTTTTCATTGACATTCAAACTTTTTTTAAGGGTGGGGGTGTTGTGGGTCATGTGTTATTTTAGTTTTACTTTATGTGTAGGTACACATGTACTTAGTCATGTTATTTGATGATTTTATAATAATACTTTCTAGATTTTACTATGTCATGTTTATTTCATTAGAGAATATTCCAGTATGGTCTTTGTTTAATCATTATCATCACATGACGGTGATTTCTAGAATTTACTCCATTGTTAATCATTTCGAATGAGTCATTGTTCTAGAAGCTTCTGGTTAATTCATTCGTTTTAAGTATAAATACTTCCGAGGAACTGTGTTGAGGGGGCATTCGTACACATTCGTAGACACGATTCATTCATCTATTCTGATATACTGGGACACTTTATTTGTTGAGACTTTAATCCATTTAACAACGTTTGGACATCGATCTTTCGAGAACGTTTGTGATTACCGGAAACCATACATTCGATAGACTTTGTGGACCGTAACGGACACTTTGATCCAGACATTGTATTGTAAGTTGTAATCATTTGAAATATATATATTTTGTACATAATTACATTTGTAAATTTTCTGTCTTTGTCTGATTTTTGCTGGCGTTTTGGGGTATTCTGACCCATAACATGGTCCACCACCAATATATTTGAATTTTGAAAAAAGAAATGCTGGTTACTGAGCAAATACATTGATGCTTTACAGGGATGCTTGTTTCAAATTCACATGTACTGATTCAATAGCTGTTTCAAATGGATTATGTATAATCTACCATACTTGCCCATTTTTGGAGAGTAATTCCACCTAATTGAGTGGCTGATTTCCCGGTCGATGATGTTAAATACACCGACTTCCCTATTCCTCTTAAGGTAGAGTATCCCTCAGGACAGAATAGCTGGTAATTTTTTGCCTGGATACCATATTTTTTCTCTTCAGAATATTGTTCAGATTATCAAACTAATATTGTTTTGGGAAAAGAAACTTTTATAGTTACATTTTATCACCTCTGAAAAAGGATTTTTCTTACTTTTCCCCTAGGGTCCAATGTTAAAGTTCAAATGGCTTACGTTCGCGGTATATTATGAAACCACAAATTATATTTTGTTTGTATATCGGGTTTAACATGAGCTTTCAATATATGAAAATGAAAATGTTGCAAAATTTGTTATTTAGGAAATATGAGCATCTGAGACCTGAGAGATGCTCTATCTTAAACCATCAACTTTTTTTGTCAACAAATACGATTTCCCAGTGCCCGCCTGTCAGCAGATAATAGCTTTATGACCGTTCAGGCAGGCAATGCTCTGATATTCGTCAAATTTTACTTTCATTTACTTTTCCCGGATTTTTTTTTTCGAGTCGCTCTGCGTTTTACGTATAGCACCAAACTAATCGGAAGACGAAATTTCGCGCATGTGTCAAAATCGATATTTACATCCGTTCACTTTTGTGAAACTGCTTAGATACGAGTCAGGGGCGCTGTCAGAAGCGATATTTGAGTAAACTTTGAGACAAGGGCGGTACTACTAGTTGATCTCAGGTGATAAAACAGAAGAAGGTGTCTCAAATGTAAAATTAAGATCTCAAGCGAATTTGGAGAAAAATCGAAGCGACAGGAGAGTTGCACACATTCTCTTTTTTCTCCCTTCTTTACTCCACTGCCATTTTAGCCATGATTCTGAGAAAGAAAGGGGGGGATCATAACTGCAGGCACCTGTGTATTTTAAGAGAAAAATTTAGAATATCTCAATTTTAAGTTTTTCTGAAAGTATGTCATACATAGAACTGAAACACAATTTAACAAAATTTTAATCACTTGTTCAACTGTAAATATTTAAAAATCAAAATATCTAATGAAATACGTTAGAGAAATCAATTTAAAATAATTTGAAAAAAAAGATTTTTGTCTAAATTGTAGTCTAAAGTTAAAAAATTAATGACCTTCAGATTTCGACAGATGACCTTGAAAAGATTTGAAGGTCAATTTATAATGATAAATGTAATTTGTACACAGGTATGCTATTTCATAATCATAGGACTCAAACATTAGAAAATAACAATCCAAGGAATGCTTGCGTCGCCTGCGGAGCGGCTTATTTTTAAACAGTGGATCGAATATGTGGGTCAAGGTCAAATTATTGGTATCAGTAGGAAAGTCTTCTCAAATAAAATTCATAGGTAAAATAATGTATCATACCTCTTACTCAATGATTAAAAGAAACTGTAAACGTGGTTATTTTGGCGGGGGACTATTTCGCGATTATAACATCAAGACTTTTCGCATGGGGGGGGGAATATGCACGATAAAAATGTCTTTCCCATTGTAAGAATCCAACGAGAATATTTTTGCGTGGGGAAAATTTCGCAAAATCCTTCTATCTCATATTTCCGTGTTTATAGTATGGTCAATCTCAATTTTTAAGAAAAGAGGGTCAATCATCCAGGTCAAGGTAACTACGTTAACATTTTTGTAACAACAGTAGGGTCTCATCATCAGAAATATACATGTGAAACAAAAGATATAGCCAATCTTAGATTTTTTGAAAACGTAGGTCAAATATCTAGGCCAAGGTCAAAAGGTAAAACATTATGGTATGTGTAGAAAGGTATTGTCACAAGAAATACACATGTGAAACATCAAAGCCCTATCTCTAACCAATCAAAAGATATAGCCAATCTTAGATGTTTTTAAAAAGAAGGTCAAATATCTAGGTCAAGGTCAAAAGGTTAAAAAAAAAGGTATGTGTAGAAAGGTCTTGTCACAAGGAATACACATTTAAAATATCAAAGCCCTATCACTTACCAATGAAAAAGTATAGCCAATCTTCATTTTTTTTTAAAGTAGGTCAAATTTCTTGGTCGAGGTCAAAAGGTAAAAAATTATGGTATGTGTAGAAAGGTATTGTCACAAGGAACACATATGAAATATCAAAACCCTATCACTTACCAATCAAAAGTTATGGGCTGTGACAACGTAAGTGTGACAGACAGACAGGCGGACGGACGCACGGACTGGCTGACGGACAGACGGACAACGGACAAAGTGATCCCTAAGTGTCGCTATTATTCGCAGGCGTCACAAAAAAAAAATCAATATTCTTAAATATGCGGTATATGGTAATATTGATTCCAATTTGCTATAGGAACGGATTTTGATCGGCATTCATGACAGAATGGTGAGTTTCACTATAAATTTTATTTCTTATTTTTTTCCAGCTATGGATAGGTGACATTAAATACTCATAACATGCACCAAATAATGGTTTTCAACCTTCAAAAAATTCAAAACAGACCAAAAAACTTAATATAAAACAATAAATAGAACAATTGTAGTTTTTTTCCTCTGTTTTTTTTTTTTTTTTTTTGGCGGAAGGCAATGACGGACAGTTAATGGCTCATTTGATCATTCAATGATTTGTTCAATCATTGATTTAATGATTGCTTCACAATGAACAATATTGCACCGTCTGGAAAGGTGTTAATAGCCATTCTCTGTAAGGACCAAAATAGTTCCGCACGGCATGTCATGGATTTTGATGATTTTCGGTATAATGGGTATATATTGAGTACTGACCATGAAAATAACACTTTTCATCCAATGAGACCTCTGGTTGCCATGGTAACGAGGTCACTCTATTTATAGCACTTTTGGGGCAATGGAATAATTCAGATCCGGAGACTTCGTTGCCATGGATACCACTGTAACAGCTTGTTCGTCTTTATATAATCTATTCTTCCTTACTTCCATTCTTACTTAGTACACTTAGTTATGTGATATTTATTACAGGAAGCTTATTGTATTTTGCCAAACTTGGTCAAAATGAAGCGAAAAATAGAGGTGAAAATAAGGGCCAATTTAGTGTGTTTTTGACCATTTTCAATCTTAAATTTCACAAAAGGCACCAATAGGAGACTAGTGATTTTCATCAATGGAAATGTTTGTTTATTGACAAATAAAATGAACGAAAAATTGGAGTGGGTATTTAAGAGTTTTACCTAAATTCTGTCGTCAAAGACCGTTGCCATGGCAACATTAGACCTTTTTGCTTGTTTCATATTATCTTTGAATTTGATTTTATTCCTCTTTAGAGTTACATAAGATTGTCAAAATGTATGCATGTATAGATATGACTTGTATCTTTTACATAAGAACAATTAAAATGTTCAAGGTCATTGGCTTGATGTTCAAGGTCATTTATACTTTGAGACTCAAATTTTGCATAAAATATTGATTTTTTAATTTTTTTGTTACCGATTTTAGTGATTTTTTTATTTAAATATTTTCATAGGTCATATATATTATGAAAACACATGAATATAAGAAAGACAAATCTTAGAATTTATTGAATTGTAGCTATTCAATAGGAAAATATTTTTCCGTCAAAAAACAAGAAAAATACAGATTTCGTCCCTTTTTTATCAACTTACTCACCAAGAATTTAGATATTCGAAGATGTGAAGAAACGTAATCAATCGTTCTAAGAAATAAGTGATACATTTATCATTTTATGGCAAATAACTGTTAAGTTCAATATTTCAAGGTTTCTAAAATATTGACACCTTCATTTTATGAAAAATCAGGATTTTTCGTCAAATCTGGTCACTTAAAATTTAATGACCTTGTAAATTCAGCGGGTGACCTTGAAATATTTTCAAGGTCATTTAAATATAAAAACGCCTTTGATAGATATATACATGAACTTCTGTTCCAATATCATGCGTAGATAGTTTGATAGAGGTTGTGCTTAAATTCATCGTATTGAAACCTTTCAGCCAATTGTTGTCATAGCAACTAAATTTGATGCTGCTTTGCATATAAAAGGACAAATTAGCCCAATTAATTTTTTACATTCATGTAGAGTTCAAAGATGATACTAATTGGATAACTACAATTTGGACTTCAAAAATTGGTGCTTTTATGAAATTTTCAACCTTGTAAAACAGTAAAAACATGCAAAAAAGGGTCTTTGAGTGCCCAAAACAAAGCCTTTTGATACCCTGTTTTGGCTTAATTTTTCATCTTGTATACATAAGGCATCCGAGATGAATGTAAAAAACTTTACAAATATGCGTAATAATAAGGATTAAAAGAAAATAATCTAAGCAATTTAAGATTTAAAATGTACCTGTTTCCATGGTAACGAAGCCTACAGATATGCCTTGTCCTATAGATTTTCCCAATTTTTGAAACTTCAGACACGGTTACCATGGCAACGACAACCTTCTTGAAAAAAAAACTGGGGTTGATTTACATACTAGTTCTTCATATTGAACTTCCATACCAAAAATCTCAAAAATCCATGACATGCCGTGCCAAAATGTTTTGAAATTCTTTGGTTCTTACAGAGAATTGTTGTTAATTACCGTCTACAGCGTTGACCGTGCAACAAAATATGATACCTCATGATTTACAAAAGGTAATACATGTTTATAACAATGTCATGTCTAGCTAAGAGAGTGTTTAAAACATAATAATTTTAAAGAAAGTCCTACGGACCGGATTCGATCTATGGATCAATGAAACATGGATAGAACGAGGAGGAACAGTGGCGTTCTAGCTTCCTCCTTTTTTATTAGAAAGAGTTTTAAAGTCTTTTATATCAATAATGGATACAATGAAGTCAAGGAAAACATCTCTTTTTTTTTCATAGAACAAAATATCATTGTAATGGTAAGTTCACAAAAAGGCCCCACTTTATGACATTGTTAAAAAGGGAAATGTCAAAAACTATGGGTTTTTTTTCTGAAACCTAAGACTTACTTCTTTATTTATCTATCCATTTATCTATTTCCTTTGTTTATACAGGATACACAGTCAATTGTGCCGCACGTGAAATTCACGTGAAAATTTTTAACGTTAAATTCATGTGAAGCTTCATGTGAAATTAACGTGAACTTCACATGAATTTCACATGAAATTGATTCACGTGAAATTCATGTGACCTTTTCACATGAATTTCACGTGAAGGTATGTTCACGTGAAATTAACGTGAACTTCTTCACATGAATTTCATGTGAAGGTATATTCACGTCAAATTAATGTGAATTTCGTCACATGAATTTCATGTGAAGGTATGTTCACGTGAAATTCACATTAATTTTTAACATGAACTTCATGTGAAGGTACATTCACATGAAATTCACGTGAATGTTTTCACAAGAATTTCACGTGAAGGTACCTTTACATGAAATTCAAGTGAAATCTAATTCACATGAATTTCCTTGAAAAATTGTAACATGAATTTCACCATGAAGGTATTTTCATATGAATTTGTGACATACCGTCAAGACAGACAAATAGAGGGCAGATTATAATGTACATAAACTTTTTTTATAAAGTATGATAAACTCATAAAGCCCTATCAATGCTATGGTTACACTACATAGTATTCTGATAGTTGATAATGTGGGTGAACTTGGGAAAGGTGGTGGGGGGGGGGGCTTGTCTCATTAAAAAAAGAAGGTGGGAGAGAGAGAAAAAAGTTACAAATCGCTCATCATCAAAATACAGTATTAAATTGAGCACGAAAGGCATACATTGTATATTACAACATAATCATCTCAAGTTACACGCCGCTTAGCACCCCCCAGTGGCAGATTCAGACGGGGGCACGTGCCCCCAAGCAGTGTCCAACAAAGGGGCACTTATGACATGATGCTTTTTGGAGCATTGAGAGAGAAAAATATGAAATTAGTCAGACATAGCCCCCAAACACCCCAAAAAACCACCGATTTTAATAAATTTTCCAAAATTTTCTTGGGGATAAATTTCACAGTCGGGAGGGAAACCCCCTCCCATACCCTCTGCCACTCGGTCCTTCGGGCCTCGCAAGTGATTCCCATCAAAAAGTGTACGTGCATATGTTGTTCTGGATCCGCCCCTGCCGACCCCCCCCCCCGATACCACCATCACCATCCAGTGACCCTCCCCTCAATCTCCCTCGATACAGATCGAATTGCATGAAGTGACCTTCCTTTTGACATTAATCTATTTCATCTATTTTTATTTAAAAAATGAAAAGACGCTTAGACGACGAGCGTGACAATCAATACCGCGAACCAGCGCGTGCACGAAGCAGACGACAATGCGACTTCACCTTGCAAAGCAGAAGCACAAGAGAAGAAACCAAAATATTTACAGAAAATTCATTTTAAATTGAAAATCAGGACGCCAATGCAAAAGAAAAAGACCCAGGTTAATCGACAAATCATTTTAAGGTAAGTCTAGACGTTTATGGAACATTTTTTTTCGAGTTTGTTCTGACCAAATATAATATTGTGATGCCTGTGTCTGGAAAGAAGTGGACCCCTTATGTGACAGAAACACATTATGTTAGAATATTTTTGTACCGTTATTTTAGATAGTAAACATAGTAAAGTATCCCCCCTTTTTGTAGATTTACATGTATAATTTACCTGTACTCAGAGTTAACAAATCTATCGTGTATATCCCTCGATAAGGATTTAAAGGGCAGTCACTGTACTATATTTAGAATATCAGGTGATTTGCTCAGTATATAAAGCGCTGCACTGGGCTTGTAAAACTGTCCACAGTGCTGAGGAACTCGGTGGTAGGACCATTCTCTCTTAGCAATGACCCGGTTCGGGTCGGCTAACTTATAGAGAGTCTTAGGGGGAATCTGTTTTCCGACCGTTATAGCTATGGGCAGGGGGGTAGTTTTTAATACCTAGGTTGTTTTTCTCGTTTATTCTTTGTATTTTCTATCGTATTTGTCGTTTCTTTGTTGTTTTACATTAAAGTATCTAAATGTTACCCGTTTTCTTAGTTTTCTTTCATGTTAGTCTGTCATATAAGGTGGAGGCTGCAATATAGGAATCCTACGGACCTGAAGACAGGCACCCACCCCCACCGGGTCCTGTTACAAAATTGGCGAGCTTGCCAGGATTTCTATTAATTGTAGTCGTCATTCGGACAGGCTTTCATGATAGAGACTTTGAATTTTGTAAAATGTTTACGCCGTTTACTTTGGATCCGCTTAGATTAGCGCACGATTTAGCGAGTGTAAAACCGAAGTATTTACCTGCGTTTGAAAATCACTTAAGTGTGTACGATGTACCTGTTCACAGTAGATTTCCGACATACGTTACAGGTAGCATATCAGATAATCACTCGAGCGTTGCTACGATATCTGATCTTATGAAAGAATTCGTTGGGCATGAAAGTAATTTCGAACACTCGGAGATAAATTGGTTGCCGATTTATACTATTCGAAATGTAGACTTTGATTATGAATATGAACATGATATCGAGAACGGAAACGAATTGACAAGTACCTGTGAAAGTAGAGAGAACATTTCTTTAACTATGGAGCGCGAGGAGGATCAGAGTCTGTTAGATCATGAAAGTTTTGAAAAGTCATTTGACATGGGAAATACTTCGGAGAAGTTTCAAGAATGTGAAACAATTCGTCGTGTTGACTCCTCAATTAGGCGCTCACGTTCTGTGAAAAGAAATTTTGACAAGAATCGCAGTCGATTAAGGTCACACAGAAGGTCAAGGTCAACTTTAAAAGAAAGCAACCTGGATGTGTCAAGATCCGATAGTTCGTTTAGTGAAAGGTTACCCGCGCACTCCCCGAGGAGAGGTAGAACTCGTTGTAAGTTTAGACTGAAAAGAACACGACCCCAGTACAGAGAACCAACTGATTGTGATCTCTTTAGAATCTGTACGTCTGTCAGTAGTTCTGAATTGAGACCCTCCTCAAAAAGATTCAGATCCAGAATGTATGGATGGACAAACAGAGAGAGACTAAAATTTTGTACATATTTTTGAAATTCGGTTAAAGATTTTATTGTTAAATCGTTAAATCGATAGTTTGGCTTCAATTTTTATGACTTTTGTAATGATGATGACTTCTTCTACCTTTTCCGATATTTTGCTATTATTGAAAATAAAAAACGATTTTAATCTAAGTATTATTCAGTAATCCGTTGTACATGTACTGAATTGTGCACTCTAAAACTTGGTATCTCCTGTTACTATAAGAGACGTGGATACCATGGATTGCATACGGGAGGGAAAGCGTAGACGTCGCGCTTTATGCAATGGGTAAAAGTGATATTCCTGGGGAATATGGTTATTCTGTTGTTCCGGGAACATGTATGAGCAAGAGGCCATAATTGCGGATCCTAATTTAGAGTTGGCGAGTGGCATATTAGGGGAGGATGTTATGGATAAGCATGACACGGCATAGTACATTTGTATTTTAGAAAGAGTTTTGACTTTGGGTTAGTCTTCGATATACCTAGCCTGTAGGGGAGATTTGGTCTGCTCAAGAGTTTGAATAACCGAGTCTAGTGTAGTACCAGCTGATTCCGAGTTATACAGTAAGGTTGACGGAAAGGTTCTTGATTTACTTGTGATGTTCTACTTCATGAATTATTTTAGATATACGCTTGTCTTGTCATGTATTGGTGGCATGTAAGACCTCAGTGGGATGTGCGCATTGTCAAATATTATGATGTGTACTTTCGTATGTCGGTTAAGCTTTATGGTTCGTAGGGGTATTTGAATTTGATTTTGGTATGGATGGCTGTGAAATTCTGTGTTAGGACTTAAAATCTGGGAATTTGATACCGGCCGGTACATAAATTTTTGCGAGCCATTAGCTTATGTTTGAGATGGGTATATCAAGTTCGTGTTACATGCAGATGCATTAGGATCTTTAATGATTTTTGAAGTGTTACTTTCGCATTAAATTGTTTGTCGATGACTTAACTTTCAGCTTTACACAACATTGATTGGCTCCTTGATTTCTATATGATATTTACATTCAGTGGAAGATTTCATTTTGTAAATAGTGTTGTGTGTACATATATATGCTCTGTTGTGAGTGCTGTTGAGATTATCGTCAGGATCTTCTTTAACTCATTTGTGTCACACTTATGCCCTTTGCCGTGTGGAGCTCTTAAAAAAGTTCCCCGCGAGGGGTTTGACAGTAAGTGTTTTGAATATTTTTCCCTGACATTGTCGCCATAGCACTTTCTATATAGACGTGGCCTAAGACAGTGCATGCATTATATATATTATTTTCATTTTCGTGCGTGAACATCGACGGCGGGTGCGGCTAGCCAACAGGGGATGCTTACTCCTCCCGGGCACCTGGTCCCACCTCTGGCTTGCTGGGGGTCCGTCGATGCTCAATTTGGTGCTCTGTTGTGAGTGCTGTTGAGATTATCGTCAGGATCTTCTTTAACTCATTTTGTTCGTTTTGTATTGTCTGGTATTACAGCTACATGGAGGCGAAGACCTTTTACTGTGATACCATGTTTGTATGTATTGTGTTTTTGTAACGTCTTATACCATAATGATGCTGAGATGATGCCAGTCTGAGATGATGATGTCACTAAACCTGAGATGATGATGACATCGATGCACGATGACGTCATGGATAAAAGATATGATGATCTATGATGTCTATGATGTCAACTGAGAAGACATATGATGTCTGCATCCACAGTGTGATGAGATTGGAACCATGGATACAGTTTTTATGAAATATAAGTACTTTTGTTAAATTGCTATAGAAGATTACAAATTTTGAATTTTGGAATTTCTGACATTTGTGAAATTTTGTAAAACATTTAGTTAAAATATCTGAATTCGTAGTTTTGATAATTTCATTTATGTACGCTTTGATCTATTTCAGAAAATGCAACCTCATGGATGTTGTACCTGTTGCGTTTCAACCTCTTGTTGAGAAGGAATGATGAGGTGATGCGATTCAATGACGTACTTCCGTTACCATGTGCGATTTATGTTTTGCGGCTTATTGATATTTCTCATAGTCCCAGAATGGGACAAGAAAGTCAGTAAGATACCATCCGTTCCAACGATAGCCAGAGCGAGAATTTCAATGCTTGTTCCGGGATGATGAAAACATTCTGCTGTAGCAACAAGTGACTTAGTTTCCAGAGAACTAAAATACAGTTGTTATAGTCACTAATGGAGAGGAGATACATCTTTGGGCCACATGGACAATATTCGCGAACCGTAATTGTAGAAGACATGGACTATTCACATTGCGCAACAGAGGCCCGCACACACATAGGAAGGATAAACAGAAACAACAGGACAACTGGAATTTTTTCGAAAAAAAGAATTTATGAACTCTTCATTTTCAGCATTGTGAATTATCTTGAATGCTTTGTGTTTTTAAGTGTTTTCTTTTCAGGAAGTGAACATTTTGTGATTTCTTCTGGGAACATTGGACTTTGTGTAAAGCATGTTATTTTAAAAGTTTTATATGTGGTTAATGGATTAACATTGATATTTTGAGAATTTTATTCAGGGTTCAAATATAATGCTTAAAGCTGATCTTAAAAAAAAAAAAAAAAAATTTACTCTGGATCAGAATTATATAACTGGAATCTAATTAACTTAGTGAGAATATAGTTTTATTAGACATACATAATGTGTTCATGTCAAGGTCATTTATTGAAAGTAAAAATATTTATAATATTTTTGATTTAAGGAGGGAGGTATGTGACAGAAACACATTATGTTAGAATATTTTTGTACCGTTATTTTAGATAGTAAACATAGTAAAGTATCCCCCCTTTTTGTAGATTTACATGTATAATTTACCTGTACTCAGAGTTAACAAATCTATCGTGTATATCCCTCGATAAGGATTTAAAGGGCAGTCACGGTACTATATTTAGAATATCAGGTGATTTGCTCAGTATATAAAGCGCTGCACTGGGCTTGTAAAACTGTCCACAGTGCTGAGGAACTCGGTGGTAGGACCATTCTCTCTTAGCAATGACCCGGTTCGGGTCGGCTAACTTATAGAGAGTCTTAGGGGGAATCTGTTTTCCGACCGTTATAGCTATGGGCAGGGGGGTAGGTTTTAATACCTAGGTTGTTTTTCTCGTTTATTCTTTGTATTTTCTATCGTATTTGTCGTTTCTTTGTTGTTTTACATTAAAGTATCTAAATGTTACCCGTTTTCTTAGTTTTCTTTCATGTTAGTCTGTCATATAAGGTGGAGGCTGCAATATAGGAATCCTACGGACCTGAAGACAGGCACCCACCCCCACCGGGTCCTGTTACACTTATTTGGCAACTGCAGAATTGCCAATGAACATTCGTATGGCTAGACCAAGGTTAATACATCAGTTGGCACTGATTTTATATTTGGAGGAAGTTGTTCAAACCAACAATGCAATGTTTATAAAAAAAATGGATGGGGGGGGGGGGGGTAATGACAAGATCTTTGCGATGAGCATTTGAAAGATTTTTTACTAATGAATAGGAGACTAGAATCTTTATACAGTAGGGATCATTATTGAGTTATAGTAAAATAAAAAAGTCGAATGACATATATATTCAAAGATGGTAAACACCTTAACGTACATTATTGTCCACGTGGCTCACTTCGGAAACTGGATAAACGCGATTTTGACTACGTTATCATTCGAAAATTTAAATGAAATTGATACCATTCAATAGATCTCCCTTAGTCGTAAATTTTGATACAAGTTGTATGATATTCAGTGCACGCAATCAAATTTAAATTATATATACAAATGTATGTAGACAGAACAACTTTTAGATAAGTCATTTCCCAAGCTAATTTTTCCGGTGACGTCATGATGTTCTCAGCAGGCTCAATGTTCTATTCAGCGACATCACACTGAAATTTAACGTTGAAAACAATACATTGTGTATTACTAAGCAAGATCTATTCCATTATGGTATAAATTTCATTTTAATGTAATTTAATTTTGCAGGACAAAGTTATCAAAATCGTGTTTATCCAGTTTCCGAAGTGAGCGGCGTGGACAGTAGATGTACATTGTAGCCCAGGCAGGGACAAATGTATTGCAATTTTCTTTTGAATTTATGTATCATACAATGAATATATACAGTGTACGTGAATGTTCATCAGACATTTCAAGGTAATCTTCAAGCGTAAAGTGATAGGGCTTTCATATTTCTTGTGGCAAGACCTTCCTACTGATACCAAATTTGACCTTGAGCTCAAAATGTGAACTACTTTTGACTATGTTTGACATTTAAGCTGTTTCACTAACAATAATGTCAACTGGGGCATTTTTGATTCACAAACACATGTTTTTGTGCCGCCTGCGAAGCATAGCGACACTTAGGGATCTCTTTGTCTGTTGTTCGTCTGTCTGTCTGTCTGTCACACTTGGGTGTCACACCCCAAAACTTTTGATTGGTAAGAGATTGGGCTTTGATATTTCACATGTGTATTCCTTGTGACAAGACCTCTCTAGTTTCTACATATACCATAATTTTTGCCCTAGTGACCTTGACCTAGATATTTGACCTACTTTGCTCAAAATCTAAGAATGGCTATTATATACTTTGATTGGTAAGTGATAGGGCTTTGATCTTTCAAATGTGTATTGTGACAAGACCTTTCTACACATACCATAATTTTTAGCTCTACTGGTCAAAGACCAGTCGAGCGTATGCGATACCATGTTGTCCGGCCGTCCGTCTGTCTGTCTGTTAACAATTTTTTTGTGAGCGCAACTCCTCTGAAACCATAAATGATAGAATTAAGCTAATTCTTTTTGCAATAAGTTTGGTCGATGGTGTAGTTGTGCCCCTGATATTTTATTTGAGCCTCTGACCCCCAGGGTCTTTGAAAATGGGTGTGGTCATTTTCTCTTATATAAGTCTATGTAATCTAGTGAACACCAATTCTCAGAAAGTATAATTGATAGAGAAATAATTCTTTTTGCAATATAATCAGTCTCTGGTCTAGTTGTGCACCTGATATTTTGTTTGAGCTCCTGACCCCTAGGGTCTTAGAAATGGGTGTGGTCATTTTCTCCTATATAACTCTATGTAATCTTGTGCTCGCAACTCCTCTGACACTTTAAATGATGGAGACTTAATTATTTTTGCAATATGATGGGTCTGTAGTCTAGTTGTGCACCTGATATTTTGTTTGAGCCCCTGACCCCGAGGGTCTTGAAAATGGGTGTGGTCATTTTCTCCTATATACATGTATATCTATGTAATCTAGTGAACACCAACTCTCAGAAAGTATAATTGATAGAGAAATAATTCTTTTTGCAATATAATCAGTCTCTGGTCTAGTTGTGCCCTTTATATTTTGTTTGAGCCCCTGACCCCCAGGGTCTTGGAAATGGGTGTGGTCATTTTCTCATATATAAGTCTGTTACCTTGTGAACACCAATTCTCAGAAAGTATAATTGATAGAGAGATAATTCTGTTTGCATTATAATCAGTCTCTAGTCTAGTTGTGCACCTGATATTTTGTTTGAGCCCCTAAACCCCAGGGTCTTGGAAATGGGTGTGGTCATTTTCTCCTACATAAAAGTCTATGTTACCTTGTGAACATCAATTCTCAGAAGTATTATTGACAGAGAGACAATTCTGTTTGCATTATAATCAGTCTCTGGTCTAGTTGTGCCCTTGATATTTTGTTTGAGCCCCTGACCCCCAGGGTCTTGGAAAAGGGTGTGGTCATTTTCTCATATATAGGTCTATGTTACCTTGTGAACATCAATTCTAAGAAAGTATAATTGATAGAGAGACAATTCTGTTTGCATTATAATCAGTCTCTGGTCTAGTTGTGCCCCTGATATTTTGTTTTAGCCCCTGACCCCCAGGGTCTTGGAAAATGGGTGTGGTAATTTTCTCCTATATAACTCTATGTAATCTTGTGAGCACCAATTCTCAGAAAGTATAACTGATGGAAAGATAATTGTTTTTGCATTATTCTCAGTCTGTTATCTAGATGTGCATCTGATATTTTGTTTAAGCCCCTGACCCCCAGGGTCTTGGAAAATGGGTGTGGTCATTCATGTACAACTCTGTAATCTTGTGCAATTCTCAGAAAGTATAATTGATACAAATATAATTCTTTTAGCATTATTCTTAAGTTGTGATCTAGTTGTGCACCTGATATTTTGTTTGAGGGCCTGACCCCCAGGATCTTGGAAAATGGGTGTAGTCATTTTCTCCTACATAACTATGTAATCTTTTTAGCATCAATTCTCAGAAATGCGGCGCACATATTGATACGCTTCAAATTTCAAATTCACCGCTTCAAATAATTCTTATTGAAATTCCTGCGTCAAACGCAGTAAATGATGATGTCACAATAGCCGACCAGAATACAAGTACACGTACAAGTTACACGTAAGAAATCTCAACCTCTCTATTGTTACACCCCTAATTATTATACAAGATCATTGGCAGGGCCCTTTACAACTTTGACAGTGTTTAAGTGTTGATGCACTACAGTATTTTGTACTTGTCGAAAAGCTCATGTTATAATGATCAAGCTGCTGAGGGAAAGGGAGTATTTTCAACATTAAATGAATTGAGACGTTATTTCTGATCACATTTGAGAATATTTTCTTTATTTTTCAAATTCAGGATGAACTTTCAACATTGTGCTCAGATAATGCAGCTCTGTTGTGGCATTTTGTGAATGAGACAATTAAGTGTCAGAGGTAGTAATTCATATATATGCATATTATACATTGCATATACTTAGTTTTAGCTCGACTGCACTTAAGTGCAAAAGAGCTATTGCAGTACCCTCGGTGTCGGCGTCTAGCTGAATGTTGAGATGATAAAGTAAATGTTAAGATAGCAATATTTTGCCTTTAATGGCCAATATTGAGCAAAGTATAATAAGTGCTACATGTTCCAAACTTACATTGTGGATGTATCTCTGATCAAGCGTTCATAAAATGACCATGACCTACTTTTTCCCCTTGAGTGACTTTAACTTTAAATGCCAATATTGAGCAAAGTTCAAGTGCTACATGTTTCAAATTTACATGTTGGATGTATCTTTCATCAAACTTTCATAAAATGACCTTGACCTACTTTTCCTGCTTGAGTTACCTTGAAAAGCCAATATTGAGCTAACTGTAAGTGCTACATTTTCCAAACTTTCAAATTTGATGTATCTCAAATCAAACTTTCATAAAATAACCTTGACCTACTTTTTTTGCTGGAGTGATTTTGCTTATAGAAGCCAATATTGAGCAAAGTATAGGTAATGAATGAGTATACCATTGTGTATAATTATGTCAATTGGGGGAAAAAGTGAGCTTAAGAAATTGGCTGTCATAAAAGACATAATGTTATGCAGTCGAGCATTAGGTGACTCTGGCAACTATTTTTATAACTCCCCGCCCCCTTGAACCAAGGTCATAGGTCAAGGTCACAATAGACGTCACAAGTAAAACCTTGTCCAGAGCACAACTCCTCCCCCACGGAGATGGATTTCAATAATATTTCACATAAATATTCCTTATGACCTTAGGATTTGTCATGACCTTCAACAAAGGTCGCCATGATCTTCAACGAAGGACATAGGTCAAAAGACTAGGTCACGATAGACATCATTAGTAAAACCTTGTCCAGATCATAACTCCTTCCCCTGTGGATGGATTTCAATTATATGTCACAGAAATATTCCATAGGACCTAAGGGTGTGTCATGACCTTGAACCAAGGTCAAAGGTCAAGGTCACAATAGACATTAGTAAAACCTTGTCCAGAGCATAACTCCTTCCCCTGTGGATGGATTTCAATAATGTGTCACAGAAATGTTTCATAGGACCTAAGGGTTTGTCATGACCTTGAACCAAGGTCAAGGTCTCAATAGACATTAGTAAAACCTTGTCTAGAGCATAAATCCTTCCCCTGTGGATGGATTTCAATAACATTTTTTAGAAATGTTCCTTAGACCTAAGGGTGTGTCATGACCTTAAACCAAGGTCATATGTCAGATGTCAAGGTCATAATAGACATCATCAGTAAAACTATGTCTAGAGCATAACTCCTTCCCCTATGGATGGATTTCAATATTTCACAGAAATGTTCCTTAGAACCTAAGGATATGTTATGACCTTGAACAATGGTCATAGGTCAAAGGTCAGGGTCACAATAGTCGCTTGACCTTGATTCAAAGATAATTTTTCAAAAAATATTGCATCGGGTATTTTTGTCCCGTATGGGGCAAATTTTTTATTAGCTCACCTGAGCCTAAGGTTCATGTGAGCTATTATCTTTGTGTCTTGTCTGTCAGCTGCTAGACTGTAAACTTTTGCATTTTCAGGAAAATAGAGAGGTTTAGAAGGCTTACAGGTATTTGTAAATACAGTGTACATGTAATCTACAAATACTTATACATTTAGAAAATAGCAGAAGATTAGAAATTTGACGAGTATGTTTACGTGTACTAGTATAGCTCTTAGGGATTGTGTAAAACTTTTATATAGATAAATGTTGAATCAAAAGTTATGAAATATGTAATTTACCCAGTACAAGTATTCATGAAATACATCTGCTATAAATGGGTAGACGTTTTTGTTTATAAAACATAACAAACAAAAAAAAACAAAAACAAAAACAAAAAAAAAAACCAAAAAAAAAGTATACCCGTTTTATATTCATGTATACATATAGCTCAAGATTGACACGTTCTTGATAATTTGCAGCAATTTTCCGTACACAATAAATAATGACGTCATACACAGTAATGGAGTCAACATGTTTAAGAAATAACAACTAGCAAGCTGTGGTTTGTTGTCCAGTAATTCCCCAAGTTGCATGAACCAATGAAATTTGATTGGTTCATGCGACTCGGGGGAATTACTGGACAACAAATCACAGCTAGCTAGTTGTTATTTCTATTTCAATATTGTTCTGCACAAGCTCTATAGCACGTGCATTGGTGGATCTTAGCAAACTGGAAGTTTGTTGGAGATTTTACACCAGGCGAGTTCTATCGTACATATAGGGAGAAAATCTCAAGTCATGTAAGAATACACCTTTACACATACCCAGGACGGTTTCTAAACTTCTCTAATAACGTGTACATGTAGGTGTGCATGGAGAGGGAAATATCATTTGTTTACCAAAGTACATTTTCAGGTATGTTACATGTAATCTAAGGACGTACTGCATTGTTTCTTTTTCAGCAGGAGTCCAATATCCAAACCAAGGTATATCCATTGGCTCGAAGAAGATAAGAGAAGATTTGTGTAGGTAACATTTGACAAACTAATGTATGGCACTGGAATCAAAAATTTTGGGGCATATAGTGTTTTGCTTGTTTGTCTGTTTTTCCTTGCAAAAGTGATACAGCTGTCATATTTCACATTTATGTATTCTTTTGTGACAAGACCTTTAGAATGCTACCAAAGTTTTTGACCTTGTGACCTTGACCTTTGACCTACTTTTATAAAACTTTAACCTTTGCCATAACTTTTGAATTGTAGGTGATAGAGCTTTCATATTTCAGATGTAATGTGTATTCCTTGTGACAAGACTTTTGATTAATAACAAACTATTTTACCCTTGACATTGACCTTTGCCCTACATTTTAAATATTTTGAAATAAATTCTTGCCCATCGAGTTTGACATACTTAACAGAAAATGGTGTTAATAGTGACTGATGAGCCTCAGGGCTTTCATGTTTCACGAACACATTTTTAGCTCTACTGGACAATTTTAGACCAGTCAAGCTTATGCGATCGCCCTGTCCGGCGTCTGTCTGTCTGTTAAACATTTCTCATGGTCATCAGTTCTCTGAAACTGTTGATGATGGAAATTTAAGTACCAGTCTCCGTAAGAATCATGCAAAACCCTATATAAGGGTGATACATCGAGGTCAACAGATTGTAACTTTTTTTTATATATTAATTGCCTATTCATAGATATTCATCAGTGCAAAAGGAAAATTAAATCCATTCACCCGTTTTCTTCCTACGTGGACCAGAACTTCACACTGCATCTTTCTTTTTCTCTATCATTTCTATACAAATTCAAAATTTTCAAGTCCTTTAAAAAATATCCTTCCTCGATCGATATGCAAAAACATGTGTATTATTAAAAACATGATATCACCATTAACAACATATCAAAAATTCACCAGATGCAAAGTACCTAGTTTTCGAGATAATTCCCCCTAAAGTTACCCTTGTTTCGCTAAAATCTCGATGTCAAGAAAGATAACTCTTACAAAAAATAACGTACTTGACGTCACCACGGGTGAATATGTAGCTGCGATTATAGCTTTTAAGCGTTGTTTGATCCCATTTTCATTTTGAAACATTTTCAAACAAAAAGTATAGATACCCGAGACAATTTGCTTTGTAAAACAATATTGAATAGTAATTAAGCCAGCTGCAGAATTAGGTCTACTTTCATTTTCCTTGTACTTTACATATACGAAGTTTGAATTGCTTTGAACATGTTGAAATAATGAAGGAATGCATCGAATATTCAGTAAAGACGTCAGTGAGATACTAAAGATAATATTTAAATGACTTTTTTTGTTTTTATTTTTTGTTGGGGGGGGGGGGGGGGGGTTCAAGGGCACGGGACTTACAACTAGGGAACTTAAAATTATGTGAGCTAAATTAAAATGTTTTTCATCCTGTTCATATTTTCAGAGCCAGATTATTTTTATTTAATATCAGAGCTCAATTAATTTTATTCTATTATTCTATCACTCGGAAAATAAATAAAATATGATAAGCTTTGGACCGTTAACGCAGAGACTAGGCCGGGGAGGACAGGGAAGTTCAGTAAAGTCATATTTATAAGGTGAATGAGGCAAAAAGAACAACGCCTCCTAACCCAACCCATCCTGAAGATAAAAAAACCCTCCCCCCAAAAAAAATCGTTGTCATAAAACTACTTAAAATTATATTGTGTGTTGAAGATAAGGATTTTTCAGATAGTTAAAGATCCTTAAAGAAATGTGTGCATAAAATCATATGCTCTCCAAAAAATAAATAAATAAATAAATAAATAAATAAATTCCATCATCGTCTGTCCATGCGCCTGAGCTCATATCTCCTTAACCATTCTTCAGAATTTAATAATATTTTACACATTTAGGATATAGAATATAGATAGTTGTGCTGGATTCGCCATGGCCGTCCATGTAGGCGAAAGCTTGTCATGGCAACTCCTTCAAAATCAATCGATGGATATGACAGATCATGATGAAGAAAGTAGATTGCTGTCGAAAAGGCTAGACCTGAGTTATGGCCCTTGCACTTAGATTGTTCATGCATTTTCGATGTCAAACCTTGCCATCGCATTTCCTCCCGAAAAAATTCGATGGATTTCGATGAAGCTTTACACAATGAAAAATCATGATGATCATGACAGTACTGTAGATGTGCACGAAGAAAGAGGATTGCAGCTGAAAAGTTTTTACCAGAGACATGGCCCTTGGACTTCGATTATCATTACACATCTCAGGAGGCTATCATATATATCATAAAACATTTAAACATTTAACAACATACTACATATGTAAGTATCTTATTGGATATACATGTACATGTAGTGACCTAAACACTAAATGATGACTTTATATGAGAGAATATCCGTATAAATCGGATCTGCTCAGAAAAAAAATTATGCCACGGAGGTATAATTCATCCTTTTAGGGCAGTTTTCATTTGGATATACTCGAGAGAGCTAGGATGTGCAGTCACGGATCTAGAAGGGGGGGGGGGAGTCCGGACACCCCCCGAAATTTTCGAAGCATCTATTAGCTTTATTTTCATAAATATACATAAGATTAAGATTAGGTCCCGATTCCCCTTTTGTTGTCATAATATTTGAAAACTTTAACGTGAATTTGTATTGGGAATCTTTCATTTTGATTATATTTTGCCGTCAGCATTTCAAAAATTTTCTCTGGCTCGTTTCCGCCTGCCTGACTTTATTACATACATGTACGTTACTGCGCTTTCGTATATATACAAACCATGTGTCAACAAACAGGAGCACTAAGAGTAATGAAACTGAAAAAGACGCGAATAGCGAATTTTATTCAAATCCTCGGAAAAAAAAACCATTCATTTGCTTGCTATCGCTCGCCATTTGTTTTATTTACATATTAGAACTGACAATCAATAATCAAGTACTATGATGTGAAATTTCGATCAATTTTTTTGCTCGCTAAAGCTCGCTAGTCATCTATTTTATTTACATTTGTATAATTAGAAACAGAACTGAATTAATCAAGTTCTTTTTTTTTGGTTTGCTCTTCAAAATTTCGGACTTTAGGACACCCCCCTCCCCCGAGAAAAAAATCCTGGATCCGCCCATGATATGAGCTCATTATCAAAGGTCACTTAAAGTTATTCATTTAAGGTCAAGGTCGTTTGTATATAAAAATGAATACGTATAGCGCTTAAATTAATGTGAACAATAGGCGTACCTACGTTTCTAAAATGTCGAGACAAAAAGTACCCACAGGTTTTACTGATTAAGTTCATCTTTATTACTTTCAAGTTTTAAAAAGTAAATTACCATGGAGGTGCAATATAAGTGGACCAGCTGATCTCGAATAATGTCCTTGGCATTTAGTTTTGATCGACCTTGAAAGAATTATGTGGATGTGATCTATATTGTACAAAGTCATATTAGATTTTGGCATGGAAATACAACAAAATAAGAGGATCTATTTTCAGCTTATAATCTTGACATTGCAATTTGATCTTGAGATTTTAACATGACCTTCGAATTTTGAAATACATCTGTGGTTGGCCATAGACATATTTCTGTTTCCGCTCAACCTACCTGTTTTTTTTTTTTTTTTTTTTGTTTTTTTTTTTTGTTTGCTTTTTTGTTGTTGTTGTTGTTTTTTTTTTTTCATTTACTGACTTTTAACTAATTTTGGCCATTAACTCATTCAAATAACAGGAACTTGTAGTCAGGTTTTTTTTTTATACTACCATCAAAATGCTACAGTCCCCCTTCAATAAACTACAACGATTTCCTGTGGATTCTATATATATACTACACAGAATAAGGGAAAGGGGGAAAGGGGTGGCTGGGATTTGATTGAAGTATGGTTTCATGGAAATAGAAGATATCTTTGCAAAAAGCCCCTGGGATTCCAAGTATTGTTAAAAAAAAGTTTGGTTACACCCAAGTTTCATAATAGGTGAAAATTCAGGTTATGTCACACGTTTCATGTTTTAGGATAATTTTTTGGATAATTTTTTTTAAAATTATTTTCTAAAATAATTAAGATATCAAAGCCAATATTAGGAGGGCCGTTCTAAATTTTGAGAATTTGGAAGCTATTTTGCAGCCATCCTTTACTTGTACACGTACATGTATGCTTATGTATGTGAATAATGCAAAAAAAGCGTATATACCCTCCTTCGAATGAAATACTGAAAATACACCCTCCTGTAAAGACTCGAACCAGGGTTATCTTGAATACAAATCGAGGGCTCCACTGGATTGACTTGCCCAGATTGACTTGCTCAAATCGTACGCCACTGGATTGACTTGCCCAGTATGGGCTCATTACAAGATCACACCATCAAGATATTTTAAATTATGAAGATCGGAAATCTTCAGTATGGAGATTTCTTAGAAATTCTCATCTAAGAAAGGCTACTGAAACGTCAGCAGGGTTAAGAAAAACTTCGAAATGTGACTTATTTTGCCTTAGCTTAGCCTTTGTTTAATGAATTTAGCTCGCCAGGACGAAAGTCCGGGGAGGACATGATATACCCTAGGCGCCATTACTGAAGCCACGATCGCGACCTACTGACCTTGACTTTGGTCTACATGTACTTTTTAAAACTCTATTCAAAAACTCGGCTGTATTTCTTGAACCATAAAGGATAGAGCTTTTACAAACGAACACATTAACAACTATAGTATATGTACATGCATGTATATGCTCTCTTTAATATCTTTGATTTCAAGGGCTTAAAGGGTATATATGTTACCATGGATACATTAACTAAGCAAGATATGCCATTAAATATGCACATACATGTACTAGTACCTCGTCCATCATTACACATGGCAAAGTTATACTTTCTTTCAGACATATTAGCAGGTATGTTTCATAGAACTGCTTCGTAACTCAGTAAACGAGACTAATGCAATGGTTGCTGTTGAATATTAAAATCGTTTCTATGGTATTCAGAACTACAGCTGTTCAATTATCAAACCCCTAAAACTCATTTATGAAAGTTTGTGAATTGTATCTGCTGTTTGCTGCAACAAAGTAAGATTGTCTTGTACGTGGTCTTTATTCTGAAAAAATACATGACCCACGGGAATAAAATCGAACAGTTGCTATGGGATTAAGGTCGTTGCTATGGGGTTTCTGCACGTTTCATATGATAACTGTACAGAATATTTTGTCAGAGGTTTTACTAATCAGATTTGTCCATAATTCTGCATTGTTCTGACTCAGATATCAATTAAATATTGATTGAAGCAAAAAATTGGACAATTTCTGAAAGGAAATTCACGATCGGTTGCCAAGGAATATATTTCGTTGCTAAGGTAATTTTGCTTTTGTTACAGAATCATAGATGTTAAATGTCTTTCTGAGCAAAAAAGCTTTCTTCTCATATTCAATCTTATTATCAATCATCAAACAAAAAATGAAAGGAACAATTAAGTTATATCGAAAAGAGAAAAATGTGCGTTTTTGAGAAAAATCAAAAATAGTCAATTTTTAGCCTCAAATTGTCAGAAATCTAACCCATGTGTATCTGGTGATTTTTTCATATTTTGTTGTGTTAATGTTGTTTTATTTCTTGTTGATGAAATAATATCAAAAGCATCGAGGAAGGATATTTATTTTTTGAATTAAAATACTTGTATTTTTATGTGTTGAGCAAATCTCTGTTGCTAGGGAACTTATCACCTAGCAACCAACTTTAAATATGAATTTTATATGAAAGATTTCTTCTTAAGTATGAAACTAGACTCTTACTTTATAATCTTAATTAAGTTTCAATTTTAATTTCAATTAAGAACAGCTTCTTTTAGGACCTCAAACTATGGTAATTTCACATGTATCAAATCATCATTTTCGATCGCAGTGACCCTGTAACTAAGTAGCCTCTGTATCTTAGCAACGGGGGACACATTGATGAAATGAATTTTGAATTTTATAATAACTCAACATAATCAACAGCATGACATAAAAATTTTGAAAATCTGTGACATAGGGTGTATCACTTTTTGCATGATTCTTACGAAGACTGGTACTTAACTTTTTTTTTGCAACTTAAAGGGACCATGGCCTAGTTGTGCACACAATATTTTGTTTTTAGCCACTGCGCCCAAGGATATTAGAAAATGAGTGTGGTCATTTTCTCCTATACAAGTAAAAAAAAATGTTTTCAGAAAAAAAAAACCAGATCTCCCTCTCTCTTTAGATACTTTGACCTTGGGCCATGTTGACGTGGAACCTTTGAGTCATGAGCAACACCATACGAAAATTTGAAAGTTATTCATTATATTGTATAGATGTACAGCCCGTACATGATATTATTCGCATATACAAGTTCATTATCAGCATATTGAGTGACCTTGACCTTCGTCACATTGCCTTGGATATAGGTGATCTGAAACCTATGGATCATGTGCAACAACAAACTGAAATATTAGTGATTGGATACATGTTTCAAAAGATATAGCCTGGGCATGATTAGCATATACAATTTCATTACTAAAGTAAGAAGTGACCTTGGGACATTTGTGATGTGAAACATTTGGGCCTGAGAAATAACAAACTGAAATTTGAAAACAATTGTAAAATTGATTCAAGAGATATAGCCTGGGCAATATCATGAGGATTAGCATGTACAGTTTCATTAAAAAGAAATCATTAACGTTGACCTTGGACACATGATCTTGGGTTAAGGTGATGTGAAACCTTTATTTGTCATAAGGAACAACATACTGAAATATGAAAGTGATCGGGCAAACGGTGCATGAGATATAGTCTGACATGATATGTGACAGATGGATGCGAAAGCACCTTGTTTCATTGACCTTGAGTTTTGATACACTTTAAATTGAAAAACTTTAACCATTATATCTGTCAATCTTAAATGGTTAGTGATATGGCTTTTGTATTACTTGATAATTACATTTTACCACAGGAGTCTGTCACACTATTCATTTATACCCCATGGGTCAAATTATACCCCTTTGAGAGAGTCAAACACCTTGCTTTATAGGTGTTTGACTCTGACGAGGGGTTATTTGACCCACGGGGGATTAATGAATACTGTGCATTTTACAACTATCCACTCTGACATTTTAATCATGAAGTTATATATGAACATAATTATACTTTGCCCTTGAGAGAACATTTTCAGAAATACCTACTACTAATTTATTTGTTCAATTTATCTAGGAAATGTTTTGATAATCTAATATTATTTCTATTTTTACCATTCATGAATGAAATTTCTTCCTTCACAGGATGTACTGAGCAAAAAAATCAATAGAAGATGGATAATTTAACACACCAGGCAGTAATGGAAGAAATGATATACTGAAGAACAGTTTGGACTTCCAAAACAGAAAAAGAGCAGTGATCAATCCATTTCTTTTAGGACTATAAAGGCAAAAAAGATTATGATCGAATCAGGACTTTCAGTGATGAATCATTTCCGCAAGGATAGAGACAGGGATAACTTAGACAATTGATAAAAATTCACAGATGTTTTTTAATTTGAAAAATATTTGAAAAAGAATTGATCATGATAATTATTTCTGTTACCTTGAAATAAATATCACTGAATATTACGATGTATTTATTGTATAATCTTTATGTACAATATCAATTTTCTGAACTTGGAAATAATGCAAAATTAGCAGAATAAGGGAGCAAACAATTTTATTAAATTCATGAATCAACAAGAAACTTACACAGAAAATTTGTATACATCATGTCCTTTTGACTTAGCTCCTCTAGTTACAAAATACCATGCATTTTCAATGTCATAAAGATTTATAGTACATCAGTACAAGAGAATATTGAAAACAGTAATATTACTAAAAATAATAATATAACTTAAATTGGAGTTATCTTTCTTGGAATTTTATCTCTTTATATTACTGTAAGCAGTAATACTATTTAGATAGTCAGTTCGCTCTTATACCAGTGGATTCGGGGAGAAATGAGGGTGATTAGGTGTTGTATCTCATTGAAATGTACACTGACAAATTATTTAAAACATCAGGAAAATTTTTTTCCTCAACATATTTGAAGAAAATGTGATATCAGAAAGAAGAAAAAGTGAGAAATAGGTTCCAGATGGACATTATTTTCACTTTTCAGTAGAAAAATTGGTACATATTCGTTGAATTTGTTGTTGAATGAAAGAATTGAGTGATAAAAGCTGAGCTTGTGGCTTTAAAATGTTGCTTTGTCTATATTACAGAAAGATGTAATATAAGTTGGCAACATTACTGTTTTCAATAATATCAGGGATTATTGTTAACAGTAATATTACAGTTTTAAGTAATATTACTATTTATAGTATTCTCCTGGACTGTACATGTATAGTCTAAATAGGACAAATACCCACACATGTCCAAATGTTTTCATTTACAATGTGATAGCAGAGTATTGAATAATTGCAGTTTTTAGATTTATGCTGTAGTTTAACTGGTAGACCAGCTGAATACAAGTTGATTACACATATTTTCTACTGAAGAATCATATGCTGGAATGACCGGTCCGGTGGAGAAAGAAAAAAAACCAATATTAGAGAAAAAAAATCAAACATTTCATATGGATAAAAAGAGCTCTCACATGAATTTCACATGAAGAAAATAACGTGAATTTCACGTGACAGCTCTTTCATGTGAAGTTAACGTGAAGAAAATAACGTGAATTTCATGTGACAGCAATTTCACGTGAAGTTAATGTGAAAATCATGTGAACTTCACGTGAATATCTTCACGTGAATTTAGCGCGTGAGCTCTTTTCACATGAATTTCACGTGAAATTTTTAACGTTAAATTCATGTTAACCTCACGTGAATCTAACGTGCGGCACAATTGCCTGAGTAGCACATTTAGCTGCAAAATGAACTAGTTTACAATGTGGTCCTGTCTTAAAAATATGTACATATGAAATAAATTAAGTCCATTATTGTAATAATATCACCTTAATGAAATAAAACGTAAATATCACAGTTCATTTACAAAAATACATACATTGTACCTTTAAAACAACATCAATATACATGTAGTAATTTAAGAGTCAAAGTAATGCTTCAGATACCCGTTTTTAAAAGATGACAATGTTGTAGAGTTTCTAATAAAATCAGGTAAAGAGTTCCATAAAGATGCACCCGAAATGGTAAAAGATCTAAAATATTCTGTTCTTGCTCTCTTCACATTGATAAGATTTACTGCTCTCTGTCTTGTGTTTCGTGTATGTATTTCATTTACAAAGCTAAATACATTCAAATATTCAGGTGTGAGCCCATGCAAAACTTAAAAACAAAAAAGACACTCTATAAATAAGATAATCAGACAGAGGCATCCATTTAAGATGTTCAAACAAACTAGATGTTGACACAGACCTAGGTATTTTTATATCTTAAATGATTCTTCGTGCCCTCTTCTGCAATCTAAAAAGCCTTTTTATGTGTGTCTTGTTCTTTGCATTATGCCACACATTACAACAATAATTAGAATGTGGATAAACTATTGAATTATAAATTTTGAGTAATGCCGTTTTGGACATAAAAGTACTTAGCCTCTTTAAAACACCTATTTTTTTGGCTTAATTTCCTGCATAAAATATCTGTATGATAGGACCAAGTAAGACATTCATCAATATAAACGCCTAAAAGTTTTGCACATTTCACATTTTCTATCACAGTTTCTCCAAATTTAACACATAACTCTCTACATTTTAACAATTTCTGTGATGTTCCAATTAAAAGATATTGTGTTTTCTTTAGATTCATTGTAAGATTGTTATCCCTCATCCATTTCACACTGTTTGATAAATCTTCTTTTAACTTACATTCTATGACATCTAATGATTTGTCAGTGACATCTTGTGTGGTATCGTCAGCATATATTGTAACCGAAGAGTGTTGGGATAGTCGTTAACAAATAAAATGAAAAACAAAGGCCCTAAAATCGTCACGATATAGGAAAATTCTTGCTTTAGCACTCATTGAGCTTGAATTATATATCTGTAAGAAAATTTTTTCGCGGTTATTTCTAAATAAATTGAAATGGAGGTACTCTTTTGAACTGTTCGGATTTCGTAAGTAATAACCCATGAATTTAATTTGAAACACGGAATATTATTGACTTAAGATGTTTTATAAGGTAGAGTTGAATGATACCAACAATTATAAATTCTTTAAATTCCACCCAAACTAAGGCAATTTCACTGCACTGACACTTTGTCAAGACAACCACAAAAATGGCAGTGATATTGAGCGTTTGTATTGTGTTATTTCAACACGGATATAATATTATACTTTTTCTTCAATATTATGCAAAGTCTTTCTAATGAGCACATTTTACTGTGTGTTTGATAAAATCGGTGATATTCAGTATCTCTGAAAATTTTAGATAATCTGTGAATTTGATACTTACAGTGAAACGTTATCAAAATAAAGGTTTAAACAAAGTATTAAACATGTAATAGAGAAAACTAGAATTAAAATCAATGGTTGAATTTTAGCACTTTTTGTACTTTCGTTACATGTGCTATTTTAGCAATAAGTTTCCAAAAATGTTTACCCTTTCTACCCTGAACCGGATGTGACAGTTCTACCGAATTGAAACGGCGGGTGTTGCATGCAAGTAGGAGATGCTTACTCTTCCTGGGCACCTGGTCTCACTTCCATATCGGGAGTTCGCTTCTTTTCATGTGGTGGAGGTTTTTGTTAATTTGCTTTGGTTCCTGTTTTATCCTGATTTTGTATGCCTTCGGTTTCTGATTTTCTGAATTGTCAAGTGTGTGCTTGATACAGGGATATGGTCATTATCCATATTTGTCATTTCAAATAAGCAAGTCTTGCTTTTCATCACTGACCTATTAATTATACTTCATAAAATGATTAATTGACATGAATCCTTTTATTTAATATGACTGATAAAATCGATAAATTCCTTAGTTCAAGAATAACATGCCTAAAAAAACCCAGAACTCCCGAAGCGAGGTGGGTACAACAACGTCAAGCAAACTTAAAACCAACAGGACAAATGAGCAACTGTTTAAAGGTATTCAATTGTTAAGTAAGGAAATTATGCCAAAAACATTGACATTAATTCATCTCTTTGTGCCAAATGATATCTAACAACGTTTGTACTACACTAGTAGATATTTTCATTTTTCAGCAAAAGTTTATGAAATATATTTTTCAGAAATTTTTGACCAATCGATAATTGATGCCCAATCGCTTTGTTGAAAATTTTAGGAAAACATTTTTCTCATAGAGTTCAATGTAAACTGTAAGGGCCCGTTACCCTAAAAGTAACCGAGTTTTTCAATATCTAAATTGGTGAAAAAGTTTTCAACTAATTTTTACGATGACTGTCGAAAATTGATTGAACGATATACAAGGTGTGTGATTTTAACCTCCATTAGCTTAAAAACAATTAGAGATTGATATCGAATACTATTTACGTTGTTAGAAGTAAATATTAAAAATCAAAAATCAAAAATCAAAAATCAAAAATTAAAAATCAAAAAATCAAAAATTATGCATTGGCGGTTTATTTCAATGTGCAACAGATGCTCTTTACTTCGGTTGTCGCATCAGAAGCTTCCTGAGCACCAGCATTATCTTTTCCTTCAGGATCATGACTTGTTTCTTTATTCTTCTGGCGTTTTCCTGGTAGTAATGGAACTCCTTTCTTTGTATTTGAGCATTTCTTAACACAGGCTGAATTGAAAGTAAAAACAAACAACAAAATAATTCATAGAATGATCTCAAATAAAAACATAATTTTTGCACTATAATGGGACCTATCATGTATCTTTCAATGTGACCTTTCCAGATGGCTTTCTTATTTTTCTCTGTAAAAGCTTGAAAAATTTACTAATTAGAATTATTTGAAGCATAGATCGTAGGTATTGGTGTTAAATGTCTTCAAATTCAACAGTATCATTTAAGAACAGATCAATTTGCAGAATGGACCAGACATGCACGTTTCGGGTACTTGACAAACAGACAGAGCCAATCACACAGATCAACCTAAACACGATGGACAGCTTATTCATTGAAAAATCTCCAGTGCAAGTTCAAAAGGCATTGCAAAATCTTATTAAATTTTTCTTAGCTACTAGGTTTTGCACAATGCTTCATGCGATTAGCATTTCATCATCCAATAAATGGTCAAAAATAAACATTTAGTTCAAAACTTTTGACGCATTAATGTGTTCAGTGTTTAAGAATATGTTCATTGAACACTTACACTCCTTCTTTGCGTTAGACAAAATTTATGAAATGTGAAAATGCTATTATAGAACAAAATATGTTTTTTTTAAACTTATACTTATTTTTGCAGGAATTAAACAGTAGATAATGGAGTTACAAATATGGACAATTACCATATTCCATACACTATGGCTGTCAGGGTTAACGGAAAATTCGGTTACGAAGTTCAAGTTTGGTCGGTTCGGGCATTACGGATTTCGGTTCGGTCCTTTCTCTCTTTTTTGTTAGCTAGTTTGTCGTACATTTTCGTATTTAACCCGATGAAATGGGATGTTTCACTTCATGATCCTAAACGGGCACCTGCTTGTTTGACAGATTGAGTCTAAGAAGTCGTCAAAGTGTTATAGTTTGGTTATTTTGTTGAATGTTAAAAAGGTATCACAGAAAAATGTTTTCGTAGCAGAAAAAATCAAAATAATGATGATTTTTTTTACAATTTCAATTATTTCACTCTTCTATGGGATTACACAACAAAAACTCACATCGAACCGAAAAAAACCCCGAAAACCGAGGTTCATCATCCTGAACCGAACCGAACCGAATACAGGCTGAGCCGTGACAACCCTACAATACGAAGTACCTCATTCAGAAAATCATAAACCCAAGACATACAAAATCAGAATAATAGAAGAAAACCCTCCACTACATGAAAAGAAACGAACTCCCAATAGGCGATTTTCGAGTTACACGGATTGACCGTTATCGTTTTGAAATAACGCACTGGCTATCACATGACTTTGCAGAAATGTCATCCAAGCCTACTATCGGTTTTTCATAGCAACTATGTAAACAGAGGGAAATACACATTCCATCGCGTTCGCGTACTTTCGAGTCGTTTCCAAAGAGAGCATGTGATTCGACTCCTTCCGATTTACACCATCGTTTGGTATACTTATCTAAAGCTTCCTTTAGCACTTCGCGACACCTAATAAAATCTATCTTGGATGGGACTCTATACTTAGATCCTTTTTTGAGAAGACCAAGGAACTGCCTGTCTTTGATAATTGAAAAGTCACCTGTAATAATATGACCAGCTGGTTTATATAGATATTCAGACATTGCACATTCTCAAGATGCAGGACACGACTCAAGTATTTTAGGATCTTGTGTAACTTTGTTGTAGTTAAAAACGAAATTTCGAATAGGTCTCTTATATTTGTAACAAATAAGAGGAGGTTCTAAATTGTCAAAATATTGAGGAATGGCACTTTGTACGCGATGTTCAGAAGATCAAATCCTTTGTTTTAAATGGAATTTTTATGAATCGTCTTTTACGGGATGTGTTTTTAACCAAAGGATATAGATTATTTTGTGCGAATGCAACAGTGATTTTTAGTCTGAATCAATCAGTGTTTCTTAAGAATGCAACCAGTGCTTCATCCAAGATAGATTTTAATTGAACTGCTGGAACTGAAGAGAGAGCATGTAGCAGTTCATGTCTGCCGCCGTTGCGCGCAATGATCAGTAGATCTTTGAGGGTACGATGTACTCTATCTCTTTTTCTGAGTTTTTGTTTCGTCTTTTACCGTGAGACCTATGCTTCCTTTTAGTGTTAGGGCGGATTGAAAAGACATTTATATTTGTCCAAAATGAGGTTTTTCCAGTCATTCAGAGATTGCAATCCGACTCCTTCCGATCTACACCTTTCTTATTCTTGTAAAAAATAAGAGGAGGTTCTAAATTCTCAAAATATTAAGGAATAATACTTTGTACACGATGATCCCTTAAAATATTAGAGATGTTTGGAAGATCGAAACCTTTGTTAATAAATTGAATTTGTATAAATCGTTTTTAGGGGGGGGGGTGTTTTTAACAACTGAATAAAGTTTATTCGGTGCGAATGCGACAATGATATTTAGTCTGAATCAATCAGTATTTCTTAAGAATGCAACCAGTGCTTCATCAAAGATAGATTTCAAGTGAACTGCTGGTCCTGATGAGAGAGCATGAAGCAGTTCATGTCTGCCGCCGTTGCGTGCAATGATCAGAAGAGGTCACGGTATATCTATATTTTTTTTCTGAGTTTTCGGTTTCGTCCTAAGGAGTCTAATGGATAATACATATTCTGATGTTTGAATCTTTGATAGCAGGACTCATACGAAAATGTCATGCTTTTTCCTATTTTCGGCGATTTTTCATTGTAAAATATGCATTTTTCAAAAAAAACAACCCTACTCAGCAATGAATATTTCAATTAGTATTATATTTTCTAAAATAATGTAACAAACTGAGGTTATACTATTAATCGTTTACGTCAGTTTCAAATATTACGTGATTTGAAAATAGATTTATCTCCCTGTAGTCGCAACCTTAACCTTGAATTTAGATCCGTCCGTCATTTGTTATTTCGTCCGTCCATCCATCAATACGTCCGTCCATGCACGCATGCACGCATGCATGCATCTTTTCATCTTTTTTTCTATTTTCGACATATAATTTTCAAAATTTAAGTGCTAGTATAGTTTATATTTATATTCATCAGATTATTACTTCTGAAATGTATCGTGTAAACGATATTAAACCAATTTGAGAATTTTGACTGTAATTGTATGATTCAAATATGTATGATCAATATTAGATGATTGTGGTCTAAGGTATCTGTGGATAACTCAGGAAATAACAAACCAAAAATGGTTAAGCCAGCATATTTTTAAAATACCAATTCTCAATGAGGACCGAAATTGGCTGGCCACGGCATGTCATGGATTTTGCTGATTTTTTCTACAAATGGTACCTTTGGTACATTGACAAGAAAAATAGCCTTTATCGGACAATGTGATTGACGGTTGAAATGGAAACGAGGTCAGTCTATTTTTAGCCCTAACAAGACTGTACAGTAAGCTATATTTGGACGTGTTGCCATAGACACCTCTTTCATAGCTAAACATCTTTGACATATGTGAATCTTTTACTCATTTTAAAGATATTTCTTCAATAACACATACATATACAACAGCAAATCAAAAACAGTGAAAATCAAGCATTAAAACAAGACAAATTTTTCGCCGTTTTAATGCAATTTTTAGCATTTTTTAACACAAATAACTCTGAAGGCAGGTTTAATAATTTTTTGTTTTGTTTTGTTGAAATGAAATAAACATAATCTGATAAACAAAATTAGGAATGAAAACGTGATGGGCAAATTAACCATTTCCCTCAAATTCGACATTAAAGACCGTGAAAAATAAAAACGAAATATTTATCGGTTACATCCTCTGTATTCCTATATTTGGCTCTGTTTTGTGCAGAGAGTCATTGCAATCCTTGTATTGGATATGTAAATATGATAAAGAATTGTTTTGAAGGTAGAATATCTTCTCCCCTTTCGAATAATGGCACTTGAGTGCAAATATCTATGAAATATGAGGAATCAGTGATAATATTTTCTCTAAAGCCCCGAGACACAATATTTATCTCGAAATATATCGGCAAATATATGTTTATTATTTCTGAGGCCTTTTTATCGATATTTTTTTCTAGAGGCTTATAAATTAATATAAAAAACTAATGCGTATACACTTTTAAGGTAAGCGTCATTTTCCAAAAAAGATTCGGTTTACCACGTGTTACAGTTTCTATCAAATCGTATCTTTTACCGGTATATATACGTATGTTTGGTAAAAGTAACTGCCGAAAGTGGAATTATATTATCCTGTTGACAAATTCATGAAAAATACCTCATTTTCCTATACCATGTCAAGATCATGTATTGAGACCCGATAGTGACAAGTTGTAATGAAAATACGTCAATTGAAAAACAGCGCATGGAGTTTCTATAAACATGATAAAATAATAAAAAAGTACCTTACGGCGTTTATTTTAGTACTACAGTAATGTAAATATATATGCCAAGTACATTGTTCAAATGTTAAACGTCTCCAAATTCGTAAGCATCATTTAAAAGCAGATTAATTTACAACATGTACCAGAAATGAACGTTTGAACTCTCCATTTTCTTTGTTTTAAACATTGAGATAAATATATATTGTAGCGTAGCCTTGAATACGTAGTAATTTTTGTAGCGTGTCTATCTTACATGTAACCAAGTTCGATCAATTTCGTTTGATCGTTTCTTCAACGCATTCTAATTTTCTGTTATCAAATTTCTTGAAATTTCTAAAAAGTTGGTCCTGTAGCATCATATCCCACCCATCCTGCTACGTCTTTCGGTACACTTTTCGAAAGTAATTTTCATACTTTTTTGGCATAATACATTGTTTAGACTTAGGATCACTGATAAGGGTTAAGTACCCGAAACGTGCATGTCTGGTCCACGTTGCCAATTTATCTGTTCTTAAATGATGCTATTCAATTTGAAGACGTTTACATTAGACAAATCTTTGATAGCGTGTCTTTCTTAGACAATCTGCAAGCTTGTCGTCCCAGACGACTAAGTATCTGTGTAAAGTATTGATACCACTCGTCCCAGACGAGAATTCCAGCCATCCCATACGACAAAGCAATAATTCACACTCGTCCCAGACGAGAATTATACAAGTTTTGTTGAAGTGAGACAAAGTATTGAAGTTGACATTTTATTTACACTATGTACAAAATCCAGTTTAAGAAAAGAAATCACACCACAACATCTCCCTTAGCATCACAAATTTAACTAATCTAATATTCATAAAACGGGGTTCTATTTATACTCTCAGGCAAGGATCGACCCGATGTAAACAGAGGTCGTGGCCTCTGATTGGTCATTTGGAATGATTCAACCCTCGATTACAGCTTTAACGTTCTTTCTTTAGTTTAAAGCTGTATTTTTTTAATATCTGGTAGATGTCTGGTAGCTAAGAAAATAAAATTTACCAGGGGGATTCCCCTGTGTCACATGACAGCCCTAAATATAACTCTACGGTGTTGTCTCGGTTTAAATCGAATTTTGCAAGTGGTAAATAAGGAAAAAGTAATATAAATGTTATATCGTTTTCTTCAGTAAATCCAGTAGATTTAGAAATGTGCTGGGCATTGTGACACTTAAATTGAATAAGAGGAGAAAATATACCGAAAAGGAAAACAAGTGGCAAATACACTGCAAAATTCTTTACATCCTCATTTTACACAACTATTAAAATTTCTATTAAAAACGGCGCAAAATCTTGGTAAATTGAAGTGTCCTCTATAGGTTTTGATCTTCTAAACATCTCTAATATTTTTCGGGATCATCGCGTACAAAGTACCATCCCTCAATATTTTGAAAATTTAGAGCCACCTCTTATTTGTTATAAGTACAAGAAACCTATTCGAAACTTTGTTTTTAACTATAATAAAGTTAAAACGGATCCTGACATACTTGAATCGTGTCCTGCTTCTTGAGATTGTGCAACTTCTAAAATATCTCTACAAACCAGCTGGCCATGTTGTTACAGGTGAATTTTCAATTATCCAAGACAGAGAGCTCCCTGGTCTTCTTAAAAAAGGACCTAAGTATAGAATCCCATCCAAGATAGATTTTGTCAAATGCCGTGAAGTGCTTACGGAAGCCTTAGATAATTAGACAGTCCCGATTACGTTAACTGTCCCCCCTTTAACGTTTTTTCTCCCTTCATCTCTCCAAATTTCGCTTCTATTTTTCCGTCTTCATTTTCCCTCACAAAATTTCTCTTCTAATTTTTCTCCTTTATTTCGCCTTCAGTGTTGGAAGAGAAAAAGGAACACGAATTTTTGAGAAACAGAAGCAAAACGTAAAAGGAAAGAGAAACGCAAAGCGTAAACAGAAGAGAAACGAAAGCGAAATATTTCGCTTTCATTCCGCTTTCAGTCCTCTTGTCAATCAAAGCGAGGCTTCCTCATTTGCATATTAGGGGATTTCCCTAAATAGAGGGTACAACCATAATTTGATGTAATTTCTTTGTACTACATTAAAATACACGACTAATCAGTTTTATTTAGATACATTGTAAACAAACTTTTTCTGCATATTTAACATTTATTAGTAAATCGAAAAGTAGCCTTTTGTATGTATAAGTTACAAATCGTGGTTTGTTTTCTTCGCATTTGTACAACTATAGCACAAATCCATTTTTTAAAGTAACATACCAATTAACAAATCGTTGTTTTGACAAATACACACATGTAAATCAGCAATGCAGGGTACATGTACGTAGGTGTCGATTATCCATTACCTGCCAGGTGTGAAAATCATCGGAGCGTGATATCACCGTGCGGTCATTTCAACTTTAGATAGGGAAAGAATCTCTTCACAATGAATATAAGTTAAAAATTTTAAAATATAATGTTATGACTTGATATAATCATGGACGTATATAAAAGCATATATGCGTCCCTGATTTAATGATGTTATTGAAGGTACGCTGTCCCTGAAAATTAATTGATTTTACAAAATTTTATAATGCAGAATCTTTCTCTTCATATGAAAGTTCACTTTCTCATTTGTATAATTAAAATTTTCGGGCGAATTTAAAGTATACGTTCGTAGACTTTATAGCCGTTTGAAAACGTCAGTTTTAATTTGGGATGCACACCTCTAATTCATTTCACTAGCGACACCTACAATGTATTGCATTTTATTCTACAAATTCGACGATATTATGGTTGATACTGCATATTTTCAAATAAAACTTTTTTCGGCTATTTTTTATTCTCAATCTAGACCCTTCAGAATAAATTTTACGTTTTTAATAAAATCCATTTTTAGGGACACTAGCTGTATCTTTGAATAAGTAAACTACCTGCTACAAATCTACCTTTCACGTACTCAGCTTGCATGTGTCGTGTACGTTCGCATTGCACCCAGTTTACAAGGATGGATTTTTAAAGAGATTTTTTCTTCACCTTTTATTTATTTTATCGTTTGTTTGTTTGTTTGTTTGTTTGTTTTTCTTTTCCTTTTTCATAATGCCATATTGAAGGCTATTTTATCATACATTAATACATTCTAATTGAAAGCTCGTAGTTTAAAAAAAAGAAAAAGAATTGTCATAGTCAAAAAGCAGGGGCGGATCCAGAACCTCATCTGTCGGGAAGGACTTGCACTTTTTATTTGGGTGAATTGCGAGGCAAGAATAGCCGAGTAGGGGGGGTGTGTGTTGGAGGG
Organism: Pinctada fucata; assembly: GCA_028142955.1. Classification (NCBI taxonomy): domain Eukaryota; kingdom Metazoa; phylum Mollusca; class Bivalvia; order Pterioida; family Pteriidae; genus Pinctada; species Pinctada fucata. Next base: position 39,975,894 of record AP027114.1, read on the forward strand.
GTGTACAGCACCTCCCATTTGCGGGGGTTCGGAAGGGGGCCCTTGCCCGATAAAGAAAAAAAGGTGGCTCCTGGATCGTACTTGAACTCAAGATTGGACCGAGCGCATGATTCAGACGCGTACGTCTGTATCTTAAAAAAAAGGAACCCCTATGTTTACACGTCAAATTACCTCTCCTTCTGCATGGCATGCCGAAATCGTCAACAATTCTTTAGGGGAGAGGCGGGTGATTAGATTTTTTTCGGGGGGGGGGGGGCAAATTATGGCGAGCATCCTATTTATGATTGTATAAAAAAAATATACGTACAGAACAAAATGATCATACATGTACAATGTATATAGAAGAATTTTTGGCAAATTCTGAAAGGATGGGCTCTAGATCCGCGCTATCATCCAAACAATGTCTCTAGATCTATTACATGCTTACTCCTTCCGGGCACCTGGTCCCACCTCTAGCTTGCTAGGGGTCCGTCGATGCTTAATTTTGTTCTCTATTGTGAGTGCTGTTGAGATTTTCGTCAGGATCTTCTTTAACTCATTTGTGTCACACTTATGCCCTTTGCCGTGTGGAGCTCGTAAAAAAGTTCCCCGCGAAGGGTTTGACAGTAAGTGTTTTGAATATATTTCCCTGACATTGTCGCCAGAGCACTTTCTATATAGACAACGTCAGACAGTGCATGAGTTTCATAAATTGTTTTCATTTTCGTGCGTAAACATCGACGGCGGGTGCGGCTAGCCAACAGGGGATGCTTACTCCTCCCGGGCACCTGGTCCCACCTCTAGCTTGCTAGGGGTCCGTCGATGCTTAATTTTGTTCTCTATTGTGAGTGCTGTTGAGATTTTCGTCAGGATCTTCTTTAACTCATGTTAATATTTTTATGATAAAAATTGTCAACAATGTACCTAATTCATCTCATGACCTCGGCCTCACATACCAGGATCGTCAATTGTATCGGGAATGCGCCCGCAATAAAAATTGAAAGAATATAGTTTTTGTCCGAAAAAGAAAAACAGGGAAGTAAGAACTTCTTTTTCAGAGCATGGAATTGGACCTCCCGCAAATAAAAATAAAATGGGTATCAAAATCAATTTGTAATTTGTAATGGCGGAGGATGAAGGGAGCATAGAGTACATTTATATAAAAGTTTTCCCCGTATATACAAATGACCGAAAATGAAAAAAAAAAATGAGCAAAACCCCAAATATATTCGTAAGGGAGAATTCCCTTACATGTTTCCTGTAGTTATTGTTGAAAAGAATATAAATAAAACACATTATCACTCTAAAATATGTTTTATACATTTTATATCTGACCATTCCAGACACTGTCACTTTTGGACGTAAATTCTTGAACGCATGACTGACTCCACACAGGTAGACTACCATGCCTACCTGAACGATACCTGTCATAATCGATCGATTACGGGGTATATACATGTAAAGAACAAGGGGTCAATAGTGAGAACTGACATCTAAATGAATAAAATGCCTTGCTTCGTAACTCATATTTTAAAATAATTGTTAGATAACTTCTAAAACCCGTTGAAACGGACCTATTTTACACGATAAATTTAGCTGTTTTAAAATGATTAAATTTTATCCAGAGACTCAATATATCTAGAAACATTAAAACAATTATCATAGCATATAATTCGATTATTAGTGTGATAAAAGACAAGAGTGAAAATAAACGTTTAAAAATATTGTAATATTTAGATTTTAAGCCTACATGTACATTGACCGCATTAAGCCCCGCCCATATATATTTCCAAAACGAGGCTGGAGGCGAACATTGAAAGCGAACTGAAGGCGGAATTTGAAAGAGAAACGTAAGCGGAATCGTAACAGAACATGAAGAGAATCGAAGGGGGAATTAAAGGAGAAATATTTCTCTTTCGAGTTCGCTTTCAGCGTTCTCGTTTATTTCACCTTACAAATTCCTCTTCTCTTTCTCCTTTCACCTCGCAAATTTCTCCTCTATTTTTTCTTGTACATTTCGCCTTAAAAATTCCTCTTCTATTTTTTCGTCTTCATTTTCCCTCACAAAATTTCTCCTTCGTCTAACAAAAATTCCTCCTTGAGGGGTAGACCTTTAACGTAATCGGGACTGTACGAAAAGATGGTGTAAATCAGAAGGAGTCGAACCGCATGCTCTGAATGACTGGAAAAACCTCATTTTAGATATAACGGATATTCGAATAGATAACTTCCATAAAAACCCTCATCTTTTTCAAAATCCTCGTTCCACATCAGAAAGATATTTCAAATCCAAACTAAGTAAATTACATGAAAAATATGTCTTTGCACCAGCTGATAAAGCGGCCAACAACACCATTATCATTTGAAAACGTTACTACATATCAACTTTGATTTCGGAACTTTCGTCTACTAATACGTATATCAAAAGCAATGAAAGTGTATCTAACATTTTAGGCAAGCACAACAGTAAACTGTCTTCATTCAATATCTCTATTTCTAAATTGGATCTCCCAACACTATATTGCATACCGAAACTGCACAAGTCTCCTTACAAATTTCGATTTATTGCTAATTCTAGTAACTGCTCCACTACAATTTTGTCTAGAAATCTGACGTCAGCACTTACTGCTATTAAAGAACACATAACTAGATATTATGAAACGGTTCTAAACAGGAACGATGTAAATTTATTTTGGTCTATTAAGAATTCAGGGGATGTGATTGAAAAAATGAAATCTGGAAATTTCCAAGCCAATACGATTTCTTCATGCGACTTCTCTAATATGTACACCACACTTCCTCATGACAACATTAATGATCGATTATCTAATCTTATTAAATGGTGTTTTGATCGAGAGCGAAAAACTTACATTTGTACATCTGAATCGAAGGGTTTCTTTTCCTCGACAGACTACAAATCATACAAATCATGGACATGTAGTGACCTGTGTAATGCCTTGTCCTTCCTCTTGGACAATATTTATGTAAGATTTGGTGAGGATCTATACAAGCAGGTTGTAGGAATTCCTATGGGTACTAACTGTGCGCCTCTTGTTGCAGATTTATTTTTATACACTTATGAAAAAGAATTTATCCAAAATCTTCAACAGCAAAGAAAATTTGATGAGCTGAAATGTTTCAATAATACTTCTAGGTATCTGGATGATATTCTAACCATTGACAATCCTGCTTTTGAATTATATAAGAATGAAATTTATCCACAAGAATTAACCCTGAACAAGGCAAACCTTTCAAATACAGAAACACCCTTTTTGGACCTAAATATCAAAATTGTAAACGGAAAGATTCATACAAGTGTATATGACAAAAGGGATGATTTTGAATTTAACATAGTAAATTTCCCTTGGCTTGACGGTGATGTTCCAAGATTACCGTCATACGGCATTTACATATCACAGCTCATCCGGTACGCTAGAGCATGTACTGATATTTTGGATTTTCACAGTAGAAATTTACAAATTACCAAAAAACTTTTAGGTCAAGGTTTCCGCTTTCATAAACTAGTTAAGACTTTCTGGAAATTTTACAAAAATTACAGTCAACTTCTCTTAAAATTCGGATCTATACATGCAACAGAGTACATTACTATGGGTATTACACAACCTGTCTTTTATGGTGATATGATAAACAAAATAAAAAGGATCAAAGGTAGGCAGCATAACCATCGAAAATGCGTCAGAATCATCAAACGCTTTTTATACCGTGGATATGATCCTAATGTCACCAGACGGACACTAGGCTTGGTACTTGACCAATCTACAGTCTTGTACAAGCGCATCCTTGAGACTTGCACTCTGACTGACTGTGACGACGGGACTCCATGACGGGCCCTGTCCAAACCTCTTTAGAGAAGACAGGGCTCCGACCACCTGTCCTCTCTGAATGTCAGTCGGACTCCTCGGGTGATTACATAGATGAGCTCGCTACAGCCGGTAGAGCACGGACTGTATTACGCATGCCCTCTTTTTATATCCATTTACATATTCCTCTATGTCTCTGGGGCCTCTGCGTTTTGCGGTCTTGTTTGTGTGATGTCATCTTACAGTGAGGAGGTTGTTTTACGCCACAATTGTACGTTCTTCGAGACCTCTGGGTAATTGGAGAAGTGAGAGGGTTGTGCGCACGTAATCCAGGATAACAACACCATTTGCTACTTGCGTGACAGATGGCCGTCAAAAGTCGGCACCGGTTACCCATTGGTCTCGTCGGTTTATGTGTAGTCTTTTGTGTTTGATGTTTACATGTCGTGTGTCTCTTTTCCGTCTCGTGCTGTACTCGTCTTTTGTATTTTTGCATCGGGTGTTTTGGTGTTTTACTGTTGGTGCTGCAACGGGGTCTTGTTGGAGATCTCCTCCCTTCTTTTTTTTCTCTCTATAGATTCTGTATAGAATATCGAAATTGCACAAGGGTAGTCACCTGCAAATTTCATTTTTTTGCAACTACCCTAAATCAGTCTATTTTCAGATGGGACCTCAACGCACAGGTGATCTGGATTACGTCATAGAAATTTAGCGGGAAAGCATAAGTAAACATGCAACATATACTTGTGTACAAAATAATAACACGGGTTTTTAATATCTGATACAATGTAAAGTGTTTTTTTTTTAAATTAAGTATCATTTTTTCAACGATGAGAGTGTAATATACATATATTAAGAAGGTAGACTCGGCCGAGGGGGGAGTGATGACCCGGGAGGGTAAGCCTCATCCAAAAAAGTAACGCATAGTATTTGTTCATTTCATCCTTAGTACACATATAAAATAATCACATTTAAAATTTTCATAGACAAAATCAAACAAAATGTACATAATGGTATTTTCAGACCCTAAGCTTTCAACGAGAAGCTCTTTAGTGTTTTAGAATGTTAGTAAAAATGACTCGAAAACAATACGCCCTCGATGTTCTTTAAGAGGACAGATTGTGTATTTTTCGGAGATGGGTATACGCTTGTTTTCCATATCATTTGAAAATGATTTGATTCGATTAAAAACGGATACACAATACTAAACAGCGACAATCTCATAATGGTGGCATTACTACGCATGCTGAAGTTTTATTCTTTGACGTCATCCAGAGTTCGCCGCATTCCCTGAATTCGAGAATCAGTTTTATCGAGAGAAATTTGTTTCATAAGGAGAAAAATTCTCGAAATTTGACTTTATGATCCTTGAACTTTACAGAGTATTACTCACTTACAAATGGGAGTCATTCGATCACGTCGCAATGTTCAAACGCATGGCATCGGACATCCCATCCATTCTGCTACGTCTTTCGGTACGCTTTTTCGACATAGTAACTTTCACACTTTTTTTGGCTTATTACATTGTTTAGATTTGAGGATCACTGACGAGGGTTAAATATCCGAAACGTTCATGTCTGGTCAATGTTGCCAATTTACCTGTTCTTAAATGATGCTATTCAATATGAAGACGTTTACATTGTAAGCATGCATTGCATTAGAGCAGAAGTTACCTAAAGAAGTTAAAGTCCAAAATTTTTATGGGCATCAATGAACTTTGACTTGGGCTAAATTCAAATTCCTCATAAACATGGAAAATGCATAAAAACATAAAAAGTCGAAAATTAAAAGTTTCATGTTTTTACCCAAGAAGAGATTTTTTGATAATAAAGAAACGTACTTATGCCCTAAACTGCTTGTCCTTTCTCTATGCCATCATTAATGCAAACAAATAAGGTCAATAGCTTGTGCATTTTGAATAATAATAATACATTGTAATATTGTTATATGCGTTTCTTCTTTTTTGAAGAGTATATGTTTTTCAAGTTAAAACATTATATATTTTCTTTGTGGTAAACTTTGTGGTAGGGAATAATTCTGGTGAATAAGGTTGCCGCAAGACAATAAAACTTCTGCTGATCAAATATTGATATCTATGTATCAATGCAATATTTCCTCGTACTGAATCCAATCCGGCGGACTATTGAGACCGCGATACTGACCGTCTTCTAATTTTGTATTTAACAAAATTGCATGATTGTAAACTTGTTACAGTGCTTTCGTGAGCAGAGTTCTATCGGTGACAAAATAATCATAATACAAAAGTATATAACTTGAATAAATAAGAGAGAGGGGGGGGGGGTGTTGTTTCCCGGCTAGGCTAATTATGTTTCAGTCTTATTATAACCGCCCGATCTCTTGCTGATTACAATTTGTTTTATCATTATTTTTATTTGTTCTTAGATTTAGTCTAGTACAAGTTGACCGTATCTGAAGTCTCAATATTGTTCTTTTGTACCAGCTATGAATACGGTGCCCGCCGTACAGCCATTTATTGACACATGTATTTTAGCACCGTATTCGTAATGATATATATTACATATATCTTTTAAAATAATGCTTGAGAATAAACTGTATTAACGTGCATGAGCTGGCACCCTCGCCCCCCCCCCCCCCCCCCCCAACCCCGGCAGCAAAAACAACTAAATGAATATAAAAATGAATAAGAAATAATTATTTTAAAGCCGGTAAATCAGTAAAAATCCATTAAACAGCTAAATAAGGACGATATTTAACAAATAATCTAAATAAAAATTGTGCTCCTTTATGAGGATACCATTATCAATTCCTTATATTGATTTACTAATTGAAAATTAGCGATTCCTCTGTGAATTAAAAGCGGTTTCTCATCCAAAGCTTCCCTTTAACCCTGAACTCAGTCTGCGCATGCTTGACCTACAATGACCCGATGTGCAAAACTGTGGAAAAACACGCATAATTCTTTCATTACTTTCATTACTTCTCGTAAATAAGAAACTGGGAACATTTAAAGTTGATGTAAGGAATCGGATGAAAGCTCAATAATATTGAAAATCGATCCAGTACAATTTATCCCTTGAAATATCCCTAGCATACGATTACTGATGTGACGTCATTTAAAACGTCACACAATGTTTTCGCGGAATTTTCTCTAACGTCATTGCGTGGAGCACCTTAATATAGCTGCGTACATACATAATTAATTAGGGATTGACATTTCTATGAATACTAATTAGGTTATGAAACATCTATGTAATCAAACTGATAAATAAAGCTATTAAAAGTACAAATATGACAATTATTAAGATTAAATATGAAAGTTAAGATATTAAAGATAATTAATACAAACAAAGGTAAACAATAATAATGTACAAACAAAATATAAAAGAGATCGGCCGCTGTATCTCGCTTGTAAACAAACATGTTAACAATACTTCTCTACAACTGCCCCCCGCTTAAGTTTGACCCCTGGCAAACAAAAGTGCAAAATATCATTAGAAAAGTATGAAAAATATACAACCATATTACATTGTTTAGATTTGAGGATCACTGACGAGGGTTAAGTACCCGAAACGTGCATGTCTGGTCCATGTTGCCAATTTATCTGTTCTTAAATGATGCTATTCAATATGAAGACGTTTACATACATACATACAACCAAAATACAAATGCAAAGTCAAAACCATTATATGGCGGGGGTATAAATATCATTAATGTCAATAATGCATCAAATTAATATATGAAAAGTTTAAAGTTCATTGTCTATAGGTATCATCTGTATTCGTCATCTATAGGCATCTTCTCGGTTTGTACGTCCATCTTCTTTATCACGGGGATTCCTCGTTACGTCCGTGATAAGATCATTTTCGTCAACTCATCAATTTCTTCTGTATCACGGGGATTCCTCGATACGTCCGTAATACTGTCCTTACGTTCGTCTATCTTCTTTATCACGGGGATTCCTCGATACGTCCGTGATAGAATCCTTGCCAAAAACATCAAAGCATTCCAAACTACGGCAACTTATGAATGCATTTGTGGTCACATGGTAATTTTTTTCACCGAATCTTCTTTATCACGGGGATTCCTGGATTCGTTCGTGATAACATCCTTTCCATATATCAATATCTTCTGTATCACGGGGATTCCTGGATACGTCCGTGATACTATCCTTAATCTGTTGTTAATCCTGGTAAGATACGAATTTGCGAGTCCCATCTTTCGACAGGGTTTCCTAAATGCGTCCGTGGTAAATCCAAAAACACAAATACACAAATAACAAAGTTATAACTACTACAGGGATTCCAGAAGCGTCTGCAGTACACATCCTTGCAATAATTATGTCCACTCCTACACTAATTACTAAATAATCACTAATATTTACAAACTTCTTGATTAATTAGTTCCAATTATGCTAATTACATCACTTCCTAAATCTTGCAGGGCGTCGGATCACTCGACCACGTCTTGTTTTCACAGGTAAGTCAGGCGGCTCACTTTCATCCTGAACTCTGTCATCTGATTGGTCCTCTGGTGGCAGGACATTTTCTCGGGAAATTATGTCCTTCTCCTTAGATAACTCCTTAGGCGAGGGAAATAAAGTCTCTTTTTCTCCTGAAATATCTGGTTCAGATCTTTCACTCCTAGTAAGGAAGGAATTCAAATTGTCAACGTGAACAATCACTTTCTTCGAATTCTGCGGTAATTTAATCTCGTATAAAATTTCACTAATTCGTCTTGTAACAATCCAGGGTCCCGTCCATTTACTTGCTAACTTAGCTTTTGTTCCAGCAATAACTTTTGGTGGTTCCGCCTTACCAAATCACCAATATCGATATTCGTGTGTCTAATATTCCGGTCATAATTTTTCTTTTGACGTTCACTCATCACTTCAGTCTCCGATCTCACAAGGTCATATAATTCGTTTAACGAGCTTTCCAGTTTTCCCACATAGCCGAAGGATGTCATTTCTCGGCGTTCATTTGCGTCAAGAGCTGGCGTCATTATATCAACTGGAATACACATTTCTTCTCCATACACCATTCTATACGGAGATATTCCTGTAGTTTCGTGTGGAGTACTGTTATATGCAGTCACGGTACTATCAATATGTCTGTCCCAGTCAGTTTGATGCACGGAGATATATTTTGACAACACATCCTTAATTGTTCTGTTAAGCCGCTCTACCATTCCATCGGACTTCGGATTATAAGCAGTAGTCCTCGTTTTATTTATTTGTGAAAACACACACAGTTCCTTGAATAAACGGCTTTCAAACTGAGTACCTTGATCGGTATGTATCTCTCCTGGGCACCCGTATCGTTTAATCCAACCACGAAACACGGTTTCGGCTACAGTTTCAGCTTCGATATTTCGCAAGGGAAACACTTCTGTATATTTAGTGAAATCCGCTATTACTAAGATGTATAAATATCAACTTTCAGATTTCGGAAAAGGGCCTGCTATATCCATGGCAATGCGTTCAAATTTGATACCACTTAGGAACTTTTTCATAAAGGCTCTCTTTTTCCTTGGCAGACTTTTCCTTTCTTCGCACACTTCACACGTGCACACATAATCATGTACGCATCTTCTCAAATGAGGCCAATAATATTGACTGGCGTTCACTTTAGCATAAGTTCTCCTTACTCCCATATGTCTTGACGTAGGCGAATCATGAAGGTGCCACAACACGACGTCAGTCCGAGGTACATATATTCTCAATCTTTCACGATCTCCTTCTATCCACTTAGTACACAATACACCATTTGACACACATTTTAAATTCCATCTTGGATAATAAAACTTGAATTTAAATCCTCTTGCGGACACTGATTCAAACGACGGTTTTTCACTTCCTTCTTCAATATGTTGCAATAAATGGCACAAGTCTCTATCACTTTCATGATGTTTTCGTATCTTATCATACGACAAAGCTTCCGACGGCTGTTTGACCCGTTTTCCCTTGGGGGTCTATTTCCTCTCTGTTTACCGGTTTTGTTCTGATTACTTGGCTTTGGGTCAGCTTGATACACATCACGACCGGTCACTAATCTTCTGCTTGAGTGCTGTCTTAATCAGGATAGTATTGGCTAATTGACTCGTAATCACAACCGCTATATTCACTGTTAGAATTCAATCGTAGGTCACTTGTGTGTTTAGGACACTCGGTATTGACTTTTGTCACGTCTTCTTTGCACTGTTTACAAATTCTATCATCTTGAGGCAATCGTGACATTGCGTCAGCATTCGCATGTCGCTTTCCAGGTCTATGTTGAATTTTAAACACATAAGGTCCCAGTTGCTTTAACCATCTTGCAACTTGACCATTCGGGTCCTTGAATCTATGCAACCACACTAATGACCCCCGATCAGTGCGAAGAAGAAATTCGCGTCCTAATAAATAATGTTTAATATGTTTCACAAAGAACACAACTGCAAGCATTTTTCTCCTCGCAGCACAATAATTATGCCCCCGGAATCAAAGATTCGGGGGCATATAGTTTTTGGCCTGTCCGTCTGTTTATCTGTTTGTCTGTTTGTCTGTCTGTTTGTCCGAAAACCTTTAACATTGGACATAACTTTTGAATGGGAAGTTATAGGGCTTCCATATTTCACATGTGTATTCATTGTGACAAGACCTTTCTATTGATACCAAAATTTTTGACCTCATGACCTTGACCTTGACCTTTGATCTACTTTTCAAAAACTTTAACATTGGGCATAAGTTTTGATAGGTAAGTGATAGGGCTTTCATATTTCACATGTTGATCCTTGTGACAAGACCTTTCCATTGATACCAATATTTTTTACCTTGTGACCTTGACCTTTACCTTTGACCTACTTTACAAAAACTTTCAAAAGGTGTTTATACTTACAAAGATGCCACCGGGGGCATTCGTGTTTCACAGACACAGGCTTTATTGTTTATTTTTCTCTGCATTTGACAGGGTGCGGCTCGCATATGCAATCACTTTCTCTTCACCATTTTGCACTTGCGATAACACTGCACCTATAGCATCCGTATCCAAAATATTTTCTCTTCCCTTCACATCCGGGTAACCTAAAATCGGTGTATCGATCAGTTTTGACTTTAATAACTGAAATGCTTCTTCACACTCCCCACTCCATTCCCATGCACAATTTTTCGTCGTTTAAATGTGCAAACATTTCGCGATTTTGGCAAAATCCTTTATAAATCTGCGGTAGTAGGATACCGGTCCAAGAAAACTTCTGACACATTTTCTTGTCGCTTCTAGTTTTTAACTGCTTCAATTTTACTGGGATCTGTCTTTATCCCTTCCTCTGTCACGATATATCCGAGAAAAGACACCTGCTTTCCAAAGAAAATGCACTTCTTTGCTTTCAGTTTTAAACCAGCCTGTTGTAACCTATCCATAACAAGGCCAATATTTTTCAAGTGTGAATCAAAATCACCACTATACACAATAATATCATCCAAATATAACACAGTAATATTCCATTGTAATCCTTGTAACGCTTGTTCGATCACGCGCTGAAAAATTGCCTGTGCATTGCATAATCCAAACGGCATCACTCTATATTGATATAAACCACCACGTGGTGTCGCAAAGGCAGTCCTTTCTTTGTCTTTCTCGTTTATCGGTATTTGATGGTATGCCATATTTAAATCTAATGAACTGAACCACTTAGATCCGACTAAAGCATCCAAATCTTCTGCTACTCTAGGTATCGGGTAAGCATCCTTCACTGTTTTCGAATATAGACGTCTGTAAGCTACACAAACTCTCCAACTCTTATCTTTCTTTTGCACTAATACGAGTAGCGATGACCACGGGCCTGACGATTCTTCAATCAAACCTTGTTCCTTTAGTTTACTTATCTCAGTGTCCAATATATCTCTCTTGAAAATAGGAACTCTTAAACGGGTGTCATCATTTAACTTTATGTAATGCTCCCCAATATTAGCTCTCTCCGGCGGTTTTTCGGGATCGGCGAACGCGCTTTTTCGCCCTAGTATAAATTTTCGAAAGGTATCAGCTTCCTCACTTGAAAGATTCCTTCATCCATCATTATATACACCGCGTATTCACTATGGCAATTCATGCGAATTATCACTCTCTACGATACACTGACTCCTGTTCCAATGGATCACTGATAAAATTAACTGGTGCCAATATCGCTATTTGTGTATTCCCCTTGACACTTATTTCTCGGTCACCAGGGTTAAAAACGCACACAAACAACACATTGTTTTTCGCGTTCACAAGCACATGTGCTAAGACTAATCAATATGTATGGATAAACCTTTTCAAAGGCACTAATATTCCTTCACTGATATCAGATTAACAATCTAGTTTCGAACTCAATACACATTCATGTTTCGTCGGTAAAGTCCCGATTACGTAAACTGTCTACCCCTCAAGGGGAATTTTTGTTAGACGAAGGAGAAATTTTGTGAGGTAAAATGAAGACGAAAAAATAGAAGAGGAATTTTTAAGCCGAAATGTACAAGGAAAAATAGAGGAGAAATTTGCGAGATGAAAGGAGAAAGAGAAGAGGAATTTGTAAAGTGAAATAAACGAGAACCTTGAAAGCGAACTCGAAAGAGAAATATTTCTCCTTTAATTCCCGCTTCGATTCTCTTCATGTTCTGTTACGTTTCTCTTACGATTCCGCTTACGTTTCTCTTCCAAATTCCGCCATCAGTTCGCTTCAATGTTCGCCTCCAGCCTCGTTTTGGAAATATACATGGGCGGGGCTTTATGCGGTCAATGTAGGCTTCAAATCTAAATATTACAACATTTTTAAACGTTTATTTAGGGTCCATAGAATTGCAGAAAACACCGAAAACACCTCGTATTTACAGAAAACACCGATAAATGTACAGAAAACACCCATATATCATTCAAAAACACCCTCAGGATGGTAAAGTGGACCGATTTACATATACTACCTAAGTTTCATCTGTGTAAATTGCATTTTGAATGACTTAGGACAGATTAATATTTGATACACACATTCTATTTTTAGATCCGCGCGTCATATCGTTTTTCATCTATTTCATTCCTGTGCCTGTGCATAGGACTAATGACTTTTTTGGTTTGTTTCTTTTTTTTCAAACTAGAATACCCTACCCATTCACGTTTGAAACAACAAAAGGAATAAAGAAGAGGGGGGGTGTTCATTTTTGTAAACTTTGAATATTATTAATTTTTACGTATTTTGTTATGTATCTATTTCTATATCTTATTATTTTTATTTTGTTTATTTTTTTTTTCATTTATTTATTTTCATTTTTATTTTTTTATTTACTTATTTATTTTTTTATTTATTTGTTTTTTTTATGAATCATATTGTGCTTCAATCATTAAGTATGTTTGATTCGCCGACTTTGTATGGCACCTCCTTTGACAAAAAAATCTTTCATCTTAAACGTATTATACTATGTGAAACGAACTTAAATTTTTTTTTTCTAATTGCAATTATTCAACTTTTTCAGGGAGAGATGTCCATCTGAAAGATTCGTTGCAACAATGGTTATACCAGAATATGAAGAAGATCCTTATTATAATTATTATGATTTTCTTTTCTCATTCTAGAAATGTACAAACTTCCTAATTCTCGTTTTTTTTACAGTTTGAATATATTCGGATCAAATGTACATTGATGAAATAAAGATGAGATACTTCCTATGGAGTTTTATAATTGAATTCGATTGCAGCATCGATATTACACATGTATATTTCATTTAGGCTAAACTGGTCCGACCACATTTGTCAGGTTGACTTTTTCGACCCCGATTATTGTTTTTCCTTCAGCCAGATGTTTTTCAATTAGTCACAGTTCAAAATTTTAATATTTTCAATTGTAGAGGTTTGAAAAGTCCGATAAAATAGCAATTTTCATTGAAAATTCGTAAAAAGTGGATAGTGGTCAATTTCGACCAACATGTGGTAATTTCAACCGGTGTTTTATTTTAGTGCCATACGAATAAATTATGCTGAAATATCACAACAAGTGTTCCTTTTATTGATTTTGATAATGTTCAAAAGGAATACATGTATGTATTGCATTCATAGTGACTACCATGGTCAATATAAAGTAATTGAAATACGGAGTTCTATTAATATTTACTACCGGGTTATATAGAGTCGTGTAAACTTCGTAGGTTAGTATAAACTTACCGGTACCTCAATATCAATTTCTCAAATTATAACCTTTTAATTTCCTACAAAGTTCATCAATTGAACATTTTATAAAATCAGTCAGAATCATTTTTCATTTCTTCTATTTAGCAACACGGAAGTCTGTTGACCACAAACATAAAGAAATATACACTACAGGTATTTGTATAATGAAAAGTCATTTCACTGAACAAAATATAACAGCATGTTCATAACTTCTGATACTAGAACTTCAACAGAGGGGAGATGGATCGGATGGAAACTTCCTCAAGGGCAGATCTATAGAGTCGGGCGGTAAGAGGAGATCAGGACCCCCTTTCCTGTTTTTTTTTTTTTTTTCAAAAACTCCTTATTTTTCCGTTATGTAGTCGAGCAATTTTTTTTCCATAGGCTGGGTTCTCCTTCCTGGAAAAAAAATCTAGATCCACCGGCCATGTTCTTATATATAGTATTTTTCAGTTTCCACATACGTTTTTCCTAAGTGGTCGAAATTGACCTGATGGTCGAAATTGAAACAGTAAAGCAGTTGCAACTACGTAAAAGAAAGGAGGGGATCTCCAACAACACCCAGTCGCAGCACCAACAGCAACCTCCAAAAACACCCACTGTTATGTTATGGGTTTTGATTATCTGTCTGATCAGATCACAGGCTACCGATGCTTATCTATTAAAAAATAAAAACCAACCTTTAGTTGTTTTTTTTTGTTATCATACATACAAGGAAAAATTTCGTTCCCTGTATGTACGATAAAAAAGAATATGGGTTGGTTTTTATTTTTTAATAGATAAACATCGGAAGCCTGTGGATCAGATGATTCGATGCCGTTATTAACCAATCTCGTGGTTACGGGAAAAGTTTCTTGTAGTTACAGTTACAAGAAAAAATTCTCATAGTTACGAGAAAAAATTCTCGACGTTACAAGAAACAAATCTTGCAGTTACATGGAATATTTTATTTGGAAACTTGTTAATAACGGCATCGAATAATCTGATCCACAGGCTGCCTATGTTATTAACAAGTTTCCAAATAAAAGAAAAGTATATGGTGATAATCTTTTTAAATTAATCTATTCATTTTCCAATTTTCATAAAAAAGATTTACATGCAAGTGACAGCATCTGCAAACTTCACATAACTTTTCCTTTCAAGATGGGTACGGTACGTCGTATCCTTACTTTACCTGCTTCAGAATTTGCACGAAAGATTTTGGCTTTCATTTTTGTTTTTTTTTCTTTTAATGATAAACAAAGATAATCACAGCACTCGAGTAGGCTAGAGGATTTTTTACATCATGTAAAGCTTTGGCATTCAATGTAATTTCACGTACCCGAGTTGTATATATAATCCATCTCCTTTTTTATGTTATGTACCTTTATGTATAAAAGGTACAAAAAAAGATGGGAAAATGTTTGTTTATAAAAGATTAAAAAGATAATTCTAAACACGGACGGCGATTAAATGAATTCTAAAACAATGTACATGTTTATTCTATGGACTGACATTTACCCCCACTAGTTCACATGGGGTGTGCTGTCGAGATTTTATAAGACGATTTTTGGTTGATTATAATTTCATGTCATCTGCTACGCAAAGGTCCCGAATCCGTTGTCTGTCTGTCCGTCTTGTAGTCACACTTTCACATAAACAACCGTAATTTGATATGCCTTGTACATTTATCAAACTTTCTGAGATGGTCGAGCATGATAAGATTCAACATTCATTGGTGGTCAAGGCCCACATCACATATCTTGACTAACCATGCTACATAGGCGACATTCTTGAACAGTGTTCGGCGATTCAGATATTCGATAGCATATATTTGGGTGGTCAACTTTTGGGGGTGGGGTTGTATTTTTCTGGGATAGAAAGAGCAAAAAGCGGAGGAGAGAACCATTGATACTGTGCTACTGCTTAATTTGAAACATTTGTAACCTCACACTTTATTTGTTCTAAATATTAACGAAGAAAATGTGTACGCTGTCCAAAAAACGATGAAAGTATGCTCTAAATTGCACCCTTTTCTATCATATGTGTTACATGTACTTTCTCGTGTCAACCCCTCTCTCCAAATTATTTAAGAATTTCGGTTGACGATATGAAGTGACTTTAATTCAAATTCTCTTTCTCTCATCTCATAATTTTTTTGGGTGCCACAATGAGGGGGGGGGGGTGCTACCCTCTATCCACTTGAATGGATCCGCCTAAGATAAATGCGCCCACCGTACGTCAAGACCACTCTTTTTCCAGCTATTGATGGACACATATCAAATTATCAAATGAACTAGAATTAAGGAGCTCCCATTTCTTTCATAAATAATCCGAGTTCACTTTTCTCCCACATTTTCACATTGGTCCTCCCAAAAAAATGTGAGAAAGGGTAAGTGAACTCTGATTATTCCATAAATTAACTCAAAGTTTTTCATTTATTTATTTCTATAATGAAAGTCATGATATAACTATAAATGTAATAATTAAATTTACATATTCTGTATATCCTCGATCTGTCCCTGAAAAAAAGAAATTAAAAATCACAATTAGATCCACATTGCACGATTCAATAATGCTCAAGATGTTTGATTTAATTAATTAATTAATTAATTAATTAATTAATTAATTAATTAATTCATTCATTCATTCATTCATTCATTCATTCATTCATTTATTCATTCATAAGTCTAATGTCCGTGAATCAAACATACTTAATGACTGAAGCATAATGATTCATAGAAAATGAATGAACAATCAAATAAAAAAATAGAAATATATAGATAAATAAATAAAAAATACATAAAAAAATAATATTCAAAGTCGACAAAACTGAACACCCCCCTTTTTTTATTCCTTTTGTTGTTTCAAACTTGAGAGGGTAGGGTGTTCTAGTTTCCAAAGAAAAAAAAATAAACAAACAAACCAAAAAAAAGCCATATCATTACTTATGCACAGGAATGAAATAGATGAAAAACGATATGACGCGCGGATCTAAAAATAGAATGTGTGTATCAAATATTAATCTGTCCAAAGTCATTCAAAATGCAATTTACACAGATGAAACTTAGGTAGTATATGTAATTCGGTCCACTTTACCATCCTGAGGGTGTTTTTGAATGATATATGGGTGTTTTCTGTACATTTATCGGTGTTTTCTGTAAATACGAGATGTTTTCGGTGTTTTCTGCAATTCTATGGACCGGTTTATTTACACTCTTTTCTTTTATCACACTAATTATCGAATCATATGTATTTTAATAATTTTAAAACAGCTTAATTCATCGTGTAAAATAGGTCCGTTTCAACGGGTTAAAGAACTTATTTAACAATTATTTAAAAATATGAGTCAAGAAGCAAGTCATTTTATTCATCTAGATGCCAGATCTCATTATTGACCCCTTGTACTTTACATGTATATACCCTGTAATCGATCGATTATGACAGGTGTCGTTCAGGTAGGCATGGTAGTCTACCTGTGTGGAGTCAGTCATGCGTTCATGTATTTACGTCCAAAAGTGACAGTGTCTGGAATGGTCAGATATAAAATGTATAAAAACTATTTTAGAGTGATAGTGTGTTTTATTTATATTCTTTCAACAATAACTAAAGGAAACACGTAATGGAATCCCCCCTTACGAATATATTTGGGTTTGTTTTTTTTTTTTTGTTATTATTTTCGGTCAATTGTGTATACGGGGCAAATTTTTATACTCAATGCTCCCTTCCTTCTTCGTCATTACAAATTAATTTTCATACCCATTTTGTTTTTATTTGCGGGAGGTCCAATTCCATGCTCTGAAAAAGTTCTTACTTCACTGCTGATTTTTTTTTTCTTTCTTCTTATTTTTTTTTAAGATTCTTCATCTTTATTTCGATTTTATCTCGTTTTTTTCCTCGTTCTTTCATCCATTTACAAAAACCCTTCTTTGGTCCATGATGTGATTAAAATTTCTCGCGGATTCCAACATAACGATCGCTGGGTACCATATCTGGGTACTATATCGGGAAGGAATTACGACCGTCTTATCAAACAATTGAAAACTTTTCTCGACGGACAAAAACTATATTCTTTCAATTTTTATTGGGGGCGCATTCCCGATACAGCATGCTGTGCTTGATTGACAATCCTGGTATGTGAAGCCTTCTTTTTTCATAAAAATATTAATAGATTTGAATGAAAGCGCGGATCTAGAGCGAGAATAGGAGGACTCCCCATCCTTTCAGAATTTGCCAAAAATTCTTATATATACATTGTACATGTATAATGTTTTTTGCTTTGTACGTATAACTTTTTTCATAAAGTAATTAACAGGATGCTCGCAATGATTTTGCCCCCAATCCCATGAAAAAAGTATTCTAATCACCTTCCTCTCCCCTAAAGAATTGTTGACGATTTCGGCATGCCATGTAAATGAAGAGATAGCGTTAGAAAATGTAAACATTGATAGGGTTTCCTTTTTTAAAGATATAGTACGCGTCTGAATCATGCGCTCCGTCCAACCTTGAGTTCAAGTACGATCCAGAAGCCACCTTTTTTCAACACTTTATCGGGTAATGGCCCCCTTTCGAACCCCTGCGAATGGGAGGTATACCCTTCCCCTACTCGGTTATCTGGCCTCGCAATTCATCCAAATAAAAAGCGCATGTCCTTCCCGGCAGATGAGGTTCTGGATCCGCCCCTGCTTTTTGACCATGACAATTCTTTTTCTTTTCTTTAACTACGAGCTTTCAATTGAAATGTATTACCATATAATAAAATAGCCTTCAATATGTCATTATGAAAAAGGGAAAAAACGATATACTAAAAAAAGGTGAAGAAAAAAATAAATCTCTTTGAAAATCCATCCTTGAAAACAGTGTAAAATGAGAACGTACACTACATGTGCACATGCAAGCTGAGTACGTGAAAGGTAAATTTGTAGCAGGTAGTTTACATATTTAATTACATCAATAAATCAGGGATGTATATATCTTTATATACGTCTCTGATTAAATCAAGTCATAACTGTTACATTAAATTTTAAAATTTTTAACTTTAAGTCATTGTGAAGATATTCTCTCCCTATCTAAAGTTGAGATAACCGCATGGTGATACCACGCTCCGATGATGTTCACACCTGGCAGGTAATGGATAAACGACACCTAGGCTACGTACATGTACCCTGCGCGGTTGATTTAAATGTGTGTATTTGTCAAAACAACGATTTGTTAATTGGTATGTTACTTTAAAAAAATGGATTTGTGCTATAGATGTACAAATGCGAAGAAAACAAAGAGACCACGATTCGTAACTTATAAATACATAAACCTGCTTTTCGATTTACTAATAAATGTTAAATATGCAGAAAAAATTCGTTTACAATGTATCTAAATAAAACTAACTAGTCGTGTATTTTAATGCAACACAAAGAAATTACATCAAATTACGTTTGTACCCTCTATTTAGGGAAATCCTCTATTATGCAAATGAGGAAGTCTCGCTTTGATTGACAAGAGGACTGAAAGCGGAATGAAAGCGAAATATTTCGCTTTCGTTTCTCTTCTGTTTACGCTTTGCGTTTCTCTTTCCTTTTACGCTTTGCTTCTGTTTGTCAAAATTTCGTGTTCATTTCATTTCCTCTTCCAACACTGAAGGCAAAATTTTAATGCGAAATAAAATAGGAAAATTAGAAGAGAAATTTTGTGAGGGAAAATGAAGACGGAAAAATAGAAGCGAAATTATGAGAGATGAAGGAAAAAAACGTTAAAGGGGGGGGGGGGGGGGGCAGTTAACGTAATCGGGACTGTACCACACTGTCTCCAATAGTCACAACATTTCAACCACGCTCTTCCTCGGCAAATGGCATTTCTCAAAATACTAAAGAATAACTGCGATATTCCCACTTGCACTTATACTTCGTCATAAAATCCTGTCCTAGTAGATAACTCTTCACGCCTCCTACATACACTCGAAAATAAATGTTCACATCACCAAATGTTAGCAGCATCCTTGCAGTTCCTAACAGCTTTAATTCACTTCCGTCCGCTGTTTCGAATTTTCGTATTGCCCCCTCTAGTACAGGTCTGTGCTCTGGGATGATACAATGAACATCCTCGGTAATAAATGTATTTACTGCACCAATATCTATTTTCCATTCTAATGGGATACCTTCTACTAATCCATTTACTCTCATTCCACGTTTTCATTTCACTTTCAATTCACTCACTTTTGAATGCATAAACTCCCTTTTACGTTGAAAATCACTGGGTGAATGGCTGTTCGTCTGTGTCTCCTTACATAAAACACTTGATTTCACATCTGTACTAGGCCTTTTTGGTGCAGACCAACGCACGGCCTACTGCCTCGGTCCGTTCATGTTTAAAGGTCTCTGTCTGTACGTGTTACGTCCATTCCCACTTTTTGTAGGGCGTATTGCACTTATAACAGTATCTGTTCGATCCGTTGTACTCTCGTCTTTCAGATTTCACTTCTCCGTTAATATTAGTCGTTTCGCGAGGATTGTTCACTCCAAAACCAGGTGGTTTATATTCACGTTTCCACTTTTTGTAGGGCAGTTTTGGTATGAATGGTCGGGCGTATTGCACTTATAACAGTATCTGTTCGATCCGTTGTACTCCCGACAATCCGTACGCATATGTTTCGGCCTGATCATGTAACACAGTAAATAACACTTTTCGTTTTCTCTCGTCACTCCACATATTTAATTCTGCTATATTCTCATAATAACGAATAAATTTGCTCAAAATGTCGTCACCGTCGCCCTTAAACGTTCGTTTCACACCAATTTGAGTGACTGTACGTTTGTGGATTTTCATAATAGAAATCTACAAATTACAAAGAAACTTTTAGGTCAAGGTTTTCGCTTTCACAAACTAGTAAAGACTTTCTGGAAATTTTACAAAAATTATGATCAACTTCTTTTGAAATTCGGACCCATACAAGCAACGGAGTATATTACTTTGGGTATTTCACAACCTGCATTTTATGGTGACATAATTAACAAAATAAGAAGGATCAAAGGTAGACAGCATATGTATCGAAAATGCGTCAGAGTCATCAAACGCCTTTTATACCGTGGATATGATCCTAATGTCACCAGACGGACACTAAGCTTGGTACTTGACCAATATACAGTCTTGTACGAGCGCATTCTTAAGACTTGCACTCTGACTGACTGTGACGACGGGACTCCATGACGGGCCCTGTCCAAACCTCTTTAGAGAAGACAGGGCCCCGACCACCTGTCCTCTCTGAATGTCAGTCGGACTCCTCGGGTGATAACATATATGAGCTCGCTACAGCCGGCAGAGCACGGACTGTATTACGCACGTCCTCTTTTTATATCCATTTACATATTCATCTGTGTTGCTTGGACCCCTGTGTTTTACGGTCTTGTTTGTGTGTGGTCACCTAACAGTGAGGAGGTTGTTTTACACCATAATTGTGCGTTCTTCGAGACCTCTGGGAAATTGGAATAGTGGGAGGGTTGTGCGCACGTAATCCAGGATAACCACACCGTCTGCTATTTACGTGGCAGATGGCCGTCCTAAGTCGGCACCGGTTGCCCATTGGTCTCGTTGGTTTATGTGTAGTCTTTTATGTTTCATGTTTCTATGTTGTGAGTTGGTGTTCCTTGTCCCTTTTGCGTCTCTTTCTGTGGGTATCTGTTCTGTGTTTTTTGCATGGGTGTTTTGGGATTTTGCTGTGGGTGCTGCAACCTAGTGTTGTTGGAGATCCCCTCCTTTCTTTTGTCATCACGAGTAGTGTCCCTTGGTTGATAGTGATCGCTTGAGGAGTCGATCTCCTAGTATTTGGATTGTTCGGAGTCCGTTTAGTGTTTCTTGACACTAGTTTCACAATTATGCTTACGAGAATAATGCACAAAATACACAAACCACCAGAAATCAAAATTTCCTTTGTCAGACACAGTAACATATATCCAGGAAAATACTGATATAACGCAAACAGTACCTCATTTCCTATGAAAATTGTCACAATCCACACAGCGACAAATTTACACCAACCGGGTTCTGTTGTGTATTCGTACGTTAATTGATCACTAAAATGACCAGGTAAAGGTGTGCTCGTATAATTGGGCTCATTCCCTACACCTTTTACAAATGTCAAGTCTTCATCGGCGTTTCAAACTCTTTTAGTAAATTCCGTCGCACTGTTGACGGCGTTTCTCTGATTGGATGTTCCAGCGTCCTGGGCGTGTCACTAATTATTTGATCTGACACTCCCTCTGTCGTGTCCATGTCGCGAGGTGTATAAGAGGTTTTATCCCCAGTAAACATGATACCGATAATTAAAAAGGAGTGAACAATTAAAGCAAACACTACAAACAACTCCACAATTGGTTTTTTTTTCACGACGGACACTGAAATTTATATACACTAAGATAACAAAAATTCACACTGAAAATCATATGAAATAACATATAAACACGTTTTTCTGCAGAAAATATTTACACACTGAAAAACGATCGAATTTGCACGTCACACTGAACTTTAAAATTCACTTACATTTCCGCCACACACTTCACATTTTTTGTACGGTCACTTTACAAGCACTTCGGGAAAACTGCAAACTAATTTTCACACTCTACTCTGGTTTTCGCAAGCACTGTTCTCACAAAATGCCAGAACCCTTTGTCAGTAATATCATACACTCGCACCAGAACTTTTTCAAACTCCATTTGTTTTTCAAATTGTCAAGTAACACAGCAATAAATCACGTAAATCTCGCACTATGAATTGAACACTGCACTCGGAAAGTATACAACGAACACGACATTGATCACAACACAAAATAAAATTTGAAAATACTGCAAAAGAAAATTCAGCGTTAGCAAATAATGAAATTATATAAGCACTATACTTTACCGTTTGAGAATTCAATACTTTACCTTCAAAATCCACAAATAAAATTTTCACACACAGAAAAATAAATGCACAATAAAATCCAGTGAATTCTATCCCATCGCTGCCACCACTTGTAGCGTAGCCTTGAATGCGTAGTAATTTTGGTAGCGTGTCTATCTGAAACAAATCTTTGGTAGCGTGTCTTTCTTAGACAATCTGCAAGCTTGTCGTCCCAGACGACTAAGTATCTGTGTAAAGTTTTGATACCACTCGTCCCAGACGAGAATTCCAGCCATCCCATACGACAATGTAATAAGTTCACACTCGTCCCAGACGAGAATTATCCAAGTGTTGTTGAAGTGAGACAAAGTATTAAAGTTAACAAATTATTTACACTATGTACAAAATCAAGTTTAAGAAAAGAAATCACATCACAACATCTCCCTTAGCATCACAAATTTAACTAATCTAATATTCATAAAACGGGGCTCTATTATACTCTCAGGCATGGATCGACCCGATGTAAACAAAGGTCGTGGCCTCTAATTGGTCAGTTGGAGTGTTCGGCCAATACATACATAATTAATTAGGGATCGACATTTCTATGAATACTAATTAGGTCATGAAACAGCTAAGTAATCAAACTGATAGATAAAGCTATTAAAAGGACAAATATGACAATTATTAAGATTAAATATGAAAGTTAAGATATTAAAGATAATTTATACAATCAAAGGTAAACAATAATTATGTACAAACAACATATAAAAGAGATCGGCCGCTGTATCTCGCCTGTAACCAAACATGGAAACAATACTTCTCTACAATATCCTTTTGTAAATGTTGTGCAATTTGTCCCTTTTATCTTCTGTACTTACCCTCTGTTCAGATTCGTAGCTGTTACAAATTAAGTGGATGCTTCTCATGATGCATTCGGTCAGAGAAGATCCATTGGAAAGTCCTCAAGGGTCACCGAATTGGGGGTCTTTTTTGTGATGCTGTTCATAGCACAAACTCCACATAGTCATACGTAATATCGGTAACGTAATTGAGGAATCCTACATTAATTATCACTATATATATACTTCTACAATACAACAAATAAAAACTTTTAACTATGTGTCTAGGCCTTTCAACTAAATCTTAAAATCCAAGAATTTTTCTTCGAAAATGTTTCACGACTTTTGTATCTGTGTCTGCATAGTAATAAGGAATTTTGAAATGAGAAAGACATGCTAATTATCGAAAAATAATTAATTTCTATTTCCGAATTTTAAATGAAATCTGCTTAGGAAGGGAGCCAATCCAAACTGTAAAATTTGACAAACATTTGATTCCCGGGACTCATCTTAAGTAACCGAGTTTTGCGGGGTCCTTTAAAATATGAAACGCACATGAAACGAAATGAAAATTATTGAAACCACGAACGGCAAAATCGGCCTAATTTGCCACAACGTTCATCTTTTATATTTTGATAATACCATATATCAGCACTTCAGAACTGGCCAACTTTATGATTTACGGCCTTGCTGAAGCAAAATATTTTAATGTGAACTGAGGGTATGCTATATTGTTTGCGACGTCATTTGACGTCATTTTCACATATGACGTCGCATAATGTCAGGACAAGTACCATGAATTACTAAGTATTAGAAATGATAAGATATATTTCTACATTAAGAAAATGTGTGAAATATTAATTTAAAGAAAACATATTTTAAAAATTTCTATAAATACAATATGTGTACAATTTATTATGTACAATCCGTGTTTGTTTTGCCTTTGCTCGAAATCAAAGGCTGAAAATGTTCGTCCTGGAACTACAGTATGCATGTCTTCAATGTAATGCTTTTACTTTTTGTATTCGTTTAAATCGCGTAAGATGTATGCTGCATCGATCCACAAGAAATTGATGTCATTATTTATGATCATATGAAAAAAAAATCAAAGAAAGACTTCATGATAACCATCTTCATGAATCATGGGTACGATACGTTCAAACTGTCCTAGAAGAGTGTTAGGCTGTATCAGATCAGACAAAGGAATACCATGTATGCTTCTTCATTTTTTCCGAAAATTTCTGAAATACCGTTAAATTCAAAGATTTTCTCGTAATAAAGTTGTCAGAACATCTCCAATCTAAAGTGAATACCCCTGTACAACATCAAAACACGGTTCTATATCTGCTGCAGATCTAGATAATTAAAGCATCCACTTAATTTTGCCGTAGATACACCACTGTCAGCGATGTATGAAGATGAACATTGATGTGACTAATTTGACATCTATAAGTACTTCAAATTTGTTCCTATAAACTAGTAGGTTTTTAATCCAATTTCGCGGTCAGTTGCTGGACTAGACAGAGATACATGTAATACATCGGCTAAATTGAAAACCCCTTCCGTACACTTCGGTGCATATGAGTCAATGACACAATATAAATAAGTACAGCTAAAACTCGAGTTGAAAAATGAGAAAAATAAAGTCTTAATTCATTGCATGATTTTCCTTCTAAAATCAGTGTGTAATACCCATTTGCAGAGGTTGTGGCGGATACAGGAATTAGGGGGCGAGCTATTCTTAATATAAAAGCGAAGGGTCCCATTCGGACCAATGGTAGCGGACTTTGAAGATAGAGAAAAAACGATGGTTGCATTTTGAATATTTCGTAATTTAAATTACTTTTCATGCTCCCGTTCTTATCATGACATATATAATTATTGATTAGAGAAATACGTGTGACTCTTCTCAAATGTATGTGCTAGGACTAGTATAAGTGTTGGGCAATCGGAAGTTAAATCATAATCGATAAGCGGAAATAATCGGATGGGCATAACCCATTATTTTTATAATCGGAAAATTCAAAACATTTCTTTTTTTTCATTTTGTAACCAACAATGAATTGAAATAAACACCAAATCATTATTTCTTTGAATAAAATTGTTTTATTGAGTAAAGCACTTTCGATCACAACTACTATAAATACAATGTACCCTATCAATTCGTTCAAGCTTCTTTTTCTTGAATACTATGCAACAGAAAATGTCATACACTAGTATGTACTTTGAAGTACAAGGAAAAAAAAATGGTATAAAAGGGAAATACATGAATTAATCAAAACCAAGATACTAAATCGGACAATCCGGTAATCAGCGATGTCGGCGATAATCGCGTTTGATTTTTAACATCGATTAGTAATGGTCATTGCTGGCCATTCAACGACCGACAATCGATCGTCAGCGATACTCGTTCCATAACTAAACTAGAATCCGTTGCCATGACTCCCATTCGAATACATTTTCAGTGTCATTTTGTGTGAAGAGAGAACATTTTTCAAAGAAGTGTAGATCTATTTACTCCGATTAATCGATTCTAAGAGATAGAATCGATAGTCGGCGAGTTGGATATTTAAGAGACGATAGCGACGATGGCTGCGACTATCGTTACGATAATACAGCGTGTATTAATGTGAACAAGATAGAGATCGAGGTATAGAATACGAATACATGTACGTAATGATTCGCGCTTAGAGGAATGAAAATTTAGGTATTTTACACGAATAAGAAAACCACTGATCCAAATCTGCCAGAACAGTACCATGAATGTGACAAAACGATGTCATTGATGCACAACATGATTAATTTCTGGATCGATGGACTGTCGCAAAGGTGATTAATGTTCGAATGTTATGAATTGCAGCGTTCGCGTACTTTTTAAGAATCATTTTTTTTTCTCTCACATTTTTGCAATATCGGATGATTGGCGAATCTAAAGGGAGGAATGAGGCTAGGGCGAGAAGGGGGGCATGTTCTAGACTCTCCCCTTTTTGTGGTCAACATTTTTTTATGACCTGATTTTTGATTTCAGAACTTGATGATAAAGCTTTTATAACAGTACGGTGTCCTTGAAAATTATTTAATTTTACAAACTTCTTTAATGCAAAATCTTTCTTTTCATATGAAAGTTTACGTTCTCATTTGTGTAAATTCAAATTTTCAGGCGAATCTAACGCATACATTCGCTGCTATAGCCGTTTGAAAACGTCATTTTTAATTTGGGGTGCACAGCTCTAATTCATTTCGCTGGCGCCACCTACAATGAATTGTGTTTTTATAATACAGGTATATGGGGATTTAATTTTACAAATTCGACAATATTATGGTCGTTACTGCATATTTTCAAATAAAACTTTTTATGTCTCTTTTTTTTCTCAGCCCAGACTAAATTTTACGTTTTCAATAAAATTTATTTTCAGGGAAATGGTATCTTTAAATAAATTATTATATCACGGTCTCCTATCCCCTGTTATCCATTATATTGGGCGCTGGACTTTATATTACATCAAAATAAACGGACAGATAATTGATCCTGCATAGTCTGAACCTCAATCAAAATTCGCTGGTTCGATATCGTTCGTCAATCATCCATTTCAAATTTATCATTTGATTTCAAGTTTTCCATCTTTTTTATTTTGTCTTCAAAAATCCCCACCTCCTCTTTTTAAAAAAGAATTAGATCATAAATGTTTCTTCTTGGGTGTCGATCTATTTTGCTTCTTTATGCTGCATTCATATTACGTCTTTCTTTTATGTTTCGAATTCTCATTATTTCAATCACGTTGTCTATCCCTTATCTTCCAATTTCTTTTTTTTTGTTTACATATTTTATTCCCGTATTAGGAACATTTTAGGAAATAAAATTCATATATAACAAACAAATAGACCGAATCCCCCAAAATGCCACATACATATATGTCTTTAAATATTTCTCTATTTTCTTTTTTCCTCGTAGCATCACGTGTATACATGTCGATATATACAGGGAAGACATAGAGTGGTTTAAGTATAACGAAAGTATGTATCGTAACTACTCGAGTGCACAACTTGACATTTCAGGAAATTCATAAACTTCAAATTGAATTTTGATGACGTCATTGGTATAAATGACGTCACAAATATTATCTATTATGGAGCAGTTTTCTGAATGATTGGAATAGTTTGAAATAGGTGTAAAAGTAATCAACCGCCAAATTGATAGAATTTTACATAATTTTAAACGCTTTCAGATTATCTTCTACCTATCTTGTAATACAACTTCTCATTTTCATCGTCTGGGAAGTCTTTTTGATGACGTTCTAACCATCTTTGATGAACAATTTGTCAAGAAATGTGCCAACAGAGAACTCATAAAAGTTTAATTAATCACAGGTATAATCGAAGCATATTTAAATATAATTATTTTTTTTGGTAGAATGTCCGGCCCTATTCGAAATTATCGATCAATTTCATGATATCTCACAAAAATACCGGAAACGTCAATCCTGGCTTGGTTTTGGGCTCTATATCTTCTTAAGACATGTCCGGAATGTCACAACTTCGCACGTTTTAGAAAGACAAAATGTTCTCCTTTCCTTTTGTTGATAATTTAGAAACATTGTCTGTGTTTGAAAATATACGAAAACTTTAGGCCGATATCGCCGTTCGTGGCTCTGGTCCTTTGTCATTATTATTATCATTATTATTTTTTTTTGGACAAAAAATAAATAAACTTAATGGTAAACGACGCAGACATCATAGAAAAAGCCCTGTAAAATTTAATTTCAGCTTCGTGTGATCATTGAACTTATTTAATCAAAATCTAAAATCTAACGGTATATAACAAAAGCAAACAAAACAAATTACAAAAATAAAAAAAGTTGAAAATTTCACGATTTTCAGATTTCTAAATTGAGTTGAGCGGAAAAATCAATCTGAGGTACTAGATGAATACACTATATTAAGGAGGGTTTGAACACCAAGATGGCGGCGGCATTATTTGTTTTCTCGCTTCCAAGGAAAAGAACAGTCTAAACTCCCTTAAAACAATTGATACTCTGATTGATATACGCATTTGAGTATCCTGATGAAGTTTGAATAATTTCCAGCGTTATTTGAAGAAATTATGGCGGTTTTCGAAATCTAGGACTTTGGGAGTTTTATCCATGAGCAAACCACGACGTCATTTCGACGTTATCGGGAAAAATGGCGTCACAAACCTTCGCATTCAAAATGCAATACAAACATTATTACTGAACGTATTGCATTGAAACTTAGCATGTATAAAATAGAAAATTCAATCTTCCTCACGGTGTATTCGTTGACACATTTACGTGACAGGAAAGCGGATGTCACTTCATTAAAAATGGACGATTTTGGAAGAAAAAATTGGAAAATATAAAGCCTTGTAATATTTTAATCCTAAATTCAATTTTTCCTATTTAATCATGAAATCATCTCTGGACATTCTTGATAATTTTGATGGTTTTTGACAAAGATTCATCCACAGGATTTCTAATAATTAACTAGCAACTACAGTAAATTGACTCGAAATTCCAATATTTTAGCTACAATGTCATCTTTTATTCAAGTATCCTGCCTGTGTTTAAAACACAATTCATCTTATCTTTTCCACATGCAAGTGCAATACATTTATGGATATTTTGAAAGTTAATTCAAAATTAATTTCTAATAGCTTTACGAGAACTGGAATGGCACTTTCAATATTATGAAGTCATCAAGAAATTCACGAAAACGTCGATTAATGCATATTTCAAAGTCTCGTAGAAAATTTCCCTGTGGATAGAATCAAATAAAAGTTTGTATAGTCAAGGACAGACAAGAAATATATAATTTCAGAAATTTTTTAGAAAAATTGAATTTGGCGTCCAAGTGTTCAATACCTCCTTAATTTTAATTTTAGATATCTCTCTTCTTTTTTGCATAGAGTTTTTGCATTAGACATGTAAAAGAAACGTCCATATCGTCATGATTCTTAACTTTGTAAAGAAACCCAAGGATCTTTAATACAACTACATACAGGGATAACTTTTTCACTAAACAATTACATGTTGACATCAGTGAATTAATGGGAAAATCTAATTTTGTTAATTTAAAAGCCTAGCAAAATTTTCTTTCTTCAAAACATGTTTTTCATTGACGTAAGAGACTTTTTTTTTTCTTTCTTCTCTGCAAAAAGTTTTTAGAGGGGGGGGGGGGGGGGGGTTGTCGGTCAGCCCATCCAAAACATGATTTTGAAAAACAATTGAAGAAAAAAAATTGATCTCACGCATAGAGTCAGAGAGCATTCTGATTCAGATATAAGTGCGGTTTGACTCAAAATGAAATTTCATTACATAAACGAGTTTTTTTCCACATTCATGGTTCGTGTCAAAACGTTGGTACATGTACCGATTATCTCAAATAATCGATTATCGCTTGATAGTTAATTCTTATAATCGATTATGGCTTTCAATAATCGATTAAATAGCGACGTGATTTAAAGAATGAATTTTTATGAAAAGGTTTCAAGTTGAATTGTCTGAAGTTTTGTACAATATAGTGACGTCAACTCAATCTGTGTCCAAACGTGGGTACATGTACCGATTATCGCAAATAATCGATTATCGCTTGATAGTTAATTCTTATAATCGATTATGGCTTTCAATAATCGATCATATAGCGACAAGATTTAAAGAACGAATATTTATGAAAAGGTTTCAAGTTGAATTGTCTCGAGTTGTGTAAAATAACAGGCGCACAGCCCCTCGAATATTCTTGATTAAACGAATGAAACGAACGACTAAACGGCTATGTACAGAGTAGTCTTCTGTTTAATGGTTGTTCTGAGGTAAAATGAGCTACCAAAGCTGAACTGCAAAAAAAAAAAAAAAAGAAAGAAAAGAAAAATATAGCCCATCAAGTTTTTTTTTTCAGTTGAGTTCTTTTTTCGAAAAGGAGAGGTACTGAAACATTGTGCCAAAAAATAAATAAATATATGAATAAGTTAAACCTGACTCTTTTTTCAGAAAAAGTGGGGTTTTGTCAGTAAGTGATCAAATGTACTAATATTAATGCATATGAAGTGCTGCGGTAATCATTGTCTTGAAAAAGTATATCTTTCAGACTGATAGTTAATGGAACAAATCTCAGTAACCTATCAATAAGCGATAAAATCGCAACGGATGGCCAAATGATTGACTAGGAACATGAGGAAGACTCTGCCGATTCATCATCATTGAATTTATAATTTTGAAAAAAAAAATCTGGAAAAAATATCTTCCTTTTTTGTTAATTCAAATGGGAGAGGGGGAGAGGGTTCGGACTTATCCCGAACCCATCCCCTCTAGAGCCACGCTCACAAGTGACGGACTTAAGGTGACATATTTTGAGTAAACGTTGGTACAAAACTCATAAAAATGTATATAGCGATGTATAAATCTATCACATATATGAAAAAAGGAGGAAAGTAGATCACAGCCCTTTACTAACACTATTAGAAATGGACCAGTGGCGGATCTCTGATTTCAGGATTTTAGAAAGGGGGCTTGGGGAAGAAATAAGTGTTCACCGAAAATCTGACAAGCAAAGAAAAAAAGGACCCCAACCGGGGTGGGATGGGGTTGGTTACAGTACAACTTGAAAGAATTTTGTTCAAAGAAAAACTGGCAAGAAAAAATAAAGGGGAGGGGAGTAATGGAGGGAATCGACATACACGTATTCTAATTTATCCCTCTGGAGTCAATTCAAATGAATTTTATTTATGTTAATTAATTATCAATAATTATCAATAACTATTTTCATTGCATAATATTCATATATTCAAAATCAAAATTTGAAATTTACAATCCCCCTTTACCCCCTATAGATGTGTTAGCGATCAAATCAATCACAATAGCAAAAACAAAACATAAAAGAAAAGAAAGCAGAATGCATTGTAAAATCTGAATCGGATGTGCGAAAGTTCCCATATGCCTTATCCGGATCAATATCTTTAGGTTGAAAAGGGGAAGGCGCCCCCCCCCCCATGGCCTCCTCCTCCTCCCCCCTCTAAATGCACATCATGCAGATACGATTTGTTCTACAGATTGTGGACGAGAGTTGATTGCATCAAATCCACTAGTCTGAGCAGTACAGCTGGAATCTATTAATTTCATTTATACGTCTTTTTGGGGGGTTGGGGTAAGTACCGTCTATTTTTAGCGTAATACTGGAATAATACTTCAATGGTATGGATAATCAAAAGACAAAAAAAAACTCCTTGTATTTCCTATTGCTTCACACCAAAAGTTGCATCTAAAATTTACAATTACAAACGAATATTGCAGTGTATTGATTTAAGTAATCCCTCACTACGTCCACTTCCTTGTGAATGTTCTTAATCGGATTTCAAATACTCTCCTTATAGACAAGTTATTACTTGTGACCTCAGTATAGTCAAGAAAGACAAGTTGAGAGAAGTGTTAAAAAAGGGGTCCCAATTACAGAGAAAGGAACCAAAATGTTAAAATTATCATGGAATCTTGTGAGGAATATGCAAGACGTTGGGCAAAGAAAGAGGATGTACAGCTCGAAACCCTTTCCGAATTGATAAAATCCATCAGAGGGTTACTTTTATCTAGAATTTACCGTTTAGAATCAACTGTGAACACCAGATTCGAGTCTATCCTAAAAGACCCTATGTTATAACAGAGCTTGCCTACCTTCAAGAACATTATGTCATCACACCAGCGGACAAAGCCTCAAATAATTACACATCTACTTGCAAAAAATACTATTTCGACAGTCTAGTTAAAGAGTTGGGTTTAAATTCGACACCTGGAAATCCCACTTACACCCCATTAAACCTTTCTGACCCTGAAATAATAGATAACCACAAATCAGCTCTTGTTTCCTTTGGCTTCAACACCAACAATTTAGATTTAAATTTACCATACTTATACTGCATACCTAAATTGTATAAGAATCCGTACAAACAACTTTTCATCGCTGGTTCTTCAAAATGTTCTGTATCGATCTTACTCACCAAAGTTTTATCTGAAATCAAATCTGGGTTTAAAAAAATTGTTCGACAGTGTATTCTCGCAGTGGTATCAACCAGATGTGGATTCTAAAGAATTCGAAGGAACTTTTAGAACATCTGAAATCCACTCATTTTAGTAGAGTCCATTCGATCAAAGCCTTTGATTTTTCGACACTTTACACTACAATTCCACATTCGAAATTGAAAGAAAGACTCGCAAAAATTATAAGTAATGCGTTTACAAGTAAGAACGGCAATCGTTAACTACGACAAAACCTACGTTTCAAAAGAAAAGTCCGAAAATAAGTACACTGAAACAGATATTATTCAGATGAATTCATTCAATCTTTGGTCTCTGAAGGAAAAAGTTATTTAGCGACTGACGTTAACTTCACTTACAGATATATAGACGATGTGTTTTCCATCAATAATCCAAAATTCGCGAATTACCTCAACATTATCTATCCTTCGGAGCTTGAAGTAAAAGAAACTACAGAGACAAATAATTCAGCATCCTATTTGGATATAATATTGTCCTACGACACTGATGGTTACATGAACACCTCACTCTATGACACACGTGATGACTTCAATTTCAGCATTACAAACAAACAAACCAGAGCAAGTACCAAATATACGGATTTTGTTCTGCGAGCTAGGCGTCTTTCAGATAAGCTTCACAGTCAGTATGTATGTGACCGACTAACCTCGTCACTGAAGAATTTTACGGAAGATATGGGGAACTCGCCATACACTATGATGTCCCACTCTCCAGATGGTGGATGATATTCTGTCATAGACCATTTGAACCATCCAACCAAAGATTGTACTCTATGTCTCCCGAAATAGAAGTATCCGGATATGACACTACTACCGAATTGAAGCGGCGGGTGTTGCATGCAAGCAGGAGATGCTTACTCTTCCTGGTCTCATTTCCATATCGGGAGTCCGCTTCTTTTCATATAATGGAGGTTTTTGTTTGTTTGCTTTGGATCCTGTTTTATCCTGATTTTGTATGCCTTCTGACCTTCTATAGAATAGAGCATTCTTTAATGTATGGTCATTTCTATTTCAAAATCGCATAAGATTTGCTTCTCGGTTGGTATTTTCATGTGAGTGTGTTTGATTGTTGTAAGTTAGTTTGTTTGATTTTCATTATTTGTTTGTATTATTTCCGTTTCATTTATAGATAAACAAGTTGCAGGCACAAATTAAGAATATGTCCATGAAACTAGGATGAAGCATATGAGATGATGAACAGACAACAAATTGCATACAAAGTCATATTTTCCGTAAGCGGTCAATATCGTATAATGTCCATCAGCGATCAACCAATTAGAAATTAGAGATCCAGAACTAGAAATCAGAAATTATCCCCATTATCATCTACATCTTGCACAATTTCCTTTAAGTTACGTTTTAGTGACAAGTGTTGCCACACCATCTAACTGAGGAAGAAATGCAATGACTGCCTTCAGAGTAATGGGGTCGTATAGGCAGCTAAGTTGCTTCTCTAACCAGAAGCTTGGGGAAATAAAATATAATGCGCATTTCCTTGTTTGGTTAATCGCAAAATCTTTGTTTTACTTAATTATTTCAAAAATTGGGCGGACGAAAGGCTTCCATATCACAATGTTTAAAATCATCAGAGTAGAGATAGAACAGAAAGAAATAAAGGCAATATTTTCAAAATTATTGATGTAAATTTGTCGTCTTCTTCAAAATAAAACAATATTTTCATTCATATTTATATGTTAGAATAAGACTTGCTAATTATGATATGTCAAACTCCGTAACAGTATCGAAGAATTGTAGTAAATTGTTATCAACAAAGTTATGAGGAAGGGGCAGTTTAATTGCCGTTTTTAAATCGATCTCTATCAAATAAAATGGTATGCTAGAGCATGTACTGATGTATTGGATTTTCAATATAGAGATCTGCAAATTACAAAGAAACTTTTAGGTCAAGATTTTTGTTTTCACAAACTAGTAAAGACTTTCTGGAAATTTTACAAAAATTATGATCAACTTCTTTTGAAATTCGGACCCATATAAGCAACGGAGTATATTACTTTAGGTATTTCACAACCTGCATTCATGGTGACATAATTAACAATATAAGAATGATCAAATGTAGACAGCATATTTATCGAAAATGCGTCATAGTCATCAAACGCATTTTGTACCATGGGTATGATACTAATTTCACCAGACGGACACTAAGCTTGGTACTTGACCAATATACAGTCTTGTACGAGCGCATTCTTAAGACTTGCACTCTGATTGACTGTGACGACGGGACACCATGACAGGCCCTGTCCAAACCTCCTTATAGAAGACAGGGCCTCGACCACCTGTCCTCTCTGAATGTCAGTCGGACTCCTCGGATGATAACATATATGAGCTCGCTACAGCCGACAGAGCACGGACTGTATTGCGCACGTCCTCTTTTTATATCCATTTACATATTCATCTGTGTTGCTTGGACCCCTGTGTTTTACGATCTTGTTTGTGTGTGGTCATCTAACAGTGAGGAGGTTGTTTTTCTTCGAGTCCTCTGGGAAATCGGAATAATGGGAGGGTTGTGCGCACGTAATCCAGGATAACCACACCGTCTGCTATTTACGTGGCAGATGGCCGTCCTAAGTCGGCACCGGTTGCCCATTGGTCTCGTTGGTTTATGTATAGTCTTTCATGTTTCATGTTTTATGTATAGTCTTTCATGTTTCATGTTTTATGTATAGTCTTTCATGTTTCATGTTCCTATGTTGTGAGTTGGTGTTCCTTGTCCCTTTTGCGTGTCTTTCTGTTGGTGTCTGTTCTGTGTTTTCTGCATGGGTGTTTTGGGATTTTGCTGTGGGTGCTGCAACCTAGTGTTGTTGGAGATCCCCACCTTTCTTTCCAAAAAAATAAGAGCTGGTGGACCAAGAGTCCCCGGGGGCACGTGTAGCCAAGTTCGATCAATTTCGGTGGGTCGCTTCTTTAAACGCATTTGAAAATTTCTGTTTACAAAATTTTCTCAAATTTCTAAAATCTTGGTCCTGTAGTATCATATCCCAGCCATTTTGCTACGTCTATTGGTATATTTAGGACATAATTTACACAGATTTTGGTCATATTACATTTTTTCGATTGAGGATCACTGACTCACTGACAAGGGTTAAATACCCGAAACGTGCATGTCTGGTCCATGCAGTAATTTTTGCTCCAAAATGATGCTAACGAATTTGCAAACATTAACCATTCACATATCAAAATATTCTTTCGTTTTGATAATTTCTATGTTTGAACAAACATTCTCAAAATTCAAGTGAAAGAAGTGAATTTTTCCATTTTACTCATTTCTCTTAAAATGTGTGCTCAATCATCTATAAAATCTTATTTTGAAAAATCAATTAATCTTAAAAGTTTCTTGTGACTTCAATAAGCATAATGACATATAAGTCGGTCACATGGACTATCCATTTGTAAAAAGAAGTAAGTTTTTGTTCAAAAAGCTATGATTTTGAATTTTACTCATTTTCCACTTGTCTGTGAAATTACAGAAATTCTTACCATACGATTTTATGACACCTCAAATTGATGGCCCACGGTATATTCTTTCGTTTGAAATGAAATTTAGCCCTGTGTTAGGGGTGTTGATTACAAGCTCAAATTTAGCAACTTGGTTGCTCAACTAATATAGAAGTAAATATGTCATTCTGTATTTCTCTATCATTAAATGGGAAAAGAGAAATATATAATTGATAAATCATTGAACATTGATAGAAATCTCCGTCTGAAAAAAGTAAGATTCGAAAATAAATCATAATGTTTGATGTTGTTTTTCCAGGCATAATGAGTAATAATTTGGTAGTATTTTGATTTGAATTCGGTCTATTCTTTCAACTGTAAATAAAACAAGATTTAAAAAACCCCATTAGAATGCAATAAGCATCGCGGCGTGACATTGAAATAAAAGATATAGTGATTATAATTCCATTCCGTCGATATACATATAATGCATAATTACATCAAAAGAAAACATTTTGACACTTGCAATGATAGAACAAAAATCACACAATAATTAGTAGGGGAAAGGATTGTAGTACAGTCAAACCTGTCTTAAAGTTACCCTCTTTTTAGCGACTTCCTGCTTTATGTGACCTTTTTCCTCCCGAACAATTTTTCTATCAAATTAACCTGTATATAGCGACAACCTGTCTAACGCGACAACGACCGACATTTTTCTGTCCCTCGCCGAATTCCGAACCTGTATATTACGACTTTTAGTGTTGCAAAGGACCCCAACTACATAATATTTTACATAAAATATCTTCATCAGTGTTTTTCATTCTTCTGTATGGAACGCCATCGCTGTCAAATGATGAGATATTTCAATATATTGGATGGTTTATTCAATATATGCGGCGGTAAGTACATTATATGCGGTGGTAAGTACATTATATGCGGTGCTAAGTACATTATAAGGAGTGCTAAGTACATTATATGCGGTGTTAAGAACATTATATGGGGTGGTACGTACATTATATGCGGTACTTAGAACATTATATGCGGTGATAAGTACATTACATGTATATGCTGTGCTAAGAACATTATATGCGGTGGTAAGTACATTATATGGAGTGTTTAGTACATTATATGGAGTGCTAAGTACATTATATGGAGTGCTTAGAACATTATATGCGGTGTTAAAAACATTATATGGGGTGGTACGTACATTATATGGGGTGTTAAGTACATTATATGCGGTGCTAAGTACATTATATAGGGTGGTATGTTCATTACATGGGGTGGTTAGTACATTATACAATAAACGTCGTATATAACGAAGCCCAGGGGACCATTGGTCCAAATTCGTTATAGCCATATTTCGTTACATGTATTTTGGTGCAACATACATTGTATAAGTATAAGAGATCAAGCGTTTATTTTCATACTGAACGAGAACAGATGGTGTATATACATACAACAGAATACAGGACATTAAAATAACCTTTTTTAAATTACATGTGAGGGTTAGTCATTGGACAGAACAATTGTTTTGGACAACGTGTCGTAATTTTTCCAGATTTTTTAAAGATAGCACTCAGTGTGCTGTGGAATATCAAATTTCAAGCTATATCTTTTTTCCTGACCCTGTCCTATTCAACCTCGTTTAACATTGATATTTTATTCCCCCAAAGTATCAACGTTCCCTTGGCTTGGCCATTTTAAATCAAACGAATGAAAAGTTAATTAGGACCAGTATTAATACTAGCTATGCTGTGATTTATTGGGTAGACATTCTTTACAGTTGGCATGCCAATAGAATATTTAATGATTGACAATCATTATCTCATGGATATACAACACGTATTCTAATAGGTTATCAGCGCGAGGACTTAACAACAGAGCAATTATGTGATAATTAGTAATTATCTGTCCACCAAGTGTGTTAATTGGGAGAGCATTTCGTTACATCAGGTGAAAATAGTGAATAAAATATAACCATTGGACCACAAGATGGCTTCGTTAAAGCTGATAATTCGTTACATACAAATTCGTTACAAGCGTACAAAAATCAATGGAGGATAATATGACTTCTGCAGGGACTTTCATTTTACTTCGTTATAAGCAGAAATTCGCTATTAACCTATTCGTTATAGGTGAAGTTTACTGTATGCGGCGCTAAGTACATTATATGCAGTGCTTAGTACGTTATATGCGGTGCTTAGAACATTATATGGGGTGGTGAGTACATTATATGCGGTGCTTAGTTCGGTATGTGGTGATTTCGTAATGATAAACATTCTGATGACCAAGATTAAACATTTTTGAGACTCGGTTTATCATTAACCCAAAAGGACACATAAAAACAAAAGGATTCAACATGTTTCCCAGCTCTATCATGGGGGGGTTAGAAGAAAAGACCGTATTTGGGTCAAAATAAGCATTTTTACACAGAAAACAATGGAAAACGGAAACGCTTTTACACAACAGTGTCTCTCCCCCCCCCCCCCCCTTCGCTTTACAATGCCACATTCACCAAATGTGTGTATCAATAACACATTTTCTGGACAAGTGGGGTTCTGAAACGAGAGGGGAACAATGTCCACAGGCAAAAACGAAAAAAAGGGGATGGATGACTATTTTAAAATTTATCTCTAGAACGATATTAAAAGTAGGTTATAATTGCCATCTTTTTCTTTTTATATCATGGAACAATCTATTCATAGTGTGTTCCGATCAAATATTTGACCGTTTGGATGGAAATAAATTTGTCTATATCTACACCGTGTGTATTTCGCGCCAGAAAGCTACATAAGTAGCCGAGAAGAAAGAAATGCAACCGGGTTTTTTTTCAGTTTCTGGATTTCAGAGATTGCCGATTATATTATATTCTTAAAACAGGGTGACGTGAATTATTTTTTTTTATTCTAATTATTAGAATAAAAAAAATAATGATATAGAATTTTCACGTCACCCAGTTTTTTTTTTCTCTCTCTCTTAGACCACGTAAATTGAATATCACAAGCTAAAATAAAAATTATAATTTATATATTAGTAACGTAGTGTTACAGAATTAATCTACTTTTAACTAATATCACATAATTTTTCTGTACTATACAAAGCTCTTCCGATAAGTACAAGCATATACAATATACGGTGACAATGCCTATTGATATCATGGTGCCTCTCACTTCTAAAAAAAGCAAGAACTTTGAAAAAAATTTGAAAAATAAGATGTACCCGTAGCCGGGATCGAACACGCGACCTTGGTGGCAGCAGTCCTGCGTCTTCACCACTATGCCACCACACCGCTATGTGAAAGGGATGAAATTGTAGAATAGATTTCATTGATTGCCAAAGATTTAATCTTTTCACTTTTTGATTAAAATACAATGAAATATACCTCAATTAAACAACATAGTATTTATTTTATCTTCTCAGATAAATATTTGTGTTTAAAGGCCACAAAAACCTAAAAACGAGGAGTGCCTTAACGTAGCTGCGATCCGAGTCTCCGAAATGTTTAATCTTGGTCATAGGAATGTTTATCATAACGAAATCACCACATACCGAACTTAGCACGGCATATAATGTACTCACCATCCAATATAATGTTCTAAGCACCGCATATAGTGTACTTAGCACTGCATATAATGTACTTAGCACCGCAAATAATGTACTAGCCATCCCATGTAATGCAGTGGCGGCGGATCTAGGATTTCAGAAAAGGGGGGGGGGAGGTTTCAGCTCGAAGAAAATAGTTCACGTAAAAACTGACAAGCAAAAAAAACAAAACAAAACAAAACAAAAAAAACGAAACAAAAAAGGTGGAGTCGAAGAGCGTGAACCTCAAGACTGATGATCTAATTAAGAAGTGGGGAGGGGGAGGGGAGTTGATTCATTTACTTTAGTTCATAGGTAGACTGGCGAGCGCAGCGAGCATGAATTTTTTTTAGATATGAAGTTTTCATTTGTTTTCAAACTTAGTCATCCATACATGTATATACAACTACAACTTTATTCTATATTGGCGAGCGGAGCGAGCCGTAAAATTTTTGGAATAGCTGGTTACTTTTTGTTATAAGAATACAATTTCTCTCTCATTTTCCATGCTCCATTTTTGTTTGACCAATTGGGGAAGGTTTGGAAGATTAGGACATTACAACCCCACTATCCACCTGTCAAACCTGGTTAGATCAGCCCATGAAAATGAAGTATTTGGTAATTATTCAAGTGTTAATTTGATTTTGAATTTTGTATATGTTTATGACATATGAATCCGTTCAAACACGATGACAAAGAAAGTTGAAGACAAAGTGAAGACGAAAAATTAGACAACTACATGTAATGACAAATTTAGTGCGGCGAGCGAAGCGAAGTGGTCAAACAAAAATGGAGCATGGAAAATGAGAGAGAGATTGTATTCTTATAACAAAAAGTAACCAGCTATTCCAAAAATTTTACGGCTCGCTCCGCTCGCCAATATAGAATAAAGTTGTAGTTGTATATACATGTATGGATGCCTAAGTTTGAAAACAAATGAAAACTTCATATCTAAAAAAAAAATTCCGGCTCGCTAGGCTCGCCAGTCTACCTATAAACTAAAGTAAATGAATCAACTCCCCTCCCCCTCCCCACTTCTGCCACTGGCATATATTGTACTTACCACCGCATATAATGTACTTACCACGGCATATAATGTACTTACCACCGCATATAATGTACTTACCACGGCATATAATGTACTTACCACCGCATATAATGTACTTACGACCGCATATATTGATTAAACCATACCATATATTGAAATATTTCATCATAAGACAGCGATGGTGTTCCAAACTTCTGTGATAAATTAATTGTAATGTGATTTTATATGTGTAATACGATTTATCAATAAAAACACGAATTGATATATGCAGTGATTCATTCAATAGTATTGCTATAAATAAATTTTGATTGTCAAAGTCAGATCAGCTTGAACCTGTTTTCAGTGACAACCTGTCTTATGTGACCTACTTTCTGTCGGCCCTAGCAAAGTCACATAAGACAGGTTTGACTGTAGTTAGATAAATAGTATAACAATTATTAGACATTTACAAAATGTACTCAATAATAGTTCAACGGATCGGAATAAAGCAAATAAGCATGTTTGTCTGTTAATATCTTTGATTTGATTTGATTGTGGGTACAGGTGGGAAGGTAGGATAGGATATGATGCGATTGGATATAGGTGAATAGAATATGATAGGATTGGATAGAGCTTGATAGGATTGGATAGACCTGGATAAAATATGATTGAGTTTAGATGAGGAGTTTAGGAAAGGATACGGTTGGAATGGATAGAATAGAAAATAGCAATCCAAGGAATGCTTGTGTCGCCTGCGCAGCGGTTTGATTATTATTCCAGAAAGTGGATCAAATTATTGGTATTAGTAGAAAAGTCTTGTCAAATGAAATTCATTTGAAATATCAGACCTCTTAGTTACAAATTAAAAATTATGGTCATTCTCAAATTTTCAGAACAGAGTGTCAATCATCTAGGTCAAGGTCACTACGTAAAAATTGGTTACAAAAAGGTATCATCATAAGAATTATCAAAGACCTATCACCTACCAATTAAAAGATATACACAACCTTAGAAAAGAAGGTCAAATAGCTAGGTCAAGGTCAAAAAGTAAAAAATTATAGTATGTGTAGAATGGCATTGTTACAAGGAAAATACATGTGAAATATCAAAGCCCTATCACCTACCTATCAAAAGATATATCCATTTTTAATTGTTTTGAAAAGTAGGTCAAATATGTAGGTCAAGGTCACTAGGTCAAAAATTATGGTATGTGTAGGAAGATCTTGTCACAAGAATACACATGTGAAATATCAAAGCCCTATCATTTACCAATCAAAAGATATATCCATTCGTAATTTTTTTTTTGAAAAGTAGGTCAAATATGTAGATCAATGTCAAAAGGTCAAATATTATGGTCTGTGTAGAAAGTTTTGTTACAAGGAATACACATGTGAAATATCAAAGCCCTATCACTTACCAATCAAAAGATATATCCATTCGTAATTTTTTTGAAAAGAAGGTCAAATAGCTAGGTCAAGGTCAAAAAGTAAAAATTATAGTATGTGTAGAATGGCATTGTTACAAGGAAAATACATGTGAAATATCAAAGCCTTATCACCTACCAATCAAAAGATATATCCATTTTTAATTGTTTTGAAAAGTAGGTCAAATATGTAGGTCAAGGTCACTAGGTCAAAAATTATGGTATGTGTAGGAAGGTCTTGTCACAAGAAATACACATGTGAAATATCAAAGCCCTATCACTTACCAATCAAAAGATATATCAATTCGTAATTTTTTTCTTAAAGTAGGTCAAATATGTCGATCAAGGTCAAAAGGTCAAATATTATGGTCTGTGTAGGAAGGTCTTGTCACAAGGAATACACATGTGAAATATCAAAGCCCTATCACTTACCAATTTAAAGATATAGTGAATCTTATCTTTTTTTCAAAAGAAGGTCAAATATCGAGGTCAAGGTCACTAGGTCAAAAATTATGGTATGTGTAGGAAGGTCTTGTCACAAGGAATACACATGTGAAATATCAAAGCCCTATCACTTACCAATCAAAAGATATATCAATTCGTAATTTTTTTTGAAAAGTAGGTCAAATATGTAGATCAATGTCAAAAGGTCAAATATCATGGTCTGTGTAGAAAGTCTTGTCACAAGGAATACACATGTGAAATATCAAAGCCCTATCACTTACCAATCAAAAGATATAGTGAATCTTATTTTTTTTCAAAAGTAGTTCAAATAGCTAGGTCAAGGTCACAAAGTCAAAAATTATGGTATGTGTAGATAGGTCTTGTCACTAGGATTGCACAAGTGAAATATCAAAGTCCTAACACTTACCAATCAAAAGATATATCAATTTTTAATTTCTTTGAAAAGTAGGTCAAATATGTAGGTCAAGGTCACTAAGTCAAAAATTATGGTATGCGTAGGAAGGTCTTGTCACAAGGAATACACATGTGAAATATCAAAGCCCTATCACTTACCAATCAAAAGTTATGGGCTGTGACACCCAAAGTGTGACAGACAGACAGACAGACGGATTGACGGACGGACGAACAGACGGACAGACGGACAACGGACAAAGTGATCCCTAAGTGTCGCTATGCTTCGCAGGCGATACAAAAAGGAGAGGAAGCAAGATGATTGGATAGGATAATATTCTATCCACTTTCTTAATTACATCCTACATCTGATATTATGATCTATATGAGGAATTGGTAGCATACAATGATTTCCCCTTGTACCGGGTCATAAATGTTATTCTGATGTAGACCTGTTGTGCCATTGCATACCAGTTAATACGGTTGTCTTCTTTGTTACCGATTGTGACCATTCTACCGAAGTTAAGTGGCGGGTGTTGTTTTGGATATAATAACGTTCACTCTTTGGCCATATTACTTACACTGTTTAAATTGAGGATCACAGACGAGGATTAAGTACCCGAAACGTGCATGTCTGGTCCAT
Source organism: Pinctada fucata (assembly GCA_028142955.1). NCBI lineage: Eukaryota > Metazoa > Mollusca > Bivalvia > Pterioida > Pteriidae > Pinctada > Pinctada fucata. The sequence goes on from AP027114.1 coordinate 40,019,575, forward strand.
GCTACACATTTATCTGTTCTTAGATGATGCCATTGAATTTGAAGACGTTTTACATTTGAACTACTTCGTGAGTGTCACTGCTGGTGGACCATGAGTCTCCGAAGGCACATGTAGCCAACTTCGATCAATTTCGCTTGATCGTTTCTTCAACGCATTAGAGAACTCTTGTTACCAAAATTCTTGAAACTTCTTCAATGTGGGTCCTGTAAAATCATATCCTACCAATCCAGCTATGTCTTTCGGTTCATTTTTGGATCTAATAACGTTCACTCTTTGGCCATATTACTTACATTGTTTAAAGTGAGGGTCACTGATAAGGGTAAAGTACCCGAAACGTTCATGTCTGGTCCATGGTGCAAATTTATATGATATGATGCTATTGAATTTGAAGACGCTTAAAATGCAAACAGGAGATGATCTTCCTTGGCACCTGATCTCACTCCTTTGCAGCAAATTTACGTCTCTTCATATGGTAAATTGTGTTTCGAAACGTGCATGTCTGGTCCATGCTGTAAATTTATATGTTCTTAAATGATGCTATTGAAGTCGAAGACTTTTAACATTTGAACCACTTGGTGCGTGTCACTGCCGTTGGACCATGCGTCTCCGGGGGCACATGTAGCCAAATGCGATCAATTTCGCTTGATCGTTTCTTCAACGCATTCGAAAACTCCTGTTCTCAAAATCCATACAGTTTCTAAAATGTGGGTCCTGTGGCATCATATCCCACCAATCCAGCTATGTCTTTCGGTTCAATTTTGAATATGATTACATTCACTCTTTGGCCATATTTCTTATATTGTTTAGATTGTAGATCACTGACGAGGGTTAAGTACCCGAAACAAGCATGGCTGGTCCATGCTTCAATTTTATCTGTTCTGGAATGATGATATTGAATTTGAAGACGTTTAACATTTGAACAACTTAGTGAGTGTCACTGCTGGTGAACCAAGAGTCCCCGAGGGCACATGTAGCCAAAATAGATCAATTTCGGTTGATCATTTCTTCAACGTATTCGAAAACTACTGTTATCAATATTTTATAAAATTTTTAAAACGTGGGTCCTGTGGCATCATATCTCTCCAATCCAGCTACCTATTTCGGTACATTTTTGGATATAATAACGTTCACTCTTTGGCCATATTACTTACATTGTTTAGACTGAGGATTACTGACGAGAGATTATATCCGAAACGTGCAGGTCTGGTCCATGCTGCAAATTTATCTGTTCTGAAATTATGCTATTAAATTTGAAGACATTTAAAATGCAAACAGAAGTTATCTTTCTTCCTTGGCACCTGATCTCACTCCTTCACGTCTTTTCATATGGTAAATTATTTCTCATTTCTGTTCATTTGCCTTTGTTCTGGTTTTATCATGGTTTTGTATGCCTTTGTTAATTGATTTTATGATTGGTAATCTTTTACTTCCTAAAAAGGATATGCTTTTGTCCATATTTGCCACTTAACCACTTTTTTGTTGATCACGTGGCTTGTAGGGAAGTGTTAGTGTATGTTGTATCCCCGATAATGCAAATGTCGTACCTTCAACACCAAGGCGTCCTATGAACAGAAGACAGAATACACAGTATACAGCAATAAATACTCCGCTTACTCCGCCTACTACAGTTATTGCTGTATTGAAATCTCGACATTGACCTTTTATGTCTGAAAATAAAACAAAACAATTGGTAATTAAACTATAAACATCAAAGAAGTACCAAAACAGTTATCCAGTCTCAAAGTCGAGAAGGCAAGGCCAAATCGTGAGAATTGCCATCGGAACGGTTACGAACCCCGGAATTTACAACATTACGAATTGAGACAAGGTACACTGGGAAAGTCAGCGTCTCCTGATTACAAACAACACCCGTCGCAACAGCTCCATGGAAACCTGTCAAATTTGGCATTTGTCTCGATGTATATTTTGATGTACAGATCAGGCAAGTATGTCTTGTTTAGTGGTGACGACAGCCATTCAGTCACAAAGTAGAATGTCACTGACAATTCTGGAAAGGGGGATCTGATTATGTTGAGTACCTGAAACGTGCATGTCTGGTCCATGTTGCCAATTTATCTGTTCTTAAATGATGCTATTCAATTTGAAGACGTTTACATGCTTTTATAACATCCCCGTAGCGACCGAAGAACTTCCGCAATGATGATTTCAGCCGTTGTGTGATATAATCCTGAACAAGTACATGTAGCTTACTTGCAAGCCGTCTGACTCTAATGATAAAATGTACATATTTGGAACATGACCTGGCGTACCGTATCAGCTGATAATAACATATTTATAACGTAGAAATATTCTTCAGATGATTGTACTTTAGGTCAAACTTTTTTTTCATTCAGGTCTCACTAATTTGTTAATTCATCCTTTTTTACGAATTCTGGGTAGCGCTAATCGGTTTCATCGCGGTGCCGGTACGAGGCTTCGCAATACGTATCACGGCACGTCTTTCAAAGAAGGAAGTGGACCTCAAACAAGACTCTGTTGCAGCACCAACAGCAAAACACCAAAACTCTCGATGCAAAAACACAGACACAAGCATACCAAGAGACGAAAAAGAGACATACGACGTATAAACATCAAACAAAAGCCACTACACATAAACCAACGAGACTCATGGCTTACAGGTGCATACTTCGGACGGCCATTTGCCACACAAGGTGTAGTTATCTTGGATTACGTGCGCACAATCCTCTCATTTCTCCAAATACCCAGAGGTCTCGAAGAACGTACAATTGTGGTGTAAAACAACTTCCTCACTGTTAGATGACCACACACGAACAAGACCGCAAAAGGCAGGGGCCCAAGCAACAGAGATGAATATGTATATGGATATAAAAAGAGGGCGAACGTAATACAATCCGTGCTCTGCCGATGGGAGGTCATGTATGTTATCACCTAAGGAGTCCGACTGACATTAAGAGAGGACAGGTGGTCGGGGCCCTGTCTTCTCTAAAGAGGTTTGGACAGGGCCCGTCATGGAGTCCCGTCGTCACAGTCAGTCAGAATGCAAGTCTCAAGAATGCGCTGGTCAAGTACCAAGCCTAGTGTTCGTCTGGTGAAATTAGTATCATGGCCATAGTATAAAAGGCGTTTAATGATGCTGACGCATTTTCGATGATTATGCTGTCTGCCTTTGATCCTTCTAATTTTGTTTATCATATCACCATTAAAGGCAGGTTGTGTAATGCCCAAAGTAATGTAATCTGCTGCTAGTATAGATCCAAATTTTAAAAGAAGTTAACTGTAAATTTTGTAAAATTTCCAGAAAGTCTTAACTAGTTTATGAAAGCGGAAACATTGACATTTTCTTGGTAATTTGTAAATGTATTCCTTGAAAATCCAAAATATCAGTACATGCTTTAGCGTACCGGATGAGCTGTGATATGTCAATGCCGTATGACGGTAGTCTTTGAACATCACTGTCAAGCCAGGGCGAATGTACTATGTTGATTCATTTCTTTTGTCATATACACTTGTATGAATCTTTCCGTTTATATTTTTGATATTTAGGTACATAAATAGTGATTCTCTATTTGTAACGTTTGCCTTGTTAAGCGCTAATTCTAGTGGATAAATTTCATTCTTATGTAATTCAAAGAATGATTGCAAATAGTTAGAATAACATCCAGATACCTAGAAGTATTATTGAAACATTTCAGATCATCAAATTACCTTTTTTTCTGAAGATTTTGGATAAATTCGTTTTCGAACGTGTATAAAAATAAATCTGCAAGAAGAGGAACACAGTTAGTACCCATAGGAATCCCTACAACTTGCTTGTATAGAACCTCACCAAATCTAACATAAACATGTCCAAGAGGAAGGACAAGGCATTACAAAGGTCACTACATGTCCATGATTTGTATGGTTTGTAGTCTGTCGAGGAAATGAAACCCTTTGATTCAGATGTGCAAATGCAAGTTTTCCGCTCTCGATCAATTTGTCATGAGGAAGTGTGGTGTACATATTAGAGAAGTCGTATGAGGAAATCGTGTTGGCTTGGAAATTTCCAAATTTCATTTTGTCAATAATATCCCCTGAATTCTTAATAGACCAAGATAAATTTATCAATATCCTTTTTCTGTAGCTATTTTGTAAATTCATGTATTGATGTTGTTTCTCTGAAAAAAAAAATGATGGGGTGTAGTTCATTCAAACTATTTTATAAACAAAAATATTGATACCAATGCCATGAAAGGACCAAACTATTTCAGGTCCATTGAAAAGCAGTATGTCAAGTAAGTAAAAGAAATGAAAAATGTACATGTGTCAAATATAGTGCATTAAGCCAGAATAATGACAGCATTTTAAATTTTGAGCATTGGATGCCATATTTACCGTGTCATAAATTTTGGGGGTCTGGAAAATTTTGAAAAAACGAGATATTTTGACAGTCCATGTTTCCATGGAAAATTAATGGATATACGGAGAATTGAAACTTGGGTGTTTTGGGATTTTGCTGTGGGTGCTGCAGCCTAGTGTTGTTGGAGATCCCCTCCTTTTTTCTTGAAACAATTTTTTTTCATCCTTCCATTTGAATTTAAAAAGATAAGCCAATTGATTTTATTTTACTGTTATTTTGGAATCATTCGTAATGAATTGAAGCATTTATGAGGACTTAGCCCATTATACATGTATCCCTTTTTTGCCAGTTATTTTGCAATGAAACCACTGTAGGGCAATCATGGTTTTAAAAAAAATTAATTTTCGAAATATGTATTAGTGGTCTTCTGAGAATGAGACAATTTAGTGTAGGGAACATATTGGTTTTCAGTTAATTTAATGCCGAAATAGGTTGCCGTGGTTATATTCAACACATATGCTAAAGCACATGTTAACATTAATAGGCTATTCTGGAGGATTTATTCTAATTCTGTCTTTTACATGTTTAATCAAACTTCATGTGACCATTTAGAAACAGGATATGAACACATAGATAACATTGAAAACATGTTAAGTTCATGTACTTTAATTTCAAATAATGTCGAAGGGTTCCAACTCTATACCAACTCTATTCCAAACCAATTTCCATGCACCAGACATGTGTTTCGAATATTAAATTCTCATCAGTGATGCTTTCAGCGGAGCCACCAAAAATAATTTCAGAAGCGCCCTTTTAAATTTTTGGAAGTGAGATTTTTACATTTACATTACAAAGAGTGCGCGGCTCCAAATTTCCTGTAGGGTCGATTCAGTAGCAAATCCAAATAAAATCTATGTTCAAAATAGCATTGGAGGGATAGTGCTAAGATGTTAAACTCTTTTAATTTCGATGATATTTATCGGTGAAGTGGCTAGTTTCCAAAATAGCAAAAAAAATATATATATATGATGTCAGTTGATAAAAGGCTAAAAGAATGCTTCTTTCAGGTGACAGAGCTGGAAAAAAGTAATTAATACACTTGACAAACATTAGGCCACGGGGAACGATTTTAACTGCTCAACACTGCAACGTGAAATAAGTTTCAATATTAAAAATGTCGAAGTCACTCAAACTTTTCAAAACTTTCAGCGCTTTTGCCGGATGTGCAATGGAAAATATATGACGTAACATTAAAATATTTTGAAATTATAGAAAATCCATTATATGACATTGAATATGCATGCACTAAAGAGTGTATCTACTCCCTTTGTTTCACATACATTACAACTGTGACAGAAGTGGAAAATTATGATGTGTTTTTTTCTCCTTTTACACCAGGCTCCCTTTATAGAAAAATACTATACTACTATACACTCTAAAGTACTATTTGATTTTTGTCCTTTATTGGAAAACTTGAATCAAGCAAAAACTCCAAACAAAATGAAAATTTGCCCCTAACAGCAATTATCTTGGGATCAAGGACAAACGTCTATTGTCTTAAACCTTAGACCTTGGTTCCATGTCATGCCACATCCTTGGGCCCTAAAGAACATTTCTGTGAACAATTATTGAAATCCATCTACAGATGGAGGAGTTATATTCTGGACAAGATTTTCTGAATGGTGTATATGGTGACCTTGACATCTGACATTGGTTAAAGGTCATGACACACCCTTTGGTCCTAAGAACTGTTTCTGTTGAATATTATTGAAATTCATCAATAGGGAGATGGGTTATGCACCGCACAATGTTTTAATAATGATGTCTAATGTGTATTTGACATTTGACTTATGACCTTGGTTCAAGTGACAAATATCATGACACACAATGAAGAACATTTCTGTGAAATATTATTGAAGTACATTCACATAAGGAGGATTTATACTCTAGACAAAGATTAACTAATGATGTCTATTGCGACTTTGACCTTTGACCTATGACATTGGTTCATGACACACCTTAAGGTCTTAAGGAACATTTCTGTGAAATATCATTGAATGTCAAACTCTTAGAATTCAATAGCATCATTAACGACAAGATCAATCGGCAGCATGGACCAGACATGCACGTCTCGGGTACTGAACCATCGTCCTCATCGGTTCCCCAGGCTATTTACGCTTTGGCTGAATACCATGGGTCACATCATACTATATCTGGAATTTTAAAAGAAATGGCTCTTCTTCGTTGAGTTTAAAACCTGACGGTAATGGCTGCACACAAACCATTGAGGACAGTACTATAAACGGGGAAATGATTGCGATGGTCTTATTTTCGCTATGTTCGCTGTTTTCGAATATTCCGCGAACATTGAATCCCCGCAATGATTTTGTATAATAGACAAAACAAATAATAGATTTAAATGACAAATTTGGATAATGACCATATCCCTGTATCCCAGCACAAAATCGATAATTCAGAAAAAAAACATCTAATTAACCATTCGATTATTGTCTCAAGACACCAAGAAGTATTTTACCTAGTAGAACATGCACTATTTCTTATCGCTATCCATAAGACGTTTGTAAACTATTATGCGATTGGATAAAAATGTTTGTGAGGTAACCAATCGGAAACATTTGCATAAACATGGAAATTTTGAAATGGTACGATGTGACCCAGGGTATTCAGGCAACAGCAAATAACCTGGGAAACCAAGATGAACCCCCGTCAGTGATCCTCAGTCTAAACAATTTAATATGGCCAAAGAGAATGAAAATTATTCTGTCCAAAAGTATCGAAAGACGTAGCAGGATACACGTAGGTGGAAGGATGTATGCTTTTGACACGGTTTAACCGATAGTGTCTATTGTGGTCTTGGCCTTTGACCTATGACCTTGGTTAAAAGTCATGACACACTCTTATGTCCTGAGGCACATTTCTGTAAAATATTCTTGAAACCCCGCGACAGGGGGAAGAGATGACAAATATGGAAAAGAAACATATCCCTATCAAGAGGTACAAAATCGTTAATCGAAAAATCATTTAACTAAGGGCATATAAAGCCAGGATAAAACCGGAACTAAGGCAAAGAAACAGAAATAGGAAAAATCTACCATATGATGAGAAGTGAACTCCCTGGGAAGGAGTGATATCAGGTGCTCAGGAAGAGTGAGCATCTCCTGCTTGCATGCAATACCCACCACTTCAGTAGAATGGTTATAATCGGTAACTCCCACAAGGAAGTTAAAATTATTGGTGTGTCTTGGCACAAAAGGTCAATAATCTATGACTCTGGAAAAAATGTTGTGCTACCGTCTCCCAAAATCGACCATAGAACTTCCTCAGTGACGATGTCAGTCAATAACAAATCTGAGTAAATGGAGCTTTCCCGAGGATAACGTATTAATTGAGAAATGAAAACGCCACTTGCTGATGACGACGGGATGTTACTACTCACTTTGTGATATTGAAATTAAAGTAGTAGCGTTTGTCATAGAGTGAGGTGTTCATATACATGTAACCATGGGCGTCAAAAAACAACACGATATCAAAATAGGACGCCGAATTAACGGTCTCTGTCGTTTCGTCAACTTCAAGTTCAACGGGAAAGATTGCGCCAGGGTAATTTACAAATATAGCATTATTGATGGACATTAGATCATCAATGTATCTGTACATAAAATTTAAGTTAAGAACTAACTGTTCTTTAACCTCAGAGATGGAGGATTGAATAAATTCAGCCTCGTATGAGTATAAAAATATGTCAGCAAGGAGCGGGGCACAATTGGTTTCAATTGGAATGCCAACAAACTGTTGGAAGACTTTACCTCCAAAGACCACAAAAATGTAATCGATAAGAAATTGCTTAATGTCTTAATGACATCTGATTCGGTATACTTTATTTTTGACTCAGATTTCTCCTTTACAAAGTAAGTTTTGTCGTTCTTTACGACAATGAAATTATATTTACAATTAACGCTTTTACTCGTACATGCATCGCTAACAATTTGTGACAGTCTCTCTTTCAATTAAGTATTTGGAATTGTGGTGTAAATTGTCGAAAATTCAAACGATTTTATAGAGTGTGCTCTTTTCAGCTGTGTTGATTTGAGGTGTTATAAAAGCTCTTTAAATTTCTATTAAGAAGATCCTAATTTGGTTTATACCACTACGCGAATTCACGGTTGAACAATACTTTTGAAGGGTTGACTTAATTTCAGATGAAATTTTGGTGAGTAAGACCGATGCAGATTTGTTCGAACATTTTGAGGAAACAGCAATGAAGCATTGTTTATACGGATTTTTGTGCATTGTTGGTATACAATACAGGTACGGTATATCCGAGTCCAATTTGTTGGCGTCAAGAGGTATGCTTCTGAGCTATAGTCCCTTTTTAATCCCCGAATAAATTAAGTCAGACTATTCTCGAAAGACCTTTCTCATGTTACTAGGAGGCTTATTGTGCCTCAACACAAATTCAAGATACCAATTTCATTTTCTGAAATATACGACTTACATTCTTATAAGATCATTCTAGAAGTAAATGCCTTTTTTGTCAAAGTCTATCGAACACCCACCGCTGCTTAATTGCGCCCCACGTTTCTCACAACATTCACTTGCACTGTGGCGTCTCACGTGATAAGCAAATGATATGTTCTACGGAATACGGTTTAACTCTTCTTTATATGATTTTACTTTAGGCTTATCATATGGCCATCTTCATCAATGATATGATGATTATCTATTCTGGTTAAGAATAGACGTGTACTCGGAGAACACGTAAACAGAAATTGTTCAATGCTCACCAAATGTTATGATATGGTGCACGGACTGATACAAAATTTTCTGTTTAAGTGTTTTCCAAATATACGTCTTTTCTTGACCAGAATAAATTACCATTATATAATTAATGATAATGACAATATGATAGGCCTAAGATAAATTCATATAAAGCAGAGTTAGACAGTATTTACTTGGTTTAATCAAAGGGGATTCCTGTGTAACATATCATTTGTGTATCACGTGATACGCCACAGTGACTTAGTAGTTCCATTAAAACTTATATACACAAGGGTTTATGGTACATGTACCGAAAAAAAAAAAATAACAAGAGAAAAGTTTGCAACGAAGTCAGATAAAAACGATCTGGCCATTACTTCAGAATTTAGGTCAAATTATCTAAATTGTGATTTTGAATTCACAGGACCCCTTATAAATCAACCTTTCATCCATAGCTTAATGAAAAACGTGGACAATGACCATATTCAGACACACAGTACAAAATCGATAATTTAGGAAAGCACAAACCAAAGGCATATGAAATCAGTATAAAACAGGACCCAAAGCAAACATACAAAAACCTCCACCAAATGAAAAGAAGCGAACTCCCAATTAAGTTGATAATTCAACAAATAATTCATATTCAAATGACTCATATTTCAATTTCCTACTGATTGACTTTTTTATGAGATCATGTTTAAATCATTTTAAGTCTTTATACCGATATAGAGTTAATTTTCGTGCTCCCGAAAAAATCGGGGAGCAAATAGTCTCCGTTGTGTCCGTCCGTCCGTCTTTCCGTCCGAGCTCATATCTCCTTTACACTACATAAGAATTTGATCATATTTTACACAAATGTTCCTTAGAATAGATCCTTTGGGACGATTGTCAACCATAAAAGGTCAAGTTCATTTTCAGGCTAAAAAGAGCTTTTCTTGCTCTACATAACGTAATAATTCATTGAATACCAGTATTTTGTCCGATGGGCTAAGGTTAGGAATACTGATAGTAAAATGCATAATCTTTAACTTATGGTACGGGTTTTGAGATTTTTTTATTGCGTTGATGAGAAATTGTATGCCGGGAGAGGTGAATGTAAATACATTGTACATGTACATGTATATATTAAGGCTGCTAATGAGAATTTCATCATATATCCTATAATTGTGTTTAAGGATAGGATATCACCATTAGGGAAAAGGTCACTTAGGGTCATTTAGAAAGGTCAAGATTAGTTTTAGGCTAGAAATAGCTAGTCCTGCATATATGTACAAGATTTTTAAGATTCAATAGAAATCAGTATTTTGCCCAAATGATCTGAAATTTTGAAAAATGATAGGAAAATGTATAATATTTTACATATGTTACGGGGTTTGATCCTTTATGTTGCGTTGTTGAGAAATCGTATATAAAAGTGGGAGGTTTGTTACACATTGCGTAGTTTGAGGTAAATGTATTGTTGCGAAGTTCTTTTGTACTACGTTGTAAAGAGAAACAGATATGAAGATCGTGTTTCAAATATTTATTGGAAGTCTGTCAAAATGGCAATGTGGCGTCAGCAACGAGTAGATGATATGAAATATGCCTTATTCAGGTCTTTAGAGTGATAAACCTTATTCAGGTATTTACTGTCGGCATTCCATAGTTCGTGGCACTGTCTACTACATAGATGTATGGAGCGCTGACGGCGTCAAGTATGACATCAGGACTGTATGGAGCGCAGTAGTCGTCATCTTCCTCTTGATTTTTACTGTTGTTAACAGCCGTGTTTTTAGCGCTTAAGTTCTCGTCTCTGCTTAGAAATGGCTTCAGTCTGTCGATATGAACTACTGAACGGTCCTTTTCCTTCTCTATCTGATAAGTAACGTCACTGAATTTTCTCAGTACTGTGTAAGGGCCTGTCCACTATTTTTCCACCATTTTTGAAATTTCGGCGATAGTCCCTTCTTCCGCTTAGGCGTGTACAACCATATCTTACTGCCTATTTCAAATGGTTTCCATGCCAACTTTGTGTCGTATCTCAGTTTTTGGCGTTTCAGACTATCTCCGGTAAAGCCGGCTATCAGTTCTATCGGAAGAACAACTTCTCTGCCACATGTGAGAAAGTTTGGTGTGTACCCAGAACGCTCGTGCTCTGCTGCTCTTTACGCCATGCATACTAACTGAAGATGTGCGTCCAAGTTTCTCTGATTTGCGTCGACATACGAGCAAAAATATTTTCAATGGTCCGGTTCATGCCCTCGACCATGCCGTCAGATTGTGGATGATAGGGGCTCGTACGTGTCTTATGTATTCCCAGGATGTCACATAACTGTTTGAATAGCCTTAACTCAAACTGGCGTCCTTGATCCGTGTGCAAAACTCGTGGCACTCCAAATTTTGTTACGAAATTGTCTATGAACGCTTGCGCAACAGAACTGCCTCTGCCCATTTCGTAAAGTAGTCCTGAATTACTAGAATGTACTTATTTCCTTTGTGCGTGACAGGTAACGGTCCAATGATGTCCAAAGCAACTCTCTCGCCAGGCTTATCTGCTCCTGTGATTTGCATTGGTGCACGAAATGTCTTGCCATGTCTCTTTCTATTTTCACAGACTTTGCATGATGCACGACATTTCCTTACATCCCTGTCCATACCAGGCAAATAGAATGTCTGCTTTACTTTCATAAGTGTTCTTTGCCTCTCTAAATGTCCTCCAGAAGGCGCATCATAGCATTGCTGTAGCACAGTCACTCTGAAAGACTGTGGCACAAATACTTGTACTCTGTCTATTTTCCCGTGTTTTGTGTACCACTTCCTGGGCAAGACTTCATCGTTGATTGATAACTGGCCAAACTGTGCCCATAGCGCCTTCGGCGTCATGTTTCGAGTCGATATCTTATCCCAATTTAGTCTTTTACCACTAGCAATCCATTTCATGACGTCTGCTATTTCAGGGTTGTCTGCCTGTCGTTGCCGTTTGTCTTCTTTCGCTTTACTTAAATTGATAACTGCAACTGTGTTATCTAGTCTGTTCAGTGGTGCTTCATGATCTATTCTGAAAAGTGAGTCAGTATTGCTATGTATCTTTCCAGCGCGGTGAAGTATCTCGTACTCTGATGAGGAGTCTAACCATCTGGCTAACTGTCCTTCGGGTTCTCTGAAAGTCATCATCCATTTCAAGACACTTTGATCTGTCCTTAAGATAAGGTGTTTACCGTACAGATAATGTCGGTACACTTTAATGAAGTGTACTACTGCTAAAAGTTCCTTCCTTGTAATGATGTATGTGTAAACGTCTTCAAATTGCATAGCATCATTTTAGAACAGATAAATCCGCAACATGGACCAGACATGCACGTTTAGGGTACTTAACCCTCATCAGTGATCCTAAATCTAAACAATGTAATATGCCAAAAAAGTATGAAAGTTACTATGTCGAAAAAATGTTCCGAAATACGTAGCAGGATGGGTGGGATATGATGCTACAGAAATCACTTTTTAAAAATTTCAAGAAAGGGGTAGGGCCACGAAACCCCTATATCGGCCATGTTTCTTAACATTGAGTAGATTGAATATTTTTTGTGACTTGATACTTTATTAACTTCTTTACTAAATTATGTGTTTAGATTTTGTAAATAATGCATGCATCAGCAACAATGCGCCCTGTGAAACCCCAAAATCGGTAATTTTCTGTCAAATTGCTGCAAAACCTACATGTTTTTTAAAAATTAGCATTGGCCACATGCATCGACAAATATTAAAAAAATTACAATGAAAGATAACAATGATATCTTCTTGTAATGAAAATTTTATAATTGTCGACGAATATGGCCACGTCCAAATTCTCCACGAATGCCACATTTTCAAGCATGTTTGACCATATTCTGTCAATAACGTCAAAATGACGTCGTATAATGACGTCATAAGTCTTCCCATGGTGCCTCGGTCCGTGATATATTGTTTTTATCAAAAGCGGGAAACATTCATTATATGTAATGTGATATATCAATTATTTATCATCGATTTTAAGTTTAATGAAAATTGCAGGCCGTTTTAGGGGCTTCGTGGTCATACCCCTTTTGATAACAGAAATTTAGAATGCGTTGAAGAAACGATCAACCGAAATTGATCGAACTTGACTACATGTGCCCTCGGGGACTCGTGGTCAACCAGCAGTGACACTCACCAAGTGGTGTAAATGTAAACGTCTTCAAATTGAATATCTTCTCTGACTTTGTCAATGACTTGTTGCCATATGATATTACTTTCTCTGAACTCTCGATTACTTGACTCAGCACTGCTCCAATACCTCTGTCGGATGCATCAGTATCCGGTATAAATGTCTAAGAAAAATCGGACATCACTTGAATAGGTGCGTTTACAAATGCTTTCTTCAGCTCTTGAAAAACGCTCTCGAAATCTGTGGTCAATCTGTGGTCTATTATAGTTGTACTGCTTGTCTTTCTGCGTTAGACTATGTAAGGGACTCGCTATCTTAGCAAATCCTTTCACAAACCGTCTGTAGTACGAGCATAGACAAAGGAAACTGCGTAAGTCTGCAACGTTTGTCGGCGTAGTCCAATCTTTAATACAGTTTATTTTCTCCGGATCAGTCTAGACGCCCTTCTCAGTAATTATTTGTCCAAATGTAAACGTCTTCAAATTGAATAGCATCATTTAAGAACAGATAAATTGGCAACGTGGACCAGACATGCACGTTTTGGGTACTTAACCCTCATCAGTGATCCTAAATCTAAAAAAATGAAGGTTACTATGTCGAAAAAGTGTACCGAAAGACGTAGCAGGATTGGTGGGATATAATGCTACAGAACCCACTTTTTAGAAATTTCAAGAAATTTTGATACCAGAAATTTAGAATGCGTTGAAGAAACGATCAACCGAAATTGATCGAACTTGGCTACATGTACCCTCGGGGACTCCTGGTCCACCAGCAATGGGTGGGATGTGAAGCTACAGGACCCACGTTTTAGAAATTTCAAGAACTTTTGTAACAGAAATAACATTTAAAATGACCAAAATTTCTGTGCTTTTGAAGATTTTGGATAACTTCTTTTCGTAAGTGTATGAAATAAATCTACAAAAAGAAGCGCACAGTTAGTACCCATGATAATTCCTACAACCTGCTTGTATAGATCCTCACCAAGCTTAACATAAATGCTGTTCAAGAGGAATGACAGCATTACACATGTCACTATATGTCCATGATTTGTATGATTTGTAGTCTGTTGAGATAAAGAAACCCTTTAATTCAGATGTACAAATGTAAGTTTTCCGCTCTCGATCAAAACACCATTTAATGAGTTTAGCTAATCGATCCTCAATTTTGTCATCAGAAAGTGTGGTGTACATGTACATATTAGAGAAGTCGTATGAAGAATTCGTATTGGCTTGGAAATTTCTAGATTTCATTTTGTCAACCACATCCCCTTAATTCTTGACAGACCGAGGAAATTGACATCGTTTCTGTTTAAAACAGTTTCACAATATCTCAATCATGTTAATGACGTGTTGTTTAATAGTGGTAAGTGCTGACGTCAGATTTCTAGACTTAATTGTACTTGAACAGTTACTAGACCAGTTACTAGAATTAGCAATACATCGAGAGACTTGTGTAGTTTTGGTCCCCAATATAGTGTTGGGAGATCCAATTTAGAAATACGGATGTTGAATGAAGGCAATTTTCTAGTATGCATGCTCAAAATGTTAGAGACAATTTCATTTGATAAGTATTAGAAGACGAAAGTTACGTAACTAAAGTTGATATGTACTAACGTTTTCAACTGATTATGATGGCCGCTTTATCAGCTGGTACAAAACATATTTTCCATGTAAATTCCTTAAATTGGATTTGAAATATCTTTCAGATTTGGAACTTGGATTTTGAAAGAGATCAGAATTTTTATGGAAGATATATATATATTATTTTAATGCTAGTGGACCAGAAGTCCCCGAGGGTACATGTAGCCAAGTTCGATCAATTTCGTTTGATCGTTTCTTCAAAGCATTCTAAATTTCTGCTATCAAAAATTCTTGAAATTTCTAAAAAGTGGGTCCTGCAGCATCATATTCCACCCATCCTGCTAAGTCTTTCGGTACACTTTTTCGACATAGTAACTTTCATACTTTTTTGGCATATTACATTGTTTAGATTTAGGATCACTGATGAGGGTTAAGTACCCGAAACGTGCATGTCTGGTCTACGTTGCCAATTTATCTGTTCTTAAATGATGCTATTCAGTTTGAAGACGTTTACATTTATACCACTTGGTGAGTGTCACTGCTGGTGGACCAGGAGTCCCCGAGGGCACATGTAGCCAAGTTCGATCAATTTCGGTTGATCGTTTCTTCAACGCATTCTAAATTTCTGTTATCAAAATTTCTTGAAATTTCTAGAATGTTGGTCCCGTAGCATCATATCCCACCAATCCTGCTACGTCTTTCGGTACACTTTTTCGACATAGTAACTTTCATACTTTTTTGGCATATTAGATTGTTTAGATTTAGGATCACTGATGAGGGTTAAGTACCCGAAATGTGCATGTCTGGTCCACGTTGCCAATTCATCTGTTCTTAAATGATGCTATTTAATTTGAAGACGTTTACATTTATACCACTTGGTGAGTGTCACTGCTGGTGTACCAGGAGTCCCTGAGGGCACATGTAGCCAAGTTCGATCAATATCGGTTGATCGTTTCTTCAACGCATTCTAAATTTCTGGTATCAAATTTTCTTGAAATTTCTGAAATGTGGGTCCCGTAGCATCATATCCCACCCATCCTGCTACGTGTTTCGTTACACTTTTTCGACAAAGTTACTGTCATACTTTTTGGCATATTACATTGTTTAGATTTGGGATCACTGATGAGGGTTAAGTACCCGAAACGTGCATGTCTGGTCCACGTTGCCAATTTATCTGTTCTTTAATGATGCTATTCAATTTGAAGACGTTCACATTTATAACACTTGGTGAGTGTCACTGCTGGTGGACCAGGAGTCCCCGAGGGCACATGTAGCCAAGGTCGATAAATTTCGGTTGATCGTTACGTCAACGCATTCTAAATTTCTGTTACCAAAATTCCTTGAAATTTCTAAAATGTGGGTCCTTTAGGATTATATCCCACCCATCTTGCTACGTCTTTCGTTACACTTTTTCGACAAAGTTACTGTCATACTTTTTGGCATATTACATTGTTTAGATTTGGGATCACTGATGAGGGTTAAGTACCCGAAACGTGCATGTCTGGTCCACGTTGCCAATTCATCTGTTCTTTAATGATGCTATTCAATTTGAAGACGTTCACATTTATAACACTTGGTGAGTGTCACTGCTGGTGGACCAGGAGTCCCCGAGGGCACATGTAGCCAAGTTCGATCAATTTCGGTTGATCGTTTCTTCAACGCATTCTAAATTTCTGTTATCAAAATTTCTTGAGATTTCTAAAAAGTCGGTCCTGTAGCATCATATCCAACCCATCCTGCTACATTTTTGTACGTCTTTCGGTACACTTTTTCGACATTGTAACTTTCATACTTTTTGGCATATTACGTTTAGATTTAGGATCACTGATGAGGGTTAAGTACCAGAAACGTGCATGTCTGGTCCACGTTGCCAATTCATCTGTTCTTAAATGATGCTATTCAATTTGAAGACGTTTACATATATATCTATTCGAATATCCGTTATATCTATAATGAGATTTTCATTCCATGCATGCGATTATACTACTTCTGATTTACATCATCTTTTCGTATAGTTATCTAAGGCTTCCTTTAGTAATAATAGCATCCAAGGTCATATAAGTACCAAATCCAAAGCACGTTATAAAATCAAAATTTCAAAATCTGTGACAATGTTAAGGAGGTAGTGAACACTTGGACGCAAAATTCAATTTTTCTCAAAATTTCCGAAATTGTATATTTTTGACTGTCCTCGATTATACAAACTTACATTTGATTCTATCAACAGGAAAATTTTCTACGAGAATATGAAATATGCAATAATCGACATTTGTGTGAATTTCTTGATGACGTCATAATATTGAATGTGTCATTCCACTTCTCGTAAAGTTATTGGAAATTAAGTTTGATTTAACTTCCAAAATTTTCATAAATGTATTGCACTTACATGTGGGAAAGAGGAGATGATTTATGTTTTAAACAAAGGCAGGATATTGGAATAAAGAAGACACTGTCGTTCAAGAAATTGCAATTTCGAGCCAATTAATTGTAGTTGATAGTGAATTATTAGAAATCCTGTGGATGAATTTTTGTCAAAAACTAACAAAATTATCAACAATGTCCAGAGATGATTTCGTGATTAATGTGATAAATTGAATTTCAGATTAAAATATTACAAAGCTTTATGTTTTCCCATTTTGTTTCTAACACCATCCATTTTCAATGAAGTTGCATCCGCTTTCCTGTGATGTTAATTTGTCAACGTATTCACTGTGATGAAGATTTAATTTTCTATTTGATACATGCAAAGTTTCAATGCGATACGTTTCGTATTAATGTTTTTATTGCATTCTAAATGCGAAGATCTGTGACGCCATTTTCCCCCGGTAACGCCGAAATGACGTTGTGGTTTGCTCATGGATAAAACTCCCAAAGTCCACAATTTTGAAAATCGCCATAATTTCTTCAAATGACGCCGGAACTGATTCAAACTTAATCAGGATACTCAAATGTGTATATCAATCATCGTATTCAAAATGTTGGTAGAAAGTTTAGACTGTACTTTTCCTAGGAAGTGAGAAAACAAATAATGCAGCTTGGTGTTCAAACTCTGCTTAAACGTTTTCAAACTCATAAGCATCATTTAAGAAAAGATAAATTTGCAGCATGGACCAGACATGCACGTTTCGGGTACTTAATCCTCGTCAGTCATCACCAAAAAGCTTTTCTCAACTTACTTGGTTCTTACAGAGAATTGATAAAATGTCAAAAGGTAGAATTTTAATGTCCATATTACTATGACATCAGACAACCAATGCATTAATGATATAACGTCGTGAATTTCATCGTGCTTATTTCACCGGCTAATCTTACATGTTGTTCGATAACACCGGCAAAACATGAAAAACTTAAATTGTTCGAACTCTACTACAAAGGCTAATCTATTTAAACCGTTTGGAAAAATAAGGTCAATAGACTTCAAGTGTAACAGACGAACCCCCCCCCCCCCCCCCAAAAAAAAAAACAAGAGGTCCAAGAGGGTCATATCGTCAACATGAGTAGGAGACGAAAGAATGCTACTGGCCAATTTGGTGAAGGCAGTTGACCATCTGCATCCTGTTTCGTAAAATTCGTTTAGATATTTACATGAAGGGAGGATACATGTGCGCCGTAATGTGTCAGACAATCAGAGCCCTCAGCGGCCATATTTATTGACCGATCGACTTGGTAGAGGACCTTTGATTCCTTCTAACGTTTACTACGATTCTACGCAGCGTTTGCAGAGGGGAAGTCAAATATGCGTAAGCCCATTAGAGCCCTCGGCGACTGTATTTGTTGACCGATGGGCTAAAAACACAAAAATGGCAGAGGATCATTTTTATTTGCATCCAGTAAGTTTGTGCAGTCATTGCACAGATATTGTCGATGTTATGTCGGCAAATCAGAGCCCCCGACAGTAGAGGGCATTGAGAGTTTGCTTCCTATAAGTTTTCGTAAAATTATGTGCAGCGATTGCAAAGATGTCGAACATCCTTCCGCAAATAAGGACCGTCGGTTGAAATATTTGTGCAGTGTTCGGATTGAAAACAAATTTAGTAGAGAACCTTAAGTTATTGCTTCCTGTAGGATTTGGTGAATTATTTGACAGCGGTTGCAGTGGAGATGTCGTATACAATCAGAGACGCAAACGGCCATTTTTGTTGACCGATCGGTACACAAACATAAACTGGGTAGATACTCTTGAGTCCTTGCTTCCAATATGTTATCATAACATTCTATGCAGCAGTTGCATTATACTTTGCCAGAGTGTATTAGCCAATTAGAGCCCTTGGTGGCCATATTTGTAGACCGACGGATCGTCTCGAAAAACACGAACGTGATAGAGAACCTTGAGTCTGTGCGGTGGTTGTGTTGTAGCATAGGTCATCCCCCGCACAAATCAAACCCCGGATGAACTGGCCAAGTGTAGAACATCCCCGTGTAAAAGGGATATTCTATCAACACGGTTTATCCCTCAGTAGAGTTTCAGCATATGCATAAAACATCCCCCGGGGGATAAGGCGGTCCGGATCCAACCTTCCCTCTTGTCTAATTCCGGATTTTCATTCTTACACGGAAATTTCAAACCGTAAAATGTCTTAGTAAATATTATCATAAAATATAGTGTGGTTCAGTTAACAATGGATATGCATGACCCCCATTGTTCTATTCTTTGTATGCGTGTCAAGATGTCCCAAGCGCAAAAGTCCAAATTTATATTCTTTGAACATTCAATAAAAGGTCAATGAACTCGAATTATTACTCGATCCACAGACAGTCACACAGCGCCTTACATGTAAGGGTTATTCTAATGTATCCGAGGGCGTAGCAAGAGGAGCAGTTGAATAACCCACTTGTTGCATGGGAGTTATTAGGCCATCAAACAATTATCGCCAATGATAGAATAATTCATCACTGCTACCTAATGAAAACTTATCATTGTACAGTCCCGATTACGTTAATTGTCCCCCCTTTAACGTTTTTTCTCCCTTCATCTCTCCAAATTTCGCTTCTATTTTTCCGTCTTCATTTTCCCTTACAAAATTTCTCTTCTAATTTTCCTCCTTTTTAGATACATTCAATCCTTTTTTTACATTTGTATATCAAAATAATCAGATTATTCTGTAATAATATAGTCTACACTCTCTTCCGATGAAAGAATAAACACGACAAGCAGTGTTGGGCTATTTATATCTAAAATGTTTTATGGATAAACCCGCGAAGTAGCGAAGGGCCAATACCATAAAAGATCAAGTTCTTGTATTTATTCTTGTGTGCCAATGTCTCATAAGAGTTTACACAAAACTTATTTTAATATTGTTAACAATTATGACACAACATGTATAAAAGTGGGTAATACACATTTGGAAGTAAAAAAAATTGATAGCCCGAACAGCGGAATTACGTCGAGGGGCAGCAGAGATAAGAGGGGGTTGAGTCTTATTGAATAAATAAAAGGCAAACATATTTTGGAATACAGCTGACAGTTGACAATTGACAATTAAATAGTCAGCTCCATTCCAGAAAACAGTGGACAATTCGACTTAGAAATATATGTACAAAGAATCATACTAAACCAGCAGAAACCAAAAACGAACGAGGTAAGGCCTGTCCCGATCGCATAGTCACAAACTTATCATTTCGGAAATTAAACAAAGCGGACAAAGATTTGCGGTCTGTCCTTTACACTTACCAAACATAAGATTAACAAATGGAAAGTGCAAAGTGAACTTGACGAATGGTAAAGACGAATGAGGTTGAGAGAATATTTCGCAGAAAAAGAGCAAAACGAGGAAGATCAGACGGAGCAAGAGGAGAAAGATGCCTTTAACATGGTCAAGGAGAAAAAACGTAGTAACTTCACACCAAAGCCTGGATGGGACTAGTGGCTAGAAAAATAAGGTAGAAGCCGTGAAAAAAGATGTAGTAGATGGCGTCGAAAGTAAGTTAGAACTACACCTCTCTAAGAAAGAAGAATAAGCTTTGACGTCTCTACTTATGGACGACAGCATCGTTGTAAGACCGGGTATTGTGGTGATTGATAAGGAAAACTACATAGAAAGTTTGGAAGCAGAAATGGAAAAAAGCAAATTCTACAAACAAGCATCGATAGAATAGTTCCATACAACAGAGAAACTAGTAAGAAAAACGGTCAACAACATGCACAAGGATGGACACATTGGAAAGGAACTGAAAAAGTACTGTATGCTTAAATTGAACAATCCCGGGAAACTAAAAGCGAATCCAAAACTGCACTTAAAAGGAAAGCCAATGAGGACAATAGTAAGCGGAGGAGATACTCCTCCTGAAAATATGGCAGAAATAGCAGAAAGCCAATTGAGTCAATATGTAGAAGAATCACCCAGATACAACAGAAGTCCTTAGTAAACTAAACGAAACGAATGAACAATTTCCCCATGATGCAGTTTTCTTTTGTTTCGATGGGGAGAAAATGTATCTTTCGATACCAAAAGAAGATGGACTGCGGGCATGTAAAGAGGCTCTTGAACAAAGGAGAGACAAAAACAATCAATACTATAGCCGTGATGGAGATGATCAAGACTGTTTTAGACAACAATGTTGTCGGATTTAGCAACAAACAATATATACAACCTGATGGCGTTGCAATTGGATCAAAATGAGGAAGGAATTTCGCAAGCACATACATGAGAAAATGAGATGAAGAACAATTAAAATTTGAGAAGCAACCAGCATTATATGTCAGATATACAGATGATTGTTTTGGCATTTGGACTCATGGAGAAAAATCATTACATGAGTGCCACAAATTTGCATGTACAATTCAACTGAGAAAGCGAGGATACAGTGGCAAGTTTATTGAACGAGAACTTGAGAAAGTAGATACTCTTGAAAGATCAAACTTTCTTAATTACAACTCCAAACACAAAGAGAAAGACAGAGTTCGACTTAGTCTAGTAATAACATATTCGAAACACCTACCGGACATACAAAAAATTGAGTTTGCTGCATAAGTCACCAAAAATGGAAAAAAAATATTTTTGGATCCGCCAATAATAGCGTTTAAACGGGACAGGAACTTAACAGATATTCTGGTACACGGTACACATAACAGAATATTTAAAGCAATAGATAATTCAAAGGGAAGACGCGGAGACAATTGCGTGATGTGCGAGATTCTGGATCATGGAGAAATCTTCAAAATAAGTAACATAGTATACGGTATTAAATGTAAATCATGTGACAAAATAGTGTATGTAGGGGAAACAGAAAGGACATTAGCCGAAAGAGCAAAAGAATACCTACCGGATATCAAGCATAAAGGAACGAAACAATGGCCAATCACTTTAATTCAATAGAGCATTCAGCGAAAGATGTAAAGTTTGTCATTCTTGAATAACGTTATTCATACACTATGATGTCCACTCTCAAGAATAGTGGATGATATTTTGTCATAGACCGTTTGAACCATCCAACCAAAGATTGTACTCTATGTCTTCCGAAATGGAAGTAACCG
The DNA here is from genome assembly GCA_028142955.1 of Pinctada fucata. NCBI lineage: Eukaryota > Metazoa > Mollusca > Bivalvia > Pterioida > Pteriidae > Pinctada > Pinctada fucata. The sequence goes on from AP027114.1 coordinate 40,041,888, forward strand.
GATGTTACAGTTCTACCGAATTGAAGCGGCGGATGTTGCATGCAAGCAGGAGATGCTTACTCTTCCTTGGCACCTGGTTTCACTCCCATATCGGGAGTTCGCTTCTTTTCATGTGGTGGAGGTTTTTGTTTGTTTGCTGTGGTTACTGTTTTGTCCTGATTTTATATTACTTCGGTTTCTGATTTTCTGAATTATCGATTTTGTGCTGTATACAAGGATATGGTCATTATCCATATTTGTCATTCTTATTCGATGTATAGGAAAGGATGGAAAAAATTGAACACTTTCGTTTCATTCAGATTTAATATAAAATCAAAATTAGGAATACTCTGGCCAGAATATGACACTACAGCACTCACGAGACCAGGCATTCCCGCCACGACGTCGTCGTCAACACTGTGAAGAAGGGAGAAGCTCACAAACAATTGCAATTTGAATGAAGTGAAGGATGTGACGCTAGATTTTGACTTCGTTAAACCTTGAAAAAGGCCTTAAAGGCCGAAACGTCGGTAATGAAGAGTTCTTTTGAACAGTATTTAATTATTTGTTCCCTCTGGAATGTTATTGACAATTTTGAAAAGAAGTATTTATTTTAATGTTAAACGTCTTCAAATTCAATAGCATCATTTAAGAACAGATTAATTTTCAGCATTGACCAGACATACACGTTTCGGGAATTTAACCATCGTCAGTGATCCTCAATCTAAACAATGTAATATTGCCAAAGAGTGTGAAAAATATTATGTACAAAAATTTACCGAACGACGTATCAGCATGGGTGGGATATGATGCTACAGTACCCACGTCCTAGAAATTTCAAGATTTTTTTGATAACAGAAATTTTCGAATGCGTTGAAGATCGAACTCGGCTTCATGTGCCCTCGGGGACTCCTGGTCCACCAGCAGTGACAACTACCAAGTGGTTCAAATGTTAAACGTCTTTAAATTCAATAGCATCATTAAAGAGGAGATAAATTTTCAGCATGGACAAGAAATGCACGTTTCGGGTATTTAACCGACAGAAACAGAAATTTTCGGATGCGTTGAAGAGACAGACGATCAAGCGAAGTTGATCTAACTTTCGGTTGATCGAAATTGGCTACATTTCATTTCTCAATAATCCTAATTTTTTGGGACAAAAACATGAAAAATTGAGCCCTATTACTTCACGATAAAAATTAGGATTTTCCGCTGATAGACAAGCATACCTTTACTTGTATGTCCCAGAGAAAGCGCATATAACAGGTTCAAATGTTTATGAGATATTCCTTTTCACATTTCATTCAAATAGGTATACATGTACCTTAATAAATAATGGGGAATTCAACTATATGATAAAACAATTGTGGACTTTTCACTCGGTGAATCGTCAAAAATTAAAGAAAATATATATTTTCTAAAATTTCGCTGAAAAATCAAAAGTCCACTAATAAATTTTTCTGCAACTATTTTAATTTTTCGTCAAGAGGAGATAACTCGTAAACAAGAACCTTTTCAAAATAGTTCTTATTTCGATACCTACTAGGTTGGTGCAAACGTTTTGAAAATATCATATAACACATAAAATGATATTCAATGATAAATACACATGATTTCACTGTTTTTAACGTACATTACAAGTTGAATACCTTAAAAAGGCGAATTTCTTACACTATATGCTGAAGAGCGAAATTCCTGCTTTTACACCTACTTTGTTTTGCCATCAGGATTATTCCGCCTACGTTTAGAATCGCATTTCAAATTGAAGAAAAAAGAATTTACAAATATATTTCGAATTATTGCTTACATTAGCCAGGTTTTTGGGATGCTTCTGCTTTTGTAATTTCAAAATAAACTTTTTTTTCTGTAAGGATTTACCATCAATATCATTAATTGCAAAATATACAAAATAACACAAAAAGGTATGTCGTCTGTCGCATATTTGACCCTAGGTAAATGACCTTGACTGTAAGAGTGACGTTGACCTACATATCATTTAATTTCCATTGTCATTTTCAAGAAACGAAGATTCTGATTGGCTGAGAAATTTTGTTAATACACCGATCAAAACAGTTTTTCACGGAATACTATTTATATCACTATTTTTAGAATCGGGGTTTCCATCAAACACGAATGAACTCGTTGCTGAAAATACAATTTGTTTATGTTTGCTTATCATTTCAAAGGTATCATTTCTTTACTACTATCTCAAAAATAAACAGTGCATGTAGAATTCGCTCAAAGTGGTCCTTATTCCAAAGATATAGGGAGACGATCGTTCACTGTTTGAATTATGGCGACTTCCATAACTTGTTTTGGCAGACGTATCACTGCGAAACCCTCCGACTTACGAAATATAGTGCGGTGATTGATTGTTTTTAGATCCAAGAAAACAGTCTGGTTTCCATAAATATATGATGATAAAATGATAAGAAATGAATCTTAATTTTTTCTGTTGATGCAGGTATCACCCGAAAAATTGGACAGAAAACTGCATCAATGCGCGTAGTGAGATTCATTTCTTAATTGATGCTGAGTCTCATGTATCTGATTTGTAAGTTATAGCAAAATATGTGAAATTGTAACTACCAGACTGACAGCCAGACAGACAGACAGACAAATGTGCAATGGACAAAGTGATACCTAAATCTATACGTTGCTCTTGCCTTCCAGGAGAAATAATTACAATACATTATATATCATGATTATCTTGGAGTCGATAAATAGCAATTCAAGGAATGCTTGTGTCGCCTACTTTTTAAAGTACGTCAAATAATAATGTCAAGTTCTATAGGTAAAAACCTATGGTATGTGTAGAAAGGTCTTGTCACAGGGAATACACATATGAAATATAAAACTCCTATTACTCACCATTCAAAATGTATGAGGTATGACGGACAGACAAACGGACAGACGGACGGACGGAAAACGGACAAATTTATCCCTAAGTGTCGCTATGCTTTGCCGGCTATATAAAAACGGATGTTCTTCATAGTTTTAACATGATGCTGTAAAACAGAATTTGTGATAGTTCTACCAGTGCATGCAATTTATATACTGTGTTCTTCATCGTGCATTAACATCGACGGCGGGTGCGGCTAGCCAACACGGGATGCTAACTCCTCCCGGGCACCTGATCCCACCTCTAGCTTGCTAGGGGTCCGTCGATGCTCAATATAGTGCTCTATTGTGAGTGCTGTTGAGATTATCGTCAGGATCTTCTTTAACTCATTTGTGACGGTTCTACCGAATTGAAACGGAGGTTGTTGCATGCAAGCAGGAGATGCTTACTCTTCCTAGGCATCTGGTCTCACTTCCATATCGGGAGTTCGCTTCTTTTCATGTGGTGGAGATTTTCGTTTTTTGCTTTGGATCCTGTTTTATCCTAATTTTGTATGCCTTCGGTTTTCTTGATTTTCTGAATGATCGAATTTGTGCTGTATACAGGGATATGGTCATTATCCATATTTGTCATTTGAATCAGGAAACGTATGGCTAAAGTATATAAATATATGAATGTCTCAGCAGTCTTCTTTAAATGTTTTATGAATGTTAATGCCCCTACAATGGATACATGAGTGAATATTGTAATATGTGAAATATTTTATTGCCTTAAAAATTTTTGATAAATAATATAATATTATATAATCAGGGGTCCTTAAAATACTGAATGCGATAATGTTCAGGTGGGGTAGATAAGCTGTACACATCCGCTTCCACAAGAGGACAGTTGTCATATACGTACGCTGCATAATATTTCAAGCTATCAAAATTATCATTCCCAAAGTTATTCGATGAAGCATTTCCTCAACATTCAATATTGAGCATATATGCTCAAACGCTACGCTGACCGATAATGACACTGCCATCAACTCTCTGGATTTGCTTTTAAAATACTGCTCTCTTTTTGATATATGAAAAAGTTTTCGCTGATAATGCTTATAAAATACGTTTGAGTATGGAGAAATGCCTCGCATATCTTACTGTCTTGCACTGTCATGATTCTAAATAGGAAACTCAAAACTTGTTCAGCCTTTTAGCTTAACACAAATGCAAGGCATTACAGTATGTAAACGTGTTGGCGAATGGCCAATCAAATTCCTATATATAGCGAAAAACAAGGAAGATTTTTACGAAATGGAGTTTATTTTTATCAAGTATTAATAGGCTCATTTAGGAAAATTTCATAGGTATTTAGCACCTGATAGAACTTACCTGGTTTAATTGCGCACTTTGGGCACTCTCGTGGCTCTTGAGGCTTTCGGACTTGTCTCTTTGGTGCGTAACCTGCATGGAAATATGCGATATTATTTCAAAGTTAAAAACATAATAATTACATCTACTTTGATGACCAACTAAGAGTTAAAAAGAAGTCGAATAATTTCCATTCTCAAAACATTTTCGATGGGATTCCCCTCCGTTTTGACTAGAGAACCGTACTGAATAAAAGGTATCACACCATTGATCAAAAGTATTTCAAAACTATAAATAGCATATAGAATAAATGAAATATAACCCTTAGTCGGAATTTAACTTTGAACCTGATCTTGTATTCGATGCAATCTACAGATATGTAAAAAACCGAAAACTTTCGATAAGGGGGAGGGGCGATGTAAAAACGTAAAATGTGCGAAAAAAGGACATGCATGAATCCCCCTTTTCTTTTCATGTCTTTGCGTGCCAGAGATGTCGCTAGCGAAAAAGACCAAATTTACACAATTCTGGCATTTTAAGTCAGTCAATTCCAGCCTATTAATTAATCATACAAAGAAAGTTTTCTTTTCCTGTAGTTACCCCTATAGTTGACGGGAATGCAGAATATTTACATTCTACGGTAGCGAGTTCGTAACTTATTGTATTTTTTTTAATATCTCGTATTTACGAGAAAAAAATATCGTAATTACCAGGAAATTATTTCCCCCAGTAATTACGGGGAAAATCTCGTTGTTAGGAGAAAAAAAAACTTGTCGTTGGGAGAAAACAATCTCGCAGTAACGGGAAAAACAATCTCGTAGTTAAGAGAAAAAAAATCTCGTAGTTAAGAGAAAAAAATCTCGTAGTAACGAAAAAATGTATATCATAGCCGTATGAAGTATGGAAAATTTCCTAAATTTCGAGAAATGTGTTTTATTGTACATACTTTTTTTTTCTCTCTCTCAAAATTGTTATTTTAATACAAATGTATTTGTATCATGGAATGATGAATAAACATAATTCAAACTGATAGCATGATATTTGGTAAAGAAAAGGCCTTCCTAGAATGATATTCTTGAATTTACTACATTTTGAATTAAAACAGTATGAAAAACAAGGATTTTGCACCATAAACCTTCAAGAAAATTTGCAAATTTGAAATGTTATAACTTTCAACATTCATTTATTACTTTTAAAATGAATATATTTCTACAGTAAGTAAATACTCCAGGAATAAATTAAGCATAGATTTACAACTTTTCAGCAGTTTTTGATAAAAGGACTAGGTGCGCTAACCCCTTAAATCGGCCCTATAATTTCGACGAAAAATTCTTTTGATAAAAGATCTATTGATTATCACTTTTTGAAATGTTGAATGTTTGAGAAAATACCGCGTCATATTTTTGAGACCTCGTAACGTCGCGCGCATGATGTATGACGTCATGTTCTGACGTCATTTGCACTGAAACAAAGAAAAATCATCGTATGATATATACAAATCTTCAAAATTCATCTATGATCAAGGCCTCGCCCAAGATATTTTTTATTGAAATTAAAAGGTCGATCAGAAATCAATCGATTGTTACAAAAATTATCATGGGCAAGGCCTGGATCGATACTTAATTTCATAAAGGGGTAGGGCCACGAGACCCCTAAATCGGCCCTTGATTTTTCTCTTAAAATAAATTTCATGAGGAATACTTGATATCTCTTATGAAAATACACGAATGTTTACCGCTTTTCATGAAAAGAATAATATCACCAAACAATGTGCCATTTAACAGTAATGACGTCATGAAGTGACGTCATTTTGACGTTATTGACAAAATATGGCGAAAATTGCTGGGAATTTTGTCTTATGTCGTAGAATTCAATGTGGCCGCATACGTTAACTGAGATAAAACGTTTATGACAAAAGGATATAATGATACTCTTTCACATATAAATTTTCCATCATAGTTAATGCATGCGGCCATTGCTATTTTAATAGAAATATTGAGTTTTTGCATCAATTTCGCCGAATATGACCTATTTTGGTGTTTTCAAAGGACTAAAAGGTGTTGATTAAAGCAATGTTTACAAAAAGTTGATTCGTGATTCAGTAGAGAACGTTTCAAAATGTCAAATAACAGTTAAAAATTCTATGAAGTACAATGTTCAAAATTAGGGCCAATATCGGGCTTCGTGGCCCTACCCCTTTCTATTAAGATTTCACTCATTTATTGATATTTTTAATGATTTCAACGTTTTTAGACTTTTTAGCGACTTATCATTCAGTATAGGACTGTGAAATCAAAGTAAGCTTTCCTGATATGGATTCACCATACATTTGACATTTAAAAAACTAGAATATTATGGATATATGAACAACTTTGAAAATAGGGCCAATATGGCAGGTTACCGCACCTAATTCTTTGTTATTTCTATCCCAAAATTTCCACGAAATACCTGAATTAGCAAAGTGTAAACCTAATTCATTTTAGAGTATGACCTTTATATACATATTTCAGAAAATACCTTCAAATCCCACAAAATCTGGGATATCATGGAGAAATCGGATCTATAATGGGATACTATATTTCCATAAAATACATACATGTAAAATACCAATATCTGACCAAAACCCAGAGAAAAGTTCCAATATCAAACTTTGATTTTCAAATTTAGTTTAGTTAGTTTTCATTATTTCACACATATTTAAAGCTTTTAAAAAATGTGAATTGTCCAAAAGATAGTGGAATTTTTGAGTATTTTTCATTTTTTCAGCGATTTTTAATAACGATAATCGTGGTTACCCCAAACTTCTCATCGCCCTAACCTCTAAAGTGCAAACATGGCTAATTCGATGCAGTTTTGAAAAAAAAGATTTCAGAAAAATATACCCTTGAAAATTTCCCTAGGGGACAGTGGTACAGTAGTATAAAGCAGTTCAAAGACTAAACTCACATACTGCCGCTTTTCTTGTAACTACGAGATTTTTTCCGTAATTACAAGTACGAGAGGTTTTTTCCGTATTTACGAGATAATATTTTCATAACAAAGATAATTTTCTTTTTCTCGTAACTACGAGATTTGTTTCTCGTAACTGTTTGCACCAGTGAAATTTGGAATATACGAAGGACCTCACATTTACCGATACACGTTCCCCAGAATACAGACAACATGTACAAGGAGTCAGCTAGGACATTTCTAATTTTCGTTTATTTCAAGCAGTTAGATCAGATAAATCGGAGGAGAAAACAAACCTTCCTTTCATTAAAGTAAGATTTGCAAACAAAGTATTGATAAATTGAATCTTGGTCAATTTTTGAATCACAAAACTATCACAGAAAAATCCCATCATATTTCAAAAGAAACGTTGGCGTGTTCATATCTTAGTTGATACGCTATGCCAGAGCAAGTACCAAATATACGGATTTTGTTCTGAGAGGTAGACGTCTTTCATATAAGCTTCTCAGTCAGGGATATGTCTGTTACCGACTAACATCGTCACTTAGGAAGTTCTACGGTCGATATACACTATGATTTCTCACTCTCAAGAATGGTGGATGATATTCTGTAATGGACCACTTGAACCATCCAACCAACGATTTTACTCTATGTCTTCCGAAATGGAAGTAACCGGATGTGACAGTTCTACCGAATTGAAGCGGCGGGTGTTGCATGCAAGCAGGAGATGTTTACTTTTTTCTGGGCACCTGGTCTCACTCCCATATCGGGAGTTTGCTTCTTTTTATAGGGTGGAGGTTTTTGGTTGTTTGCTTTGGTTCCTGTTTTATCTTGAATTTGTATGCCTCTGTTTCTGATTTTCTGAATTCTCGATTTTGTGCTTTATACAGAGACATGGTCATTATCCATATTTGTCACTTTCCAATCTAAATTAAAGCCCAATGTTAAGGGTTTTTTAAAAGTAGGTCAAAGTCATGAGGTAAATTTTTTTTGGATCAATGAAAAGGTCTTGTCAATGTGGATGTGAAATATGAAAGCCCTATCAAAGCTCAATCACCTTCCATTCAAAACTTTTCACCAATGTTTAAGTTTTTCGGACAAACAGACAGACACACAGACGGACTGGCCAAAACCTATCTTTTATTCCGGGCTAATAACAATATGAAATGGCATGAACTGGCTTCCGTACATTTCTTTTCTATTATGCGAAGTTACAAACAAACTGTACTTCATCTTTCGATAAATCTAATATCTTATCAGGCGTCTTTGAAAATATGTGGATGAATCCACAGCTTTTGTTAAACCGGATCCAAATCATGCATATGCCTTTATCAAAGTACTCCGTTTTCCAACTTTTCTTCACATAGACGACGTGATGCAGTGGGAATATATAATAGTTTTTCAAAAGAGACGAGAGGGAATTGGATAAGATAATTCAGAAATATGAGGTGAGTTGATAATCAATAGAGTAGACATGTTTTCAGCGCTCCGCTGTTTGGATTATTTTACCAATTTTAAATATCTCATAGGATTTTGAAGTTTGAGAATACTATAAGCAGAGCATTATGCCAGTCTATATACATCTTTTTGCGTAAAAAAATCGACAAAATTCGAAATTTGAAAGGCATTTTGAACAATGGATATTGTTCATTTACATTAGTGATTAGATTTCTATATACGGTGATATAGATCTACAGGTAAAGTTAAAGGTGCGATATGGCCAGTGAAGCGTCTAAGCACGATCAATTGAACAGTAGTGCAGTGGAAGGTGACGGCGAGAAAGATTGGAGTGATTGTGACAATGAAGATGATCATGACGAGAATGGATTAACACAAAAACAAATGAAAAAAAGAAACTTGTCCAATCAAAATTGATCTCGTATAGACGACCAATAAAAAAAACAAGATCAAACAGTAGTGATCAATCTATGACAGAATTATCAGATGTTTACACTGAACTTAAAAGATTGAGTGAGAAAATGATAAAAAGGGACGATATTGAAGGAATAGTTACGAAAGCTGTAGAAAAAGCTGTTTTAAATTCTGTGGAGAAAATGAAAACCGAAATCAAACAAGAGATAAAAGACGAGTTGAAAAAAGAAATAAACGGAGAAGTAATAAAAGAAATACATTCTCTGAAAACCGAAACCAAAAAAAGATGTGTCAATTGTCAGCGAAAAAGTTGATGGCCTAAATTTAGATTTGGAAGTTCTTAGAGAGAAATTTAACAAGCAGTCCCGAGAGCTGTCTAAACTACACGAGAAAATGACACAAACAATGGAAACGGCAAACGAAGCTCTACAGTTGGCGAATCACAACCAACAATACTCACAAAAAAAATAACAAAGATCTTGAACTGGGAAGAAAAAAGAGCAGAGAATAGCGAAACACTTAAAGACGAACTGATCAAAATAATGTCTAAGGAAGGAGTGAGTATAAAGAAGGAAGAAATACTAGATATACATAGAGTCCCCTCTAAGAAACGTGGACCCCGTCCAGTTATTGTCAAATTTCTTACAAGTTCAAAACGACAGGAAGTCATCACAAGCGAAAACAGGTCAAAGATAAACTTCTGATGATTGATCATCTGACCGCCCGTAACCTTGACCTCATCGCAAAGCTGAGGGAAAATGAATGTATCCACTCAGCATGGTACTTCAACTGTAATATATATGCCATTGACATCCATGGAAAAAGATATAAATTTGACATCGGATATGAAGCTGTAGAAAAGAAACTGAAATACATAGAAAGTGTCGGAAGGAGACGTGGAGGTCATACGTAACCGTGCCTGTAACAAAGAAGAACAGTGACCAATCAGCGGATCGTAATTGTGAGTCAAGACTACTCATCAAAAGTCTTTTCATTTTGTTTTAATTTTTTTCTCTTAATTTATTGCATTTAATTTACAATATATACTAGTTAAAACTTGATGATATAGATAAGTGGTTGTCTGACAAGACATCTCATATTCTTTTATATTTTTTCCTGTCTTTTTCATCCTATACAATGTTTCACTTCGCAGCATTCCCTCTTCGAATGAATAAAATAAACATTTCAAATACCGACTCAATAAAAATATGTTCGTTAAACTGTTGGGGTTTGGGTAACTTTCAAAAACTCAAAGATGTTTTTCATTTTCTTCGATCAAAACAGAAATCGATTTATTGCCTTCAAGACAAACATCTGACCGATGATGAAATAAAGAAAGTAAGATCAATATGGGGTAACGAAATTGTAATGAGTCAAGGAAAATCGAATTCAAGAGGGTCAATTATTCTACTCAACAACAATTTTGAGTACAAAATTCAAAGATCTAAAGTTGATTTACATGGCAATATGATAGCAATCGAATTGAAGCTCCACGAAGGACACACATTTACTTTAATCAATACATATGGACCGAACAGAGACTCTCCACAATTCTATAAAACTATCAGAGATGTTGTGAATGATTTTAAAAGTGATTTCGTTGTTGTTGTAGGTGACTTTAATTTGATCTTAGATCCAATTAAAGATTGTGAAAATTACAGGAATATCAACAATCCGAATGCTAGAAATGAAGTTTTATCAATACAAAATGATTTAAATTTAGTCAATATCTGGGGCATCAATCACCCGAACGTGCGGCGGTTCACGTGGTTTTCTAATTCTCCGATTAAACGTGCTCGTCTGGATTTCTTCTTAATTTCTGAAGAGTTGTCTAACTTCATTACTAATACTGATATTTCTCCCGGTTATCGAACATATCATTCTATGATTGAAATATCTTTAAGATTTGACAATCACGAAAGAGGGGGAGGATTCTGGACTTTTAATAATTCTTTGCTTAAGGATCAGAGTTACATTACTCTCGTTAAAAATGAAATAATTAGGACAAAAACACAATATAGTACAGGATCATTGGATAATTCTAGCCCAGAAAATATGGAAAATCAGGAATTAGAATTTTCAATTGACGATTAACAATTTCTGGATATTCTTCTTACTAATATTAGAGGATCGACAATATCATACGCGTCTTACCGAAATAAAATGAGAGGAAAAAGAGAAAAAGAGTTAATTAACGAAATTGAAAGGCTTGAAATGACAATGAATATATCCGATGATTCTAAAAATAGACTAGACGAGTTAAAGGAGGAACTTCAGGTATTCAGAAAAGAAAAAAAATTGATAAACTTATAATCAAAACGAAATCAAGGTGGATTGAAGATGGAGAAAAACCATCGAAATACTTTTGTAGTATGGAAAAAAGAAGATACGTTAATAAAACAGTTAGAAAATTGTCTCTTGAAAATGGATCAATCATACAGAATCAAAAACAAATTTTGGAAGAAAATGAAATATTTTATAAAAAGCTATATAAATCAAGAGAAGATGACATCGACAATATTAATTTACAAATCTTACTACCAGACGAAGATATACCTAAGCTCAATCAAAGTGATGTCAAATTTCTCGAAAAAGATATAACATTATAAGAAGCTGGGAAGTATCTTAGGAAAATGAAGCATGATAAATCCCCTGGACCGGACGGTTTCACAGTTGAATCTTTTTAATTTTTCTGGAAAGATTCAGGACAGTTTGTATTAAGATCATGGGTTGAAGGCTTCGAAACAAAAGAGTTGTCTTTTACACAAAGACAGGGTATAATCACTATCATTCCAAAACAAAATAAATTAAGAGAACTTTTGAAAAACTGAAGACCAATCTCACTCTTAAATGTTACATATAAAATTTTATCTGGAATCTTGGCTGAACGTTTGAGAAATGTTCTATCGAAAATTATTCATACTGATCAAAGAGGATTTATGTCAGGGCGATTCATTGGGGAAAATACGCGTACAATATATGATATATTACAAATCTCTAAAGAAAAGAACATTTCAGGATTATTACTATTAGTTGATTTTGAGAAAGCATTCGATTCGGTATCCTGGACGTTTATGTTTGAAACCTTAGTTTTTTTTTCAATTTTGGATCAAAGTTTTGTGATTGGGTAAAACTGTTATCTACGAATCCAATGCTCTTTGTAATTCAGAGTGACTTTTTCTCTGGGTTCTTTCCTATCGGGCGTGGTTGCAGACAGGGGGATCCATTTCGCCCTATTTATTCAATCTGTGCGCAGAAATTCTAGGAATAATGATTAGAAAAAATAAATCGATAAAAGGCATAACAGTTAGTAGAAAGGAATTCAAACTACTTCAGTATGCAGATGATACTTGTATTTTTCTAGTTGGTAGCGAAAAAAGTTTAACTAGTGCCCTTAATCTTCTATTTCAGTTTTCAAAATTTTCAGGCCTTAAACCTAATATCGATAAAACACAAGTAATATGGATAGGTGATAAAATAGGAAGTCAAGAAAACCTCTGTTCAAATTACAATCTTGTATGGAGCAATGGACCTTTCACTGCTTTAGGAATAACATTCAGTGCTGATTTAAGCAACAGGATGAATTGAATTATAAAGAAAAAAATAAACAGTATTAAAAAAGATATTACACAGTGGTCATTGCGTAAATTGACGGTACTTGGTAAAATAACTATTGTAAAAACAATTTTATTGCCGAAATTGACACATCTTTTATTTTCCCTACCCTCTCCTAAACCTGATATTTTCAAAGAATTAAATAGTATATTTTTTACTTATATATGGGGAAATAAAAGAGATCAAATTAGCAGAAAACAAATAATACAGGATTATACAATGGGTGGGTGTAGATTGATATTTTCACTTTTGCTAAATCTGTCAAATTTAGTTGGTTTAGACGGATGGTAACATCGAATACGGACAATAGTTTCCTAATGTTTGTTTCAAGTAATTGTGATATTGATAAGATTTCAAAGTCAGCAGATAGATATCCACTTATTTGTGCAAACCTTTTTTGGAAAGAAGCTCTGTTAGCTCTTCGCGATTTTATTACAATTTCTATGAGAAATGAATAATCTCTAGGTAATATACCACTCTTATGTAATTCAAATATCTGCATTGAAAATAAGCCGTTACACTTCAAAAATTTCTGAGCGACTTATTCGACCAATCAGGAAGTTTTTTATCATTTGCAGAATTTACATCTCTATATGACAAATATGGATAATGACCATATCCCTGTATACAGCACAAAATCGATAATTCAGAAAATCAGAAACCGAAGGCATACAAAATCAGGATAAAACAGGAACCAAAGCAAACAAACAAAAACCTCCACCATATGAAAAGAAGCGAACTCCCGATATGGGAGTGAGACCAGGTGCCCAGGAAGAGTAAGCATCTCCTGCTTGCATGCAACACCCGCCGCTTCAATTCGGTAGAAATGTCACATCCGGATACAAATTTATGTTTCATTACGTATCACGGTATCGTACAGATACAAATTTATGTTTCATTACGTATCACGGTATCATGCAGGCTGTTCGTAAAGGCTATCCCTCAATCAGTAATAATGACAACATTAAATTATCTCCAAATATAACAAAACCAATATATCTGTTGATTAAAGATAAGAAAGGCTCAAAATTTACATATGACACTTTCATTTCTGAAAACTCTTTTGAACGAAAATACGTGGAAAAATGGAAATCAGAGTTAGATCTGGAAAATTTCAATTGGCAAAAATGTAATGAAAATATTTTTTTAATACTAAAGATACATATCTACAATGGTTACAATAAAGAATTGTACACAGAATACTTGGTACTAACAAGAGTTTATATATAATGAATATTAGAAACAACTCACTATGCACTTTTTGTAAACAATGCGAAGAATCCATCAAACATTTGTTTTATGATTGTAATAGAGTGACACCAGTTCTTGCTCATTTGGAAAATTGGCTAAATAGTATTCAAAACACCTATACTGTAAGGTTATCAGAAAAAGATGTGATTTTGGGGAATTCAGACAAAAATAAGCATGCAGTAAATACAATTTTACTTCTTTACAAAAAAAACATATATCAAAGAAAACTGAAAGAAGATATACCTATTTTTGACCAACTCAAGAAACAGATAGACTATTACATCCAAATTGAAAAATATATCAGCTTTGGAAATAATAATATGTCGTCGTTTTTATAAAAAATGGGAATGCTTCGATAATATTATCGATGCTGCAGATAATTAATAAAGTTTTCAACTTCATCCCTCTCTCTCCTCTATTTTTCCTTCTTAGATTTTAGAAAAAAAGTCTTCATTTCTCTACCTTTTAATATTATTGGAGGATGGAGGCCATTAAAACAAAATAAAATATATATATATATATCAATAAACAGTCAATAAGTCTCTCCACAAGTTTCAATATATTGAAAAAATAACAAACGCCGAATTAAAACTCAACCGGTTTCGTTGGTATCATCAGGAGTTTTGCAAATATACAAACAATATATTATGACGTCATCAATACATATAGCGCGAAAATATTGAGTGCGCTTTACTGTAACGAAGGAAACATTGAAATGTACAAGAACAATATAATGCGACGTCATGAAAATAATGCGCGTAAATTATGTTGCGCTTTTGCGATTTTTAAAACGTCTGAGCGTGATGAATATACTTGCGCAATATGTACATAGTGTTCATAAATAGAGTTCACTTGCTAAATAATATGATTACAAGAATATGATTGATTTCTCATTTAAGAAAAGCATTCAAAACAGGATTAAATTTACTGATAAACAAACTTTCTTTATTTTCTCTTTCTATTTCTGTCGTCTTTTTGTGAAATTTATAAAATGGAAACACGGTGAAATTTGGGAAAACATCCTTCAGCTCCGTATGTGTCCACTCACTGGTGTACATTGATACTTTGGTTCTCGAATTTGTTGTCTGTGTACCGTCATGCGGTGACGGAGAGTGTCGCCCGTCTGACCGATATAGTTTTCTCCACATCCGTTGCATGTAATTACGTATAAAAGATTGGATGATGTACAATTAAAAGAAGAGCGAACAGTGAACTTACTTCCGTTTTTAAATTTGAAATCTTTCCCTTCCTGTAAGAACGGACAGGTCCCGCATCTTGTGTTATTGCATTTTTGAACGTTATTTTCAGTTTCGGTCGGTATTTCATCTGAAAATTTAGCCTTGGTAAGAATCTTTTTGAGGGACGCACTTTGCCTTTTGCTCTTTATAATTTCAAATTTGTTTAGCACACGTTGCATTGTGGCATCTTGTTGAAGAAATGTTGCGTTGCTACGGAGAACTTGAAAGAATTCAGGGTTTTTAGGATTGAACGTTGAAACAAACGGAAGAACTTTTTTATCGGTTTTGTTCTTTATTTGAAGAAGGTCTTGTCTAGGATGAGATCTTGCCTGTTGTATTCCATGAAGTATGAGATTTTGCGGGTAATTTCTCTGTTTCAGAGATTGATGAAGTTCATGTAAGCGGAGATCAAGCAGATCATTGTCAGACACTATAGTGCAGATTCGGCGCGCTAAATTATACGGGACGTTGTTTTTAGTATGCCTAGGATGGCATGAGTTGAAGAGTAGATATTGCTTGGTATCCGTGCTTTTGTAATATATATCTGTGATAATACATCCCTGTCTCTTGATGACCATGACGTCCAAGAACGGTAATTCAGTCTGATCATATTCAATCGTAAATTTAATATTTGGATTGAGACTATTTAGTTCCTCATGAAAAAGCATTAATTTGTCAATCGAATCTTCCCATACAATAAAACAGTCGTCAAGATATCGCTTCCAAGATTTGATGATATTGTTTTTGAATTCTTCTCCAAACTTTTCTCCAACCGTTTCGTAAAGTTTTATTTCTAGATATCCTAAAACAAGCGTGGCATAAGTTGGCGCGACTTTTGTTCCCATAGCAGTTCCAAGTTTCTGTCGGTATATTTTTCCATTGAAATGCATGAAGTTATTTTGTAGTATTAATTTCAAGCTTTCTAGTACAAAGTTCTTCGAGTATCTGTAGTGAAGTGAATTCGGGAAGTGATCTAACCAATATTCTATCCCTTCTAATCCAAGATCGTGTGGGATGTTGGAATACAAATTTGTAGCATCAAATGATACAAAAACGGAATCTTGTGAAACTTGTTTTGGCAATGTATTAAGAAAATCTACGGTATCCCTGACGTAGCTACGGATATTTACAATGAACGGTTTAAGCAATATATCAAGCAAATTACTTATTCTATGTGTGCCACAACGAAAAAATATAGAGGAAATTAGCAATGATGCTGCAGCGTTCTGTAGAAGACTAAGATTGGCCGAATTTTTTATTGACAAGGATAGTACGGACGATTCTCTCGTCGCTAATCCTAGCAATTTCAACCCGCCCCGAGGCAGAAATCAGCAGTTAGACAAATACATCGATTACATGTCTAAATTTCCGATCGAAAAATTATCTCAGCCCGCAAAATCTAACATAACAAAAATTGAGAGGGACGCCATTGAACGATTGCGAAAAGATACGAATGTTGTAATCAAAGAGGCGGACAAAGGAAACGCCGTTGTAATAATGGATCGCGAATATTACAAATCTCTTTGCCTTTCAATTTTACAAGACGAATCTTATTATGAAGAAACCACAAATTACAGTCCAAGTTCTGTATTTGAAAGTCTTGCGAAAATCATTCAGGAACACGGATCGAACCTCACTAAAAAGGAAGTAGATTACCTATTAGATTTTGATGCTAAAACCAGCAACTTCTATGGGTTACCAAAAATACACAAAAGCAAATCAATAAGCGAGCAATGTGAAAAATCGCAGACCGCATATATTCAGTTCAAGAGTCCCACTGATTTGAAAGTAAGACCGATTGTTGCCGGGCCGACCTGTGAGACACATAGAATAAGTAATTTGCTTGATATATTGCTTAAACCGTTCATTGTAAATATCCGTAGCTACGTCAGGGATACCGTAGATTTTCTTAATACATTGCCAAAACAAGTTTCACAAGATTCCGTTTTTGTATCATTTGATGCTACAAATTTGTATTCCAACATCCCACGCGAACTTGGATTAGAAGCGATAGAATATTGGTTAGATCAATTCCCGAATTCACTTCACTACAGATACTCGAAGAACTTTGTACTAGAAAGCTTGAAATTAATACTACAAAATAACTTCATGCATTTCAATGGAAAAATATACCGACAGAAACTTGGAACTGCTATGGGAACAAAAGTCGCCCCAACTTATGCCACGCTTGTTTTAGGATATCTAGAAATAAAACTTTACGAAACGGTTGGAGAAAAGTTTGGAGAAGAATTCAAAAACAATATCATCAAATCTTGGAAGCGATATCTTGACGACTGTTTTATTGTATGGGAAGATTCGATTGACAAATTAATGCTTTTTCATGAGGAACTAAATAGTCTCAATCCAAATATTAAATTTACGATTGAATATGATCAGACTGAATTACCGTTCTTGGACGTCATGGTCATCAAGAGACAGGGATGTATTATCACAGATATATATTACAAAAGCACGGATACCAAGCAATATCTACTCTTCAACTCATGCCATCCTAGGCATACTAAAAACAACGTCCCGTATAATTTAGCGCGCCGAATCTGCACTATAGTGTCTGACAATGATCTGCTTGATCTCCGCTTACATGAACTTCATCAATCTCTGAAACAGAGAAATTACCCGCAAAATCTCATACTTCATGGAATACAACAGGCAAGATCTCATCCTAGACAAGACCTTCTTCAAATAAAGAACAAAACCGATAAAAAAGTTCTTCCGTTTGTTTCAACGTTCAATCCTAAAAACCCCGAATTCTTTCAAGTTCTCCGTAGCAACGCAACATTTCTTCAACAAGATGCCACAATGCAACGTGTGCTAAACAAATTTGAAATTATAAAGAGCAAAAGGCAAAGTGCGTCCCTCAAAAAGATTCTTACCAAGGCTAAATTTTCAGATGAAATACCGACCGAAACTGAAAATAACGTTCAAAAATGCAATAACACAAGATGCGGGACCTGTCTGTTCTTACAGGAAGGGAAAGATTTCAAATTTAAAAACGGAAGTAAGTTCACTGTTCGCTCTTCTTTTAATTGTACATCATCCAATCTTTTATACGTAATTACATGCAACGGATGTGGAGAAAACTATATCGGTCAGACGGGCGACACTCTCCGTCACCGCATGACGGTACACAGACAACAAATTCGAGAACCAAAGTATCAATGTACACCAGTGAGTGGACACATACGGAGCTGTGCAAAGGATGTTTTCCCAAATTTCACCGTGTTTCCATTTTATAAATTTCACAAAAAGACGACAGAAATAGAAAGAGAAAATAAAGAAAATTTGTTTATCAGTAAATTTAATCCTGTTTTGAATGCTTTTCTTAAATGAGAAATCAATCATATTCTTGTAATCATATTATTTAGCAAGTGAACTCTATTTATGAACACTATGTACATATTGCGCAAGTATATTCATCACGCTCAGACGTTTTAAAAATCACAAAAGCGCAACATAATTTACGCGCATTATTTTCATGACGTCGCATTATATTGTTCTTGTACATTTCAATGTTTCCTTCGTTACAGTAAAGCGCACTCAATATTTTCGCGCTATATGTATTGATGACGTCATAATATATTGTTTGTATATTTGCAAAACTCCTGATGATACCTATGAAACCGGTTGAGTTTTAATTCGGCGTTTGTTATTTTTTCAATATATATATATATATAAATATATATACGTGTTCAGATGCTTCTATTACTTAAAAACACTTACAGCACGGCACCACTAACAAAACTAATTCTAATGACATTTATTAATACTTTACATTTTCTTAAAATTCACTTAAAATATAGGGTCATATGTCTATGAAGCAAACCGATGATAATCTCATCAGTCCGGTTTTATGATTCTTTTTCCGAAGAACTCGGTGAGGAACTCTCATCAGCTCTGTTCTTTCCGTTATTATCTTATATTTCTTCATCTCTTTTTTCTATTCCTTTTACGGGCAATACGTATATTATAAAGTTCATCGCCTTTCAAGAAATGTGACAATGTGTAGAGTATATATTGTTTATAATATAGAATTAATATCCAATGAAGAATGGTGCTATGATGATGACAAATGGCTGTACTGAAATGTCCGTATCTTCCGCATATTGCATTGATCACCTATTCACATTTTTCATTGACTAATAATTAGTACTTCTTTCCTCTTAGTTTTATTTTCTTGTTTTAAATTGTAAGAAATAAAACATACCAGTGATTAAGATTACATGTATCACTGTATCATTATATAAGAATACAGGTTGTAAAAATAGCTTTTTCTGTTATACATCAGATAACACTCATATTAATACTAATAATCTTAATATTCTAACAGGAAGGAATCGGACAAATGATTAAAAAAGCCAAACATCTGAGCACTAAAAGAAAATTAAGAAATATGCTGGATATTACGATTAAGAAAAAACATCACTTCTGAGAGAATATCTTTTTATACGTGTAGCCATGGGACATTGTAAGCCCAGATGGGTACGTGAAGGAACAACATATTTTGGCAATGTGTTGCAAATTCGGAGAATTGTAAGACTCACTTATAAAAGACAGAATCCTATGTGGTGTCCGAAACGATTCGGTTAAAGGAAGATTGCATAGGGAGAGTGATCACACTTTATTGAAAGCTTCTGACATACATCGAGTGTCAGATATTTCCTATATGACCAGATGTAATCTCTATATGAAATAAAACCGGAAATGGATGACGAATTGATGAAAAACGGATGACGTAGTAAGGAAAAAACAAACATAAAACGCCTAAATTCAGTCAAAAGAAGTGAAAAACAGTTTATACAGTAACTGTGATAGAAAGCGAGATCATAAACTGGATTCAAACTGCCACGCACATGACCAAAATGGTAATAACTGTAATTATTAGAATCATTTTATTGCATTTTGTAAAACATCTTTGAATAAATCGCAGAAAAAAGTTTCTGGTATATAAATTACATGAAGTCAGAATATTTAGTAATACATAAAAAAGAAGGGAGGAGATCTCCAACAAGACTCCGTTGCAGCATCAACAGTAAAACACCAAAACACACGATGCAAAAACACAAAAGACGAGTACAGCACGAGACGGAAAAAAGACACACGACATGTAAACATCAAACACAAAAGATTACATGTTACGGAAGCCAGTTCGTACCTTGTTATATCTTTTAATAAATCATAGTTATGAGCAAACTATCTCGTAGTTACGAGAAAAAATCCGCGTAGTTACGAGAAAAAATGTCGTATTAACGAGAAAAAATCTCGTTGTAACGAGGAAAATTCTTGTAGTAACGAGAAAAATTCTCGTAGTAACGAGAAAAGTTCTCGTAGTCACGAGAAAAATTGTCGTAGTAAGGAGAAAGTAATCTCGTAGATACGGGAAAAACAATCTTGTAGTTACAAGAAAAAATATCGTAGTAACGAGGAAAAAATGTATATCATAGCTGTATGAAATATGGAAGTTTTCCCAAATTTTAAGAAATCATTTTATATAATTTCTTTTTTTTTTCTCTCAAGACAGTTAGTTTAGATATTGTTTAGATGTTTTTATATATTGTTTTCATTTTTGTGGATGAACATCGACGGCGGATGCGGCTAGCCAAACAGGGGATGCTTACGCCTTCCTGTCACCTGGTGCCACCTCTAGCTTTCTTGAGGTCCGTCGATGCTCTTTTTGGTGCTGTATTGTGATAGCTGTTGAGATTGTCGATAGGATCTCCTTTATCTCATATAATTCAAAAAATGTATTTGTATCATGAAATGATGAATTAATATAATTAAAACTGAATGGCATAATATTTGATATTAAAGCCTACGCTCACTCAGGAAGATACATCCGTTAGATTTTTTTTCAAACACCAAAATCCCAAAAGTCCCATAACTCCTTAAGGACCCCCCCCCCCCCCTCCTATTACACATTTTATTTTTAATTATAAGACAAAAAAAAATAAAAACCCGATGCATATGTGAAGAATACACGCTTTCAAAACATTTCACCCAAAAATAGATTTTTAAAGACTTTTTACCTATTTTAGAATATTTTCACAGTATTTTAAAATTCTAAAACCCATAACTTCGTAACGACTAATCAGATGAACCTGAAAATCGAAAGGCGGCTTCAAAGTCTGATCACAATGAATCCGTTGACGCATATTAAAGTCATTTTGTTCCATGCACTCATATTTTGCGCTTAGCTTAGCATGTATGTGTATATAACCCCTTCCCAGTACATACAATTTCTCGATTATGCAACAAAAGAATAAAAAAACCCGTTACATATGTCAAAGATCATCCTGTCCTCTTAGAGTATGCAAATTTTCAATATATTTCACCCAAAATAGATTTTTAAAGATCTTCTAACTATTTTAGTATATTTTCACATTATCTTAAATTTTTAAGTCCCATTACTCCGTAACGACAAATCGGATGAACCTGAAACTCGAACGGCGGCTTCCTCTTCAAAGTCTGATCACAATGTACAAATATCATGAAAATCCATTGACGCATATTCACGTTATTGCGTTCCATAAGCGGACGGACAGAGGGACGGACGGACGGACGGATAGACGGACAGACAGACAGACTTTGTCATACCATTAAACGTCTCGTCAAATGACGGGCGTATAAAAAGGGCCACCCTAGAATGAAATTCTTGAATTTACTTCATTTCAAATGAATTAAAATAATGAAAAACAAGGATTTTGCACCAAATTTGCAAAATTGAAAGGAAATGACTAAAACATTCATTTACTACCTTTGATATGAATATACGTCACAAGTATGTAAAGACTCCTACAAATTGAATGAAATTAAGTATTTCAAATTTTAAGCAGTTTTTGATAATCATAATAAGCATCGAAGAAGTACCTAACAGTTATTAAGTCTCAAAGTCGAGAAGTGAAGGCCAAATCGTGAGAATTCCCATCGAACGGCTGTGAACCCCGGAATGAACAACACTCCGAAATGAGACCAGGTGCCCGGGGAGAGTCAGCGTCTCCTGAGTGCATGCAACACCCGTCGCAACAGCTCCATGGAAACCTGTCGAATTCGGTGATTGTCTCGATGTACATTCTGATGTACAGATCAGGTAAGTAGGTCTTGTTTGGTGATGATAACATCCATTCAATCACAATATAGAATGCCACTGATCATTCTGATAAGGGGAATCTGATGAGCTTTATTACCAAGTAGCGACCGAAGAACTTCCTCAATGATGATTTCAGTCGTTGTGTGATATAACCCTGCACAAATAGCTTACTTGCAAGCCGTCTGGCTCTAAAAATAAAATCGTCATACTTGGAACATGCCCTGGCGTACCGTTTCAGCTTAGAAACATAAACGCCATAAACAGGAGAAGACGAAATGTAGCTACTCATGACAGGGAAGTTAGTTATGTGGAAGCTGAAATCGTCACGCTTGTCATACAGTGAGGTGCTCAAATGACCGTTTTCGTCGAAAGATAGATGTATATCCTAGCGCGAAGCGGATTTGTCGCTATCGGTTGTTACCTTGATCTCTAGTTCATGAGGATAGATTTCATGTAGATGGTCCTTAAAGTTCGGATTATTGATGGACAACATGTCATCTATGTATATGAAGGTAAAATTGAACTGAGATGCGAGGTGCCTTCGCCCAGAGGAGAGCAAGATCTGGATGAAGTCAGCTTCGTGTCAGTATAAGAATAAGTCCCAAGCAGTGGGCGCAATTAGTACGCATGGGGATTCCAACTATCTGCTGGATTACGATAAGATTTGCTTTTTTAACCCGAAATTTCCAGGAATTCCTGAATTGGAAAAGTGAAAACCTGACTCATTTAAGAGTAAGATTTCTGTAATTTCGGATAATACCTTCAAATCCCACAAAGTCTAGGGTATTTTGGAGAAATTGGATCAATAAAGGGATACAGTATATTTCCATAAAATACATAAAATACCAATTTATTACCAAAACCGAAAGATAAATTCCAATATCAAACTTTGAATTTTAAATAATGTTATTCAACTTTATTTCACACATATTTAAAGCTTAAGTTGTGAACTTGTCTAAAAGATTGTAAAATGATCGAGTTTTTTTTTTTCCAATTTTTCGGCGATTTTTGATAAATCGTTATTTCCCCATAACTCTTCAACGCCCCAACCACCAAAGTGCAAACAAGGCTAATTCGATTCTGTTTTGAAAAAAGCTTTCAAAATACCCTTGAAAATTCTCCTAAGGGACGGGGGTGTAGGGAAGCTCAAAGACTATATTCACATACTGAGGGTTTATGGAGTGAAACAGATTCTGATGGAGATGCTGTTGATACGAAAAAACATAATTACAGTCGTGTCAGTTGATACGTGGACAATAGAAAGTTCGATTGAAAAAAAACCCTTGAAATAAAAGGTTCACACTGGAGCCCAATTCAAAACTATTCCTTATCAACTATTTAACAAAATAGAATGAATGTCAGGAATAATAAAACCTGTGTTTCTGAAAAACGTTCGCGTCTTTGTCAGTAATAAAAATTCAATATTCTGTAGGTCAGAGGTCAAGGTCATGAGGTCAAAGATTTGGGAGTATCAATACAAAAGTATTGCTATAAGGAATACATATGTGAAATATGAAAGCCTTAATATTCACAATTCAAAAATATTGCCCAATTTTCAGTTTTTATAATGTAGGTCAAAAGGTCAATTTTAAGGTAACTATGCCAAAAATTGTGGTATCGATGGAAAAGTCTTATCACAAAGGAAGCGAGTTTGAAATATGAAATTTCTGTCATTTACCATTTGCCTATACATTTGCCTCGAACAAACATACATGTACATACAAACAGACAGACAAATAGATGGACAGATCAAAACGTATCTGCCTCCACATCTTTGATTCCGGGGACATAAAAAGATGCAAAACACAATTTGGTCATTCATTGGTCCCAATCTTGTGCCATATACTTGTCACAGTCTACATATCAAAACACTAACTTGTATAACAGCCTGTGATATAAGAAAGTTAAATCCACTAGAATTTTACATCGTCCATAGAAATGCAGTTTCAGTTCTGTGCTTGCAAGCCTGTAAAGGGATTGGCCAGATCAAGCATGAGGGCAGCCTGGATAGTTAATGCTTATCAACTGAGAACCTTATGGATAAATATGTCGATTTTTTTTTCAGGAATTGGCATGTTGAAAGGAATACACCATATTCACATACTAGATAAATTTGTGGAGCCTTGAGGCGCATCCGAGAAGAATATGAAAGAGAAGCTCAAAACAGAACTAAATCATATGAATGTTTAATATCTTTTAAAGGAGGTCAAACTTCAAGGTCAAGGTCACTAGGTCTTTCTCATAAGAAAGGTTTTATCAAGGTCAATATTTTGATAAGTAACTCTCCTCATAGTTTAATACCTAATGCCTCAATAAATTGGAGAGAGGTGGACATTGTTGACGACCATCGTCCTTGAGTATTTGCTTCCTGTAAGGTTTCTTGAAATTCTGTAGTTGTAGAAGAAATTTTGAAAATGTATCAGCCAATCAGAGACCTCAGCAGCCTTATTTGTTGACTTATCGTCATGAAATACGAACTTTGTTGAGGGCCTTGATAATTTGTTCTTTGTGAAAATTCGATAAATTTTGCACATCGATTGTAGAGAAGACGTTGAAAATGTTAACGACTGACTGACGGATACCGACGGCGCGCTGTGACAATTGCTCAATTCTTCAGATGTGCTCAGGCAAGCTAATAAAAAATTGTCATTTCAAATACATGTGCATAATTTGCAAATTTAAGTGTTTTATAAAATTAGAATTAAAATGCATAAGATAATAATATATTTACAGTATAAAAAGTTCAACTCTTTAGTTATATATATAAATATATCACTTTTATAAAAAGGAGAAAAAAAACCTCTCCAAACAAACCCATTCAAACTTTTTTCTGTATGCAAACAAACCAGATACCAAGCTGTTATACATGCAATTTACGAAATTTACAAAATAGGTTTGACATTTAAATATTACTTTTACTGTGTACTGAAATTCGTCTGCGATAGTATGTCAGTGTTTGTAACAAATGGTGTATTACACATGCACCATTCGATCAAAGCCTTTTAATTTTCGACAGTTTACACTACAATTCCACATTCTAAGCTGAAAGTAGGACTCGCAAAAATTATAAGTAATGCGTTTACAAGTAAGAACGGTAATAGTGAATACAAATTTATTGTTGTTAGCTATGCCAAACCTACTTTGTAAAAGAAAAGTCCGATTCTGAAAATAAGTACACTGAAAATGATATTATTCAGATGTTAAACTTTCTGATCGACAACATTTTTGTGGTGTTTGAAGGAAAGGTCTTCAAGCAAATTGTCGGAATTCCAAAGGGGACCAATGGTGCCCCACGTCTTGCCGACATTTTCCTTTATTCGTACAAAGCTGAATGCATTCAATCTTTGGTCTCTGAATGGAAAAGATACTTACTGTCCTGTTCACTAAATCCAGATCACCCTGTTTTGGTGATTATTCTGTCGTCTGAAGAATTTTGCTATGAATTATTGTTTTCGAGAAATGACCTCTTTCAGTCGTATCTGGAAATTAACTTCAACTTACCCTATCAGCTGCCTTTTAACCGCAATATGAAAAAATAAAATGTCTTCGGGAAATTCCCATGTTAATTTCAAGCCGCCGCCTCATTGTTCTCCGTGTCAACAATAGTAAACACTGACGTCAAAGCCTCCGACGTCACACATTTTCAGCGATTTTACTATAGAAAATCCCCGTAGACTTTTTATTTTTCGTCCTATTTCTAACTTAGCTGACGCAAAGCCATAAGATTGGTATTTTCTGTTACGACTAAAGGAGAACTATAAAATTGATATCTTTTTGGAAGATGACATTATCATATTTTAGAGAAAACCGGGAAAAAAGGGTGCTCTGGAATTAGTGAACAGGACAGTAGCTTCTGACTTCAACTTCACTTACAGATACATAGACGATGTGTCGTCCATCAATAATCCAAAATTCACGGATTACCTCAGCAGTATCTATCCTTCGGAGCTTGAAGTCAAAGAAACTACAGAGACAAATAATTCAGCATCCTATTTGGACATAATGTTGTCCTACGACACTGATAGTCACATGCATGAACACATCACTCTATGACAAACGTGACGACTTCAATTTCAGCATTACAAACTTTCCTTTTCTGAGTAGCAACATCCCTTCATCGCCAGCCTATGGCGTCTTCATATCTCAGTTAATACGCTATGCCAGAGCAAAAGAAGGGAGGAGATCTCCAACAAGTACCAAATATACGGATTTTGTTTTTTACATCGTCACTGGGGAAGTTCTACGGTCGATATGGGGAACTCGTCATACACTATGATGTCCCACTCTCTAGAATGGTGGATGATATTCTGTCATAGACCACTTGAACCATCTAACCAAAGATCGTACTCTATGTTGTGCGCACGTAATCCAGGATAACCACACCATTTGCTACTTGCGTGACAGATGGCCGTCCAAAGTCGGCACCGGTTACCCATTGGTCTCGTCGGTTTATGTGTAGTCTTTTTTGTTTGATGTTTACATGTCGTGTGTCTCTTTTCCGTCTCGTGCTGTACTCGTCTTTTGTGTTTTTGCATCGGGTGTATTGGTGTTTTACTGTTGATGCTGCAACGGGGTCTTGTTGGAGATCTCCTCCCTTCTTTCTATGTCTTCCGAAATGGAAGTAACGGGATGTGACAGTTCTACCGAATTGAAGCGGTGGGTGTTGCATGCAAGCAGGAGATACTTAGTCTGCCTTGGCATCTGGTCTCACTCCCATATCGGGAGTTCGCTTCTTTTCATGTGGTGGAGGATTTTGTTTGTTTGCTTTGGCTCTGTTTTATTCTAATTTTGAATGCCTTCGGTTTCTGATTTTTTGAATTATAGATTTTGTGTTGTATACAGGGATATGGTCATTATCCATATTTGTCATTGTCATATGTATGATAACGTTTGTCTTACATTGAAATGAAATTAAATAAAGTTATTTGTTAAGTGTTCATCTGCAAATTAAAACGCTTCTGAACCATTGAATTCTATGTTTGACAAGTTCCACGTTCGTAAAGTTCAATACCTGGGTTCGTAAAATCCATTTCATTTCTGTCCATCACACTTGCTAACAAATTATCTGCAAGATCATGGTAAACAGAATCATCCAACGGTACAACATATATCTTTAAATATATTTTCTATATTATGAACAGTAGAAATCACGAGACATCATTTTGATTCAAAAATGAAATCGTTTTTCAGTGAGAAACAATTTGCGAAAAAAAGAAATTATGGTTACAAATCGACGATGTGCGATCATATCAAGCCATTCTCGCTAGCCATTGTCTCAGATGCATACTTTTGCCCATTAAAACTATTTCCCAAACAGTTTCAATTTCGTGTAACTCATCGCCTTTGCTACTTTATCTGCCCGGTTCGTATAATCCTTGCTTGGCTTGTAAAATCCTATCCAGTTCCTAAAATCCCTTTCCCAGGTGTGAATAGGTGTGAATTGGCTTAAAAGGAAATTCCAGATGCCGAAAAGGAAATATATGGGTCACATTATAGGAAAGCATGACCTTAAATCGTGAGGTTAATGATTTGAGATTTTAACGAACCTTCTGGCACTTTAAGTATCTCTGCCAATGTATCTCTGTATTTCCTTAACATTTTTCGGTTCGGGGGAATCTGCTAATGACTTGAAGAAAAATATTACATGGTACTGGGATGACAGACAACAAGAAAGTTAAAAACTGCCTTGACAGAAACGCTAGCTCTTAGACATTTTTTTTTCCGAAAGGGGAAGTTACAATATCTGTATACGCGGCATCAGGCGGACTAGGAGCCCAAAACACAAAAACTGCAAGTTTATTACATAAAAGGATAATAAATGCATCAGCGGATACAAAGTATGATGCTGAAAAATCAAAATTTCATCACCGTATAAACGGACTAAAGAGCTGTACATCATGGACACTCTGAGTCGTACGAAAAGCGGAGAATTTCCTTATGGCTATGACAGATTCGCAAT
Source organism: Pinctada fucata (assembly GCA_028142955.1). Classification (NCBI taxonomy): domain Eukaryota; kingdom Metazoa; phylum Mollusca; class Bivalvia; order Pterioida; family Pteriidae; genus Pinctada; species Pinctada fucata. The sequence continues at coordinate 40,070,050 of AP027114.1, forward strand.
TCATGGCATTTCAAGTTCCTATTTGCCTATAACCTATGAAAAAATGAGCGAAGTCACCAAAAAAAAAATCAAATAATCATGAAGGAATGTCGCGGCTTAGAAATGCGATTTTCAACAAATGACCTGAAACGAGTTACGAGTGTCATTATCTAATCTGCTAGATTACTGGAATTTTCGCGAAGAGCTTTCATTATACAAGGCTTTGTTACTAAAGGTCAGATAATGTAATTCCTTAATCGATGAGAAAGGATGGTTTAAAACCGTGAATTGGTCCAGTACTGTCCAGCGTTTTAGATGACTTTAGGATCATATCCTCGGTAAAGCAGGCGGCCGACTATTTTCTTACATTTGTGGCTGAAGTTTGGTCTGCCTTTGATCCTTCTTATTTTGTTTATTAGATCATCGAAAATGAAGGCAATGCAATCCTAATCGTAAATGAAGGAAATGCAATCCCCAAAGATACATATTCTGATGCTGGAGTTGTCCCAAACTTCGAAAGAAGATCAGAATAATTATTGTAAAATTTCCAAAAAGCTTTTAGAAGTTTATGATATCTAAATCATTGACCGATAATTGTTTGTTATTTTTATTATGGAAGTCCGAAACGTGGAAGGAAGCTCTAGTGCTTCGTATCTGATGAGCAGAGAGATGTAAATGCCGTACGATGGCAATTCCGGAACATCGCTATCAAGCCAAGGAAAATTAACTATGTTGAAACCAACGTCTTCTCTTTTGTAGTGTATCTTTGTCTGAATATCCAAAGACCAAGGCTTAGATTTGACTCGATTTGTTCGAACTTGAACTATGTAGTAGTCGTGGAGTTGTATTTCTTACGAAATCAGCAAACTGAAATCAACGACGAATTCATGTAGCAATTAATAATGAAGCTGATAGTCGAGTTTGCGAGACATAGACTACTTGAAACGCTGATAAGTGAAAACGCACCAAATCTAACGAGTGCAGGGATGGCAGAGAGGACGGTACAAACTGTAAATTCTTCATTCAAAAAAGTGCAAAGAAACCAAGTAAGACCCGAATCTAGCGTTTTATGAATTCAGAAATAGTCCGATAGAAGGAATAGGATCGACTTTTGGAAGCAGAACTAGGTATGTCATACCGATACATTGTGAACTCTTATATCCGAACATCAGGAGCTAGGAACGTTCGAAGGAGTCTCAAATCTAAACCAAGTAAGACGAAACAATATTATGAAACGAATGCAAGACTTTAAAACCAGGAGACGTGGTAAGTATTCAAACAAAGAAGGAGCCGTAGAAAAAGCGATTATACTAGAGAAAAGATCCGAACCTAAATCCTACACTGTCGAATCAGAAGGGATCAAATACCGCAGAAATAGACGATAGTTATGCAAAAATGCGATTATCATGTTGATGATGCAATTCAGCAAGAAATGATCTGCGCCTGATAATAATCCTCCAAATAAAACTATTAACTCAGAGAATGTAAACAGCAAGAGAAGTGGTCAGACAGTGCACCTACCAGACAAATCTTTCCGTTGATACAAATGTTTGACCTTGTAGCCTTGACCTTATAGTTCGACCAACTTTTTTTAAAAACTTAACCCTTGCCCCTATCTTTTGAATGGCAAATGAAAGGGGTTTCATATTTCACCTGTATACCTGATGACATGGCTTTTCCATGGATACCAAATTGTTGACCTTGTGACCTTGACGTTTTAACTACTGTTTAAAAACGTAAACCTTATGCATGACTTTCGAAAGAAACGTGATAAGACTTCCATATTTCACATACGAGGGCTGATTCATATATTGATGGATTTGAATCTTATCAGATATTTTGCATTATTTTTCTACAGAATCCCTTCAGTATCTATACACTTTTACAATCGGTGTTCAAGGGCCTCAATATCACTTTTAACGAACTCCTTATCTTGACTGACAAACAGCCATGCACTGCAAGTATGACATCATCTAAAAGTGGGTGCAAGAAATAGCAGTTTGGGAATAAATGAAAGTCTGATGGAGCATGACCGGGTGATGTAAGGCGGATTATCGATCAAATTAAAGCCACAATCATGAATGGCAGTCATAACAGTGACAGACGTGTAAATAGGATCATTGCCCTGATGAAACAACACACCTTTAACAAGTGAGCTTTCCGCGGCGCTTAAAATCAATATTTTCCAGTAACTGTGTCGGAAGTGAAGCATAGTGTGCAAATGGGTGTTTGTCCTTTTTGGAGATAATCTATCAGCAGAATACCTTCGTCCTAGAAAACAGAGGCCCACAACATATCAATCATCCCTCGTATGAATTTCTGTTGTCATGACCATTCCATGTATATCAACATTTTTACCCCATGACCTTTACCTTGTCCTTGGAGCTCTTCAACCTTTGGCATAGCTTTTGAATGGCAAGTGTTAGGACTTTCTATTTCACATGAAAATTTAATGTGACGAGACTTTTCCGCGGATACCAAACGTTTCAACCTTTTGACCTTGACCTTGGAACATATCTTTAAATTCATAGTGGCGAGGGTATGTACATGTAGTGATGTAAATGTCCATCCGTTCGTGCGTTTGTGTGTCCCTCCCACCTATGATTTCCGGACATTTAAAGGAAAAAGATCGAATAAGGGTCGAATATGGGCTATATCGCTTGATTTTATGCAGAGTTATGCCCCTTGAAACCTAGACAAATTTAATATTTTGTGGTGTCAGAACATTTGAAGGAAAACCGTTACAGATAATCAATTCTTTTCTTCAATGTAGCTAAAACACTAAGAAACACAGGTCATGTCTGAGTATGGGTCAAGATGCTCAAACTTATACAAAATTATGCTCCTTTAAACTTAAGTAAAAGACAATATGCTTTGGCTTCCTTTCATTCAAATACAACAGGGAATATATTATTTTTTTTAGATATTGCTTTATAATAAGAAATACAGGTCAAGTTCAAATATTTGTCATGTTGCTCAATTTTAAGTGAGTTGTGCATCTTTGACAGTAAACGTTTTGAATATGTATCCCTGGCATGATCGCCATAGCACTTTCTATATAGACATTCACTCGGGCAGTGCATGTATGTTAGGTATTATTTCTATTTTTTTTACATTTTCGTGCGTTAACATCGACGAAGGGTGCGGCTAGCCAAGCAGGGGATGCTTACTCCTCCCGGGCACCTTATCCCACCTCTAGCTTGCTAGGAGTCTGTCGATGCTCAGTTTTGTGCTGTATTGTGAGTGCTGTTGATATTGTCGACAGGATCTTCTTTAACTTAAAAAACTTTGTATACATTGCTAATATGTAAGATATCCTGGTATCATTGATCTTTGAACAATCTTTTTTTTTTATTTGTATTGGGTTCGTACATGTGCTGTATTATGAAAAGTTATGGACGTGGATATTTTAATATTTCCGGGGACCACAATTCCTTGAATTTGATTTTTATCATGAAAGTATGAAAGGAAACCTTTATACTCCGAATTATCAATTAAACGAAAGGCGAAGGCGTATTATAGGTATAGAGTTCTGTAGCTTTTATTTACAATGCTCTCATAGCCCAACTTCTAATATCAAAATATTTAATATTGTTCATAACAGCTCTACTAAAAATACTTAGAAAAGGTTTGATATACTGCATAACTTTCAAAATATTTAGTAATGCAATGTTCAGAGAATAAAAATGTGAACATCACCAGGAAAGATCACAGAATAACATTAGTCAGCTTACTTTAAGGGTGCTCTCTCAATGGACCCATTTTGTTATAGAGTGACTTACTGTTGAAACCCTCGAAGTTAAAAGTTGAAGAACCTCTAGCAGGACAAAAACAAATATTTGAAGGTGTACATTTTTCAATTGGATCGGGTGCACGAAGGTAGGTCGCTCATATTTCATAGATTACGTTTGGTAATGCAGTAACAAAGGAAATAGATCAACTGAGCCCTATGAAATTGTTGAATCAAAATACTTATCTTATGTGTAATACATGTAGTACTTATATCAACATTTCTCATGACGTCACACTTCAAAGGGACCTTGTCACAAAATCAAACTGTTAATTCTACTCCAATGAAGTTAGAATATTTGTGCGAGGATTGAATTTGTTTTCATTCTTTACCTATTAGAAATTTAAAGATTTGATACGTTTCTATTTGACATTTGAGGCGGGTGCTGATTGCAGTCAGAGGATACTCACTCCTTCTAGGCACCAGGTCCTGCCTCCATTCGGATGTCTGCCATTGCCTTGTTGAAGGAGAAATACACAATAATGCCACATTTTCCCGGATCTTTGACTCCTGAACTCCGACTTAAACTGCTTCTCTAGTATACTTTATAATTGAAGCGAAAACCACATTCTTTGAAGTTTACCTTACAGAATAAGTGGATAGTCATGCATTGGCTTATATTCTTCCTAACAGCATTCGTAAATATTTCTTATTAGAATTAATTCATCATGAAAACATATACAAACCATATGAAAATACTTCATTTGTTTTCGTTGAATAAACTTTACGGTCATCCATGATTAGGCTAATCTGTATAGGCTCTTTTTTCCAGTTGCATCTAGCACCTCTGTGATTAAGATCCATTATGCAATTCAGTTGTCGATGTGTCTCTATTCCAGGATATGCACATGGACCGTTGAAAAATGCTTTGCCTTTACCTCTACATATTTGATCATCCTGAAATTAAAGTTTTAAACCCTTTAAGTGTGTCAGTGAAATAAAATATGGTAAAAAGAGAATAATTCTTGATTTGCATAAGATCAATCGTTAAATCTGAAAAAAAAACCATTTGCACGTCTGAAGATTTCAGGGTCGCGTTATTTTGAGGCTATTCATTATATGTATAAACTTGGGGTATAAATAGCAGCCAACTAGGAAAATGGTTGTGAATATGAAATTTCTAGACAAGTTCAGGTTGCAGAGGAAAATTTTATTCCATTCGGGTTTTACTTACTACCTGATATACATATAGGATTTTTTCCCTTAACATAGACTAAACTCGCAAAGAAAAAACGCTTGAAGGATCCAGACTACTCATGACCATTTAGGCGCTTTAACTACTTTCCTCAGTTTTATCTATTCGACGAAACAGACTAGACGTCTTCAGTTTTCAATCCTTTAACATCGCTGTTTCTTGCTGTAAAATTGTACTTTATTTGTTACTATCATAGTCTAGAGATGTCATATATTGACATTGAAAACAATTGAGGACATTCTGACAACAGTTCCGTCCATTCTGAATCGAATAGTCAGAGAAACACGGAAGGAAGAAATCCGAGCTAACGTATTTACAAGAACGTATTACAGCTCAAGGAGAACGTTTTTCTACATTTGAGGTGAAGATTGATAGACATCTTAACTTCATGGGTGATAAGGGGAGAGATGTCTCGCACGATTAACCTTAACACCTGGTCGAGATGAAGATTTACAAGAGGGCACTTTGGATGCGCTTCGTTTTCTTGTCACAAACAACAATGACTTGGACAATATTTATGTCATTATTTCTCAAAGTGAGAGAAGGAATGCTAATTTGACCGCCATGGACTCGACTAGTAAGTTGTAAGAGCGAGACATCGACGAGAGATGAAAATGTACCAGATGAGGTAGGTCGATTTGGTTTATAAACCAAAAATAACAAACTTTTGGCTCGGATGTACAAACTATTAAGGATGGTGCAGGTTTTATTTTGGATCAAAGCCAACAACAGATTTTGTCAAATTCTACGCCTATGAAAATGTCGTCATATAGAGACAGTTATCGAACCTACCTTTCTATTAATGATAAATGTGATGAATCATTGTCTGTACCAATTTTAGACGATACTATAGAATCGTTGTTGGTTAAGAAATATGGTCACAATGACATATATGGATAATGACCACATCCCTGCATACAGCACAAAATCGATAATTCAGAAAATCAGAAACCGAAGGCATACAAAATCACGCTAAAACAGAAACCAAAGGAAACAAACAAAAACCTCAACCACATGAAAAGAAACGGACTCCCGATATGAGAGTGAGACCGGTGAGATAGAAACATCTTACTATGAAGGTTGTTTTTCTTGTAGCTATCACGACCTTCAGAAGGTACTCAGACCTACAGGCATTACAATTAGGCGAAGGATCGGTAACAGTAACCAGCAAAGACCTTATTGTCATTAGACATAGACTTTCAAATCGAGCAGATCACATTAGGACCAAGATTTTTGTTTCTAGTTTTGTAGACAATAAGAAGCTGGATCCAAGAAGGCATCGGGTGAATATCCGAAGAGAACTTAACAATTTAGTAATAAGGAAGAAGGTGATGAATTGAAACTCTTTTTATCTATAAATAAACCTCACAAGCCAGTGAGCTCTCAGACCATTTCTAGATTGATAGTGGACACCATTAAATTTGCATATGACACAGATAACAAGGTAAAAGCTAATTCCACAAGGTCCATTGAACCATCTTGGGCTTTATTTAATGGTGCTAGCATGAAGTCCAGCTTGGATACGGCAGATTGGTAAGAAGAATTTACTTTTACCAAATTTTACAGTTTATATTTCTGAGAGTTCGTGTACATATTTTGCTTTTCTGACATATGAGATGTTGACATTTGTATTATTGCTGTTATCAGTCCAGGAGAATACTAGAAACAGTAATATTACTTAAAACTGTAATATTACTGTTAACAATAATCCCTGATATTATAAAAACAGTAATGTTGCCACCTTATATTACATCTTTCTGTAATATAGACAAAGCATAGTTTTAGAGGTACAAGCTCAGCTTTTATCACACAATTTTTTTCATTCAAGTATTCGTCACTATAGAAAACTGACCATTCCAGTCTATTAAGTACGGTCAAGTGGTCCATTTACTACATTGTAGTAATTCGTAGTAAATGGACCACGTGACCGTACTTAATTGACTGGAATGGTCAGTTTTCTACTGTGACGAATACTTGTCAGATGACATGTGATATTGTTGTTTATCTCCATATTTGGCACTTTCCTCGACCTGATATTTTAATCTCTGTCTTCTTAAACATCCGTCTTCTTAGACATGTTAGATATTAACTCATACAAATGAAAGCCTAACTTTTTTTTAAATTCTGAAACGATAAAATTTAACAGCATTATTATGTAGATCAAATGAGCTTACAAAGATTTTTATAGAAATTTTTGTCTACGTGCATCGATTTTACTACGCGGTTTGTTATTTTTCTCACTAGCATGTACACTGTACATGTACGAGATAAGCAATTAATTGCCTCCCCGCCGGAATTTCAACTAGGTCAAGCTCGGTCTTATAAGTCTGCATATCATCATAGCGATATCTTAATGGTGACAAATGACAAATATGGATAATGACCATATCTCTGTTTACAGCACAAAATCGATAATTCAGAAAATCAGAAACCGAAGGCATAAAAAATCAGGATAAAACAGGAACCAACCAAACAAACAAAAACCTCCACCATATGAAAAAAAGCGAACACCCGATATGAGAGTGAGACCAGGTTCCCAGGAAGAGTAAGCATCTCCTGCTTGCATGCAACACCCGTCGCTTCAATTCGGTGGAACTGTCACATCCGGTTACTTCCATTATGGAAGATATAGAGTACAATCTTTGGTTGGATGGTTCAAATGGTCTATGACAGAATATCATCCACCATTCTGGAGAGTGGGACATCATAGTGTATGACGAGTTCCCCATATCGACCGTAGAACTTCCTCATGACTTTTGTAGGTAGACTTTCGTAGGTAGATTTAATTGGCAGGGACAACTCGTCGTTTATACATTGTACCGTGTTTTATCTGGTCTCACATCAATTCCATATGTATTCACAAATTGTTTACGTCCAATGGCCAAGTACTGGAGATTTTTAGAGAGTAATTATCCTATTTTATCTAGATGACAACTAGACTAAGGGTATAAATGTTACTAATGATAAGTTTGCTGATGTTCGTTTTGTTTGCCATAATCATATAGATGCAGTTTTTCTTCTTAATCAGAAGAAATGCGACTCGCATTATGAACAGGTCCCTGTACAGGTTTATTGAAGCGAAAAATAATCCCACTGATTGATCAAACAGTCTTTGGTGGATTGTTTTATGCAGGTCAAATGTTACGAGGGCTGATTGATATTTTGTAAGCCTCGTTTTTCTGGGACGCAGAAGGTATTTTGCTATTAGATTTTCACTTCTGACATAGTTACGGGAAAACATTAAACTTAAAGTAGTTGGGTACACCTAAGGAACTTAACTCCAGCCAGCATATATATCCCTTAGAGGTTTCCAAAACTCAACATCGCGTGATTCTCTTATTTCTGAACGGATTGAGATGAAATTGGTATCTATGGAATAAGAACATCTGAATGTTTATACCAAAATTTGCGTTTGACTATGGGCAAAACAATCTTTAATAAAACACCGTTAAAGACGGTATGGCCGGATTGCAAAGTAAGTTTTTGTCACCAACTGGGTCAAGGTCACTAAGTTAAATATTACAGCATACATTGAGAGGTCTTGTCAGAGGCAACTTACATGTATAATATAAAGTTTCTACTGTATACAGTTCCTTACATTTTGCTTAAACCAGGAACTTTAACCAAGGTCTTTAACTAGGTCAAAGTCCACGGTCAAGGTCACTAGGTCAAATGTTACGGCATAAATTGAAAGGTCTCGTCATGGGCAACCTAAATGTATAATATAAGGTTTCTACTGCATACAGTTCCTTAGATTTTGCTTAAACCAAGACCTTTAACCAAAATCTTTAACTAGGTCAAAGTTCAAGGTCAAGGTTACTGGGTCAAATGTTACGGCATAAATTGAAAGGTCTCATCATGGGCAACCTACATGTATAATATAAAGTTTCTACTGCATACAGTTCCTTAGATTTTGCTTAAACCAGGAACTTTAACCAAAATCTTAAACTAGGTCAAAGTCCAAGGTCAAGGTCACTAGGTCCAATGTTACGGCATAAATTGAAAGGTCTCATCATGGGCAACCTAAATGTATAATATAATGTTTCTACTGCATACAGTTCCTTAGATTTTGCTTAAGCCAGAAACTTTAACCAAAATCTTTCACAAGGTCAAAGTCAAAGGTAAAGGTCACTAGGTCCAATTTTATGGCATAAATTGAAAGGTCTTATCATTGGGCAACCTAAATGTATAATATAAGGTTTCTATTGCATACAGTTTCTTAGATTTTGCTTAAACCAGAAACTTTAACCAAAATCTTTAACTAGGTCAAAGTCCAAGGTCAAGGTCACTAGGTCCAATGTTATGGCATAAATTGAAAGGTCTCATCATGGGCAACCTAAATGTATAATATAAGGTTTCTACTGCATACAGTTCCTTAGATTTTGCTTAAACCAGGAACTTTAACCAAAATCTTTAACTAGGTCAAAGTCCAAGGTCAAGGTCACTAGGTCCAATGTTATGGCATAAATTGAAAGGTCTTGTCATGGGCAACCTATATGTATAATATAAGGTTTCTACTGCATACAGTTCCTTAGATTTTGCTTAAACCAGGAACTTTAACCAAAATCTTTAACTAGGTCAAAGTCCAAGGTCAAGGTTACTAGGTCAAATGAAACGGCATAAATTGAAAGATCTCAACATGGGCAACATAAATGTATAATATAAAGTTTCTACTGCATACAGTTCCATATATTTTGCTTAAACCAGGAACTTTAACCAAAATCTTTAACTAGGTCAAAGTCCAAGGTCAAGGTCACTAGGTCAAATGTTACGTCATAAATTGAAAGGTCTTGTCATGGGCAACCTAAATGTATAATATAAAGTTTCTACTTCATATAGTTCCTTAGATTTTGTCTCAACCAGAAACTTTAACCAAAATGTTGACGGCAGACGGACGGACAGACGGACGGACAGACGGACAGACGGACATCGTCAATCTATAGACCGGAATTGCTTTGCAATCCGGCCAAAAACCGTCAGATTTGTAAAACGGCTTATTTTTGCACGATGCATAAATTGTCTACTTAACGGCGTTACTAACATGCATTTCATTGGGCATCCCACAAAAAATTCAGTAAGCACTAGTGCTTTGCTGTTACAATGAAAATGTAAATTTCTTCATGTTTATAATGATTTTATTTCAAGTTACATTCTCTGTGGTTTCTTATCAAGAAAAGCAAAAATCATATCGAAAGTTTATGATACATCTCAATTTAACGGTAAATGTTATCGAGAAAAGTTATTCGGTGGAAAACATGTTCACGAGCGAATGAGTTAGAGAGTAAGCTCTCTAACTTCTAAAAATGTTTCTTTATCAACAGTAGCTTTATTTGTTTCTGAAATCGAATGAGTTTAATAAAAATAGCTCTAAACTTTCGCAACGTCAGCCTTACGTCCGCTGAGAAAATGAATATATTTTGACAACGTCATTCTCATTTGTTTCAAAGCTCATTACGAAAAACTAAAAAAAAGTTGAATAACAAGACGACAGGCTATTTCTAGCAGATTAAAAGAATACAAAAATTGAAAAAACAAAAACAAAACAAACAATAAAAACCCACAAAAAATGTTGTTCGGACAGACAGCGGAATATCTTTGTGTAAAAGCGGAGTGAGTTTACGCTATCTTAAATGACAAATATGGATAATGACCATATCCCTGTATACAGCACAAAATCGATAATTCAGAAAATAAGAAACCGAAGGCATACAAAATCAGGATAAAACAGGAACCTCCACCATATGAAAAGAAGCGAACTCCCGATATGGGAGTGAGACCTGGTGCCCTGGAAGAGTAAGCATCTCCTGCTTGCATGCAACAGCCGCCGCTTCAAATCGTAACACATTAGAGAGACCCAACAAATGGACTTAGATTCTGACTAAGGTCCCTTTGATAAAAGCAAACAATTATAATTAAGTATATAGCTTGCAAAAAATGTACCCAGAATGCTATGAAAACAGGAGAAATTTTCATTTATTTGTAAGAAATGACTGAAAAGAAAAAAAATGTACACGAATTTTCAAACATCTTTTATCAATAGAGCTATAAATCTACAATTCTGCACGCCGTCTGCTTGTCAGTCCCAATCCGTCTTATTATCTTGCTGCCTACTGGTATTTAGAAAATGTCTTCGCCGTTCTTGCATTACTCAAACCCCTCGATCTTCTTCTTGTTTACATGTGAAATTCAATACAGATAACGTAGTAACGTTTGAGATACTTTTTTTTAATTTTTTTTTCTTTTTTTTTTTCTTTTTTTTTTTAAGCGACAGTTTCAATTTTATTAAATGATGTTTGAGGTATATTTTCCAGCAATAATATTTACTGCGTATCTACAAAAAAATTTTTTTTTCTTATTTTTTTGTCGGTACATCATTTTAATAGATAAATATAGTATAAAGATATCAGTATACAGTATCATGATGAAACCTGTTTTTATGATAGATGAAAAGGATGGGGGAAAGAGGGGATGGGAGCCACATTCACTCACACTTTCACACTATACAACACAGATAAATATAATATATGTATAATTATAATGAAAGATACTTAAATTACAATAGCTATGAGAATGTTTTAAAGTCAAAAAAGGGTAAAAATGATAAACAGATTATAAATCATATATCAAAAAGATCTTTCCAAGTATTCCAATGAGCTTCAAATTTTTCTATACATTTATTTTTTACGAGCTATATAAAGATGAATCTGATAATTGAATTTCAAATAGTTCAATAAACTCATCATAGATGAATGACTGTGCTTCTTCAAGTTTTTGTATAAGAATTGTTTAGTGAAGAGAATAATGAAATTAAGAACATAGGCATATTCATCATGTACTTTTCCAAATAGAACATCTTTAACGTTAAAATGTACTACATGATTAGTAACATTAAAAATTATATATTCCAAATTATCCCAAATTGACGAAGCTATTTCACAATAGAAAAACACATGTTCTATAGATTCAATATCATGATCACAGAAAAAACAAATATCATTATTTACGGCTTTAATTTTCTTCAAATTTTCTAACAGGTAAAATTCTGTTTATGATCATATACTGTAACCATTGGATAGAAGTATCTTTTGAAGTGTTAAAACATATATTGAAAACATCTCTTGGATTTATATTAAAGTCAAAAGTATTGTTCCATTTATTAAATGCAGTAGGAATAATATCTATCATTTAGTAATTTATAAATAGGTTTATTGCACTTTGCATTTTTTACGAGTATATCATACAGAGGAGGGATGAAAGGTGCAAATGTTGACTTATTGTTAGTAAGAGTTATCTTTCTTGACCTAAATAATTTTGTTAAGATGCTGTATATTCCATTATATGTTAATATGCAAATTCCAGAGATTCCAAATCTTGTTTCAAACTCGTATTTTGACAGAATTCTGTTACCATCTAGAAAATCTTTGATTGTCCTTACTCCTTTCTTGTACTAATGTTCTTTGTAAATAGAAACTTTATTTATTTTTATTAATGAATTATACCAAACTGGTAATAGTAAGAATTCTTCATCTGAATAAAATTCTTTATTTTGAGATACTTACTTTTTAATTGACCTTTTCCGCAACTTCAAAAATTATAATCGACGCTCTGAGAGAAAAGTGAAAATTTTGAACTTTACATTGCATGTATAACATATTTCTGAAAAACATGTCACTTTACTCCCCTAACATTTCAAATCAAAATAAGAAAATAGTTTTTACAAGACCAAAAGAATTAAATAAGATAAAAATAAACAAAAAGAAAACAAAAATGTGATATGGAAATAATATTTGGAAGAACATTTTGTTATTCCGAACCCATTTATAATACCCGCGAAAAGATTCAATTCAGCGCAGGAGAAAAATAGGAATATTAAAAATGAACTTCAATTATTTGTTACATTATAACAAAAAAGTTACACAACCATTTATAATAAAGTATGACTTTGGTTCAGAAGCTTCGTTTTTTTTTTTTGTCTTGGGAGGGCCCTTAGAGCAGAAGGAAACCGAAGTACTCGGGTAAAAACATTTTGAGACTGGGTGGGCAACTCCCATAACCGCCCGCATGCGCTTAACTGGCCGTTGAAGAGGTGGAATTGAATCCTTCCCTCCAAAAAAAAATCGTCAGTCCTCTGACGACTTCAATTCATCGTCTCAATTGTTGGGGTTTTATTAAGATTTTTTGAAAACCTCCCGACTTGAAGAATGTTTCATGTTCACCTTTGAATTGGTCATATTGCAGCGCACTTATAAAGCATATCGCTTCAAAATTTAGAAATCATTAGAATGAAAATGCAGGAGGAATGTAATTTAAATGAATCAAGAAATCTACGATGACGGCGTGAAAACTTCCAAGTATATATGACGTCGCCATATGACGTTCGCCAAAATTGACCGAAAAACGTATCAAAAACCAAATTTCTATCGCCTGTAACACAAAATTGGGTCCATATTTTGATTTTTTTTTGTTTGATAAAGTATTTTCAAAACGATTTCAAGACAAATGTGCTGAAATATAATACATCTGTCTCGTTTTTAATAATTACTATAAAGGAGAAAAAAAGGTATTTTTTCTAACCTTAATGTGACAAAATAAAGGAGAATAACATGCAAAAAAATGCAGAGTATCCATGTTATTGACAATATTTTGTGGATTCATGCACAGAATTAATACACTTTCCTTATCAATGTATGATTTTCTTTGGATGACATGACTTTAAGAAAATTATCTTGCCAAATGTTCAAGTGCGTAGTGTATGTTTATTATTACAACGGCAAGATTAAAAGTCCAACTTTCGTTTACGTTGATAGATAATATAATGATAGTGATAATAGCGGAAAAACAAGGGGATGTTTTGGATGATTTCATTATATCAACATGAAGAGTACATCTAGTACGTAGGATAATTTTTATAAGGAGAAATGTCGACTAGATTTTGACGTTGTTATTTTGTTATTATGCAGTTTAGCGCATAAAAACGGCACAAAAATATGCCATAAAGGTAGCGTTCTACACCTACTTTGTGACGTTATTACGCAGGAAAAACAACTTCATAAATGGGTTTAATTAGCACAACATAATGTATTTAAACTTAGCTTTTATAATATGTATAAATCATTTAAAAATATACTCGTTTTACTGAAAACGTAACTTCGATATGACGCCTTACAGAACGACTTTAAACGTCACGGAAAGCTCACATGTTGAAGGTGTGCTGTTCCATCAGGAAAATGTTCCTCTTAACAAGCCTGTCACTGCCATGGCTGCCATTCATAATTGTTGCTTTAATTTCAATCAATATTGAATCTACCTGAACTTGCTCCATCAGACTTTCATCTATTCCCATAATGGATTTCTGGCACCCACTTTCAGTAAGATGATGACGTCATACTAGCAGTGGATGACTTTCTGACCAGTCAAAATAAAGAGTTCTTTAAAAGTGGTATTATGGTCATTTAACGTCGGTGGTTATATTGTACAGATACTAAAGGGAATTATGTAGAAAACTTGTGCAAAATATCTGATAAAATTCAAATTCTTAAATACGAGGCTCATAACATATGAATCAATTCTCGTACGTCGCTTAACGTTAAGAAGCTTTTTTAGGATGATATTTTCAGATGATAGTTCATATACATGTGGTGCTCACTGTGAGAGTAAGGAAGATGATGTTTATCACAAAATGTGGACTGATGTAGAGCTAAGAATGAGCTCCCCATGGAGAAAGGCGAAAGCTGTTCAAGTTTATCTTCACCGATGTAAAGACTTTTTCTCTGGTAAAACGGTTAAGTGTATTGCAGATCGTAAAAGTTGTGTTTCGGTATTTTTGATTGGGAGTTCTAAGGGTCATTTACAACGTATTTCACTAGCTATATTTGAAATTTGTTGAAAGAAATCTATTACGATGGATATGCAATGAATTCCCAATGAGTTAAAGAAGATCCTGACGATAACTTCAACAGCACTCACAATAGGTCGCTTAATACTGAAGCTGACAAACTAAGCAAGGTGTTAGATTTTAACGGTTGGGGTGTTTCTGTTCAGTTCTTCAAATTTATTGATGATATTTATGAACCCCATACTGTTGAAAAATTCTCGAAGCGGTATTAACCAGATGTGAATTATAAAGAAAGAACTTCAAAAGAACTTTACCGACATCTGAAATCCACTCATTTCAACAGAGTCCATTCGATCAAAGCCTTTGATTTTTCGACCCTTTACACATTGATCTGTCATTCTCAATTGAAAGAAGACTCGCAAAATTTATAATTAACATCAAAGAAGTACCGTTATTCAGTCTCAAAGTTAAGTAGGCAAGACAAAACCATTAGAATTTCCATTGGAACGGTTGCGAACCTCGGAATTATTAACATTTCGAAGTAAGACTAGGTGCCTGGGGAGAGTCAGCGTCTCCTGATTGTAATGCGGTTTCAAGCAAGATCTAGAACTGAAATCGCAAGTATAATTATTGTTGTTAACAAAAACTACCTTGCAAAACAAAAATCCGGTTGTACAAAAATAAGCACACTGAAACAGATGATTAATTTCTTGATCGGCAATATTTTGCAGTGTTTGGAGGAGAGGTCTTTCAGCAAATTGTTTGAATTTCAATGTGAACTAATTGTTCCCCACTCCTTGCCGACATTCTTCTTTACTCTCTATTGGGAAAAGATACTTGACATCTGACTTTACTTCACTTACAGATGAATATACAATGTTCTGTCAATCAATAATCCAAACTTCGCTACTTACCTTAGCAAATTCTGTCCTTTGGAGATAAAAACCAGATACAAATAATTCAGCATTATCCTGGACATAAATTTTGGGCTTTCACAGAGTTCTTACTTTTTGAGGCTTTAGTACCCGAAACGTGCATGTCTGGTCCATGCTGTAAATTTATCTGCTTTTAATGATGCTAATGAATTTGAAGACGTTTAACATTTCAAATGGTGTTCCTGTTCGAAAGAAAAACGGTGTATTAAGTTTTTGTATCGATTTCAGGAAACTTAATTCCGACACAGTCAAATACTAGTGGGAAAGTTTTGTCCAAAAAATGTACCGAAAGACGTAGCAGGATGGGAGGGATATGATGCTTTAGGACCCACGTTTTTGAAGTTTGAAGAAATTTTGATAGCAGACATTTTCGAAAGCGTTGAAGAAACGATCAACCGAAGTTGACCGAACTTGGCTACATGTGCCCTCGGGGACTCCTGGTCCACCAGCAGTGACACTCACCAAGTAGTTCAAATGTTAAACGTCTTTGCATTTGATAACATTATTTAAGAACAGATAAATATGCGGCATGGACAAGACATCCACGTTGAAGGTACAAAACCCTCGTCAGTGATCCTTAATCTAAACAATGTGATATGACCAAAGAGTGAAAAGTATGTACAAAAATGTACCGAAAGACGTTGCGGGATGGGTGGGATATGATGCTTCAGGTCTTAGAAATTTCAAGAAATTTTGATAACATAAATTTTCGAACGCGCTGAAGAAACGATCAACCAAAGTTGATCGAACTTGGCTACATGTGCCCTCGGGGATTCCTGGTTCACCAGCAGTGACACTTACAAAGTAGTACAAATGTTAAACGTCTTCAAATTTAATAGCAACATTTATATTAGATCTACCAGCCCCCGGTGACTCAAAGTAGGCAGCTCTTATTGCAACGCCACAGTACAAACCCCGAATGAAGATTAATTAATTAATTGATTGAATTAATTGATCGAGATTAATTAATTACTTAATTGGTTTATCAAATCATTGATTACACTGTGTATGAAAGATTGAGGAATAATCAAACGTTTGTAAAAACATTAAGTTTGAATTACCTCCTGTCTTAAGCAGATTTTATTTTGAATTAAGTAATGATTTTTTCCCTAAATTAATCATTGCTATTCACGTCAGTGGTGCGACTATCAAAAGACTTCAGATAGAAGAAAGATGAGAATGTTCTCATGTAGAGGGACGTCTCCCCGAACTTTTCAGACAAAAAAATCAAAATTTGTCCATAATAAACATAACACATAGACAAATAAGAAGCAACATTGATATTGTCTTTAATGCAAAATGCTGGTTTGATAAAACATATTTCAAAACTATGTATCATGATTAACATGTTCTGTCATCAGCGCGTCCTCACTACGACTGTTTTGAACAGTTCAAAACGGTCGTGATGGTTTGGCGAACGGGCACGTTCGTCGGCGTTCTTACTAAAATCTCAATACGTATCAGCGAGTTCTAACTGCGTTCCCCGCGTCCTTATTACGTTCACGCCACTGACGAAGACTTATTATTTAACAAAATAATATGATGCAACGTATGTTAAATTGGGATCGAATACGGGACGGATATGGTTTCACAGAATTCAAGTTGGACATTATAGTCATTTAGTTGATTTATCATTGGAAAAAACCACAACCCGAAGTAGACTAAAAGTAATATCAAATTTTGGAAAGAAAATGGTATGGGATTTGTGAATCTTGATCTTAGTGTGGTTTATCTTTTTCTCTAGAAACTGTTACTGTTTCCGACACCACTCTTCAAACTTGAATCTTGATCAGTTTCCTTCAAATACACCTTATTTTCATTTGCGGCTGCATGCAGTATCCAAGCGGAATGTTTCATTTTCGAGATAATTTCAGTGTTATATGTAACAAAAGAGGTGAAGTCTTCTATAGAAGAGTAAGTAAAAATTTGATATTTGATTTTATTTAAATTTCTTCAATAGTTGTTCACGATTGTTAGGACCTAAGTGAGTGCCATGACCTTGAGCATAGGTTATATGATAAAGGCCAAGGTCACAATAAGCATCATGTTCAAAGCCTTATCTGGGACATAACTCCTCTCCCTGTATATGGATTTCATTTATATTTCACATAAATGTTTTATTTATATGAAATTTGCATAATTTTTTCTGGAGCTATGGTATTGTTAAACCCTTAAGTAGTCAAACTGATATGTACCCAGATTCGTTTTTGAGCAAAATGACTTTTTTCTGGAAATAGCACAATAATTCGCGCAAATATTCAAAGTTTTTACAAAAAAATGCAGAGAGTTAGACTCGATGTTTCAATTTTGAATTATCCCTTTTTCTAAGACTATAACAAAAACTATACATTCTGATCCTTTAATGTTTGATAAAATGAGATGTTTTCCCTATTCTCCGTGATTTTTCACTAAAACATGTATGTTAAAACAAAAATACCCATTCAGATATGAATCTTTCAAAGAGTATTATTTTTTTCTGAAATGATGGTACAAGTTGATGTAAAGTCAATAATGGTTTAATATTACGTTATATAAAGATAGAGAAGAGATATCTCCACGTAGCTAAATCCTAACCTGAAGACACCGATCGAAAGTTGTGGAGCACTTTTCGAAGATTCATTCTTAAATTAGACGTTTTTAATTGAAAAGCCTCATTTGTACAATGACTGACTCGCTCTGCTTAAAGATACAGTGTTCATATATCCTTAAGTTAGTTTTCGCAACATAAATGATCATTTGAAATAAAATTTTAGTTCTTACACAAAATCCGACGTGTATTTCAGGGATTGGCATTACGCATTCGATTGTAACAGTAACGTTATGTCTTCTGCGGCTTATCGATCTGATGTCATATGCAACGTTCTCATCTTTAAAACCTAGAAAAGTAAAGGAAAAATATATTAATTTCATGCAATGTATTCAGATTATTCGGAAAATAAAAAGAAAATATGTGCATGTAATACGGATAACCATATAATTTCCTACTAACGTGGCAGATGACAGTCCTACATCGACATCGATTTCCTTTGATCTCGTAGGCATATGTGTAGTCTTTTGTGTATGGTGTTTTATGTTGAATTCAGTGATGTACTTCATATTAACCAATTTGTAGTACATCCCTTCATTGCCTGCTTATTGCGTGTTCATATCTCCGTTGATACGCTATGCCAGAGCAAGTACCAAATATACGGATTTTATTCTGAGAGCTATGCGTCTTTCAGATAAGCTTCTCAGTCAGGGATATGTTTGTGACCGACTAACATCGTCACTGAGAAAGTTCTACGGTCGATATGGGGAACTCGTCATACACTATGATGTCCCACTCTTCCGAATGGTGGATGATATTCTGTCATAGACCATTTGAACCATCCAACCAAAGATTATACTCTATGTCTTCCGAAATGGAAGTAACCGAATGTGACAGTTCTACTGAATTGAAGCGGCGGATGTTGCATGCAAGCAGGAGATACTTACTCTTCCTGGGCACCTGGTCTCACTCCCATATCGGGGGTTCGCTTCTTTTCATGTGGTGGTTTCTGTTTGTTTGTTTTGGTTCTGTTTTATCCTGATTCTGTGTGCCTACGGTTTCTGATTTTCTGAATTGTCGATTTTGTGCTGTATACAGGGATATGGTCGTTATCCATATTTGTCATTTTTACCGCTGTCTATGTGTCACTGCTGGTGGACAAATTGTCCCCGAGGGCACTTGTCGAGCAGTCTTTTGCTACAATGAATAGTACACAGGAGACCTACAAAGTGGCTGGAGCGTCTCCCACTATGAAAAGGCCCCGACCTGTTGCGTCTACGGACACATACGCAACAGTTAATTTAGGTGTCCCTAGAATAAGTCTTCAAGACATTAGAGACGAAACATTTGTAGTAAGTAGAAACCATGAATTTTGGTACAAACATGCAGATGGGTATATTAAAATCAAGCCCTGTAAGATTAAAGTGGTCGATATACTAAAAGAGCACAACTTTTCACCAAGGGACGGCTCAGTTTCTAAGTACGGCACGAAGAACTGCAAAATTTGTAACATCCTAATAACAGACACTTCATTCTCAAGTAACCTCACAAAACAAACATTTAACACGCATAGTTTTGAAAACCTAAACTGTATGACATGTAACATTGTGTACGGAATAGAGTGCTCACTTTGTGGATTGATTTATGTGGGTGAAACCAAAGGTAAGCTCCGAACCAGAATGTCAGGACATCGTTCAAAAATAAATAATAAAGGAAGTCAACTTCTTTATCGGCATTTTGACCAGGCCGATCATTCTCTTTTATCTATGAAAGTCAGAATCCTGGAGAAAATATATCACCCCACAAACAATCCCAATTTGAGCACACCTTTCCGTCGCAACAGAGAAGAGTTCTGGATAAAAAATCTTAACACTGCAGCGCCCTATGGGTGCAACGATAATATCAGCAGCTTAGGAAACAAGTTCCGGTTGTCAATCGGTAAATGTGACTAGCTTATTCAACAGACATCGAAGTCATGGCATTCGTAAATATAATAGGCCTGAGATACATATTTTCTCCTACGATGACTTGGTTCCATTTTTGAATGAGCCTCTAGTCCTGCATTATATTCGTACCAAATTATACTCTGTTCCTTTACGGAAGTTACAAAATCTACGGATATACGAAGGACATCACATATACCGATAACGTTCCCTAGAATACAGACTACAAGGAGTCATCTTGGACATTTCTACTTTTCGTTTATATCAAGTAGTTAGATAGATCAGAGGAGAAAACAAACGACCTTTCATTAAAGTAAGATTTGCAAACAAAGGAAAGGAGGGGATCTCCAACAACACTAGGTTGCAACACCCACAGCAAAATCCAAAAACACCCATGCAAAAAACAGACAAGACACCCCCAGAAAGAGACGCAAAAGGGACAAGGAACACCAACTCACACCATAGAAACATGAAACGTAAAAGACTACACATAAACCAACGAGACCAATGGGCAACCGGTGCCGACTTAGGACGGCCATCTGCCACGTAAATAGCAGACGGTGTGGTTATCCTGGATTACGTGCGCACAATTATGGTGTAAAACAACCTCCTCACTGTTACATGACCACACACAAACCGTAAAACACAGGGGTCCAAGCAACACAGATGAATATGTAAATGGATATAAAAGAGGACGTGCGTAATACAGCCCGTGCTCTGCCGGCTGTAGCGAGTTCATATATGCTCTAAGGAGGTTTGGACAGGGCCTGTCATGGAGTCCCGTCGTCACAGTCAGTCAGAGTGCAAGTCTTAAAAATACGCTCGTACAAGACTGTAGATTGGTCAAGTACCAAGCTTAGTGTCCGTCTGGCGACATTAGGATCATATCCACGATATAAAAGGCGTTTGATGACTCTGACGCATTTTCGATAATTATGCTGTCTACCTTTGATCCTTCTTATTTTGTTTATTATGTCACCATAAAATGCAGGTTGTGAAATACCTAAAGTAATATACTCTGTTGCTTGTATGGGTTCGAATTTAAAAACAAGTTGATCATTTCTTTTGTAAAATTTCCAGAAAGTCTTTAATAGTTTGGGAAAGCGAAAACCTTGACCTAAAAGTTTCTTTGTAATTGGTTAATTTCTATTATGAAAATCCAAAACATCAGTACATGCTCTAGCATACCGGATGAGCTGTGAAATGTAGATACCGTGTGACAGTTATCTAGGGACATCACCGTCAAGCTAGGGGAAATTTACTATGTTGAATACAAAATCATCTCGTTTGTCATATACACTTGCATGAATTTCTCCATTGACAATTTTGATATTTAGGTCAAAAAATGGTGTTTCCGTGTCTGTAACGTTTGCCTTGTTTAGAGTCAATTCCTTTGGATTAATAACATCTTTATACTTTTCAAAAACAGGATTATCGATAGTAAGAATATCATCCAGGTACCTAGAAGTACCAATGAAGCATTTCACATCATCATGTTTTCTTTGATTTTGAACATTTTGAATAAATTCTTTTTCATATGTGAATAAAAATAAGTCTGCAACAAGAGGCGCACAATTTGTACCCATAGGAATCCCTACAACATGTTTGTAGAGATTCTCACCAAATCTTATATCAATGTTGTCCAAGAGGAAGGACAAGGCACTACACAGGTCGCTACATGTCCATGAATTGTATGATTTGTATTCTGTAGTGGAAAAGAAACCCTTTGATTCCGATGTACAAATATAAGTTTTCCCCTTTCGATTAAAGCACCATTTAATGAGTTTGGACAATTGATCATTAATCTTGTCGTGAGGTAACGTGGTGTACATACTTGAAAAGTCGCATGAAGAAATCGTATTGGCTTGAATATTTCTAGATTTCATTTTGTCTATCACATCCCCGGATTTTTTTATAGACCAAAATAAATTTACATCATTCCTGTTTAGAACAGTTTCACAATATTTTGCTACATGTTCCTTTACCGCCGTGAGGGCTGAAGTCAGATTTCTAGTTGAGCAGTTGCTAGAATTAGCAATGTATCTAAATTTGTAAGGAGATTTGTGCAGTTTTGGTATGCAGTATATTGTAGGAAGACATTTCACTGTTATGTTTGCTCAAAATGTTGGGGACACTTTCATTGCTTTTGATATAAGTATTAATAGATGAAAGTTCCGAAACTAAAGTTGACAAAGGTATTGATAAATTGAATCTTGGTCAAGTTTAAAATTATGAATCACGAAACTGTCACAAAAAAAAAATTCCACCATATTTCAAAAGAAAAGAAACTCCTTGTATTTCCCATAGCTACACACCAACAGTTGCATCTAAAATTTACAATTACAAACGATTCTTGAAGTGTATTGATGAAAGTAATCCCTCACTACACCCACTTCCTTGCGAATGTTCTTCATCGGATTTCAACTACTCTCCTTGTTGACACGTTATTACTGGTGACCTTATTATAGGCAAGAACGACAAGTTGAGAGAATTGTTAAAAAATGGTCCCAAATACAGAGAAGGTATGTCCTTTACATGGAACCAAAATGTCAAAATTGTCATGGAGTCTTGTGAGAAATGGTTTTAATAGTATAAACCCTATAGCCTCAAAGCTGATTTGGCCCCGGTCAATTGTCTTTAAATAAAGAGTCGGAGGCTGATATCGCTATAGTGTGTATGATAATTAAAATGAAGGCATGTTTTAAGGTATCATTAGATTCTGTAAGATTTTTGTATGATTTTCATGGGTTCTATTTTAGGATAATTATGCATATAAAAACAAAACTGGAAGGAATCACAACGTAGAGGTGATTTCCGGCGAGTGGCTCAGAATGGGGACTTGCGTAATTTGGTTCTTCGTGGTGTATTGTGGATTTCTCAAAAACGGAGCGGCAAATTCCTAAATAGATTTCATATATTATTAAGACAGATATTGCCTTCAAATCAGCATATTTTTGATTTCAAGAAAAAAATTGGAACAATGGTCAAAATGGGACCAAAATCCATCTGAATGACATGTCAAAATTTCCCTATTATCCCTTTAACTTTCGTTTTCAGAGTGACAATAGTATCGGAAAGGTATATATCATTTAGTATACAAATGAAAACTTCAGGAAATGATCTTTCTTTTGATATATCACTTATCAATATAAGCCATTTCCATTTAGTCAGTAAATAACGTCAGCTTTTGGGTGAAGAACACTAGTTTTTGAGGTCAAAGGTTTATCCTATTGTAACCAATATGCAAGACGTTGGGCAAAGAAAGAGGATGTACAGCCCGACAGCCTTTCCGAATGGATAAAATTAATCAACGGGTTACTTTTTTCTAAAATTTACCGATTAAAATCAACTGTGAACACCAGATTCGAGTCTATATTTAAAGAACCTGATGTTATCACAGAGCTTAACTACCTCCAAGAACATTATGTCATCTCACCAGCGGACAAAGCCTCAAATAATAACACATTTACTTGCAAAAAGTACTATTTCAGCAGTCTAGCTAAAGAGTTGGGTTTAAATTCGACACCTGGAAATCCCACTTAAACCCCAACAAACCTTTCTACCTCTGAATTAAAAGATAACCACAAATCAGCTCTTGCTTCCTTTGGCTTTGACACTAACAATTTCGATTAAGATTTACCATACTTTTACTGCATACCTAAAATGCATAAGAATCCGTACAAACAACGTTTCATCGCTGGTTCCTCAAAATGTTCTACCAAATCTGTATCGATCTTACTCACCAAACGTGATGACTTCAATTTCAGCATTACAAACTATCCTTTTCTGAGTAGCAACATTCCTTCATCGCCTGCTTATGGCGTGTTCATATCTCAGTTATGCCAGAGCAAGTACCAAATATACGGATTTTGTTCTGAGAGCTAGGCGTCTTTCAGATAAGCTTCTCAGTCAGGGATATGTTTGTGACCGACTAACATCGTCACTGAGGAAGTTCTACGGTCGATATGGGGAACTCGTCATACACTATGATGTCCCACTCTCCAGAATGGTGGACGATATTCTGTCATAGACCATTTGAACTATCCAACCAAAGATTATACTCTATGTCTTCCGAAATGGAAGTAACCGAATGTGACAGTTCTACCGAATTGAAGCGGCGGGTGTTGCATGCAAGCAGGAGATGCTTACTCTTCCTGGGCACCTGGTCTCACTCCCATATTGGGAGTTCGCTTCTTTTCATGTGGTGGAGGTTTTTGTTTGTTTGCTTTGGTTCCTGTTTTATCCTGATTTTGTATGCCTTCGGTTTCTGATTTTCATTCTCAAGTAATTTCACAAAACAAACATTTAACACGCATAGTTTTGAAAACCTAAACTGTATAATGTTGTGTACGGAATAGAGTGCTCACTTTGTGGATTGATTGATGTGGGTAAAACCAAAGGTAAGTTCCGAACCAGAAAGTCAGGACATCGTTCAAAAATAAATGATAAAGGAAGTCAACTTCTTTATCGGCATTTTGACCAGGCCGATCATTCTCTTTTATCTATGAGAGTCAGAATCCTGGAGAAAATATATCACCCCACAAACAATCCCAATTTAAGCACACCTTTCCGTCGCAACAGAGAAGAGTTCTGGATAAAAATCTTAACACTGTAGCGCCCTATGGGTGCAACGATAATATCAGCAGCTTAGGAGACTGAACAAGTCCCGGTTGTCAATCGGTAAATGTGACTAGCTTATTCAACAGACTACAAAGAAGACCTCGAAGTCATGGCATTCGTAAATATAATAGGCCTGAGATACATAGTTTCTCCTTCGATGACTTGGTTCCATTTTTGAATGAGCCTCTAGGCATGCATTATATTCGTACCAAATTATACTTTGTTCCTTTACGGAAGTTACACGAAATCTACGAATATACGAAGGACCTCACATATACCGATACACGTTCCCCAGAATACAGACTACAAGGAGTCATCTTGGACATTTCTACTTTTCGTTTATTTCAAGTAGTTAGATAAATCAGAGGAGAAAACAAACCGTCCTTTCATTCAAGTAAGATTTGCAAACAAAGGTATTGATAAATTGAATCTTGGTCAAATTTTGAATCATAAAACTTTCACAGAAAAAGTCCCACCATATTTCAAAAGAAAAGAAACTCCTTGTATTTCCCATAGCTACACACCAACAGTTGCATCTAAAACTTACAATTACAAACATTTCTTGCAGTGTATTGATTTAAGTAATCCCTCACTACATCCACTTCCCTGCGAATGTTCTCCATCGGATTTCAACTACTCTCCTTGTGGACACGTTATTACTGGTGACCTTATTATAGTCAAGAACGACAAGTTGAGAGAATTGTTAAAAAAGGGTCCCAAATACATATAAAGGTATGTCCTTTATATGGAACCAAAATGTCAACATTATCATTGACTCTTGTGAGGAAAATGCAAGACGTTGGGCTAAGAAAGAGGATGTACAGCTCGACACCCTTTCCGAATGGATAAAATCAATCAGAGGGTTAACTTTATCTAGAATTTACCGATTAAAATCAACTGTGAACACCAGATTCGAGTCTATATTTATAGACCCTGATGTTATCACAGAGCTTACCTACCTCCAAGAACATTATGTCATCACACCAGCGGACAAAGCCTCAAATAATTACACATTTACTTGCAAAAAGTACTATTTCGACAGTCTAGTTAAAGAGTTGGGTTTAAATTCGACACCTGGAAATCCATCTTACACCACAACAAACATTTCTGCCTCTAAATTAATAGATAACCACAAATCAGCTCTTGCTTCCTTTGGCTTCGACACTAACATTTTATAGTTAGATTTACAAGACTTATACTGCATACCTAAAATGCATAAGAATCCTTACAATTCCACATTTTAAATTGAAAGAAAGACTCGCAAAAATTATAAGTAATGAGTTTACAAGTAAGAACGGTAAGCGCAAATACAAATTTATTGTTGTTAACTATGACAAAACCTACTTTGTAAAAGAAAAGTCCGATTCTGAAAATAATTACACTGATACAGATATTAATCTGATGTTAAACTTTCTGATCGCCAACATTTTCGTGGTGTTTGGAGGAAAGGTCTTCCAGCAAATTGTCGGAATTCCAATGGGGACCAATTGTGCCCCACTCCTTGCCGACATTTTCCTTTACTCTTACGAAGCTGAATTCATTCAATCTTTGGTCTCTGAAGGGAAAAGATACTTAGCGTCTGATCTCAACTTCACTTACAGATACATAGACGATGTGTTGTCCATCAATAATCCAAATTTCGCGGATTACCTGAGCAGTATCTATCCTTCGGAGCTTGAAGTCAAAGAAACTACAGAGACAAATAATTCAGCATCCTATTTGGATATAATGTTTTCCTACGACACTGATGGTCACATGAACACCGCACTCTATGACAAACGTGATGACTTCAATTTCAGCATTACAAACTTTCCTTTTCTGAGTAGCAACATCCCTTCATCGCCTGCTTAAGGCGTGTTCATATCTCAGTTGATACGCTATACCAGAGCAAGTACCAAATATATGGATTTTGTTCTGAGAGCTAGGCGTCTTTCAGATAAGCTTCGCAGTCAGGGATATGTTTGTGACCGACTAACATCGTCACTGAGGAAATTCTACGGTCGATATGGGGAACTCGTCATACACTATGATGTCCCATTCTCCAGAATGGTGGATGATATTCTGTCATAGACCATTTGAACCATCCAACCAAAGATTATACTCTATGTCTTCCGAAATGGAAGCAACCGAATGTGACAGTTCTATCGAATTGAAGCGGTGGGGTATTACATGCAAGCAGGAGATGCTTACTCTTCCTGGGCACCTGGTCTCACTCCCACATCGGGAGTTCGCTCGCGGCTGCGTTAAGGTGTTCCACGCTGAAAATATTCCATTTTTACGTTGCCTGGCATTCAACCCTCAATTACAGCTTAAACGTTCTTTCTTTAGTTCAAAGCTGTATTTTCTTTAAATATCTGCTAGGTGTCTGGTAGCTACGGAAAAAAATTCACCAGGGAGATTCCCCTGTGTCACGTGACAGCCCTCAATATAACTCTACAGTGTTGTCTCGGTTTTAAATTGAATTTTGCAAGTGGTAAATAAGGAAAAAATAATATCAATGTTATATCGTTTTCTTCAGTCAATCCTGTAGATTTAGAAATTGGCTGGGCATTGTGACACTTAAAACGATTAAGAGGAGAAAATATACCGAAGGAAAACAAGTGGTAAAAACACTGAAAAACTCGACTTTACATCCACATTTTACACAACTATTAAAACTTCTATTAAATGCGCAGCAAAATCTTGCTAAATTGAAGTGTCCTCTATAGATTTTGTAATATACATATATTAAAAAGGCAGGCCGGGCCGGGGAGGGGGACTGACACGGGAGAGTAAGCCTTAAATTTAGTCTAGTACAAGTTGACCGTATCTGAAGTCTCAATATTGTTCTGTTGTACCGGCTATGAATACGGTGCCCGCCGTATAGCCATTTATTGACACATGAATCTTAGCACCGTATTGGTAATGATATATATTATATATATATTTTTAAATAATGCTTGAGAATAAACTGTATTAATGTGCATGAGCTGACACCCTCGCCCCCCCCCCCCCCAACCCCGGCAGCAACAACAACTAAATGAATATAAAAATGAATAAGAAATAATTATTTTAAAGCCGGTAACTCAGTAAAACTCCATTAAATAGCTAAATATGGACAATATCTAACAAATAATCTAAATAGAAATTGTGATCCTTTATGAGGATACCATTATAAACTCCTCATATTGATTTACTAATTGAAAATCAGCGATTCCTTTGTGAATTAACAGCGGTTTCTCATCAAAAGCTACCCTTTAACCCTGAACTCAGACGGCGCATGCTTGACCTACAATGACCCAATGTGCAAAAGTGTGGAAAAACGCGCATTCTTTCATTACTTCTCGTATATAAGATACTGGAAACATTTAGAGTTGATGTAAGGAATAGGATGAAAGCTCAATAATATTGGAAATCGATCCAGTACAATTTATCCCTTGAAATATCCCTAGCAAACGATAACTGATGTGACGTCATTTATAACGTCACACAATGTTTTCGCGGAATCTTCTCTAACGTCATTGCGTGGAGCACCTTAACGTAGCTGCGCTTCTTTTCATGTGGTGGAGGTTTTTGTTTGTTTGCTTTGGTTCCTGTTTAATCCTGATTTTATATGCCGTCGGTTTCTGATTTTCTGAATTGTCGATTTTGTGCTGTATACAGGGATATGGTCATTATCCATATTTGTAATATACGTTTGCTGTATTTGTGAAGTAAGTCTTGAAAAGGAAAACACAACGAGATGAGCTTTTACTTCTCTTTTATCCACAACTTGCTTGACTGAATCGACATTATTATGTCACATACAGAGAAAAAAATCAAATTGTTGCTTAGGTTATGTCTGGTTGCTTTGATTTTTTCTTTGAAAGTTTACTCAATTTTCTACTTTCTTCATTGTTCAAAGAATAAATCAAAATATTCATTCCCATACAGTGATCATGACTGTTAACATGTTGTTTTCTTTTAATTTTCTGTTTATTATCCTTTGCTAAGGGATAAGGGGTTGCTATAGAAATTTTAAGCTTGCCTTATTCTCTTTTTATTTGAAAATAAGATAAAAAAATTAATTGTGATGATACTGGAATCAAACAATTATACGTATCAACAAAATTTTCAAAAAGGATTTTTATATCTTTTGAGTAGTAAAAATGAGCTATTTTTAGTAACAATTCCTGGGCATGCGCAATCAATTTCCGACGATTTTTTACTTTATGAATAAAAGAACATCACGACATAAACTTGAAATAACATAAAAAGAGAGAAATTGAGAAAAATGTATTTGTCTCAAAATATTGCCGATATAAGTGAAAATATTAGACATTTTTAAACTTGAGTTGAGTTATGATAAAAATTGCTAAATGTTACTGAGATCCTGTTCTTTTTCTTTCAATAAAAAATATATATTATGCAATGATAATTAATTGGAAATAGACATTATAAAACCACTCATTTCAGGGGTAAAATTGGCATTATTTGGTCAATTTAGCTCAAGTCTGTTTCCATGGCAAGCGTGAAAATGTTTGAAAATTTTCATCGTTTTTCTAATATCGTATGATGTAACAACCAATGTCACAATGTTTGGTTGAAATCTGCAGGCGTGCATGTCTGGGAATTTATATGGTTGCAGAGAATGACTGTTAATTATTTAGCAAGTATTACCTGATGTCTTGATTTTTCTATCTTATCAAAAATAATTATGAGTCTCCTAGCAATAATATTGGAAATAATACTTTTGAGAAAATAAAGAACCCAAGGGAGCACCACACTCACCTGATATATATGATATCAGAAAAGGCACACATATGTACAATTCTGACAAAGTCTAAGATATGAAAGGTTACTCATGAAATGTGTAAAATATGTAGTGAATGAGAACATGAAATCATACACTTTTAACAAAGGTAACACGGACACTCGCTATGAATGTAAACGTCTTCAAATTGAATAGCATCATTTAAGAACATATAAATTGGCAACGTGGACCAGACATGCACGTTTCGTGTACATAACCATCATCAGTGATCCTAAATCTA
Organism: Pinctada fucata; assembly: GCA_028142955.1. Lineage (NCBI taxonomy): Eukaryota > Metazoa > Mollusca > Bivalvia > Pterioida > Pteriidae > Pinctada > Pinctada fucata. The sequence continues at coordinate 40,099,886 of AP027114.1, forward strand.
AATAATGTAATAGTCAAAAAAAAAGTATGAAAGTTACTATGTCGAAAAAGTGTACCGAAGGACGTAGCAGGATGGGTGGGATATGATGCAACAGGACCCCCATTTTAGAAATTTTAAGAAATTTTGATAACAGAAATTTAGAATGCGTTGAATAAACGATCAACCGAAATTGAACGAACTTGGCTACATGTGCCCTCGGGGACTCCTGGTCCACCAGCAGTGACACTCACCAAGTGGTATAAATGTAAACGTCTTCAAATTGAATAGCATCATTTAAGAACATAAAAATTGGCAACGTGGACCAGACATGCACGTTTCGGGTACATAACCCTCATCAGTGATGCTAAATCTAAACAAGTTAAAAGTCATGTTTGTAAAACATTAATGCCCCCCTACCCCTTCTGTGATTAAAGTCCGTCACAACTTTATACTTGCATTGATACAACCTACGGGGGTATAAAGTAACAGTGTAATGAAAAAAGTCAAAGAAGTATAACTGTCAGGAGGACCTGTATGTACAGCATTTATGCTTTGTTAAAGCTCTTCTTCTAATAAACTTCAACAAGGTAATTAATATGAACTTGACCTAGATTTTCATTTGATGTGTCTGTACACAAAATTTCATTTCAATATGCGAATCCACTCCAGAGGTATTGAACGGAAACTGATGTCGTGGACCGACCGACCGACCGACAGACAGACAGACAGAAAGTCAGACAGCGGCAAAGCAATATGTCCCCTCTTCTTCAAAGGGGGACATAAAAATTTTTGATTGAACCGAAATATGAACTTGACCCAGAATTTTATTTGATGTGTCTGAAAACAAAATTTCATTTCTAAATGTAACTCCACTCAAGATATATTGAACGGAAACCCTGAAATTTTGGTATTTTTTTAAAGTGCAAGGGGCATAACTCTGTCAAAATTTTGTTGATCGGACCCAAATATACACTTGGCCTAGATTTTCATTTGATGTGTCTGTATACAAAATTTCATTTCAATATGTAACTCCACTCAAGAGATATTGAACAGAAACTCAGAAATTTTGGTATTTTTCGAAGTGCAAGGGGCATAACTCTGTCAAAATTTTTTCGATCGGACCTTAATACGTACTTGACCTGGATTTTCATTTGATGTGTCTGTATACAAAATTTCAATTCAATATGTAACTCCATTCAAGAGATATTGAACGTAAACCCTGAAATTTTGGTATTTTTCGAAATGCAAGGGGCACAACTCTGTCAAAATTTTTTTGATCGGACCCAAATATGAACTTGACCTAGATTTTTGTTTGATGTGTCTGTATACAAAATTTCATTTCAATATGTCACTCCATTCAAGAGTTATTGAACGGAAACCCTGAAATTTTGGTATTTTTCGAAATGCAAGGGGCATAACTCTGTCAAAATTTTTTTGATCGGACCCAAATAACAACTTGACCTAGACTTTTGTTTGATTTGTCTGTATACAAAATTTCATTTCAATATGTAACTCCATTCAAGAGATATTGAACGGAAACCCTGAAATTTTGGTATTTTTCGAAATGCAAGGGACATAACTCTGTCAAAATTTTTTTGATCGGACCCAAATATGAACTTGACCTAGATTTTTGTTTGATGTGTCTGTATACAAAATTTCATTTCAATATGTGAATCCATTCCAGAGATTTTGAACGGAAACTGATGTCGCAGACCGACCGACAGACCGACAGCGGCAAACCTATATTTCCCCTCTTCTTCGAAGGGGGCATAACAATGTAATATGCCCAAAAAAGTATGAAAGTTACTATGTCGAAAAAGTGTACCGAAGGACGTAGCAGGATGGGTGGGAGATGATGCAACAGGACCCACTTTTTTGAAATTTCAAGAAATTTTGATAACAGAAATTTAGAATGCGTTGAATAAACGATCAACCGAAATTGAACGAACTTGGCTACATGTGCCTTCGGGGACTCCTGGTCCACCAGCAGTGACACTCACCAAGTGGTATAAATGTAAACGTCTTCAAATTGAATAGCATCATTTAAGAACATATAAATTGGCAACGTGGACCAGACATGCACGTTTCGGGTACATAACCCTCATCAGTGATGCTAAATCTAAACAAGTTAAAAGTCATGTTTGTAAAACATTAATGCCCCTCTACCCAGATTTTCATTTGATGTGTCTAAAAACAAAATTTCATTTCAATATGTAACTCCACTCAAGATATATTGAACGGAAACCCTGAAATTTTGGTATTTCTTGAAGTGCAAGGGGCATAACTCTGTCAAAATTTTGTTCAATGGACCTAAATATGAACTTGACCTGGTAGATTTTCATTTGATGTGTCTGTATACAAAATTTCATTTCAATATGTAACTCCACTCAAGAGATATTGAACAGAAACCCTGAAGCTTTGGTATTTTTCAAAGTGCAAGGGGCATAACTCTGTCATTTTTTTTTTTTTTGATCGGACCTCAATATGAACTTGACCTAGATTTTCGTTTGATGTGTCTGTATACAAAATTTCATTTCTACATGTAACTCCACTTAAGAGATATTGAACGGAAACCCTGAAATTTTGGTATATTTTTAAAGTGCAAGGGGCATAACTCTGTCAAAATTTTGTTGATCGGACCCAAATATACACTTGGCCTAGATTTTCATTTGATGTGTCTGTATACAAAATTTCATTTCAATATGTAACTCCACTCAAGAAGTATTGAACAGAAACTCAGAAATTTTGGTATTTTTCGAAGTGCAAGGGGCATAACTCTGTCAAAATTTTTTCGATCGGACCTTAATACGTACTTGACCTGGATTTTCATTTGATGTGTCTGTATACAAAATTTCATTTCAATATGTCACTCCATTCAAGAGATATTGAACGGATACCCTGAAATTTTGGTATTTTTCGAAATGCAAGGGGCATAACTCTGTCAAAATTATTTGATCGGACCCAAATATAAACTTGACCTAGACTTTTGTTTGATGTGTCTGTATACAAAATTTCATTTCAATATGTGAATCCATTCCAGAGATATTGAACGGAAACTGATGTCGCGGACCGACCGACAGACCGACAGACCGACCGACAGCGGCAAACCTATATGTCCCCTCTTCTTCGAAGGGGGGCATAACAATGTAATATGCCAAAAAAGTATGAAAGTTACTATGTCGAAAAAGTGTACCGAAAGACGTAGCAGGATGGGTGGGAGATGATGCAACAGGACCCACTTTTTTGAAATTTCAAGAAATTTTGATAACAGAAATTTAGAATGCGTTGAATAAACGAATCAACCGAAATTGAAGCCAATTCGATTTCTTCGTACGACTTTTCAAATATGTACACCACGCTTCCTCACGACAAGATTAATGATCAATTGTCCAAACTCATTAAATGGTGCTTTAACCGAGAGGGTAAAACTTATATTTGTACATCTGAATCAAAGGGTTTCTTTTCCAATACAGAATACAAATCATATAAATCATGGACATGTAGTGACATTTGTATTGCCTTGTCCTTTCTTTTGGACAACATTTATGTAAGATTTGGTGAGAATATCTACAAGCAGGTTGTAGGGATCCCTATGGGTACTAATTGTGCGCCTCTTGTTGCAGATTTATTTTTATTCACGTATGAAAAAGAATTTATCCAAAATCTTCAAAAACAAAGAAAACATGATGATGTGAAATGTTTCAATGGTACTTCTAGGTACCTGGATGATATCCTTACTATCGACAATCCTGTTTTTGAAAAGTATAAAAATGTCATTTATCCACAGGAACTGACTCTAAACAAGGCGAACGTCACAAACACAGAAACACCATTTTTGGACCTGAATATCAAAATTATTAATGGAGAGATTCATACAAGGGTGTATGACAAAAGAGATGACTTTGGATTCAATATAGTAAATTTTCCCTGGCTTGACGGTGATGTTCCTAGATTACCGTCTTATGGTATCTACATTTCGCAGCTCATCCGGTATGCTAGAGCATGTACTGATGTTTTGGATTTTCATGAAAGAAATTTACAAATAACAAAGAAACTTTTAGGTCAAGGTTTTCGCTTTCACAAACTTGTCAAGACATTCTGGAAATTTTACAAAAATTATTGTCAACTACTTTTGAAATTCGGACCCATACAAGCAACAGAGTATATTGCTTTGGGTATTTCGCAACCTGCATTTTATGGTGACATGATCAACAAAATTAGAAGGATCAAAGGTAGACAGAATTACTATCGAAAATGCGTCAGAATCATCAAACGCCTCTTATACCGTGGATATGATCCTAATGTCACCAGACGGACACTAGGCTTGGTACTTGACCAATCTACAGTCTTGTACCAGCGCATCCTTAATACTTGCACGCTGACATACTGTGACGACGGGACTCCATGACGGGCCCTGTCCAAACCTCTTTAGAGAAGACAGGGCCCCGACCACCTGTCCTCTCTGGATGTCAGTCGGACTCCTCGGGTGATAACATACATTAGCTCGCTACAGCCGGCAGAGCACAAGTCGTATTACGCATGCCCTCTTTTTATATCAATTTACATATTCATTTGTGTTGCTTGGGCCCTTGCGATTTGCGGTCTTGTTTGTGTGTGGTCATCTGACAGTGAGGAGGTTGTTTTACACCACAATTGTACGTTCTTCGAGACCTCTGGGTAATCGGAATAGTGGGAGGGTTGTGCGCACGTAATCCAGGATAACCACACCGTCTGCTACTGACGAGGCAGATGGCCGTCCTAAGTCGGCACCGTTTACCCATTGGTCTCGTTGGTTTATGTGTAGTCATTTGTGTTTTATGTTTTTCTGTGATTTGACGTTCAATGTACTACTGCGTCTCTTTCTGTGCGTGTCATTTTTGTGTTTTACACTGGGTGTTTTGGGAGGTTGCTGTTGATGCTGCAGCTAGGTGTTGTTGGAGATCCCCTCCTTTCTTGGCTACATGTGCCCTCGGGGACTCCTGGTCCACCAGCAGTGACACTCACCAAGTGGTATAAATGTAAACGTCTTCAAATTGAATAGCATCATTTAAGAACATATAAATTGGCAACGTTTCATTGAAACGTCATTCAACGAAAAACATAACACTTGAACTTTACTTAGAAGAGTTAAAAAGATTCTTTAAAATTCTAAAAATCGAATTTAAGCAAAGAAAATATATCAAAGCATTTAGTTAGTTTAACTTAAAAATGCGATATATGTAATAAATGAGTTCACAAAAGGGGGAAAATGGAAATGACAGCAAAAAAATTATAATGAAACTAATTGTATTCACATGATTTAAAATTGCATAACAAGCTGACAAAATAGAAAGAAAGAAACTTGGAATAGCAGCGCTGGGATCTGAAACCCCAACTCTTGGGGTCACAGTAAACATAACTTTCTTTAATTAAGTTAAATCGTAAAACATCCATAAATATAATTAAAGAATATTAAATATTTCAAAGCATTAAGTAAATTAATATGAAAAATATGCTATAAATGAGTGCATAAGATCAAATATTCATTTCAGTTATTTGATGAAAAAGTTCAATGACATAGTCTAAAATAACACAGGAAATGCCTAAAAAAAAATAAACAAAATGTTTTTCATAAAAAAAAACAGATGTCTCCCCTCTCCCTCTAAGTTACTTTGACCTTAGGCCAAAATGCAAAATGATGTGAAACCTTTGAGTCATGGGCAACATCATACCAAAACATGAAAGTGATTCATTACATTGATTGAGGTAAAGCCCAAACATAATTGGCATATACAATTTCATTATAAGCATATTTAAAGAAATTGACTTTGGTCACATGACCTTGGATATAGGTGATCTGAAACCTACACTCACTGACGAGGGTTAAGTACCCGAAACATGCATGTCTGGTCCATGCTGCAAACTTATCTGCTTTTAAATGATGCTATTGAATTTGAAGACGTTTAACATTGTACGGATCATGAGCAACAAAAAACTGAATTAGTGATTGGATACACGGTTCAAAATATAAAGCCTAAACATTATTAGCATAGACAATTTCAGCCTGGACATGCTTAGCATATACAATTTCATAACTAAAGTAAGAAGCTACCTTAACCATGTGACCTTGGGACAATGTGATAAGAAACATTTAGTCCTTAGAAACAACATACTAAAATATGAAAACAATTGTAAGAAGGGTTCAGGAGATATAGCCCGGACAATATTAGTACGTACAATTTCATTAAAAAGAACTAAATGATCTTGACCTCGGGCACATGACCTTGGGTCAAGATGATAAGAAACCCTCCAATCCTGAGCAACAGCATACTATAGTATAAGAGTGATCCAGTATACGATTCCACAGATATAGCCCAGATTCAATAGCATTTACAATTTCATTAAAAAATGTAATACAAATGTACTTGACCTTAGTCGTGTGACCTTGGATCAAGGAGATGAGAAACCTTTGGGTCATCATCACCATCATACTAAAATATGACGTGATCTGATCACGGTTCAAAAGATTAAGCCTGGATATAATACATGTAACAAATACAATTTCATTTAAAATATACTAATTGACATTGACTTTGGTCACATGACCTTGAGTCAACGTGATGTGAAACCTTTACGTGATAAGCAACAACATGCTAAAATATGACGGTGATCTGATAAATAGTTAAAAGAGTTATAGCCCAAATGGGATAGCATGTACGATTTCATTAAAATGTACTTAGTAACTTTGACCTTGATCAAAAGACCATGGGTCCAGGTGAAACCTTTTGGTCATGACTAAATATATTCTTAAACTTGAAAGCTATTCAGTATGCGGTCCAAGGGATAAAGCCTAAACAAGAATGTATCTGCAATTTCATTAAAAATGTAGTAATTGACCTTGGCCTTGGGTCAAGGTCATGTGAAGCCGTCGGGTCATAAGCAAAAACATACTAAAATATGAAAGTGATCCGGCAAACGGTTCAAGAGATATAGCCCGGACAAGAATGTATGCACAATATCATTAAAAATGCACTAAGTGACCTTGACCTTGGTCACATGACCTTGGGTCAAGGTGATGTGAAACCTACGGGTCATAAGCAACAACATACTTAGATATGAAAGTGATCCAGCAAATGGTTCAAGATATATAGCTCGTACAGGAATGTATGCATAATTTCATTAAAATGCACTAAGTGACCTTGACCTTGGTCACATGACCTTGGGTCATGGTGATCTGAAACCTTTGGGTCATAAGCAACAACATACTAAAATATGAAAGTTATCCGGCAAACGGTTCAAGGGATATAGCATGGACTAGAATGTATGTACAGTTTCATTAAAAATGCACTAAGTGACCTTGACCTTGGTCACATGACCTTGGGTTAAGGTGATGTGAAACCTTAGGGTCATAAGCAACAACATACTAAAATATGAAAGTGATCCGGCAAACGGTTCAAGAGATATAGCCCGGACAGGAATGTATGCATCAAGTCATAAAAAATGCACTGAGAGACCTTGACTTTGGTCCCATGACCTTGGGTCAAGGTGATGTGAAACCTTAGGGTCATAAGCAATAACATACTAAAATATGAAAGTGATCCGGCGAACGGTTCAAGAGATATAGCCCGGACAGGAATGTATGCATCATTTCACAAAAAACAACAACAACATACTTAGACATGAAAGTGATCCAGCAAATGGTTTGAGATATATAGCTCGTACAGGAATGTATGCATAATTTCATTAAAAATGCACTAAGTGGCCTTGACCTTGGTCACATGATCTTGGGTCATGGTGATGTGAAACCTTTGGGTCATAAGCAACAACATACTAAAATATGAAAGTTATCCGGCATACGGTTCAAGGGATATAGCACGGACTGGAATGTATGCATAATTTCATTAAAAATGCACTTAGTGACCTTGACTTTGGTCACATGACCTTGGGTCAAGGTGATGTGAAACCTTAGGGTCATAAGCAATAACATACTAAAATATGAAAGTGATCCGGCGAACGGTTCAAGAGATATAGCCCGGACAGGAATGAATGCATCATTTCATTAAAAATGCACTTAGTGACCTTGACCTTGGTCACATGACCTTTGGTCAAGGTGATGTGAAACCTTCGGGTCATAAGCAACAACATACTAAAATATGAAAGTGATCGGGCAAACGGTTCAGGAGATATAGCCCGGACACGATGTGTGACAGACGGACAGACAGACACAGACAGACGGACGATGAAGGCAAAACCAATATGTCTCCTCCCCGTTGGGGGCAGACATAAGTAGTGGAACCATAAATAACATCATTTCTCAAGATAATCCTTCTTGAATATACTGATGCTTTCTATTTAACGATACAAGCTTTCGTTCATTGCACTACGTACATTAAGGATCATAGTTACACCCTTTCCAAAATAAAAACCCCGAAACACCGTTTAACATGACAGGATAAGTTTTAATTAAAGAGGGCGCTACTGAATTGATTTTTGGTGGCTCCGCTGCAAGCATCACTGATGAGAATTTAATATTCGAAACACGTTTCTGGTGCATGGAAATTGGTTGGAATTTTCGTCAAGAAGACACAGAGTTGGAGCCCTTCAACATTATTAATATAAACAATTCATGTTGCAGTGTGGAGCAGTTAAAATCGTTCCCCGTGACCTGATGTTTGTCAAGTGTATTAATGACTTCTTTCCAGCTCTGTCACCTGAAAGAAGCTTTGTTGTGGCCCTTTATCAATTTGACATCAGAAATATTTTTGGCTATTTCGTAAACTTGTTATTTCACCGAAAAATATCGAAATTAGAGGAGTTAAACATCTGAGCACCATACCTCCAATGCTATTTTGAACATAAATTTTATTTGGATATGCTACTGAATCTACCCTACAGGAAATTAGGAGCCGCGCACTCTCTGTAATGTAAATGTACAAATCTAAATTCAAAAAATTAAAGAGGGCGCTACTGAATTGATTTTTGGTGGCTCCGCTGCAAGCATCACTGATGAGAATTTAGTATTCGAAACATGTGTCTGGTGCATGGAAATTGGTTTGGAATTTTCTTCAAGAAGGCATAGAGTTGGAACCCTTCAACATTATTAATATAAACACGTATTTCACGTTGCAGTGTGGAGCAGTTAAGATCGTTCCCCGTGACCTGATGTTTGTCAAGTGTATTAATGACTTCCTTCCAGCTCTGTCACCTGAAAGAAGCTTTGGTTTTGTCCTTTATCAATTTGACATCATAAATATTTTTTGCTATTTCGGAAACTTGCCATTTCACCGAAAAATATCGAAATTAAAGGAGTTTAAGATCTTAGCACCATACCTCCAATGCTATTTTGACAATAAATTTTATTTGGATATGCTACTGAATCAACCCTACAGGAAATTTGGAGCCGCGCACTCTCTGTAATGAAAATATGCAAATCTAAATTCATAAAATTAAAGAGGGCGCTGCTGAAATGAATTTTGGTGGCTCCGCTGCAAGCATCACTGATGAGAATTTAAGGAGGGTTTGAACACCAAGATGGCGGCGGCATTATTTGTTTTCTCGCTTCCTAGGAAAAGTACAGTCTTAACTCCCTTAAAACATTTGATACTCTGATTGATACACACATTTGAGTATCCTGATGAAGTTTGAAAAATTTCCGGCGTCATTTGAAGAAATTATGGCGATTTTCGAAATTTAGGACTTTGGGAGTTTTATCCATGAGCAAACCACGACGTCATTTCGACGTTATCGGGAAAAAATGGCGTCACAAACCTTCGCATTCAAAATGCAATAAAACATTTTTACTAAACGCATTGCATTGAAACTTAGCATGTATAAAATAGGAAATTAAATCTTCATCACAGTGTATACGTTGACAAATTTACATTACAGGAAAGCGGACGTCACTTCATTGAAAATGGACGATTTTAGAAGAAAGAAATGGAAAATATAAAGCCTTGTAATATTTCAATCCTAAATTCAATTTTTCCCATTTAGTTAGTCATGAAATCATCCCTGGATATTCATGATAATTTTGATAGTTTTTGACAAAGATTCATCCACAGGATTCCTAATAATTAACTAGCAACTACAGTAAATTGGTTCGAAATTGCAATTGTTTTCAGCGACAGTGTCATCTTTTATTCAAGTATCCAGCCTGTGTTTCAAACACAATTCATTTTATTTTGGAAGTGAAATCAAAATTAATTTCCAATAGCTTTACGAGAACTAGAATTACACTTTCAATATTATGACGTCATCAAGAAATTCACGAAAACGTCGATTTATGCATATTTCAAAGTCTCGTAGAAAATTTTCCTGTGGATAGAATCAAATGTAACTTTGCATAGCCAAGGACAGACATCAATTATATGATTTCAGAAATTTTTAGAAAAATTGAATTTGGCGTCCAAGTGTTCAATACCTCCTTAATATTAAAAAAAACGTGTCTGGTGCATGGAATTGGTTTGGAATTTTCTTCAAGAAGGCATAGAGTTGGAACCCTTTAACATTATTCTATTGATTCCATTGGTAGAAACAATGTAATGTATAGTATTTTAATGAAAATGTATATGTCAACGAGCTTCCAATGAATTTATGACCTTACGATGAAGTACATTTCCATTTTTTTTTTTTCGAGAAATTTCCCCAAATTTGCATCATATCATAATTAGGCCCCATTCATTTTAAACTTAATGCATGAATGTATATGGTCATTCTTTCAAGAAGGTCTAAATCAAATAAATATAGGAAATGCAATAATTCTGGTACGTCAAATTCTTAAAATACGAAATATTATACCATTTTAGGCTCTATTCTTGACGTCATTATTTTAGGGTCCAACTGGTAAATGACGGGTTTCAGTACTTTGTGAACAGGCCAATGAGCGGAGAAATTGCTGTCTGAATCTAAGATAACACATCTTTCAAATATAAAAATATAAATATTAGCAATCATCGCACAGAATTTTCAGTTTGATACAAAATTATGAACATACCCCCCCCCCTCACGATTTTGTTAACAAATGCTGGCCAGAGATCCCATCCGTGCTCTATTTGGATAGTATATGAATAATATCTTTACACGCCTGATCAATATGTATAAACAACTACACAAGGGACCTCCTATCATAACTTTGTAACTCCGGTAAATTGTGTATGCGAGAATTCTCCAAGCCTCGTAGTATTCTCCAAGATAGACTCTCACTGTTAATCTAAATTTCTTACCATTCCTCGTTTTTCAAATCATTTTATTTTTCGTAACCATGTGTAAACTACTTTATGGTAAAGAACGTAATTAAAAAAAGAAAAAATATATAAATACTTTTCTTTTCTAATGTAGGCCTTTCAACGACCGCTAGGTTTCGACAGGGGGTAACGACAACTCGTACCCTAAGTGTCAGAAATCGGGACATTTCGAGCATCTTCATAAACATAATGGGCAAAAATCACTTCAAATCATGAAATTTCTCATTTATTTATCTCTTTTGGTTGTTGGAAAAAGTTGGCATGATTAAGCACAATACTTTGATTTGTTTCATGCACTTAAAACAATAAATGGACTGAGAAAGATAGCACAAATTTGCACATTCGATTTTTAGACCGAAACATTTTTTTCCTTGTGGTAAAACATTTGCAGGGAGGTAACTCCTGAAAAATATCTGTAAAACTCGGGGGCCTTTAAACGAAAAAACGAAATGAAAAGAAACGAAATGAAACGAATTGTCATTTAAATGTACATGTACAATTTTCCATGAATAAATATGTTTAAACTAAATGAAACGAAAAAAAAACTAATATAAAAATAAATTTTACCGTTAAATCATTCGTTTACGATCAAATAGCGGTGATATTTTCCCTTGTATTCTCCTCCCGTGTGCCGCGGGAACCAGTGCGTATAATAGTATCTACATTTCAGCTGTTTTTTAAGAAAGATCATCAAACAAAATTAAATGACAAGTTTTAATCTAATCATAACTAACCGATTTCGTTAAATTTAACGAGGAGCTCTACGTATATAAATGGGAAAATGATGGCAAAAGGTGTGCAAACGAAAACTAAACATTAAAAATAAAATTGGCAGATATACATGTATGTATCTAGATAAATGTCATGGACATGATATTAAAAATAATACATGAAATGTGTCTATCAGTATGCATAACGAAGACACCATCAATATTGATCAGAAACTAGCGAGACAAATAAAAAAATGATAATAATAGATAAAAAAAAATAATAATAAAAAGTATTGGTCGTACAGACTTATAATGTTAGTTGCAATGCTAATTAAAGATGTATGATGTAAACCCCCCAGCCCTATCCCCTGCTATAAATGATAAAATCTGCGAATATGCATGATAGCCATTGTCTTTTTCTAACAATCATTTTGTTATATTTTCTTGTTTCATTACTTTATAGATTTAAAGAACGCTATATATACATCTTTATAAGTTTGAATTGAATAAACGTATACTCAAAACACGTCACCTAAACTTGCAAGCGTGGATCTAGAGTGTAATGGGTTGGGTAGGGGGTAGTGAGAACCACCCCCATCCCATCCGCCGTGCTATTTGCAAAAAAGAAGAGACTGTTCCAGATTTTCAACTCAAAATCATAGGTATGTCAAAAAAGAATTGGCTGAGCCTTCATAATAGATCATCGATTACAAACGGTTGGTGATCCGATGCGATTTTATCGATTATCAACCGGTTACGCAGAATTATATAATTTACACTCTGAAAGGTCATTTTTACGACAATAATTACTGCAGCACCTCCAATGTGCTTGTATTGATACATTGAAAGGCTTAATGTTGAAACACACTTTCTCTGAAAATGAATTAGGTTTTACTTACTTATATATATTTATTTTCTCAAGGTGTACGGGGCTCGGTACCTCTCATTTTAAAGGTACGGTGTCCCTGAAAATTAATTAATTTTACAAAATTCTATAATGCAAAATCTTTCCTTTCAAATGAAAGTTTACATTCTCATTCGTATAAATTCAAATTTTCAGACGAATCTAACGCATACATTCTCAGTTATAGCCATTTGAAAACATCATTTTGAATTTAAGGTGCGCAGCTCTAATTCATTCCACTGGCGCCACCTACAAGGTTTTGCGTTTTTACAATAGGTCTGAGGGTCAAATAGTCTTTGATCTTTAAGCAACAGTTTGTTGTGACCTTGAGAATTAGAATTTGACCTCGAAACTAGGTCAACATTAAATGACTACCTAGAAGTAACCTATCATCCAAGTTTCAAGTCAAAATCTCAAAAACTATAGGAATTTGCACTATGTCAATTTAAAGTTCCATTTTCAACTCGAAATAGCGCGAGACCCATAAATATTTTATAGATTATGTAAGCGTATTAAAGTTTGCAAATGCCACAAGGAACAATATAAAACAAATTTCGTTCAAATCATACGGTTAGTTTAAGAGTTATAAGAGTTTAAGTTTTTGACATTTGATGACCTTTAGTGGGGGCATATGTGAACTTTTCGACAAGAAAAAAATTATGAATTCAGATCTTGATACCCTCTTTTACATGGTATTTTCCACTTTATCACATATTGCGTTACTTTTTTGTAAAGTGTCTGGAACGGTTGGGTTAAGAATAAAAATGCAATGATCGCTGTGCGATATAAGTCCCCTACCGGCGGCATAAATTTATGACTAGCATCTCTGTTCATCAGTTCACCTTCTTCAACAACAGCCAAGAAAGGTCTGGGAAACTGAATTCCAAAATTTGCTAAGTCCAAGGGCCATAACTCTTGTAAAAATTAGTCAATCTAAATTAAACTCAAATCTGCATCACACTATAATGTATTCACATACAAAATATCAGCTCATTATCTGCAATAACAGGCATGAAAAAGTCCGGAAAACTGAAAATTTCATGAAATTTGCTAAGTCCAAGGGCCATAACTCTTGTAAAAATAGGCCAATGGAAATCAAACTCAAACTTGGTCTGTATCACACTGAGATGTATTCATTTACCAAAAATCAGTGCATTATTTGCAATAGAACCAAAGAAAAGTCCGGAAAACTGAAATTTACATTAAAGTCCAAGGGCCATAACTCTTGTAGATGTAGGTGAATCTAAAGCAAACTAAAACTTGATCTGTATCCCATTGAGATATATCCACATACCAAAAATTAGTTCAATTTATCCAACAACAGTGGAAAAAAGTCCGGAAAACCGAAATTTTCATAAAATTTGCTAAGTCCAAGGGCCATAACTCTTGTAAAATTAGGTCAATCGAAAGCAAACTCAAACTTGATCTGTATCCCATTGAGATATATCCACATACCAAAAATTAGTTCAATTTATCAAACAACAGTGGAAAAAAAGTCCGGAAAACCGAAATTTTCATAATATTTGCTAAGTCTAAGGGCCATAACTCTTGTAAAATTAGGTCAATCGAAAGCAAACTCAAACTTGATCTGTATCACATTGAGATATATCCACATACCAAAAATGAGTTCAATATATGCAACAACAGTGGAAGAAAGTCCGGAAAACTGAAACTTTCATAAAATTTGCTAAGTCCAAGGGCCATAACGCTTGTAAAATTAGGTCAATCGAAAGCAAACTCAAACTTGATCTGTATCACATTGAGATATATCCACATACCAAAAATTAATTCAACATATGCAACAACAGCGAAAAAAAGTCCGGAAAATTAAAAATGGGACAGACGGACAGACAGACAGACAGACAGACCGAGGGAAAACTAAGAGTCCCCTTCGGCGTTGCCAGTAGGGGACTTATAATAAGAATGATAAGAATAAAGAAAATATAATAGAATAACAGAAAGGATTCCGACGAAAGACGGAATCCTTAATAATAATAAGTATAATAATAAGAATAAAGAAAAGACAATACAATAACAGAAAGGATTCCCGGACCGACGGAAGTCGGAATCCTTAATAAAGAAAAACAATACAATAACAGAAAGGATTCCGACGGAATAGTCGGAATCCTTAATAAAGAAAAGACAATACAATAACAGAAAGGATTCCGAAAGAAGCTTTGTTTCCCTAAAAGCAGCATACACCAGAATATGGTGCATCAAACTGCGAGACCTAGCGAAACCACTTGATTGAGTTTTTGAACAGTGTATGCTGAAATGCTTTTATCAAAGTGATACCATACCTATTTCTTTTTGCTATTTCGGAAACTAGCCATTTTACCTATAAATATCATCGAAATTAAAGGAGTTTAACATCTGAGCACCATCCCTCCATTGCTATTTTGAACATCGATTTTATTTGGATATGTTACTGAATCGACCCTATAGGAAATCTGGAGCCGAGCACTCTCTGTAATGTAAATGTACAAATCTAACTCCAATCTTCCTTCGGCAGAGCACGGACTGTATTACGCACGCCCTCTTTTTATATCCATTTACATATTCATCTGTGTTGATGGAGCCTCTACGTTTTGCAGTCTTGTTTGTGTGATGTCATCTTGCAGTGAGGAGGTTGTTTTACACCACAAGTGTACGTTCTTCGATACCTCTGGGTAATTGGATAAGTGAGAGGGTTGTGCGAACGTAATCAAGTATAACCACACCAAACAAGAAAAAATAGTCACATTTCAAAACAATAATTTTTTTTACTGATTTGAAAAGATGGATAAAGTGGTCCTAAGACATATGCCAAGCTAGTATAGTTTAATTATGCAACATCAAAAATAAAATCATTTTGTAAAATTCCACATTAATGTGCAGCAGAAAAAGAATAAAACAATGAAATGATTTCATAAATTAAGTTTATTTAAAATTGAACACCAAAACTTTCATTATTGATAGCTAGCATGCCAGAAATTATAAAGCCTGTGTTTGTGAAATAAGAATGCCCCCGATGGCATCTTTGTTAGTATAAACTTCATGCATTTTCTGTTAAGTATGTGAGAGGTTGGTATCAATGGAAAGATCTTGTCACAAGAAATGCACATGTAAAATACGAAAGCCCTATCACTAACCATTCAAAAGTTATGCCCAATGTTGAAGTGTTTGAAAATACTAGTATGTCAAAGGACAAGGTTAAGGTCACGCGGTCAAAAATTTCGGTATCATTGGAAAGGTATTGCCACAAGGAATAAACATGTGAAATATGAAAGCTCTATCACCAGCTTCAATCCAAAATTTCTGCCCAATGTTAAAGTTTTTCGGACAAACAGACAGACGGACAGGCCTATATGCTCCCGAATCTTTTATTCCGGGGGCATAAGAAACAAAGATTTTTCTGTTTTGTCTTTATTCATATTAAATTATATTGAAATCTATGAATGCTTTTGAATAGTATTGATTTCATCTTAATACATGTAACGTAAGTTAAAATCGTGTTAATCCAATATCAATTCAAGTGAGTTGTGCAGAAATTTGTATTCCAAAAAGCAGTGTACGGTGTATCAAACCTAATGACCCAGTGAAGCCACTTGAACAAATAATTTTCGGTAAATGTGCTGAAATGCGGCGCTTCTTGCCTATGCATAATTCGACAGGCGAGAAGGAGCGTCGCATTTCAGCATACACTGTTCAAAAACTCAATCAAGTGGTTTCGCTAGGTCTCGCAGTTTGATGCACCATATTCTGGTGTATGCTGCTTTTAGGGAAACAAATTAAAAGGCCCATGATATTGTTAAGTTTGTCCAACTAGCAGACCTACGACTTCGTTATTTACTGTTAACTAATTGTTTTACCTCGTCATAGGGTCTGTTACACGGACAAGTTGTTAGCGGAGAGAGTTCATGAAATGTATCGGTTGCATCGGATTTGCATATGAAAAATTATCTGGTTCGATAAAAACTCATGTTGTATCTATTATTTGGACAGATAAAAATTCCCAAATGTCTAACCACAGGAACCTGTCGTTTTATGAGAGAAAATGTTCTATTATTCACAACCTAAAGCCTCTGTGTTCATCTTAGACCGAAATTAAAAAACGCCGACTACAAGCTGAACTTGCTTGGATCACCAAACTTCAGACTGCGTATTCTCTTAGTTTAAACGATCAAATTTATGGACAAGGAAACATTTCCTCAGCTTCTACCAATATCAACATCTTTTCAATTCGCCCAAACACTAAAAGGAAATACAGGTCACACGGGAAAAGACGAAACAGACAAAAAAGAAAACGATCCAGAATATACCGCTCTCTCAACGATTTACTTACTATAGCACGCAATGGCGGAAGACATGAGCTGTTACATGCTCTGTCGTCAATACCAGTTATACACTTGAAATCTATTTTGGATGAAGCAGAGGTTGCATTCTTAAGAAACACGGACTGATTCAGACTTAATATCATTGTCTCATTCGCACAGTATAAACTTTATCCTATTGTGAAAAACATCTCACCGAAAAGACGATTCATAAAAATCCCGTTTATTAACAAAGGTTTTGATCTTCTAAACATCTCTAACATTTTTCGGGTTCATCGCGTACAAAGTACCATTCCTCAATATTTTGAAAATTTAGAGCCACCTCTTATTTGTTATAAGTACAAAAAGAAGGGAGGAGATCTCCAACAAGACCCCGTTGCAGCATCAACAGTAAAACACCAAAACACCCGATGCAAAAACACAAAAGACGAGTACAGCACGAGACGGAAGACACACGACATGTAAACATCAAACACAAAAGACTACACATAAACCGACGAGACCAATGGGTAACCGGTGCCGACTTTTGACGGCCATTTGTCACGCAAGTAGCAAATGGTGTGGTTATCCTGGATTACGTGCGCACAACCCTCTCACTTCTCCAATTACCAAGAGGTCTCGAAGAATGTACAGTTGTACATTCTACAAGAATGTACAGTTGTATTTCTACAAGAAACCTATTCGAAACTTTGTTTTTAACTATAATAAAGTTACAACGGATCCTGACATACTTGAATCGTGTCCTGCTTCTTGAGAATGTGCAACTTCTAAATATCTCTACAAACCAGCTGGCCATGTTGTTACAGGTGACTTTTCAATTATCCAAGACAGACAGCTCCGTGGTCTTTTTAAAAAATGACCTAAGTATAGAATCCCATCCAAGATAGATTTTGTCAAATGCCGTGAAGTGCTTACGGAAGCCTTAGATAATTATACGAGAAGATGGTGTAAATCAGAAGGAGTCAAACCGCATGCTCTGAATGACTGGAAAAACCTCATTTTAGATATAACGGATATTCGAATAGATAACTTCCATAAAAACCCTCATCTTTTCAAAATCCACGTTCCAAATCAGAGAGATATTTCAAATCCAAACTAAGTAAATTTCATGAAAAATATGTCTTTGCACCAGCTGATAAAGCAGCCAACAACACCATTATCATTTGAAAACGTTACTACATATCAACTTTGATTTCGGAACTTTCGTCTACAAATACATATATCAAAAGCAATGAAAGTGCATCTAACATTTTAGGCAAGCATAACAGTGAACTGTCTTCATTCAATATCTCTATTTCTAAATTGGATCTCCCAACACTATATTGCATACCGAAACTGCACAAGTCTCCTTACAAATTTCGATTTATTGCTAATTCTAGTAACTGCTCTACTACAATTTTGTCTAGAAATCTGACGTCAGCACTTACTGCTATTAAAGAACACATAACTAGATATTGTGAAACGATTCTAAACAGGAACGATGTAAACTTATTTTGGTCTATTAAGAATTCAGGGGATGTGATTGAAAAAATGAAATCTGGAAATTTCCAATCCAATACGATTTCTTCATACGACTTCTCTAATATGTACACCACACTTCCTCATGACAAAATTAATGATCGATTATCTAATCTCATTAAATGGTGTTTTGATCGAGAGCGAAAAACTTACATTTGTACATTTGAATTGAAGGGTTTCTTTTCCTCGACAGACTACAAATCATACAAATCATGGACATGTAGTGACCTGTGTAATGCCTTGTCCTTCCTCTTGGACAATATTTATGTTAGATTTGGTGAGGATCTATACAAGCAGGTTGTAGGAATTCCTATGGGTACTAACTGTGCGCCTCTTGTTGCAGATTTATTTTTATACACTTATGAAAAAGAATTTATCCAAAATCTTCAAAAGCAAAGAAAATTTGATGAGCTGAAATGTTTCAATAATACTTCTAGGTATCTGGATGATATTCTAACCATTGACAATCCTGCTTTTGAATTATATAAGAATGAAATTTACCCACAAGAATTAACCCTTAACAAGGCAAACCTTTCAAATACAGAAACACCCTTTTTGGACCTAAATATCAAAATTGTTAACGGAAAGATTCATACAAGTGTATATGACAAAAGGGATGATTTTGGATTCAACATTGTAAATTTCCCTTGGCTTGACGGTGATGTTCCAAGATTACCGTCATACGGCATTTACATATCACAGCTCATCCGGTACGCTAGAGCATGTACTGATATTTTGGATTTTCACAGTAGAAATTTACAAATTACCAAAAAACTTTTAGGTCAAGGTTTCCGCTTTCATAAACTAGTTAAGACTTTCTGGAAATTTTACAAAAATAACAGTCAACTTCTTTTAAAATTCGGATCTATACATGCAACAGAGTACATTACTATGGGTATTACACAACCTGTCTTTTATGGTGATATGATAAACAAAATAAAAAGGATCAAAGGTAGGCAGCATAACCATCGAAAATGCGTCAGAATCATCAAACGCCTTTTATACCGTGGGTATGATCCTAATGTCACCAGACGGACACTAGGCTTGGTACTTGACCAATCTACAGTCTTGTACAAGCGCATCCTTGAGACTTGCACTCTGACTGACTGTGACGACGGGACTCCATGACGGGCCCTGTCCAAACCTCTTTAGAGAAGACAGGGCCCCGACCACCTGTCCTCTCTGAATGTCAGTCGGACTCCTCGGGTGATTACATACATGAGCTCGCTACAGCCGGCAGAGCACGGACTGTATTACGCATGCCCTCTTTTTATATCCATTTACATATTCATCTGTGTCTATGGGGCCTCTGCGTTTCGCGGTCTTGTTTGTGTGATGTCATCTGACAGTGAGGAGGTTGTTTTACACCACAATTGTACGTTCTTCGAGACCTCTGGGTAATTGGAGAAGTGAGAGGGTTGTGCGCACGTAATCCAGGATAACCACACCATTTGCTACTTGCGTGACAGATGGCCGTCCAAAGTCGGCACCGGTTATCCATTGGTCTCGTCGGTTTATGTGTAGTCTTTTGTGTTTGATGTTTACATGTCGTGTGTCTCTTTTCCGTCACATGCTGTACTCGTCTTTTGTGTTTTTGCATCGGGTGTTTTGGTGTTTTACTGTTGATGCTGCAACGGGGTCTTGTTGGAGATATCCTCCCTTCTTTTTAGAAATATTATACATACAAGATGTCGAACACAGTGGCTTAAGGTTGTGAATAATAATTTATTTTCTCTTTTAAATCAACAGCTTCCTGTGGTCCAACATTTCATTGGAAGATTTCAAGAACTCTGAACTGAATTATTTATTTTCAAGAATTTCAGATATTAAATGTCCTATGCATTCTCAAAATCCAGAGGAAGAGATTACTCATTAGATGTTTCTTCAAGATATCAGTTAATAGAAATGAGGTAGAAGAAAGATGGATATGTTCATATGTAGAGGAACATCTCTTCGAACTATTCAGACCATAAAAAATCAAAATTTGCCCGTCTCGTTTTTTTTGGCTATAAATGTCCATTTTTGGCCTATTGTAACATTTTTGTCATTTGAAGAATACCACATTATAACTTTATTTACCTCTGAAATGCATGAAATTTCAAAATTCATAAATATCCTTTTTTCAAGATTCTTATAGCTTGTGGATGAATTAAAAGCTATTTTGAGAAATTCTTATAGAATAATCAGTTCTAAGGAGAGCATTTTCTTATAAAAACTATGTTGCTGGATGCCATGGCAACAACTCATTATTTATATTAATAGCTAGAAGGTTGCCAGCTACACAATCCTTTCCTACATATATATCTATTGTATTGCTTTATCCTAAAGCAGTCAAATCAATATGTATCCGAATTAGTTTTTGAGCAAAATGACTGTTTCTATAAATAACACAATAATTTATGCAAAAGATCAACATTTTGACCCAAAAACATAGCAGAAAGGAGGTGATCTCCAACAACACTAGGTTGCAGCATCCACAGCAAAATCCCAAAACATCCATGCAAAAACACAGAACAGACACACACAGAAAGAGACGTAAAAGGGACAAGGAACACCAACTCACATCATAGAAACATGAAAAATAAAAGACTTCACATAAAACAGCGAGACCAATGGGCAACCGGTGCCGCCTTAGGATGGCCATCTGCCACGTAAATTGCAGAGTTTAACTTGAAGTTCGAATGTCTAATTATCTCTCTTTTAAAGAGTATAATGGATAGTAAATATTCTGATGTTTGAATCTTTGGTAGCAGAACTCATGCGAAAAAGACAATTTTTTCCCAAAACTATCCATTCAGCAATGAAAGTTTCAAGGATTATTATTTTGTTCTAAAATCATGTAACAATCTGAGCTTTTACCATGTATCGTTTATGTCGGTTTCAAATATTATGTGATATGAAAATACAGTTATCTCCCTGTAGTCGCAACCCTAACCTTAAACGAAAAAATCTTACTGTATACTTGGAGTTCTCGAGTTCTACCAGAACGACCTCCGGATTTACATGTCCAGTTTGCTCTATCAGCATACTCCAGCTTCAGAATGTGAAATTTTACCGAATTTGCATTAGATGAATCCGCATATATCGCATCAGTCTTCGAGCAGATATTATCCTCACCACATTCTATTTTCACGGACGTCTCTTTGTACAGTAAGACTGATTCATTTGCCGCTCCTCTGCTGCATTGCAACGTACATCTTGTTGACAATAATGGATCTTTGCAAAGTGTTAAGACTTGTCCATCAGTTTGAAGACCTGAAACCAATCAAAACGTAACACGTTTATGGCTATCTCCATGCACTTTTTATCTTACCTTTTAGTTTATTTTTCAGTATAACAGTAAAGTACCATTCATCAGTGAGTGAAAGTCAAACAAAATACCCGAAATCAGATTCCAAAATTAACAATAAAAGGCTTACAAATTCTTTTAAAAAAATACAGAACAGAACTTTCTCACGAAAAAAATTAAGGATAAACAGACGAAGACAATAATAATACGGAAGTGTTCCAACTTTATAACTTCATGAAGAAAACTTCCAACCAATTTTTTCTGCACCAGACACGTGTTTTGAATATTAAATTCTCATCAGTGATGCTTCCAGCGGATTCACCAAAACAGAAAGCCTACGATAGATTATGTCATAAATAAATCTATGTCCTTAGTCCGGTTTATAAAATAAACGGTCGTATCTTAGAACAAGCAGTGAACGGTGAACCTTTCAGTCCGTCCTACTTTTGCATTTCTTTCCATGATTTGTCATCAACGCTTCTAAAAAGGTTTTTTTTTATCTTTCATATTTCAATAAACATTTATTAAGTTTCAGAATTGAAGAATAAGTACAAAGGGTTATGAAAATTCTATTCGATAAGGTGCTTAGGCTAAAACATATGACTGCAAGTCTAAAGGTTTCATCTTAAGAATATTTAGCTATATCTCTTGTTAATCCTACTTAACATTCAGGAAAAATATATTTTCAAGACAACGATCTTGTATCTAGGTGTATACTCTAAAATTTCCTGTGAATGGTAGAAAACTTCAAAATCATATATATTATGCATAACTCAAATTGTGGTAATGAAGGGTGAAACAAATCACTGAAGGCATTAAGTCAGTGCTTCATATTTAGAGCTCTGTCACCTAACTTCATAGTTACTGCGATAAATTAGACATGACGATTGCAACTTCAAAATTACAAATTACCCTTTCCTATGTAGTTACATGTACATTATAGACACACTATCCCTTATCTAGTTTTTTTAATGTCTCCTCTCTACGTGTATTTTGCAAAGAGTGAGCTGGTCCTGATTTTGTGTAGGGTCGATTTAGACGATTAATTAAAAAGAAAGTAAGATGTATTTTATGGGAAAAAAGTGAAAATTACATACATATAAGTCTGAAATGATGATTTTAATACATTGAAACCTTACCTTTATCTAGAAGTAAAATAAAAAAGACGGAGAAAACAAGACCACAGTCCATTTTTCTGTAACTGTTCAGTAACGTCTATTTATAAATATTTTTACATGATATATATGTAGATATTCTGTATTACGGGTGCAGTGCAGTTATTTAAATACACGTACACCACTTCAAGATATATGTAAATACAGATAGATATATCTCAACTTGCAACAAGGTCATAGGCGGCACAGGCTTGTAATATAACCTTGCCGTCATCGCTATTTTCCTACGCCGTTCCATTCAATGATACAAATGTAAAACCCGAGAGGCATTGCATGTACGGCATGTCGTCACATTGACGTCATTCGGACTTCTGACGTAAACAGTGCAAAAGATTCAAAGGCAGAGGCACATATTTGAGTGTTTAGGGCGAGTTAATGGGCAATGAAGGAAACGATTCTTATCTTGATGTAGGAAAATTTACATGACTCACGTCTTAAGACGGTAGGATTCGATTTATAGCTAGAATCTGTATTTTACCGGAGAATTCTCGCTCAGCTGATCGTGTTGGCAACGTACGAATGAAGAAAGAATCCCTGATACTGCATCGTATTGCATCGAAAGTAAAGCATTGCATGTACACTGCATGTATACCTCATAAATGTAGTCAAACCTGATGGTGTATACTTGCAATACTTTAATTAGAAATATGAAGCCCCAGTTCCAGTCTGCAAGATTCTTGCAGAAAAACAATAGCCGATGACGGCAGAGGTAGATTTCAAAGTGAAGAAAAGCGGAACTGAAATCGGACGCATGCGTAGGAGATATATCTGTGCATGATTTATGATGTGTACTGCGCGTACGACAATTTTATGAAAGCCTTTTTGTATATTTAAATCGTCAAAATGGTTTCTATAGACTGAAGCTTTTATTTCTATTCAAAGTGTAATTTCAATTTTCACTTTCTTGGTAAGATCATGTGTTGAATGTTTATGCTATATGATTGGAAATGAAATGAATATTATAATAACACCTTTAAAAAAGATTGTCTTATAGAGGCAAAAGTTTGTTCTGTCATTTGAACAAAATTACGAGTCAAAATAAACTCCAATGTCTTATAACTTCGTTAAGCAAACCGTACTATTACCGCACATTATATCCAGATCTTCCGGCGTCTGTCAACTAACTTTTTTACATTTTTTCTCCGAAATTACTGCACGGAATCTAAATAACAAAACCTTATATGAAACATGTACTTTATGTACTCCACCAAGTTTGTGTTTCTCGAGCCAATAGTCAACAAACATTGCAAGCGAGGGCTCTGATTGGCTGACACATTTTCGACTTCTCCTCTGCAATCGCCGCACAGAATTCCACGAAACACTACAAGAAGTATGTACTCAAGATCCTCACCAAGTCTGTGTTTTCCATGCCGATCGGTCAGCAAATATAACCGCCGATGGCTCTTATTGGCCGACACATTTTTGTATTCTTCTCCTCAACCGCTGCACAGAAAATAACGAAACCTAGGTCATCTACCACGTTTGAGTGGGGTTTTATTCATTTTGGAGCCAATCTTTAAAGAAATATGGATGCGAAGGGTTCTGAAAGGTAGACAAATTTTTGACTTTTCCTCTTCAACCTCCACACAGAATTTCGTGATATCTTACAGGAAGCAAGTACGCATGTACGGAAGCGTCCTAATGCCACATTCTGAATTTTTTTATCTCCTTATTAGGAGATACTATCTCCTAATTAGGAGATACAATCACCTAATTAGGACTTAGCTATCTCCTAATTAGGAGTTACCATCCCCTAATTAGGAGATACTATCTCCTAATTAGGAGATACTATCACCTAATTAGGACTTAGCTATCACCTAATTAGGACTTCGCTATCACCTAATTAGGAGTAACTATCACCTAATTAGGAAATATTATCTCCTAATTGGGAGATACTATCACCTAATTAGGACTTAGCTATCAACTAATTAGGACTTAGCTATCTCCTAATTAGGAGAAGCTATCTCCTAATTAGGAAATACTATCACCTAATTAGGACTTAGCTTTCACCTAAATAAGACTTAGCTATCACCTAATAAGGAGTTACTTTCACCTAATTAGGAGATGCTATCTCCTTATCAGGAGATACTATAACCTTATTAGGACTTAGCTATCACCTAATTAGGACTTAGCTATCACCTAATTAGGAGTAACTATCACCTAATTAGTAGATATTATCTCCTCATTAGGAGATACTATCACCTAATTAGGACTTATCTATCACCTAATTAGTACATAGCTTTCACCTAATTAGGAGTTACTGTCACCTAATATGGAGATACTATCTCCTAATTAGGAGATACTATCACCTAATTAGGACTTCGTGATTCTAATGTTTGACTGTCTGACGAGGTTACTTGAAAATCGGCCATTTACTCAGTAAAAAGACTTTTAAAATACTCAAGTCTTATTCCGTTATGAAAACACATAGTCGCCATTTTGAATTATTGTTTACGGATGCTACGCTGTGACGTCATGCGATACTCGTTTATCCACATGGCGTCTCAAAGAACTTACAAATGTGGTGTTAAAGAACCTCCTCACTGTCAGATGACCACACACAAACAAGACCGCAAAACGCAAGGGCCCAAGCAACACAGATGGATATGTAAATGGATATCAAAAGAGGCCACACGCAACACAATCCGTGCTCTGCCGACTGACATTCAGAGAGGACAGGTAGCCTGGGTCCTGTCATCTCTAAAGAAGAAACGGTTGTAAATTGAATATGTCTGATTAAGTTCGAAAAAATCAAAATCGCTCGAAAAATTTGACTTCGTAATGGATCCAAAAGATAACCTTCTAATTATCCCTACTTCTTCCAGTTTGTCGATATCCCCTTCAATTTAGAAGAAGACTTCTTAGCAATTCATCGAAATTTGAATGGAAATATATCATAGTTGACAGATTTGATGTAGAAATAGAAACAGAAATATTAAAAGTACATACTCCTAGCGGCAACTTTTTTCAGGAAGTGTGTCGGAACAGATGCCGCTAGCTGCACATATTTGCCAGAGGAGTGCAGGAAAGTGTGTGATGCAAGACCTAATTTACATACCAAATTTGACCATAGTTGCAGCAAGCTTGCAGCAACTATTGCTGCTACCTTGCAGCAACTATGTGCAGGATAGAAAGGCCAAACTTTTCACAAGGGTACGGACCAATTAAAAAATACAAACTTCTCAGAGGACCTCGCGATTATTTTTTCATAAACATGTAGGTTTGACGAAATTTATATGCAGCTGTTGTGGAAAAGAATCGAAAATGCGAGGCAGAACATAGATGGCAATGTTTATTGACGGAGAGGCTTAAATAACATAGACTTTGAGTCTGTGTTTTAGTCATTGTTTTCACTCCCATATCGGAAGTTCGCTTCTTTTCATATGGTGGAGGTTTTTGTTTGTTTGTTTGTGATGGTTCCTGTTTAATCCTGATTTTGTATGCCTTCGGTTTCTGATTGTCTGAAATATCGATTTTGTGCTGTATACAAGAATATGGTCATTATCCATATTTGTCATTCATTTAAGCCGGTGTGCAGCGGTTGCAAGAAAAAGTCATAGATGTGGAAAATCTATGTTGAAAAAAAGTACGGAATCTGACAAAGCGCTTTGACAATAGCATATCTAAGTCTGTGGTTAAAGCGAGCTATGAAAATTATTCGAAAATCTTATAACGAATATCTTTTTTGCAGACTATCTACATGATTAGTAGAATAGAAAAGTTGAGATTTAAAATAACTGAAGAGATATATACTATTATATATCGTATTAACTATTCCTAATATAATAGCAATTCTTTACAACAATGCATTCGGCTTTGATTGGTATTCATCACAACGATCATTGCGTTTTACAAGACAATGCTTCTTTGCCAAAGCAATTCTAATTTTTCGAGTGTGTTATGTCGGTTACTGATCAGATAAAATTTTACAAAAGGATTAAAACCCCAGGTATGAAAATACAGTATAGTAAACACTGGAATCACGTTCCATGACATATCTAACCTGTATGAAGTTTTATGGCGTTTGTATAATGTATATAATTAAATTTCAAATATCATTTAGAATATGTGTTATGCTATTTCATATCTAGCTCATAAACTACAGTACTGCAACGCATTTATTCAACAATTCTGGCGTATCCTTTCCACCTCAATCCAATCAAATTGCATTAACATTGAATCAGAAATATTAAAATGAAATCTCTTTAAATGAATACATACCATTTTTGTAGTATAGTAAATATTTCATATTACTAATCATTAAATTTAGACTCATTTAAGTAATCTCAAAGGTTTCTCGTTCTTCATTTTGACGTTCTTTGGTGACGCGATGTTTGGAATATCGATTTCATGTGCTATTATCAATCTTATTTGATGATTTATCATATTTTGTGAATCATTTCTCTTATTTGGCGGTTTTTTATGGGCGGAGCAACATTTGCAGATATTTGTAATTCACCGTGGTGTTGGTGGTTTATCCTATCTTTTCTTATCAATATTGTATTACAATGTATTCTTCGACCTAGAAAATATTTCATTGAAATTCAAAAAAAAAGAGATTAAATCACTTTGTTTTTATCAATACTATCTTACATGAACATGTCCATGTATATGTGCATTGCATGCCGAAACGTTTAACTTCAAAATTATTTTAGCCTTAACATTGTGTTATATGACTTTGCAAAGAATCGGAATATTTAACACAGGTATGATTGTAAATAAATTCTATTCCTATAATGAACTGACAATTCTTCTTATATGTGCTATAAACATTGTTAGATAAGCTCATCAAAAACATTGCCACTTAGATATGCCACGCCTTCTTTTCAATCTTTTTTTCTGAAAACCAACCATCCTATGAAAATTCTGTAAAAGCAATACTTGTCCTCTTTCATAAATTACAATACTTTTTAATCGAAATCGCAAATACCTTGCCTTAATTTATTGTAATTTCCCTCTTCGAATGTACCAATTATCAATAAGCTGTGATTGGTTCATGCAACTAAATTACGTGACGGAGGACTTGGCTTTGAACATTACATACTTTTGTGATGTTTTGTCATTGGGCAATCACAATTGAATCTTTTAAACATAACAGAAAGCCTAAAATATATTATGTCATAAATGTTCAAAAATTTCATAAGTAAATCAATGTCCTTAGTCCGGTGTATATAACAAACGGCCGTATCCTAGAACATGCAGTGAACGGTCAACCTTTGAGTCCGTCCCACTTTTGCATCTCTTTCAATCACTTGTTATCAACGCTTCTAAAAAGTTTTTTAATCTTTTTCTTTCATATTTCAATAAACATTTATTAAGTTATAGAATTGAAGAATAAGCACACAGGGTTATGAAAATTATATTTCCTTAAACATATGACTGCAAGGCCTCATCTTAAGAATATTTAGCTATATCTCTTGTTAATCCTACTTAACACACAGGAAAAATATATTTCAAGACAACGATCTTCTATCTAGGTGTATACTCTAAAATTTCCTGTGAATGGTAGGAAACTTCCAAATCATATATACTATGCATAACTTAAATTGCGGTAATAAAAAGCGAAAGAAATCTCTGCTTTATATTTCGAGCTCTGTCACCTAACTTTATACTGAAATTAATGAGACATGACGCCTGCAACTTCAAAATTACAAATTACCCTTTCCTATGTAGTAACATTATAGATACACTATCCTCAATCTAATTTTTTTAATTTCTTCTCTCAACATGTATTTTCCAAAGAGTGAGCTGGTCCTAATTTTGTGTAGGGTCAATTTAGACACTTAATTAAAAAGAAGGTAAGATGTATTTTATGGAAAAAAAAAGTGAAAATTACGTACATATAAGACTGAAATGATGATTTTAATACATTGAAACCTTACCTTCATTTAGAAGTAAAATAAAAAAGACGGAGAAAACAAGACCACAGTCCATTTTTCTGTTATCTGTTCAGTAACGTCTATTTATAAATCTCTTTGCATGAGATACATATTCTGTATTATGGGTGCAGTGCAATTATTTAAATACACGTACGACAAGTAAAGAGATATGTAAGTACAGATAAGTATGTCTGTGCGTGATTTATGATGTATACTGCGCGTAAGACATTTTTCTGAAAGCCTTTTCGTATATTTAAATCGTCAAAATGATTTCTATAGAAGTTTCGATTTTTATTCAAGGTGTAATTTCAATTATCATTTTCTTGATATGATTTAAAATGAAATGAATATAATAATAACACCATTAAAAAAGATTGTCTTATAGAGGCAAAATTTTGTTCTGTAATTTGAACAAACTTACGAGTCAAAATAATACCCAATGTCTTATAACTTCGTTAAGCAAACCGTACTATTACCGCACATTATATCCAGATCTTCCGGCATCTGTCAACTAACTTTTTACATTTTGTTCCTCCGAAATGACTGCACGGAATCTAAATAACAAAACCTTATATGAAACATGTACTTTATGTACTCTACCAAGTTTGTGTTTCTCGAGCCAATAAATCAGCAAACATTGCAAGCGAGAGCTCTGATTGGCTAACACATTTTCGACTTCTCTGCAACCGCTGCACAGAATTTCACGAAACACTACAAGAAGCATGTACTCAAGATCCTCTACCATTTCTGTGTTTTTCATGCCCTTCTGTCAGCAAATAAAACCGCCGATGGCTCTTATTGGCCGACACATTTTTGTATTCTTCTCCTCAACCGCTGCACAGAAAATAACGAAACCTAGGTCATCTACCAAGTTTGTGTGGGGTTTTATTTATTTGGAGCCGATCGTTAAAGAAATATGGATGCGAAGGGCTCTGATTGGTAGACAAATTTTTGACTTCTCTTCTGGGACAGCCACACAGAATTTCACGAAATCTTACAGGAAGCAAGTACATATGCAATGTTCTCTAGCAAATTTGTGTTTTTCCTAGGTTTTTCTTGGGGGTGGGGGGTCGCCGATCGGTCAATAAATACCGGTATGTTTTATTAAATAAAAATGGTACGACTTAAAGCGGTGGTCACAGCACGCCGTACGTGCACTTACGTGCTGTCTGAGTGCAAAAACGTTCGCAAACCTTGAACGTGCAAAAACGTAGGCAAACGTAGGCTTTTGAAAAGCACTTTGCCTGGAAGCATCACTAATGAGAATCTAATATTCTAAACACGTGTCTGGTGCATGTACATCGGCTAGAACTTTTCCTAAGAAGGTATAGAGTTGGAACTCTTCCGCATTATTGGCTATCCGTACGGTGTCTGCATTGTCAGTACATGTCCCGTACAGCATCCTTGCAGATTGGGGAACACGCAGACAGGGCGTAGCAGTTTTCGTGCTTTTTACAGAACTTTCGTTGCGTCTTGTCTGCGTTATGTCTATGAATTCAACAAGAAGTACGACACGCACGTTGTAAGTACGTTGCAAATTTAATTCTATTCTTTGTAAAGGGAATTTTTTTCTATATTTCTTTTTATTTGTCAGTGTGGTGATTTTCTTTTCATGTGGTTGAGTTTTTTGTTTGTTTGCTTTGGTTCATGTTTTATCCTGATTTTGTATGCCTTCGGTTTATGATTTTATGCCCATATTCGTACGAAGTTGTACTACCTTCCTTTAAAGAAATTGCATGACTTGTACGAATCATCAATGTTCTTACATTTTACCGACACCGGTTTAGCAGAATATAGCCTACAAAGTGTTCAGCTTATGGACAACTCGTCTAATAGACTTTGTAAAACAGTCAAATCTGACGTACCTGTTAGCAATGAAAATCGTCCCTTCCTTAAACTCAAATTTGCAAATAAAGGGATCGGTGCTCTGCGTTTAAGAAACACTCTAAATAATAGGTCTGTAAAGGACAAAATCCCTCCTTATTTCAAATTTCTTATTTCATTGCATTATTACACGTATACACAATCCGTTGCTTCCAAAATATTTAACAATAAACAAAATTTGAAACGTCTAGATGTACACCACCGTTCAAAAAATCCCATACAATGCACATGTTCTTCCTCTTTTAATCTACTAATCATGTGGTCATGTGGTTACTGGTTACCTTAATATCGTTGATAACAGTAAACTTGGAAACCTTCTCAGTAAAGGTCCAAAATACAGGGAACCCCGTTCTTTCACATGGCGGGGAAACTTTGAAATTATTATGGATGCATGTGAGGAGTACGCCAGACGGCGGGCGAAAAGGAAGGACATGGAACTAGACACACCCTCCGAATGAATGAAATCCATCGGAGAATCCCTTAAAAGAAGAATTGGGCGTCTTCGGCACTCAGTTCACAGACACGAGACAATTTTGCATGACCCTGTTGTTGCCAAAGAACTTTCTGACCTCCATGAAAAATATATCATTGTTCTTGCTGACAAAGCGGCAAACAACTTTTCTTTCGATTGCAAGTCATACTATTTCAAATGCTTGAGAGAGGAACTAGGACTACATTCAGCGCCTAGAAATCCAACATACACACTGACAAACTTATCTGTATTTGAAATACTTGACAACCACAAATCTGTTCTCGAGTCCTTCGGTATTCATACTGATGACTCTGATCTTAAGCTGCCTTATATCTACTGGATTCCAAAAATGCACAAAAATCCTTACAAACACCGATTCATTGCCGGTTCGTCCAAGTGTTCAACAACACCTCTTTTCATTTTGCTTACGAAAGCATTAACTCACAGCAAGCAAGGTCTTTAAACATACTGCGAGGCAGCATATTCAAGAAATGGAATCAATCAGATTTGGATCTTAAAGAATTGTAAGGAACTTTTGAAAAAATTAAAAGCCACCAACCTCAATCATATCACCAGCATAAAATCTTTCGACTTCTCTACGCTCTACACTACCATTCCACATCAAAAGCTCAAAAACATACTGGCCAATATTATTCGCACCTTTCTTTCAAAAAATGGTAATAGAAGATACAAATACCTCGTAATTTGGCGGGAGGATACTTATTTCGTGAACGAACACTCTGATTCAAACAAAAAGTATACCGAAATCTGGATGCTTGAGTTTTTGTTGACAACTTTTTTGTTGTGTTTGGAGGAACCGTATTCCAACAGATAGTCGGCATCCCCATGGGTTACGAAGCTGACTTCATCCAGACCTTTATCTCGACTGGGCGAAATCACCTCACATCTCAGTTCAATTTTACCTTCAGATACATAGATGACGTTTTGTCCATCAATAATCCGAACTTTGCGGAACATCTACATGAAATCTATCTTCATGATCTAGAGTTCAAGGAAATAACAGAGATTGACAGATCCGCCTCGTACTTGGATATACTCATATCTTTCGACACAAACGGCCATTCGAACACCTCACTGTATGACAAGCGTGACGATTTCAGCTATCACATAACTAACTTCCCTTTCATGAGTAGCAAAATTCCGTCTTCTCCTGCTTATGGTGTTTTTTTTTTTCTCAACTGATACGGTACTCCAGGGCATGTTTCAAATATGAAGATTTCATCATTAGAGTCAGACGGCTTGCAAGTAAGCTACTTGTTCCAAAATATCGATTTTGTACTACGTATAGGGACATAGTCATCATCCACAGTTGTCATCCATTGTGTTTCTATCTTGTATTAGCGGATTCCACATAAATTACTTTGGGATCTTTGAATTATAATGCATGTCTTACTAGTTTTTCCTCATTTAACATGTTTAATCTATTTAAGGTAGCACCACTTACAATGAATTTTGTTGTTCTGATTCCAGAAAAAGTGCGTCACTAAAATTTTGAAATTGGGCAAAAATGAACATCAAACATTATATATAGGAATTTGCTCATTATCCATATTTGTCATTGGGCTTAATATATACTGGACTGTATTATACATGTATAACTATTAATTAATATGAATTTCCATTTTTCTCATGCAAGATATTTTTTAATCACAAAATATTTTTCTTATTCGAGTTATGGGCCTCTTAAGGTAGTGAGGTCAGACGTAGTGTTACGGAGGTGATTGACAGTAAAACTGATGTCTACTTTTAAGTTATATTTTTGCAAAAGTTTGAAACCTGCGTGCCTCTGAACCTTAAACGCACAGTACTTTTAAGGAAGAAACCCTTCAATGCTCAGTTAAAAGAACATGAATTGAAAGCGGATTATCATTGTTTATTAAAAACATATTTCTTCTA
This sequence comes from Pinctada fucata, assembly GCA_028142955.1. Taxonomy (NCBI): domain Eukaryota; kingdom Metazoa; phylum Mollusca; class Bivalvia; order Pterioida; family Pteriidae; genus Pinctada; species Pinctada fucata. The sequence continues at coordinate 40,133,148 of AP027114.1, forward strand.
AATAGTTTTTTTCATGACAAACAGGAACTAATTAAGTTATTCAGTTATGCGGATTCACAAATCTGCATTTTACTGGGTTTCGTCATAATTTTTTTCGGTCATGTTCAGAATTAAGCTCCTTGCGCCTACCCTCCAACGATTTTTGGCTATATTTTTCACTTAGATACGCCTCCGAATAAACCTTTTATTTTAACTATTTGACATGAAGTACTACTGTCGAGGATTAAAATATCCAAAACACGTGTCTAGTACAACAAAATTGGTACCATAGAACATATATTTCAATATTGACATTTACTATTAATATACAAAATTCCCCTTTAGTTTGATCATAGTAGATGTACCTTCCTTGATCTAAAAAACCGTTAGTCTTATGTTACGTAGGTTATCACAAAGTACAAGATATATTTTAACACCTTTCTAATTAATATAGTGTATCATTTTCTTCGACAGATATACGTTATCTGACATTGCTGCATCAACACAGCTTGTAATGTTTTTGTACTGATTTTATGTTATTTTTCCTGTATTTGAGTTTAGCTGCCCCAGGAAATCCACTTCGCACGCCTCTGTGATAATATCATACAATAAAAAGTATATATGTTGATTGAAAGAGATATATCGTAATGAAAAATTCATTTACTATGTTCATTTACTAAGAACGGTAATCGCAAATACAAATTTATTGTTGTGAACTATGACAAAACCTACTTTGTAAAAGAAAAGTCCGATTCTGAAAATAAGTACACTGAAACAGATATTATTCAGATGTTAATCTTTTTGATCGACAACATTTTTGTGGTGTTTGGGGGAAAGGTCTTCCAGCAAATTGTCGGAATTCCAATGGCGACCAATTGTGCCCCAATCCTTGCCGACATTTTCCTTTACTCGTACGAAGCTGAATTCATTCAATCTTATAATTAAGTCTCTGATGGGAAAAGATACTTAGCTTCTGACTTCAACTTCACTTACAGATACATAGACGATGTTTTGTCCATCAATAATCCAAAATTCACGGATTACCTGAGCAATTGTCAAAGAAACAACAGAGACAAATAATTCAGCATCCTATTTGGACATACACTGCAATGTTGTCCTACGACACTGATGGTCACATGAACACCTCACTCTATGACAAACGTGACGACTTCAATTTCAGCATTACATACTTTTCTTTTCTGAGTAGCAACATCCCTTCATCACCAGCTTATGGCGTGTTCATATCTCAGTTGATACGCTATGCCAGAGCAAGTACCCAATATACGGATTTTGTTCTGAGAGCTAGGCGTCTTTCAGATAAGCTTCTTAGTCAGGGATATGTTTGTGACAGAACAACATCGTCACTGAGGAAGTTCTACGGTCGATATGGGGAACTCGTCATACACTATGATGTCCCACTCTCCAGAATGGTGGATGATATTCTGCCATAGACCATTTGAACCATCCAACCAAAGATTGTACTCTATGTCTTCCGAAATGGAAGTAACCGGATGTCACAGTTCTACCGAATTAAAGCGGCGGGTGTTGCATGCAAGCAGGAGATGCTTACTCTTCCTGGGCACTGGTCTCACAATTCACTGTAAATTTAGATAGCGAAGAGATAGAAATACAAATAACATTTTTTCTTCGACATTATTCAACGCTAGATTTACCCTCTAAAACACGCCAAAAAGAAATAAAAAGGGCAAACTGAGGAACTTTAACTTGTTTGTTACGAAATGAACACGTTAACGCATCTTTAGTGGTGCATGCCCCCTAAATCTTCGATTTTTGATTGAGGAGCGTAAATATTTCTATTAGTGACGCACTGCTTACGACCATGATAAAAGTTTGATCGCCAAATCTATAATAAAGCGTATAAAATATTACCGTTATGTAGGTTGTATAGTTATGGATGTTATGTTTTCATAGTTAATATGATATTTTAGAAAGAGGAGCATTACACAGATTTTTATGCATACACCAGCTGATTGATATTATGACGTGTTTTGAGCAATATGATCTTTAAAAAAGTTTGTGTGGCTATTTGCAAAGAAAAATCCGTTATGTAGGTTAGGTTCTTAGATGTGACACTCCAATTGAAGAACTTCCGTTTCTGAAAACTCAAAATTGGTTATCTGAAACGGAATGTTTTTGTTCATAAATCAAAATGATATCATATAACATAATCGCTTGTTGGTCGGCCCTCTTGAGTATTCGAAAAAATTGTACATAAAAATTTGATAGACGATGACTGCCTTGTTATGGAGGTTAAGCATATTTCGGCGACACTGAGATTTTGAACCGTGAACTTGCATTTTACTGAATTTTAAAAAATCCATACTTATTGAATAAAATAGATATTAATTGCTATAAACCGTGGTATCAGATTTTTTTTTAAGTACGCTCTCTATTCTTAGAATTTTAAGAAGAATAATGAAAGAGCTCAGCGACAATAATTTCTGGGTTAATTTGAGGCACTTTAGGATAGCTTTCTCCTTGAATATGAATTACCCGGTCAAATTAGGACCTAGCGACAGGTAAAATCACTAGCTGTCGCAATTTTTCTGGAATGACTGATATTGCACTAAACTCCTGAAATTGTTCATAATAGTTTTGTCCTTCGTGTTTCTATTGTGTTCCGTTGTTTTTCTTCTATTCTTTCGCTTTGTGTTTTCTCCAGATTCCTCTTTCCAGAATGATCAGTGACATTCTGGAGTACGATTGATTGGCTGTCATCATCACCAACAAGACATAATTACCTGATATGTACATCAATCGAGACAATCACTAGAGTCAGACGGATTGCAAGTAAGCTACTTGTTCGGGGTTATGTTACACAACGGCTGAAAACATCATTGAGGAAGTTCCTCGGTCGCTACGGGGATGTAATAAAAGCATATGAGATCCCCCTTTCCAGAATGATCAGTGACATTCTACATTGTGATTGAATGACTGTCATCATCACCAAACAAGACATACTTACCTGATATGTACATCACAATGTTCATCGAGACAATCACCGAATTTTACAGGTTTCCATGGAGTTGTTGCGACGGGAGTTGCATGCAATCATGAGACGCTGACTCTCCCCGGGCACCTGGTCTCACTTCGGAGTGTTGATCAATCCGGGGTTCGCAACCGTTTCGAGGGGAATTCTCACGATTTTGTCTTTCCTTCTCGACTTTGAGACTGAATGACGGTTAGGTTCTTCATTGATGTTTATTCGAAATGTTATTTATTCCGAGGTTCGCAGCCGTTCCGGTGGAAATTCTGATGGTCTTGCCTTGCCTTCCCGAAATTGAGACTTAATAGCGGATTGGTATTTATTCCCAATTTTTCTATATCAAAAAATTGAATTTGTGATATAACAAATTGATATCACAAATTCGATTTTTTGATATCATAAATTCGATTTTTTTGATATCACAAATTCGATTTTTTGATATCATAAATTCCGTCATATTTTGTGATATCAAAAAATCATTTTTTTTTTATATCACAAGTTCCTTTTCGTGATATAACAAAATTGAATTTGTGTAATCAAAAATTCGATTATTTGATATCACGAAATAGATTTTTTAAGATATCAAAAAATCGATTTTTGATATCACAAAATATGACTGAATTTCTGATAGCAAAAAATTGAATTTGTGATATGGAAAATTAGGGAATATATAGTAAAACGGCGCCTCATACTTCTTTGTTGTTTACTTCTAAGAAAACGTTCCGCTGTTTTCACTGTTAGAGATCTTTTCACTTAAAGAATCATTATTTGTAATATTTTTTGGTTGATCGAGGTATCAATACCAAAACTTGAGGGAAAACTGCATCGTACGCGAAGCGCAAGATGCATAACTTTTCCCTCAATTTTACATTGATTACTTATCATTTCATTTAGTCGCACTTCAACATTAATTTGCAGCTTTGAAATTGTGTTACCAACGACGTTGATTATGACGTTGCTAAGCGCGTACATCCGGTTTTGGTTGATGGAATTTCTCAGCCAATCAGAATCTTCGTTCTTTAATAATAACAATGGAAATAAAATGATTATCTTTTTTTCAAGAATTTTGTATGCCTATTGATTGTGATTTTTTACATTCTGATTTGACTTTCATTCACTAATTGTATAAAACAGATTGTACTGCTGGTTTCGTGATTCAGTTTTTAAATTGTGTGCTCGTTTAGTTCCGTACATACTGATTATGAAAAATTCCTTCTATGGGCCTTTAATAATGTCAAAATGATTTAAACTTGAAAGGTAGTTAAGTAAAGCTCCCCCTAGTCTAATTTCTAAATTTCTCCTATCTACATGTATTTTGCATTATCTACATTCAAGAAATGAATTTAGGCGGTACCGCAAAAAGAAGGTATAGAATTGGAACACTTCCATATTATTGCAAAGAGCTAGCGGGTCCAGGTTATGTGTAGGGACGATTTAGACGCGTAATTAAAAATAAAATTAATTTTATGGGAAAATTGAATATAATTACAAACATATAAGTCTGAAATATTAATTTCCTTACCTGTATTGAGGAGTAAAACAATGAAGATGACGGAGACAACAAAACTACAGTCCATTTTCTATGTTATATGCATTCAGTTACGTCTATTTATAAATCTTACTACATGAAATATATGGGTTGTTATGCATTACGGGTGCAGTTATTTAAATACATGTACGACAACTAAAGATAATATGTCAATGCAGATATATATGTGCGTGACTTATAATATATGTCAACGTAAACAAGTTTTGTATCCTTAAATAGTCAAAAAAATTTCTATAACATATTTTGAATGTTCATATCATATGACTGAGCAATAAATGAATGTACTAGTAAAGAATAATACCTTAGAAAACACAAAGTGTATTTTAGAGACAAAATTTTGTTCCAGTCATGTGATCAAAATTACTGATGAAAATTATACCTAATTTCTTATAGGTCTGTTGAGTAAACGCAAATTGTTTCTTTCCTAGTACATTATATACAGCTCCATTTTAAATGATAATGATATGCCTAGAGTCATCAGGTGTTTGTTTATTTTATTTTAAAGGCAAATATTTAAAAATGATTGGTGCTCTTTCGATTCATGTAAATACGAGTAGAATTTATGATTTCATCGCCGTAATTAGGTAAGGATTTTCAAAAACGCTAAATTTAAGCTATAAAATATTGCAGAGAGTTTGAAAGTGTAAATTATCTCCGTATAAATAATTGATGGTTATGATTACATTAAGAATAGTTTTAAAGAACACTGGCGGGATTCTTATCTCCGTGCTTTAGTTACAGTGATGAAAGTCAAACACAAAACCCGAAATAAGAATACAATAGGATCTTCTTTAACTCATTTGTGTCACACTTATGCCCTTTGCCGTGTGGAGCTCGTAAAAAAGTTCCCCGCGAGGGGTTTGACAGTAAGTGTTTTGAATATTTTCCCTGACATGGTCGCCATAGCACTTTCTATATAGACATAACCTCAGACAGTGCAGTGCATGTGATTTATATATCGTTTTTATTTTCGTGCATGAACATCGACGGCGGGTGCGGCTAGCCAACAGGGGATGCTTACTCCTCCCGGGCACCTGATCCCACCTCTAGCTTGCTAGGGTTCCGTCGATGCTCAGTTTGGTACTCTATTGTGAGTGCTGTTGAGATTATCGTCAGGATCTTCTTTAACTCATAATTCTTGGAAAAAAAATGAAACAGAACTTTCTTACGAGAAAGGAAGAAGCTGACAAACAGACGGATACAATAACATTACATCATAGACACGAAGGACAACTCAATTTAATGAACAATTCCCCGAGTTAGTGCAAGAAATGATTGCGGAGTGGCGCACTGCTAAATGTATGTGCTGTATGTTAATTATCAATAAGTTTAAACTTCTTTTTTCGAATCACGGAACATATACAATGCAGTTAATGGTGTCTAATTAAGTAGGATCGAAAAGGAAAATTGAGCTAGCTTATATGATTTTCTCTCGAAGTGTGAATTAAAGACAAGGGGGTTCGTATTTTGGACGCCTTTGCTCCACAATAACTATACATGTACTAATTAAAGTGGTACATTGATATGTAAACCCACTTTTACGCCTTAAAACAAAGGAGGGGATGTAAACGTCTTCAAATTGAATAGCATCATTTAAGAACAAATAAATTGGCAACGTGGACCAGACATGCACGTTTCGGGTACTTAACCCTCATCAGTGATCCTAAATCCTAAATCTAAACAATGCAATATACCAAAAATGTATGAAGGTTACTATCTCCAACAACACCAAGTTGTAGCACCCACAGCAAAACCCCAAAACACCCAATGCAAAAACACAAAGCAGACAAGCACAAAAAGAGACGCACAAGGGACAAGGAACGTCAACGCACAACACAGAAACATCAAACACAAAGGACTACATAAACCAACGAGACCAATGGGCATTCGGTGCCGACTTAGGACGGCCATCTGCCACGGAAATAGCAGAAGGTATGGTTATCCTGGATTACTTGCGCACAACCCTCCCATTTTTCCGATTACCCAGAGGTCTCGAAGAACGTACAATTGTGGTGTAAAACAACCTCCTCACTGTCAGATGACCACACACAAACAAGACCGCAAAACGCAGGGACCCAAGCAACACAGATGAATATGTAAATGAATATAAAAAGAGGGCCTACGTAATACAATCCGTGCTCTGCCGCCGCGAGCTCATGTATGTTATCACCCGAGGAGTCCGACTGACATTCAGAGAGGACAGGTGGTCGGGGCCCTGTCTTCTCTAAAGAGGTTTGGACAGGGCCCGTCATGGAGTCCCGTCGTCACAGTCAGTCAGGGTGCAAGTTTTAAGAATGCGCTTGTACAAGACTGTAGATTGGTCAAGTACCAAGCCTAGTGTCCGTCTGGTGACATTAGGATCATACCCACGGTATAAAAGGCGTTTTATGATTCTGACGCATTTTCGATAATGATGTTGTCTATCTTTGATCCTTCTTATCTTGTTAATAATGTCGCCATAAAATGCAGGTTGTGAAATACCCAAAGTAATATACTCTGTTGCCCGTATTAGTCCGAATTTCAGAAGAAGTTAAGTACCGAATTACTTGACTTTCACGTCCGAGAGCTTCACGTTGAAATAAATACTTTAATATAGCAGATTGAAATATTTCTTTTAGAGGGAAGGGATGATACAGTATAAATAAAAACATAATGGATAATACTTATCTTTCATATATACTGTCGTTTTTACACTTGATAAAGGCCAAGAGGTCGAAAATTTGTGTGTTTTAGTATTCATTTTATAAATAATCTTAGTTTAATCTGTTTTATTTGATTTCAACGATTTCGACGATGGTCTCACTCCCATATTTGGAGTTCGATTATTATTTTCATGTAGTGGAGGTTTTTATTTTTTGCTTTGGTTTCTGTTTTATCCTGACTTTGTATGTCTTCGGTTTATTACTTTCTGAATTATCGATTTTGTATCGTGTATTGGGATATGGTCATTATCCATATTTGTCATTTTTACCACTGTCCATGTGTCACTGTTGGTGGAAATTTGTCCCCGAGGGCACTTGTCGGGCAGTTTTTTGCTTCCATAGATGGTTTATACCCAAAAGACCTACAAAGTGGCTGGGACGTAAGTCGCCCACCATAAAAAGGTCCCAAGCTGTTGCGTCTTAGGACACATACATAACAGGTAAGATGGATGAAACATCTGGTATAAATATACGGATGGGTATGGTAAGATCAAGCCATGTAAGGTTGAAGTCGTCGATAGAAAGAACATCAATTTTCATCAAGTAATTGCTTATTTTCTAAGTGCGACTCCAAGAACCGCAAAACTTGACACATCCTCATTACAGACACTTTATTCACAAGTTACCTTACAAAACGTAAAACATTCATTTAATACGCATAGTTTTGAAAACATCCAATGTTGTCTGCTGAATAGAGTGTTCACTTTGTGGATTGATTTATGTAGATGAAACCAAAGGTCGGTTCCGAACCAGAATGTCAGGACATCGATAAAAAACAATAATAGGGGAAATCAGCTTCCTTACAGCCATTTTAACCAAACTGATCATTCTGTTTTATCTATGAGGTTAGAATCCTAAAGAAAATATATATCACCCCACAAACAATCCAATTTGAGCACACCTTTCCCTCGCAACAGGGAGGCCTAGGAAGACTTGATTAAAAATATCAACACTGCAGCGCCCTATGGATGCAACGATAAAATCTGAGCTTACGGATCAATCTAAAAAGTCCAGGGTGTCAATGGAAAAAAAACAGACCGCAAAAAAAGACATCGAAGTCATGGCATTCGTAAATCTAATAAGCTCGAGATACATATAGTCATTTCCTTCGATGACTTTTGAATTAGCCTCTAGGTCTACAACATATTCTTACCAAGTTACACGCTGTTCCTTTACGGATATTACAAGAAATCTACGAATATACTAAAAACATAATACATACCAATAAATATTCCCCAGAATATAGAGTACAAGGTGTCATCATGGAAATTTCTTCTCTTCGTTTATTTCAAGCAGTAAATTCAGATAAATCAGAAGATAACATAAACCGCCCTTTCGTTAAAGTAAGATTTGAGATTTGAAAACAAAGGAACTGATAAATGAAATCTTGGTCAATTTTAAATCACTAAAGTTCTGTCCCACCATATTTCAAAAGAAAGTTTCCTATAGCTACACACCAACAGTTGCATCTAAAACTTACAACTACAAACGATGCCTGACCAAAGTATAGTCAAGAACGACAAGTTGAGGGAATTGTTACAAAGGGTCCCAAATACACAGAAAGTAAATCCTTTATATGGAAGCAAAATTTCAAAATCATTATGGACTCGAGAGGAAAGAGGATGTACAACTCGACACCCTTTCCAAATATATCTAGAATTTACCACTTATGTACAAGCAACTGTGAACACCAAATTCGAGTCTACCGGTAAAGACCCTGATGTTATCACAGAGCTGATGTCATTACACCAGCAGACAATGCCTCAAATAACTACACATTAACTTACAAAAAGTACTATTTCGACAGCCTTGATAACGAGTTGGGTTTGAATTGGACATCTGGAAATCCTACTTGTAAACATTCTATCAATCGCCTGGTGGTTATGGCGTGTTCATATCTAAATTGATATGTTATGCCAGAGCAAGTACCAAATATGCAGATATTGTTCAGAGAGTTAGGCGTTTTTCAGATAAGCGTTTCGGTCAGGGATACATTTGTGACCGACTAACATCGTCACTACGGTCGACATGAGGAACTCTTCAAATACTATGCTGTCCCAATGTCCAGAATGGTGGATAATATTCTGCCTAGACCATCTGAACCATCCAAATACAGAATATAATTGTACCTTCCGAAATGGAAGTAACCGGGTGTGACATTTCATCCAAATTGAAGAGGCGGGTGTTGCATACAAGCAGGAGATGCTTACTCTTCCTGGGCACCTGGTCTCACTCTCATATATAAGGAGTTCGCTTCTTTTCATTTAGTGAAGGTTTATGTTTGTTTGCTTTGATTCCTGTTTTATCCTGATTCTATAGAAAATTAATTAACTTTTAAAACAACCACTCATAACACAAATTTTCATCCCCTTGGTCTTTTTCCAGTGTAAAAGACGACAATATATGCAAGCAAGAGATGCTTACTCTTCCTGAGCACCTGGTCTCACTCCCATATCGGGAGTTTGCTTCGTTTCATTTAGTGAAGGTTTATGTTTGTTTGCTTTGGTTCCCGTTTTATCCTGATTCTGTATGCCTTCGGAATATGAATTTCTGAATTACCGATTTTTTTACTGTGTTTTGGGATACGGTCATTATCCATATTTGACATTATAAACTCTGTAATCTGTTTGATTTGATTCTAGGACAACGATGCTGATCGAGAACACTGTGCACAGTGATTGGCACACAGATCTGAAAAATTACCCTTTGCTTTTCGTGTGAGGTAATTGAATTCTCCCCTTCAAAACTATTGATATTCCATATTTGGCAATTCGTGTACGTATAATTTAATTGTGCACGTCTAAGCAATTTTCAATCGTCCACATATATACTAGGTGCATTGCCTTGCATGCAACTTTTTCTTAGACTTGAGACTCTCGTACTAATATGAACAACATGTCATGCTTGAAGAAGATATTAACTTAGAACTTTAATTACTTCTTAAACTTAAATAACTTCGGACTTTGTTTAGCTTTCAAAATGACTATTTTTAAATACGTAATGCGAACCACACACTAAAACCGTAGGTTCATATACACTGCTCAAAAAATCTAAAGGAGCGATTTTCCCATTGTAATATAATGGTACATCGTTTGTAATATCTTTTGGGATATGCAAGGCTACATCGTCAAGTTTTATCATTGGTATATGGTTAATCTGTTCAATACAGACATTGGTAACGAAGAAATGACTATGAAATATGTCTTAATACATTTATGTTCATCATATAGAATAAGCAGCTGCAAACATGTGTGATATGAAAATAGAAACCTTGCTCCCTTAAATTTTTTGAGCAGTGTAGGTCTGCATGTTAGAAAACTGCCAAAATTCATTGTAGGTGGCGTAACTTGAAATAACTTAAAATGAAGAAATACAGATGTACACTATGAATAAAAAAGAAATTTCAGTTATCTCAATACTTGCCATTCACTAAACATGTATTTTATTGTGGAACATGCTATATCGAAATACCAACATAGTGAACACGGCGCGGGTATGTTAAGGCGTCCCATGGAAATACCATCACCTTTATCGCACCTTTGTAATGGACACCTCTTTCCCTCAATAAAATATACTTTAATCAAAAGTATGATTATGTACTTTACAGAAGGAAAGTCAAGGGTCCCCAAACGGAAAAAATAGCTTAATAAATCGTGTTAATAAATTGTGTCAAAATCGTGTTAATAAATCATGCCAAAATCGCACGATTTTTTCGTATGCAAATGAGCTAATAAATCGTGCCTCTAATAAATCATGTTAAAATCATGGAAGCACGATTTATTAGAAATCATGGATATATGATTTGGATGTAAATCGTGTTTCACTAATAAATTGTGTTGAAATCGCATGATTTATTCTTAAATCGTGTTTATGTAAGAAGTCAAATAAATCGTGACAAAATCGCATGATCTCTTGCAAATCGTGTCCTGAATCTGTACTGCCAAAGTTTACTGTGACCCAAGATGAATAGGAAGTTCAGAGTCTGACCTAAATAGTATTTCACTGGAATTTTTTTTCATAAGGTATTGCTACAAACTTTCAGTTAAAACACATTTGAACAATTAATGATATGATTTAGTTGATATGTATGCATGTGCATTCATATAAACTAAGAATATAAATTAAGTCATGCAATTTTCAACATTCGTTTATTTTTCTGAAATATATATGTTACTTAGCATTGTTCAAGTAATTACTCCTGAGTGTATACTGATGTGAAAAAGTATATATATATATAACATTGATGTTTCTAAGTACATCATTTTTTCTAAGACTTAAATTTGCTTTCTTAATGAGTTTCCATATACATTGTCAAATCTGCATTGCTATCTTTCTAAATTCTATTTTCCTGAAAACAATTACCTCACATCTTTAACAAAATGCAAACTTACTTGAATAAGGCACATACACATCATGTACATTGTTGTCTATTCCCTCACAAACAAAAGCTTAATCAATATACACTTCTTTCTTCAAGGAGCCACAAATCAAATTAAATTTCCCAAGATGAATCTGATAGATTCAGGCAATGACTGACCAAGATTGAAACAAATCATGTCTAAATCGCGTCTGTCACTTTCTCTTGTAGATGTTTGCAGGATATGTTAATAAATCGTTTCAAAATCATGGCATCATTTACTTAAAGTTAATAAATCATAAGTAAATCACATGATTTGCTCTCAAATCATGTGATTTGCTCTCAAATCGTGTGATTTTGCTCTCAAATTGCATGATTTGTTCTCAAATCATATTTTACATAGCATCTAACTATGATTTCAGAAAGATTTATTTAATAAATCAGATTGAAATCGTTCTAATAAATTGTGAATCCACGATTTTAACATGATTTTAGCATGATTTTTACACGATTTATTAGGAAACATTTTCGTTTTTTGCTATGATCAATTTCAATAAATAAATAAACAAAATAAATAAATAACTCAGCAGCTCTGTATTTATCAGGTGATAGACGTGAACTCCTTTGTACATGTACATTTAGAATGACATCCTTTATCACAAGAATTGAATATCTCTGTGAAACCCATAATGCGTTAGAACTGTACCTTTGTGAGAGTAACATGTCAGTCTTGTATAACAAAGTATCTTTGAGTAGACAGTGGCGTAGCTACAATGTATGCTAAAGCATCCACTTTTCCTCGAAAATTCCTCAATTCAGTAAAAATTTTCCTCCCTCTGGAGGTTTTTTTTTGTGAGCTGCTGGAGGTAAATCTTTATTTGCATTCGACCTCCTTCATTGCCATTCGAATGTCCTCAGCTTCTGAACTCATTTTCCTTGTATCATGAAAGGATTCACTTAGATTTGCCCAAGCTACGCCACTGATAGAGCGGCTAGAGCCCATGTTTAAAATAAAACACCATGACATCCATATGTCTATAGACATCAGAAAGACTCAAAATGTAGGCTTTTATATTTTAGGATTAAATATATCACAAATACATATATACTTCTTTACAATAAAAGATCTTTATTGACACATTTTTTAACATTTGGCAGACACTTTACGTGACATCTTCTTGCTGGCATTCGGGTAAAGTTATATTTTCTTCCAAAGGCAAATTTCTGAAAATAGAAGAAAATTCAAATTTAGGTGAATAAATAAGTTTTTTTTGTGTGTTAAAATGTAATTTCTTACAGAACCTTTTAGGGTTTGTCATTTGTTATTATACTGTTAATTAAACTTCTTCACAAGTCAATTATTAGAACTTTAAAGAAAAGAAAATGGCACAAATAATGTAAACAGTTATAGATTTGTTCTGAAAATATTCATAGATAGATCTAGATTTATATCAAATTTCAACTATGTATATATATATATGGGAAGATATTTTTACACTCAAGTCTCTAAGAAAATTATATATCACATATATACCTGGTCATTGAAAAGTTCTTTCAATTATGATTCTGGGCTAATGCAGCATTCAACACTGATCCAGTGCCAAAACATTTCTGTTTTTTTTTTTATGAGATGATTAAATATGTAATTTTCATCAGTCTGAAATACAAATGAATAAAAAATAAGTGTTATGAATTGTATAATACAAAGTAGTTTCATTGTTACATACTAAAACAGTAAACATGACAATCACGTGCATCGACAAACAGTTAGAAACATAGAAAATTAATTAACTTTAAAAACAACCACTCATAACTCAAATTTTCGGCCCCTTGGTCTTTATCCAGTGTAAAAGACTACAATACATGCAAGCAGGAGATGCTTACTCTTCCTGGGCACCTGGTCTCACTCCCATATCGGGAGTTTGCTTCTTTTCATATGATGGAGGTTTTTGTTTGTTTGCTTTAGTTCCTGTTTTATCCTTATTTTGTATGCCTTCGGTTTCTGATTTTCTGAATTATCAATTTTGTGCTGACTACAGTATGCGGGGATATGGTCATTATCCATAATTGCTATGTACTGGATAAAGGTCACTTTAATGGGTAGAAAATTTGTGTATTTTAGTGTAACATTGTGCTTTTATTTATATCATCCCTTTTATTCTGGAGGAAATATTTCAAATATTTCTGCAACTTAATTTAATTTAAGCGTTCTGCAAACAATGTGAATTCCCAATGGAGGTGAGAACATCAATGCAAGAAGAACATTTCGCAAAATTTCAAATATTGATCAGAGTGAGCTGTGCGGACAGTGTGTTACTGAGTGTTACTCCTTTTTTATGGGATTTTTTTTTTGTTTGTTTTTGTTTTTGTTTTTTGTTCAAATTTGCGGTTTGTTTTTCCTCTGTTTTCATCCTCATGCTTGTAAAACAATGAATACTAATAAATAGAAAAAAAAATACATATATATACATAGTAAAACGTTGAATACTCTTTTCTTTATTTCTTTTTTGTGCTATGTAAATATATCAAGTTGCAAAAGTGTCCATGATGCTTTTAGTCCAAACTTTCCATTTCAATGTGAAATGAATAATTTGACTGAAAAGCATGATTGAATTCCAATCTTGTAATACACTACCATTTATGGAAAGAGGACATCAACATGTTTAGCAACGGTTTGTAAACTTCAGGCAGTAAGATTTTTTTTTACTGAAATTATGAAAAGTGTAATGTTCTTGAAGTTTCTCCACCATGTAATGTTTATAAAGTAATTCATCATGTTACGGTATGTTCTTGAAGTTTCTCCACCATGTAATGTTTATAAAGTAATTCATCATGTTACGGTATGTTCTTGAAGTTTCTCCACCAAACATTATCTTGTTGTTTATTTTGCACGGCATCAATTAATCAAAAAGTCATAATGTTAATTTCAATATTTTATTAAACTCCAAACGTTAATTTCATAATTTTGTCTAAGTCCTAAATAATTCTAAACATACAATTTGGAAGATGGTCTAAAACTAAAGAATTCTCACTAACTTTCATGCATCTAACATCAAACTCCACCCACTCTCATGACAAGAACCAATCAGAATACATTAAATACGTTTCACATAATTATAACTTACAAATGTTAAAGAGTGACAGTAAGTTCTACATTCCAAAGATTAAAGCACTGAGTTATGGTCAACAGATGTGCATGGTCGTCGAGAACATTGTATGAAAAATGATACCCATGAGACCAGGGGTCTCAGACACTTAGTAATTAAATCGTAGAAACAAGATCGTAAACTTAAGCGTATCAGCCTTAAAATGATAAATAATCATGATAATCGTCTTAATTAAAACCATGAAGTCAAAGATAGACTGAAGGATGAATGAATAAAGACTAAAGATTTTTAGAAAACCCGTATTACATACAAGTATATGACATCCGCCCCAGAAAAGAAAATTGAAAATCAATTTTGAATCATCATGGGTTGAGAAAAATCATTTATAAAATCACATTTTCACTGCCGTCTTGTCAATTCAGTGGATGAACATATTGATGCATAAAGTATATTCAAGTTTTTCCCAATCTAAAAATTTATGAATTATTTCAAATTCAAATCACTGTTTCATCAAATTTCTTAGTAAATAATCAAATCACGACATTTATATACACTTTGCAGACTGTACTTGTCATTGCGCCATAACATGTACGATAACACACTCCATTCATTACAATGAGATGATTCTAAACTAGTAATATTTGATTTTCTCTCAGCAAAAATACCACATGTTATTATTCTTCAAAATTCTTCTAAAATCAAAATCAATACTTCTTAAGAATCAAGGCAATTAAACAAACAGTCAAATGAAAATACGAAGAAAGCAATTTCTTCTTCCAACCATGAAGTCCTTTGTTACTTTTTCGGTATAACCCTTGCGACAGACACGTCTTGGTTAGAAATGAAAAATGTAACTACTTCAAATAAAACCTTGTAATGCATCTCATTACATTCTTTACTCAACCATGAAGTACTCTGTTACTATTTCGGTGTGACCCTTGCGACAGAAACGTCTTGGTCAGAAATGAAAATCGTAACTTAACTTCAAAATCCCAGTAACACCCATGTTACTCTTTGCATCTGAAAATGCAAAACAAAATCAAATTTGTAGATCTACCTCATACAATATTGTTATAATCATTAGACCATGGTGACAGATGCGTCGTGGTACTAAATAATTCATAACAATAATCACCTCGCCCCCGACGAAAAAGGGACTTTACACAACAAAACATTCAACATAAATTTCAAATAAAACCATACAAGTAAACATGAATTGCACAAAGAAAAAAATCTTAAATGTTATCGATACACCACGCTTGTTCATAGAAAAACATATCAGATCAATTTTTCATAATGCAAGGTAACAGATCACAGAATATCGAGTATACATATATAATAGACGATGAAAAAGTTCTAGACTAGATAAAACAATGTCTTGATACATCGGTCCAAAGTTCATATTACCAGGTTTCAAGATTATACATAATAAATTCATACATTGAAAAGGCAATTATTTACACGATGGAATACTAGTAAACGTTATCTGCTACATCTCTATCTTCATCGACTCTGCGGGAAGTGATAAGGCTTGGACGGTTGGCTTCACGCGTTGTCTCACTGCTGTTTGTTTTAATGGCATTACCGCTGATTGTTCTAATATAGTTTCGGCAGTTTGACTATCTACAGGGATGTGAAATTTCGACAAATGTTCTTCAATACCGGCGTTGTGTTGCACTTGCGTTATCATGTAGCGATTGTTCTTTATCCGAAAATCAAATATAACACTTCTTCTATCAGGCGTAAAAGACGGGTCTTCTCTTCTCGAAAACGACAACCAATTGTATTGGGGGTCCGAAACTGGAGGTAATATGTCAGGTACGCACACGATAACCGAAAGTTTATTTTCATACATGTTTACTGCTTCCATAATAAATGATAACAATAAGCTGTGATAATCCATAAGTCGACTTAAGTTGAGTTCAGAGAGTCAATTTGATCCAAATATAGAAAAGAAAACCAGGAAGAAACTGCAGTCCGTTAAAAAGAAACAGGGCTATCAGCACGTTCCCCGTAATTATTTTCCGTTTGGGAACTGTAGACTCTTACAGCTGACGGAGTCTACTCTGCACTTGTATAAAGGAATTTCAACGTGGCATGTATATAATTTCCAAATAATAATTAGGAATATCACAGGAAACAGGCAAAGTACTGTAAACGATTTCATTATTCAAGTTCGTAAACACGATTGGCACTTGCATTTGTCCAAACAGCAACGTAAAATTTATATTCTTCTTAGGTTTGCAGGAAATAGTCCGAATGATACTAATAGTCCAAATGCATTTCGCAGGAATTAGTCCAAACAATAAAGTCTCAATTTAGATTCTCCACCATGTAATGTTCTTGAAGTTTCTCCACCATGTAATGTTTATAAAGTAATTCATCATGTTACGGTATGTTCTTGAAGTTTCTCCACCATGTAATGTTTATAAAGTAATTCATCATGTTACGGTATGTTCTTGAAGTTTCTCCACCATGTAATGTTTATAAAGTAATTCATCATGTTACGGTATGTTCTTGAAGTTTCTCCACCAAACATTATCTTGTTGTTTATTTTGCACGGCATCAATTAATCAAAAAGTCATAATGTTAATTTCAATATTTTATTAAACTCCAAACGTTAATTTCATAATTTTGTCTAAGTCCTAAATAATTCTAAACATACAATTTGGAAGATGGTCTAAAACTAAAGAATTCTCACTAACTTTCATGCATCTAACATCAAACTCCACCCACTCTCATGACAAGAACCAATCAGAATACATTAAATACGTTTCACATAATTATAACTTACAAATGTTAAAGAGTGACAGTAAGTTCTACATTCCAAAGATAAAAGCACTGAGTTATGGTCAACAGATGTGCATGGTCGTCGAGAACATTGTATGAAAAATGATACCCATGAGACCAGGGGTCTCAGACACTTAGTAATTAAATCGTAGAAACAAGATCGTAAACTTAAGCGTATCAGCCTTAAAATGATAAATAAAACCATGAAGTCAAAGATAGACTGAAGGATGAATGAATAAAGACTAAAGATTTTTAGAAAACCCGTATTACATACAAGTATATGACAAAAGTATGCTTGAATATGAAAGTTTTTGTTTTGATTGTTTTTTTTGTCTTGTTTTGTTTTCTACTGTAGAGTCTTCATTAATCCATGTATATGAATTAATTTCTTGTCATCTCGTGCTTTCTTTAATTAATTCCTTCTTTCTTTAAACTTTTTGCAATTAATCCGGTTAATTCAGTATTTACTGTTCTCGTTTCGGTTTCGTGTTCTATAAACTTCCGGTATTTCCATAGTGATCATTTGCATATTCAATATTCAACTTTTTGTGCATTTTAGTTCGACATATCGATGATCTATATGATCGTTTAATTAATTGAAGTATCTGCTTGTAAAAAATGAGTGCCGTTACCACGGCTACAAGGTACTAAAAAGAATTTTGGTAAAAGATGGCGATCGGATTTCCTCTGACGAAATTCAATAATAGTTGCATGAATGAGCTATGGAGCTATGTATCATTATGAATTTGATATGAATCTAGGCATTGCCAGTGATTACAGTGCAACAAAGACAATATTTTCTTATTCGGTTATTTTTCTGTCTTCGTTGCAGCCGATTCCTGGGTTCGAACGCATGCGTCAGTGGACGTTGGTCTAGCTTTTTCAAGCTGAGAGGATTTTCCTAAAAATGCATTAAAAGTTGTTTTAGCATGGTCAAGTAATAGACGAAGTGTCGTAAGTAATCTACGATAATTGTGACCATGTATCACAACTTTTGAACAATCATTCATTTTGTACATATGTTTCTTTGTTTGTGTATTTTTCAACTTTCTTACTTCACTTCTCTCCGGAGCACTACTCTTACTGGGTCATTCACTCCTTCTTCATTCTCTATATATTGTATTTCATCATATGTTTTTGAAGTCTCCCGCTCGTCTATATGTACCTTCCTATGTTACATTGACGGATTTGTATAATGCCTACTGACTATAGAAACTTTAGACAGCGGGTAGGACTTTTTTACTCAAAAGCTTGTATTTTACATAAAAGTAAAAGACTCACTCTTGAAGAGATAACATTTATTAATCTCATATGCATGACAAATTCTATAATTATCCCCCTTATACTCGATTTGAAAATTAGTAGCTGTAGAATCGATTTGTTACACGATGGACAATCAGTACGAGTTGATTCCCCTGTAACATCGTGTACCAGTTCATACAGTGCGTAACAATTGATTTAGTATGTTCTGATCTCATTTATTGTGACTGATAGATACATGTATGGGTATTTGATATGATATTTGAATATGTATACTTTGTTTTTTGTATATCGTTTCAAATCCATTGACACTTTACTGAAACTCTTTTTAATGAATGACCCTCTCTTATTTCTTTTTCCACCCTACTATCTATCTATTTCCTTGATCTGCTAATGTTTAATGACCAACATGATGCAAGTTCAAAAGATGAAGGAGAAGAGTCATAAATAAGCTTTACAGCTTCATCTCCATCCTTATATTTCATGATTGTAATATTATTGTTACCTCGATATGTATATAGAAATAAATATTGTTTAAACTAGCCGATTCCTGCATATTTTATGTCGGAGATTAACCAATTTTCAGTCAAGTTTACCCCTGGTGTTTAGGCATAAATTCCTCGCGAATTGTTGAAATTGATATGCCTACCTGAAATTGGACATTTTATTGACCGACAACTTCTTTGACAACTTTCCTTTTCTTGCTGTAGAACCGACGTTATCGCTAATTTTAAATTGACTCCTGTAACACCGTTTCACCGCCTCAATGCTTGTGTCAAATGTGCAAGTGTGACGTGACATCAGCGACCAATCAGAGCCAAGCTCTAGAAATACGTCAATCTATAGTTAGTATTGGAGATACCATTTTTAGCAATTATACTTGAGAAGAATGATTCCTACTGTCCGCACGGCTCACTTCGGAAACTGGATAAATGAAATTTTGATAACTTTGTCATGCATCAATTAAAATAAAATCTTTATCATTGAATAGATCTCGCTTAGTCATAAATTTTGGTATAATTTGTTAGATGGTTGAAGGTTTATCCAATCATATTATACAGACAAAATAAATTTTAGATTGGGCGTTTTCGATGTTAAATTTTAGCGTGACGTCGCCAATTTTAACATTGAGCCAATGGAGAGCGTCACAACGTTATGGGAAAAATTAGCATGGGAAATGGCCCATCTAAAACTTGTTTTGTCTATATTGTTTGATTGGGTCACTCACTATTATATAACATATACCAAAATTTACGACTAAGCAAGATCGATCTATTGAATGGTATCAACTTCATTTAAATTTTTGCATCATAAGGTAGTCAAAATAGCGTTTATTCAGTTTCTGATGTGAGCCGCACGGACAGTTATTGCTAAAAATAGTATCTCCGAAACTAACTATAGATTGACGTATTTCATACATGTGTGTGTACAGATCTCAACTTTCCTATCTTTAGGTTCGCTTCGCGAACTGGTCAGGAGCTCCCTATGATCAGGCAGAGTACTTGAAATCTTCCAATGAATTGTGGACATTTGAGAAATTTTGTCGGTCCATGCATACAATAGATATAATGACAATTGCGAGTTTTTTATCAGATTAAACAATTTTTTTCAAAATCTGATAAAACTGCATGATGCATTTGATGAACTCAGAATGTCAGGTCGACAGTTTATCTCACTTCATTAAACGGTTAACGGTAATTAGGCCGAGTTAATTTTCAATCTGGCGACCAAGCTTGCATGCTTTGATTCAAGGAAGTGGCACAGTACAATGAGTATTTTTTAGTAAGGTAAATTCCTAAGATGTCTTAATATCTTTCCCGCGCTAAAAACCTGCCCTCTAAAACTATTTTCTTTCACTTTTAGTGTAGCATTGTTGTGATGTGCAGCAGCAGGCATATAAATGTTGTAAATAAGCTAGTAAGTACCACTAGCAAAATATAGCTTAATAGCCCTATGACTTGTAAGCCCGAGCCCAAGGTATAAATCACAAATGAGTTAATGATAGTCACCTTGTGGTAAAATAGGCAAAAATGATCCCATAAAATTACACTACAGTATTGGTGGTATGGACAAATTACTTACACTGTAGTATACACTGTTAAGTTATGATAGTTCCAGATGATCCCCCTACATGTATATGAATTTTTGAAATAGGAAGAGGCAAAACTTCCATTATCCAATTTCCTAAGTGAGCAGCGCGGTGTGACAGTTGGGATGTTGTGCCTGGTTTAAGTTCAGTTGGTAAGAGCATCTGTCCTGAAAGCAGAAGGTCTCGGGTTCAATTCCTGGACCAGCCACATTTTCCATTCCGCCTGTCGCTCAAAGACCTCTTGGCTTCATTCATTTTCTTCCTTTGAAACTTACCTGTGTCGCCTGTTTATCATGTTATTTTCCATGCTGCAAATTTTTCTATTCTTAAATGATCATCATCATATCAGCTTTGAATTTGAAGACATTACATTTGTACTCTAATTTCCAGTACAAAATGTGACTGTATGACATTTAAACGAGTTACATTCAATAAAAGAATTTCTTGTACAAAAATCACATTGTCATGTACTGGATTTTTGCGCGAAGTAAGCTTCAAATTCAAGACAAAATGGGGATTAATATTCAAGTCAAATTGCCATGTACACAATTTTCACTACAGCATTGAAGTCCTCCCTCTTTTGTATCAGTCTGCAAAGCATGTCGGACGGTTGTATTTCAGGAATAGGATTAAAGTAGGATTCTTTTTCCCATTAAATTGTTATTGGTCTCCGCACTAAACTGAGGCCATCAAACTCTCCAAAGACAATAATAGACAGAAGCGGACTGTCTTGGATTGAATTTTGCAAACTGTAATATTATATAAAAGTTTTATATACATGCTCTTTAACCGATTGATAATTGAAGACTCATGTACATGTAAATTTTTTAAAACTTACCACATCTTTTTTTTAAGTCTGAGCACCTCTGATCCTGGATCCACCCTGACAGGAAACACCCAGGATCCGGCTCCAGAGTCCCTACCATCAGCTAGTGAGGGAGCCATCAGATTCCTAGAAGCTATAGGTATACTATTTCTTTCACCCTTTTGGCATAGCTCTACATGTACATTCTCACACCCTGGATAGGCTGATTCCCCTTTTCAGCGGTGCTAGAGAATTCGATCCGGCACCCCTGATCCGGCACTTTTGATTGTTCTTTTTTGACGTCACAGACAAACTGACATACGTTATTTCACATGCACATATATTTAGCATGACGTTCAGTCATTATGATGCGTAAAGAAGCGGACTTTGACGATTTCGATGTGCGAGAAAAATAATCAAGCATCACATTTGAGTTCCGGATAGAAAAATATCAGTCGTGGTTGGGAAGATCAACATCCCAACCTCGGCTAATGTCTTGGTTGGTACTTGATCAATCCCACCCTTGACTGATATTTTTCTATCCGGAACTCAAAGTGTAGCTAGATTCTATTATTTTCTACATTGTAATGTGTAAACATAAACTTTGATCTGAGTTAATATATCTCTTCAACCGTAAGGGAAAGAACATTGATATTTCTCTGGTAGATTCCTAGTGACCAAAAACTTTCATTTGATACCATGACCTTTTGACTCAGTGACCTTGACCTTGGATTTTGATCTACTTTTCAAAAACTTAAGTGACTAGCTTTAATACATGCATAAATTTCAATTAATAACATACATTAGATCCTTCAACATGTTCAATCCATGCATCTGGAGCTTTCGTTCTTAGACCTTTTTTACTGATGAACTATAAAATAAAGAATAAAATCTACATTTCAGTACCAGAGGATGATTACAAGTATTTGATGTTTGATGACAGTCTAGTAACTGTATCAGATACCGGCAAGGAACTAGGAGAATTCAACGTCTCTGTCGAGCCCACGCGTCATAAGCACCAGGACTGCTTCCTAGTACATGCTAACAGTCATGGGTCTATTGACGGGGTTCCCTGCGGAACGTCTATAACGGCATATATATCCCAGAATCTTGACACATTAGAGCAGCAGCATCATGAATATGTGAAGGTATGAGAAGTACAACATTCAATATGTATTTATACTCTGAAATGAATGGAATAAGGTTTTTAGTCTACTACCGGCAACGCCAAAGGGGACTCTTAGTTTCCTCTCGGTCTGTCCGTCTGTCAGTCCATCTGTCAAACTTTCAGTTTTCCAGACTTTTTTTCGCTGCTGTTGCATATATTGAACTCAATTTTGGTATGTGGATATATCTTAATGTGATACAGATTAAGTTTTAGTTTGGTTTTGATTGACCTATTTTTACAAGAGTTATAGCCCTTGGACTTAGCAAATTTTATGAAAATTTCAGTTTTCCTGAATTTTCTTCGGTTCTGTTGCAGATAATGAATTGATGTTTGGTATATGAATACATCTTAGTGTGATACAGACCAAGTTTGAATTTGGTCTCCATTGACCTATTTTTACAAAAGTTATTGCCCTTGGACTCAACAAATTTCTTGAAATTTTTAGTTTTACGGACCTTTCTACAGTTCTATTGCAGATTAATGAACTGATTGTTGGTATATGAATACATCTTAGTGGGATACAGACCAATTTTAAGTTTGGTTTCCATTGACCTATTTTTACAAGAGTTTTGGCCCTTGGACTTAGCAAATCTAATGAAATTTTCAGTCTTGGCTATTGCAGATAATAAACTAGTGAAAAGAGATTCAGGACATAAATTTATGCCGCCGGTAGGGGACTTTTATCGCTCAGCGATTATTACATTTTTGTATACTAAGTAACTTTTTGGAAAAATTGTCCTGTTTTTTTTAAAGACCTCTAGATGCAGGCACTGTTCAAGAGGAGCTCAACAGTTTTGTTCATGTCATTAAATAAAGCTAAAGTTTCTAAAAAGTACATGTATATTTAAACATTATCTTGAGTGTATAACTGCTAAAATGAATTTTATATTTCTGCTATGTAGTGAAACTTAATATTTCAAGAGTCATTACATTTTGAACTGTAGAATTTGAGGTCATAGGAATACCCCTACAAACGTTTGTGACTAGCTCAATTGTTATGCTATCATACTAATTAATACAATATGATTATATGATTGTTATTATTATTTTTTGTAGCTAGAAAACTGTCCATTAGACAGGAAAACATTTATTGTGAAACAAGAAGATGGATATGTCATTAATCGTGTAATTACTCAAGGGGAGGTAAGTGGAAAAAAATGAATTGAAATTTCTAAGAAAACTGCTATGTGAAAAGATCATACATGTTTCTTAAGTTAGCACAGCTAGTACATGTACATCATTTGTACATGTACATGTAGGTATGCATACATGTACATTAAAGAGCTTTAACTTTCTTCAATGATTTTAATAATGAAATAAGTAGAACTAAATATTTTCAAAATCTGAATTGATTGATGTACATGAATTTTAAAAGAAGAAAATTTTCCTAGTTTTCAGACGGTAAACAGGTAATTTCATGAAGAAAGTTGGTTTAAAATAGATATTAGACTGAGTGGATATTGGAAGAGTTTTCTAATCTTTTAAGCCGTATAATTTGTGTTGGTTTAATATCTTAATACATAATATTTATAAATAATATTTGAATGTGGATTAGATCATACATTGTTTAGTATGAATTGGACAAGTCAGATGTACTGTTTATCACCAAATTGAATTTTTTTTTTTTCAAGAGGAAAAGGGTTCAAGTAGAGGTTTCATAATCGATATGGAAATGATATTAATTTATTTATGATACATATAATTGTTTTTCTTTTCTTATTACAGAGCTATTAATCATGATTAATTAAGCTTTTAATTATAATTATAGGGTGGATGTTAATATAGTATGTAATCTTCACCGTAGCTTTAAAGTTTTTCCCATAACTGGAAAATGAACCATTTTGATATAATTTAATTTTTGATGACATGTTGGAGGAAACAAACTGAAAACCCAGTACAGTGAAGTACATGTTTACTATTATATCGTAATATGATATGCTACATGTGTATTTACAAAAATGTTGCATAATTTATTTCTTCAATTTAGGATGTTCAAAGATCAACAAAAACAGTTGAATTGGAAAAGATGAAAGGATTCATCTCAGAAGGTATGTAAGATTATATTCAAATAAATAGTCTACTGAAAGGTTCCTGAAATGAAATCCTTGAGTTTAAAGTCAGAAATTTAAGGTCAAAGGTTGTATCCCACATGAAGCTTTGTGGGTCATTTTCTTAAGGGTCCTCATGTTTACAAGAAAATTTTGGGTAACCTTTACTTGAGATAAAAATTGAGCGTCAATTTGTTCAAGGTTGGACAATAAAGTAAATACCACTGCTGACATTTAACCGTGTAATGATTGTAATTTAGGCACTATTTTATAGACTACTATGATAGAGAATGTATGGTTGATTTTCACATATTCATAAACAATCTACAGATGCATGTAAATTAATTTCACCTTTTTTTCAGGATCAAATTTATTACTTCATAGACTTTTGATAGAGAAAGGTGTTCCTGAGGATTTTCAACTCATCTCATTTGATTCTGACACAAATCTATGCGCTGCCATCTATGTAAGTACTAACGGCAATTTTACAGTATTTTACCAACATATCCATGTATGTATTAGAAACACTCAACAGATAATTGCTACATAATTATATTCTTGCTAGCTTTATTTCATTCACACTTTTTGCTGAAAGAAGTGACTTTAAAATGATGAAAATTGAGACTCTGTTTTAAAGCTGTAAACTATAAAAGAATATGAATTATATTTCAAAAAATAAAAATAATAATTATTGCTGTATGGTCATAAATAAAGATCCGAAAAAGTCAAGTCTACCGTCTAGGAAACAGACTCTTTCCCTTTATGAGTTGATTCAATGATGGGGTTACCAGACTCAATTCACCTACATACATGTACATGTATTTCATTTTCTAGTTTCAATTTCTGCATCATGAAATTTCAAAGTTCAGTCTGGATATAAGGGTTGTCGAAATTCTTTTTTTCACAGAATAAGTTTGATCAGAGCAGAACAGGAGTATACAAAATTTATAAGTAATAGGTTCATTTATTGTAGCCTTAATGTCAATTTTTACGTAAAAATTTAATTTCAAAGTCATTAACAGCTAAATTTTGTGTATTTGTTCTTCAGAAACCTCTAGAGGATCGTACCCAGACCGTAGCGACAACAGAAATCCGAGTATTTGGCATAGAACGAACAATCAACTCTATAGTGGACCTACCTACGACATGGCAGTCTTACTTCATGCAAGATGGGTCAGTACTGTGTACGATACATTTAAATTTGCTTGCTTTGAAGAGTTAATTCCCTTATGCAGATTGGACTAATTTATGTTTGCAACTAGCCTTAAAGCACATGACATTGTAATATTAACTTTCCCTTAATTTGCAAGTGAAAGAATTTACATGTATAAGGTAAAAAAAAAATTATAAACAAAGGATTAGTGAATTATTTCATTTTATTTATTTATTTTTGTTTTTGCAGCCATTTATCTAATCGTGTGCAAGTGGGATCACCTGTTACAATGAAATTAGCATCCGTGCCAGTACTTATAGAGAGGGGTAAGCAACCAATGGTAATGTTTAAGGAGAGAAGAAATATACGTACTGAAGTTAAAAAAATAAGATATGAAAAATCAAAATAATTTGGAAAGATTGAATTTGAAGTACAATGAAACAAAATACAATTTACCCACGAATTAGAGGAAACATTTTAATTCATTGATGCCAAAAAAAATTGAAAGAAATTTAAAGATTTTACTGTTTATAATCAAAGGTCTGCGAAATGTGCATGTAAGTCTGTATGTAACTTGAAGAGAACCATGCTGTTTTAATTTCTGATTATTAAACTCTTTAGATGAAGAACTACCAAAACCAATATTTGAGAAGAAACCATTAAACTGGGAGGAAGACATGCAACTGTACTCAAAATTCCTCGATAGGAAGGTGAGAATCGAAGCCATAAAAATAAAATTAATGACATGCATGTACATTCTTTACTCTCTTAGTGTGTAATGCACTTTAATTTTGTAGAATGTTACTTTTCATGCAGCTCACTTCAGAAATCAGAAAATTGAAGTTTTCCCTACTTTGTCGGCATATTTTCCAATTAAAATTTATATAGAGTAAAAGATCTCGAATGAGTTAAAAAAGATCCTGACGATAATCTCAACAGCATTCACAACACAGCACCAACTTGAGCATCGACAGACCCCTAGCAAGCTAGAGGTTGGACCAGTTGCCCGGGAGGAGTAAGCATCAAACTCTCATAACAAACGGTGTAAGTTATATATCTGCACGACCAAAACTACGCCCACAGTGACAAAAAATAGTTTTAGATTGGGAGAATTCTATGTAAATTTTAGCGTGAATTAAGCGATGCTCTCCATAGACTCAATGTTACACATTGGTGAATTTATGCTAAAATTAACATAGAAAACTCCCCATCTAATACTATTTTCTGACACTGTGAGCATAGTTTTAGTTCTACGTACATATATCCTACACTGTAATAAGAGTAATTCTGATTTCTGAAGTGAGCTACACAGACAGTAGCTAACAAATACTTCATAAATGTTTGTTGTCTTGACTCTCTAATGAGATTGCTTAATTTTTTCCTTCATTTTCTCCGCATTGTAAATTTGAAAGTTTGAAATTTTTAAAATAAATTTGATAATGTTGAGTTTTTTTTACCTTGGTACGCTCTTTAGTTTGGCTGTCTCATGCTTTTGAACTATTATGCAGATTGTAATTTTGTTGTATCTACTAGCTTTGTGTAACTACATGACTGTATGTACAGCACTCTCATTAGACATGTTAGACGTAACATGTATCATGGTGGATGTTCAATGAATTAAATCTTCTATTCAACAGGAAGAGCTCAAGGGGGATCACTCTACATATATGAGGTCACATCCAGAGTTAAAGAACCTTTTGGCTGACTTCCTACAGTTTTTGCTTCTGCGGAAACCAGAGGACGTAGTGCAGTTTGCGGCAGAATATTTTGCCGCCTTTTCCCCTTCCATGCCAACCGCTACTCCCTACCTGGCCTCTAATGCCCCCACCCCTTTCCCTGCTAGTAGAACAAACTCAAAGATAGACCAACTGAGGGGACCAACCAGGTGAAGACACATTCTCTCTTTGGCTGACCAATAAGAATCAAGAATTTAATTTTTAATACGGCAGATCTGATTGGTTGTGCAGACCCTTAAGCGTTTAATTATATACTGACAGACAGCCATGTTTTACACTGAACAAGTCAGATGATTTTATCTTGACAGCTAACTTTCTCATTGAAACATTTACTTTTACTTGCATATAAAGTCTCAGTTTGAAAGAGACCATGATAGAAATTGTACCTATGTGTATATCTCATTTCAAGCTAAATATTATACAGTTATTTTATTTTGATAATATTGCAGCTGAAAAACAAACTACATTGAAGACTGAATTTTATCTTATGAGGTCTTATGTCAAAATGCACTTCTTACATGTGCAAGCATGTGAAAAGGTTATATGAATTTTTTTTTTTTTTCTATACAAAGTCATGCAAGTTGTGATATTACCCTCCTTAAAGCAATAAGAATAAACTGCTTTGAATCTATCTGTTGGTAGGAGAATTGTTATACAAAAAAAAACTGATGACTGGTCATAAAATATTCCTACTTCATTAAATGAGATCATTTTTTAGCTCGCCGGGACGAATGTCCGGAGAGCTATTGTCATACCCCCGGTGTCGGCGTTGGCGTCTGCGTCTGCGTGCGCGTGCACAAAAACTTTAACCTTGCTTATAACTTTTAAACCAATACAGATTGGGCTTTCATATTTCACATGTGCATTCCTTGTGACAAGACGTTTCCATGGATACCAAAATTTTTGACCTTGTGACCTTGACCTTGGAGATTGACCTACTTTTGAAAAACTTTAACCTTGGCCATATTTTTATGCCCCCGGAATCAAAGATTCGGGGGCATATAGTTTTTGGCCTGTCCGTCTGTTTGTCTGTTTATCTGTTTGTCTGTTTATCTGTTTGTCTGTTTGTCTGTTTGTCCGAAAAACTTTAACATTGGACATAACTTTTGAATGGGAAATGATAGGGCTTTCATATTTCACATGTGTATTCCTTGTGACAAGACCTTTCCATTGATACCAAAATTTTTGACCTCGTGACCTTGACCTTGACCTTTGACCTACTTTTCAAAAACTTTAACATTGGGCATAACTTTTGAATGGGAAGTGATAGGGCTTTCATATTTCACATGTGTATTCCTTGTGACAAGACCTTTCCATTGATACCAAAATTTTTGACCTCGTGACCTTGACCTTGACCTTTGACCTACTTTTCAAAAACTTTAACATTGGGCATAACTTTTGAATGGGAAGTGATAGGGCTTTCATATTTCACATGTGTATTCCTTGTGACAAGACCTTTCCATTGATACCAAAATTTTTGACCTCGTGACCTTGACCTTGACCTTTGACCTACTTTTCAAAAACTTTAACATTGGGCATAACTTTTGAATGGGAAGTGATAGGGCTTTCATATTTCACATGTGTATTCCTTGTGACAAGACCTTTCTATTGATACCAAAATTTTTGACCTCGTGACCTTGACCTTGACCTTTGACCTACTTTTCAAAAACTTTAAAATTGGGCATAACTTTTGAATGGAAGTGATAGGGCTTTCATATTTCACATGTGTATTCCTTGTGACAAGACCTTTCCATTGATACCAAAATTTTTGACCTCCTGACCTTGACCTCGACCTTTGACCTACTTTTGAAAAACTTTAACATTTGGCATAACTTTTGAATGGGAAGTGATAGGGCTTTCATATTTCACATGTGTATTCCTTGTGACAAGACCTTTCCATTGATACCAAAATTTTTGACCTCGTGACCTTGACCTTTGACCTTTTAACCCAGTGACCTCACATACATGTACTCAACAGAAAATAGTGTTCATACTAACAAAGATGCCACCGGGGGCATTCGTGTTTCACAAACACAGGCTTTATTTGAATGGTAAGTGATAGGGCTTTGATATTTCACATGTGTATTCCTTGTGACAAGACGTTTCCATGGATACCAAAATTTTTGACCTTGTGACCTTGACCTTGGAGATTGACTTACTTTTGAAAAACTTTAACCTTGGCCATATTTTTTGAATGGTAAGTGATAGGGCTTTGATATTTCACATGTGTATTCCTTGTGACAAGACGTTTCCATAGATACCAAAATTTTTGACCTTGTGACCTTGACCTTGGAGATGATTGACCTACTTTTGAAAAACTTTAACCTTGGCTATATTTTTTGAATGGTAAGTGATAGGGCTTTGATATTTCACATGTGTATTCCTTGTGACAAGACGTTTCCATGGATACCAAAATTTTGACCTTGTGACCTTGACCTTGGAGATGATTGACCTACTTTTGAAAAACTTTAACCTTGGCCATATTTTTTGATTGGTAAGTGATAGGGCTTTGATATTTCACATGTGCGTTCCTTGTGATAAGACCTTTTTTATTGTTGTTGTTGCAATTTACATATGGTTGCCACCGGCGAGCTATGTTGTCATTCTGACAAGTCTGGTTTGACTTTGTATAAATCATAAACATGTACTGTTTAGTGACAAGGATTTCTTTAACTACTGATTGAGCCTATTATTATTAATACAGGTTTTGAAAATTTGCCAAAAAATATAAAGTATGATATTCAAATCATACTTTGTCTATTAGTACTGGTGAATTTTACAAACACCTCAGCCTATGTTTTGTTTATAGTTTAATATATGGTTGTGATTTGAAAAGTTGAAGTTTATCTATCTGTGATCATTTACACTTAGTATTATTTGTACTATTTAATGTTGGAATGTATGCATGAAAATTTTAATTCTTTTCTTTTCATTCACATTTTTTTATCAGTTTCTTCTGTTCTTTACAATTTTTAGTATTGTATAAGAAATTTAAATTAAAATATTTACTGCCTAGTGGTAAGGAAATATGTCACAAGTTTTACCAAACATAATAGAGAGGTTTAGAAGGCTAACGTGTACAGGTACGTGTAATCTACAAGTAAATCTACACGTAGAAAATAGCAAAGGTTTAGAAAATTGACAAGTACATGTACAAGTACTGGTTCCCTTAGCAATGACGTACAATATACATGTACATGTTCAATCATATACGAGACTGATATATAGATAAATTGATGAATGATCACTTATAAAATATACTCAATATGATGCCTCGTTCACACGGTTGCGCAATAAATTTATTTCGCAATAACTTTATTGCGCAACAAATTTGTTTCGCAATAAGCTTTTTTGCGTTCACACGAGACCGAAACTATTGCGCAATAAAATGCCAATGAACATGCAGAAGAATCATGAATAAAAGTGTACAACGAATACCATAAGGAAAAATTGTTCGAATAATTTTCGTAAAGTCAAATTTAAGACTATTTTGGGAGGTAGTTCATTCATTTATTTGTCATTTCAGTCTAGAGCATGACGTCATTCAATTGTGATGTCATTCTCTACAAGGGGCCCAAACTTATAGAATAGCGTTCTTATATATACGAAAAATCGGAATCTCTCAAAAGAATCGTAAAAATAAACACGTCGAGTAGTTATATTCGTAAGTATAACAATCTCTTTCCCTTGTCATGTTGATGCGCATGCGTCAGATTTATTGCGCAACAGTTTCGCTTAGCGTTTACACGGCAGAATTTGTTGCGCAATAAAGTTATTGCGAAACAAATCGAAAATTTATTGCGCAATAAATTTTGTCGTGTGAACGCAATACAAATTTATTGCGCAACAAATTTACGTTTATTGCGCAATAAACTCTCCGTGTAAACGAGGCATGAGTATTCATGAAATACAGCTGCTATATAAACAAAAATGCCTACTCGTTTGTACATACATGTAGCACGTGAATTACACGTTATTGACAACTTGTAGTGATTTCCTGTACACGATAAATGATGATGTCATACACAGTTATTGTGTCTACATGTACCCGTACACATAACATTTTCTAATCCTCTCTAATATTTACATGTACTAGAAAGATTTACTTGTTCTTAATATTCCTTTTCTACTCATTAGGATAGCAATATATGAAAATAAAATGACAAAGTTGAGAAATACAATGTCTCTATATTAAAAGCATAAGTTCAATTAATGCATGTTTATTTATTGTTGAATAAATGGAATAAAGATTATTTTATACATTGTAAGATGAAATTATGAACTTTTTTTGTATTTATAATAAGAGGTAGTAGAGAACTAAACAACCAAGTGGTCAAATAATCCAGAGGGTCTCTACTGTTACTGTCACTTTTGTCTGCACAGTTATGACCCTTGAAACTTACAACCAATCCAGATTTTGTAGTTTCAGACTTTAAAAGGAGAATTGTACACTACAATGTGATTGTTGCACTAGAATGTCAAACAAAACTCAACATAAACATGTGTGTTGCCTTTCTCATGCTTGACCCTAGCTATGTGACCTTGACCTTGTGACCTTTATCCTCATTATGAGCTCAAACTTAATCATCCCTTCAAGTCTGATGGACTGTAATTAGCTTGCACAAGTGTTTAATAGTGTGCCTACAACACAATATCTTTACCTACATGATGTATACATGTGTAATACATTGTACTTTACAAAGAAAATGAAAGCACCTCCTCTGCAGTCAGAGAGAAGCTTCAACATTCAAATTTTGAGCACTTGACAAGCATGTTTATATGTCAATAATTACTTAATTCACATTACTGGTACTTCATAGCCATTATTGATGATGGCAAACTCAATAATGTGTGGTCCAGATGGCAACCTCTAGTTCTGAGCAAGTACATGACTTTTGTATGTAATCATATGTACAGTGCATGTTCATGTATGATAACTTTTCTGCAGATGTCAGCTTGGTAGACTATTACACATTTATATTCAAGCAATTACCCAATGGGAAACAAGATGTGCTTGTGAAACACTATCATCGGTGTCAAAGTCTATGTCAGTACTTAAGTCGTCTGAAAAGGTCTATATAAATAATTGGGCACCAACACAAAGGTCTTGTGATAAGGTTTAAAGCCCTGTCACTTTGCCATTCAATGTTGGTCTAGGATGGAGTTTTCATTTTAAAGTAGGTCAAACTCCAAGGCCAAGGTCACAAAACCGACGTTGATACCAATTGAAAGGTTTTGTACCATGCAATACAGGAAAGCTTTACCACTTGCCATTCATAAGTTACGACAAAAATTATGAAAATTATATAAACTTTAAGGTCAAACAGACAAAGCAAAAAATGACTTGCCCCAAAATGTCTGATTACAAGAACATGTACATGCCATTGTGCATAGTAAAGAAAAGAAAATAACACACAGTATTACGAAATTTTACTATTGTTGCACCAATTTCAAAACAATAATCAAAATATGTATGAAGGTTCCATCTAATCTTTCAATATATACATGTACATACATTATATAAATGTACAACTTTTATTGCTTTCAAACTGTGCATTTACAACAATGCACAATTAAGAGAAAGTTCTTATCACAGTAATTTTAGGGAATTGAGAAGAATGTAATATTTTCATAATGTTTTAAAGGAAAGAGCCTTATACATACTCCTAGTAGATATTTAATCATCATTTTTTTACGTACATCATGCAAATGTACATGCATATCAAGTCAAATAAAATTCGGCCTTTTGATGCAAACTTTGCTAAATTACGGCAATAAGCTGGAATGTTAAGATCATGCACAAAAACCGTATCATAATTTCTGCTTCTTGTACTCTGGTTCAAAATCACAATTATCCCAGTCTGGGTCATCCAAAAATGGGTCAAGGTCATCATCAACTTCACTATCATTACGGTTACTTTTGGTGTCCCTAACGCTAGCAGCATTATTCACGGAGTCAGGTCTGACTGTCTGTACGTCTTTAGGCTTGTCTTTGGTGTTGTAATAGCTGAATAAACTGCCTTGCTTTGAGGAACTTGCCGATGAAGAACCTGCGTAAGAAGGTAAAAAGATTCTGATTTTATGTAATACTGTAAATCGGTTATTATTTGTCACATACCAATTTGTCCATGAAAAAAAATGTACAAGCAATTATATTCCATACTCTTGACAAATTTACTGTAGATCAATCCCCACACTTCTTTCTGGTTACCAATTTCAGTTAATTCATGTATCCTTGCCCTACACCAAACAAGGAGCCAGGAGGATAAGTACATTAAGTATTTATTCTTCAATGTGATTCTTGACTGCTATTCTTACACTCAATGCACAAGAACACAACTACAGTGTGTGCAGCAAGTCTGTTCTGAATTGCACCTACGTAAACCATTGTTCAAAACTTTGGGAAACTTTTCCGCCCAACTAAATTGATGACATCAAAACAATGGAGAACAATTAAAGAGTGCACGAAAGCATTCGTATAATCTTGGTTAGAAGTATTTGCAATCTTCTGTATTTTCCCTTTTAAATGCACTTTAATATAATTTATTAGGTCATTTCAATTTAGAATACTTATTTACCTCTCTTTTAGGATCATGTTATCTGACATGCATGTAAACTACGAATTATTGTGACATCATTAAAATCCTTCTAATGAATGTGTCAAATTTTAGGAAAACATGCTCCAAAAACAATGACGTACCTATAGGAATAGACCTTCTTCATATTACCGCCAGACTTTCATTTTAGACATGCCAAGACCCGACATCACAACTTTTGATGCCATTTCTAATTGTGATGTCATAAACCCGCTACGACGTCACAGTTAAAAGTTACCTCAAATCTTGTGATGTCAGGTCTTGGAATGTGTAAAAGGCAAGTCAACTGCGGTAATGTGAAAATCGCCTATTTCGTTACTTTATAATGCATTTACGTAAGATACCATCCCAAAAGGGAAGAAAATCTGTATATCAATATACGGAGTACGCACCAGATAAACATGTAGGTTTAGATTGTTTAGTCTCTTTACTGGAACACGTATCTGTATCCGTAAATTCCACCGTGTTACTGTTTGTATTGTCTTCATCTTCCATGAAAGAATTATCTTCATCTATAAACGATTCCTCAAAAAACTGCATCAAATCTGTCTGTTTGGAATCCTGAAAAAAATGAACATCAGGATGATTGAAAAAGCCAGTGACTGAAAAGATGGACATCAATAGGCTCATTCTGGTAATAAAATATAATTACATGTATGTCTTTATATACATGTACATGTATGTGTTAAGTAGCATGTCTTACATACATGTATATGTATATATCAAATACAAAATAACAATACCTATACCATGTCAAATTCTAAAGTGCACAATTCTCCGAATATCTTTTTATCCATAGAACATATTGAGGGTACTTTGCACAAACATACCCTATACTGAGTCTTTGCAGAAAACAGAGTTATCTCCCATTTGAGACGGTATCTGATGCAAAAGTATTATGACATCATGAAAATGGTATCATGATAAAGTCAATTTTATACCATCATTTCCCAGTTTTAGGATTGTTTCCATAGAATTTGCTGATGTCACAATTAGTCAAAGTCAGATTACATCCAAAACGGGAAGCAACTCTGTTTTTCCAAAATAAAGAATATACATGTACGTGGAATAAAGTTCAAGTCCTTTGAGAATAGTCCGCGTAGATGAACATAAAATATATGTACAAATATGTGATTTACATGAATATGATGGAATATAATGATATTTCCGATCAGATGGACGCATGACATATTTTAAGTGTTATGGCTAGAGCTCACATTTGTTCAGGTGAGCAAAAAACTCAACAGATTATATAACAAATAACTCACCCTGACTCTAACTGTGTCAGCTGAAGAGAAGTCATCCTTACTCAGGCCACCTTTGTTAAGGACATCTAGTTTCTTCTGAACAAGTGGCCTGAAATTGAGATACACTTAGTGTACGAGGACAATGACAGAAAGATCATATACATGTACAATGTCATGTGT
This sequence comes from Pinctada fucata, assembly GCA_028142955.1. Classification (NCBI taxonomy): domain Eukaryota; kingdom Metazoa; phylum Mollusca; class Bivalvia; order Pterioida; family Pteriidae; genus Pinctada; species Pinctada fucata. The sequence continues at coordinate 40,168,921 of AP027114.1, forward strand.
TTACTCAAATGGAGAAATACCTGTACAATAGATTAAAATTGACACAATGTAATTTTTTTTGCAAGATCTTTAAAACATGTGGAGAGACCAAAATTTGTGACTAAATATACCACTTGCAGAATTTATAATTGATAACAAAACGAAAAAAAAAAAATAATTTTTTTGAGCACCTACTTATGTATTCATTTTAAGTTCAATTAGGAGATCTGAAAATGGTCCATTAGGAATGGTGTAACATGCTAAAGTATTACCATATATGGTCATCAGCGGTTCCCTGTGCTACAAGATACTGTACTGAGACCATATCTCTCTGGCCTATTCTATGTGCCCTGTCCTCAGCTTGTACTAAAATCTGTAAAATGTAAACAATGAAAAATGTAAACAATGAAAGTAAGAGACACGTTATAATATCGTAAGAGCTTGTTTGTCTCATGACCAGAATGCATCACAGCATTCTACATTCACTTTTTAATCAGCCAACTTTTGCCGTATGACTAGATGTGTAAGGAAACCTGATTTTTCAGTTTCCTGATAACATTAAGACGATTCAGGTAGAGCATCTGCCTGTAAGCAGATGGTCTCAGGTTTGATTCTCAGCCACATTTTCCATTCTGCCTGTCACAACATTACTTCCTATCACATGGAGATACATGTAGAATACTCAACATTCATTAAATATTTCTAGGAATTTTTTTTAAAACGGTTTGACAATTATACATTTTACATATGAGCATGTGAATATTTCGCAGATATACATGTAAAATGGAAAACTAACCCCTGGGTTCCAAAATAGTTCGGCAAAGAGCACCAGACTGGCAGCAGACATGTTGAGTCCAGCATTAGCTGCTGTAATCGACAAAATGGCCACCTTGGTGTCGTCATTGGTCTGAAATTTCTTGCAGAAAAAATTCCTCTGTTCTGGAGTTGTTTTCCCATCAATGCGGATGTAGCCATTGGAAATCTGAAAATACAAGTAATGAGATTCAAATCATTTAGTATAAAATCGTTATGTACAAAGTTCAAAGGATTAAAGATTTTCTGATATTACAAGATTAAATTACTTGTTTCAATTTTCCCACCTACATGTACATGGAACTACAGGTAGATGATTGATGAAAATAAATATTTTTTTTTAATACATACATGTATACAGAGAAATGCCAGAAAACAATGATTATCTGTAAATCTGCTTTCTGAAATGTATTAGCAGCCTGCAGACTGTTTCACAAAAATAATAATTACCTATGAAAAAATTTAGGAATTTTCATAACTTTTTATCGCTTAGCACTTCTTACATGTATAAACTATAAATCGTGGTGTTATTTTCAAATTGTTTCTGAATTTATATATAGCATTATGTAGAAGTAATATAAGAAATATAATGTAAATAACGAAGATTTTTTGTGAAACTGGGCACAGAAACCTTCCCACTTTTTTTAACGTTTACACCATGTAAGCATATTCCATGAAAAAAAAGCCTTATAGCACAGTCATCTACATGTACATGTAGTACAAGTTTTACAGAATTTACCGTTATTTGACATTACCTTAGATCTAACAGCATCTTCCACTCCGTCCAGAACTTCCTGATGGTGAGCAAACAATATAAACTTCCTGTCTGATTCTAGCAGGTCCAACACATAGTCTCTGGTAAAAAAAATATTTCCATTAAAAATTCAAGAAATAATTACATGTATCTTAAATGTATGCAAAATTTGTGGCATCATATTTGATTGCACTGCACCGCCTTAATGCACAAAGATGCATTGTGATGCTTCCTGTTGTGATGTCACGATGAAAATATAGCCAATTCTTTTTTTAAAGATGTACGGTGTCTGGCCATTTGACTATACTATAATTGTACTAATAACACCATGAGAAATGTTACGGAGTCAGAATCGATCAATTATACGGAGCTGTTAACATAAGGGCTTGATTTGGCTCTGAAATCACTCGATTATTTCTCATGCACTGTCCTTCTACATGTATTTTAGGAAAAAGTTGGTCAGGATTAAGATATAAAGTATTAGAAGATTCAGAGTAGGTATTTTATAAAAGAAGATTTGGTAATAAAACACCACTAAAGACAGTATGGCCGGATTGCAAAGTAAATTTTTGTCATCAACTGGGTCAAGGTCACTAGGTCAAATATTACAGCATACATTGAGAGGTCTTGTGAGAGGCAACCTACAAGTATAATTTAAAGTTTCTACTGCACACAGTTCCTTAGATTTTGCTTAAACCAGAAACTTTAACCAAAATCTTTAACTAGGTCAAAGTCCAAGGTCAAGGTCACTAGGTCAAATGTTACGGCATTAATTGAAAGGTCTCATCAAGGGCAACCTAAATGTATAATATAAAGTTTCTACTGCATATAGTTCCTTAGATTTTGTCTCAACCAGGAACTTTAACCAAAATCTTTAACTAGGTCAAAGTCCAAGGTCAAGGTCACTAGGTCAAATGTTACAGCAGAAATTGAAAGGTCTTGTGATGGGCAAGCTTCATGTATAATATAAAGTTTCTACTGCATATAGTTCATTAGATTTTGCCTCAACCAGAAACTTTAACCAAAATGTTGACAGCAGATGGACGGACAGACAGACAGACAGACAGACGGACGGACATTGTCAATCTATAGACCAGAATTGCTTTGCAATCCAGCCAAAAATGTTATAATTTCGGGTTGAAGAAACAGTGGGTACTGATGAGAGAAAACATCATATATCGAGCGAAAATTCACAAAAAATGCAATATTTTAGAAATACACATAATTATTTGATGTCTATTGTGCTTTTGTACCTTTTTGTGTCAAAATTATATAAGAGGAATTAACCTTGAGGTTATATCAATATAATCGGCAAAATCTGCAATCCGGAAACTGAGAAAGAGTTTTATTTCTTATGCCCTGTTCACACGGGTGCGCATTAAATCTAATTCGCATTAGATTTGATGCACTTTATTCTAATGCGAATTAGATTCGCATTGCGTTCACACGACACAATCTAATGCCCATTAGATTTTGGTACATTTGCACTGAGAGCAGTATACTTTGGATAGTAAAAGGGTCGAATGCATGCCTGTATGTTGTTTTGCTCTTAATAATTTACCTCTTCGTAAGTTGGGCTTATGCATGCATTGCATGACGTCATTGTGACATAAAATGACGTCATAATATAATGTTACTCTACGTAAGTTAAGAGACGCAGTACAGTTACTTAGAGGGTTCATTTTGAATGAAATCAAGTATTTTTACCTCTTATTCTATGTTTCCAAGTCCAAGGGTGATTAACAGTGCCCAGTTATGATGGAAATGTACTGTAGAATTCTAGTAAATCATATACGCATGCGCCAGATTTAATGCGAATTAGATTAGCTTTGCGTTCACACGGCAAAATCTAATGCGCATTAAATCTACTGCATTAGATTCCTTGTGTGAACACAGCTAAAATCTAATGCGCATTAAATTCGATTTAATGCGCATTAAACCCGTCGTGTAAACAGGGCATTATTTATCAGCCACATACATGTACATGTATGTACATTAGCTTTCAGGCGCGAAATACACACAGTGTAGAAATAGACAACTTTCTCGTTTATTTCCTTCCTAACGTTTAAATATTTGATCGGAATACAGTCTGAATAGATTGTTTCATTATGATATTAAAAGAAAAAATTTCAATTTTAATCTATTTTACCACTCTAAAGACTTATAATAAAATAGTCATCCATCCCCCTTTTTTGCGTTTTTTGCCTGTGGGACATTGTTCCATCCCCCTCGGTGCAGAACCCCACTTGGCCAGAAAATTTGTTTTATTAATATACACCTTTGGTGAAAGTGGCATTCTGAACAAAGGGGGGGGGGACAATGTTATAGAAAAACTTTTCCGTTTTCTGATGATTTCTTTGGAAAAAACGTTTATTTTGACCCAAAAATTGGTCTTACGTGTATTTTGAATAAATTATTCAACCTGACAGAGGATTCATATCTGGACCAAGTTACTTCTTACTTTTACTGAAAAATTTTCTTAATTTTTGCATTTTGAAATTTCAACTTTTCAGAGCAGATTTTTCGTCTTATCTTAACAGCTCCTTTACCATTCACTCATCATAGTCTCCACAGAACTATTCCTTTCCTCTTTTATCAAATCTAATGGCTGACTAGATCATGTGTTAACCTAAATGGTGCTTAAACAACACTTAAATTCTGCTGACAATTTTTTTCATTGTGAAAAAGGAAGCACCATCATCCCTGTAAACCTTCATGCGGTATGAAATCAAAAATTATTTGAAATGCTCTATATGAACATATAAATAAAAACTTACGTAACAGCATTAAGCTTTGCATTCCCAGTCTGATGGAAATAATCTAACAGAGCCCCTCTTCTCTCCATCCCCTGTGAATATATGACTATTTTATAGAAATTCTGGAATAAAACACCGCTAAAGACGGTATGGCCGGATTGCAAAGTAAGTTTTTGTCACCAACTGGGTCAAGGTCACTACATCAAATATTACAGCATACATAGAGAGGTCTTGTCAGAGGCAACCTACATGTATAATATAAAGTTTCTACTGTATACAGTTCATTAGATTTTGCTTAAACCAGGAACTTTAACCAAAGTCTTTAACTAGGTCAAAGTCCAAGGTCAAGGTCACTAGGTCAAATGTTACGGCATAAATTGAAAGGTCTCGTCATGGGCAACCTAAATGTATAATATAAGGTTTCTACTGCATACAGTTCCTTAGATTTTGCTTAAACCAAGAACTTTAACCAAAATCTTTAACTAGGTCAAAGTTCAAGGTCAAGGTCACTGGGTAAAATGTTACGGCATAAATTGAAAGGTCTCATCATGGGTAACCTACATGTATAATATAAAGTTTCTACTGCATACAGTTCCTTAGATTTTGCTTAAACCAGGAACTTTAACCAAAGTCTTTAACAGGTCAAAGTCCAAGGTCAAGGTCACTAGGTCCAATGTTACAGCATAAATTGAAAGGTCTTGTCATGGGCAACCTAAATGTATAATATAAGGTTTCTACTGCATACAGTTCCTTAGATTTTGCTTAAACCAAGAACTTTAACCAAAATCTTTAACTAGGTAAAAGTTCAAGGTCAAGGTCACTGGGTAAAATGTTACGGCATAAATTGAAAGGTCTCATCATGGGCAACCTACATGTATAATATAAGGTTTCTACTGCATACAGTTCCTTAGATTTTGCTTAAACCAAGACCTTTAACCAAAATCTTTAACTAGGTCAAAGTTCAAGGTCAAGGTCACTGGGTAAAATGTTACGGCATAAATTGAAAGGTCTCATCATGGGTAACCTACATGTATAATATAAAGTTTCTACTGCATACAGTTCCTTAGATTTTGCTTAAACCAGGAACTTTAACCAAAATCTTTAACTAGGTCAAAGTCCAAGGTCAAGGTCACTAGGTCCAATGTTACGGCATAAATTGAAAGGTCTCGTCATGGGCAACCTAAATGTATAATATAAGGTTTCTACTGCATACAGTTCCTTAGATTTTGCTTAAACCAGGAACTTTAACCAAAATCTTTAACTAGGTCAAAGTCCAAGGTCAAGGTCACTAGGTCAAATGTTACGGCATAAATTGAAAGATCTCGTCATGGGCAACATACATGTATAATATAAAGTTTCTACTTCATACAGTTCCATAGATTTTGCTTAAACCAGGAACTTTAACCAAAATGTTGACGGCAGACGGACAGACGGACGGACGGACGGACGGACAGACGGACGGACATCGTCAATCTATAGACCGGAATTGCTTTGCAATCCGGCCAAAAATGACTATGTTTCAATTTATACCAGTAATCTTAAAGAGTATGTTACAGCAGCATAAATATGTAACATTCTGAAGTGACAGAAAACTATCCATCACTCACAGTGACTGCTTTGTAAAGATATTAAAATCTTGCTACAGGCGGCAGAGCCTGGACTGTATTTTGTATGCCTTCTATTTTCTATATCCATTTACATATCCATCTGGGTGTTTCTTGGGCCCCTGTGTCATGCTGTCTGTTTTTATGTTCATCTTACAGTGAGAAGGTCATTTCACACCACAATTGTGTGTTATTTGAAATCTATGGGTAATCGGAAAAGTTGGAGGTTGTGCGCAGGTAATCCAGGATAACTACATCTTCTTTTACTTGCATGGTAGATGGCCGTCCTAAGTCGGCACTGTTGCCTATTAGTCTCGTTGGTTTATGTGTGATATTTTGTGTTTGATGTTTCTATGGTGTGAGTTGGTGTTTCTTGTCCCTTTTGTGTCTCTTTCAGTGTGTGTCTGTTCTGTGTTTTTGCATTGGGTGTTTTGGGGTTTTGCTGAGGGTGCTGCAACCTGGTGCTGTTGGAGATCCCCTCCTTTGTTTCACATAGATTTGCAACATCTACATGTACGTATAGCACTAAGAGAGAGCGTCTCATCACAGAGTGAAAATAGTTTACATTTGAAAGGGATTTCTCAGTCCTTAAACAACATGATTACAGACTTTTTCATTCAGTTGTACATGTATTACCTTAAGTTTCTCTAAGCCCATGACTTTAGAAGCCCTTTTCATATCTTTAGTCGTTTTGATTGAGCCAGGGTCCAATACCACCATCTGTCGAACCTTGGACGGGAGCTGTGTTAATACTTCTTTTTTTAAACGTCTGAAATGAAAAAATTGAAAATTAAATCAAAAACATTTGACATCAAATGATTGCATCTCTTCTACATACTGTATTACACACTACTAAAATTTCTGTTTCAGTATACAAAATTGTTGTAATACGTGTATTATTTTTATTACCAAATTTGATGAGAAGTCGAAGTCTTTTGACATTCCAACTGACAGTGTAAAAAAAAATCAGGAAATGTACATGTACAACCAAAATTTCTTTGTAATAAGAAATTGAACTAAGATGGGTGAAAATTATCTATTCAAATTGGAGAGAGACCAAAAGGATGCTGGATTTTTTCTTTGAGATTGTCAGATTTAAAGCAGCTGCTTTAAATTAAAAAATGTAAAGCAAATTTAAAGCTTTAACATGTTTAAGGTTTTTGAGGAAAGCTAAAAGAAGCAAGAGAAGTTAAAATCCTCACTACAATGTTCCAATACAATTTCATTTGAATAAGTAGAAAATTTCTTAGACCACTGATACCTGATCATGATCTTTTCCTCCAAAACTAACTGTAGTTCTCCCATATTTGAGGAGCCTGAGAAATCCCATCCCCAGGGGTTCTGAAATATATAAAGTCAAAGTTACATGTACATATATGCATGCTAATTCTCGATGAAAATCAGATGCCATGAAATCAACCAGCTTTTACCTGTTTCCCATCACAGTATCTGACACCAAAATCATGGTACTTGAAGAGGAACGGACAGACAGCGTCAATCTGAGTGAAGAGTTCCGAGGGACGAGACAAAGCTGGGGTACCGCTAAGGAGTATCACACGACGAGCATTCTGCGTAAGAAAAGAAATTTACACACATATTTTTAAAAACTTTTTTTCCTGCAAAATCAGATTACAATTGACACATAAATATGCATGATTTCACAAACTTCCAATTTACATGGTCACAGAGACTTCAATTTCTGACTCTAACAATTACATTCAAATAAACAAGTGAGAAACCTTCATAAGAAGTTTAAATTTATCATACATGTACCTGTAACAATGGCCTGGCTGCTTTACATCTGGCTGTCTTAAAATTCTTGAGAAGATGACATTCATCCTGAAAATAATACATGCATGTGAATTTACTTGTGCAAAGTAACCCTTTAAAAAAGAAGAAAACGAGCTACATGTATCAATACCCAACGTAACATATCCGATTCAGAAATTTCATATTGAAATTGTTAATCGTAAATTTCATAATGAAATTGTTAATCGTAGATTCAGACCCACAGATTTTTTTTTCAATCGTAAGTAGAATTTAGTCACAGGAAAAGGTTGGAATTTTATACCGGTAATACGTGTAATTCTGTTTTGCCTCATCAGTAAATGTGCTAACTTCAAAAGGCCTCAATACAATCTTTTCATAATACTGGCCTAAATAGAATAGAACAAAAAGAAGGGAGGAGATCTCCAACAAGACCCCGTTGCAGCATCAACAGTAAAACACCAAAACACCCGATGCAAAAACACAAAAGACGAGTACAGCACGAGACGGAAAAGAGACACACGACATGTAAACATCAAACACAAAAGACTACACATAAACCGACGAGACCAATGGGTAATCGGTGCCGACTTTGGACGGCCATCTGTCACGCAAGTAGCAAATGGTGTGGTTATCCTAAAATAAACAGACCAAGCTTTATACCATTATAACAACTTGGAAATTCTTCTTCTGTAGATCCTTAGCTTTCCGGGCCATGAGGTCATAACTCAGGATATTGACCTTGACCTCTGACACACCATCTGACCCTTTTACTGCTACAAATATCTCCTGGGGATCTAGGCTTGGTACCCAGCGCTGAATTTGCTGTAAGTAAAGAAAATACATGTACATTACTCGATTCACTGTCTTTCACATAATACTGTATTAAACTTGATGAACTTCTACTCATTTCATAAAAGGGTACAAGGTAGATTCTTAGTGGTTACAGACAGCCAAGATTCTAATTTGTCAACCTCAAATTTGAATAAATGCCATTTTCAAGTTGTCCAACAATCCCTTTAAATGGCCTATTTCACAAAATGAAATGTTTGTGCACATTGAAAATTGCATAACAATTCTTCATACAAGTAACTGATAAGAGACAAATTAGAATCCATAAATGCATGTGGTAGATTCTCAATTATACATTCCAAGGCAAATCTAGATTCTTACACTCATAAAAGGACAAAAGCTCTCTGGACGTTCATTCAGGCAAGCTAAAAAATTTTGTAACATGGCAAACCTGAGCCCAGTCAAATCTGACAGAGGATGGTACAACGACAAGTAATGGCCATTCTCTCCTATACACACAGGCTAAGCATATTGCCTGTATGGTCTTCCCCAGCCCCATGTCATCTGCTATCAGAACACGCCCATTTTTATGAACACCAAAACTGAAAAGCAAATAATGTGGACATTGAGAATTTAAGTATAAGCTTAATGATTTTGTTGTTGGCTTTTGTCATGCAATCACAAGTCTTAGATTATTTGACACGAAAAGGGTAAACACTGCTTGCACGGGCTATTATATAGTTTAATGCAGCTTGTGCAATCGTATTGGACCATAGGACAAGTCAAGTTTACATCCTTGACTATTTCTACCCAAACATGCCAAATGTGCAATATAAAATTGCTTATGTCCTATGCTTTGAAAATTAAAACTTTAAACTTTCACATGTTTCACGTAGACTTACGATGTAACAGCATGCCAACAGATGCAATGAATCATGTATAGTATGGAAATCCCTAAATTTCACATTAGTTACAATTTTCCAGTATTGAGTACAATTCTAGTCAAGTCAATGTGTTACATACTTGACTCCTTCCCTTTGGAAAGGCAGAAGTGAGTTGACTAGGAGATTATCCACCATACTGAGGTCTGCGGTGGGGATATCTCGGGAGGAGTACCTCCCCTTTAGTTGGGCGGAGAATGTCTGGAGAATTGCCTTGGGTAGAGGCTCTATCACCACTGCCGAACCAAGCTTACGTAATGCCGACACTGAAATTATTGAATTCATTAAATTAAATGAAGAAGATTACATGTATATTCAGAATGATTCATTGTTAATTATGAGAACTCTTACATGTGTTTATGAATATGAAAAAATGTAGGAAAAGAGTTTTGGCTCTCCAGATTGGATCTCCACATTTTCATCAATGATAAGTTCTAGGAATAGATGAAAAAGGTAATCTGGCTAACTAAGGATCCATTTTATGATATCATTAATTTTGTAGATACATGTAGTAATGCATGTAGTCATGAAAAAAAAATTGCTCATAACATTATCATCTCTTACTTCCTGGTGAAAATGAGGATTGTCTTGTCAGATTGACTAAGATGCACAATCATATAACATGTATAACATGGCGCAAAAGTTAACATTGAAAGAGACAAAAACAAAAATAGAATCTTCCCATACACAGTGGTTCATACTCCTCAAGTTTGAAAGACCATTTCTTTGTGACTGCATCTGAAAACAGAAAAGTAATTACTTAATCATATTAAATTAAATATTATAAAAATATCTACATCATGTATATGCGCATCTGAATGATCACATTTCAATTTAATATAAATTAAGCATGACTGAAGTTTACAGTAAGATAATTAGATACATGTGTAATATAAGATTATTAAATTTATGTCTTCAACAAGGATTTTCAATACATATGGTCATGTTCATGATCAGTAAAACCTTGACAAAAATGAACTAAATAAGTGAAAAACAAAATGTAAGTATAACATGTATAAAATCTGGTAAAGTTCATAAAGTGTTTCATGAAACATATTCATTAATACATGTATATCATTTATATTCACATGATTCACTTTCAATCACTTTTCTATTTGTCAAATTTGTACTTGCTAAAATTAATACATTTGTAATAGACACAAAATTTAGCATTTTGAATAACAAAACTCGATACTTGTGAAAAACATTTTTATATAGGATATATCAACATGATCAATGAAATATTTATAATTTTCAATTCTTACCATACAACTTTGTATTCATAGATTTGAAAACCTCAACAACTGGAGCGGAGAATCCAACTTGCACCTCAAATCTCTCTCTACTGATTAAAACACACTTCCCTTTCACATTGCTCCCGAATTTCATAGGTACAGTACCAAAAGCACTACTCGAACCTGCACATGCAGTATTTAAGGACGACGCAGAGTTGCCACTTGATTGGGTTTTTATACCTCCTATACTGTTCTTATTGATATTTTTTATAAGCTGCTGACTTTGAGCTCTGTTATGTGTAGTCTGATTTGTTGAATTGTTCCTCTGACCAAAATTTTGATTTCCTTGCATACTGACAGAATGTTTGTTTGTTGAAGTTGAACCACCATTACCATGATTACTCCCTTGTGGCGTGGATGATGTCTTTGATGAGTGAAAAGCTGGAGCACTGTTTGTGAAAGAGTTTGCTACACTGTTTGCATACAATCCACTTTTATTGTTTGGTTGAATACTAGAATCTTTGTTTGCCAAATCACTGAAATTCCTGCTTTGAGGGAAAGTACTGCAAGTCGTTGAGTTTGATGCACTAGCTTTCACAGGGCTCAATTTCAGTGCTCGAATGGCCAGAGCTTTTCTCTTATTTTCTTCAATCCTACTTTGCACAGTAGATTGGTCTGTAAATATTGGAGCACCACCACCTTTCACAGGACTAGATTTCTGAGCTCGTTTTGCTAGAGCTTTCCGCTTGTTTTCCTCAATTCGTTTTCTCTGGTCTTCTGTTAGTGTGGACATCTTTTCAATGGAGGATATAGAATATTAGCTCCTTAACCTATAATAAATATGTAACATTTATTTTATTGATATCATCTAAAATCTTGCTTTATATCTAATTTGTTTATTCATTATACATGTACATCCCTAAGTATGAATCTAGCAGCTTTACACTAGGGCTGAGTGGTTTTATCGCGGTACCAGTATATTGCGATACAAAGTTTCACAATACATACCAAGGTATTCATTTTCAAAAACCGGTTCTTGACAACATTTTTTATCTTCATATTTTTAACTTGTTTCATTTTTTTATCTTCATATTTTTAACTTGTTTCATTGAATTTACGTGTTTTAGAGAACACAAATTCCTACTCAAAATACAACAACAGATTAATTCAAATTGCAAAAGTCAAAAGGTGGATATAATTCTTATCTCCTTGTTTGTTATGATACGCATTCCACTTCTTATTTTTAATATTTATCCGATAACAGTGGTGATAATCATGATAATTAAATTCTACAATTTTCTGACAAGCAACTTCTAAACATGACTATTTCAAAAAAGAAGCTTCAGTACTTTGCTGCACAGCCTAATACTATCATGATTACATTTTTGGTTAATGATCCCTTGGTTGAATAAAAAATGTGATAATTTTTTCACCTTTAAAATGACTAGGTCAAGGAGAAAAGACTGAAAAGTAAATTTTCAACCAGATATTTATGCATATATGATTGACTTCGAATGTTATAGAACTGTCAAATTTGTTTGCAAGTCAAATCCATCAAACATTTTCATATTTTTAAAATATCTTGAAAGCAAATTTGAGGTTGGAAAATTAAAGTCATAAGAATCTCCATGTTATAGAATATTGCAATATATCGCGATATTTTTTCCAAATACATGTATCACAATATATGGCAATACAAATTTGACCCGCATACTTTACGCTGGATATGTTCTATCTTATTAATATCTGACTAAAGAAACAAGTCTCATATGATAGATCCATAATGTTTGGAATCGGATGGAGTAATCAAAATTGAGTATTGGGAAAGCCTTTTGATTGATTATCGATTATAAGGTAACAGAAATTTAATTTTTAGTTTTACAGATTTTATTATTTCAAAATAGGATCGGAGGAGGTAAAAAAAATAAAACTAGAATTGCCCTAAAGTGGACGAATTATACCTGCAGTGGGATGTTTTTTAATAAATGGGACCATTTATGATGCAACATGAAAAGCCTACCATTTATTGTATGCAACGAATCTGCTTTCAAATCTTCTTAACATAAATTGCAACATGAGTCCAAAGTCAAGGTCAAGGTCACAAGGTGAAAACTCAAAAGTCATGATACCAAACTGTAGTACTCTTTGTGATGAATTTTTATATAAAATATGAAAAACCTACCATTTATAGAATAAAAGAAATCTGCTTTCAAAATTTCTCAACATGTCGTAATTTCAACATTAGCCCAAGGTCAAGGTCACAAGGTCAAAAGTCATGATGCCAAACTGTAGAGAAATATGCTTTCAAAATTTCTCAACATGTCGTAATTTCAACATTAGCCCAAGGTCAAGGTCACAAGGTCAAAAGTCATGATACCAAACTGTAGGCTGTAGTACTCTTTGTGGTGAATGTGTGTATGAAATATGAAAGGCCTACCATTTATAGTGTAAAAGAAATCTGCTTTCAAAACATCTTAACATAAAATGTTATACAGGGTGAAGGTCAAGGTCATAAGGTCACAGGGTCAAAAGTCATGGTACCAAAATGTAGTACTCTTTATGGTGAATGTGTGCATGAAATATGAAAGGCCTACCATGACAGGGTTGCACATAAGGATTTTGAAACCAGTTGCCCGGCGGGCAACCTGAAAATGAAATTAAGTTGCCCCCCAGAAAATTTACTTGCCCTTAATTTTTCTTCTAATTATTTTTGTTTATTTTTATGTGCATAATGGCAACCTTTTTTAAATACAGTATGTATGTACAATGTTATCCAGGTCTCTTTCAAGCTGTACAGGGTATTCAATAGTGTTTCAGAACTCTGAATGGAACCAAAATCACTATCAATAATCAAATTTAATTAATCCAAAGACCACTATCAATAATACAATCGATTATTTCATGTTGAAAATTATGTTTAGAAAATGCTATGATTTCTCTTAATAATATCTAGATGTGCTACAGCAAGGACTTTTAAAAAAACTGTTTTTTGAAAGTTGGTCCTACATGTATAACTTGAGGCCCGTAATCCCTGTCTTAGCGTGAAAATAAGTAGTAATGTTCTACAGGGTGGGGTGGGGCTGTCTCAACACCAATGACCTACTCTAGATCCACACATTCAGCATTGCATATCCTGTATCAGTGTTGATTTTAAACTTAGTTTCAAGCTCGGTGGATTAATTGCAGCTATTCAGTTGAAAATTGTTAAAGCATTTAATAAACATGTAGTTCAGAACTAGTATGCTGATACGACTATCTAACTACTCAAATTAAAATGTAAGCTAATTTTGAGACCAATTAACACATTCACCGTGTGCATTTTGACTGCGGCATTGGGGTGGGGTGAGGTGGGGGGAGGGTCGCTACCTTATTCTAGCTGGTACAAAACATAGGTAATCACAGATTATGAAGCTCACCTCGTGACAGCAAAATTCAATTCAAACATATTTCTTAGTACATGTATATTGGCTTTTAAAGGCAAAACCACTCAAGCAGAAAAAGTAGGTCAAGGTCATTTTATGAAAGATTGATCAAAGATACATCCAATATGCAAGTTTGGTACATGTAGCAGTTATACTTTGCTCAATATTGGCTTTATAGAGCAAAATCACTCCAGCGGAAAAAGTAGGTCAAGGTCATTTTATGAAAGATTGATCACAGATACATCCAATATGCAAGTTTGGTACATGTATCACTTATACTTTGCTCAATATTGGCTTTTAAAGGCAAAATCACTCAAGCGGAAAAAGTAGGTCGAGGTCATTTTATAAAAGTTTGATCAAAGATACATCGAATATGCAAGTTTGGTACATGTAGCAGTTATACTTTGCTCAATATTGGCTATATGGAGCAAAATCACTCAAGCGGAAAAAGTAGGTCAAGGTCATTTTATGAAAGATTGATCAAAGATACATCCAATATGCAAGTTTTGTACATGTAGCTCTTATACTTTGCTCAATATTGGCTTTTAAAGGCAAAATCACTCAAGCGGAAAAAGTAGGTTGAGGTCATTTTATGAAAGTTTGATCAAAGATACATCCAATATGCAAGTTTGGTACATGTATCACTTATACTTTGCTCAATATTGGCTTTTAAAGGCAAAATCACTCAAGCGGAAAAAGTAGGTCGAGGTCATTTTATGAAAGTTTGATCAAAGATACATCTAATATGCAAGTTTGGAACATCTAGCACTTATACTTTGCTCAATATTGGCTTTAAAAGGCAAAATCACTCAAGCGGAAAAAATAGGTCAAGGTCATTATATGAAAGTTTGATCAATGATACATCCAATATGCAAGTTTGGTACATGTAGCACTTATACTTTGCTCAATATTGGCTTTTAAAAGCGAAATCACTCAAGTGGAAAAAGTAGGTCAGATGCTGCATCCAATGCATGGGTCCATCTCGGCATCCAAAGATGAATCACTTGTGCAAGTTTGGTTAATGTAGCATTAGTACTTTGTCAGATACTGAGCTACCCCAAACTTCTTATCCAAATCACTCAAGCGGAAAATGTGGGTCAGATGCTGCATCCGATACATGGGTTCACCTCAGCATCCAAAGATGAATCACTTGTGCAAGTTTGTTTACTGTAGCATCAGTACTTTGTCAGATACTGAGCTACCCCAAACTTCTTAACCAAGTCACTCAAGCGGAAAATGTAGGTCAGATGCTGCATCCGATGCATGGGTTCACCTCAGCATCCAAAGATGAATCACTCGTGCAAGTTTGGTTACTGTAGCATCAGTACTTTGTCAGATACTGAGCTACCCCAAACTTCTTAACCGAGTCACTCAAGCGGAAAAATGTAGGTCAGATGCTGCATCGGATGCATGGGTTCACCTCAGCATCCAAAGATGAATCACTTGTGCAAGTTTGGTTACTGTAGCATTAGTACTTTGTCAGATACTGAGCTACCCCAAACTTCTTAACCGGACACGGATGCGGACGCGGATGTGGACGCGGACGCGGACGCGGACGCGGACGCGGACGCATGGGGTTATAGCATAAGCTCACTCAACTTCGTCGAGGTGAGCTAAAAATGTAGTAGGAATAGAGTGGCAAAAAATTCCTGAAAAAGTTAGGTTTTTTTCCTGTAATCATGTTTACTTGGATGAAAAAAAAATCATGAATTAAAATAATCAATAAAACATAGGTAATCACAGATTACGAAGCTCACCTCGTGACAGCAAAATTCAATTGAAACATATTTCTTAGTACATGTATATTGGCTTTTAAAGGCAAAACCACTCAAGCAGAAAAAGTAGGTCAAGGTCATTTTATGAAAGTTTGATCAAAGATACATCCAATATGCAAGTTTGGTACATGTAGCAGTTATACTTTGCTCAATATTGGCTTTATAGAGCAAAACCACTCAAGCGGAAAAAGTAGGTCAAGGTCATTTTATGAAAGATTGATCAAAGATACATCCAATATGCAAGTTTGGTACATGTATCACTTATACTTTGCTCAATATTGGCTTTTAACGGCAAAATCACTCAAGCAGAAAAAGTAGGTCGAGGTCATTTTATGAAAGTTTGATCAAAGATACATCCAATATGCAAGTTTGGTACATGTAGCAGTTATACTTTGCTCAATATTGGCTTTATAGAGCAAAATCACTCAAGCGGAAAAAGTAGGTCAAGGTCATTTTATGAAAGATTGATCAAAGATACATCCAATATGCAAGTTTGGTACATGTATCACTTATACTTTGCTCAATATTGGCTTTTAAAGGCAAAATCACTCAAGAGGAAAAAGTAGGTCGAGGTCATTTTATGAAAGTTTGATCAAAGATACATCTAATATGCAAGTTTGGTACATGTAGCACTTATACTTTGCTCAATATTGGCTTTTAAAAGCGAAATCACTCAAGCGGAAAAAGTAGGTCAGATGCTGCATCCGATGCATGGGTCCATCTCGGCATCCAAAGATGAATCACTTGTGCAAGTTTGGTTACTGTAGCATTAGTACTTTGTCAGATACTGAGCTACCCCAAACTTCTTAACCGGACGCGGACACGGACACGGACGCGGACACGGACGCGGACACGGACGCGGACACGGACGCGTGGGGTTATAGCATAAGCTCACTCAACTTCGTCGAGGTGAGCTAAAAATACAGGTGGCCACGGCTAACATACATCATACGCAGACAAGACACAGCAATCTGCTACACTTATGATAAACTGCTACGGCGTGTCTGTGTGCTACCAAATCTGAGCGGAGGCCGTACGGACCACTTGCTGATAACGCACTGACCAAGTACATACATGTACAGATCCTCAAAATTTTGTCCACGTTTTTGCAAGTTAAGACATCGCGCACTTATATGTTGGGACCATGGTTTTGTCATGGTTATAATGTACCTAACGTCCGGTCGACAGATAAAGATACAGAAACAGACACGCATGTCAATGAATTGTATTGTAATAAAGAAAATACATCGCATTATAAATGATTTCCTCTTTACATAGACGTTGGTCCGTGAACAATGAGTATCGAACAGTTTACTGAATATAGCCGTTATAAATAGATTTGCGTATATCTACGTAGTGTCCGTGAAAAGTTCAAACCTTGCTCCCTTAATTTTCTTTAGCAGTGTATACAGGTGATCTTATTCAAAAACAACAAAAATGCCACGCATAAAAAAAGATATATAAAGACCGACCGGAAAAACAACTTGCCCCGCAGGCTAGCTGAATTCAGAAATGTCTTGCCCGACCGATTTTTTATACGGCACGGGCAATCGGACAACCACTTATGTTCAACCCTGCATGAATCTGCATTCAAAACATCTTAATATAAAATGTTGTATAGGGTGAAGGTCAAGGTCACAGGGTTAAAAGTCATGGTACCAAAATATAGTACTCTTTATGGTAAATGTGTGGATGAAATGTGAAAGGCGTACCATTAATAGTATACAGTCAGGGGTCCAACTTATATGAGTAATAACTTCTTGAAGTTAATTAACTTGCATCAGTTATAACTTATACAAGTTATGTTCATGAGTTTATAACTTGAATAAGTTATAAATAAAAGAGCAGATTTTCCTCAGAATTTCTCAAATAACTTGAACAAGTTATAACAGTGTTTTTGATTTAAACATGTTTTATATTCAAAGCATTGTGATCTATTGTTAGTATTCACACTCAGAAGATGCATCTCGGTCTTTACTATGTTTCTGACCTAATTATCTTGGGAGTTAGCTTGTCTGTTGCTGGTAAATAGGATTCAATGACATAAATATTCTCCAGAGAACCCTAATTTTGAGAGCTTTGCGCTAGACCCACAAAGCATGCGCTGGATAGTGAGATATACCAGGAGGTTGTCCAATTTAATATCTGTTAAGTTACAAATGCTCAGCTCATAAGAAAAATGCTCAGAGGAGATATTAAGGTTCAAAATTTGCTGTTATAACTTGTTTAAGTTATAAATACTAAAACCCAGTTACTTGGGCAAGTTATAACTTTTTAAGTTGGACCCCTGACTGGTATAAAAGAAATCTGCTTTCAAAACTTCTTAACTGGACGGACAGACAGACAGACAGACAGGGTGATTCCTATATAACCCCCTAAACTTCATAACTCCACCGTTGCGTTGAATTCCAGTTTTGAATTATAGCGAAGACGTTTCGCACTGAGATCTTTTCGCGTCAAAATAACTTCAACAGCGACAATCGATTTTCGTTAAAGTGTCATCAAGCCCAGTCAGCAGCCAAGCTTTCGAGATTTTGGAGATCCTATTGTATAGCTATCTGGTAACTATATATACACGGGTACGGATGCGACAGTAATGAGTAAAGCAAACAGTCGTCTGCAAAAAGGAGGACATTGGAAGTCGTACATTCAGGCAAATCATTGATATAACATAAGAAAAGTATTGGACCCAAGATGGTCCCTTGTGGGATGCCGGAGATAACAGGAGCTTCCTCAGAGTTGACTCCATCAACAACAACTGGCATATGATATTTACACAACCTCGTATTCATGGGGGACAGTGTCAAACTCAAAGGCCTAGCTTTGAAAAGTCCAATATGGTGATATCAGTTTGAGTGGGATTAGCATGAGAATTGAAATGTAAGCTAGTAAATTGCTTCAATATTTCAACCGTCTCATACGTTATCAAAATTATTTTGTTATCGTCTGGGAATATAGGATTGTGATACACAATCACTCGCGCAACAGCGATCTATGGGGCGGAATTGAAGCCCTCTCACACACAAAAACAACTTGCAACAAGGTCATAGGCAGCACAGGCTTGCAATGTAACCTTGCCGTCATCGCTATTTTCCTACGCCATTTCACGCAATGATAAAACCCAAGAGGCATCGCAGGTACGGCATGTCGTCACAGTGACGTCATTCAGACTTCTGACGTAAACAGTGCAAAAGATTCAAAGGCAGAGGCACATATTTGAGTGTTTAGGGGTGAGTAAATGGGCAATGACGGAAACAATTCTTATCTTGATGTAGGAAAATTTACAAGACTCACGTCTATATATGGACGGTACAGGGGTTTTTTTTTTTTATTTTGGGGAAGGTGCTTGTACACTGCCTGTCCCATTTGGGAAAATTTGCAACATTTTGCTAAAATTGGGAAAATTTTGGAACAAATTCTCACCAAGGTATAACCCTAAAGTATCATTTATTAACACTGATAATCTATTGATTTGCTTGAACTGAACAAGGGATGAACAAAAAACTTTAAAAAATGCATTTCGAAATAGGACATTTTGTGCTGACTTCCGGATTTTTAGTCTTATTTTCTCAGGTGATTTTTTCATAATTCTTCTTTGGGAATTTCAGGGTGATTTTTTGGGAAAAATAGAGGAAATTTGGCATTGGGAAGGGGCCGAATTTCGGCCCCAAAACAAGGAAAAAAAAACCCTGCGGTAGGTTTCGATTTATAGCAAGAATTTGTATTTTTACTAGAGACTTATCGCTCAGTTGATCGTGTTGGCAACGTACGAATGAAGAAAGAATCCCCAATACTGCATCGTATTGCATCGAAAGAAAGGCATCGCATGTACACTTTATACCTCATAAATATAGTCAAATCTGACGGTACATGTATATACTTGCAATACTTTATTTACAAATATGTAACCCCAGTTCCAGTCTGCAAGAATCTTGCAGACAAACAATAGGCGGTGACGGTAGAGGTAGATTTCAAAGTGAAGAAAAGTGGAACTGAAATCGGACGCATGCGTAGGAGATTGACACAAAAAATGACCGAATAGAAATTACGTGTGAGATGGGTGAAATATTGAAGCTAGTAAGTAAGTGCATTTTATCATTTGAAGTGATGGAATTTACCCTGCAGTGGACAACTGGGAGCTGATCATGTAAAAATAATTTTTTAAAATCTACTTTCATTTTCACTTTCTACGTTTCTTAGATTTCTATTCTTATCTCTTGTTTCTACGTAGGAAAATATGAAAAATATGAAACGAACATTAAGTCAAAGACAACCAGTTGTAAAGACCTTTACGTTCCAATTTTGAATATATATTCTTACTGAAGATATAGAGTCTTTAAGCTTAGGACAGAGGATGATTTGAACAGTTGAAATCACCGCCATGTTTACAAGATTCACGTATGGTAGTCGCAAAATGATCGCGAATTTGCCGTGAAACTGAAAACAAATGGTATAAAACTTTTTATTTTAATAAAATTTATCCAATTATGTATGAAATATCTTCAATTTAGTATGATGTAGAATTTATTTTAAACGAAGAAAGTCGCAAAAGAAATTTTCCAAAGGAGTTCCTAACGCATAAATGCAAGGTGTTCACCATTGAATGAGGAAATGGCAACTCCTGCAAAGAAAGCCAAAGTTACTTCTTTACCAGTCTGTCCTTATGGTGCGAGATGTTACCGCAAAAATCCCCAACATTTGAACGATTTCTTCCACCCAACCTCGGATGGGACAAGTGATACTGTCACTGATACAAAAAAGTCCAAAGCATCCACTAGTTCTACACCAGCAAGCCTAAATGATTCTACGCTTCCTGCGTGTAAATATGGAGCTAAGTGCTACAGGAAAAATCTGCTGCATTTTGCCGAGTATTCTCATCCTACGTCTGTGACGTCAAAGAAGGCGGAAAGTGACGACAGTGGAAATGATACAGATCCAGTTGATTCAGATGATGATGTTAGTGACTTCATAGATTTATATTTCAAAAATATTTCAACATAAATAAATAAAAAAAATGATCTTTTGCAAGTACATGTATTTACTTGTAGACTCTTTCACATTAATGTCCTTTAATCTCTTTTTTTTTTTTTTTAATCTCATGTTTCACTTTGTCCTTTGAAAAGGACTCCACCCTGAAGAAGGCTTCGGCTGAAACGTTGGGACTGAGCAATATTTATTGACTTTGTCTTTTGATGTTATAATTTTGCCAACCAGCACAATGGAATATGCACCATCCTCAACCATTTTGCAATGATTAATGGTCAGCAATATGTTCGTGCTATTTGAGTGTACTTATGTAATAATTACAACAAAAATCTGTTGATATGGTATGACGGTCTATCGCGATAAGATTCTTATTGTTACATTTAATCCACTTTTAGAATGCATTTTGTAGAACTTAATTTTTTTGTGTTAAGCCTGCAAAGCATAGCGACACTTAGGGATCACTTTGTCTGTTGTCCGTGTGTCTGTCTGTCACACTTGGATGTCTCACCCTATAAAAGTGATTCCTGAGTGTCGCTATGTTTCGCAGGCAACACATGCATTCCTTGGAATGATCTTTTAATATATCTCTCAAGACTGAAACAAAAAAAAAAGTGAATGGTCCACATGGTCTAGTTCTTAAAAGTCTGATATTTTAATTACTGAATACATGAACATGGTGAAAGTGTCGACTGATGAAAAAATCAAAGTTATCTTTAAAAAATCTGTTCAATTTTCAGAAACCAAAAGCAAAGAAAAAAGTAGAATCTGGTGATATTTTGAAAAGAGGAATGTCACTGGTCAAAAGTTATTCCCAGATGTCAGAGGAAGAAAGAAAAGAACTGATCAAGAAAGCGTTTGAAGCAAAGCAGAAATTACAGAAGGAATTACAGGAGACGAAAGATAAAATGAAAGAAAAAGACAAAGAGTTACAAAACTTACAGAATGAGGTATTTCAAGTTTGACATGTTTGAGTTAAGTAAGGAGTGTTCAACATTTTCAGTGGGAATTATGTATGTCTTGCAGGAGTCAACAGTTACTATTATTTATTTTCATGTTATTTAATGTTGAGATTACTCAGTAATGAGGGCCAAACAGAATATAAAAGCACCAGTACTTGATAAAGACAGGGTTTTTTTTTATATATTTTGGGGAAGGTGCCTGTGCCATTTAGGAAAATTTGCGACATTTTGCTGAAATTGGGAAAAATTTTATACAGATTCTCGACAAAGACTATAATCATTTATTAACACTGCTAATCCATTAATTTGCTTGAACTGAACAAGGGATGAACATGATGAATAAAAAACTTTAAAATTCTCTTAGAAATATAATGGGCCATTTTGTGCTGTATTCGAAATTCAGCCCCTAAACAAGGAAAAAAAGCCCTGAAAGATGCTCATAACTGGTGCAAAGGGAAAGTGTAGGAGAAAAAGTATTACTTTCATTCATATTCTCACTCTAAATATTATATTCTATCCATTCACAAAATAATTATCATTGATGTTCATGTTCCTTTATATCATTCAACAACCTTTAGAAAGTGAGGCAGATAAGTCAAGATATATATTAGGGTTTTATCATGTTTCTGTTAGACCTCCGTGTATAAAATTGAAGGTAGATTTGCTTCTTCCGTTCTAGGTAAATAAAGGTATACTGTTTGTAGAAGGTGAGAAGGAAGCTCTTGAAGGCACAAAGACAGTGTACTTTACACTTCAAGCAGAGAGAAGCTACAAGGAGGGGTCGGCTGCACAAACTCATTTCCGTCTTGCTGAGTCTCAGTTTTACCGTTTATTGTCTTCAGGATATGGTGCTTCGTAAGAAACTTTCATTGTGTCATCTGCAAAGTAAAGCATAATAAGACATTACTTTGTTCATTGTCTGTTTTATTTTCTATCTGTCTGCAGATTTGTCAATCAATGCATAATTGAAATTCCAGTTTTAGATATACATGTAACTCTATGACTTAAAAAAAGACTCTTGTAAAACTCTGTTATGTTTTAACTTATCTAATTACCTTGTACTTTTATTTCAGTTATAAGGTCAGCAAAGTGGAGTATGTAGTAAATCCAAAGCTTGTGAAAAAGTTTAAGTAAGTAAATTATACAAAACATATCTACCCGGTTTTAGTTGTTTTGCGATATATATTCACATACAAATAGTGAAAAATGATATCTTAATTATATGCAAAACAGTTTGAATTCATGAAATGTCCTTGTTCATGTTGTTAGAGAAAAAGTCTTGGAAATTGACATTGATATCTGAGTTACAAGCTACATGTAGTAAGAAAGCAACTCCCTACAAAATGATGGTGATGATAAATGTACAATGTACATGTAGAAGAATATAACAAATTACATGTATATAGTTTAAGTTTACTGCTGAGAGAAACATAAATGTACATGATTATACAAAATTCTTGTTTGTAATCTTTAATTTTTCAAGATATCTTTCACGTGTGTGATGCAAAATGGAGTATAAAGTTTAACTTAAATCTGAATTCCCCCTTAAATGAAGTTAGGGAGGAAGTCTTTCCGCCTGTCTGTGCATCACATAATGTCTGCGCCAAATTTTTTTTTGTCCCAAAGAAATGATGTCCAGGACCTTGGGGTGTGTCCTCTACTTAAACCATGGTTATGTGCAAAGTCAAGGTCAAAGCAAAAAAGAGTAATGTTTTTCATATCTGCTTGACCAAAGCCTTTTTACCATTCAGAATAATATTCATGGTTGTTGGTGCCGTGGTCTAGTGGAAAGTGTGTTGGGCTAGTGACCAAAAGGTTACTGGTTCAAGTCTGACACCAAGACCACGGGTCAGTCAACATAATTTATTATACTCAACTATATTCTGTAAAAAAAGACTTTGTCTGTGTATTGCTTACATGTCTGTGATGTTTTTTAAAAATAAAAAATATAAAAAATTCATAGTTTGGTGATGGACTTACGAATTTGGACACATTCTTGAGCGAGACACTTTACTCTGAATGTTCCATTCGACCAAGCTGTGACTTTGTACTAGCAATGCTTGGGAGTACTTAATCATGGGATAGACCAGGGGGTGGTCTTACACCTTCTTGTCCGTTACTGAATGGGATAACAATTATACAGCCTTCACGAATTCTGATTACTAACTTTATGCCCTGGTCTACCAGAAATTCTGCGGGGCTAGTAGAAATTGTCTGTTATCAACAAACCATACAATTAATAGTCTAGACCATTTTCATATTACCCCTAGACTTGCATTTTACACCTTCCAAAACCCAACATCACAACTTTTGACTTCACAGTATGAAATGCAGTCAAATATTGTGATGTGGGGTCTTTGTGCACATAAAATGCAAGTCTACTGTGGTAATATTTTATATGTCAATTTGTCAATGGGCTCAAAAAAAGCTTTCTGAAGACGGGGTTTAAGTACCGGTCTTGTGTACTTAAAAGCCTTGGAGGGAATTTACTTAACTTGATAAACTCTGTAGGCAGGCCAGAGAAGACATAAAGAAGGAGAGAGGTGAGGATTTGTCGTACCCCGTACTGGCTTTCCACGGTACCAAGGAGGAGAACATAACTCCGATCTGTGAAAAAGGATTCAAAGCTCCCGGTTTGTATACTGCTCCAAAAATGTTAAGAATCACAGTGAGATTTCTCTGTACCTTCTACCAACTAATTTGCGTCATTTTAACAAAATGCAAAAATTATGATGATAACAGATTTAGAAAATTCGAATTTTGCTAAATCTAACCAGCTAGGGAAAACATATGTTCATAGGAATCTGGAAACCATGAGACATGAGCCAAAGATGTATTTTTGAAATTTCCCTAAATTTTAGTTTTAATCAACAGTGTTTGACTCAATTGACTGACCAAAAAGACAAAAAGAAGAGGACACTTAATTGTCTTTAAATGAATAGGCATAAAGTATTGCCTCTATGGAAGGCTTATTACTGAGATTTTTTGACAATAACTTACAAAATTAATTGAAAAATTGCCACACTTTAAAAAAATTCTCAGTTTTCTGTAAGGACCTTGAAACTCAAATTGATCCCATATTTGCGCAGATGCTAAATATGGCTTGACTTTTTGTGGGCAGTTTTCTTATACTTCTCAATATTTTTATAATAACTGTTTTTTTACATGTTGGCTGAAGGTATATTAGAAATATGGGTGTTATTCTATACTTTTTTTGAGTAGTATATTATCAGAAGTAATGAAACTGAAGGGGACTTTTATTTTGAAAGGAGTACACTCCCATGGGACTTGATGTCTTTCCTTGAAATTGATAATATTAAGATTTTGTATAAATTTTAAGCAATATTATTATGTAATTTATGCAATATTGATACAGTCAAACCTGTCTTATATGACTTTGCAAGGGCAGACAGAAAGTAGGCCACATAAGGCAGGTGGTCACTGAATACAGGTTCAACCT
The DNA here is from genome assembly GCA_028142955.1 of Pinctada fucata. NCBI lineage: Eukaryota > Metazoa > Mollusca > Bivalvia > Pterioida > Pteriidae > Pinctada > Pinctada fucata. The sequence goes on from AP027114.1 coordinate 40,194,164, forward strand.
GATCCTACGAATTTTTTGTAGTATATAAGAGCAATACTATTAAATGAAACACTGCATATATAAATTAGTATATTTATTGATTTATCGTATTGTACATATAAAATCACATAAGATTTTATTCATCACAGAAAATTTAATGATGAAAGACACTGATAAAGATATTTAATGCAAAATAGTTTATAGTTTTGGTCCTTTGCAACACTAAAAGTCGTAATATACAGGTTCGGAATTCCCTACAAAACAGAAAAATCACAGTCGTTGTCGCGTTAGACAGGTTGTCACTATATACAGGTTAATTTGATAGGAAAATTGCTCGTGAGGAATAAAAAAGGTCACATAAAGCAGGAAGTCGCTAAAAAGAAGGTCACTTTAAGACAGGTTTGACTGTATAATCAAAGATTTTTATGATATTCACTAAACTGCTTATTCCAACACCCATTCTTAAAAAGATTATTCATTTCTTTCTGATAGCGAGTTTTTGTGTAGCCCGAGGAGCTTAGTGACACTTAGGAATCACTTTGTATGTTGATTTGTCCATCTGTCTGTCTGTGACACTTAAGAAAAAGTGATAGATTATTATTATTATATATGAATGATTAAGTGTTAATACATGACTGTATGTTTGAAATTTTTGAATTGCATATACTTATATAAGTGTAAATAATTTCTTTCCTTTTTCTGTTTCTATCAGGTGATTCAGGATTTGCACATCGGACAGACACGGGTTGGTATGGCAAAGGCGTTTACTTCAGTGAATTTCCTGCCTATTCCATGGGCTACATCCAAGGAGCCCAGAAATTACTACTGTGTCAAGTTCTGCCGGGAAAGGTCTTTAAATGTACCAAACTGATTCATGGCGCGGCACTGAAGGGTGGATATGACTCCCATACCTCACCGGACGGGAAAGAACTTGTCATCTTCAATTCTCACCATATCATACCATCCTATGTTGTACATTACAAGCAGCAGGCTGGTGATTTTCAGTATTCAGTAAGTTTTAGGCCCATACGATGTATTTTTACAATGTAAAATAGTTACCCCATAGCAAACATCAAAAGATAGACAATAGAGAACTTGGGGGAACTAACAACACCATACTATAAATCATCATAAAAATGTACATTAGCGGATCTAGAAAAACATTCCAGGAGGATCCAAGCACCCAGGAGTGGGGGGGGGGGATGTATTCGTAGTTTTAGGATTATGATTTAATATCAATTTATACATTCTTCAGGCTCTTGTCTAGGAAAATTTTATTAATTGGACTTGTATGTTTTACAGAAAACAGCACAGAAAATAAAAGGAAAGACTAAAGGCGGGGCTAAAGCTGACGATGACGAAGATGACGATGATGATGATGTTGATGACAGTAATATAACAGAAGCTTTTAATAATGCCATGAAAAAACCTAAATCAAAGTATGTGAAGAATAATTTTAAAAGAACTTCGAGCTGTTTAAATGCTTCTTCATTTTATTTTGTAGTTCAGCTTTGAAATAGATTTTTTTTCACCTAGGTGTTAAAGCTACTTTAAATTTGACCTGGTCACATTTCAGTAAGCATTTATAGAATAAGTGTCTTAATTTGTGTTTTGTTACCAGGTATGCAACACACAGCAAGTGCATTTATCATACGTGTAATGCATGTAACAACATAAAAAATTAATTATGGCATTCACTCTATATTTATGCATCATGATTCTTGTTTTCTGAAATCACAGCTTTTCATGTATAAAGATTAATTAAGGAATGGCTGTGCATACATTTATTTATCATGTGCATGTACATGTAATATATAGTTCAAGTCCTCTCGGAATAGTTGACACACATAGAAAAAATCAGAAATTATGCAATACTTTATTTCCTTAAACGTTTTTGCCCCATGGGCTCTTCAGTGGAGATGTTGTGATCATAATGGCAAACATCAATCGTCATTTTCTATGGACATGTGAAATATGTGTAGTTACCACACAGCAAACATTAATGTTTGCCGCAATGGTCATAACATTTCCACTGAAGAGCCCAAGGGGCGAAAACGTTTTAGAAAATAAAGTATTGAATCATTTCTGATTTCTTCTATCATATACATGTACGTTTTATATGCTTTTTTAACTTTTCCTTAGATCTGATCTTTTGATTCTCTAGGATATTTGAAGGTGTGACTATCCAGTTTACAGGGGCCATGATGGTAACACAGAAAGAAATGGCAGCTCTGGCTGAAAAACATGGAGCTAAAAAAGGTACAAAATTAATGTACTTCTTTTAGGGCAACCAAATTTTAACAGAAAAAGCAAAAATGAGTGTTTTAAGAGGCATTGCTTGGTCATGTTAACATATCCCTTTTAGCTCATTTCCTCATAGATTTGGTAGAACTAAAATACATGTATATTACACATACAGTATTATTATCTTCTCCATCATTAATTTTTGCTGGATTGCCAAGTAAAATCTGGTGTATGAAATGTTGAAGTCTGTCTGTCCATCAATCAGTCTGTTCTTACATGTATATCTGTTTGTCAGTTTGTCAACACATTTGTTTAGCTGTTGCATTTAAGTCTGTCGGGAAAAAACTACTTGGAATTGCAAGCTGACCTTGACATTGAACATGTTGAAATTTAACTTCTTTTTAAAACATTAACCTTGGCTATATCTCTTGAACTGTAATGACAACAGCTTCCACATTTCACCTTTAGATTCTTTCATATGAAACCCTTTTTTTTTCGCTCTAGTGACCTTGACCATGTTGACCTTGAAGTTAATCATACTTTTAAAATTTTTTTAATGCATCCAATGTACAAAAGGAGAACTTGCTGACGTCTTGTCCATTGAAGCAGTGTTAAAATTATCTCGGTAATCTTCGGTAGTGTCTCGATAGTTTCCATGGCTTAGATAAACGTTGTCATGTAGACCTTTGATGTTGGAAACCAACTTTTACGTCGCATTATGGTATACATGTACATACATGTATGTATTTAGATGAAGATATATGCCGTAATTCTTACTATATGATACACTTGATATTAATTTGTACAATGGATACCTTAAACATGAAAATATATTTCTCGTGAACTGTAAGCGCATAATTTCTCATGAGAATTTTCTTTTAATTTGAGATCATAACCTTGACCTTGAATTATGACCTGCATTCCAAAATCAAAAATTAAATTGACTGTACCTCTTGAATTATCTGGGATAAGGCTTTGATATTCCACATACATGTATTATACATGTACATCCTTTTGATAATGCCTAGTAGATGAATAAAGTACACACATCCTTTAAAACTGGCTTTTTTTCAGTCCATCTTTAATTGTTTTTGGTTTATTTTCATCTTTTTTTGTTAAACATTTTGAATCCAGTTTCCCCAGTGTATAAGTATAGTGTAGAGATTCACTTTAGTTTGCATTGTTTTTACAGGCACTCCATCTGTCTTCAATCTTCTTGTTGCTACTCCAGAGGAATTTGAAATACAGACAAACAAGGTGTTAAAAGCATTTGATAAAGGGGTAAGATTCATTTAGTTCTTAGAATATCTATAATACTATTAAGTTAAACACGTATGTGGCTAAAAACTCATTTCTGTACCATTACGCCTACTTCTATACTTCAGCTGCTTTATTTGACACCTAAAACAATTGCTTCCAAGCAGAATGAATTTTTTTTCAAATGTTTTAAGCAAAGTTTTAAACTCATGTTTTACATAAGGTTTGTCAGTTGAGCGTTTGGATTAATCTCTTTATATCATGTAATTAAATGAATAAGCAAGTACCTAAAATTTTTGAAAAGATAAAGATTTGTATTAATTCATGTCACATGTCACAGTGCAGAACAGATTTTTGTTTTTTCAACATTAAAATCGTGGATCATATTCCGCAGTGCTCCCCCAGGTCATGCTTTCTCGAGCTAAAGATTAGTAAAGATTTTTTGAGAAATGGGTAGGCAGGTCTGCATTATATAACTCTTGCAGTGGCGTAGCTGCCTTAACGCCAAAACGCCCGGGCGTACACATGAATTTGACAAAAAAATAAATAAATAAAAACAGCGTGATCATAATTTTAGTTTGATAATACCTTGTCAACATGATATCCCGATGGCCGATGAGGCGACATATTTAATATTTTTAAAATTATTAATGTAAATCCGGATAACATAAACAGTATACGGTTTGTATAATTATGTTTAATAGTTGATATCCTATGTATGTATAAGTGACATTGCGGTCAAATTCCACATGGCTGCAAACGTAAATAGGAAGATTGATGACTTTTTTAAACCCAGAGATGCATCTGTAACTGCTGACATTTGTAAGCCCGAGATTTTCTCAAAAGGAAAACATGAACCTGTATCGCTTCCATCGCAATCTGCACCTCCGTACCCTGACTTAGGGAATCCAGAAGTCTACAGCAACATAAACAAAGAATGCATTAAGTTGTCCATTTTGAAATCTAAGTGGGTGAATTGCAGCACATACGATTTCCCATCAAGGTAACATGAAATTTCTGTTTCTAATACTAGCGATTTGCATGGCTTTTCAAGGCGGGGGGGGGGGGGGGGGGGAGAGACCCGTCTGTATAAAGGATATTCTAGTGAATTGGAGAAACCTTAGTCGGTAGTCGGATATTTGGACCATTCGCACGGCGTGGGGTAGGGTGGGGATGTTTAGTGTTAAAATCATGATGGGAAGGTATTTGGCTTCTCTCTATTTTAGTATTTAATCGTCAATGCAAATCATAAGCCAGTTTTGATTTGTATATATTTGGGAAACCTAGTTGGTCGATTAGTGGTTACCGTTTGAGTGTCAATGCTATTGCATGTTGTGGATCAATTGAATTAAATAAAGATGTATTGTTTGTAATGCATTTATATTTTATATGTACATACAGGTGTTTTAATTCTAATTTAATTATACATATATTTAAAAATCAATTCCGCATGTACTGAGAATTTCACTACGATCGTTGCAAAATTAAGAAACAAAAATTAAACCAATATATAAAGGACTTTTAAAACGATTCGTGATTTACTGATATTTCTCAAGCTTTGAATACACTCTTTAAAACAGCAAAACCCGTTAGCTTCAGGGGGGCTACGCCCCCCTGGGCCCCCCACCAGGGCTTCGCCCTGGACCCACTGGGGACCTAGGCGGTCCCCAGACCCCTCGCCTGGGCGTACACTTCCTTTCGGGTCCAGCTACGCCACTGTCTTGATTATTTGAAATCAGTTACTTAAAAAAATGCAAAGAATTTGTTGTTAAAAAAAAAACTAAATATTTTTCAGGTACCTGTAGTCAAAGAAATCTACTTGTATGATTGCATCAACAAGAAAAAGAAGCTTGATACTGCTGCATACTGCCATTGATTAAAAGACGCAAGTGTTTTTCTTCAAAATTCGAGATGTTTTATAATCTGAATGAAGGCTTTGTTCCACTTTGTATGAACTGCAACCCAAGAAATCTACTTGTATAATTGCATCAATAAGAAAAGAAACGATTCAAACACAATACTGCTGCATACTGCCATTTATGAATGGACAAAGTATGTTTCTTCAATATAAGTCCAGATGTCATAAAAACTGAATCAAGGCTTTGTTCCACTTTATACGAGTCTGCAGTCAGAGGGAACTCACAATGTAGACAGTAGTGAATTTCAAGTTTAGTGCAATTCTTATATAGAGAAGTGGGAATAAATTACCAAACATAGGGTGGGAATGCTGAAAAAAAATTTCCCAAAATATGTCATTATTTACTGTAAAAGTGGTTATTTTCAATTATAACATCAACATGATCAAGATATGATGCTTGGAGGAAATATTCATAATAAAATTGTCTTTTTGTTGTAAGAATGCAATGGGGATGTTTTATCGTGGAGAACATGCACAAAGTCCCTTGATTCACCAAAAATGTGAAAATTACCCCCATGCGAAAAATTTTATGTTTACTGTAATTGTAAAGATAAAACTGCATATCTTACATGTCTTAAGCTGTTAAACATTATGTGCTTATGCTTCAGAACAGAATGATAAAGATTTTATGTTTAATATGTACACTGGGACAAAATAATACTTTCACAATTCCTTGTTCAAGAGCATGGAAATTGTTCTGCATAAATTGTACTGGGTCATTTTTCTTTTAAAATGAGAATGATGCCGATTCATTTAAAGGCTATGTTAATGAATATTTTGATGTACGCATATATACATGTATGTATACAGAAGTTGTGTTTTCTGAGAAGTATAACTTTTTGATGTTATTGAATTTTTTGTCGAATAATATGAGCAGATTTTAGAATTTGCTTTACTGTACACAACATCATTTTAAAAGTGTAAATTAGTGCATCTTTGAAAGACTTTATCATAATTTTTGTGAAATGCCGTTTGTTGTACATGCGTTATGTAATGTATTGACTTACAGACATAGTTTACAAATTTTCCACATAACGCATACATGTATGTCTGCGTAAATTAATGTACAATCCAGATATGATAATCACTGATTGTATACATTGTACAGGTACATGTATTTAGATGAAAGGATTGTATTTATTTAGCATGCAAGGACTTTGAAGTACATATAAATGTACAAAAGACATAGAAGCACTCTATTATTAATAAATCATTCCAAGGAATGCATGTGTCGCCTGAAAAACATAGCGACACTCAGGAATCACTTGTATATAGGGTGTGACAGACATCCAAGTGTAACAGACAGATGGAAAACAGACAAAGTGATCCCTAAGTGTTGCTATGCTTCGCAGGCAACTTAAAAAGTATTTCTCATATTTTAACATTTGTTTATTGTTGCATGTTAGAGCATATTATGAACTTGTACAAAAATGTATTCAGCGTGTTTAGGGAAGTTTTTTTTACAAAGTATCCTCATGACTTTTAACCTCTTGTGACAGTCCCTTCACAAGTTTTAAATTTGAATTTTTTTGCCCATATGTATTAACCTTTTAAATTGTACATTAAATACTTATTGGTTATTCTTGATCATTCTTATAAGATTGTAAGTATTTAAGTTAAAACTCTGACCCTTATGATGATTTAGGATCTTTCGAAAAGGTATTCTCTATAAAATATATGAACTTCAAGATATTTTAAGAATTCCCTCAAAATTTTTGACCCATTTTAAGATAATACATGTATGTCTATTTACATGTATATAGTAAACTACAATAATGTACTTGTAATTATTTTCTTCTGGTTAAGAAATATATTGTCAAGATTTCTTTATTTTGCAATTTTCTATAATAAAGGCAGCATAAGTACACTTGAATCACAAATAAATTAATGGATCAGTGTAGAATTTTTTTCTTTTTTTTTTTGAAGTCAGAGATAGTATGAAATACATGTACATGTAATTAAAATTATAATTGATTTTAATCTTACAAATTTAATTTATGTGCATGATGTATGTTTTGTTGTACATGTATATGTCCACAATTAATTATAGTACAAAAAAATTACATACAATCATATACATGTAGCTCTGTGTACTGCAATACCATGAGTATTGATTCACATGACTTGTTCATTACTTTCATTTGAGTATACTTACACTTTGTCTTTCTTACACAGAAATTTGTATGTGTTTTTCATTATCTGTGATGTTCTGTTTTTATAAAAAGAACTTAAATTTTAAGTTCCTATACATTTGTACTGTGCCATAGTACTAGTTTTATAATTTACACGTATCATTTGTCAAAAATACTTGAAGAATGAAGATAATTATCTTAGTTGGTTTTTTCTTGAGTGATAGCATGGCTGTGATTTCATACTGACTCAGAGTCTGTTATACCTGTTGTACATGTATACATAGAAGTAAGGCCATGTAAACTAAATTCTATGTTTCTCAGATAATTGGGTCTTAAAAAGTGGCAAGGTAGGTAGGGTTTTTATTTTTTGTTTTTTTTTTTTCATCAAGAGTGCTCCTATTATTAATGTAAGGCAAAGAAGTCGTCTGTTCTGTCCCCCCCCCCCCCTTATAATTCATGTAAGGCAAAAAATCTTATGCTCCCCCCCCCGTTTTTCTTCATAGAAAACTGTCTTTGAACCGTCAGTCAAAATAATGGTACATGTACATTAAAATGTATGGCTTTCTCCTGTAAGTTGATTTTTTTAAAAGTAAAATAACCTATTCCATCTGAGAACGGGGAGTCGTAGCTCATCAATGGAAGAAGCTAATCAAATTTGATATACGAAGTATGACATGTTTTGATTGCCGTGAGTATTTAGTAGAATCGCGTAATAGACTCGACGGCTGTTTACCCAGTTCAAATTAAATACGACCCCTCACTTCCTCGGATGGATCCGTTCAAATGGTAAATTAAAATTTGGCCGATAGCGTATATCTTCGGAAGTCAAGTCTGGATGAAGCAGAATCTTAAGAAATCGAATGAAGTGTTTAGCATTAACCACCGTCTGATAAAATAATGTACACGACCCGGGTACAATATACATTCTTTTATTCATAGATTTAAGGATTTAAAACTACGTAACTCTGCGTTCGTCGGCGGTCCTTGCTTATACTTTTTACAATGTGAATGTCATTATTAATAGATTCGGAAGTATTACAATGGACACTTGCTATTGTTCGGCATGGAGATCAATAAAGAAAACTATACGAACGTTTTAATACCTGTAATACTCGATGTATTAAACACGCGAATAGCCAGTCGTCCAAGTGTCCGCGGCACGTTGTTAGTATATCCTATACAATTCCCTTTAAAACGACGCGTGGATAAAGTCTTTACCCGTTACGTAAATATGGAATGCGCCGTGATTTATACGGGCTTTTAAAAGTATTTATTCATCGGGTACAGTTTTGACGATTTTAAAGGACAATAAACATGTTCAATGAAATAAATGGATATTTCGTTTTTAATCGACGATCGAGGATGAGACACGGCGTATATTTTTTTCTGAAGTTGCAATAAAAACGTCTCGTCGGCGGCAAATTATAGCGCGCGGCGGTGTCTGAGAAACATAGATTTTATTTTACATGGCCTAACTATCATACTCTAAACGTAATTATAAATATTCCATATTAAATCGTTTGTTTAGCACTAACTTATTGACCATGAACAACAAACATAAACTTAGCATCTATTATGATTTATGACTTTCAACAAGCTGATGAGAATTTGATCTCAGTTTAACTAAATATTTAAAAGATATGTTTTTTCATCAAAATTTTGTTATGTATATTATTTGATCAAAGGTCAAGGTCACATTGGACTTAGGCTTTAAATCCCTGCGTGCAGCATAGAAGACAAAGTAATTGTCAAAGAAACACAAAACATTCCACAAAAATTCCCCATGGGGAAAGGATGAACCCGATTGATTTTCAAAGTCAAGGGTCAAAGGTCAAACTCGCCGTGCATTTAGGCTTTTTAAAAATTCCTGTGTACAGCATACATGTTTGTAGATGACAAAGCAATCATCATAGGATCACCAAATCTTTCATGAATGTTACCCGTTGGAGAGGATAATCCTATTGATTATCAAGGTCAAGTCACTGTCGACTTATGCTTAAAACCTGTGTGAACATTATAGAAGACAAAGCAATCATCAAAGGATAACAAAACCTTTTACAATCATTGTTTATTGGAAGAGTATGAAACCAATTGAATTTTAAGGTCAAAATTCAAGGTTGCTTTGACTTGATTATGGTATCCTTTTTGCTGGTAGCATAGAATATCCGAGGGGATGCTACGCTTGCCCTGCCTTTATTTTAAGCTCATTTGGACAAAGTGGAGGGAGGCTTATGCTATTGCTTCGGCTTACACAATCGGGTTATGTAAGATAGGACACCTCCATGCCCAGCTTCGTAATAAATCCTACATCAATCAAAATGGATATGGATAATGCATCTTGGGATGTACACTGAAATGCATGGTACTGATTCTGCATCTGACCTATATTTCATGCTTGAGTAGCTAGGTATATTAAAATCAGGCACCTCCATTTCGAACTTTTGTGCAATGCATGGTACAGATGCTGGCCAGATGATGTTACTGCCTAGGTTGGTGTTGTAATCTTTGATGAGATTATCTTTTCTGTATAGGTAACATTGCTAGAAGGGGCCAAAGATCAAGGTCATGTGAAATGTCAAAGAGGAAGGTCACAAATGGTGATCAAATTTTTCATGTCAGTCACAGACAAATGTCATTGTCAAATTGAATTATGTTGACATTCTAAGGATTCACATGTTCCTTTGGTAGGAAATTCAATACCATTCTGATGAACAGTAGTCAAAGTTCAGAAAGATGCCATGAATAAGTGCAAATGAAAAGGTTAGCCTTCTTCGAGTTGACTTTAAATTGTTAATTGAGGAGCAGTCTTCATTCATGGCTCATTCATATTGACCCTTCAGAACAAAGGAAAAAGTTAAAAAAGATAAATGATGAGAACATTTATGACCTCGCACTACAGCTTTAGCTCACTTCGGCAAAGCTGCATGAGTACTAAACACCTACACTGTTATTTACGGAAGCCGAATAGTGCCAACCTTAGTGAAATTTTTAAGTCGTAATTACGACTTAGTATTTCGTAATTACGACTTACCTATCTCGTAATTACGACTTAGTTATCTCGTAATTACGACTTAGTATGTCGTAATTACGACTTAACTATCTCGTAATTACGACTTGGTATGTCGTAATTACGACATTATATGTCGTAATTACGACTTAACTATCTCGTAATTACGACTTAGCTGTGTCGTAATTACGACTTAATTATCTCGTAATTACGACTTAGTTATCTCGATATTACGACTTAGTTTGCTATAATTTCCATTATGACCAAGGCCAACATGAACCATGACTGCAGCTAGGGAGATCCAGGGATGGAAGGAAGAACAGGAGGCCCAAGTATGCCTATATCGCTCATTCGACAACCCTATCCACCTTGATGAAGAAGAAGAATGAAGAAGATAAATATTCATGGGAATGATCAATTCACCCCCTTTCTTTAATAAATTAAAAAATCATGAAAACTCTTAAAATAAATCTCATAAAAAGCGTTGTATAAATATACAGCTATCAATATGTGAAAAGAGTTCAATAGATAAAAGAAATAATACAGTATTGATAATTTTGGAAAACTTCAAAAAGACGTAAAAAGCGTCAAAAATCTCTTTAGAGGGAATAATATGATTTCTAGACGTTCCGTCCACAGGTCGATCCGTCCCAAGACGATCCGTCCCCAGACGATCCGTCCCCTTGGTTATTCCGTCCACGGAAACCGTAGATGATCCGTCCCCAGTTTAATTATCTTAATTAAATCATTATAATTATTTTGTTTATCCGTCTACTTGCTGATTGAAATAATAAAACTTAAACACCTGAAAATAAAAGTCCAAATAAAGAAAATTTTGAGCGCTTACAATTAAAAAGTGTTGAAAAGATATATAAAGCTCATTTTTCAATATACTTCTTTATTTTTATTTTTTTTTCTTTGTATATGATAAGTTGTATAATCTGTTTGACGGACATTGCAAAAGAATTACTAGTACGTTCTTTCTATTGTTCTTTTCCAGTTTTTTTTTTCGTTTAAAATGTTCTTGTATCAAAGCGAAAAAATTTTAAATTGTTCTTAAAATATGAAAAATTATTTCTTTCGTCGTTTACTTTAATTCTTCGTTCCTTTTCTGTTCTCTTTCTTTTCTGTTCTCTTTCTTTTCTGTTCTCCTTCTTTCGTTCGTTTCTTGCGTATTTCTCATTTGATTTTACATGATGAAGGAACATTGTCAGTGTGGTAAGAGTGTGTATGGGTGGGAAGCGGGGAGAGGGGTTGGGGGTTGTGCTACAATTTGATAGCGATCGTTGTATTGAGTTCGACTGAAACATGAGAAAAAAAATTTTAAAACACATTCAAATCGGTGGTTACTAGAGTGTCTTTGGACTATTTTTGAACAGTGGATTGCTATAAATACATTTTGTATCATTTCATATCCCCCTTCTTTTTGGCCAATGCCGGAGAGACACTTTCTCATATATTTTTTTTTGCGAAAACGATGTTTATTCTAGTGTCATAATTCGCCTATCGCCAATTCCCAGATAAGCTCCGCCCATATTACCAAATACGCTGGATCCCGCTAGCTCAGACAAAAACCAGCTAAGGCGGATGTAAACAGTACATGTTCTATAGGAAAATCGGCAACAAAATATGCCATTTCAACTGATTTTGGTAATCATTTTCCATGAAATATATTATGTGTAATGTACTTTATCTCTAAAATCAACATAACAAGAGTATAATATTTTTGTGAAAGTTATTTCGAGGGCGTCCAATACATTGTTTCAGGATGCGAAATAAAAAGTCGGGTCGGGTAGGGGTTACATATGAAACACCGTCGGCGGGTACAGCCCGGGGGTGTAAGCATTTTTTGTTCTTCTATATAACGTGAATATATATTATTACGATAATTGATTTTATTGATTTGGGGGGGGGGTCATTTATAATATTTGATATTAACTAAGATTTAAATTGCGAGTGTAATAAGCCTGACAATTTAGGAAATTAATGCATAAGTGTATAGGATCACTGATAACATAAAATCAAAATTTTTTTTTCATTAAAAAAAAAGAAGAAGAAGAAAAATGGGAGTGATGCGAACCGGATTTTTGTTAATATTCATTTTTTTTTTCTAAATTTCTAGGGAATGACAAGTTCAAATATTTTTAGCATTTAAAACCGTAGCTTTTTTCTTTACTTCTAGGCCTTCATTTCTTTTTTTATTCCCTTTGCCTTAACATCATTTTATGCTTATGCTATCATTGATCTTTTTAGGGTACAGCCAAAGGAGTGGGGGGCAACCCTCTATCCATCTAGCTGGATTCTTCTGTATGGGCTTTATGCTATTCAAATGATTCTTTTTGATTTTACAATAAAAGTACTTAAGCATAATAGTATGAAATGAATTAATGTCAAGTTAATATCAATATGATTTCATCTAAGGCATATCAAATGGTAACATTCATTCACCCCCCCCCCCCCCCCCGCCCCTCCTCTTTTGCCTATTCTTTACTCCTTCGTCGGCAAGATCGACTTTTATACAGATTGTAATGGGTTTTAATTTGGGTATTCATGTATGTTTGAACTTCTCAAAATCGGTTTTTTATGAGATGCGCATATAACATATTTGATCAACTGTATACGCAAATTATGTATCTCGTGTTATCCGTTGATGACCGTTCCGATTTTTGTCTATTTTAAGCACTTTTTATTATTTGATCTGAGAAAAATGTTACCTCGATATCTGTCATTATCACTACTACTTGTACTATGTGCACATCTTTCAACCATTTTAATAAATCAAGAAAATGATGAAAATCTATGTGCTAAATGCTCATGTTATCTTACATTTCTATACTAAAGTTATGAGGATAACGCGTTAGTTTGTCTGAGCTCCCAACACGTGCAGGGCAGAGGATATTATTAGCATGCCTGTAACGATATGAGATAATATCATTGGTATTGCGGAAGTAGGGGGAGGAGTTGGCGATAGGTCAATTATAGATTTGGGTGATTTTTACTTTAGTTCATGTTATTTTATATTGATGGATCGACGAAATAGAAAAACTTGCTTAATTATAGGCCCCCGGAGTATATTTGAGCTTTACTCAAAATATGATTTGCTTTGAATGCATATGTTTCTATTCAAGAGTTTATTTGTGTTCAGCTGTATTTTGTTTACTCTATGTTATTATCATATTTTGAGGTCTTTCCTCCATAACATGTATTATTGTATTGTAATTCATTTTCATGCTTATAGGCTAGTTGGCCTCTTGCAAATAAACCATACCAGATTCCAATGTTAAATATTTGCCCATTTTCCCGGTTATTTTAAAGTATCTTTTCAGCAAAATTTGTAGACGACCACAACAAAAAAAAAAAAAAAAAAAGAAAAAAAAAAAAAGAGAGAGAGAGAGAGAGAGAGAGAGAGAGAAACTTAAACGTGTAAGTTCCGATGTCCGTACCATTTACATTTATTGATTGTTTAACGCACTTTCAGGTTCTGTAAGTTCGAACATGTTTATATAATAGTATTTGTTTTTATTATATAATTAAAATTTCCGGTAAAATTGAGAAATTGTGATGAAAGATACAATAACTACTTGGAATAAGGACCCATTTTCAGACATAAAATAAACAGAAAACCTGCTTTACGAAGTAAATGACAAAAACTTCGCGATTGTCTGTACAAAATTGAAATAATACTCCATAAATACTCTAATCAATACGGAATCGAATCGAATTGAATATATCAGAAAATTTGTGATACAATAATTATGCATTTTTACAATTTTTTTTTAAACATCTTTTTAAAACTATCTTTCGTGTCAACACTTCTTTGTCTTCCATTATTTCACTCCATATCTATTTCAAAATGACGAAAAAAAATAAATTTGAGGAAAATTAATTTTAATGACGGAGGGACCAGACTCGTCTGCAATTTTTAATCTTTAATGTCTTTTATTGACTAAGTTTTACGTCTTGAATAGTTAGTAACCCCCACCCCAAACCAATCTGATTTCTTCGAAAAAAAAAGTTATAAAGAAACAGAGATGAAAATACACAATTTTTTTTTCTTTTTTAACCATTGTTTAACTTTTCTGCTAGAGCTTCGTCTTGTAATTTTTTTAAAGTTGAAAGGACGTAAAACATACAATAAGAGATACTATTGTGGATAAATAACATACTCCAATACACAAAACCACATGGAGTACCCCCATTTAAGTACACTAATTGTCAAACTAATGGTAGACGGTGATAGAAAACAAACAACATAATTAGTTGTTTTATGGATAATTATCACTTTATACTACATATTCATTGTGGACGGATCATCTGGAGACGGATCGTCTGGGGACGGATCGTCTTGGGGACGGAAAGACCTGGGGACGGATTTATTTGTGGACGGATCGTCCTGCTACCGAATAATATTATGTCAAATTACGACATAGTTAAGTCGTAATTACGAGATAATTAAGTCGTAATTACGAGATAGTTAAGTCGTAATTACGAGATAAGTAAGTCGTAATTACGAGATAGTTAAGTCGTAATAACGAGATAACTAAGTCGTAATTACGACTTACTAAGTCGTAATTACGAGATAGCTATGTCGTAATTACGAGATACTAAGTAAGTCGTAATTACGAGATAGTTAAGTCGTAATTACGAGAAAACTAAGTCGTAATTACGACATATTAAGTCGTAGTTACGAGATAGCTAAGTCGTAATTACGACATACTAAGTCGTAATTACGACTTAAAATTTTCACTTAGGTTGGCACTAATCGGCTTCCGTAGTTATTACATGCACGTATTTTTCATCTAATTTCTGTGTATATAAGAGAAATAATTTTATGTATTATGTTATTACATATATTACTTTGTAAAGGACTTTATTATTTATATCAGACGAGTCTAAAGACGCAAGGCAAACTACCGGAAAACCATATCCAACCAACTTTGGATAAAATTCTGACATATCTCTTGTATGCCGTTCGGGGCATCTGTCTATCACAAACTTTTTTTTACCATCGTCGCTGTCAATAAAGGCTGAGGATGTATGTTTTATACCCTATTTGATATATGAGAGTGCGCTACATTTTATGCAATATCGTGCTACATTTTTATCATGTACAGGTTTCTTGAATACATTATCACTACTCATCATTGATAACGATGATAGCACAATGATAAACTTATTGTGATAATAGATAACTGTATTGAATTGAATAGATAAACGAAAATGTTTCAATTTGTTTCAAAAAATTATATATATAATCCATCATACAATTGAAACTTGAACGTATTAACAATATATATATCGAGAACTATGTAATTTAAGGTGACAACGGAATAATCAGATGGGTTGTGCCGTCATATTTGCAGCTTTAGGCACCGTCCTACACTTGGCAGGAGTTGTGTCCCCTGGTTGGATCATCGCTAAGGGCACCAATGGTACTTCTTACACTGGATTATTCTTTGTAATGGACTGTCCAATGGAAACCGGAGTGTGTACCGCTCGTTCTTGGTTTGACGTTTATGACGTCGCCGTTGAAGGTAAATTTTATTTAATAAACCCAGTACTAGTTCTCGTTCCATTTGTCCATACGAGAACAATTAATATAGCCTATTTACCTATTAACTAGTTTCCACGTGTCTTTTTTATGAATTATAAAAGTCGCTTGATTAAGAAATAAATTCTAGCAACTATTGACAATGACTGTGTATATGAAGAGTCCTTTAAAATTGTCTTAAAGTTTAAGTCTTGTATTGTAATCGATAGTGTAATAACATATTTCGAGATTTTCCAAATGGATGACAACAACATGTATTATATTCATCTTAATATATTATTTGATAAATATTTACAAAAAGGAAGAAATTAACCCAGTGGGCATGCAACGTTGTTACAACGTTGAATTGTGGTTGATTCTTAGTCGTGACGTTGAACAACCATATTTCGACGTTTTTACAACGTTGAAATATAGACGTTGTTTAGACGTTTGTTTTTAACGTTGATGAAACGTTGATTTTATGTTGAAATATGGTCGGATTTTTCATGACTATGATTCAACGTTATATTAACGTTAAAATTTGACAATTTTTCAACGTGTCTTCTTTCTCTTTTGTATGTTATGAGAACTTTTGTATGACCGAGAACTAATTATAAACGTTATATATATTGATGTCAAACATGAGAAGTCGTTATGATACATTGAAGGACACCATGCGTTTTTAAGGACGTATATTGAAGGAAGAATATATTGACATGTTCTTTGCTCATTTTTTTATTAATCAATCCTGTTCATTGTTGTAAAGCTTTGAAGTCTTTTTTTTAACCAAATATCGACGTTGTGCCGACGTCATGTTTTAATGGTATCTCAACGTCGGTAATTCAACTTCATTCAAATGAGCACGTTGCATTTAACGTCATCATTTATGAAATAAAATATTTAATTAAAATATTATTGATTAAAACTAATAGATATTTATTATGTATATTTTCTTTCGAATTGAGAAATGAGCAAAGAAAAAAAAAGAACTATAAAGAAAAAAGAAGAAGAAAGAGAGTTTTCGAAAAGCAAAAATTATATCTTCAACTTTATATTTAAACATAAATGTTACACATAAATTCCAGAATTATTTTCTTGCTAAAGTACATGTACAAATTTATGTTAACTTATTATACACATCTGCGGAAAGGTCGTGGAGCTTATAATAACACGTTCGAAGTTACATGTAGCGTGATAAAATCTAATAGATAATGTAGGTCAGTTATCGCCTGCTGAGAATCTGACCAGTTTCCGTCCTGACCTTCCCATTTGAATTAATTACCATTTCCGCGTCACTCTAGATTCAAAATCAGTACACAAGTGTGCTGCTCATACAAGAAGGCACGTTCAGAATAATTTGACATTTGATTCAAACAGAATTTACAAAAGAACGTAAGTAAAAGGTACTTATTTTCTTGAAATTTCATAAACCATTTTAAACAACTTTAAATCTGACCAGTTACCGCGGTTAATTACGATAACAATTCGGTAAAAGTTTTTTTTTCTTTTATTGATACTGATTTAATTTTCCCTGTTTTCAGAAGCAGACAGGGACAAGGATGAAACTGGAATGATTAAATGATAATTCATGGCAGAAATTTGAGATTAACAGCGTCATACACGGATATCATATTTATTCCATTTTCTGTCTGATGGACTTTGATTCTTGTCTCTAAATATGGAACTTTACTGAACGTGTTAAAATTAGGAAAGTTAAAAAATTAAATTACGTGTTTATCGGTGTTCGGCGTTTCAACGTCAGTTTTTTGGGAAGTTTATATAGATCTCATTTTCACGCAGTTTGTCTTAGCTTCCATACAGGATGCTCAAGTCATTGCCGTTTACTTTAAATCAACGTTGTTGTGAAACGTTGTTTCAACATCCATACACAATCCATATTCAACGTTGCTTAAACGTCGAAAATATAACGTTATTTCAACGATGCAGTGTAACGTTGTATCAACGTCAACTGATCAACGTTGATGTAACGTTGTAGACTCAACGTTGTTTCAACTTTCAAATCCAATCAAATATCGACGTCATTTCAACGTTTTGTACTGACGTTATTTCAATGTTGAAGCAACGTTGAAATGTCTGCTGGGTAAGAGAGAGATAATTAAATTCCAAAGTTGTTTTCATCATTTGTACATGTATTAGTGAAATCATGACATATTGACATGATTACCTTAAGGTAGTTCATATTATGTTCAACCTATATTTTGATGAAATAAAAAAGTGTGGCGCATGCATGCCTACATGTATGCGCGCAATACCTAGCTTGAATATTTTAATTCCAGGGCCAGAGGATGTCTATCCACGACAATATGTGACTGTGGGCGTGTCTTGTATTGCAGTCATCATGAACATAGCGGCGGCGATCACATGTTACAAAGCTTCCAAAGGGAATCGCCGTACAGCATCTCTCAACACGTTGTCAACGGCCATGATTATGGCAATATCAAGTATGAGTTTAGATCATTATATTTCGTCAATGAAAGATGAATCAATAATTATTCAAAACTAAATTCAGATAAGAACATTCACATCTTTTTTGAAATGTTTTAAATACAAATGTAGTAGTTTAAACTTAAATACAAACGTAGTAGTTTAAACTTATCTTATTTCATAATAACTGAAATATACTCACAAGATCAGATTTTCTGTTTCACCATGTTTTATTCGATAATATTAATATTAGAAGTACACCATGTACGTGGCTGTTTATTATTCGAAAAGTACAAAATTCAATGTGGCAATAATTCCTGACTTCAGGTTTCCTGACCTTGACCATTGTAACCGACTACGCAGCAACGTTATCCTACCATTCCTCCAAATCAATTGAAAGTTCTGAGACGTTCCCTTATTCTCTAGGTGCCACGTGTCTGGGCACCTTCTTTCACGTGGTCATATTTCTATCGTACACCAGCGCCATCAGGCGGGCACTGAGGAAGGTTCCGGTCTGGGATGAGGAAGAGGTGCGACCCGTCCTCCCGCCGTCCTACGATACCATGTCTTACGGTATTTCAAATCCGGTTTACCAGTCACCCAGACCGAGACAAAATTATGTACCGCGCAATCAACCACCGGAACCTGTCCGTATACAGCATCACAACAATGGAGGACTTCCGGCTGAGGAGAACGGTGGGTCAGCGCAGGCGCCGTCGGAAGAAATGAACAACGGAAATCGTTAGAACAGAAACTAGTAGAATGAATGAAATTGAATACATGATGGATGATTCGTGTTCAAAATACTCTGAATTCATTTGAAATCATTAAACATTGCCTTTCTTTCTTTCTTTCTTTTTGTTTGGGCACCTGGCAACCCTCATTAATCATTGTTTTAAATTGTCTTTTGATTTACGTGACATTGTGACTTTTGCAATACGACCATACGATTTTATTAACTATATACATCGTCAACAAACCATTCATAAATGCATATTATGCAATATTTTTAATTGATTTAATTTTTTCTACTATTATTTCTTCATTGGTTTGAAGTTCGTCTCGTGATAGTAGTTTATTACTTAAATTATATAAATTTTACTTTGCCTTTGTTTAATTTTGTTTAGTCATGTTCTTTGTGTTGAAACTTTGCTTTTTTGTAATTGTAAAACTCATTAAATCGATGTCAACCAAAGAACAAGAAATAGTTGTTGCATTCAACGAGATATTTAAAAACATATAAAAATCAGAAAGCTAATTGAATATAAGGCTTCTTTGAATCTTCTTTGTAATTTTATGTTTGTTTTGCTCGATATCCCCTTCAAGAGGTTAGCACGTACGCCGCCATATTCACAAGTGCAGTATGGCCCAAAATGTGTTGTATGAATCCATGTTTGTATTGCTCTATACATTCAATCCATTATACAGAAATCTTGAGTTTTCTCAGCATTATTGCTGTACATTGCTCAACCAATCAGAATGCACGTTATTAGAATGAATTAAAATCAGACGCGGATTCAGGGGATGTCTAGGTCGTGACAAGGTATCGATCAAATTTATATTTTTTTCTCTTTCCTTTTCATTATTTGTGTTTTCTTTCTTACCTCTATTCCCGATAAGGAAAATGGCAATATTGTTATTTTTTGTTTCCTATAGCTATGCTATCATTTGTTTTTAAATAAAAGAGATGAAAAAATATAACATTATCATGACGTTTCATTTTCTTCAACCTTTTTTTTTTATCTATGTCAGACTATGATTCATTTCCATTATATCTATGACGTCACGGTATGTATAACGTCACAAAAGTGCACGGAAACCTCCATGCCGACTTTTGTGATCAATCTGAAATATTGCACGCCGTGACAACGCCGCTGTGCCAAAGCGGTGAAAAAAATACAAAAAAAGTTAGACACTTAATCGAGGTCATTGACGGCATGGATACGGACTCTTTCCATCATTCTGGCGTTGTGAAGAAGTACAGCATCCATGCTTGTAACATTTTGTCAGAATTAAGGAACAGCAGACAGCTTTGCGATGCCATCATCAAGGTCGATCATCGGGAATTTCCGATCCACCGGAACATTATGTCGGCGTGCAGTCCCTACTTCCGAGCGCTGTTCACCAATGATATGTTCACCACAGATCGGAGGGAAGTGATTATTCCTGGAGTTTCCGCCGAAATTATGGGGATGATCATTGACTACGCATACACACGAGAAGCGGCCGTCACGGCCGAAAATGTGGAATGCTTATTACCGGCGGCCGATCAGTTTCACGTTCTCGGTTTGGTCAAGGCATGCTGTGAATTTCTTCAGTCCAGTACAACAAATGAAAACTGCATCGGAATTCTTTTATTTGCGAAAGCATATTTTCTGCATAGTCTGGAGAGGACATTGTTTCGATTTCTCATGCAAAACATTACGGATGTCGTGGCGAGAAGTAACGAATTTCTACAGTTAACAGTAGATGAAGTCTATGATATTTTGAAATCTGATGATTTGAACGTTAAGAATGAGGAGCTAGTTTTCGAAGCAGTACTTCGTTGGATAGAATACGATCCAGAGCATCGTAAAGGTCACATCGCTCGACTTTTGAAGTGTATTCGTCTTGGTTTGCTAACAACGCAGTATTTTGTCGAAAAGGTCAAAGTTCACCCATACATCAAGGACAATGATGAATGTAAGCCGATCATCATTGAAACCTTGAAATTTCTTTATGACCTTGACATGGATGAAGAGAGAGATTTGGACCTGAGCAATCCGTTAGCTAGACCACGTGTCCCACATGAAGTACTGTTTGTGGTGGGAGGGTGGAGCGGAGGGTCGCCCACAAATATCGTGGAAACTTACGACACCCGTGCGGACCGGTGGATAGTCTGCGAATCGACCGATTCTGGTAAGGATTTGATTTTCTGTCAAAATTTAGAAAATATTAGATTTGAATGTGACTTGAACAATCTATTGAATTGTACACAAAATCATAGTTGACCACTTTGTATATATGCGGAAAATGTAAACTTAAATCAGATTTTTATAGCAATGGATTTCTGAATTTACGAAGTGGGAAGTTGCTACAAGAATAAAAACACAACACCAACAAAAAAAAATCCATCTTTTAAAGAAACAAAACATTACCAAACAAAAACATATAAGAAAACACACGAAGTAAAATAACGCAAAGAACAAAAGGGAAATACCAAAAAATTAAAAAGAATCATCTTGGCTCTATGAAATAAAAGAATCTTAACGATAAATGAATGAATAAATAAAAATGAATAAATATGTATGTATAAATAAAAGAGAAAATTAATAAAATTACATTAAAATACTGAATGTTAATCGGGTAGTAAAATGAAGTCTTGAGTTGTCTGAATTGAAAATAGATAATTTTGTTTATTGATAACGAATATAAAATAGCGTACATGTTCGTTTAATATATACACTTTAATACCATTTATAAATAAGTTACAGTGGTGGATCCAGCGCTCCCTCTGTCTGGGGGGATGTCAAGGGGCGAATTTTACAGATTTTTACTTAAAATTGGCCAAAACATAAGGTTGTTGGTGAAAATTTTGGGTCAGTGGCGGGGGGGGGGGCGCCTCCGCAGCTCCCCCTCCCAATTCCGCCACTGAGATTTTGAGACAATTATCACAAATGTCATGCCCTGTTTACACGACGGGTTTAATGCGCATTAAATCGAATTTAATGCGCATTAGATTTTAGCTGCGTTCACACGAGGAATCTAATGCGCATTAGTTTAATTCGCATTAGTTTTAATGCGCATTAGATTTTGCCGTGTGAACGCAAAGCGAATCTAATTCGCATTAAATCTGGCGCATGCGTATATGATTTACTAGAATTCTACAGTACATTTACATCATAACTTGGCACTTTTAATCACCCTTGGACCTCGAAACATAGTATAAGAGGTAAAAATACTTGATTTCATTCACGAGGAACCCTCTTAGTAACTGTACTGCGTCTCTTAACTTACGTAGATTAAAATTTTATATTATGACGTCATTTTATCTCACAATGACGTCATGCAATGCATGCATAAACCCAACTTACGAAGAGGTAAATTATTATGAGCAAAACAACATACAGGCATGCATTGGATCCTTTTACTATCTAAAGTATACGGCTCTCAGTGCAAATGTACCAAAATCTAATGCGCATTAGAATGTGTCGTGTGAACGCAATGCGAATCTAATTCGCATTTAAGCGCATCAAATCTAATGCGAATTAGATTTAATGCGCACTCGTGTGAACAGGGCATAACTCACAGTTACCGGTATTGTGACGTTACGCACATTGTTTGTACTTTGACGTCACAATCCACCCATTATTCATATTATTCATACTGTGACGGTTCAGGTATCGTGTCCGGTTAGCTCAGTCGGTAAGAGCGTCTGCCCTATAAGCAGAAGGTCTCGGGTTTGATTCCCGGACCGGCAAAATATGGGGAGAACCAGGAATTTATTTGTCTTTCTTTGTGAGGTTCCCTGTTAACAACCTCAAAATTTGGCGGGGTTGAGTTGGAAGGTTCGGGTATCGTGCCCGGTTAATTAGCTCGGTAATAGCGTGATCAGCCCTGTAAGCAGAAGGTCTCGTTGGATTCTCGGACTGGCCAAATTTTCCATTCTGCCTGTCACGATACGAAGCGTAGCGAATATTCTGGAAAAAGGAGCGAATCATTTAATAAATAGGAGGAGAGGACGAGAAAAAACAATTTGAAAACAAAACTCGCGCGCTTATTTATACAATGTAAGACACAGCGTTGCAAAGTATTGCATTGCACACCCAACTTCAAACAGTTCCTTTAATATATAACGTTGAATTTGTTTTGGGGATTAATACGTACAATATTGAGCTCGAGTGGGAACATACTGAAAACACGGACATGTCCATAAGTTTCTTGCAGAATAGGTATTCGGTTGATTGGAGTGATATGCTTCAGAACCGTCCTGCACTGAATCGCGAAATTATCATGTGCGCAGTAAGGACGAGAAGATGGGATGATTAACCCAGTCCGCCCCTGTCATTTATTGCAAGAAGATTACTTATTGACACTTTTTTTTTCATTTTCTCTCTCTATCAGTCATAAATGATATAAATATATATTATATCTCTCATACCCGCGTATGTGTTACAGAGTAGGCCAATGAAATACAGCTATGTGAGCTACTTCTGTATCACATATCACGTGACAGCTGTAGCACATATCACGTGACGCTATTGTTTCGATTGTTTACGCTATTGTGACGTCATAATTTCAGCCCGCAAAACAAACAAGCTAGCGGCGACGTCGCCATAAAACTTCGATTTTAAGATCGTTTTTCAATGTACTCTTGCGTTTTATTTTGAAAAGCCTAATATTCGTAGTTTATTCTTATAGAATAAACCATTTTCGGGGGCGCTGAATTCGAATATCGCAAAATTTTTGCGATTAGATCAACTTTACATTTTTTCAAATTTCGTCCCCTTTCTTTCAGTTTTGTTTTGACCCTTAGATATGAGAGAAAAATTCTCTTTCATGTTCTTCTATGAAAGATACATCGTTTCCACCCTCGGGGTCTCAAAATTTTGCAAAATCCTCGGCAAGCCTCGGGTTTTACATGATTTTGAGACCCCTCGGGTGGAACCGATGTATCTTTCATAAAAGACCATGAAAGAGTCTTTCTATCAATTCTTCAATTACTATTTTTTTAATGATTTTTTTCATTGTTGTTTGTTTTTTTCATTGTTGTCAATTTCCATTTTCATTTTCAAATACAGGTCCCCGTGCTTATCATGGGACCGCCACTATTGACCACAAAATCTACAGCATTGGAGGGTTTGACGGCATGGAGTATTTTAACAGTGTCAGAAGCTTTGATCCTCAATCAAAGGAATGGACAGAAGTCGCTCCCATGAACGCCAAAAGGTATCGTTCGATAGACGTATTAATTTAATTACACCATATGAATAGATATATTCCTTTTTCCAAAAAGAATTTTTAGGAAACGTAAAAAGATTGAACGCTGGTAAATATCTTCTTATGAAAACTCCAACATTACATGCAATACACATTTACTATTGTGCTTTATTATGATTATGAAAGATAACTACATTTATCTTACATATTTAACGAATTTTTCAAAATAGTTATTTCATAAATAAAGCCATGTATAAAGAAATAAAAAAAAAACATGACCCCCCCCCCGCCCCAATAAAAACCCCAGAATGAAAGAAAAAGAGACAGGAGATCGATCAATGATAAAAAATCCAGGAGAAATAAAAGTTGCTTGCATATAGTTAGAAATAGCTATTAACGGCATGTTGTAACATAGGTGTTACGTGAGTGTGACAGTTCATGATGGTTTCATCTACGCCATGGGTGGATTTGACGGTCACGTGAGACAGAACACAGCTGAGCGATTCCTTCCCACCAAAAACCAGTGGAGTCTTATTCACCCCATGAACCATCAGAGAAGTGACGCCAGTGCCTCTACACTAAAAGGTATGAGGCGCTTTACAAGATCGTTTATGTATTTGCGTACGTAGAGGTAACTCTGTTAATAAAAATGTCACAGACGGATGAAATAAAATTATGTGCATGGGTATATCAATATAATTAGATAGTACTTTTTATCATTATTACCTCTATCAAGTCCCATACTTTTTTGTGCTACCAAAGAACCTGCATTTTACTGCCATGTATTTGGGGTCACTTTACTGTTTATCACTCCTTGTATTAATTTCAGCCAATGACATCGCAGTATTACGGTCACGTGGTGTCCTTCCTTGCCGCCGAATTAGGTCACTAAATTTTCAAACATCAAAAATTACAAAGAAAACATTACAAAATGCTTCTTGGCATGATAAACTCGTTATGTGTAAATATGTACACATTGTAGGGGGTCTGCTTCACGCCCCACAAATTTACACACCTACGTTAAGTAGGAAGTATGGCAGAAACAAACCCTATATCTAATAGAGTAGGAGTTTTGATTATTAAACAGAGGTATGTCTCACAAAATCTCTGTTTATCAGGAAATGTTGGAGGGTTGTGAGCATGTAGAGCGAGGAACCATATTTCGCCGATTCATAGTTAATTGCCTCTCATTGGTTATCGGAAATTTTCATCAAGTTTATTTTTCTATATCGTTTCAAATATGACCGTAGTAGTCATGTTTTGATAGATTGTGATATATCCTGCATTCAATTTTGACAAAAAATACCACAAAATGGGGAAACTTTAACAAAAAACACCAATTTTAGACGTAAACATCCACAATTTTTACAAAAACCAAAAAAGGAAACATTTTGTTTGGCATAATTTCATAGAAGTAGTGGTGACGAAACATTTCCTGAAAATGAAGTCACAATTTTTGTTCGTTTGTGTGTAAATAGGATACACATCAACAAAAACGGCGAAATATGGTCACCCCCGAAAACATGGAAACGAAATATTTTGACGTTTTTTAAGGAAACAATGAACTGCGTAAAATAAATTCTTTTTGAGCGAATAGCTCTAAGTGATCATCTGAATTTTTTCACGCTACAGAGCCCCGATTCGGTACATGTATAATTTGAAGCACGAACCAATCAAATCACAGGGGTTTCAGTATCGTGATGTATTAAAATCTTTCCAATCTGAAAGTGAAGGGCCGATGCTGCTTCTATGTATAAACGATGTATTCTGTTTACTTTAAGCCCCTGTCACACCTACACGTTCTCTCGAGGCGTTCTTACTACGTCCTTGAAGTCCTTGAAATTCTTCATGAACGTAGTGAGAACGTGGCATTTTTCACCCAGAGGGGCTCACCGAAACAAGAATTGACGACTCCAATACGTGCGCAACACGACCTTTAGCGTCCGTAACACGTTAGTAGCGCGTCCTTCCCGTCTTTAATACGTTTAGTCAAGTTCGCACTACGACCGGCCCCAAGTTAACAATACGACGAAGGCGTCTGTGTTACGATAGTACGGCGTGCTTACTACGTTTTCGAAGTCCTTACTGCGTTCATGCTACGATCATGACATGTTCAAAGGATAAAGTGTTTGTACGAGGTCTATTTTGATTTTTTCGACCTCTAAAACCAAGAACGTTGTAAGAACGGCAGAGACGTGACGATCTCCATATAACTGTATGCAAAAGTTTTAGCCGTCCGTACTACGACCCTACTACGTTCGCGACACGTTTCTAATACGTCCATGAAGTTCTCAATACGTTCGCAAGTAGTTCTTAACACGTTCTGTCATCACCGCGTCCTCACTACGACTGTTTTGAACAGTTCAAAACGGTCGTGGTGGCTCGGCGTACGGGCACGTTCGTCGGCGTCCTTACTACGACCTCAATACGTATCGGTGAGTTCTTACTACGTTCCTCGCGTCCTTAATACGTTCACGCCACGTTTCGTACAATTTTAGCGGTCGTAGTGCGAACGCCATGCCAGAACGCGAAGGTGTGACAGGGGCTTTAGAATCAAGCTGTTTTGTTACGTAGAAGCGCATGTTTATGTAGTGAGATGAACACTAAGTTTAAACTGCTTTAGTGGACAGGGATAAAAACATGTAAACACGATAAATAGAACATTGTACATGCGTGGATACGTGTTTATTTCATTGATGAGGGAGGGCCAAAACATTACGTACGGGTCGTTGACGAGGAAGGTATAATTATATATAGGATGTACCTGATACATGTACTATTCGGAGATACGTAAATGTAAGTAGCTATACTGATCCAATCCCCTGTCCTTATAAAATTGAACATCTGAAGAGGCATGTATACATACGTACGTCCCTGGTGTAAAGTAAGAGAGAGAAAGAGCATGAGAGAGAGGGGGATACAACTATATTCATCGTAAACTATTTTTACGGGAGACGTCTTATTATTGTTTACCGTTTAAGAAAATCCGACGTCAAAAAAAAAATGAGAAAAAATATTTGTTCATTATTACGTAACATATCATTTTCTAGAAACTTTGCAAAGAAAAAACATGGAAAAATATTAATATATACAGATAATCAAAAAATTACCGACTCGCGCCGCTCGCCGCTTCGAATCGTAAAATAAAACTGTTCTTACATAAGACTGAATTTAGACACTATTTATTCTTTATTTGTTAAAAAAAAAATTCTGCTTTTTACCCTTGCCAGTTTTCATATCATTTTCATAAAGTAAATATAAACACAAAGATATTTAGAATCATTTTCTTTGTATGCACCGTCCCGTCCCGTTTCCCTTTCTAAATTTCGATCTAAGTCTAAAAAGATCGAGAAGTTACGTAATAGTTGTTTATATATCAAAAAGTTCTTTCTCAAATAAATCCCTCCAACGAGCAAACTTTTTATTAGTAGATAATAATTACGACTACCCCACGTCATGTGTAGACTTTTAAAATTTATATAATGAACTTCGCCAGTTTCATTCCAGACAACGACAATACGCTTTTGAATATGCCAGTTCGAGGACGGTCATCTTTTAATTCTAATGACATAATTATGGATTAGCATTTCAGTATTATTCTATACTTGCATAAACTTGTCTACGAAGGAAAACTTGATGACATACAACATAAACGATACTATAAGACTCTTTCATGGTCTTCTATGAAAGATACATCGATTCCACCCGAGGGGTCTCAAAATCATGTAAAACCCGAGGCTTGCCGAGGGTTTTGCAAAATTTTGAGACCCCGAGGGTGGAAACGATGTATCTTTCATAGAAGAACATGAAAGAGTATTTTTCTCTCATATCTAAGGGTCAAAATAAAGCTGAAAGAAAGGGGACGAAATTTGAAAAAATGTCAAGTTGATTTAATCGCAAAAATTTTGCGATATTCGAATTCAGCGCCCCCGAAAATGGTTTATTCTATAAAAATAAACTACGAATATTAGGCTTTTCAAAGTAAAACGCAAGAGTACATTGAAAAACAATCTTAAAATCGAAGTTTTATGGCGACGTCGCCGCTAGCTTGTTTGTTTTGCGGGCTGAAATCATGACGTCACAATAGCGTAAACAATCGAAACAATAGCGTCACGTGATATGTGATACAGCTGTCACATGATATGTGATACAGAAGTAGCTCACGTAGCTGTATTTCATAGGCCTACTCTGTAACACATACGCGGGTATGAGAGAAAATGTCATATTCTGATATTTAGCTATTCGCTCTCAGTACCGTCAGTGCTTTGATTGTAGTCTTTTAATCGAGAATTAAATTCTAGCAAAAGCAATTATTGAATTGGCCTCCAAGTTTTGAGATTTTCAAAGAAATGTACGAAAAATACGGCGAAATATGGTCACGTGCTCTACAACTAATCCGGATAAACACACAATTTGCTGTATATAGCCGATGTCCAAAGTCGAAAGCGGGTGCACATTGGTCTTTTCCAGTTGATGTATTACCATCCGTATATGTATTTCAAGTTTTGATGTGTCTGCTTAGCTTATTTTTTGGACAATTCAGTGGTTGTTGTTGTGTTTCTTTGTCCATTTGTTTGTTAAAGATATTATGTCTGACGTCCGCTGTGTGTTGTTGTGTATCTCGTCATCCTCCTGTTGTTTTGTGTAGTCTTCGGTGTTTGTAACAGTCCTGCGGGTGTGTTCCGCTGTGGTCAGTGCAAGATAGTCTTGCTGGAGATGTCTTCTATATCTGTTTAACGATTATCGATTATGAAATAACTTCACACTTGTTAATCTGCCGACTTTCTTTATATTTTGTGGTATATATCGCTTTAGCATGTTTAGCAACAGGAAATAATTTTCATCTGTGTTCGAATACAACAATTCTAATTTAAATAAAAAGTACCGAATCTCACTATCATTTTAACAAAAAGTAATTTTCAAGATCCCTTTTTTCTAAATTTCAGGAAAAATATACATATGTGGTGGTTTCAACGGCCAAGAGTGTCTCAGCTCTGCAGAGTATTATGACCCGGAAGTAAATCAATGGACAATGATCCCGCAGATGCGAAACAGAAGAAGCGGGATTGGCGTCATAGCTTATAAAGAAGAAATATTCGCCCTTGGTGGTTTTAACGGGATTACTCGAATGAATACGGGAGAGAAATTTAGTCCTGTCACCAATAGCTGGAAAACGATACCGGAAATGTTTAATCCGCGAAGCAATTTCGCCGTTGAGGTCAGAGGGTCCGAACCCATATTTAGATATTTTGTGTTGAAGAAAATGTCGACTAGATTTATCTAAAAGTATTTTATTCATTTTCCTAGATAAACTTATAGATCTAAGAGAGAAATATATCAAAATATTGATTCACCTTGAATCAAGTCTGTCACCCGTGAAAATCGAGTTCTATGTACAAAGACTTCATTAAACAATTCTCTTTAAGTTCGCTACATCAAATGCATTTTTGAATTCATGCTTTTACATTTGAAGTATATGCAAACAGCTCAGTAAATGTACATTAAGATGAATTTTAAAGAATTATGATATTGTTTCAAATTTTCTAGGTGATTGACGAAATGATTTTTGTCATCGGTGGATTCAATGGTGTAACAACAATTTTCAATGTGGAATGTTATGATGGAACATCAGATGAATGGTAAGGTTAATGTATGCATATGTTATATACATGAACATATACATTTGACTCATTCTGAGATTCTATAAGAATAAATTGTTAGATATAGACTGACAGAATGAAAACCTTAAGTTTGAAATATGGTTTTGCTGGCATGAGAGGGGGAAATGTTATTGCTTGAATTATGATCATATGATTACAAAAACTAAGCAATGCAAAGCGTAGCATCCCCTCGCACGGCAAAAATGCCCCACCCCCTCTTTGTCTTGGAACTTGACCTAGCTTTGACCCTAATGATAACGTCACTAATATAGACAGCAGACTACGGATTTTGACCAATATCGGTTAATTAATGACACCTCTAGTGTCTTTTCAAGGATTTTGACCAATTAAAATCAGTGACCTTGACCGTTAGCATATGACCTAGAAAATCAAAAGGCTTCAGTCAATCTTCGCCTTGCTAAACTGTTGCTATGATGAAGCTATTCTGGCACCGCTTTCGTTCCATTATCAGAATGGGATCGTTCTGGAACGTTCCTGAAAGTGGAACTCGGCCCTAGTTTTAGAACGGTCACAGATCTTTTACCGGCAAATGGATTATTCTATATGAATGAGAATTTAAATAAAAGATATCCAACATGCCCAATGGGCCTGTCACATTTGCGACTTACAAGTCAATCCTGTGATCAGGCATGCTTCTTCACTAATGTAATAACTGTTTACATACCGTATAACAAGAAATTTTAGCGAGTATCAAATTTCCGATTTCTGGTTAAATAGGATGTGTTTGTTTTCTCGAGTACAACTTTTCGCGCTTCCGAAATTACAAGGATATATGTACAAATGAGTTCACTGTTTGTACTTTCAGTTATTGAAGTTTCAGGTATTTCTCGATTTACTTCTCTTTATGTTCAACCGGGATATGTGAGAACATCACGTAATTGATATATACCAATTTATGTTATACCTTACCAATCAATTTTTCGCGAAAATATTTTTTCGCGATTCCAAATCACTCGCGAATATAGCGAAAATTTCTGGTAATTATACTTCTTTGCAGAAGAAAGAGGATAACTCAGCGTACGATTAATGAATAAACTATATTTAGTTTATACTAATACTATACTAATATTCAGTTTATACTAATGTTAAACGTCTTTAAATTCAATAGCATCATTTAAAACCTGATAAATTTACAGCATGGACCAGACATGCACGTTTCGGGTACTAAACCCTCGTCAGTGATCCTCAGTCTAAACAATGTAATACGACCAAAAAGTATGAAAATCATTATGTCCAAAAATATACCAAAAGACGTAGCAGAATGGGTGGGATATGATGCTACAGGACCCA
The DNA here is from genome assembly GCA_028142955.1 of Pinctada fucata. NCBI lineage: Eukaryota > Metazoa > Mollusca > Bivalvia > Pterioida > Pteriidae > Pinctada > Pinctada fucata. The sequence goes on from AP027114.1 coordinate 40,225,566, forward strand.
CGTTTTAGAAATTTCAAGAAATTTTGTAACAGAAAATTTCAAATGCGTTGAAGAGACACACAATCAACCGAAGTTGATCGAACTTGGTTACATGTGCCCTCGGGGACTCTTGGTCCACCAGCAGTGACACTCACCAAGTAGTTCAAATGTTAAACGTCAATAAATTCAATAGCATCATTTAAAACCTGATAAATTTACAGCATGGACCAGACATGCACGTTTCGGGTACTAAACCCTCGTCAGTGATCCTCAGTCTAAACATTGAATACTATACTAATTATTATACTAATAATTATACACTTTATTATACTAGCTTATACTAGTATACTAAAATTTAGTTTATATACTAATACTATACTAATATTTAATATTTATACTAATATAATTAGTTTAATATCCCTTTTCTGTTTGTAGGTACGATGCAACAGACATGAACTTATACAGGAGTGCACTCAGTGCTTGCGTACTCAAAGGTCTACCAAATATTCAGGAATATATTCACAAAGATAGATAGAATTTGTCTTTTGCTAAAACCATTAAATAGCAAATTTAAAAACCAACGATTGTGTTTTTGTTTTGTTTTGTTTCTGGTATGTATTGAAGGATATAAGAAATGATCGAGATAAGATGCATTGTATCCCCTAAATTAAGATCCTGTCAGTTACAAAAAGGTAGGATTAACAACGCATTTTGTTACAAATTAATCTGGTTCTTTGACGATCTTCTTTCTCGAATGGATTGTAGGTCCGTAAGTCGACCGGTAAATGCCTCTGATAGTATACATGTTGTAGATGAACGCCTAAGCAATGGTCATCTTGCATCATATGCATACATGTAACACTTTCAGGTAACAAAAGAGGCAATGTGTATTCTTTGAAGTTCGAGAGATCTGTGATAGATTCCTGGAATTGATGTTTTGACAGGTTAATTTGCGGAGGTCGCAAATTGTTTCCATGTTAAAGTGCGGTAAGTACTACCCCAACAACCCGAAGTGTTAATAGATGCTCAACGAATGTTGTAGTAATGTCAGCTTATCACAGGATTTTGACAAAATTTCCTTTACATTGGAGTCAAATGTTGCAGTAAGTAGTTGCATTCTCCTTGATTTACAATGAAATCCATAACCCTCACTGGATGATTAAGAAAATCTGTGACTCACTTTGTTTTCGTTTCCATTTTCTACCCATAAAATTTTATATATATTATACTAACGTGTACTTACTATATGTTTATGCAGATTTGATTCGTGGACTCTCATACATTGATACTTCGTCCATACCTACATGTCTGATGAATAATATGGTACATGTACATGTATCTCGAAGTATTTCAATTATATCTCCGAGTCATACAGGGGTGCAGTGGACAAAACCCTGGAAACTCGGACCCTCATTGCATGACACCAAGCATTCTTTATTATAAATCATCTGATATTTTCAGCCAAAATCTCCAATAATGGCAAGACAATTTAAGTGTTCCAACTCGTTACCTTCTTGAATAAAATTTCAAACCAATTTTAATACACCAGACACGTGTTTCGGATAGTAAATCCTCATCAGTGATGCTCCCAAACAAAGTGATTTTCTGACAATGCTGACACCACCATAATGTATTTTAAAGACTAAATATGATGTCCCACTGTCTAGAATGATGGCTGATATTCTGTCTTAGACCACAGATTCTGAACGTTCTTTGTCTTCAGGAATGGAAGTAACCGGATGTGACAATTCCACCGAATTGAAGCGAGGGGTGTTATATGCAGGCAGAAGATGCTGACTCTTCCTGGGCGCCTGAGCTCGCTCCCATTTTGGGAGTTTGCCTCTTTTCATGTAGTGGAGATTTTGGTTTGTTTGCGTTGTTTCCTGTTTTATCCTGATTTTGTATGCCTCCGGTTTATGATTTTTTGAATTATCGATTTTGTACTGTGTATGAAGATTATTCAAGATGTCCTTATCACGATAGTCATACCTAGCTGTAAGAAGACAGCACATTAAGCTACATGAAGACAATACTAAAGTGTGTGGCTTAAAGTCGCGTTTCGTTTACAATAATGCGTTTTCGTTCTTATTTGTTTTCGAGCAAATTGTTCGATTATTGAGGTTAATATTTCATGAACAACAGTGTATCTGTGAGTCTTTCTGATAGCTTTAAATTACAACATGCTCATTATGGAAATAATGTCTATTTCGTCCTCTCTTAATACTTTTTTTTTAACATGTTTAATGTAAAATACCAGTACGGAAAGAGATACCCTTATCAGTTTGTAGAATTGCGTGGAAGAATAATTGAAATCCAAGTTATAGGTACATATATTCTTTATTGAGAAGCAATTAAAATGTACATGCATAAGTGATCACAGTATAATTAAATTTGTACATGTATAACAATTTGTCCTAAACAACATATCATAGCGCACCATACAGTTCAACATAAATTTTCCCTTAGCGCCAACCATACATAACCACCTAAACTAACTAGTACTTAACTTTCCAAATTTGAAATTTGGATGGGTAATACAGAAGTGTTTCAACTCTTTACCTTGAAGAAAATTTCAAACCAATTTTAACACAAAATACATCACATTTTCGCGCATTGAGTGCAAGAGTGTTCTATCTGCCATTTTCCTGTTTTCGAGAAAATCGACTTTGAAAATTGCCATTCTGTTTTATATATTTTAATGGCATGGATAATACATGAAAAGTAGCGAATATGTGTAATTTTATATCAAACAGTTAAGTATTTCTCTTTCAAAATTCTCCTTTATAATCTCTGCCTTTTCCGACATTAAATCCTGACGATAGAGTCCATATATTTCTTGCAGTTATCTTTTTAGAATACCATCCCTCCTTCTTTCCCGTCAAAGGAAATCCAATGAAATATAGAATATCTGATAACTTTGAACGACTTTCAACATATCTGATGTTTAACACAATGAAAATAATCACGAAAAATGTCAAAGCATGCAGATTGAATGCTTTATTATTCAGAAAAATGGAAAAATAACTATAAATTAGATATGGAAATAGAACATTTTGTAGAAATGGAGATAGAACAATATTGCACGCAACCTCCATGGTCATGTGATCAATTGGCTAAATTGTAAATGTTCAGGAGTGTGTTCCAGATACCGGTACATGTTTGTATACAATTTATCAATTGTAAATATATATACATACACATAACGAATTTCATTTAAAGTAAGAGAAGACTGGGCTACTGATTAGTTTAGAAGATTACTCTCATCACATATATGTACGCGATGTTTTCGAAAAATTTTCTTTGCATGGTTTTGTTGATGCTTTTGTTTTTTATATGCTGAAATCTTTGGCACACGCAATCCTAATCGCTAAAGCCCTGGTCACAACCCCCCGTGATTGTGTTTTGGACGTGCGTGTTTGGTGAGGCTACGTGCGCTACGTTTTTCTGAAGACGCAACCTCCAAGGTAGGAAGTGGCAAGAGTACGAAAGAGCTGTGCGTCAACGCATTTTTGCACGAACGGTTTTATGGGATGATTACATGTATCATATGCTGCGCACGTGATAAGTAAGTCGTAAGTGCAGACAATGTACGAGCAACTTGCTTACAACGAACGATCTCCGTCTTCCGCGTTATCGTATGAATGTTGTACTTACAAGTACTGCTAACACACGGATTCCTCACTACCTTATGCGACAAGTGCGTTGTACGTAATTACAACGTACTCACACGTTTGTGTCGTACTTCTCGATAGACAGAACACAGACAGGACGCAGCGAAAGTTCTGTAAGCACTATAACTGCTACTTCCTGTTTGCGTCTTCCCAAATTCGTACGGAGGCCGCACGGACCACGTGCTGATAACGCAAAGACACCGTGCTGATCCCCAAAGTTTGCCTACGTTTTTGCAAGTAGACAGCACGTACTTGCGCGTACGGCTGGTTGTGCCCACCGCTTAAAGGGAAGTGAATTTTGGAATGGTCTAGATTTGTAGAGTTTTCAAAATACATGTAATGTCAACTTCTGCATAAAGAATATATATGATTTTTTAACGGAAAGTACATAGTACATGTTACGAGATTATAAGAACAAGTTTTAGATAGGCATAAATAAAACCAAACTATATAATTCAATTCGTTATTTTTTTTTCGAGAAAAATTAATGTATCTAAACTTAAATAATTTTCGACAAACCTCCCCCAAAGATCAATACTTTTCAAAGCTATTATTTTTCGACAGAAATTAATGAAACTATGTCATTCTAGTAATGATCAATATACATTTGAAGACTCACTTCTCAACTATGACGTCACTCTAATATTGTGTTCTTTATAAGCACTCCAAGAGATGAAAAATCTGACTCATTTTAAAATGATAAATTGTAAAGTCCCTTTGTAACTTACACTATGGTAGAGTAAACTGCAAAGTACGCAAAAATGCCTCTTTACTTTTCAGGTATGAGGATAATTGAAAATTAAATATCCACAATGAAATATTCGGAGCAAGAGAAAACATTGAACAGCTATGAGTATTTAAACATGAGAGACCAAGTAAATGATCACAAACTCAGGAAAACATAAATCTGGGATGCCTTATTATTTTGATATGATAATAGAATGCAATAACATCTAATATTAAGTATTCTATGAAACCATATTCTATATCAATATAAACCAAAACAATTTCACAACATGCGATATTATATAATAGATTTTTTACAAGATGAATTGTTTGTCATATAAAGAATTTCAAGTATTTTAAACATACACAAATATCATACGCCTTTCCAAATACTCAATGTCATCTACAACGATAGACAACGTATTTTTCTATCCTATGTCTCAATTTTAACTGAAGGACTGAACCGCACAACATTTTACTAAATTTAACAGGAAGTAATGACTATCATGGCCGTAAATGGCTCTTATAAGGAAGTAATCAGAATCTTCTACTGACTATGTGTATTTTTTCGGTTCAATCCGTTAACTCGCTCTCATGTGAAACGTTGAAAGAATTGCATGACATTCAAGAATAAAATGTATAAAAATGTATATATACGAGGGTCGTTCCGAAAGATAGTGAATACATGCCTTAAAAATCACATTTGAAATCGTATACGAATGAAGTTTTCTAAAAGTATAAGGGATACGTTCAGAAAGAGAAAACAAGATAAGGTCAAAATGATGTACAAAAAGGCATAATTTTCACCTTTATACATGAAGGATGGAGGTTACGGATCAGTGAAATTTGAGTTGTTGAAATGAACCCATCTATTTCGTTACATTGCCAAATAAAATATAAGAAAGAATACTCGATTATCAATTAAACTTTCTATAATATCATTAATAGTATCATTTGTTATGACCACTGCGAAGTATTAACAAAACTGGATCAGATTTACGAATTTTATGAGGATTTATGCAAACAAACAAACCAAAAATTACATGAGACATGTAGCAAAGTTCGATCAACTTCGGTTGATCGTTTGTTTCTTTAACGCATTAAAATTTTTCTGTACAAGATGTCTTGAAATTTCTAAACCGTGGGTCCTGTAGCATCATATCCAACCCATTCTGCTACGTCTCTTGGTACATTTTTGGACATAATTATTTTCATACTTTTTGGCCATTTTACATTGTTTAGACTGCGGATCACTGACGAGGGTTTAGTACCCGAAACGGGAATGTCTGGTCCATGCTGTAAATTTATCTAGGATGCTATTGAATTTGAAGACTTTTAAAATGTAATGACGTCAGAGCTCTTTATGGATCTTCAAGACCGTCGTTCAGTTTTAAATTTCGGTTGGATTATAAGTGAATACATAAACACGCGATTTTGTTGAAGTTGAACAAAAAAGTAAATGAAAATAGGTAAAGTGATGCCGTTTTCTCCCTTAATGATGACCTGACTTTGAATGATTCAAAGATGATAGAACATTATGATATAGAGGTAGAAATGCACATGAAAATAGCACATGTCAACATTATCAAAATGCATGAAAAGATATTTAATTTCTGTACAGATGTGAGGTGTTTTATTTTCTTGTAAAATGCAAAATTCATGCTGGACACCTGTCAACATAGTTTTATTTTGTTAGCTGCTTCATGACCTAGAACGTTGTTCGAGAGGGAATTCCAAAGGTTGTAATTGACAAATCGTTACCTCCTTTCAATCCCGTAATGATGCAAGACGTTTGACAATACATAGAGAATAAGTGTCTTAATTTATGTTTCGTTACGGGTATGTTCGACACAAGGTAAGTGCATTTATCGTAATGTAATGTGCGTTAGTGTATTTTATTTCATAAATTCACTTGCTGTGTGTTGCATACCCGTAAAAAACACAAATAATATGACATCAATTATATATATAAGCACTATTGTTGTCTGTTTCATTCTTCTTTTCTGAAATTGCTTTATCTGGATAAGAGGATGACGTTAAAATTCATCTCACCGCGGGTTAAATTTGCAGGTTAGAACAGCCGTCGCGACATGTTTCATTAGATCGTATGCATTGTGACGTCACGAGTGCTAATACACGAATTATAGCACGTTCCTTTCAATAGTAACATCTCAGGGAATTACATTTGTTGTGCATATACATTTTATATGTCATCGTATTTTCCTTTCCGAGGTCGCTAGCAATACCCCATACTTTGTCGGTATCTAAGAACCTTGATATGTTATTATTAATCGGGGCAATTACAAAGGATGTTTCTTTAGGGTAATCCTCCTCAATAACTTCTTTCACTCTTTCGTGGGTTACATGAATTACTTTCTTTCCATAGACAGATGTACACTGCCTGTATACGAATTGAGGGTATTTCTGCTGCTTTTGAAAGTCTATAAACATCTCAACTATATATATATATATATAAGATACGAATCTTCAAAATTCAACTAAAATACGACTAAAAATTCAAAATTCAACTAAAAACAAACAACTAAACGACAAAATTCAACTTAAAAACATCTCAACTAAAATACGAATTTTCAAAATTCATCTACGCTCCAGGATGACAATATAAACTAACACATTGTTAAAGAAAACCGTGTTATATTATTTTGCGTTTATAGCGGATCAAAATATTTGAATATCTTAGGAGACTTGTGATGCAAGTACATCAATATCATACATGCAAGTATCGATGAAATGGATAAAACCAGTGATATTACACAACCTGTTTTACATTTTGAGTTTAAACATTTTTTACAACATCTTCCACAAAAGGCTTTGATAGGTATCAAATTCAATAAAAATCGAAATAAAGCTGAAGTTACGAAAGCAGTAACACAAACCATAGTCACATATAGAACTGTAGGCCTGTCCATCTCATGCTGTATTATACACCCAGTCCCAATCGAAAAAATCATAGGTACAAAACCACCGACAACTTCAATGACGATAGCTTTGAAATATAAACTAGGATACGGTTTTAATGCTGATCTCAAATGAAGCGTCTCATATGAGAGAATGAAGGCAATTTGAAGAATACTCCAAATCACAAGCAAATCTATGGAAGTTTTCATCATGTTTTCTTTTCCGAGGTCGCTAGCAATACCACATACTTTGTCGGTATCTAAGAACCTTGATATGTTATTATTAATCAGGGCAATTACAAAGGATGTTTCTTTAGGGTAGTCCTCCTCAATAACTTCTTTCACTCTTTCGTGGGTTGCATGAATTACTTTCTTTCCATAGAAAGATGTACACTGACTGAATACGAAATGAGGGTATTTCTGCTGCTTTTGAAAGTCTATAAACATCTCAACTAAAATACGAATATGCGCCTGTCTCACGTTACTTGTAAACGCAACACCAATGAACGATATCAAAAGGGTTACCAAGACCCCTATCGATTTGAAAAAGGGAAGTAGGCAATAAAGTCCTTTTTTATTTTTCTCGGCGGCAGCTTTGTACATCGTCTTCAAAAGTTTGTGAGCCTCTGGTTTATTAGCTTCACCCACTTTGAATTCATCTCCATTTTCAGTTGTTCCTATTTTGCCAATAATATATTTAAGATTATCGGTCATAGTGGTGTTACACGTAGGTTGCGGTTGTTGAGATTGCATTAAACGCATTCCAAAATCAAAACAGAAAATCTTTTTTTCTGTTTTAATCAACTTTCCCTTAGGTACTGACAAAATCAATCAAATATAGAGATTTTATAGGTTTATTTGATCAGTTTATCCAAAAATGTTACATTTCTACAAAATGTTTGAAACTCACATCTTAAGAGTAAATCTGCTAATATGACATATTTTCAATGTATGGTGTAGATGTATAGAAACATTCTATGGGGTAAATTTCCCCTGAAAAGTGCATGATGTTAATGTCAACAAAACATCTTAATACACAAGTTGAATTTCCTATGAAACAGCTTCATTAAAGGCACATTCCTTCAGAGTAAATTTCCCCCAACAACTTAAAAGAAGGTAAATGCTAGTCAAAACAAAAGTGTTTGAAGAATAACATTGCTAAGATCTACAGGGTGGATTTCCCCTGTCATTCATTTGTAAATGAAATAAAACATGTGTATTTCTTCAGGACAAATTTCCTCTAGCAACTGAAATCTAAAAGTATAGTATTGGGTAAAATAAATTTACAAGATCTACGGGGTAAATTTCCCCTTAACAACACATAGTTTACAAATTCGACAAACAAAAACGGTTCAATTTCATGGACAAAAAGATTTAATGCAATCACCAAAATTAATATATACATTATATACACAGGGTAAATTTCCTCTGACACTAACTTCAGTTTGTAGCTATTTCATTGCTGCGTTGCATTTAATTATTGACTCAAATTCATAAGATCTACGGAGTAAATTTACTCTGAACAGCTCAGGGTCGCATTTTACATTCCAAATTGATTAATGCAATACACAGAAAACGCAAATATTGCCAATTAAAAATATCTATACACAGGGCATATTTTCTCTAGGATTTATTTACAATCCAAATTTTTGTATATTTTATGAAAATCGGGTCTCATGCGTGGCATATACTTTTTGGCGTTTGTAACAGAGAGTTGGAATTAAAGATCTTTTTCAAAAGATTAATTCCCAAAGAGAAAGGTACACGTATGTCTATATTTTCATAAAGTTTGTAATTGCGTCTTTGACTCCCTTTTCTGTTAGATTGAGATAAACCTTTCCTTTAGCATCAATTCGTCCCTTTTTCACAATAACGATGTCCTCTTCATTCACTGTCTGACAGTCTCTTTTATTTATTTCGACCGTCTTTGCTCGTTCATTAAAAGCAATGGTATTATTTTTCTTGTTAATTGCAGCCATTGGCGATTTACAAAAAACGAATTTGTCTTTTGACTCAAAAGTTCCAAAGTAAAAGTATCCACCATACTGCACTATCCCACAGTCTGCCTGACAATGAAGTTGAGAAGGAATGTTAGCATGATAATTTTCATTTCAATGGGAAATGCGGCCGGTCCCGAAGTCGAAGCTGAGACCTGCAGCTAGACGCTCTTACAGACTGAAGATAACTGAATCGTCACACTATACCCCGCTAAATTGTTAAGGTTTCAAACTTCTAAACTTTCTAACCCGAAACCGCACAAACAAGGACAAACAAATCGGACGGAGAACGGACAAAAGCTAGAACAATAGCTTATTTAGAGCCTTTCCCTTAGAGAAATGAAATTCATTTATTTTCCATTCCAGTGCCATTTGTTTTCTTTCATTTATTTTCCATTTCTTTGCCATTTATTTTTAAGACAAATGGAAATGTTCTACTGCTAACCACCATTTTTATTCCATTTTTCACTCAAACACCATTTTCTTAACCATTCAGTTTCCATTTTTTTACCATAATATGCAAATGAGATAGAACATTTAAATGACACCAACAAAAAATGAAGAATAAATGGTTGCAGCTCCGGTTTATTGATTGTCCAGTTTAGTGACATCGTATAAATGAAAAAAAAAATGTTACTACTTATCCATTTATCTTGCATCATTTAAATAGAGAAAAAATGTTAACCTTACTATTCAAAAATACATACTTGAAGTATATTAAATCCGATCGTGTAGTTTCAATATAACACTTGAAATTTCATTGATGTATTCCTAATATGACACACAAAATTCCGTAAAAGATGGTTACTTATGTTAATGTTTTTTCAAAACTGCCACTTTGCTTGCACTCCAGAACCGCATGTTTTATCTTATGTTGAATGGTTTGAGTAAAGGTCTTTGGATTTATCTGCTCCCATCCGAGATTCACTCCCTTGGCATAATGTTTTCTTAAAGAAAAACAAAACAAAACATATATTGGACTGTTTGAATGTTTTTAAAACATGCTTACATATACCAGTATGTGACTTAATTCAGCTTTATTAATTTTATGTGTATATGTATGAATTTTGTGCAATTGACGACACACTTGAAACTTCAACATATTAAGAAAGATGTATCACAAAATATATATACCTCTTCATGGGCATCCAATTCACGTTTTGAAGCTTAGTTTAATCAAAAAGGAAGACGGAAACATCTCTCAGCTTTGATTGATTTATCAACACATTGTCGTATCTGTTTTAGTGGAATCGTCTTCTGAAGTTAAAAACAAGGAGATAAATGTAACCTTGAATATTAATGCTGCATCAATCAATTAAGTTGTAAATATAAAGTCATCTAGTATTCAATAGCTTCGTGTATGTATATTGACTCGGCAGGTTGTGTCATATCAGTCATCTAGTATTCAATAGCTTCGTGTATGTATATTGACTCGGCAGGTTGTGTCATATCGGTAATCAGTCAGAATAATATTAATGTGTCTTTTTTTTGCCTTGTTTACATAAAAAACAAACGTTGTAAACTATAGCTATTGTCGTGCGCATGCGTAATTTTACCGCTCCTTTTAAATCATTTTACAAATTCAAATTATATTTTCAGATTTCCGCTGTTCAAAGAACTGCCAATTCAGTTATCAGTTACACAACATGTACTTTATAATAAAGCCAAGAAATACAAATAAGATTATATCGATACAAGTACGAAAATGTAGATACATGTATGTACAAAATAAAAACTTACCGGCCCAAAATAATTTTTCATAGCTGTTGATCGTTGAGATATCTCTTTCTCATCACCGGTCACCTCTTCGTGTAATTCCTTGACGAATTCATTCAAACTCTATATTGTTTGCACAATTCTCAAGTATATATCATCCCGAGACACAAGATTTTATTTTTACTCTGTTGCAATTTACAAGCGTGCGTCTTCATGTATATCCAAATCATGACTCTCCCGAGATAATCTGGGTCAGTCTGCATCGATCGCGCCCACAGCTGTTTATCATCAACCACGCTGGGGAACGACGGCCTGGGGAACAACGGGGAATCTATTAAATTTCTCCCAAAATTTAAAAGTGACAAAGAAAAAAGTATTTCTATTTATTTTATAGAAATTTTATTCATTGTGAAATGTCCCCTTCAATTATTTATCCCATCCGATCATGTTGGGTTTCTTTTTATTTTAATTTTGGGAGAAAGCACACTCATCTATCCTATGAGGTGCCTTGATTTACGTGTCTCATCTGACGAGCCGGGAGTTTTAAAATACATGGAGCTCACCAGAGGTACGTGTTGTGTATGTGATTAAAAAGATAAATTCTGCTGCTCGAAAATATGAAGTGGTCGATCCGATCGTAAAGATCGGGGAAAGGGGATGGGTGGTGCCGATTTTAAAAGCTCCTCTGAAAATTTCATATCTTTCTCTCTCTCTCTTTCTCTTCTTCTTCTTTTCTTTCTACTCTACTTGATCTTTTCTCTACCGATTCTCAATACAACTACCGTACGTTTTTCGGCGTTGAAAATCTGACTTCATTGATACGTACATTGTATACCCGTCATTAAAAATCCTTTGGTATATATAATAAATCATCAAAGAATGTATGTTGTATATATATACGGTCCTTGCAAGAACATTTTGATGAACGAAAAAAGCTACATGGGCGGATTTATAATGGGTCATGAGTCAAGGGGGGGGGGGGGAGATGATAAAATAACAATTTGATGCCATTTTGGCATACACTACCGAGGGGAGATCCTCACATTAACAAAGAGAGGCTACTCGAAACATGAAATCAAACCAATTATAGAGGAAACACTTTCATTAGATAGACAAAACTTACTTCAATCAAACAGAAATAAATCGAATACAAAAACAATACCGAATGTCTTGGTGACAAAATACGATCCACGAATAAAAGGTCTTAAAAATAGAATAATGAAACACTGGAAATCAATACAAAATGATGATTATTGCAAAATGGTATTTAAATCTGACCCAATCATTGGATTTTCAAAACACAAAAATATTGGAGACATGATTACAAATTCAACTCTTACATAAGGTGGACCCCTGATGAGGCGGACCTTAACAGAATACAAAAGTAAAAAAATTTAAAAAAAACCGCCGAAACACTCTGCTGTTCATATTTCACACACTTCCTTAAAATAAATATAAAAATCATATACTGGAATAAACAAAAAAAGAAAATCAGCCTAACACGGAGTGTCGGGTCCTTATAAATATTTATTTGCGTGGGGTGTGTAAGTTTCAGCACCCATCAGCCACGCAAATAAATATTTATAAGGACCCGACACTCCGTGTTAGGCTGATTTTCTTTTTTTGTTTATTCCAGTATATGATTTTTATATTTATTTCAAGGAAGTGTGTGAAATATGAACAGCAGAGTGTTTCGGCGGTTTTTTTAATTTTTTTACTTTTGTTTTCTGTTAAGGTCCGCCTCATCAGGGGTCCACCTTATGGGGGGGGGGGGGGGGCAGAGTGTGCTGAAAACAGAAAAAAAGGTGTTAGTTACCAAGTTGACCATCCCATTAATTACGAGAATAAAAAGAATACAAAACCAACGGGAAAGAAGATTAGCTAGTTGACAACATTTCCTGGCTGGACAACGGAGAAAAAGCAGAAAATTCCCTGAAAAGACGGAAGGGGGGGGGGGAGTTTACGAGTAGATTATTTTCAGATCTTTATGTGCAAAATCGGATTCATTATTTTGACAAGTTCTAAACTACACGACGAGATACGCTGGATCGCATATGGGTACATGGATAGAAACGTTTACTGATCATAATTTTACGGAAACTATTAATTAAATGTTACCTGGAGAAGTTGAAAAGAAAACCAAAACTAGACTGGTAGAAAACACGGTGATAGGAATTAAGTGACTGTGACACATGTTTACCGACCTCGATGGTTTATCAAGCTAGCTATCGCGCATTTGCTGAAATTTGATGCCGCTCCCAGCGTGGGGCCGCACCTCCATCTACATCAAGTTCCCAGATCACATTAGAGTGCGCGGCCAGTTAATTACGTCCATGGATGTGTACATAGCTCAGTTTGAAATTTGAAGGATGGAGGATTTCATCGAATTTTTAAATAGAACAAAGTGTGTAATGATACTACATTTATGAGATTGAAAGGATATATTATCATGCATTGGGATCCTGTGTTACCTGAATGAAATCAAAGACAAAACAATGACGAGAATGAAAAAATCCGCCAGGACATTGGGCGAAAAGAACCCATACCATCATATGAAGGTAAGACAGGCATTATCGTTGTTTTCAAAAAATAATTTTACATGACATAGCTCTTTCTCTCTCTTTGTTCCTCGTTCTACTATCAGTATCATGACTATATCTTGAAAAAAAACCATTAAAATCTTTTAGTTCTACTTTTTAAATTTGACAGACGCGCCATTCTATTACTGAGCATGCGCTGTATTTGGCCAACGTGAGTCACAGCTAGATCTGATCCTGATGTACATGTAGACCTTTTCAATTTACAATGCATCTAAATACTAGTACTTTCTTTCAGTGCGCAGACGAGAAAACACCGGCATTTGAGAGCCAGGAGATACTAGTAGAGGTAAGTTTTTTAACCGTATTTTATTTAAATGCACATGCAAGTGTGACAAACCTTTGTATATTATCATCATATTTTGTGCCCCAATACCTGTACACAACTAATCAAGGCATGTCATGCTACTGCCCGTACGAAATATTCCGCCTGGTCAAGACATGGAAACCAGGCGTAGAATGTAGAAAAGACCAGGCGGACAGCCCATTAGAGGTAATATTGTGAACCAGGCGTCAAAGACACGGAAATCTCACGGAATTCTCACGGAATCCAGGCGTAAAATGGAACGTAATATTTAAATGAGTTCGCCTGGAATTTTAGAACCAGGCGGAAAATTTGCATAACCAGGCGGTATATAGCAGCACGTAGCATGTAAAAACCAGGCGAACAATAAATTCAGACACGTAAATTCTAAAAGCCAGGCGTAACATCAACCAGGCGGCTTTGCTGACCAGGCATAGCTAGTAGTTTGTACATGTAGGTCTATACATGGACAGACAGAAAACATGATTAATCAAACAGAAGGCCATAATTGAAATAAATAAGTTTATTCTGTTAGATCTTATATTTTATCATATCTGATCCCTAAGCTGAAAAGAAAGTTTTCATATTAATGGAGTAGAAATTCTTTCATCTTGATAAAATGTCCTGTTTTTCTGTGAAGGCCCACAATAATTTTCTTCGAGTAATGTATGTATCACATGCAGTTACCAAACTTTAGAGTTCTGTTCTGGTGTCCATCTAAGAATTTGGATCATTTATCGTCATATCTTCATTTCCTTCCTGTACGCATTGTAAAATACACATGTATCTGTTCTGCATTTTACTGTCTCTTCTGGGAGAGTCTTCCTTTATCTTCATATCTTCTGATAAACTTGTCTTTCACAATCTCTGGACATGAATCTGTAAATAACATATACATGCAGTGCATCACTTTACATATTAAGGATACAAAATGTTTCACTGATCATGTCATGAAGTGGCTTAAAATTTTACTTCTTATAGATATATATATATATCATGTATATATACATGATATAGGGACAAGACATTACATGTATTAAATCTTGCGAACAAGAAGTATTAATTGTCAGTATATTTAGAGTATAGTATTACCACTTAGAGAGAAACTTGACTGAGTGTCACAGGGTCTAGATTTCACTGCCCACCTTCCCTCCTCTGTAAGACTATTTAAGTAATGATTTAAAGAGGAGAAAAGGGTATGTGGCCCATAATGCAGCAGTACCTAGACCCTGTGACAATGAGTATGTATAAAATAGCATACATCTGATCTACATGACTACACCCTTGTCTGGAATTTTAATAATTCCCTCGTTTATCAGGCATTGAGTGAAAAACTTCAATACACCATTGATGATCTTTTCTATCTTGTGTAGCAAATTTATATATACCTCCAGCTCCTGAGACTTTCTCAGGTCCACTTTTGCATTTTTGATGTGCTTTGACCTAATGACACTTGCCACTTCCTTATAGATATGCCATCAAACAATTGAAGGATATGCTTTTGGTGCAAAAGTTTGGAGACGTCAGGAATCTATTACCATTGATGGCTTCTTTCCTGAAATAAATCAAATACAGAACAATTACAATTGTAGTTCATAATCAAATTATGTTAATCTTATATTTATGGTACTCATAAGCATGTACTGCAAGCCTCCCTCACTACCACCACCATCACTTTTTGTAATTTTTGGAATTTAATGCATAATTTTTATCAGCATGATCAAGTACTTTAAAACAATCATTGCTTTTATTAATATCATTATATATATACAGGACATTAGCACAGATCTACAGCCTAGCTGAGGGGATTATTATAATCAGGGCCCCATCCTCTGAACTTTGACAAAAATAATTTTTCCTGATTCAACCACTGCATAATCAATTATTTTCCTCAATTTAGTGAATACATGTACTAGGTTTGAAACCCCTCCTCCTGGATAGATTGGATCCCTGAAAGATTATAAATCCAACTCTGTACATCGTGTACATGTATGTAAAATCATACTCTAGTCCCCCCCCCCCCCCCCACTTACTCCCATTTTTTTGGTCTCGTACTGAAACCCATCCCTCCCCTATCTATTTTATATTAAAGAAAAGAAGGCTAAATAAAACAATTTTTAAAGGCTCAATTATTAATTGATAAATTCATTTAGCACAAGCACGAATCTGGGGGGGGGGGGGGAGGGGGGGGGGTCAGGAGCCCCTGGAATTTGCTAGAAATGCTGATTTTCCATTAAAGTTTTTATGATTATACAACCCCATCCCCCACGACAACTTGGACCCTCCAGGAATACTAGAGAATCGCCCATGTAGCATCTATATGTACCGTCAAACGGAACCCCCCCCCAAAAAAAAAAAACGAAAAGCAATACTAGATTCGCCCATGTTGCATCTACCGTCAAACTTCCGGTGAACTCAACCTGCACAATGGCAATGCATTCAAGCGAGGCTTGCGCGCCGAAATCAAATTTTAACATGTTGAGCAGTTACTCGTACATCGTCAAAATATCTGAACTTGAAGGGCGAAAGATTGAAAGAAAAAAACGTGAACAAGAGCCCCAGGGGGCACAACGCTCACCTGATACCCATGCACGCTCTAACTGACATACTGACATTGAATACTGATAGTGCCAGTACCAGGATTTTAGCCCACAACCTTTCTAAAAAGATTTTTGCCGGATGCAGAGAAGTGTTTTTTTTTCAGACAACCTTTAAAGGTACAAAAAAGAAAAAAATAGTCACATTTCAAAACAATAACTTTTTTACTGATTTGAAAAAAAACGGATAAAGTGGTCCAACGTCACATGCCCAGCTAGTATAGTTCAATTATGCAACATCAAAAATAAAATCATATTGTAAAATTCCACATAAATGTGCAGCAGAAAAAGAATAAAACAATGAAATGATTTCACAAAGGAGCTGATAAGATAAGGCGTAAAATCTGCCCTGAAAAAGTGGAATTTTCAAAATGGGAAATTCAAAAAAATTCTTTCACAAAATTGATGCCAGTTATTGGTTTCATCATAATCAGCAGTTGGATAAGATGTATCATACATAGTTTTTCTAAATTTTGAGGAAAAATATGTCTTTTTTCTATAGAAACCAATGGAAAATGGAAAAGTTTTTTAAAACATTGTTCCCCCCTCAGCTACAGAACGCCACTTTTACAGAAGGTGTATATCACTAATACACATCTTTTGACAAAGTGGGGTTCTGTAGCTAAGGGGGGAACGATGCCCCAGAGACAAAAAACTGAAAAAGGGAGGGTGGGGGGCTTTTTACAAATCTGTGTTTTAGGCCATAATATAAGCAAAATTTAATTTTTTCCCTTTTTAAGTCATTCATTTATTTATTCTAAACATGTTCACATGAAATGCACAAGATTTTGGAATGAAATAAACAGGAGAGTGCAGTTTATTTCGACACAATGTGTATTTTGCGGTAAAATGCCTACTTTGTAGTCAATGAATACAAAATACAACCATATTTCAGATTCAAGATTTTAAAATTTATGGAAAAAAATTGAGACCAGTCTTTTGAATTTAATTTCTAGTATCTTGTTTAGACTATAACTTTGTTTTAAAGTTTATAGATATCCATATTAGCCAGATTGTTCTTAATTTTCAACGTTTTTTATCGATATTAGCTTCTTTTCAACATGGCTACCCCCTACTCTTTAGACTGTAATTTAAGTATCTAGAAATAAGCTTACCAAAATAAAAGTTGTATGAGGAATCTCCAAATACATTACATTTTAGTAATTATCAAGTTTTTCTTGCGTACAGATCATTGTGTAGAATAAATACTTGCTGAGATTCAGGGCTAAATACAGCCCTTATCTTATCAGCTCCTTAAGTTTATTTAAAATTGAACACAAAACCTTTCATTATTGATAGCTAGCATGCCAGAAATTATAAAGCCTGTGTTTGTGAAACGAGAATGCCCCCGGCGGCATCTTTGTTAGTATAAACACCATTTTCTGTTAAGTATGTGAGAGGTCAGGGTCAGCGTAATATTGGTATCAATGGAAAGATCTTGTCACAAGGAATACACATGTACAATATGAAAGCCCTATCACTATAACCATTCAATAGTTATGCCCAATGTTAAAGTTTCTGAGAAGTACGTGAAAGGTCAAGGTTATGGTCATGAGGTCAAAAATTTTGGTAAATACACATGTGAAATATGAAACCTCTATCACCAGCTTCCATTCAAAAGTTATGCCCAATGTTAAAGTTTTTTGGAAAACAGACAGACAAACAGACAGACGGACAGGCCAAAAACTTTATGCTCCCGAATCTTTTATTCCAGGGGCATAAAAAACAAAGATTTTTCGGTTTTGCCTTTATTCACTAAAATCTATGAATTATGCTTTTGAATAGTATTGATTTCATCTCAAATACATGAAACGTACAGTTAAAATCGTTTTGATCCAATATTCATCAATTCAAGTGAGTTGTGCAGAAATTGTGCCAGTTTGTTTTCCAAAAAAGCAGTGTATGTTGTATCAAACCTCATGACCCAGTGAAGCCACTTGAACAAATAATTTTCAGTAAATATGCTGAAATGCGACGCTTCTTGCCTATGCATATTTCAACAGGCGAGAAGGAGCGTCGCATTTCAGCATACGCTGTTCAACAACTCAAGTGGTTTCTCTAAGGTTTCGCAATTTGAAACAAATTAAAAGGCCCATGAAATTGTTAAGCTTGTCCAACTAGCAGACCTACGACATCGTTATTTACTGTTAACTAATTGTTTTACCTCATCATAGGTCTGTTACACGGGCAAGTTGTTAGCGGAGAGAGTTCATGAAATGTATCGGTTGCATTGGATTTTCCGACAAGAAGTTATTTGGTCTGATAAAAACTCATTATGTATCTATTATTTGAACAGATAAAAATTCCCAAATGTCTTAACACAGGATCCTGTCGCTTTATGAGAGAAAATGTTTTATTATTCACAACCTCAGGCCTCTGTATTCCTCTTAGAAATATTATACATACAAGATGACGAACACAGTGGCTTAAGGTTGTGAATAATAATTTATTTTCTCTATTAAAACAACAGCTTCTGTGGTCCAACATTTCATTGGAAGATTTCAGGAACTCTGAACGGAATTATTTATTTTCAAGAATTTCAGATATTAAATGTCCTATGCATTCTCAAAATCCAGAGGAAGAGATTACTCATTAGACGTTTCTTCAAGAAATCAGTCCGTAAATTACTTCATGTAAGAGAGTCTAAGACAGAGGAAATTCGAGCAAACTTTATACATAATAACAAGTATATGCAAGTGTTCCAAGTACATGAATGATAACCATTATGAACGTTGTTCATAGCTCAAACCATACTCGCTCCTTTAACATACCTACATGTAATTCCGTCATCAGGAAGAACTCATTCTTCATACGTACAGTCACAGAGTGGAACGAACTGGATAACCATCAAGTGCTGTCAAGGACTGTGGAAGGCTTTAGATTCAGCCTGAAGCGCGATTAAGTAAGTTTATGCGCTCTCTCATTCCGTTGATCACAAGCCAGTATTGGTAATTCAACGTACCCATACAGATACAGATACAGATTATGAAAGTGTTCCAAGTATAAAAATCTATTCCGTTTGCACTGTATCTCCTGAAATATATCGCAGTACTGCTTTGCGGTTTGTATTGCAATGAAGCGCCTAGCGGAATACGATGCGCCTTGGGGACGAAGATGAATGAATGCGTATCTAGGTCATTGTCCTGTCAAATAGTTCCGATTATTTTCTTATTATTTTCAACAATTGGTGGAAAATACACACAATGTTTATCTTGAATTGTCTTCCCGTGATTGTTTACTAGACAGATGAAATAAAATTTTGAATATAGTTTTAAAGTGTGTGAGACATCTACATGTGTGGAAGAATACGTGTGAAAATGGGTCCTCAGATCATAAAATTCGAATAATTCCGGTCCGGAACCAGGTGCATGGCTTTGAAAAATATTTAAAAAGTTGTGTACTTTTAATCATTACGGCATTTTTTTTTTTGTGATTCAAATAAAATTTCTTCATTTAAAAGTAGTATCAATGTGTATAACCCGGTGCGATTTGAGAATTTCTTTTCTTTTTTGGTAAGAAAACATACATTATACCTATGTACAATCTTAAAAAATATTCCTTAAAAATCCAAAAGTGGATATCTGGACAAAATTCTTTCACTTGTAGGGTACCATGCATGAGTACCTCATACCTACAAATTGTCATGACAATCTGAAGAGTGGTTATAGAAAAGAAGCAGAAAATGTATGAAAATCACCCCCCCCCCTTCCTTTTTACATAAGAAAAAAATTCATAAAAAATCAAAAAAATAAAATTTAAGCATAAAATACATATCAAAGCATTAAGTAAGTTAAATATGATAAATATGTAGTAAATGAGTGTGTAAAATCATACACTTATTGAGTTATTTAAAGAAAAAGTGCAAAAATGTGCATTTCTGACTAAGTCCGAAAAGACGTCAAAAACGCGTCAAAAATTAGTTGTCGGATTTTAACGAAATGAACAAACTTGAATCATACATCCTTCTAGATCACATAGATACAATTAGTTTTTCAATCCATTCAGTGGAACTGGAGAAGAAGATTTTTGAAGAGGGGTACCCTCCGGGGCCTATTTGACCCCGCCCTGGATCCACCCCTGAAGGGATCGAGCCGAAATGAACAAACTTGGTAGAGGACCTTTAGTACTTCATGCATACCAAGTTTCATCAAAATCCCTTCAGCCGTTCTTGAGAAGAAGTTGAAAATGTTAAAAGTTTACGACGGACGGACGACGGACGACGGACGACGGACGACGGACGCCGGACGCCACACTATGACAATAGCTCACTTGAGCCTTTGGCTCAGGTGAGCTAAAAACACTTTAAGTATTAGTTCAATCATTGTTACAAACTATAACATTTATGATTACATTAAATGTAGCATAAAATAAAATCAAATGATTTTTCGAATTTTCTGAAATTTGTGCAAATGTTGGTAACCATATACTTACGGAAAGAGTTGCATTTTGCTGGTTTTCGTTTCTTATCCATGTTTGTCCTTCTCTGATTTTCTCCAAACACAAGATATATGAGGATAAACTCCATGTGTTAAGTTCCACATCGCAAAATTCAAAGTTTTCTCTTCCATCGAGCGTGGCTGCGAGGTCAATATTTAAACTGGAGAGCTAGGAGTGCGCGTTACGTGTTTAACGACCAGCTGGTCAGAATTAGATGTACAGCAGAAGGGGAACATTCAGGGGTCCGATTGATTTATATAACAAATTATGCTCCTTTGACCTTTCTTTTCGGCCGAAATTAAAAGATACGCGTACGTATTTTATATGTTTATCTGCTTTCTTTGTCTGCTTTTTGTAAGGTCTGGCGGGCGGCGAAGATAAATAATTATCAAAGCACTTCCCCCTGTAACCCCACTCCTGTCTCAAGAATAAATCCAAGCGTCAAATTTCAAGATTGCCAAGCGGATGTAATCTGTTTCCCCATGATCAGAAAATGACGTTATAACTTTCCACTTCGGCGAGGGGTAAGGACTGGAACTGTTGAATAACCGCCCGCCCCCTGCTTTCCAGTGACCATAAACAGCGAAGGTAAGGTACCTGGATTTACCGGCAATGACTAGTAATTTGGGGGGGGGGGGGGGGCTGAACTAAATTCTGGTCACAAAACTGAATATAATTCAAAGACGGGGAGTTCCAGTATGATTTGAAGATTGGAATACCGTATTAGTTTTTAGGCAAAATCGAGTGGGTCCTTATACATTCGTTACAACCCCCCCCCCCCCCCCAGGATCCTGACATGATATAAATACCGTGCATACGTCGTTAAATAACAGATGTCTACTGTTGAATTTTGATACTTTTAATCATAAAACCATCACAAACCAATGATTCTGTCCAAGATAAACTGGAGGGAGGGGCAGGGAGTCATTCCATTGAAAGGCTCGATCCGCACTTTGACCTTGATAGAGGTTTTACTGGACAGTCAATTAACCCCCCCCCCACACACACACACATACATCTCCTCGAACTTTTAATTGGCTTTTCCTCCAGACTCAAACATTTTTTGTGTTCTAAATATTTTTGACTGACATCCATTTTTTTTTCAACAAATTTAAGCTACAAACACTGTTTTCAGTCGAAGAATTTATTGAAATTTTTCTAAGTCAAGAAAATCCGTGTCCTCAAATTTTTTTCTAAGTCCAAATTTACGTCTCTTGATTATTTCTAAGTTCAGATTTCCGCCTGGTCGATAGATTGTCCGCCTGGTTCAAGTAAAATACGTCTCTGTGAAGGAGACGGAACCCTTCAAATTTTCCGTGTCCTGCTCTTGTACGCCTGGTAAGTGGCACGTAAACACCCAAACCAACCGGAATCCAGTTGGTTTACGTGTCTTAACCAGCTGGATTCCGTCTCTTCATTTCGTACGGGCGATACATGTATGTAAATCACTATGAAATATAAAATCAATAAATACAGAGCATAAATACATTTTTGAAGTAATGTATTTTAATTAAAGTATTCCTCTCTTCTAGCATGTCTATATAGTATTCATAGTAATGCTCATTTCTTTCTTTTTTTAAGTACTGTATTTTAATTAAATATTTCACTACTAGCATGACTAGTATTCATATAATTCTGATACCCATTTTAAATTATCATTTCATTCTGCTAATCAGATTCTCAACCATTTAATTATATTTCTTTTTCAGAGGAAGACATTTGCCTAATATGCAGGATTCTGCCAGGAAAGATGTCAAATTGTTTGGAATATTCTCTGGTGTTACATCATAATCCAAAACAAGTGGACAAAAAGAAGTATCAGTGCATAATGATATTTTGAGAAGGAAATAATCAATTCATATTGATTAGGTGAAATGTGGCCTGATGGAATTTTTAAACAAGTATTTTGATATATTTGGAACCAATCATGTGTCTTCAAGTGACAATGTGCTACCGACTTATATACCATGCATATATTACTAGTCTACTACATTAAGTGAATTGGACAGAAGTTTCTCAGATTTCCAATAGGAACAAAGGACTGTGGTTAAATCATGAATGTGATGTGAGCAAATTCATGCAGCATTCAGGAAAAGTGTTCCGTCAGCCTTAAACATGTTAAAGTTTAACATATTTCAAAACAGATGATATCATTATCAATTAGTAAATCAAATCAATTATTCGTGTACATTTGTATAGCATACAAATACATTTCTCAATTTTGCTAAGTAACTTTTTCTTTATTTAGTGAGACTCTTAAAATGCTTATGGAATATGATTCATGGATTAGAGTGATAAAATTAAAAAAAATTGATTAGATCATACTTTCATCATGTTCATTCACTGATAATTAAGCTGGCTGCTGAACAAAAATACACCTCTCCTTAAAAATAAGCCTCTGTAAAAATACGCCCTGTTGAAAAATAAGCCTCAGTCAATTACCAGTGAAAATAAGCCCGCTTTCTGAAAATACGCCCTTCCAAATGAGGCGTATTTTTCTAAAAATCCAGGCGTACTAATTTGCATATTTCGGCAAAAAAACTGAGATGTTTACGCCTCCTGTACGCCTCACATGGGCCAGTTTTTCTAAAAGTAAGGGATTATTTTCTACTACTTGTCACTTCAAGATTTGTAAAAATCCGCCTAGATTTCTGAAAAAATTCACCCTGATATTTTTCTCTTTTTACGCCTCTGAAATTTCGTACGGGAATACTTCATTTCATTTTTTGAATTGAATGTATGTTATGTTTTTTTCGCCTTGTTTCTTTTGGAGGAAATTTACCCTGTACATAAATTTGCTGTTTTGCCTATTGTGAACTTTTGCTTAGAATAACATTGTGTGTGCAATATAAGAAACTCGCCATATTTGGGGGAGGATCCATCACATAACATACATGTAGATGATATGTTGGAAATGTATGTACTGCAATTTTCTAAACTTTTTAAAACCGATGTGTATTTGGTTTATATTGCTCATGATTTAGTTCTTGATAATGCTAAAAGAAATATCTTTTTATAGATAGATTAAAAAACCCATTTAATTTACTTTTTGCTTGTGTCTCTAGGAAGGAACTTGCTTTCAAAAAATTGTTTTGCCTTTTCGTTCATTCGCTTGATCCGCGTGGCAATAAAGTTTCCATGTCGATTCGTTTTAATTGAATTCACATGAATTGCATCATTACTTTTCAATATAATTAAAATACATGTTTTGAAGAAAATTCCACGTTAACTGTTTGTGTCTCCCAGCGGAAATTTACTCCATGAATTTTGGTTTTTTCACATAAATCATTTAGTGTAAATCTTAAAGTTCCTACGTCATTTGGGGGAAATTTACCCCGTAACAAATTTGATATGTGGCTGACTATTTCATTCTAATTCTTGATCTTGAGAAACTGTTTCATTTCTATAAGATAGTATCAAAATACTTTCGAAGACATTTACTTTTTAGTTAACCTTTTGACTTTTGTAACTTGGAGGAAATTTACCCTGTGAAATGTGTTTAATGCTTTTTCAAACGTTTGTTCGGATCCATGTTATTTGGGGGTAATTTTCCCCTGTATCAAATTAGTAGTAAATGCAAGTGCTGCAATTCACATGTACACCATGTATAAGGACTGCTTATATTTGAATTTGATGATTATTTGAAATCTGGAAGGAAGTTGGTTCTATGTTACTGAGGGGAAATTTACCCCGTAAGAAGTATGAAATATCAATGTTCGTAGCATTTATGAGAATGTCTGGGAAACTTACTCTGAAATTATTGGTGTTTGCTTGATAAATTGCTTCATATTTTTCCTTTTAAAAAGAATGAATGTGATATAAAAGTAATTGACGATAAGACTTAAATTTTAGTTTGTATTTGTTGCTTGTCATTTCCATGAAATTTACACTGTAAATTATCTATTTCGAAAAAAGAAATGTCTTAAAGACCTGTATCTCTAAGAGGAAAATTTACCTGTAAAATTTGGTTTTTGAATTTTCGAAATTTTGTTTCGAATAGCATTTACTGAACATCATTATTCGGGGGAAATTTCCCCTTTAGCAAATAGGATATCTTGTTTGTGAATTCTGTCATTTACTTCAGGAATTTGGTTTTTGAATTGTCGAAATTTTGTTTCGAATAGCATTTATTGAACATTATTATTCGGGGGAAATTTCCCCTTTAGCAAAGAGGACATCTTGTTTGTGAATTATGTCATTTACTTCAGGAAGGAATGAATCTCATAGGAAATTTACCCGTACGTAAAGGTATTCAGTCAATTAAGTACTACTTTACTTTGATATTTTAAATAAATGTTCTTATCTGATTGTCTTGTGTGTTTGAGAGGAAATTTACCCCGCAAACATCCTGGTAATCAAGCCTATGCGTTTGAAATGCTGGCTATATTTCATGAAATAAATTGTTTCTTCTATAAAACTTGTTACCTTTTGTATTAAAATTGTCAAATAAATTTGTAAAAGTCTCAATTTTCTTTATATCGTATCAAAACCTGAGGACAAATGATTAAAACAGAAAAAAAGATTTTCTGTTTTGATTTTGGAATGCGTTATTAATTGTTCGTGCCAGATAGGAATACAAGATTCCTTCTTAAAATCTATAAAAGAGCTAAAATCTTCGTCATCCAAGTCATACTGCCTAGCATGAAGCTTAAATTCTCCAAGAAAAGGCTCATAGCATATCCGAGTTACGTTTGAGTCATTACTATTTCTAAAGATCAAATGCAATATCTTATCAGGTCTCGGTGAATGATTCTTGTTTACCTTGAGGAGTGCTAAACCTGTGACTTTGTCTTTGAATTCCTGTACACCTGTGATCTGCAATAGAAAGTAAATATGAGATAAACCTGAGACAATAGAATACATAATAGTTTCTATACCTATACGAAGATATTTGTACCAAATCAACATTGATTTAATTCAGGCTTCGATAGCTTTGAATTCACGTGGCGATGCTTTTTCGGTTGGATTTTTGATCGAGCAAATATTTGACAGAAGCAATATCATGCTTAGATAAAGTGTTTATATGTTTGGTTCGAGTGAAAGAATGATATTCTGATCGTCTGTCTCTTCAACGCATTCGAAATGTCTGTTATCAAAATTTCTTGAAATTTCTAAATTGTGGGTCCTGTAGCATCATATATATCCCACGCATCCTTCTTCGTATTTCGGTACATTTTTTGGACATGATAATTTCCAAACTCTGTGGCAAAGTAGATCGTTTAGATCGAGGATCACTGACGAGGGTTAAGTACCCGAAACGTGCATGTCTGGTTCATGCTGCAAATTTATCTGTTCTTAAATGATGATATTGAATTTGAAGACGTTTAACATTATATAGAATATAAGTGTCTTTATTTGATTTTATGACATAATATCAATTCTAAATATATGCATCGCAGCTTTCTGTTTCATTCTGATTTTCTAGATCTAAAATCGCTTTTCTATGTAAATGGTGGATTTTAAAATTCAAGTCAACGCGGGTTCAGTTTGCAGGTTAGAAAATCAATAGCGGCGCATTTATTTACATTTTGTGCATTGTGGCGTTTCACACAAACACGTTCCTTTCAATAGTTTCATCTCAAAGAATTACATTGGTTGTACATGTATGCACTTGTTACATGTAAATCTGAATACTCTTCAATGTTCTGTTCAAAGTAGGGAAAGTTAGCACAAATGTAAAGGTCTCAATGCCGCCAAGAAACAGTGAATGGACATGGGAAATAAAACCTTCATCGTAAAAGGTAAAAGTGCTGGCCATAAATTGCCTAATAAACTTGTACCCAAAATATAGCATATTCGATAACATGCTTTTCATTCAGCATCCTATTTGGACATAATGTTGTCCTACGACACTGATGGTCACATGAATATCTCACTCTATGACAAACGTGACGACTTCAATTTCAGCATTACAGACTTTCCTTTTCTGAGTAGCAACACCCCTTCATCGCCTGCTTATGGCGTGTTCATATCTCAGTTGATACGCTATGCCAGAGCAAGTACCAAATATACGGATTTTGTTCTGAGAGCTAGGCGTCTTTCAGATAAGCTTCACAGTCAGGGATACGTTTGTGAACGACTAACATCGTCACTGAGGAAGTTGTACGGTCGATATGGGGAACGGGTCATACACTATGATGTCCCACTCTCCAGAATGGTGGATGATATTCTGTCATAGACCATTTGAACCATCCAACCAAAGATTGTACTCTATGTCTTCCGAAATGGAAGTAACCGGATGTGACAGTTCTACCGAATTGAAGCGGCGGGTGTTGCATGCAAGCAGGAGATGCTTACTCTTCCTGGGCACCTGGTCTCACTCCTATATCGGGAGTTCGCTTCTTTTCATATGATGGAGGTTTTTGTTTGTTTGCTTTGGATCCTGTTTTATCCTGATTTTGTATGCCTTCGGTTTCTGATTTTCTGAATTATCGATTTTGTGCTGTATACAGGGATATGGTCATTATCCATATTTGTCATTATAATTTCAGCAAGGTGAGAGTATAAGTATTTCGAAGGAGGGATCTCCAATAAAACAAGAAAACACCAACTGTGAAACGCAGAGAAGACATACACAGCAAGGGACAGAAAATAAGAATAACCAAACACGACATCAAAACACCAAACACAAAAGACTGCAGAAAGACCAGTGGGCAATCGGTGCGTACTTAGGACGGCCATAATACGTTATTAATAGCAAATGGTTCATGCGCATATCCCTTTCACCAAACGGTGCTGAAGAACGTATAGCTATCACTATAAGATGAGCACACAAACAATATAGCAAAACACAGGGCCTAATCAGTACATAGATGAATATGTGAATGTACATAAAACAAAGGGCTTACGAAATACAGTGCGTGCTCTGCTGGATGTAATGATGTCATGTATGTAATAACCCGATGTGTCCGCCCGACATTCAGAGAGTTCCTCTCTTATGACTCTTGAGCGATTTGGGAAGGGCCCTCCTTGAGTCCCTTCTTCAATGTCAGTCGGAGTGCAATTTAGAAGAATACTCTGATCAATAGAAGCTGTTGATTGGTCAAGAACCATGCCGAATGTCCGTCAAATGACATTAGAATCCAATCCACATTATTAAAGGCGTTTGATGATTCTGTCGCATTTTCAATGGTTATTCTGTCTGCTTATGATTCTTCTAATTTTATACAATTATTGCACAGTGATGAGGTCGATATGATAATTTAAGGAGTGATAAAACCAATATTGATATTGGTTTTATCACTCCATAAATCATCATATCGACCGAATCACTGTGCTATAACTGTTTTATCATATACATGAAAACTGGAAAAGAAATTAAGGGTAATTATGATGTTTTGCTTCCTTAGAAGTGCTCGCTTTCGCATTTTTTCTTTCAGATAAACATTTTTTTCTAGTTAAATGTTTTACACTTCATCTTTTATTGATATTTTTTATTTAAAAAATGCTGCCAAATAGTATACTCAGTCATGTCAGAAACACAGTTTGCTGCCGAATACCACTTTTCTCTAATGCACAAAACCGGAAACGCGTCAATATGATCGGTTCAATAGGACGATTAATCGCATTACACGTGACCGCGTTTTGGCCAATGGGAAAGCTTATAAACTGTAACATAAATAAGAGTATATGATAATGCTTATTATGTGACCATGAAAGACCATGGAATCAAAAACATTAGTACACGCTCTAGCGTACCGGATGAGCTGTGACATGTAAATAACCGTCACGGTAATCTAGGAGCATAACCGTCAAGCCAGGGGGAATACACCATCATGCAGATCCGAAAACGACTTTTTGTCATACATACTTTTATGCATCTCTCCGTTTACAAACGTACAATAATTGGTCCAAAAAGGTTTTTTTTGTTTTTTATTTTGTCATGCCTCCCTTGAATAGTGTCAATTCTTTTAGATAATTTCAAATCTATCATAAATACTGTCCATAGAAAGAGCAATTTATTATACATGTCATACTGATTTGTATGAGTTGTAGTCTGTTAACTTAAAGTAGACCGTTTACAATTGAACAAATATAATTTCACCCTCTCGATCAAAACACCATTAAATAAGTTTAGACAATCGATCGTTAATTTTGTCGTATACAAAAAATCGTATTCGCTTGCTTGATTATACGGAAGTGTTCCAACTCTAAACCTTCATGAAGAAAATTCCAAACGAATTGTTCTGCACCAGACACCTGTTTCGAATATCAAATTCTCATCAGTGATGCCTCCAGCGGAGCCTTCAAAATTCATTTCAGTAGCGCCCTCTTTTATTTTTTGAATTTACATTTGTACATTTACTTTACAGAGAGTGCACGGCTCCATATTTCCTGTAGGGTCGATTCAGTAGCATATCCAAATAAAATATATGTTCAAAATAGCATTGTTGCGTCTGTTGCGTCTACGGACACATACGCAACAGGTAACTTAGGTGTCCCTAGAATTAGTTTACACGACATTAGACATGATACATTTGTAGTAAGTAACAACCATGAGTTTTGGTATAAACAGGCAGATGGGTATATTAAAACCAAGCCCTGTAAGATTGATGTGGTCGATATACTAAAAGAGCACCAATTTTCACCAAGCGATTGCTCAATTTCTAAGTGCGGCACGAAGAACTGCAAAACTTGTAACATCCTAATAACAGACACCTCATTCTCAAGTAATCTCACAAAACAAACATTTAACACACATAGTTTTGAAAACCTTAACTGCATGACATCTAATGTTGTGTACAGAATAGAGTGCTCACTTTGTGGATTGATTTATGTGGGTGAAACCAAAGGTCCGCTCCGAAAAAGAATGTCAGGACACAGGACAAAGGAAGTCGACTCCTTTATCGCGTTTAGACCAGGCGGATCATTCTGTTTTATCTATGAGAGTCAGAATCCTGGAGAAAATATATCACCCCACAAACAATCCCAATTTCAGCACATCTTTCCGTCGCAACAGAGAAGAGTTCTGGATAAAAAATCTTAACACTGCAGCACCCTATGGATGCAACGATAATATCAGCAATATAGGAAACTTAACAAGTCCCGGTTGTCAATCGGTAAATGTGACTAGCTTATTCAACAGACCACAAAGAAGACCTCGAAGTCATGGCATTCGAAAATATAATAGGACTGAGATACATAGTTTCTCCTTCGATGACTTGGTTCCATTTTTGAATGAGCCTCTAGGCCTGCATACTCCATTCTTAACGAATATTCATAAGCGCCGCCTAAGAATCGAAAACGAGGCTACCGGTGGTATCCAGTATAAACAATATGGCGTCGTCTTTACTAAATAGCAAGTGCGCGGTTTTAAAAAAGGCGAAAACGTCGTTAATATTGCATGGCTACTGGGATTTTTTTCGATAAATTCTTCTTTTTAATTTTTTTAAACATATATTTCACGTCATTATTTGTTAACGTACAGTATTTAAATAATTCATTTTCACAATGACCGTATGTGACTGTTACATGTGAACAAACGCAAACGTTGCCTGCTGACAGTGCTGTTCTGTGTGATGTATATCCCCTATCATAGTTAAACTTTTTTTATAATGAGTAAATTATTTGTACCGTCATTGGATCAATAATTCAGTAATTTAGGACAGATCCGGCATCTTTATCTGAACCCCCCCCCCACCCCCCCCCCCCCCACCCGGGGTTTCGACGGCATGTGCATTTGTAAAAAGCTACAGCTTCGGAAAAAAATCACCTAAATAAAAACAACAGCAAAGAACACTAAACGAAGCAAAACCAACAAATAAATAAACCGCAACAAAACCAAAATAATAATTTTAAAAAACGCCAGCATATAATAGCTCCTTTCCATGCCGCTGTAACAACGTCGAAGTATCCTTATAAATAATCAAAAATAATATTGAAAACGTGACTTCTATTGACTTCTATCTAAATTGCACCTTTCTAAAACTCGGGGGTCTTCACATTTAGGTTATATCTAGTTTAAGTTACTTTTTTTTGTGATATAAAGCCTAAATTCTGAAATAAATACATTTCAAAATTCTTCGTTTCTCTACTAATTTGCATCCTAAAATTCAAGTTCTCTGTGAGATGTGCAGAGCTTAAATAATGAAATGACGCATTTTTGATTTGTAGGAATCTGCTCTGATCAAGAGAGAGAGAGGAGGGGGTAAAAATATAAGGGAGCAGATAATTTCTCGAGGGAGGGGGCAGCAAGACTTTTACCGGTCAAAATGTTCTTTTGAGCATATTCTATTATTTTTTTTTTTTTCGGTAAATGATCCAGAT
The DNA here is from genome assembly GCA_028142955.1 of Pinctada fucata. Lineage (NCBI taxonomy): Eukaryota > Metazoa > Mollusca > Bivalvia > Pterioida > Pteriidae > Pinctada > Pinctada fucata. Next base: position 40,256,774 of record AP027114.1, read on the forward strand.
TTTTCGCTTTGCGCCTGTCCTTTGTATCGGATTTATTAAATTGTCTTTTTTTGGTCAAAATTTCAAGCCAGATTTTTCTCTTATAAATCTTCAATTCCCCCTCATAAGGGGACGACCCTTTGATCTTGAGGGGGGGGGGGGAGCTGGCAAATTTGTTTGGGTCAGATTATTTATTCTCAACGCAGGGCCGGCTTGATTATTTATTTTCCAGTTACTCAAGGTCAGAATATTTATTTTCAACCTGTAACAAACCTGACAAGCAAAAAAAAACCAAAAAAAAAAAAAAAAAAAAACCCAACTCCCCCCCCCCAAAAAAAATAAACCCCGACCAAGAATGGTAATGACTTATGTCAACTAGATTTACCATCAATTAAATCTATATACATATGAATGTACACGTATTACCTTCAAGGCTTCATATTCTAAACTGAGTTTTCCAGCACACTGGGTATGTCAAGAGAGTTTTTGCCATGTAAAGTACAAAAGTAGGTACTTGACGTGTAATGTACTATAGGCATTCCGATAAGACTTGAAGCTTATCAAATATGCATTTTTGTTTTATACTTGCATTGTAATACTGTGTAAATATCTAAATAGCACCTGATACAAAATTTTGTGGAAGGTCGCTCTTCTGCGAGTCTGAATTTTTTTTTTTTTTTTTGTTTTACATGAAAAAAGGTTTAGTTGATGTTTTACCAAACTCTTGAACAAATGTCAAGGTCATTATTAAAATTAATTTTGGTCAAAATATTTCTTTTAAAAATGTGAAAATGAAAGAGAATGTGCTGTGACTCTGGATTGATTTAAAACACATGGATTTATAGAGCTTGCTTGATGTACTACGGGTTAGAACATCGAGCAACCGTAAGCGCGTTGGTGTTCAGACTCTTCTTTTTGTACATTTCTGCAAAATGTTTGTTAAGAGAACATTCGTGATGACTGCTGAATAAGAGCTGTTTTGAGCTAAAAAAAGCGTTCAACACTACTTTGTATTTGCCATGAATTATTTCTTGTTAAGCATCTAGGACAAAATTCTTTTTCTGACAGAGAATATAGGTGCAATGTGAAATATGAATCCTTTTTATAACTGAAAATTATATAATAAGCCCCCCTTTTGGGTGTTTATCACAAAATTATGTCAAATTCCACGACAAACAAAAATTGGGTATCAAAATTATGAAGGAATATGAAAACCACTTCACAAACATTTCAAAAATTATGCTCAAGGTAATTTTATGACTGACAAACATACAGACAGACTGACCTCATAAAGTGCCCACACACTTTTCCAAAAGCAGGGTGAGGTGAACAAACTCATTGCCTCCTCCTCTTTTGATTATTATTATACATACAAAACTAGTGAATATCAGCTGTGACATGAGTTTATCCACAAAATGAAATGATTTAACAATTCAGGGAGCAACTGCTTGATTTTCATCTCTAAATCAACATTAATTGTATGATACTGATTTTTTTCTCTGGTCTTTTTGATAAAAAAATTGAGCCAGATTTTTTTTTTGAAAAGTCAATCCCCCAAAAGGTCAAAACAGTTGCTCCTATTGCCAGTACATTTCAATAATTGTACCAGACTATATAGTATGTGTGCCTTGAAGTCAATGTGTTTTTATTATAGTTATCAAATAACCTTTGATATTTCTCAACAATCATGTAAGTATATGGAACAGTAAAGCAAGGCTAATTGTAATGTTTATTTATTATCTAAGTAATACAATGTTTGATTATGAGAACTTTCATAACATTACATTTAGTTCTACTAATGTACTAGTATATATCTCTGGCTAGGCGCAGCAGAACTAAATGGTGGTGGATCATTCATAAATGTCATGGTAAGGCATGCCAATAGTCACATCCCACAAGTATAAAGAAGATTCAAAGCTTCATGCAGGTAGTGTGACCTGCAATAAATCAAAGAAAATACTAAATGGTCCATACACAAATGCTTCACTTTTATCTTACATGTCTTTTTTTACAGTGAATCATTTTCAAATTAATACTTGTACAGTGTATATATAGTAACATTTTGAAATGTGAAATGAGAAAAGCAAATCTTACAGAATATAAAAGTGCATGAAACATCTCAAACAATTCGATTTGAAATTTATTTTAAATAATACTCTGAAGTTACACTGTACATTATACCTAGTACTAATTATCTAAACACATTAAACTTTTGATTTATATCCTCCTACCTTTATCATAAATGAAGTTGGAACCCTTTTTCTCCTTAAATGCAAGAAACTTCCTACTAGGGCTTAGGCTTTACGCATTGATCAATCATCTCTAGTTTTCATATTGTCTGTACACTGTAAGAATAAAATTTCAGATTTAGAATATACATGTATAGTAAATTCATTGTACATGTACATGTACTTGCATGTGGAAGTAAATATGTTCAAGAAAGAAAAGAATTTTTGGCTTAAGTATACAAGCCCAGATTTAGATAGGAGAATGGTAAGAGTGGTCATGAGGAAAGACCTTGCCAAAAAACCATATTTTATATTTTCTTTTTTAAATTCCATCAAGATTGGAATCATTCTACTGGAAATATTCTAGATGTTACATATTGTTAAATAAAAGTTTTAGTAACTCTGTCATCAATTTGTAATTAAATAATATTTTGGGAAGAGGGGTAAAATACATATGATTGACCCCTCCCCACCCCCTTTTTTTTTAATTTTGTGTGTGTGGGGGGGGGGGGGGGGGAGGGGGTCCTGGCTTGCAAGTGTTAAGTGCGAGTTTCGACATTTCAATTGATTTGAATATTATTACAATAGCAAGAAGCTAAGCTGCTTACCTGGTCTTCATTCATTCGACAGCAGTTGCAGCTGAATGTGCACATGACATGTTGATCCTGTCGTGTCGCATTGACGCTGCACAAGTTTGCTAGTTCGGCAGTGGAGAATCTACGGTCCCTCTGCGTATTTTGCCTAAATTAACTTCAGTCTCTTATTTTAATGTTTCATTGATAATATCCTCCACTATATGGAATGAAACGTAACGGGAATACATCGTCTCAGAGATGCAATGTACACGTGCGTATGCCAAAGTCGCCATATTTGTTGTGCTTCGTAACGAACCGCCGGTAGCCTCGCTTTCGATTCGATATGAATATTCATGAGGATCTCATTAAGAAAGGAGTATTATATTCGTACCAAATTATACTCTGTTCCTAAACGGAAGTTACACGAAATTTACGAATGTACGAAGGTTCTCACATTTACCGATACACGATCCCCAGAATACAGACTACAAAGAGTCATCTTGGACATTTCTGCTTTTCGTTTATTTCAAGCAGTTAGATAAGATAAATCAGATGAGAAAACAAACCGTCCTTTCATTAAAGTAAGATTTGCAAACAAAGGTATTGATAAATTGAATCTTCGTCAAATTTTGAATCACAAAACTGTCACAGAAAAAAATCCCACAATATTTCAAAAGAAAAGAAACTCCATGTATTTCCTATAGCTACACACCAACAGTTGCATCTAAAATTTACTATTACAAACGATTCCTGCAGTTTATTGATTTAAGTAATCCCTCACTACATCCACTTCCTTGCGAATGTTCTTCATCGGATTTCAACTACTCTCCTTGTGAAAACGTTGTTACTGGTGGCCTTAGTATAGTCGAGAACGAAAAGTTGAGAGAATTGTTAAAAAAGGGTCCCAAATACAAAGAAAATATGTCCTTTACATGGAACCAAAATGTCAAAATTATCATGGACTCTTTTGAGGAATATGTAAGACGTTGGACAAAGAAAGAGGATGTACAGCTCGACACCCTTTCCGAATGGATAAAATCCATCAGAGGGTTACTTTTATCTAGAATTAACCGATTAAAATCAACTGTGAACACCAGTTTCGCGTCTATATTTAAAGACCCTGATGTTATCACAGAGCTTACCTACCTCCGAGAACATTATGTCATCACACCAGCGGACAAAGCCTCAAATAATTATACATTTACTTGCAAAAAGTACTATTTCGACAATCTAGTTAAATAGTTGGGTTTAAATTCGACACCTGGAAATCCCACTTACACCCAAACAAACCTTTCTGCCTCTGAAATAATAGATAACCACAAATCAGCCCTTGCTTCCTTTGGCTTCGGCACTAACAATTTAGATTTAGATTTACCATACTTATACTGCATACCTAAAATGCATAAGAATCCGTACAAACAACGTTTCATCGCTGGTTCCTCAAAATGTTCTATCAAATCTGTAGCGATCTTACTCACCAAAGTTCTATCTGAAATCAAATCTGGGCTTCAAAAATATTGTTCGACAGTATATTCTCGCAGTGGTATCAACCAGATGTGGATTTTAAAGAATTCGAAGGAACTTTTAGGACATCTGAAATCCACTCATTTTAGTAGAGTCCATTCGATCAAATTCTTTGATTTTTCGACACTTTACACTACAGTGTCAAACGTCTTTACATTCAATAGCATCCTTTAAAACCTGATAAATTTACAGCATTATTCCACATTCTAAATTGAAAGAAAGACTCGCAAAAATCATAAGTAATGCGTTTACAAGTGAGAACGGTAATCGCAAATACAAATTTATTGTTGTTAACTATGACAAAACCTACTTTGTAAAAGAAAAGTCCGATTCTGAAAATAAGTACACTGAAACAGATATTATTCAGATGTTAAATTTTCTGATCGACAACATTTTTGTGGTGTTTGGAGAAAAGGTCTTCCAGCAAATTGTCGGAATTCCAATGGGGACCAATTGTGCCCCACTCCTTGCCGACATTTTCCTTTACTCGAACGAAGCTGAATTCATTCAATCTTTGGTCTCTGAGGGAAAAAGATACTTAGCTTCTGACTTTAACTTCACGTACAGATACATAGACGATGTGTTGTCCATCAATAATCCAACATTCGCGGATTATCTGAGCAGTATCTATCATTCGGAGCTTGAAGTCAAAGAAACTACAGAGACAAATAATTCAGCATCCTATTTGGACATAATGTTGTCCTACGACACTGATGGTCACATGAATACCTCACTCTATGACAAACGTGACGACTTCAATTTCAGCATTACAAACTTTCCTTTTCTGAGTATTAACATCCCTTCATCGCCTGCTTATGGCGTGTTCATATCTCAGTTGATACGCTATGCCAGAGCAAGTACCAAATATACGGATTTTGTTCTGAGAGCTAGGCGTCTTTCAGATAAGCTTCTCAGTCAGGGATATTTTTGTGACCGACTAACATCGTCACTGAGGAAGTTCTACGGTCGATATGGGGAACTCGTCATACACTATGATGTTCCACTCTCAAGAATAGTGGATGATATTCTGTCATAGACCATTTGAACCATCCAGCCAAAGATTGTACTCTATGTCTTCCGAAGTGGAAGTAACCGGATGTGACAGTTCTACCGAATTGAAGCGGCGGGTGTTGCATGCAAGCAGGAGATGGTTACTCTTCCTGGTCACCTGGTCTCACTCCTATATCGGGAGTTCGCTTCTTTTCATATGGTGGAGGTTTTTGTTTGTTTGCTTTGGTTCCTGTTTTATCCTGATTTTGTATGCCTTCGGTTTCTTATTTTCTGAATTATCGATTTTGTGCTGTAAACAGGGATATGGTTGTTATCCATATTTGTCATTGGAGGGACGGTGCTAAGATGTTAACCTCCTTTAATTTCGGAGATAGTTTTGAATGGAATGACAAGTTTTCGAAAAATCAAAATATTATCTATGATGTCAAATCGATAAAGCTTCTTTCAGGCGACAGAGACAAGTAATTAAGACACTTTTAAACATCAGGTCACAGGAATAATTTTTACTGCTCCAACTGTAACATGAAGTACCCGAAACCTGCGTGTCTGATCCATGCTGCAAATCATTCTGTTCTTAAAATGATGCTATTGAATTTGAAGACGTTTAACTTAGGAATTTCTGAATTTAATTTTGTGATTACATCCCCCGGATTTTCAATGAACATGATTTCTGTGTAGAACTGTTTCAAAATATCTCGCTACGTGTTCCTTTATCTCTTTACGTCGAATTTCTAGACAAAAGTGTAGTGGGTAAGTTGCTAGAATGAGCAACATGAGATATTTCGCCCGTCTCACATGTTATTTATGTATATATTCTACTCGGATGGAGCAGAAGGTGCATTCTTAAGAAACACCGATTGATTCAAACTTGATATAATTGTCGCGTTTGCACAGAATAGATTTTATCCTATAATCAAAAACATTCCCTCTAAGAGACGATTCACAAATATTCCATTTATTAATAAAGTGAAACCATATGGCCTCTATGGTGAATTATTGTTTAATGTTGGGGAATTTGCACACTGTAGAAAGAGGAATAACATTAAACTAGATCAATGCATTTGTCAGAACACCAAATGTAATTAATTCCCTTTCATGAAAGAGGGATGATGTTAATATTAATTCGCATAATGATAATTTTGAAACAAGATAAGAAACAGATTTGAAGATTCAATTTGAAATCGTTTACATTCAAGAAATCTCAGATGATAAGTTTATCTTAAGATTTTACGGATAATATTTTCTCAACTTGTACATGTTTTTTTGCAATATTGATTGATATTGGAAAGTCCAGAGATTGATAAGAACTTAATTACAAATTGGTTTTATCTATGAGTTGGAGAAATGAATGTCAATTCTGCACGTGGAGCACCAACATATTGAGTTTATTAACGTACAAACCTTCATAATTTCAGATGCTTCTGAAGAGTTGTAGACAACCTTATCTTTGAGGGATGAACACGAAAATTATCTAGAAATATGTCCATCGTATTGTGCAATTCCGCTCCCTTGTTTGAATGCAATATGCCATTTTCAAATAGTTAGATTTACTTTCTTGTTGTTTGATTACTTTCTCGCATGCTATGGATTCTGTCAAATTATGTTTCGTGAAATAAACTTTGTTCAAATTCCAACGATGTTTTCCTTCCACGACAAAGAACTGAACAATTATTAATCACACAACTCGAAGTACGAATTATGACTTGTAAGCCCGCATCGGCTTACAAAAGGTTTCGATCTTCTCTAATATTTTCCGGGATCATCGCGTACAAAGTATTATCCCTCAATATCTCGAGAATTTAGAACCTCCTTTAATATTTGTTACAAATATAAGAAACATATTCGAAATTTTGTATTTAACTACAGTAACATCCTAAAATACTTTAATCAAATCCACCTTCTTGAGAATGTGCATCGTCGGAATTGTTACAGATGGCTTTTCAATTATCCAGGATAGGCAGCTCCGCAGTCTTCTTAAAAAGGACCAAAGTAAAGGAATCCCATCCAAGATAGATTTTATAAAATGTCGTGAAGTACTTAAGGAAGCGTTATATAACTATACCAAACGATGGTGTAAATCGGAAGGAGTCGAATCGCATTCTCTGATTGACTGTAAAAACCTCATTATGGATATTACAGATATTCGAACTTCAACAAAAATCCTCATCTTTCTGAAAATCCAAGTTCTAAATCTGAAAGATATTTCAAATCCAAAATACACAATTTACATGAAAACTATGTCTTATCTCCTGTAGATAAAGCAGCCAACAACACCGTAATTATTTGAAAATGTTACTACACATCAACTTTTGTTTTGAAACTTTCGTCTACAAATACTTATTGAAAAAGCAACGAAAGTGTCTCTTACATTTTGTGCAAACACAACTTACAGTAAAAGTTCTCCATTCAACGTCCCTATTTCTAAATTGGATCTTCCTACATTATAGTGCATACCGAAACTGCACAATTTTCCTTACAATGACAAATATGGATAATGACCATATCCCTGTATACAGCACAAAATCGATAATTCAAAAATCAGAAACCGAAGGCATACAAAATCAGGACAAAACAGGAACCAAAGCAAACAAACAAAAACCTCCACCATATGAAAAGAAGCGAACTCCCGATAGGGGAGTGAGACCAGGTGCCCAGGAAGAGTAAGCATCTCCTGCTTGCATGCAACAGCTTCGACACTTGTAATTCTAGCAGCTGCTGAACTACAATTTTGTCTAGAAATCTGATGTCAGCACTTACACTTACGGCGATATTGCGAAACTGTTCTAAACAGGAATGATTTAAACGTATTTTGGTCTATTAAAATTCAGGAGATGTGATTGACAAAATAAAATCTAAAAACTTTCAAGCCAATACGATTTCTCCATACGACTTTTCAAATATAAATATGTACACCACGCTTCCTCACGTCAAAATTATGATCAATTGTCCCGACTCATTTAAAATTGGTGCTTTAATCGAGGGGAAAAACTTACATTTACAAGAACATCTGAATCAAAGAATCTTTTCCGCTATAGAATACAAATCACACAAATCATGGTAATGTAATGACCTTTGTACGTATTGCCTTGTCCTACCCCTAACACAACATTTATGTAAGATTTGGTAAGAATCTGTTCAAGCATGTTGTAGGGATCCCTATTGGTACTTATTGTACTGATTATACGCCTCTTGTTGCAAATTTATTTTCATACACGCATGAAAAAAAAATTATCCAAAATCTTCATAAGCAAAGAAAACATGATGATTTGAAATGTTTCACTAGTACAGCTAGGTACCTGGTTGATATTCTTACTACCGACAATCCTGCTTTTGAAAAGGAGAGATTCACACAAGTGTGTATGACAAAAGAGATGATTTTGGATTCAACGTAGTAAATTTTCCCTGGCTTGACGGTAATGTTCCTAGATTAACGTCATACGGTATCTTCAATTTACAGCTCATACGGTATGCTAGAACATTTAATTGCTGACGTTTTCGATTTTCGAAATTTACAAATAACGAAGAAACGTTTAGATAAAGGTTTCCGCTTTCATAAACTAGTAAAGACTTTCTCGAAAATTTGCAAAAATAATTGTCAACTTGTTTTGAAATTCGGACCCATACAAGCGACAAAGTATATAACTTTGGTATTTAACAAAATTAAAAGGATCAAAGGTAGGCAGTAGTGCAATCGAAATTGTGTTGGAATCATCACACGTCTTTTATACATAATCCTCCTTTCACCAGACGGACACCTGGCTTCGTACTGGACCAATCTATAGCACTGTACCAGCGCATTCTTAAGACTTTACTCTGACTGATTGTGACGACAGGAATCTATGACGGGTCCTGCGCAAACATCTTTAGAGACAACATGTCCTCTCTGAATCTCAGTCGAACTCCTAGGGTTTATCCGCACGCCTTCTGTTTTTATATCCATTTACATATCCAACTGTGTGTTCCTTGGGCCCCTGCGTCATGTTGTCTATTTGTAAAGTCATCTTACAGTGGGGAGGTTATTATATACGACAATTGTACGTTCTTCGAGACCTCTGGGAACTGGAAAAGTGTGAGGGCTGTGCGCACGTAATCAGGATTACCACACCGTCTGGAACTGAAGCGATTATCCATTGCTTCCAATATATCAGTTTTCGCACACTGTTCCGAAGGCACAAAAAGTATGCACAAAAAGGTGAGGTCAATAGACATTGAATTTAGTTTACATAACGTAATGAACCAGACCTTAGTACAATCAATACATCAAGATCTACAAAACATAAGGAAACCAATGCAGCAAGATTTACCGTATAATCGTTAATCAGTATCGAACGAGGTGAAAATGGCAGTCGAGCGCATGAATTCAATTGATGCAGCAGCACAAGTAGTGAGGTTAATATAGCATTGTTCTCAAAACATTATCTACATCATTTAATGCTGAATTGAAAGGAAAAAAAAATCAGTAGCTTTTATCATGAAAAATTATTTGAATTTTCATCATCTGGATTTTCATATTTATATCCGGAAGAGTGTGAAGTACCCTTCCGGCAATACCGGCATTAGGAGTCCGTTGTTATAAAAGCTTACATCGATTATGCAAAAGTTAATGACAGTGCGATAAAGGGATTCCTACGAAAAGTGGCTTCGATATTTTAATAAATTAATGTTTTCGATATAACCTTATTCTGTTATTTATGTGTAAAAGTCTTTCCGAGACCGTCATTTGAAAAAAAAACCAACAAAAACAACGAACGTTACTTTCTAGTATGATGAAAACTATTTATATCAAACCTCATTCGAAACATGTAGCATGTAGCAAGACATTTCATAATGATAGTGCCAGTGCCAACATTTTAGTCAATATGCACATACAACATTTTTATAAAATTCTAAATATAAATGAGTTAAAGAAGATCCTGACGATTATCTCAACAGCACTCACAATAGAGCACTAAATGGAGCATCGACGGACCCCTAGTAAGCCAGAGGTGGGACCAGGTGCCCAAAAATATCATTTGGGCATAAAATATAATACAATGTTGCTTTATTATGACAAAGCAATAAATGATCTGCAAAATAGAAAAAAAAAATAATGAAAATGTAAGAAATGTTTTGGTTTTTTTTGTCAAAAATGCAAATAGTTATTCATATGATTTAAAGGTTCACAAAAAGCTAAAAAAAAATGGGGAAAAATGAAAAAAAGAAGACAAAAACTTCAAGCCGATGCCGAGACTTGAACCCACAATCCTTTGGCCCACGTGCAGAGTAAACATATCAATTCATATTTTTAAAAGTTCATAAAAAATCCAAAAGTAAGGTCATGAAATATGATGTACATCAAAGTATCAAGGGGTTCCAGAACAGTGTCCGAAAGAAACCCATCTGATAGCTTTATATTAGTTATGACGTCATGATAGAAACGGCGAAATTGACGCTTTTTCACAAGAACGTCAACATTAGGTAAAGTAAAAATAAGAGGGAGGGGGTAACAAAATCACTTTAACTTAAAAACTGACGGTCAAATTTCAGTAGGAACGGATCAGTGCATAACTTGACATATGAATGACATATGAAGAAGATAATATCAAGTCATTATGGAAAATAGATGATAGGGTTTCAGATAAACTGACTTTATTGTTAAAAATTCAAAAAAAACTCAAAGATGTTCTGAAAATAGAAATAAATTAATCTCCTTTCTACAATTTATTTTTAAATTCTTAGTGATCATTTATAATTCTATAGATATCCGATTGCTCACATTATATCTAAATAAAAATACAAAACTTGTTAATTTTCTGCCTCTACAGAAGATTTGTAACTGTTTTACATTACTTTAAGTGTGCTAATTTTAACGTCACATTTTGGGGCTTTTTAAAAATGGGTATATATATTTACATTTAACTGTAAAAACTTGATGAAACTTTGCATGTAGAAAAAGTATGCTTCAATTATTAACAATTATAATGTTTAGGAAAATTAAATGATAGGATCTTTATATAAGTCTGGCTGTCCTGGACCTTCTTAAGTAAACATAAATGTACCAAATATGAAATAGATGAGTGAAGAAGATCATACATTTATTGAGTTATTCAAAGAAATAGTAAAGAATATAAGCATTATTGACACAGTCCGAAAAAAAAAAAAACGACAAAAAGCGTCAAAACTTTGACTCCAAAATGGAACAAAAAATAACAACACTTCAAAAGACATCTCTTTAGATCGTACTTATGCTTTCAGTTTGTCGATATGTGCTTCGGTTCTGAAGATGGAGTTTTTCAAAGGGGGATACAGTCTGTGGTTGCGCTACCTGTTGACGGCTTTTGTGTACTCATGTATTACATATTTGTCATATTTGAATCATACGATGGTTTTATATCGGTTCTATTTTTAAAACATTTAATTTTCTGATTTTTCATAATTATTTCATTTGAAATAAAATTGGAAACGGGGGATGGAGGTATTTTCAAACATATTGGACATCTTGTCCAGAACTACTGAATTTAATTAAACTTGGTAGGAAGGAAGTATTCATGGTCCTCTATAAGTGTTAATGTTTTTGTACGGATCCGTCATTAGGCGAAACTGTTTATGGAAGGTACCTTCATCAGGAATATGAATCAAACCTTGTAGATCTGAAGTACTCATACCCTAGAAGTGCTGTTGTTTCCCGTCCTGATTCACATATACATGTAGTTGACGCCACGACAGGTACAACATGAAAATGTGATTAATTAACAGTGAATGTTATTAAAATGTTATGAATGGGAACGTGCAAGTCCCATCAAAATCCCTTCAGTGGTTGTCGAAAGGAAGCAGAAAATATGAAAAAGTTTAAGAAAGACGGACGGAGAGAGGCTGGACGATGCGGTTACGAAACCTTCAAGCCCTATTTACACGGCGTGGTTTTCCATGCGTGCAATGATCACGTATGACAAAACACGCCGTGTGGATAGGGGCTATGCAATGCACACGTGGTTGCACGCCGATTAGAACTTGCTCTAATTCTGCGTGGTAAAGCAAAACAATTTGATCCTTCTGCAGGGTCACAAGTCAGGTCACTGTTATTTTGTTTAGCAAAAGCTGTAAAGAAAGTAGATTTTAAAGTACATAATTTTCATCTAATGTACCAAAATACAAAACAAAGGAGATTCCCTTACATTGAAAAATTAGTGTATGGATAGAAATAATATGTATACAAATAAGTACTATCATTCCGTATAAAGGTAATACTTTTACATTAAGAAAAGCAAATAAATAAAATTATTTTGGTCATCATTTTTATCTTGTGCACGTATATAAAAACACCGTGTAAATAGAGGGCTTGCTTTGCTTCCAAACCATACGTGGTCAGTGCACGCGTGGTGAACCACGCTGTGTAAATAGGCCTTCAGACATCATTCTGTTCAAGGTTTGTTGAAAAGTTATGTCCTTCTTTTTTGTATTGGTTTTACATGACCCGTGAAAATATATTTCATTCAGAGGAGGTATCCTCGAGAAAGATTTTTTTTTAATTAAATGTTAAACGGTATATCCATTAATTGTCCGATTCTGACAACGATCTTGATAAATTGATGTAAATGTGACGTCAAAATCAAGGTTTAAACCAAAGGGGTTTCACCTGTTTTATCCTCTCTGGTAAGGGCATTTCTGAATCCATAAGAATTTTACTAAACAAATCGGTATATGCACACCCTTAGATACACTTTTAACGTGCTTTTGGTATTAAACATGGCCCATGGCCGACTGTGGACTTCCGCTGTCATTCAGGCTAAATTTCCTTAAATTACAAGCTTTTTGACTGATTAATGGATAATCGATATCAAAATTTTATTCCGTTTTTCAATGGAGAAATCTCCTGTGCTTATTTATACTCTCTATTCTTTCGAAATCATTCAACCAGAACAAAGAAACAGAGAACTTTTCCATACAAGTAAAAAACGCTTTATTTTGTCACGCTTCATTGCGTTCAATGTCTGAGTGATGAAATGATAATTATGGAGTTTAAATTGAGTAAATTTTACTATTTCGAGAGTTATAACGTTTCATCTGCACAAGTGGCGACCTTTCATTTTTAGGGACATAACTTTTTTTGTTCATTATATGTGCTTCGGTTCCAAAGAAGTTTGTCAGAAGAGGGTACCTCGGTTAATAACATTTTCATTTTGTTTATGTCGTGGCGTCATCTATAGGTGAATCAGGGCGGGAAACAAAGACGCTTGTAGGGAATGAGTACTTCAGACATACCAGGTGTGCAGCCAAGTTCAATCAACTTCGATTGATCGTTTCTTCAACGCATTCGAAATTTTCTCTTATCAAACTTTCTGGAAATTACTATAGGGTGGGTCCTGTGGCACCATTTCCCATCCATCCTGCTACGTCTTTCGGTACATTTTTGGACAAAACTTTATCAATATTTGTCCTTATTACATTAGTTAGATTGAGGATCACTGAGGAGGGTTAAGTACCGAAACGTGTCTGGTCCATGTTGCAAGTTAATCTGATCTTAAATGATGCTATTGAATTTGAAGACGTTTTACATTCATTCAACTTCCTGATGTGGTTCTGGAGAGGATTCCAATATGTATGAATATACATCCACTCCCTTTCCCTTCTTTATATAAGAAGAAAAATATAAAATATTGAGAAATATGAATTTTTCACCAAAAATCAATTTTAAACAACTGAATGACATAAATATGACAAATATGTAGTAAATAACTGCGCAAAACCACTCATTTATACAGTTCGGGAGTTCGCTTCTTTTCATATGGTGAAGGTTTTTGTGTGTTTGCTTTGATTCCTGTTTTATCCTGATTTTGTATGCCTTCGGTTTCTGATTTTCTGAATTATCGATATTGTGCTGTATACGGGGATATGGTCATTATCCATATTTGTCATTTAAAGCACAACCTAACTGAGCATGTCTGACAAAGTTCGAAAAGATGTCAAAACGCGTTAAGATTTACACGTTGTAATCTGTTTGACCCTCTTGTTTATTGTAATTTATGTTAGATTTGATGAGGATCTATACAAGCAGGTTGTAGGAATTCCTATGGGTACTAACTGTGCGCCTCTTGTTGCAGATTTATTTTTATACACTTATGAAAAAGAATTTATCCAAAATCTTCAAAAGCAATCAAAATCAATGATACTTCTAGGTATCTGGATGATATTCTTACCATTGACAATCCTGCTTTTAAATTATGTAAGAATGAAATTTATCAACAAGAATTAACACTTAACAAGGCAAACGTTACAAATACAGAAACACCGTTTTTGGACCTAAATATCAAAATTGTAAACGGAAAGATTCATACAAGTGTATATGACAAAAGGGATGATTTTGGATTCAACATAGTAAATTTCCCCTGGCTTGACGGTGATGTTCCAAGATTACCGTCATACAGCAATACAGTATTATCATATCACATCTCATCCGGTACGCTAAAGCATGTACTGATCTTTTGGATTTTCACAGTGGAAATTTACAAATTACCAAAAAACTTTTAGGTCAAGGTTTCCGCTTTCATAAAATAGTTAAGACTTTCTTGAAATTTTACAAAAATTACAGTCAACTTCTTTTAAAATTCGGATCTTTACACGCAACAGAGTACATTACTCTGGGTATTACACAACCTGTCTTTTATAGTGATATGATAAACAAAATCAGAAGGATCAAAGGTAGGCAGCATAACCATCGAAAATGCGTCAGAATCATCAAACGCCTTTTATACCGTGGATATGATCCTAATGTCATCAGACGGACACTAGGCTTGGTACTTGACCAATCTACAGTCTTGTACAAGCGCATCCTTGAAACTTGCACTCTGATCGACTGTGACGACGGGACTCCATGACGGGCCCTGTCCAAACCTCTTTAGAGAAGACAGGGTCCCGACCACCTGTCCTCTCTGAATGTCAGTCGGACTCCTCGGGTGATTACATACATGAGCTCGCTACAGCCGGCAGAGCACGGACTGTATAATGCATGCCCTCTTTTTATATCCATTTACATATTCATCTGTGTTTCTGGGGCCTCTACGTTTCGCGGTCTTGTTTGTGTGATGTCATCTTACAGTGAGGAGGTTGTTTTACACCACAATTGTACGTTCTTCGAGACCTCTGGGTAATTGGAGAAGTGAGAAGGTTGTGTGCACGTAATCCAGGATAAATACACCATTTGCTACTTGCGTGACAAATGGCCGTCCAAAGTCGGCACCGGTTGCCCATTGCTCTCGTCGGTTTATGTGTAGCCTTTTGTGTTTGATGTTTACATGTCGTGTGTCTCTTTTCCGTCTCGTGCTGTACTCGTCTTTTGTGTTTTTGCATCGGGTGTTTTGGTGTTTTGCTGTTGATGCTGCAACGGGGTCTTGTTGGAGAACTCCTTCTTCTTTTAAACAATCTACTTCTACCATTTATAGAAGTAGACAGAGCGGTCATTTCTGATTAACAGAACAGTTCGTCTGTTAATTCTCCGTCACAACATCCAATGTAATGAGAATCAAAGTAACGTAGAACACTATAAACTAAGTAAATCGAAATAGATCAATGTTGAAATAAGAGTCGACATAAAAGGTCACAAGTTTATTTGATATAAGACAAATAGTACATCCTGTTTTTGTTTAGTACATTATGTTATATAATCCTTCTACATACTACGTATCCTATCTACACACTGTTACATTCTACGACTGACTGCGACACACTGGCAAGGTGCGCGCTCCTCACATACTCTACAGAGGCAGTTCCGGAGCGGGCTGTCTTTGTAGCATGGTCAATTGGCAGCTCATAAATAAGCTGCCCCTCGAACCTTACATAACTAAGCGTTTGTTATCGATTAGAACAGCGTTACATTATAAACATATAACATGAACAAGGCATAATCTTTATTCTGTTACGAAATTACTTATGTGGATCTAGAGAAGATATTCATTGTCAAATATGTATGATTTTAACACCTCCCTTCTTTACACAAATGAGTTAAAGAAGATCCTGACGATAACCTCAACATCACTCACAACAGAGCACCAAATTGAGCATCAACCCCTAGCAAGCTAAAGATGGGACCAGCGAGGGAGGAGTAAGCACATCTCCTGTTTGGCTAGCCGCACCCATCGTCGATGTTTACGCACGCAAATGAAAACAATATGTTAAATACATGCACTGTCTTAGGTAATGTCTATATAGAAAGTGCTATGGCGAACATGACAGGGAAAAATATTCAAAACACTTACTGTCAAACCCCTCGCGGGGAACTTTTTTATGAGCTCCACACGACCAAGGGCATAAGTAAGACAAAAATGAGTAAAAGAAGATTCTTACGATTATCTCAACAACACTCACAAAGTTTCTAAAAAATATGAATTTGAAATAAAATTGTCTGCCACTATCAATAAAACGTAAGCATTTGTTCATAAAACCACGCTTTCATGAAATTAGAAAAAGTATTAAAAAAAACCCCAACATTCTAAACAATCCCCCCAAAAAACCCACATGAAAATTTTATTTCGGAGTTGAACCGAAAATAATTACAATTTTTCAGACATCTTCTTCATCATGCTTTTGCTTCCCTTTTGTCGATATTTGCTTCGGTTCTGAAGAAGATTGCTGTAGGAGGGATACCTCCGAGACTTAGTCTTGCTTCTTTTATTGGCACCAGTGAATTGATCCGAACAAAAAACAAAAATGGTTGTAGGAGACCATTATTACTTTATTCTTACCAGGTGTCATTAAAATCCCCTAAACTGTACTCAATACAAAGTCGAAAATGTGAAAAGTTCACGACGGACGCCGGACGGCACGTTATGACAATATCCAAAGCTCAAGTGAGTTAAAAAGGATCAAATTTTGCATGTGCGTAGTAATGAAAAAATATGCATATGATAAAAATGATGATTAAAAAAATTATGATAATCGTTGCCAATACTTTGTCAAGTCTTCCTCGGAATTTGCAGAAAATACATTCAATAATTGTAAGTACAATAAATCTACATATCACAGCAAAAAGACATAATGCCAAATAGTGAGCAGTAGGAGGTAGACTACTCATGTATTGCAAAACACCTCCATAAGTCACGGTAAAAAGAATAGGGGCGTATCCACCAAACACTTCTCTATATAGATATTTGCGATAAAGATACAGCTTTCTCTGTTGAAGACACATTCGTCTCATTGGCTTTAAATGCATGTAGTTATATGTAAGAATAATTGCCGTCTGTAACATAAACCCAACAAGGAGGAAGTAGATGGATGATTTAAAGAGAACCCGATATCCGAGCTGTTGAGCTTTGTCACAGACTAGCGGACTATCCAGGTATCGAGACATGTTTTTAATCAAATCGCCATCAAATGTTTCAGGATCTTTATACATGTCAATTTCTAATCTATCCCTAGCATTTTGAATTATATGTTTTCCTATGTGACTTGTGCATACGTCTAAGTTGTCTTGCCTTTCGAAGCTAATCAGCGCAGCTATGAATATGCGAACATACGATTGCCTCTCGATGCTGCCTAATGTAATGCCAGCTAATGCAATGACAAATGTAACTAAAAGGCCGACGGATTTAAGTTCAGACAAGATGATATCCCAGAAAGTAGCCTTCTTCCTCTGTTCATTTGTCATTGGAGCACTGACTTTACCATCTAACACATAATTCACAAAATGTTCACAATTGTTAAAATGTACGTTATAGAATCTCTCCTCCATTTTCCCAATCATGCGCCCATAGCGTTCCATCTCTGTTTTAAGCGAGTTTTCGTTATGTCGAATTCGAAAACATCTTTCACTTTTAAAATCTACAACGGAGTTCAATTCCTGTTCTGTGAATTTAAAATTTGCAGACTGGACTTCTCCGATTCCAAAGAAATGGTTAAAAAGTGCATCAGAGTATTGGACTATAGTAACGGTTTCACTATTAGGCCGCAACGTAAAAAAATGATGCTTATATTTCCCTTTTCGATCTACTGCAAAGTGAGCGAAATCGTTGGCATTGTGCTTGAATTCATTCTCATCCTGGATATGTTTGTTCTGAAAATGAAATGATTTTATTTTCTAAAGACTGTATACTTTCTAAACTGATGTTAATTAATAATATTTTGAAAAAATCGTTTCATGTAGATATATCTAAGTAAAAGAAGACATAACTCTTGACGTTTCAGGGGGAAATATAGACTAATGTCAAAAATAGAAAAAAAAACCCATCAAAGACCTATAAGTATGAAGGTTACACTACATGGTATCCGCAGTGTCGCATTTGGAATATGGCTAAGGATGATTTTTTAAGTAGGGGACAGATGGGGTCCAGCTTCATTATGTGAGCTTTAAAATTGAAATAACTATGATTTTTGAAATGTGGAAGAAATAATCAGCTTGTTGTCTTGAGAAAATCCCATTATTTCCATTGTATACCTTATATGTATAGTATGACCGGATGTGAAAGTAAGAGGTCATGTGACTAGCCATGGGCAAAGAATAGAGTGCTGTATTTAGGTAAGAAAACTTTGACGTCATAGTTCTCGAATTGCATCAAGTGAAAATTCAAATAAATTGCACATATTATACAATAAGAAATACACAACAAATAGACATGCAGTCTATTAAGAAAATCATTTGAGAAGGATGTCAAATTTGAGTCACTTTGAGGGTCATGCCCAATTTCCATGTTATCGTCTAATGTATTGCTATAACTATGAGCAGCTTGTCTGACTGACAGGATTTGTCCAGATGAAATCAAGAATTATAGAAGTAATCAGCAATAAGAGTACTTTTTGTTGATATGTACATTGTAGCTTTATTTTGTATGAGCAAAACGAAATTATTAATATAACGTCAACTATTGCATGCCTTTCATTGAAAACGCTCAATTTGCAATGGCCAATACTTTGTAGTGAAACCTTATACACACGCATACTCCTCAATTCAAAATTTTCATATTTGGTTGCAATGGTTATCATTCATATCGTAAAAAAGTATTGGCTCTGCTGTTTATCGACACGTTTAATTAAAAAAAATGATGGTCATGAAATTTCATGTTGCTCCAGTATTAGCACATTTATGCAGGAAAAATGCTATTAAGTCTGTGATACCATTGTGGATGTGATGTACCTTTGCCATACAGATAAGAGGTTTACATTATGATGAGAGGTATCAAATTATTCTGAAAATGTGTAAGTACCTCAAATGACTTAAATTTACCACAATGTAGTTACCATAGCACCCAATACCTATTCAAAAATTAATATTATAGCTTACATGGACATTTCTATTGTTTGCGGTAAAGCGTGATGGTATATAATGAGCTTCGACGCGACAAAAATATGTCGTTACGACAAAAAAGTTTGTCATTCCCATGGCAACAGTCTTTTAAGAATGACATTAAGCCTTTAATCTATCTTTTGATGTACAATTTTAGTACTTCAGCATCATAAATAGCTCCTATTTTTTGTGCTCAGCTAAATGGCTCACTCCATAAGTATGGCACGCTAAAGTCACAAAAATTTGATGAACTAGGTTTCACAGCTGCAAACCCTAGTTTACAAATGGAAAACCTAGTTTTCCGAGTGTAAACTAGGGTTTACATCTTTGAAACCTAGTTTTTCTGTTGTGAAACCTACTTTTACATTGTTTTATGAGCGAAAACCTAACTTTTCACTCGTAAAACCTAGTATTTTCTAATTTTCATCACATCGGCACAAGAATTCTAATTATTGATCATTAGCACGTGTAAAGTATAGTCAACACGCCAAAAACCTATTTTATTGCATGAAACTATAATTAGCAAATGTGAAACCAGGTTTCTCTGAATAATTTCTTGTTAACACTAATTTCCACCCATCAAAATGTATTCCTGTGAATGTGAATATATATTTTATCCAATCAAATGAGCTCCTTTTTTTTTAATTTTAATTTTTTTTTCATTTTTTTTTTTACATATATATGCAATGCATGTATACACCATTTACACATTATTATAATATGTTATTTAAAGTTTTAAATAGTTGTTTGCTACAGATCTCTCTCTTTCTTTTTCTTCCTCTCTCTATATCTCTCTCTCTTTCTCTCTAGTTAACAATACAATGTAAGTCTTTGATGTTTATCTTTTGTATGATACGAGGAAAAAAAAATTAAGTAAGTAAATGAGGTTTAGGTTCTATCTTCAAAAATATTTTCTAAATCTTTCCAAATTAAACTAAAAGCATGTGACCTTTTTCTCCTTCTGTACAATATTTTTTCTGTGTCATAGTTGATTCTAAGATATTTCTTCAAAACTGACGAATATGGCTGTTTACCTTGTTTTGAGCAATTATAGATGTATTTTTTTTGTCCACAATATAATTAAATTAAAAGCAATAAGAGGTAAAGAATGATTTTTTCCAAAAAGAATCTCTTTGAGAGTAAAAGTTATAAATAGATTAGAATTATTTTTAAGAAAATGTGATAGCTGTTCCCACAAAACTTTTATAATTGGACAGTCATAAAAAATATGTAATATAGTTTCACTTTCATCTTCACAAAAAGAACAAAAATCTTCATTTATGATACCTATCTTTTTAAGATAATATTTTACTGGAAGATTATTATATATAAGACGATATTGTAGCCATTGCAAAGAGGTATCTGAAGACGTTAGAAAACAAGTTTTAAAAATTGTTTCAGAATCGATATTAGTTGTAGATATGATTTCGGTATTCCATTTATGAACAGATTTTAAAATTACATCTTTTAAAATCAGGAGATTATATATAAGTTTACATATTCTCTGTTTATTCACGAAACAAGAGTAGTGAAATGGTAAAAAAGGATAAATTCTATTGTTATGTAGTTCTATATCTAAGGATTTTAAGGCCTTTGACACTGCAGATTTAAAGCTGTTATATTGCATTACACATAAGTTAAGGTTGAACTTCATTTCAAATTGATTTTTTGACAAATTCCTACCCGAATCATCAATGATATCTCCTTGAAAAAGAGATAGTCATTGCTCTTATTTCCATTAATAAAGTTTCAAAAAATAGATCATCATCAATATTGAATTGAACTTGTTCATCTGAAATGTT
Organism: Pinctada fucata; assembly: GCA_028142955.1. Lineage (NCBI taxonomy): Eukaryota > Metazoa > Mollusca > Bivalvia > Pterioida > Pteriidae > Pinctada > Pinctada fucata. The sequence continues at coordinate 40,278,144 of AP027114.1, forward strand.
GTTAACCTCTGCAGGTAGGTATAGAATGTTCGCATATTGACTTTTTATTTGTGATATTTTTTGTTTTACTTTGTTGACGTAATCATAATCTTTAATTAAGGAGTTATTAAATTTCCAAGTTCCACGTCCGCGAATGAAATTACTCAGTTTTAGATCTAGTACTACTACTGAGTGGTCTGACCGGTATCCTGGTTTAATTACAATATTGTCAACAAAATTACAGGTGCTTTCAGAGATTAAAAAATAATCAAGTCTGCCGTGCTTTATAGGGTTCTTTTTATGCCAAGTAAAGATTTTTTTTCTGAGTAAAGAATACGGAAATAGTCTATCATCTTTAAATCATTCATTATTTCTACAAGTTTTAATCTTGCATTAGGGTTATTGACATTTGAGTAATTGTATGTATCTATTTCAGGGTTAAGTGCTACATTGAAATCTCCACAGACGATTCAATTTGGGTTATTAAATGCAAGAATGGTTCTACGTATTTTTTCAAAAAAGTCTGGATTGTCAGTATTAGGCCCATATAGATTTATCAAGGAAAATTTCATGCTATTAATAGTCATGTTTAGGGCAATCAAATTACCGCTATCGTCTTTTTTTATTTCATGTACCTCAAATTCAAAGTTGTTATTGAAAAAACATGCTACACCGCGGGAATTTGATGAAACTGAATTAAAATAACATTTAAACCCCCATTGGGACTCAACATATGGTTCTAGTGCACTAGTCAAGTGAGTATCCTGTAAGCAGATTATAGAGTACTTTAACTTTTTATAATAGTTTAATACATCTTTACGCTTTGAAGGAGATCCTAACCCCTGACAGTTAATGCTAGCAATTTTTATAATATCAGACATAAGTTATGTTTATTTCAAGACTTACAAAGGTACGAAATAATATGGGAAAATATGAACAAAATACCATACATACACACTCATACTCACACACTTTCATACCACGACGAATTATATAATCATGAAAACAAACATGACAGGGTTGATCACAAGCAACCTATTGTAGGCTAGTACAGTACTAGAACGTGTCTCAGTTCACTGACAACGGTTTAAATGCAGTTTGTTGGAGCTAGGGATATAACACTCACTAGAGGCATTCTATAGTGGTAAATCATAAATATGCAATGGATAAATATGAATAAATGTCCGCTCATCTTTAATTTTACGTGCCTTCCAACGATTTTATACTAAACTCTGTACACAGACGAAGACACCAGCAGACACATATGGTTGTTACAGCCTCACGAAGAAAGATATTACAGTTTTATTCCCTCTCCAAAATTTCTGCGAGTGGCTAGTTCGCCATTTGTCACGTGATGAGCTCTTACTCGTGGTAATGGATTTTTCTTTCCAGTTTTATAATTAAAATTTTGACCAATCAGGATAGTGTTTACTTTTGGTAATGGAAATTTCATCCAATCAGAATGCGTTAAACAAATACTTTCGATATATATCAGTAAATTTCTCTGCTTATTATTTGTTTATGTGTGTGTGGGTATTTTTTCATTTACAGTTACTGTCGTCTCAATTTCTTGTTGAGTACTACGTTGTACACCAAGTGAAATACTATTCAAACGATCCAAGACAGAATCTATTTCAGAAAAATCTGCCCGCGAAAGTCGATCCATGTCTACAAGTTTTCAAAATAGAAGTTTGACGGAAGTCTAGCTATTTTCTGTTCGCGTCTGATTGGTTAAATTTTTCTTCGACGAAATGAAACAAGCAACGTACCGGAAATAGGAAATTACCATTATCAGACTGTATCAAGCAATTTCATTTGATAAAATTACCATTACCAGAATGAAAGGGTTTATCTGATTGGCTTAAACTTTACAGAAATTAGGAAAATTTCCATTATCAGACTGTATCAAGCAATTTTATTAGATAAAATTATTGGACAACATTTATGTAAGATTTGGTGAGAATCTCTACAAGCAGGTTGTAGGGATCCCTATGGGTACTAATTGTGCGCCTCTTGTTGCAGATTTATTTTTATTCACGTATGAAAAAGAATTTATCCAAAATCTTCAAAAACAAAGAAAACATGATGATGTGAAATGTTTCAATGGTACTTCTAGGTACCTGGATGATATCCTTACTATCGACAATCCTGTTTTTGAAAAGTATAAAAATGTCATTTATCCACAGGAACTGACTCTAAACAAGGCGAACGTCACAAACACAGAAACACCATTTTTGGACCTGAATATCAAAATTATTAATGGAGAGATTCATACAAGGGTGTATGACAAAAGAGATGACTTTGGATTCAATATAGAAAATTTTCCCTGGCTTGACGGTGATGTTCCTAGATTACCGTCTTATGGTATCTACATTTCGCAGCTCATCCGGTATGCTAGAGCATGTACTGATGTTTTGGATTTTCATGATAGAAATTTACAAATAACAAAGAAACTTTTAGGTCAAGGTTTTCGCTTTCACAAACTTGTCAAGACATTCTGGAAATTTTACAAAAATTATTGTCAACTACTTTTGAAATTCGGACCCATACAAGCAACAGAGTATATTACTTTGGGTATTTCGCAACCTGCATTTTATGGTGACATGATCAACAAAATTAGAAGGATCAAAGGTAGACAGAATTACTATCGAAAATGCGTCAGAATCATCAAACGCCTCTTATACCGTGGATATGATCCTAATGTCACCAGACGGACACTAGGCTTGGTACTTGACCAATCTACAGTCTTGTACCAGCGCATCCTTAATACTTGCACGCTGACTGACTGTGACGACGGGACTCCATGACGGGCCCTGTCCAAACCTCTTTAGAGAAGACAGGGCCCCGACCACCTGTCCTCTCTGAATGTCAGTCGGACTCCTCGGGTGTTAACATACATTAGCTCGCTACAGCCGGCAGAGCACAGGTCGTATTACGCATGCCCTCTTTTTATATCAATTTACATATTCATCTATGTTGCTTGGGCCCCTGCGTCTTGCGGTCTTGTTTGTGTGTGGTCATCTGACAGTGAGGAGGTTGTTTTACACCACAATTGTACGTTCTTCGAGACCTATGGGTAATCGGAATAGTGGGAGGGTTGTGCGCACGTAATCCAGGATAACCACACCTTCTGCTACTGACGAGGCAGATGGTCGTCCTAAGTCGGCACCGTTTGCCCATTGGTCTCGTTGGTTTATGTGTAGTCATTTGTGTTTTATGTTTTTCTGTGATTTGACGTTCATTGTACTACTGCGTCTCTTTCTGTGCGTGTTATTTTTGTGTTTTACAGTGGGTGTTTTGGGAGGTTGCTGTTGATGCTGCAACTAGGTGTTGATGGAGATCCCCTCCTTTCATTTACCAGAAAGAAACAGGTTCTCTGATTGACTAAAACTTTTGTTAACAGAAATTAGGAAAAAAATAAATTATCAGACTGTATTAAGCAATTTAATTGGATAAAAATGCCATTACGAGAAAGAAACAGGTTATCTGATTGGCTTAATCTTTTGTCAACAGAAATATGGAAAATTTCCATTATCAGACTGTATCAAGCAATTTCATTGGATAAAAGTACCATTACCAGAAAGAAACAGGTGATCTGATTGGCTAAAACTTTTGTTAACAGAAATTAGGAATTATCATTTACACTTATTTTAAATTGTCTTTAACACAAATTCTAATTATCATTATCAGAAATAATTTCTGTTAACAATAGTTTTAACTTCTACCAAAAATGATATGAAAACATACTTTTCAACGTGCAAAACCTAGTTTCACATACGTAAACATAGGTTTACATTTGTGAATGCAAATTTTATCATTTTCGTGACACCGAGAATTAATTATCATTACCATCTGTAAACCCTAGTTTACATGGGAAAACTAGGCTTTCAATGTGTAAACTAGGGTTTACAGTTGTGAAACCTAGTTTATCGAATTTATGTGACTTTGGCGTGCCATACATAATCTCATCAACATTATCAAAATGCAATGTACACTAGTATTTCTAATGTGCAGTGCGGTGCAGTACGTTTTGTCAGTTTGTTAGTCATTTAAATTCTATCCATATGTATACATTTTATTGAGCCATATCATCATCGCACAAAGTACAACATAAGAAAAAAAGTAATAGATAACAATACTATTTAGTGAGTATGATTAGTTATTAGTCTGATGGAAAAATGAAAAAAAAAAAAACCTTAAGTACACGACTACCATTTTTTTGTATTGAATTGAGAATATTTCTTATATTTTGTCGATCGATTCTACATTTTAAAATAAATTGGATTTCATAAAATTGATTTATGTTAATTCGATTTATCATGTCATGCTGGCTAAACGTTTTCGTTTTGAATTTTATTTCATTTCTGAATTTCCATAAATGCCATTTCATAGTAAATATAAGAAAATTTAAAACATCTTTTATATATGTATTTTCCGCTTCATCGGTTACACCAAAAAGTATTATTTTTGCATTCATAAACACTGCAATATTGATATTTTCTATAGAAACAGATAATTTGGTCCAAAAAAGTATAATAAAAGTTTTGTGTGAGGACATTCAACAAACAAATGTTTGCTTGTCTCCAGACAGGTTTTACAGAAGTGACACTTTCCATTCGAATTTCCAAATTTTATGATACTGTTAACTAGATACAATATGTCATGTATACATCGCCATTGAAATACTTTAATTTTATTAGGGATAAGAACATTGTTAACATTTTTCCAAATATGCTGCCAATTTGGTATATATTTTAAATTTCTCTCCCATTTAAGTTGAGATTTTGGTGCTTTAAAATTCAGTTGGATAAGTTTTGTCATAATGTAATACAGTTTTATTTTGTGGTATTTTATCTTTTTGTTACTTTTGACTAAAATGTAAAGTTCCTCATCCACTTTAGAGCAGTTAGTGTCTGTGATATCATCATTCTTTAAATTGTCAAGAAAATCTTGTGGTAAAGCTCTTTTAATTCTAGCTAATTCAGAGATGCAATTTCTTTTGTCTATCAAACGATCATATATTTCTGAATCTTGTTTTAACAATTTCGTATTCTCATTCAAAATGTCTTATATGGTTTATATTCCGCTTTTGGTAAACGCTGGGAAAAATAGAGGTCTATCATTAAAAAGAATTTTTTTGTTTCCGAAAATATATTGTTTTTGAATATTCAAGTTATTCATAGGACCAGATACTTGATATATTAGCATTCAAGCACCTAACAGCTGTAAATAGAAAGTTGATATAATTGGTAAGTCGAGTCCCTTAGTCTCAGAAATTCTGCATAGAAAATATTCTATTCCAAATTTCTCATCAAGTGATTTTAACCAACCCTTACCAATACCATTCCATAGAGCATTGGAACTGTATATGATTTTGTATACTGTTTTGATATGTATACTATTTGTGTAGATACCGACATCTATGATTCTCATGCCTCCAGATAGCACATCCCCAACCATTGTTTTTCGCTCAACCAATTCCCTTTTACTATCCCATATTATGGAACGCCATCGCTGTCTTATGATGAGATATTTCAATATATGGTATGGTTTAATTAATATATGCGGTGGTAAGTACATTATATGCCGTGGTAAGTACATTATATGTGGTGCTAAGTACATTATATGCGGTGGTAAGTACATTATATGCCGTGGTAAGTACATTATATGAGGTGCTAAGAACATTATATGCGGTGGTAAGTACATTATATGGAGTGGTAAATACATTATATGCGGTGCTAAGTACATTATATGAGGTGCTAAGAACATTATATGCGGTGGTAAGTACATTATATGGAGTGGTTATTACATTATATGCGGTGCTAAGTACATTATATGCGGTGTTAGATACATTATATGGGGTGGTATGTTCATTACATGGGGTGGTTAGTACATTATATGCGGTGCTAAGTACATTATATGGGGTGGTATGTTCATTACATTGGGTGGTTAGTACATTATATGCGGTGCTAAGTGCATTATATGCAGTGCTAAGTACATTATATGCGGTGCTAAGAACATTATATGGGGTGGTGAGTACATTATATGCGGTGCTAATTTCGTTATGTGGTGATTTCGTTATGATAAACATTCTTACGACCAAGATTAAACATGTCTGAGACTCGGATCGCAGCTACGTTAAGGCACTCCTCGTGTTTACGTTTTTGCGGCCTTTAAACACAAATATTTATATGAGAAGATAAAATAAATACTATGTTGTTTAATTGAGGTATATTTCATTGTATTTTATTCAAAAAAGTGAAAAGATTAAACCTTTGGCAATCAGTGAAATTTATACTACAATTTCATAGCTTTCACGCAAGGGTGCGGTGGCGTAGTGGTGAAGACGCAGGTCTGCAACTATCAAGGTCGCGAGTTCGATTCTGGCCACGGATACATTATATTTTTCAAAATTTTTACAAAGTTCTTGCTTTTTTTTTAAAGTGAGAGGCACCATGATATCAATAGGCATTGTTTCCGTATATTGTATAAGCTTTTACTTATTAGAAGAGCTTTGTACAGTACAGATAAATTATGTGATATTAGTAAAGAGTAGATTAATTCTGTAACACTACGTTACTAATATATAAATTATAATTTTTATTTTAGCTTGTGATATTCAATTTACGTGGACTAAGAGAGAGAGAGAAAAAAAAAAACAGGGTGACGTGAAAATTCTATATCATTATTTATTTTTATTCTAATAATTAGAATAAAAAAAAATAATGATATAGAATTTTCACGTCACCCTGTTTTAAGAATATCAATGTAATCGGCAATCTCTGAAATCCAGAAACTGAAAAAAAACCCGGTTGTGTTTCTTTCTTCTCGGTCACTTATGTAGCTTTCTGGCGCGAAATACTCACGGTGTAGATATAGACAAATTTATTTCCTTCCAAACGGTTAAATATTTGATCGGAACACACTATGAATAGATTGTTCTATGATATAAAAAGAAAAAGATGGCAATTATAACCTACTTTTAATATCGCTCTAGAGATAAATTTTAAAATAGTCATCCATCCCCCTTTTTTCGTTTTTTTTCCTGTGAACATTGTTTCCCCCCTCGCTTCAGAACCCCACTTGTCCAGAAAATGTGTTTTATTGATATACACCTTTGGTGAATGTGGCATTGTAAAGAGAGGGGGGGGGAAGCTGTTGTGTAAAAGCGTTTCCGTTTTCCATTGTTATCTGTGTAAAAATGCTTTATTTTGACCCAAATACCGGTCTTTTCTTCCACCCCCCCCCATGATAGAGCTGGGAAAAATGTTGAATCCTTTTGTGTTTATGTGTCCTTTTGGGTTAATGATAAACCGAGTCTCAAAAATGTTTAATCTTTGTGATCAGAATGTTTATCATAATGAAATCACCACATAACGAACTAAGCACCGCATATAATGTACTCACCACCCCATATAATGGTCTTAGCACCGCATATAATGTACTAAGCACTGATATAATGTACTTAACACCGCATATAATGTACTAACCACCCCATGTAATGAACATACCACCCCATATAATGTACTTAGCACCGCATATAATGTACTTAGCACCCCATATAATGTACGTACCACCCCATATGATGTTTTTAACACCGCATATAATGTACTAAGCACTCCATATAATGTACTTAGCACTCCATATAATGTACTTACCACCGCATATAATGTTCTTAGCACAGCATATAATGTACTTACCACCGCATATAATGTTCTTAGCACCGCATATAATGTACTTATCACCGCATATAATGTTCTTAGCACCGCATATCATGTACTTATCACCGCATATAATGTTCTTAGCACCGCATATAATGTACGTACCACCCCATATAATGTTCTTAACACCGCATATAATGTACTAAGCACTCCATATAATGTACTTAGCACCGCATATAATGTACTTACCACCGCATATAATGTACTTACCACCACATATATTGATTAAACAATCCAATATATTGAAATATCTCATCATAAGACAGCGATGGCGTTCCATACCATATAAAAGCCCAGATTATTTTATTGATTTCATTTATATATCTATCCGGAATACATCTCGCTTCAATTTCAAAATTTAATTTTGATATGATAAGTGATTGGATAATAAGACTTTTACCTTTCAGAGAGAGGTTTCTTGTCTTCCAGCTTTGCAGGCATGGTTTCATTTTATCAATCTCTTCTTTCCAAATCAAATCATTTTCTATTTCATTACCGTGCCAAATTCCGCATGGTTTGGACCAAAGAATTTCAGAGAAGTTGGGTTCTTTATCTATCCACCCCCCAATAGTTATCCCTACTGTTTTTTTTTAAGATTGATTCTCGATCTCGATGCTTTTTCATATATTTTCAATATATCAAAATTAATTCTAATAGAATTTTCATCGCCGCAAAAAGTTGAGTATCGTCAGCAAACATTAATATCTTTAACTCAGAATTATTATCAATTTGATACCTTGAATATCCACATTTTCTCTTATATCCGCTGCAAACGGCTCAATTTGTAAAATATAGAGTAACGGCGAGATCGGGCAAACTTGTCTGGCTGATCTTGAAATATCAAAATATGAGGATATAGAACCATTTGTTTTAATACATGTCTTTGCGTCTTTAAGGATCATTTTTATCCAATGTCTAAATTTTTCCCCGAAATTAAATTTCTTTAAGTAAATGTCTAACCGACCCCATTCTACCCGATCAAAAGCTTTTTCTTGATCTAAAAATATAAAAGCCCCGTCAATTTTATTTATCTTAGCATACTCAATGATATCTTGTATTAGTCTGTTTGCCTCTTTTAAAATGTTACGTCCCGGGAGAAATCCTTTTTGATTTGTGTGTACTAATTTGGGTAATAATGGTTTTATTCTATTTGCTAGAGATTTTGCGATGATCTTGTAATCTACATTTAATAATGTGAGTGGTCTCCAGTTTTTAATTTCTTCCCTCTCTCCTTTCTTATTTATTAAAGTTAATATGCCTTTACTTTGTGATTCTGTGAGGTTACCATTTTCAAAGATTTTTTGTGTTACTAGAGTTAATTCTGTTTTAATTGTCTCCCAATAGATTTGATAGAATTCTGAAATTATTCCGTCTTCCCCTGGAGATTTGTTTTTCTTAAGATGCTTTACTATTTACCCAATTTCCATCATAGTAATTGTACTTTCTAGGTCTTAACTTTCCACATCTGTCAGCTTAGTCTCAATTTTTCAAATAAGAAGTTTTGCCGATTCTTCATCCCATCCCTCGGACGAAAATAGATTTTTGTAGAATTTTGTTTGTTCATCCATAATTGATTTAATATCTGTTCTGTATTTTCCATTTTCTAATTTAACCTTCTTCCACAATTTATCTTTCGATTTTTTACTTTCCAAATTATAAAAGTACTTTGTCGATTTTTCATTTTCTTCAAATACCTTCACTTTTGAGCGTACTCTATTACCCTCGGTTTTATCACAATATTATTATCTAATTTTATTCTTCAGTTCATCTATTTATTTCTGATTTAAATTTGAATTCACTGAACGGACAATGAATGATTCCGGTAGTAGTCACATCTGAATTTAGCTGATTCGGAATTAAAATCATGTCAATCCTAGATTTCGAGTTACCTCGCCTGAAAGTAAATTGATTTTCGTCTGGCTGTCTCATGCGCCAAATACCACAAAGATCTGTGCTCGATATGAGATTTTTTAATTCTTCATTACCCCCATCCTCTATCCTTTGTGGTGGAAATCTATCATTACTGACTGAAAGTGTACAGTTAAAGTCCCCCATAATCAAAGATTTACTGCATGTATTCGTATCAGTAATGTATTTTGTCAGTTTATTGAAAAATAACTTGCGGTCAGTAACGGTATTAGGCGAGTAGATGTTTATGAAATTAACACAGTGATTATCCTGTGTTTTCAATTCGAATACTTGAATTCTACCTTCATTGCCAGTCTTAATTTCATTTATTTCACATTCGATCTTTTTTTTAATAATATACCTACTTGCCCCGCCCAGAGATTTCCATTCATTTTTCCATTGTGCATATTCTGTGCTTGTGCAATGTGTTTCTTGTAATGCTATTATATCGTAATTTTTTTTTCTTAAACCAATAAAACAAATTCTGTCTTTTTCTTTATTTTTAAGCCATTTGCATTGAGAGAGACAAAGCTTTAAGGCATATTATGTGAAAAGAAAAAGAGTTAGCAAAATCATATTACAATTATCTTCATTAGATATCTGCCATAATCAATGACAGCCAGTTATTGAATAAATGATTCGGAGAATGCTGGTGAATCTGGCGTTCCTGGCTTGTGCAACTTGTGTAGTTGTTTCTTCTCCGGAACCCGGTGTTGATCCGCTCATCGGACGCTTTCGTGTCATCGGCGACATAGTGTTAGCGTCGCACGCTGATTCGAGCCGAATAAATTCGTAGAATTTATCCTTCAACCTACCTGCACCTTCGTTGTTAACATGAAGACCTGACTGATCGCCCGAGTCATAGAGGTTTGTGGCTAACTTTCCATTCCGCGTTAACGGTTCTGGGGTGTCGATGTATGTGCATGACATATCCATTGAACAAAATTTAATGGCAAAAGGATTATTGATCTCAGCTACGATGTTGAAGTTTTTACGCGTTCGCTACGTCCTTTTCGCGGAATGATTCCACAAACACCTATCTGGACGCTAGGAAACTCTGATTTCACTTCATTTACTGCAGATGTTAGGTTTAAAATTACTTGTTCGGAATCAAGTTTGTTTTGTGATACGTAATTGGTTCAGAGACTTCACCTTTTGAATATATGTTTCTCTATTTTCTATTTCTTCAATTGCTTTGTCGATTGTTTGTTTGACATTATGTAATGTTGCCCAAGAAATACAATATTTTCATCGAGATTTGTACGACGTACATTTGAAGCTCCCAGAACGACTATATTGATTATACTTTCTTTGTCTTTGGTATCAACCTCGGGAGGGGATCCGCTAATCTCTATCTGCATCCCTTCCCTCACGCACATCTGCAGCATATTCACCATACATGTCAATTTCTTTAATTGTACAGTTTCGCTGTATATGACCAACTTCATTGCAATAGAAACATTTAGGCTGAGATTTTTCGGGGCCAAATTTAGCAAGGTGATCTGCCCCCTTGCAGATATGACAGGCCTTCAAGCCTATCATAGGACATTTATATGAGGGATGATCTTTTTCCCCACATATGAAGCAAGGGGTTCTTTTATTCTTTGCAAATATACGTATATCAAACCTCCCAATTTCGGCACGCAATGGCAATGTCGGAACACAACCAATGATGTTGAGATATATTGTACCGTTTTCGATACATGTATCTTTTATAGTCCCCCTTCGAACACTCCCAGGAACCACGTGACCAAATTTTGACATGAATGTAGCAACGACCTTATCTTGCAATTCATATAGGGCGTCTTTAGTAGTGACATTTGTCACAGTTTTTTCTACGTCTCGAATCTTCTTATCTCAACCGTTTTAATGAATCAACAACGTCGCCACGAGTTATACCCTTAATAGATTTGTGGTAGAAATACACCGACATGTCTCTTACGATTTCACCCTTTGTTTATAGTAAACACCTATGTACCTGTGTACCTGTTGAATGGGACCTTTACGGTTGATGGATCCGCAATGTCGATGTGTCGGTCACTATTCTGACCCAATGATGACCATATGAGTTTGAAAAACACAGCTTCTCCACTCCGTATATCGGAAAATATGCAATTTCTTCAAATAATGATTTTATATGTCATATACTGGGGCAGCTTTGGCCCCGACAAAATGGTAATTCATGAAAAATAGGCTTTATTGACGAAGACCAAAATTCACCGACCTACCACGGTAAAGTGCAGACAACTCTCTCTCCATTTTAGTACTTCAGCATCATAAATAGCTCCTATTGATCATATATGTATTTCCTATTATGGCCATGTAATGTAACATAGGGGTTAGGCCTGACGGTATCATTGGACCTTTGACGGTGTGTCGCGACAAAAGTATAGCACGTTACACAAAATATCTGGTATCGCAAGATGCGAAAGATCTTAAAAACACATATCGACACAAAATTTTTCTCGGATAAAGAAAAAAAATGTACTCTTATCAGTTACACTACATAGTATCCGCAGTGACTACATAGTATCCGCAGTGTCGCATTTGGAATTTGGCTAAGGATGATTTTTCAAATAGGGGACAGATGGGGTCCAGCTTCATTATGTGAGCTTTATAATGGAAGTAACTATGATTTTCGATATTTGGAAGAAATAATTAGCTTGTTGTCTTGAGAAAGCCCATCATTTCCATTGTATACCTCATATGCATAGTATGACCGGATATGAAAGTAAGAGGTCATGTGACTAGCCATGGGCAAAGAATAGAGTGCTGTATTTAGGTAAGAAAACTTTGACGTCATAGTTCTCGAATTGCATCGAGTGAAAATTCAAATAAATTGCACATATTATACAATAAGAAATAAACAACAAATAGACATACAGTCTATTAAGAAAATCATTTGAGAAGGATGTCAAATTTGAGTCACTTTGAGGGGTCATGCCCCGTTTCCATGTCATCTTCTAATGTACTGCCGCTATAACTTTGAGCAACATCTCTGACTGACAGGATTTGTCCAGATGAAATCCAGAATTATAGAAGTAATCAGCAATAAGACTACATTTTATTGATATGTAGCTTTATATTGTATGAGCAATACGAAATTATTAATATAACGTCAACTATTGCATGCCTTTCATCGAAAATGCTCAATTTTCAATTGCCAATACTGTGTAGCACAACCGAAATACTAATAACGGGTCAACCTCAAGCTAAGATCAACGAATCAAGAGATCAACAAAATCTCATTTTTACAGGTGATAAGGATAAATACTTATGAGAAAAAGGAAAACCTTGCCAACTTTAAATAAAGCTACTGCTTGTGTTTATGATTTTAAAGATGCAATTAAATTCAAACGTCAAACATTCACAAACGGAGTTACATGTAACAGAATGAATTTTTTTTTATTTATTTACATCTTCATATATACATATAATACTAGTATAACTTAAACTCAACATAAAACATATACTCAACATCAACATTTCGTAAAACTCACATATATCAGTTTAGAGTTCAAAATTAATCGAATAAATACTTTGTCATTTGTAAATGTACTATGAAAGAGAGTACAGAATGAGATAAAATATACTTGTATGTTATTCTTGCAAAAATAATCATAATAATAAATGTACGTATTTTGAATCGAATAAAGGATTAAAAAAATAATAATAGTGAACATAAGGACGAGAATAATGTATGATCGAAGTAGATTGAAGGCGAACGTGTCACGATCAATTGATCTTTTCACGAAATAACTGTGAATGCACGCACTGGAACGACGTACCGTTATTTAATCTAAATGATGGAATTTCATTGTTTCAGGTAACTATACTTTTTCTTACATATCTTTCTTTCAATATAATATATATATATATATAATATTTAAGTAAGTCTGTATAATTTCGAAATATGGATTTAGAGTATACAACTGTTGCCACATGGTGAGAACGACACCACAGGGGTCTGAATCACTTGTGCCCGAAATTCGTATCTTAACTCTACGGGAAGTAATTAGTTGTAAGAATATCAATAATGATAATAAAAGTTAAATACATGATAAATTGCTATGTAATGAAAAGATATATAGAACCCAGTAAGTGAGTATTATAAAATATTTACAGCTGCTGAGGCGTTCAACAACATGACGTACAACATCATGTACCTGTGGTTAACAGCAAGATTCAGGTACAGATTTATACATTTCCAAAAAAAAAGAAGAGAATGAGAAAAAAAACCCAACAATAATAATAAAAAAAAGGATACCTTATCTATATAGCAAAATTTTATTTGTTACTACTTATGGAAAAAGGGTTATAATTTAATGATTGACCTTTGAATAAAACATATGACACTTTCTAATCATTAATAAAGATAGCAATGAACAAATTGTAACAGATCTACATGTATAAAATATTTTTAAGAGTTTGCAGAGGATGAATAGAGATCTTTAACCATACAGTGGATGTTTGTGACATCAAAGATTGTACAGCAATAAGTATTTTCAAAAGTTTCACTGATTATCTAATATATCTTTAATTCTTAATAAGATTTTGGCTTTGCCAGTTGCAACCTTACTCTGTAACACAAAAGAGTTTAGAAATTCACATCTGAATATACTGTAAATGTTTATATATTTATTTTTCCCATCTGACATACAATAAGATTTGTAAATAGAAAATAGTATAACTGTTAATAAAAAATTTATCTCATAGTATCCCTTCTCATGTATTTTATACCCGTATACAAAGTTTTTCATTGAAAATATATGGTTATCAATATTAATTTTCTTTGTAATTTCCTTTATTTTCTTCCAAAAATCATCAAGATAATTACAGTTTATAAAGTAATGTTCATAATCTTCCTTGACTGCACAGTTATTACATTTATCTGTTTCAGAAATTCTCCATTGTTTTAGTAGTACTTTACAAGGTAATGTATACTGAATGATTTTCCACCTTAAAATTTTATATTTATTTTCTTTAATGTAATAATGAATAAATGAAAATAGATTATCAAATATTGTACCTTTAATGTATTCTTCTTTAAAGTATCTTTTCCATTTTAAGAAGCCTAATGGTGTTTCGTTATTGTCTTTTCTGATATAATTGTAAATCATTTTACATGTATAATCTTTAATTTCTATTTTGTCTAACATTATCTTCATCTCAGTTTTTACAGCTGTTTTAATAGATATCTCTTCTCTTAATTTATCTTTCCACTGTTTAGGTATAGCTTGTTTAAGTTTTATGAATTCACTGATCCAATTATGTTTTACTTTTAATTTACTGGCAATGACAGTTTCTGATATTTTTCCTTCTTTGTCTTTAATATCATTAACAAAGATTATATTACTATTTATCCAATTTGTTAAAATAAGACACTTTCCTTTCAGTTTAATATGCTTATTACCCCAAAGAATCTGTTGCCTGATTGCAGCAAAGTTTTTAGGTGGGCTATTGAATTTATTATGTTTTATCCATATTTTGATCAGTTCTAAGTAAAAGTCTGGTATTTCTTTTATATTGTTTATTGAGCCTATTTTATCTAAATTCATTTTGAATATCAGAAAATTTCTTCCAAATTTATTCAGATAAAAGTTAGGTATAATTTTCCATTTTGAATCATCATTTGATGTTAATCTTTTAATCCAACTTAATTTAATTGCATCTATATAGCTATCTATGTCTGTCATGTTCAGCCCTCCTTCTTTTAAGTGTAGAGATAAGGTATTTCTTTGAATTTTCTTTGATTTTCCGTCCCAGATATATTCATATATTAGACTTTTAAAAGGTTTCAATTGTCCTTAATCAATATTGATTACTGATGCTATGTAAGTAATATTGGGTATGATAAGGGATTTGATTACGGTGATTCTTCCAGAATGAATTCTTTGTCACAGCATGCACAGGGCAATCTTTTGTAAAATATCACAGCACTAAAAAAATTGATCAAGAATATATATTACGAGCTGAATTGGTTGGTACATATGGTAGTCAAGTTTATATAATAAAAATATGAATGAAAAGGAGGGATCTGCATCAATATACTTTTCTGAAGCACAAACAGCAAAACACGAAACAACCCTATGTGAAATCAGAAAGTAGATGAGCACAACAAGAAACGTTATAGGTACTAAGTTCACTAAATACAACAAGTTTCAGGGATAAATTTTACCTTTATATCACTATGTAAATGGACATCAAAATCAAAAGGCCTACGAACAACAGTCGGTGCTAACTCATGCATGCAATAATTCGAAGAGTCTAACCGATATTAAAGCTGAATGCCTACATAAAAAACTTTAATGAAATAGTAAATTTTTTTGGGACGGAGATTGTTAGATATAGACTCTAGGACATAAGAACATTGGGATCAATGAGCCTAAAATTACTTAAAAAACAAACTGGTCGAGGACAAGTTGCCGCCCAGGACCGGTTACCGCCTACTGCATTTTAGAGGGACTTGGGGTTAAAATAATGACATGAAAATTTGTCAGAAGGCGTTTAGACATAAATTTTTCCTGATTATGAAAATAGTTATCTCATAATCCTGTCGCTAGATTTGTTAAAATAACAAGAAGAGGATTATTGACATGAATTCTGGGGTTGGGGAGAGGGTGGGTGTATTCAATCTATCAATGTGGTCGTTTGCTTTGGGATCTTTTCATAAAAAAGGCACAATACTATCAAGTAAAGAATACTTTTATTTCTGTGAAAGCACTGGACAAAATATTTAAGTTTACAGAAATAGGAGCAAAATAGGGTTGCCTTGCAGTCTTGCAAAAAGTGTCCAATTTCAGTTACATTTTCAGACATTATATAAACAAAATAATCAAATATTTCAGAGAAAATGGTTTATAATCCAGTTTGATAAGGGTACACCATTGTCCTTACAAAGTTTCAATCAAATATTTCAACAATTACAAGTTTTATTAGCAAAAGCAAAAAAAAAAAAAAACCCTTGAAAAATAGGTGACCACTGGTCCTCCACCAGTAGAATTGGCATGAAATGTTTTTTGCTAACTCGCCATCGCAGTCTTCTATGAATAGATTCTTTTTAAAAATAATAATCAAGGACCACATTATGAGATACCAGTTTTTAAGGATTCATACTTCCGTCGGAATTTTCTGTTATTCTATTGTCTTTTCTTTATTGAGGATTCATACTTCCGTCGGAATCTTTCTGTTATTGTATTGTCTTTTCTTTATTCTTCTTCTTATTATTATTATTCTTACCCCAAAACCGTTCCGGACACTTTAAAAAAAGTACAGCATCAGATGAAAAAACGGTAAGTCCAATGTGAAAAAGCATCTTAATAGACATTTTCTGTAAGGACCAAAATCGTTCGCCACGGCATGTCATGGATTTTGATGAGTTTCGGTATAATGGGTTTATATTAAGTACTGACCATGAAAATAACACTTTTCAGCCAATGTGACCTCTGGTTGCCATGGTAACGAGTTCATTCTATTCATAGCATTTTTGGGACCATGAAATAAGCCAGCTCCGGAGACTTCGTTGCCATGGATACAACTGTAACAGCTTCTTCATCTTTATATTATCTATTCTTCCTTACTTCCATTCTTAATTAGTACACTTAGACATGTGATGTTTATTACAAGATGCTTATTGTATTAAGCCAAAATAAGTCAAAATGAAGAGAAAAATAGAGGTGAAAATAAGGGCCAATTTAGTGTGTTTTTAGTGTGCTCCTCCCGGGCACCTGGTCCCACCCCTGGCTTGCTAGGGGTCCGTCGATGCTTAATGTTGTGCTCTATTGTGAGTGCTGTTGAGATTATCGTCAGGATCTTCTTTAACTCATTTGACCATTTTCAATCTTTAATATCACAAAAGGCACCAATAGGAGACTAGTGATTTTCATCAATGGAAATGTATGTTTATTGACAAATAAAATGATTGAAAAATTAGAGTGGGTATTTAAGAGTTTAACCTACATTCTGTCTAGAAAGATCGTTGCCATGGCAACATTAGACCTTTTTGCTTGATTCATATTATCTTTGAAATTGATTTTATTCCTCTTTAGAGTTACATAAGATTGTCAAAATGTATGCATGTATAGATATGACTTATATCTTTTACATTAGACAAATTAAAATGTTCAAGGTCATTGGCTTGATGTTCAAGGTCATTTATACTTTGAGACTCAAATTTTGCATAAAATATTGATTTTTTAACTTTTTTATTACCGATTTTAGTGATTTTTTTATTTGAATATTTTCATAGGTCATATATATTATGAATGCACATGAATATAAGAAAGACGAATCTTAGAATTTATTGAATTGTAGCAATTAAATCGGAAAATATTTTTCCGTCAAAAAACAAGAAACAGATTTCGTCCCTCTTTTATCAAAATACTCACCAAGAATTTAGATATTCGAAACTGTAAAGAAACGTAATCAATAGTTCTAAGAAATAAGGGATATATTTATCATTTTATAGCAAATAACTGTTAAGTTCAATATTTCAAGGCTTCTAAAATATTGACACCTTCATCATTTGTTCATTTTATGAAAAATCAGGATTTTTCGTCAAATCTGGTCACTTAAAGTTTAATGACCTTGAAAATTCAGTGGGTGACCTTGAAATATTTTCAAGGTCATGTTTATATCAAAACGCCTCTGATAGATGTATACATGAACTTCTGTTCCAATATCAGGCCTAGATAGTTTGATAGAGGTTGTGTTTAAATTCATCGTATTGAAACCTTTCAGCCGATTGTTGCCATAGCAACTAAATTTGATGCTGCTTTGCATATAAAAAGGACAAATTAGCCCAATTAAAATTTTAATATTCATGTAGAGTTCAAAGATGATACTCATTGGATAACTAGAGTTTGGACTTCAAAAATTGGTGCTTTTATGAAATTTTAAACCTTGTAAAATAGTAAAAACATGCAAAAAAGGGTCTTTGAGTGCCCAAAACAAAGCCTTTTGATACCCTGTTTTGGCCCAATTTTTCATCTTGTATACATAATGCATCCGAGATGAATGTGAAAAACTTTACAAAATCAAAATGCAAAATAATAATGATTAAAAGAAAAAAATCAAAGCAATTTAAGATTTAAAATGTACCTGTTTCCATTGTAACGAAGCCTACAAATATGCCTTGTCCTATAGATTTTCCCGATTTTTGAAACTTCAGACACGGTTACCAAGGCAACGACAACCTTTTTGAAAAAAAAAAAACTCGGGTTGATTTACATACTAGTACTTCATATTGAACTTCCATACCAAAAATCTAAAAAATCCATGACATGTCGTGCCAACATGTATTGAAATTCTTTGGTTCTTACAGAGAATTGCTGTTAAGATCTTGATTGAATTCAATTTGTTTTTATTTCTAAAACGTGGGTCCTGTAGCATCAAATCCGACCCATCCTGCTACGTTTTTCGATAATTATTTGACACAATAACTTTTTGGATTAAGGATCATCGGCAAGGGTTTAGTACCCGAAACGTGCATATCTGGTCCTTGTTGCAAATTTATCTGTTCTTAAATGATGCTATTGAATTTGAAGACTTTTAACAAACTGTTCAATTAACGACCGACGTACGGTAACAGTAACCGAGAAAGTTCTTCTGTTCCATTCAATTTTTTTTGTATACTAAAACGATCTCTCTATAAATTGCACAAATTAAAAATCAAATGATATAACCAAAGGGCGTTTCTAAAATGACTTCTGGCTGTGTCTAAAACACTTTGAATGGAAGCGCTAGCATCACTGATAAGAATCTAAAAATCCGACACACATGTCTGGTACATAATAAATTAGTTTTCTTCAAGGAGATATAGAGTTTGAACACTTCCGTGTTATTAATATTATCACTTATTTTCAGTTGTTGAGTGAGGAACGGCTAAACTCGTTCCCCATGACATCTATGTTTTGAAGTGTATTAATTACTTCTTTTCAGCTCTGTCGCCTGAAAAAGCTTTGTTTGGGCATCTTAGGAAGACTTCCATTTAATTTTAATCGTTCTTTCATGAAACAACGGGAAAATGGAAAGGGGATCTTTAATTGAGTTTTGCTGTTCACGATTAAACCACATATGACTACGTTATGGGTCTGTAATGAATGAAATGTATGTTTTGTTTGGATAACAACTGGTAAATTTGAGTAAAGGTGAGAAAAAATGACCGGAAAATCGCATCGGATAAACCGATCCTATCCGATTATCGATCATGGTTTCAGATCCAATTCCCCATCACTTGCTACCACTCACGCGAATGTAGAGACAATAGAGCTACAGTTATGTAATTTTGCTCAATTCTCGGAGAATGAGAATGTGACAAAAAATGATTCGAAATCGCCAAGAATGTGACGCGAATGAAAAAAAAAAGACAACGCGAATCATGCAGTGAGGATCTTTGCACGATACTGACACAAATATACCTATTAAGCCAAGACAGACGGAAAACCAAGATAAGTATTTGAGTAAAAAGGAAGGAAAAGAAAGGAGGGGATTTCCAACATCACTAGGTTGCAGCACCCACAGCAAAATCCCAAAACACCCATGCAAAAAGCGCAGAACAGAAATTCCGGTTGCACAATGCTCACTAACCTCCTATTTAAACTTTTTTATTATTATCTTTTCCTTTTTTTGGGGGGGGGGGTAACGATTTAAGCATGCTAAAAAGCATCATTTCATTGACAGACTCCAAGCAATTTATAACAAAATATGTAAAAGAATGCAATTAATCTATCTACAAACATAACATGTATTGAATTAAAAGACGTTTAACATTTGAACTACTTGGTGAGTGTCACTGCTGGTGGACCAAGAGTCCCCGAGGGCACATGTAGCCAAGTTCGATCAACTTTGGTTGATCGTCTGTCTCTTCAACGCATTTGAAATTTTCTGTTACCAAATTTCTTGAAATTTCTAAAACGTGGGTCCTGTAGCATCATATCCCACCCATTCTGTTACGTCTTTTGGTACATTTTTGGACATAATTTTCATACCTTTTGGCCATATTACATTGTTTAGACTGAGGATCACTGACGAGGGTTTAGTACCCGAAACGTGCATGTCTGGTCCATGCTGTAAATTTATCAGGTTTTAAATGATGCTATTGAATTAAAAGATGTTTAACATTTGAACTACTTGGTGAGTGTCACTGCTGGTGGACCAAGAGTCCCCGAGGGCACATGTAGCCAAGTTCGATCAACTTTGGTTGATCGTCTGTCTCTTCAACGCATTTGAAATTTCCTGTTACCAAATTTTTTGAAATTTCTAAAACGTGGGTCCTGTAGCATCATATCCCACCCATTCTGTTACGTCTTTTGGTACATTTTTGGACATAATTTTCATACCTTTTGGCCATATTACATTGTTTAGACTGAGGATCACTGACGAGGGTTAAGTACCCGAAACGTGCATGTCTGGTCCATGCTGTAAATTTATCAGGTTTTAAATGATGCTATTGAATTAAAAGACGTTTAACATGTATATAAGAAGAGTAATCGAAACATAATGGACAGATGATAATGACTATGTAAATAATGCTGCTGTTCAGCAGGCGTTTAAAAGTAGATAACTTTATCATTTATTTTCTCACAAATATATAAAACATCGGAATAATATTATATATCTAGATATTGGAGACTACCATATATCGAACCATATAAATATCAAAAGTATACGACAATCCAAAAACATGCACGTTGTACTTTTTATTGCAGGCATCTGCAAACTTTGTAGGCCTTTTTAAGGAAGCTTGGTCTAGAAGCGAAAATACATACTTCTTACCAAGCGATTTTGATTAATAATTAATCACACCTTTTTTAGTACCATAATAATGGTTTTCATGGAAAATACTGAAACTAGCACCACTGGGGTCGACTTGGGGGAGCATCTTAAAGTTATAGCTCTTATTTGTATAGAACCCTATAGGATATCGAACAAAAATAGCACAAAAATAAAGTTTCAGTATAATGTTAACCAACTGCAAGCCCTTTTAATCAAAATTATAAACGTTAGATGACAAAACAACAATTTACATGAAAAAACACCTGAAACTAGCACCACTGACATCGACCGCTGGGAGTATTTCAAAGTTGTTGTCATAATACAAAACAAGAGGCCCAAGGGGGCCACATCGCTCACCTGAGGATATTGTATGTATGTTTTTAATCAAAATCAGTATATGACCTGAAAGAAATCGCTTTTAGTGAAGCTTTGAGAAGGACAATGTGTACT
This sequence comes from Pinctada fucata, assembly GCA_028142955.1. NCBI lineage: Eukaryota > Metazoa > Mollusca > Bivalvia > Pterioida > Pteriidae > Pinctada > Pinctada fucata. The sequence goes on from AP027114.1 coordinate 40,299,977, forward strand.
TACTTCCTGTAAAGTTTGGTAACATTCTGTGCAGTAGTTTAAGAGGAGAAGTCAAAGATGTGTCATCCAAATAGAGCCTAAGGAGGATATCTAGGATTTCCGATCGGTTCGAAAAGCACAATCTTGGCAGAGGGCAATGAGTACTTAATTCCTGTGAAGTTTCAACAAATTCTGTGAAGCGGTTTCAGAGAAGTCCAATCAGAGCCTGTGGTGGCCATTTAGGATTTCCCATCGGCTCCAAAAACTTGGTAGAGGGTAATGAGTACGTACTTCCTGTGAAGTTTTGTGAAATTCTATGCAGCGGTTTCAAAGGAGAAGTCGAAAATGTGTCAGCCAATCAAGGTCTGTGTTGGCCATCTTGGATTTCCGATCGGCTCGAAAAACACATACTAGGTAGAGGACAATGTGTACTTGCTTCCTGTGGAGTTTCATGAAATTCTGTGCAGCAGTTGCATAGGAGAATTTGAAAATGTGTTAGCCGATCAAAACCTGTGGCAGACATCTTGGAATTTCGGTCGGCTCCAAAAACACACACTTGGTAGAGGGCATTGATTACTTGCTTCCTGTGAAGTTTCATGAAATTTTGTGCAGTGGTTTCAAAGGAGAAGTCGAAAATGCGTCAGCCAATTAGCCTGTGGTGGCCATCTTGGATTTACAACCTGCTCGAAAAACACAAACTTGATAGATGACAATGAGTACTTGCTTCCTGTGATGTTTTGTGAAATGCTATGCAGAGGAGAAGTCGAAAATGCGTCAGCCAATCAGAGCCTGCGGCACCCATCCTGGATTTCAGAGAAGTCGAAAATGTGTCAGCCATCTAAGATTTCCGATCGACTCGAAAAACACAATCTTGGTAGAGCGCACTGAGTTCTTGCATCCTGTGAAGTTTCGCGAGATTCTGTTCAGCGGTTCTAGAGAAGAAGTAAAAAATGTGTCAACCAATCGGAGCCTGTGGCGGCCATCTTAGGTTTCTAATCGGCTCGAAAAACACAAACTTGGTAAAGGGCAATCAGTACTTGCTTCCTGTGAAGTTTTGTGAAATATTATGCAGTCGTTTCAGAAAAGAAGTCTAAAATGTGTTAGCAAATCAGAGCCTGTGGCAGCCATCTTACTTTTCCCATCGGCTCGAAAAACACAAACTTGGTAGAGGGCATTGAGTACTTGCTTCCTGTGAAGTTTCATGAAATTCTGTGCAGCGGTTTCAGAGGAGAAGTGGAAAATGTGTCAGCTAATCAGAGCCTGTGGCGGCCTTCTTGGATTTCCGATTGCCTCGAAAAACACAAATTTGTTAGAGGGCATTGAGTACTTGCTTGCTGTGAAGTTTCGTGAAATTCTGTGCAGCGGTTTCAAAGGAGAATTCGAAAATGTTAAAAAGTTAACGACAGACGACGGACGGACGCCGGACGCCGGACGACAGGCGACTGACGTCGCGCTATGACAATAGCTCACTTGAGCTTCGCTCAGGTGAGCTCAAAAGCTAAAAAATGTCACAAAAACATATTTTTCTGATAATTGTATCCTAGCGATTTGGAAAAAGAATTCAATCATCAAAACTAAAATAGATAAGAATGATATTAATAAAAAAAACCTAAATAACAAAGGGGTCGACCGAGGGAGCATCTCAGTGGTAACATTACTATATAGAATATTATATTACATATATATATATATATATATATATTATATAAATATATATTATTATAAAAAGTTATAAGAATAGGCGATAGTTCATTTTTTGATATTTCCATCATGTCATTATCATCTTTTTTAATTTCTTTAATTTTCAGCGATCAAAGAAAATTATTAATGGAAAAATATATAAATAGAATTGTGAATCGGTGAACAACTCAAAGTTGTATAGTTCTTTCTATCCTAGTGATTTTAGATTAAAATCAAATAATGAATCAACAGTGATAAAAGAAAAAAATTAAAATTGTTGACATAAAAATAAGTCGAAAATGAAACAAATAATTGCATTATTGGTTAAGTTCTACCAGATGGAATATTTTCAACAATTAAAAAACAAATCATACTCATGAAGCAGTTCATTGCGCAGAGGTAAAGAGGGGACAACTTATTGACAAACGTTTTAATATCATCAAAATATTTGTTTAGAATTTCAGAAACCCCTTTTTTGATTGAGCAATTTTGCGACCATAGCAATTCTGATTAAAAATTTATCTTGGACAATATATTTCTAGTGTGTAATTACTTCCTTCTATCTTTTAAGTTAACTTTCACATTTCTTCACAATAGGGTTTCGATTGCCTTCCCCGGGGAAATGTTTGAAAACATATAGCAAATTGGTGGCCTCTGAATCGTATTTGGGCTAATTTAACGTGGTCGTTCCCACTTTTGATTGTGACGATTTTGTTTAAACCCGAGTAATTTGAATAAAATGTATTCAAATTGGTGATCTCTTTAACTCTTTAATTTCTGGCGTGTCTTTGTGTTATTTCTCGGAAAGTGGTTATACTCAAGTCACAACCACCCCCTTCTTTTTTTTGTTATTGCCCAAGGAGGCACTTTCTTTCAATTCTAAATGCAAAAACGATGTGGGTTATTTTTCTTCCGTACAAACGTACGCCTGGCTACAACCCTGACCCTCACCTACATTCTACCACTTGATCACCCCTGTCTAGATGCTAATTGTACCTATTTGGATTCTTACAGAACGTACCAAAGAATTTACAACGAGATCGCGTTGATGGAGTAATTTCACCATCTTCCCCCCTGCTCATTTGTTTACTCCATGGACAACGCGATCTCAATTTGTTTACTCCATGGAAAACGCGAACTCCGCTACGAGTTTCCTCCAATATACACCACGGGGCTTTTATGGGCGGAGTTTAATGGATTGAAGCTTAAGGCGGTGCTTTCTTGAATGCGTAATTCAATCATCATCGGCTAAAGTAGCAATAGACATATATTTCATTTTCTTTTCATAACACGCTACTGGTTGAGGGAACAAAAATATTAGGTACAAACTTTGATATGTGATATTGAAAATATGAAATAACGAAACGCAATACACAAATCGATCATTTGAAATAACAACTTAATTCATGTAACTACATGTACATATACAAATCGCAAGTGAATGAAATCGATTGAAAAATATTTTTGAAAAAGCCTTTAGAAATATAAAATGTACATCTACCTTATAATGATATGAAATAATATCCACTTAAGCTACAAGGTTTTTATCTTATTTTATTTTTATCTATTCAGGATTTTGTGGATTAATTTGCACCTAAACACTTAAACATATTGAATTTGGTAATGGTAGAACTGTTTTAAAACGTATGTCAACTGTGGGATCAGTAGAGATTTTATTATTTGGATCCTACCTATCATAGCGTACACAATTAACAACTATTCTCTCAAATAAACTCTCATTCGTGGTGTACAAATTATTTACAAAGAAAATCAATGACAATGTCAACCTTGATAGTGACATATTTTGAATGAGATAAAGAAGATCCTGACGATAATCTCAACAGCACTCACAATAGTCTCCTAACATTCCATATTTTAATTTTATCTTATTAATTTTGTCCTCCCAATTTAATTCTAGAACCTCTTCGAAATTCTTTCCAAAGAATACCCCTAAGGCTTTCACTACTGATTGGCTCCAATCAATATTTTCAAAACTGTTTTCTATCAAATTATTTCTTCCTAATTCTATCCCTATCGATTTTTCTATATTCAAAATAACACCAGATAGACTGCCAAATATTTAAATTAAGTTTAGAGCTTTAATAATGTCTTGTTAAAGAGTCGTGTCATCTGCTAATTGCGGAATGGGAAATTCTCTTTCTTGAGAGTTGAAGAGTTTCAAACCATGAATATTTTCTTCTTGTCTTAAACGTGTCTCTACAGTAATAACAAATAATAAAGATGACAATGGGCATCCTTGTCTTATATCTCAAGAAATATTTATTGCTTCTGAAATCCATCCATTATTTATTATTTTACAATTAATATCTGAATATAATGTTTTTACCCAGTGTATAAAGAATGTTTTAAATCCAAAATGTTTAAGTACATACACCATATACTCCCATTCTACTGTATCATACGCTTTTGCAAAATCAAGAAATAAAATTGCTCCTTCAATGTTTAATTTTTCTGTACGATTAATGATATCATGGATTAGCCTAATATTATAATGTATATTTCTCCCTTTTTTGAAGCCATTTTGTCAGTATTAATTATTTGTGGTAAAACTGGTTTAATTCTAAATGCTAGTGACGATGCTATTATTTTATAATCAACATTAAGTAATGCGATAGGACGCAAATTGCTTAAATTCCGTTGATCATTCTTTTTATACATTAAAGATAGGGTTCCACATTTTTGAGAATTTGATAAATTTCCTTCATCATATCTTTCATTAATTGCATTTTATAAATATATTTTAATTTCATTCCAAAATTCCTTGTAAAATTCTACTGTAATGAGTTAAAGAAGATCCTGAGGATCATCTCCACAGCACTCAGAATAGAGCACCAAATTGAGCATCGACGGACCCCTAGCAAGCCAGAAGTGGGACCGAGTGCCCGGGAGGGGTAAGCATCCCCTGTTTGCTAGCTGCACCCGCCCAAGGGGGCCACATCGCTCACCTGAGTTGCAGACAAAGGGTTAAAAGTCACAAAAATACTACTAAAGATCAAAGCCCTTGACAGCCATATTTGTTTACCTATCGACAAGAAAAACACAAACTTGGCAGAGGACCTTGATTACTTGCTTGCGGCAAGGTTTCATGAAATTCTGAGGAGATTTCAAAAATGTGTCAGCCAATCAGAGTCCTCAGCGGCCATATTTCTTGACCGATCAGCACAAAATACACAATCTTGGTAGAGGACCTTGAGTACTTTCTTCCCGTAAAGTTTCATGAAATTCTGTGCAGTGGTTTTTTGCAGAGAAGATGTTGAAAATGTGTTAGCCAATCAGAGCCTACGGTGGCCATATTTGTTGACCGTTCGGCACGAAAAACACAAACTTGTTGGAGGACCTTGAATACTTTCTTCCTGTAAAGTTTCATCAAATTCTGTGCAGTGGTTGCAGAGGAGATGTTGAAAATGTGTCGGCTAATCAGAGCCCTTGGCAGTCATATTTGTTGAACGATCGGCAGGAAAAACACAAACTTGGTAGAAGACCTTGAGTACTTCCTTTCTGTAAAGTTTCATTAAATTCTAGGCAGCGGTTGCAGAGGAGATGTCGAAAATGTGTCAGCCAATCAGAGCACTCGGTGGCAATATTTGTTGACCGATCGGCACGAAAAACACAAACTTGGTAGAGGACCTTAAGTACTTTTCTGTAAAGTTTCATGAAATTCTGTGCAGCGGTTTCAGAGGAGAAGTCCAAACTGTGTCAGCCAATAAGAGCCTGTGGCGGCCATCTTGGATTTCCGATCAGTTCGAAAAACACAAACTTGGTAGAGGGCATTTAGTTCTTGCTTCCTGTGAAGTTTCGAGATATTCTTTGCAGAGGTTTCAGAGGAGAAGTCGAAAACGTTAAAAGTTTAATTACGCCAGACGGACAACGACAACGGACGACGGACGACGAACGACGGACGGCGCGCTACGACAATAGATCACTTGAGCTTCGCTCAGGTGAGCTAAAATCTATATAGGAAATACATGCATTGCACTGTCTGAGATTATGTCTATATCGAATGTGCTTTGGCGACCATGTCAGGGAAAATATTCAAAACACTTACTATCAAACCGTCAGAAGCCGGTGAACTGTAAGACCGTCAGAAGCCGGTGAAAGATTTAATTTCATATTATTGAATGCATTTGTAACTTCTTCCACCGTTAACTTACCTTCACATACTTCACTTTCTTCTTCACTTAGCATAGATAAATGTATTAGAGTTTCATTTATGAAATGTTTCACTTTATCAGGATGCAGAAGTTTGGATGTATATACATTTTGATAAAAATGTTTGTCTTGATTTAAGATTTCTGTTTGATCTGTCAGGATATTGTTATTATCATCATAGAGTTTTATTATTGATTTTTTATCTGTGTGCTGTTTCCCAAATTTAGAAAGAATTTAGTTTTTTTCTCCCTCCTCTACTCACTTTACTCGGGAGCGTATCTGTGCCCCTCGTGCCTTTTTCATATTTCTCCTTCAGACTATTAATTTAATCCCCTGTGCTGTTATTTTCAATCAAAATTTTAGTTCTATTTCCATGTCCCTAAGGAGATTTCGGTTTGATTTTGCTTTAGCTTTTCCATACCTGATAGATGTTTCTTTTGCTTAAATTTTCAGTAGTTCCCATGGGTCACATGAACTGTAGTTATATTTATTTTTTTTATGAGTCTATGTCACAAATTAACTTCTTGATTGCTTTTATGTACTCTTTTTCTTTTAGAAAACTATTATTGAATTTCCAGTAACCTGGTCCTTATTTAAATGTTTACTATAAATTGAAAGAAAATTGCTTAATGGTCGTTAAATTTGATACATGCTGGTCGGATATCGGTTGCCTGTACTCTAGGAATTAGGGAGTCTTGAATTAAAAAAATAATCAATTCTGCTTGTTTTATACGAATGTTTCTTCTCCATGTAAACTGGATTATATTTTCATTCTTTTCTCTCCAAACATCGATTAATTTAAAATCTCTTTTAATTTTTTCAGATTTTTATTTACTTTGACTGGCTTTTTACTTTTCTATTTTCTGTCAATTGATTCTTGTATATCGTTCCAATCTCCACCAATTACATTTAGACCTTTGGAAAAATTGTTTACATAATCTGATAATCTTTGGTAAAAAATATTTCTATTTTGTGTATTATTTGGGGCATATAAATAACAGATACAATACATGGTATCATGCACTTTTATGTTTAAGAGTACAACTCTGCCATCTTTGTCTGTATGAGAGTCAACTATTTCTGCAATTAAGCTTTTGTGAATAGATATACTAACCCCTTCTACTTTGAGAAGTACCTGTACTATGTAAACTTGCACCTTGCCATTCAGATTTAATATAAGGCAACATCTCAGCTGTAAAATGAGTTTCTTGTACATAAATGATATTTCCTTTTTGATTTTTTATAAAAATCTATTCCTTTTTTCCTTATCTCTAAGCCCTTGTGCATTCAATGATAACACATGTATTTGGGAAGCCATATATTTAAATGAGTTAACTGTTATTACGATTAAATTCAGAAATTGTTTTGTATAGGTACATAAAAATTATGTATTCTGTACTTTTACAATGCATTATCATTCAATATACATTGTACTTGAATGTCTATTCAATATCAAAGTAAATATATATTTAACAAGAGCTATTGAGACATATAGCAAAGAGCAAGTCAGTTGTCTCCACATACTAGCTTATAGCCAGAGGTCTATGGTTTATCTTTATGTATTTTACTTTGACGGTCCCTAGCCTCCTTTTCCTCAAGTGGTGTGGGAGGCGACCTTGCTGATGATGGAACTGCAGTTGATTTCCTATTAGAGATTTAAAGTTTTCTCGTATGCAGACGTTCGACAGTCTATACCTACAGAATATGGGGGCGGTATACGAATACAAAAATCCGATATCTAATTTGTCAAAATCATCAGCTTATAAGAACATGGGCAGGGGCATTGATTTCGCCTCATGATCACGAGATCAGGTTTCCTGCTTTCGATTGTCCTTTTGCCAAAACATTTGAAAGTGGCGAAAGAAAACTGAAAGCAGAAAAAAAATGATTTTAATATGAGGAAATTGTATACAATTGCTTTAAAAATCGTCATTGCAAACGCCAGATGCTCTCGCGACTACTACGAAAGGAGACATACCGGTAGTCTACCGGAAAATAACGAATGTGTAATGGTCACCGGAAGTTTGACAAAGAAACAACGGATAAAATGGAAATGCAACATAAATGAAACGGACAAAACGGACAATTAATGAATATATTTCTTTATTCGTTACTTAACCGTTCGTCGAATCCGGCTAGGTGTGACAATATCATAGCAATGTAGAATACACCTTAAAGTCTCCCGCAGAGTACAAATAGATATTTAAAGATTTCCGTATGCAGAGCTCTGACTGTCTACATTGTACAAATTAAGGGGTCGTATCAAATCATATTCGTATATAAATTTTCAAAAAGTGCAGTATTTCTGGTTTTATCGCAGTATCGTACATTTTCGGAAATTTCCGTCGCATGCTCGAGTAAACGGAAAGGTTCGATTATACCTGACTCCGCCAAAAGGAGCGCTATCAAAATATCTGTCCGATCTTCGTTCAAAGGAAAAATAACAAACATGCCCCTGCCCATGTTCTTCCGAAAGCTGAAAATTTTGACAAATTAGATATCGGATTTTTGTATTCGTATACCTCCCCCATATTCTCTTCGTCTGAAGTAAACGAGGAATAATTCTCAGAATTGTCATCATGATGTTCATCTGGGTTATTATCTGCATCAGCATCTTCCTCCTCTAGAGGTTTTGGACAGTTTGAAGCTTTATGACCTGATTTGTAGCACACATTGCACATGATCTCATTTGTGCATAGCCTTGCAGAGTGCCCACTTTCATAACATCTACTACAAATGACTTTGTCCTGTTGACCTTTGTAGCAGTGTATCTCCCCATGCCTATACATGTCGGGAGAGGAGATTCCAATTCGGGCACAATAGCGATTCTATCTCCCGTCTCACAATTAGTAAGCCTTCCATCAACACGTAGTTTTTCACGAAAGAGACTGATAACAACACATCCTTGAATCTCCAAGGCTCGTTTTATTTTACCATCGTCAGCGGACAAAGGTACATTTTTTACACGTACCCTCAAAGTTGGTTAATCGTCTTCTATAAATTACCTTGTTCCTGGGTTAGAGTCATACACTTCGATAATTATGTTTTCCTCTCAAACAGAAGTCATTAAGAAGGAACTGGGATCTCGCCGTATTATTATCCAAGCAGATTCTCCATAACCTCTTCAATATCTGCAGCCCAGCGATACATTCGGATGCTACCGTACGTGAAACTGCCTTGTACAATTCAACGTGGCTAAGCCATTGTTGTATGGGGGGACCTTTAACGCCATACAAATCAAATTCTTTGATAAAAAAAAATGTTTCGCAGTTTAACGCAAAGTGAGGGATTCACTCGCTGCCTCAGCGTAAGATGAAGTTTGTCTGGTCGACTCCATTTTGTTTTTGTTTGGGTGCGGTCAAATTCAATAAATTCAATCAAAAATCAACTCAAATTACAATTTGTTCAAGATTACCAACTCGAAGAGTGTCTTCGATACCAGCAGAACCTTTCTGTCGTTTTTCAGCCAACTGGTCGAAGTATATCTGAGATTTATTGCTTTATTTAAGCAAGCGAAATCACCCTATGCCTTAGCTAAAGGGCCGATAACTCTCTCTTATCTCCTTTTATGAAATTTTACACCGTAAAAATACACAAAAGCAAGCAAAAGTAGGGCTCTTTTGTGCCACAAAATGAAGGGTTTAAAACCATTTTCAAGCACTCTTTTGGACTTGGACCCCTTATACAAGAGACATAGCGATAAAGGTAGAAAACCATGTATGTATGTCTGTCGTGTCCATCTGTAAGTCTGTTTGTCAATCTGCCTGTCTATGCGTCTGTCTGTCTGGGTGTATCTGTCTATCTGTGTGTGTCTTTTACTGTCTGTCCATATAGCTGTAGGTGAGTATCACTGTATATCTTTCTTTGTATCTGTTTGCCTTTCTGTCTGGATATCGTTCTGTGTCGGTCAGAGTCAACTAAAAGGCCTGCTCTGATTGAAGAAAAACCTGTAGGGTGAGGGGGCCTGTTATTTTAAATGTGACAGAAGATGTGATTGGCTATCAATTATGTTTTCTTTTGGTTTATTGTTTGAATATGATATATATAAGTAAAAAAAATATTGCAATTAAAATGTCGATGCCCGGATTTTTTCCCTAGCTCCCGATCCGCTAAAGAGGACGGGGGCGGGAAATTTTGAAAATTCACTGCAGGGTACCTTGTGACGCAAAAAGCGCGAAAAAAAGCCGGTCATGCTATATTTTTTTTTACTTAGTTTCGTATAAAGCTTGAATCAACGAACAAATCGGTATATAACATGCATGGCCAGCAATGTTGGTATAGAAGCTACACGGCATTTTGTTAACATTACGGCCTATGGGGAAATGATTTAGTTGGCACTGACCTAGTGTGTGTCTGTGCATGCATCTGTAAGTTTTTCTGCCTGTATCTTTTTTCATGTATTTATCTTTTTATGTATCTGTATATGTGAAAGGGTGTATGTTTGAGTTGTCGGTTTTGTTTTCTGCCCAGGTGTCTATCTATGTTAAACGTCTTTAAATTCAATAACATCATCTAAAACCTGAAAAATTTACAGCATGGACCAGACATGATCGTTTCGGGTACTAAACCCTCGTCAGTGATCCTCAGTCTAAACAATTTAATATGGCCAAAAAGTATGAAAATTATCCAAAAATCCAAAAATGTACCAAAAGACGTAGCAGAATTGGTGGGATATGATGTATATCTGTCTTTTTTATGTCATATGTCAATGTTTTTCAACGAGTAAGTAAGTCTGTCTTTCTGTCTGTCATTGAGATTCTTTGTATGTGTCTGTGTCTATGTTTGTGTCCGTCTTTGTGTCTATATATTTCTTTGTATTTTTCCGTCTCCCTGTTTGTCTGTCTTTGTGTTTTTCTGCCTGTCTGTCGCTGTGTGTCTGTCACACTTTTTACCTATATTTACTTGCCTGTTTGCATTTGTGTTTGTCCGTCTCTGTGTTCCTTTATTCGTGTGTCTGCCTTCGTGTACCTTTATTTATGTGCTTGTCTTTGTGTCTATTAGAAATCGTCTATGTGTCCTTACGTGTCTGTGTGTCTGTCTGTATATGTCCGTCTGACTTCTATATATCTCTTTGCCTTTCTGTCAATCAGACTGTCTGTCTTTAAATAATTCTGAATCAAAACTACCTCTGAAAGGTCAAGGACAAAGTACAGCTTATAAAAGCAAATAAAGTTTTCGTTGCCATGAGAACCATGTTTGCAATTTTACGTATCAGTAGAATACTTGTAACATATCATTTTTAAAGGCTCGTTTCCATGGTAACAGGTATTGTAGTCAACAGAAATTGCCTCTATGTTTTTTCTTTATATTTTTCATAGTATAAATACTAAACAAGAAATATGCTTCCATCCTCTATTCTTTTTATCAATATGCTCAAAATGTAGACAAAAACCTGTTTTGTAGAGGCCCTATTTTAGACCGAAAAAGCTCCTAATTTTAAATGATTTTGCTCAATTTTAAGGGCAAATATTTTGAAATGTCAGGTTAACTCGATTTCTACTGCCATGTATCTTTTATGTATAATCCTCGAACTTTTAAAAAATATTTAAACTTGAGCGTTCAAAAAAAAAAATTATTCAAAAGGATATAAAAAGTGGTTACCATGGTAACATTCTGTTCAGTACGACTATGCATAGAGTAATTTACTGGTAGATTTTTAGCTGTCTCTTATTTATTTTAAGCATATTCTTATCAGTGCATATAAAAGAGCATTATTAGTTAATAAATCACCTGAAAAATTTTCAAGGTCACAGGATCAATTTTCAAGGTCATCTTGAATGCGATTCACAAAATTTTACAAATTCTGTGATTTTTCAAAAATATGAGAGGCTGTTACTCAGAAGTCGTGTGGTATTAGGTAAAATAAATAAATACATAGTGATTTTGGATATATCTCCTATTTATTGACCAAAGTTGCGAAAATCTCAAAATCAATGACATCCTTGATTTACAGCTATTATTTCATACATTCAAATAAAAAAAAATGTAAGAATATCATGATTAATTATTATTGTCTGGGGCTTATTCTTTTAAGGAAAAATGTTCTGAACTAAAACTAAATGTTTTAATGTTTTTCCTCCTATCAGCCCTAATTTTAGTAAGAAGTATTTTTGATACAAATATATGACAGTCAAGCCTGCTTAGGAACAATAGATAACCAAAAAATATAAATTTTATTGAAATTGGAACCTATATTTTGAATTGACCTTGAACTTAGAGTCAATGACCTTGACAAATTTTGGAAGTACTAAAACAAAGAATAATTTCTTTTGTTGTCCCTACATAAAGCTTAAGCAATATAAGTTATTTAAACGATGCTAGAAATCAATTTGAAAAGATGTAGTCATACTGCATGGAATTAAACATTGTCATGGCAACCATTTCTGACCTCAAAATGTAGGAAAACGAAACAAGGTCCCGCTTATTTTTTTCAGTCATTACACTTATCACATAAAACATATTTTATTCTGGCAACAGTGATTTGTGTTATCAGCCTGACATTTTTTGTTCATTTTGCTTAAAAATGGTAAATGTTGGAGAAAAATAGGCCTTACTTTTGACCTTATCTTATGCAAATTTTTGACTGATTTTGAATTGATAGGGATTTGGCTAATTGAAAGAAATTTTTCAAAATGATTAATTTTTCTAAAAGTAAAGGTCTTAAAGATTATGAGTTGTTAATACCAATCAGCTCTTACAATTGTTTCCATGGCAACATGATAATCAAGTATGACTTATTGACCATCTTTTTAATGCTATAAATAGACAGACCTCGTTTCCATGGCAACTGACCCTTTTATTTTCCAAAATGTTATTTACTGAATACAAAAATATCATGGATTTTTATGATTTTCTCTTTAATTGGTATAATAAAAAATCCATGACATGCTATTTCAAACATATTTTGGTCCTTACAGAGAATTGATATTAAACCTCTAAGTAAAGGCCAATAGTCTAGGTAAATGTCAATACTTAACAGCAATTCTCTGTAAGAACCAAAGAATTTCAAGACATGTTGGCACGGCATGTCATGGATTTTTGAGATTTTTTGGTATGGAAGTTCAATATGAAGCACAAGTATGTAAATCAACCCCAGTTTTTTTCAAAAAAGTTGTCGTTGCCATGGTAACCGTGTCTGAAGTTTCAATAATCGGGAAAATCTATAGGACCAGGCATATTTGTAGGCTTCGTTACCATGGAAACAGGTACTTTTTTAATCTGAAATTGCTTTAATTATTTTCTTTTAATCCTTATTATTATGCATATTTGTAAAGTTTTTTACATTCATCTCGGTTGATTTGTGTATACAAGATGAAAAATTGGGCCAAAACAGGGTATCAAATGGCTCTGTTTTGGGCACTTAAAGGCCCTATTTTGCATGTTTTTACTGTTTTGCAAGGTTGAAAATTTCATAAAAGCACCAATTTTTGAAGTCCAAATTCTAGTTATCCAATTAGTATCATCTTTGAACTGTACATGAATACAAAAAATTAATTGGGCTAATTTGACCTTTTATTGCAAAGCAGCATCAAATTTAGTTGCTATGGCAACAATCGGCTGAAAGGTTTTCATACGATGAATTTAAACACAACCTCTATCAAACGATCTACGCATGATATTGGAACAGAAGTTCATGTATACATCTATCAGAGACGTTTTGATATAAAAATGACCTTGAAAATATTTCAAGGTCACCCACTGAATTTTCAAGGTCATTAAACTTTAAGTGACCAGATTTGACGAAAAATCCTGATTTTTCATAAAATGAAGGTTTCAATATTTTAGAAACCTTGAAATATTGAACTTAACAGTTATTTGCCATAAAATGATAAATGTATCACTTATTTCTTAGAACTATTGATTACGTTTCTTCATCGAATATCTAAATTCTTGGTGAATATTTTGATATAAAAGGGACGAAATCTGTATTTTTCTTGTTTTTTGACGGAAAAATATTTTCCGATTTAATCGCTATAATTCAATAAATTCTAAGATTTCTCTTTCTTATATTCATGTGCTTTCATAATATATATAACCTATGAAAATATTTATATAAGAAAATCACTAAAATCGGTAATAAAAAAATTAAAAAAATCAATATTTTATGCAAAATTTGAGTCTCAAAGTATAAATGACCTTGAACATCAAGCCAATGACCTTGAACATTTTAATTGTTCTGATGTAAAAGATATAAGTCATATCTATACATGCATACATTTTGACAATCTTATGTAACTCTAAAGAGGAATAAAATCAATTTCAAAGATAGTATGAAATAAGCAAAAAGGTCTAATGTTGCCATGGCAACGGTCTTTGACGACAGAATTTAGGTAAAACTCTTAAATACCCACTCCAACTTTTCGTTCATTTTATTTGTCAATAAACATACATTTCCATTGATGAAAATCACTAGTCTCCTATTGGTGCCTTTTGTGATATTTAAGATTGAAAATGGTCAAAAACACACTAAATTGGCCCTTATTCTCACCTCTATTTTTCGCTTCATTTTAACTTATTTCGGCTTAATACAATAAGCTTCCTGTAATTAATATCACATATCTAAGTGTATTAAGTAAGAATGGAAGTAAGGAAAAATAGATTATATAAAGATGAACAAGCTGTTACAGTGGTATCCATGGCAACGAAGTCTCCGGAGCTGGCTTATTTCATGGTCCCAAAAGTGCTATAAATAGAATGACCTCCTTACCATGGCAACCAGAGGTCACATTGGCCGAAAAGTGTTATTTTCATGGTCAGTACTTAATAATTACCCATTATACCGAAAATCAGCAAAATCCATGACATGCCGTGCCGAACGATTTTGGTCCTTACAGAGAATGGCTATTAAAATTTATCAATTTTTGTAAAGTGTTGATATCAATGAAATATTTCATAAGGTCAAATCTCAACAGCAAGGGTAATAATTGACACCAGGTATATCATTTCACATTTTGTTTTAAGTTAATACAGGTTTCAAGTATATTTTTGGTTTCAAAATGTATTTGCATTGTGAAGAAAGTGAATCTTTTAATATTTCAATGGGGTGACATTTTAAAGTTTTGGTCATTCGAATTTATAGACGATTAAGATATCCCTACAATATAGGGGTTTTATAAAATGTTCAAAGATGATAAGCTTGAAAATTCCAAAAAAAAAAAATTGTTATCATAGGGAGAATATAAGCTTTCACGACCAGAGGTAAGAGCTACCTTAAACGAAATATTTGATTTATTATATGTACATTACTACGACATAGTCAAATTCAAAATTGTATCTTCAAGATAAAAAGTCTATATAAGCTAATTATATTCCTTTTCGAAGCTAATATGACACATGTATTTCATAACTCAAAATTACATTTTTCAAGGAAAATTTCAAATCTCAAGGTCAAAGTAAAAGGGAATATCTTATTGTAAACTTCTTCAAATTGAATAGTATACAGTTAAAGTATACCATTGAGGGAGTTAGCACGATTCTGGTTCCCCGAAACCAGGCCTATTTCCCGAGGCGAAGCCAAGGGAAATAGGTCTGGTCGAGGGAAACCAGAATCGTGCTAACTCTCTCAATGGCATATTTTAACTGTTTTATTATACCGAAAAAAAAAACATTATACTGAAACAAACATATCTCTTATGTATACAGAAACAACATTATACTGACACGAACATATCTCTTAGGTTCACAGGGTTCAAATGGAAATTCTAATGATTTTGCCTTGCCTTCTCGACTGAATGACTGAGTAACGGAAAATATTAATTTTTGACGATAAGATAAACAGAAACATCATTTATCATACTCATACATGTTTAATTTTTTATTGTTTTATTTTATTTCGGATTAATTTATGTGCTAAGCGGATAGGAGGCGGATTACTCTGCTCGCGTATTGATAGCGTCATCCGATCAACCTTCACATCATCCGATGAACCTTGGCTGATACTGACACAACCCCAAAGAAGCTCCGCCCCATTTTGAAACTAACTCCCTAGGGAAATAGTCTTCTCAACTAACGCACCCCTTTGCAGGGAAATAGTCTTATCAGGCGATTTTCAGGGGTTAAGTTAAAGGAGTAGGTTCAGAAACTACCGATATTGGCCCTGTTCAAACCTAGATTCTAAAATTGTTTTATTTCATGTTATTTCTTTATGAAAGCAATGACAAACTTTGATAGTTCAGAAAAATACGATGTTCGGGAATTTGCACGTGCTGTGACGTCATTTATGACGTCATTAATCCATGACGGTATGCCGATTTCCGTGTTTTTAACATGTTTTAGAGTCTATATGCTGAAACTTTACCCATAGCACACGTTGTCACAGAAATTGAATTGGTATTAAATTGAAGATCATACTCTAATCTTGCTATATAGAGAATTTCCTTTCTGTGACGCACTGTGCTGTGCATCTATTTTAAAGTTTTCTGTGTCGTACTTCTACCAACCTGAGAGAGATTTAGCGTGTACAGCTCTCTTTAGAAATCAGAAAATCGAGATATTCTACAGATTTTGAGAATAATTTTTATACATTTTGATTGTTCTTGATTTCTCGTAACTAATAACATAATAAGTGATACTATAACATATTTACCAGGACCAGAAATTAAGTTTGATAGGGCGATTTTATAGATATTTTTTATGCTCAGTACATCGTGTACGTTAAATTAAACGAGTTTCTGGGTATAAATATACGATGTACAAATCAGTATTGAATTTATATTAAAACTAAAACTATCAAATGGTCTACATCTTATCAAAAGTTTCAACAGATAAATATGACAAAATCTGACTTTCCGATTTCTGAAGTGCGCTGCGCGGACGGTAGCAACAAAAAAAGATGGACGATATATAGGTATACGTAAATTACAAATAATAATAATAATAAGTTGAATGAAGAATGTATTTAAGCATTCATACGTATGCATTCTGCAAGTGTAATGGAAGGTTAATATATACCCGACAAAAAAAGAAACGCACATCATGTTATATAGTGATTTTTTTTCAATTGACCAAAAATATTTCGTTAGGCATTTGATTATAATTTTCTTTTTCCAGCACTTGAATTACCGGGGATAAAGCACGTTTCGATCATTTTTTCGCAACTTATCACAATGATAGTGCTTAATAAAAAACGTTGTTTCTAGCTTCTGTTGCATGGCCGCAGGTTTGGTATCCTTCTGAAATTTTGTTGTTTGACTACTTTCAGCAAATTTTCTGTTGAAATATAGATGAATACTGGTTTCTCCATTTAAATGTAGTCAAAATATACCAGTAAATCTGAAAATTAAATGTCTTAGTGGGAATATCCTTATATTGGGGTATGTTTTACACTAAAGGATATCAATATTTGGCAATTCTGATCCCAAAAGAAAACTACTTTTGTCTTCAGCCATTCTTATTTATCTGTTGCAGATTTATCTTTAACATCGCATTGAAATAAGCAAATGAAATACCAGAAAAGCTTAAAACTAACCTCCAAAATCATTGAAAATGCACGTAAAAATGACCTGTCAAGATCGAGGTATTGTTTCTGAAAACTGTCCTTGCGAAAAAAAGGTCAGAATCTAGCTGCAGTAGGGTAATTTTGTACTTTGCCATACATTTAAGGGCGAAAAATATCATATAATATCACGGACACGGACTTCATTTTCAAAAAAGTTTATGTTTGGGATGTTTTCCTCAAATTTAGACTTTCTCTTTGATGACGTCATTTGAAGCAATTAAATGAATTTGTATTCAGGGAAAATCGTTTATCATCATTTGAAAAAGAAATCGCAATGCCTGATATATCAGTTTGGATAGGTTAAACATCTTTAATCATTTCTAAAATGTGAACGGAATTCTTAAAAACCATTTTGTGACATTGCGTTTTGAACCAAGTGCCTTTATCATTGTGCTGTGTCTGATCACGAAGGCGGATTTGTTTGGCGTTTGGCAGAATAGGTCACTCGTATACCTACGATTTATGATGGAAAAGAAAAGAATACCTATAGATTACATAATTCATTTTATAGAATGAAGATTAAGTGGTGCGTTTCTGTTTTTGTTGGGTATATATCGAATAAAATGAAGAAATATTCGCTCATTATCCAACATTATTATTTTCAAATGCTAAACAGAAATAGTAATAACTGTGACTACAGTTCATACCTTCTCGAATTCAAAACGACAAACAGAAAAACGAAATTTCTATTCAGAAAATGAGAGAGAGAGATAGTATCGGAAAATGTTATTATTATTGGTATGACTTATAAACTCCAATTTAGATTATGCAAATATGATGTACGATACTCTAGCTTATTAGTTTAGCTTGTGTTCATGTTTGATACAAAATGTACCCGGGATCTGAGTTCGTAATGTATCGAGAGGAAGGAAATAAAACGGTCTGTTTTGTATTTTCATGAATCCAACATCAAACTGAAAGCACTGGTCTAAAGAGAGATCATGGGCCGGGTCAGCACTAGTGTTGAAGACATTTAGGAATCGATAATCGGTTTTTTTCGTAGATAATCAGAAGTAAAATGGATTAAAATCAGAAAAAAAATATTTCAAGAAAAATGCAGCATGACATTTACCGAAAAGGTTGCATTTTTTTGTAAAGGCTATATAAAGGAAGTAAATCGATTAATTGTAAGGGTTTCTTTAAAATGTTCAGAACCATGTTTAGGGCGGTTGACGGAGGGACGGACACACACACACGGGTAGACCGATTTAAGCCAGAAATCTATTACCGGTATGAATAACCCATTAGGAAGCTCGACAAGGAAGTTTGATGGACGGACATGTTCATCGCTCAATAGCCCCGAAATTTTGACAGGATGTTAACTTAATGAGACGAACTTTTTTTAAAATTTGCTTATGTTCATGTATCATGATCCAATCGTAGCCTAGGTATAACACACAATTCTTTGTTTTTGTGTTTTTATCTATTTTATTTTTTCAATCAATTGTAATATGCAGCTTCCGGCTTGAAAATCGATCTTTTTTTTTAATTTGCGCACAGATCTACATTTATTCTATTATATGCTAAATGCTGATATTGAATTTGAAGACGTTAAACATTAATAAAAGATGAAATATCACCGCATCGGATGTGCACTTTTCAACTATACTTCGCAAACGATAACATAAATGGACGATGCGATAATCTGAATGTTATGATTTGTTAATTTTCAAATCTAGTAAAAATACACAATAACTGGAAATGAATCTGTAGAATGTAAAAGATACATTTACCAGGCACTGAAATGGATTATTAGGAGCTAAAGACAACGGGCCCCGTTGAAATTAAGAAACTGTCCAGGAAGCAAGTGGGGTTTTTTTTTCAGGTGTCAATACCTTATCTATTCCGAGATTTTAAAATGAAACATTTCATTCGTGCACACCCACAGGGGCCGTAGCCAGATATATTTTTTTCTTATTCTGCATATATCAAAATTCCATCATCTTCCCTCCTTCCATTTTTAAATCAGCTACGTACAGCTATTTCATGGGAATAAGGAAAAAAATCTGGCTACGGCCCCTGCGTGCGCATTGTGAAATAGCTTCCGTATGTCGTCTGTCTGTGTCTGGGATATTTTAAGATTAGAAACGACATGAATGATGTTTGGAACATTGAAGCTACATGTATGATGCAACAGTTACATTTATACTGGTAAAAAGATTCATTGAAGTAAGTTTTAATTTAAGAAGACTGAAAGATGACAAGAAAATTTATTTCGCATGTCACTTAAATCGTACCGGTCGACACCCACAACAAAAACGCCCCCCCAACCTTCCTTGATCCCGCATAACACATGTATTATCTACATGTAAGGTAAGTTTGAACACAATTCGATTGTCATTTAATAAATGAAATATACTTTTATGGATACCTTGAATGCACAAGCGTATATAAAAAACAATATGAGAAATAAAAAAGAAGAAGAAAAATAACAGGACCAAAATCGAATGGGATACTAGTATACCAATTAGAAAACTGTTCATGGTTTTGCATGTATACTAGTAAAACAATTTTATGCGACTTTTTTAAAAAGGTAGGATCTTTTGACCTAATAACTGTTATTTTACGAAATTAACTTCTGCAGAAAAACTCCAATATGTGAAAAACACGCTCCCGACTGCGTGTTCATGGGCAGTTTTCAGGACATGGATCTCGAATTTCCGATGAAAATACGCCACGCATCTTCTCTACTTGAGGCTATACCAGCTCATATCTTTTCAAATCGTCTAATTTAATCGTAAATGCAAATACTTTCTTTTCTTCTTGTTTTTTTTTAATTCATTGTTTTCGTTACACCTAGAGTTCATAAATTTCTTATGGCAACACAACGTCGTGACGGCGTCATGTGACGACGTCATTGACGTCGCTCAATACGCTATACCATGCCTCAAACGATTCCACATATTTTCGTCAATTTTTAAGATATTTGAAAAAAGAAAACAGTTTTAGAAACTGCAGACATCAGTTATTTAACATACAAAATTTCATTCAAAAGTACGACAGGGCCGAATTCCATGGTTACCGAACCTACTCCTTTAATGAGTCTCTTTTTATATAGGAAAAAGTCAGTAGAGGTATAATAACATCATTTAAGAACAGATAAATTGGCAACATGGACCAGACATTCACGTTTCGGGTACTTAACCCTCGTCAGTGATCCTCAAATCTAAACAATGTAATATGCAAACAAGAGCCCCAGGGGGCACAACGCTCACCTGATACCCATGCACGCTCTAACTGACATACTGACATTGAATACTGATAGTGCCAGTACCAGGATTTTAGCCCACAACCTTTCTAAAAAGATTTTTGCCGGATGCAGAGAAGTGTTTTTTTTTCAGACAACCTTTAAAGGTACAAAAAAGAAAAAAATAATCACATTTCAAAACAATAACTTTTTTACTGATTTGAAAAAAAAAAACGGATAAAGTGGTCCAACGTCATATGCCCAGCTAGTATAGTTCAATTATGCAACATCAAAAATAAAATCATATTGTAAAATTCCACATAAATGTGCAGCAGAAAAAGAATAAAACAATGAAATGATTTCACAAATTAAATAAATTAAAATTGAACACAAAACCTTTCATTATTGATAGCTAGCATGCCAGAAATTATAAAGCCTGTGTTTGTGAAACGAGAATGCCCCCGGCGGCATCTTTGTTAGTATAAACACCATTTTCTGTTAAGTATGTGAGAGGTCAGGGTCAGCGTAATATTGGTATCAATGGAAAGATCTTGTCACAAGGAATACACATGTACAATATGAAAGCCCTATCACTATAACCATTCAATAGTTATGCCCAATGTTAAAGTTTCTGAGAAGTACGTGAAAGGTCAAGGTTATGGTCATGAGGTCAAAAATTTTGGTAAATACACATGTGAAATATGAAACCTCTATCACCAGCTTCCATTCAAAAGTTATGCCCAATGTTAAAGTTTTTTGGAAAACAGACAGACAAACAGACAGACGGACAGGCCAAAAACTTTATGCTCCCGAATCTTTTATTCCAGGGGCATAAAAAACAAAGATTTTTCGGTTTTGCCTTTATTCACTAAAATCTATGAATTATGCTTTTGAATAGTATTGATTTCATCTCAAATACATGAAACGTACAGTTAAAATCGTTTTGATCCAATATTCATCAATTCAAGTGAGTTGTGCAGAAATTGTGCCAGTTTGTTTTCCAAAAAAGCAGTGTATGTTGTATCAAACCTCATGACCCAGTGAAGCCACTTGAACAAATAATTTTCAGTAAATATGCTGAAATGCGACGCTTCTTGCCTATGCATATTTCAACAGGCGAGAAGGAGCGTCGCATTTCAGCATACGCTGTTCAACAACTCAAGTGGTTTCTCTAAGGTTTCGCAGTTTGAAACAAATTAAAAGGCCCATGAAATTGTTAAGCTTGTCCAACTAGCAGACCTACGACATCGTTATTTACTGTTAACTAATTGTTTTACCTCATCATAGGTCTGTTACACGGGCAAGTTGTTAGCGGAGAGAGTTCATGAAATGTATCGGTTGCATTGGATTTGCCGACAAGAAGTTATTTGGTCTGATAAAAACTCATTATGTATCTATTATTTGAACAGATAAAAATTCCCAAATGTCTTAACACAGGATCCTGTCGTTTTATGAGAGAAAATGTTTTATTATTCACAACCTCAGGCCTCTGTGTTCCTCTTAGAAATATTATACATACAAGATGACGAACACAGTGGCTTAAGGTTGTGAATAATAATTTATTTTCTCTATTAAAACAACAGCTTCTGTGGTCCAACATTTCATTGGAAGATTTCAGGAACTCTGAACGGAATTATTTATTTTCAAGAATTTCAGATATTAAATGTCCTATGCATTCTCAAAATCCAGAGGAAGAGATTACTCATTAGACGTTTCTTCAAGAAATCAGTCCGTACATTACTTCATCTAAGAGAGTCTAAGACAGAGGAAATTCGAGCAAACTTTATACATGATAACAAGTATATGCAAGTGTTCCAAGTACATGAATGATAACCATTATGAACGTTGTTCATAGCTCAAACCATACTCGCTGCTTTAACATACCTACATGTAATTCCGTCATCAGGAAGAACTCATTCTTCATACGTACAGTCACAGAGTGGAACGAACTGGATAACCATCAAGTGCTGTCAAGGACTGTGGAAGGCTTTAGATTCAGCCTGAAGCGCGATTAAGTAAGTTTATGCGCTCTCTCATTCCGTTGATCACAAGCCAGTATTGGTAATTCAACGTACCCATACAGATACAGATACAGATTATGAAAGTGTTCCAAGTATAAAAATCTATTCCGTTTGCACTGTATCTCCTGAAATATATCGCAGTACTGCTTTGCGGTTTGTATTGCAATGAAGCGCCTAGCGGAATACGATGCGCCTTGGGGACGAAGATGAATGAATGCGTATCTAGGTCATTGTCCTGTCAAATAGTTCCGATTATTTTCTTATTATTTTCAACAATTGGTGGAAAATACACACAATGTTTATCTTGAATTGTCTTTCCGTGATTGTTTACTAGACAGATGAAATAAAATTTTGAATATAGTTTTAAAGTGTGTGAGACATCTACATGTGTGGAAGAATACGTGTGAAAATGGGTCCTCAGATCATAAAATTCGAATAATTCCGGTCCGGAACCAGGTGTATGGCTTTGAAAAAATATTAAAAAAGTTGTGTACTTTTAATCATTACGGCATTTTTTTTGTGATTCAAATAAAATTTCTTCATTTAAAAGTAGTATCAATGTGTATAACCCTGTGCGATTTGAGAATTTCTTTTCTTTTTTGGTAAGAAAACATACATTATACCTATGTACAATCTTAAAAAATATTCCTTAAAAATCCAAAAGTGGATATCTGGACAAAATTCATTCACTTGTAGGGTACCATGCATGAGTACCTCATACCTACAAATTGTCATGACAATCTGAAGAGTGGTTATAGAAAAGAAGCAGAAAATGTATGAAAATCACCCCCCCCCCCCTTTCCTTTTTACATAAGAAAAAAATTCATAAAAAATCAAAAAAATAAAATTTAAGCATAAAATACATATCAAAGCATTAAGTAAGTTAAATATGATAAATATGTAGTAAATGAGTGTGTAAAATCATACATTATTGAGTTATTTAAAGAAAAAGTGCAAAAATGTGCATTTCTGACTAAGTCCGAAAAGACGTCAAAAACGCGTCAAAAATTAGTTGTCGGATTTTAACGAAATGAACAAACTTGAATTATACATCCTTCTAGATCACATAGATACAATTAGTTTTTCAATCCATTCAGTGGAACTGGAGAAGAAGATTTTTGAAGAGGGGTACCCTCCGGGGCCTATTTGACCCCGCCCTGGATCCACCCCTGAAGGGATCGAGCCGAAATGAACAAACTTGGTAGAGGACCTTTAGTACTTCATGCATACCAAGTTTCATCAAAATCCCTTCAGCCGTTCTTGAGAAGAAGTTGAAAATGTTAAAAGTTTACGACGGACGGACGGACGACGGACGACGGACGACGGACGCCACACTATGACCATAGCTCACTTGAGCCTTTGGCTCAGGTGAGCTAATAAAAAGGGGAAAAAATTGTGTTGGGGTCCCGCCGGGGTTTGAAGCCACTCCCCATGGGTCCATTTGGCATGGAAAACATACATTATACCTATGTAGAATCTTAAAAAATATTCCTTAAAAATCCAAAAGTGGATATCTGGACAAAATTCTTTCACTTGTAGGGTACCATACATGAGTACCTCATACCAACAAATTGTCATGACAATCTGAAGAGTGGTTATAGAAAAGAAGCAGAAAATGTATGAAAATCACCCCCCCCCCCCCTTCCTTTTTACATAAGAAAAAAATTCATAAAAAATCAAAAAAATAAAATTTAAGCATAAAATACATATCAAAGCATTAAGTAAGTTAAATATGATAAATATGTAGTAAATGAGCGTGTAAAATCATACATTATTGAGTTATTTAAAGAAAAAGTGCAAAAATGTGCATTTCTGACTAAGTCCGAAAAGACGTCAAAAACGCGTCAAAAATTAGTTGTCGGATTTTAACGAAATGAACAAACTTGAATTATACATCCTTCTAGATCACATAGATACAATTAGTTTTTCAATCCATTCAGTGGAACTGGAGAAGAAGATTTTTGAAGAGGGGTACCCTCCGGGGCCTATTTGACCCCGCCCTGGATCCACCCCTGAAGGGATCGAGCCGAAATGAACAAACTTGGTAGAGGACCTTTAGTACTTCATGCATACCA
Source organism: Pinctada fucata (assembly GCA_028142955.1). Lineage (NCBI taxonomy): Eukaryota > Metazoa > Mollusca > Bivalvia > Pterioida > Pteriidae > Pinctada > Pinctada fucata. The sequence continues at coordinate 40,324,586 of AP027114.1, forward strand.
AGTTTCATCAAAATCCCTTCAGCCGTTCTTGAGAAGAAGTTGAAAATGTTAAAAGTTTACGACGGACGGACGGACGACGGACGACGGACGACGGACGCCACACTATGACCATAGCTCACTTGAGCCTTTGGCTCAGGTGAGCTAATAAAAAAGGGGAAAAAATTGTGTTGGGGTCCCGCCGGGGTTTGAAGCCACTCCCCATGGGTCCATTGGGCATGGAAAACATACATTATACCTATGTAGAATCTTAAAAAATATTCCTTAAAAATCCAAAAGTGGATATCTGGACAAAATTCTTTCACTTGTAGGGTACCATGCATGAGTACCTCATACCTACAAATTGTCATGACAATCTGAAGAGTGGTTATAGAAAAGAAGCAGAAAATGTATGAAAATCATCCCCCCCCCTTCCTTTTTACATAAGAAAAAAATTCATAAAAAATCAAAAAAATAAAATTTAAGCATAAAATACATATCAAAGCATTAAGTAAGTTAAATATGATAAATATGTAGTAAATGAGTGTGTAAAATCATACACTTATTGAGTTATTTAAAGAAAAAGTGCAAAAATGTGCATTTCTGACTAAGTCCGAAAAGACGTCAAAAACGCGTCAAAAATTAGTTGTCGGATTTTAACGAAATGAACAAACTTGAATCATACATCCTTCTAGATCACATAGATACAATTAGTTTTTCAATCCATTAAGTGGAACTGGAGAAGAAGATTTTTGAAGAGGGGTACCCTCCGAGGCCTATTTGACCCCGCCCTGGATCCACCCCCGAAGGGATCGAGCCGAAATGAACAAACTTGGTAGAGGACCTTTAGTACTTCATGCATACCAAGTTTCATCAAAATCCCTTCAGCCGTTCTTGAGAAGAAGTTGAAAATGTTAAAAGTTTACGACGGACGGACGGACGACGGACGACGGACGACGGACGCCGGACGCCACACTATGACCATAGCTCACTTGAGCCTTTGGCTCAGGTGAGCTAAAAAGGATGAAAGTTACTAGGTCGAAAAAGCGTACCGAAAAACGTAGCAGGATGGGTGGGATATGATACTTTAGGACCCATGTTTTAGAAATTTCGAGAAATTTTGTTAATAGAAATTCAAGAATGCGTTGAAGAAACGATCAACCGAAATTTATCGAACTTGGTTACATGTGCTCTCGGGGACTCCTGGTCCACCAAAAATATCAATTTATATCAAATCTTCTGCCTAGTTATGATGTGTTTGGAACTGGAGGATTATGTTCGTGCTTTTTTATTAAATCGATGAAATAAAATTCCGGAATTCATTCGAGGAGGGTTAAATTGCTATATAGATGTTTTTCCTCGGGGAAAAATCTACTATAACATTGGGGAAAGTCTACTATAAAGCAGAATTTCCCCCGGGGGAAAACTACTATGCGATAGATTTCCCGGAGGGAAACACCACTATATAGCCATTTTCCGGGGGGATGACTAGGGGGAAAGACTATAGTAACTATATAACACCTGGATTCTGTAACCAATTGTGGTGGTTTTATTATCGCGGTATCGAAGTTTATTGAAAGAAAAAACTTATTGAAACTTATATACTTTTGATATTGAAGATTAATCATTATGTATGTCACGAAATAACAAGCAAACATGTACCATGATTGTTGTAAGTTTGCATGTTATTGTTATTTTTAATGTTACGTGCATGACAAACACATACCAATAAGTGTTAATGACAAATATGGATAATGACCATATCCCTGTCTACAGTACAAAATCGACAATCCAGAAAATCAGAAACCGAAGGCATACAAAACCAGGATAAAACAGGAACCAAAGCAAACAAAAACAAAAACCTCCACCATATGAAAAGAAGCGAACTCCCGATATGAGAGTGAGACCAGGTGCCCAGGAAGAGTAAGCATCTCCTGCTTGCATGCAACACCCGTCGCTTCAATTCGGTAGAACTGTCACATCCGGTTACTTCCATTTTGGAAGATATAGAGTACAATCTTTGGTTGGATGGTTTAAATGGTCTATGACAGAATATCATCCACCATTCTGGATAGTGGGACATCATAGTGTATGACGAGTTCCCCATATCGACCGTAGAACTTCCTCAGTGACGATGTTAGTCGGTCACAAACATATCCCTGACTGAGAAGCTTATCTGAAAGACGCCTAGCTCTTAGAACAAAATCCGTATATTTGGTACTTGCTCTGGCATAGCGTATCAACTGAGATATGAACACGCCATAAGCAGGCGATGAAGGGATGTTGCTACTCAGAAAAGGAAAGTTCGTAATGCTGAAATTGAAGTCGTCACGTTTGTCATAGGGTGAGGTGTTCATGTGACCATCAGTGTCGTAGGACAACATTATGTCCAAATAGGATGCTGAATTATTTGTCTCTGTAGTTTCTTTGACTTCAAGCTCCGAAGGATAGATACTGCTCAGGTAATCCGCGAATTTTGGATTATTGATGGACAACACATCGTCTATGTATCTGTAAGTGAAGTTGAAGTCAGAAGCTAAGTATCTTTTCCCTTCAGAGACCAAAGATTGAATGAATTCAGCTTCGTACGAGTAAAGGAAAATGTCGGCAAGGAGTGGGGCACAATTGGTCCCCATTGGAATTCCGACAATTTGCTGGAAGACCTTTCCTCCAAACACCACAAAAATGTTGTCGATCAGAAAGTTTAACATCTGAATAATGTCTGTTTCAGTGTACTTATTTTCAGAATCTGACTTTTCTTTTACAAAGTAGGTTTTGTCATAGTTAACAACAATAAATTTGTATTTGCGATTACCGTTCTTACTTGTAAACGCATTACTTATAATTTTTGCGAGTCTTTCTTTCAATTTAGAATGTGGAATTGTAGTGTAAAGTTTCGAAAAATCAAAGGCTTTGATCGAATGGACTCTACTAAAATGAGTGGATTTCAGATGTTCTAAAAGTTCCTTCGAATTCTTTAAAATCCACATCTGGTTGAAACCACTGCGAGAATATACTGTCGAACAATATTTTTGTAGCCCAGATTTGATTTCAGATAAAACTTTGGTGAGTAAGATCGATACAGATTTGGTAGAACATTTTGAGGAACCAGCGATGAAACGTTGTTTGTACGGATTCTTATGCATTTTAGGTATGCAGTATAAGTATGGTAAATCTAAATCTAAATTGGTAGTGTCGAAGCCAAAGGAAGCAAGAGCTGATTTGTGGTTATCTATTATTTCAGAGGCAGAAAGGTTTGTTGGGGTGTAAGTGGGATTTCCAGGTGTCGAATTTAAACCCAACTCTTTAACTAGACTGTCGAAATAGTACTTTTTGCAAGTAAATGTGTAATTATTTGATGCTTTGTCCGCTGGTGTGATGACATAATGTTCTTGGAGGTAGGTAAGTTCTGTGATAACATCAGGGTCTTTAAATATAGACACGAATCTGGTGTTCACAGTTGATTTTAATCGGTTAATTCTAGATAAAAGTAACCCTCTGATTGATTTTATCCATTCGGAAAGGGTGTCGAGCTGTACATCCTCTTTCTTTGCCCAACGTCTTGCATATTCCTCACAAGAGTCCATAATAATTTTGACATTTTGGTTCCATGTAAAGGACATACTTTCTCTGTATTTGGGACCCTTTTTTAACAATTCTCTCAACTTGTCGTTCTTGACTAGACTAAGGTCACCAGTAATAACGTGTCCACAAGGAGAGTAGTTGAAATCCGATGAAGAACATTCGCAGGGAAGTGGATGTAGTGAGGGATTACTTAAATCAATACACTGCAGGAATCGTTTGTAATTGTAAATTTTAGATGCAACTGTTGGTGTGTAGCTATAGGAAATACAAGGAGTTTCTTTTCTTTTGAAATATGGTGGGATTTTTTTCTGTGACAGTTTTGTGATTCAAAATTTGACCAAGATTCAAGTTATCAATACCTTTGTTTGCAAATCTTACTTTAATGAAAGGGCGGTTTGTTTTCTCCTCTGATTTATCTGATCTAACTGCTTGAAATAAACGAAAAGTAGAAATATCCAAGATGACTCCTTGTAGTCTGTATTCTGGGGAACGTGTATCGGTATATGCGAGATCCTTCGTATAATCGTAGATTTCGTGTAACTTCCGTAAAGGAACAGAGTATAATTTGGTACGAATATAATGCAGACCTAGAGGCTCATTCAAAAATGGAACCAAGTCATCGAAGGAGAAACTATGTATCTCAGGCCTATTATATTTTCGAATGCCATGACTTCGAGGTCTTCTTTGTGATCTGTTGAATAAGCTAGTCACATTTACCGATTGACAACCGGGACTTGTTAAGTTTCCTATAGTGCTGATGTTATCGTTGCACCCATAGGGCGCTGCAGTGTTAAGATTTTTTATCCAGAACTCTTCTCTGTTGCGACGGAGAGGTGTGCTCAAATTGGGATTGTTTGTGGGGTGATATATTTTCTCCAGGATTCTGACTCTCATCGATAAAACAGAATGATCCGCCTGGTCAAAATGTCGGTAAAGGAGTTGACTTCCTTTATTATTTATTTTTGACCGGTGTCCTGACATTCTTTTTCGGAGCTGGCCTTTGGTTTCGCCCACATAAATCAATCCACAAAGTGAGCACTCTATTCCGTACACAACATTAGATGTCATGCAGTTAAGGTTTTCAAAACTATGCGTGTTAAATGTTTGTTTTGTGAGATTACTTGAGAATGAAGTGTCTGTTATTAGGATGTTACAAGTTTTGCAGTTCTTCACGCCACACTTAGAAATTGAGCAATCGCTTGGTGAAAATAGGTGCTCTTTAAGTATATCGACCACTTCAATCTTACAGGGCTTGATTTTAATATACCCATCTGCATGTTTATACCAAAACTCATGGTTGTTACTAACTACAAATGTTTCATCTCTAATGTTGTGTAAGCTAATTCTAGGGACACCTAAGTTACCTGTTGCGTATGTGTCCGTAGACGCAACAGGTTGGGGCCTTTTTATAGTGGGCGACGCCCCAGCCACTTTGTAGGTCTCTTGAGTTCTATCCATTTAAGCAAAAGACTGCTCGAGAAGTGCCCTCGGGGACAATTTGTCCACCAGCAGAGACACATGAACAGTGGTAAAAATGACAAATATGGATAATGACCATATCCCTGTCTACAGTACAAAATCGACAATCCAGAAAATCAGAAACCGAAGGCATACAAAACCAGGATAAAACAGGAACCAAAGCAAACAAAAACAAAAACCTCCACCATATGAAAAGAAGCGAACTCCCGATATGAGAGTGAGACCAGGTGCCCAGGAAGAGTAAGCATCTCCTGCTTGCATGCAACACCCGTCGCTTCAATTCGGTAGAACTGTCACATCCGGTTACTTCCATTTTGGAAGATATAGAGTACAATCTTTGGTTGGATGGTTTAAATGGTCTATGACAGAATATCATCCACCATAGTGTATGACGAGTTCCCCATATCGACCGTAGAACTTCCTCAGTGACGATGTTAGTCGGTCACAAACATATCCCTGACTGAGAAGCTTATCTGAAAGACGCCTAGCTCTTAGAACAAAATCCGTATATTTGGTACTTGCTCTGGCATAGCGTATCAACTGAGATATGAACACGCCATAAGCAGGCGATGAAGGGATGTTGCTACTCAGAAAAGGAAAGTTCGTAATGCTGAAATTGAAGTCGTCACGTTTGTCATAGAGTGAGGTGTTCATGTGACCATCAGTGTCGTAGGACAACATTATGTCCAAATAGGATGCTGAATTATTTGTCTCTGTAGTTTCTTTGACTTCAAGCTCCGAAGGATAGATACTGCTCAGGTAATCCGCGAATTTTGGATTATTGATGGACAACACATCGTCTATGTATCTGTAAGTGAAGTTGAAGTCAGAAGCTAAGTATCTTTTCCCTTCAGAGACCAAAGATTGAATGAATTCAGCTTCGTACGAGTAAAGGAAAATGTCGGCAAGGAGTGGGGCACAATTGGTCCCCATTGGAATTCCGACAATTTGCTGGAAGACCTTTCCTCCAAACACCACAAAAATGTTGTCGATCAGAAAGTTTAACATCTGAATAATGTCTGTTTCAGTGTACTTATTTTCAGAATCTGACTTTTCTTTTACAAAGTAGGTTTTGTCATAGTTAACAACAATAAATTTGTATTTGCGATTACCGTTCTTACTTGTAAATGCATTACTTATAATTTTTGCGAGTCTTTCTTTCAATTTAGAATGTGGAATTGTAGTGTAAAGTGTCGAAAAATCAAAGGCTTTGATCGAATGGACTCTACTAAAATGAGTGGATTTCAGATGTTCTAAAAGTTCCTTCGAATTCTTTAAAATCCACATCTGGTTGATACCACTGCGAGAATATACTGTCGAACAATATTTTTGTAGCCCAGATTTGATTTCAGATAAAACTTTGGTGAGTAAGATCGATACAGATTTGGTAGAACATTTTGAGGAACCAGCGATGAAACGTTGTTTGTACGGATTCTTATGCATTTTAGGTATGCAGTATAAGTATGGTAAATCTAAATCTAAATTGGTAGTGTCGAAGCCAAAGGAAGCAAGAGCTGATTTGTGGTTATCTATTATTTCAGAGGCAGAAAGGTTTGTTGGGGTGTAAGTGGGATTTCCAGGTGTCGAATTTAAACCCAACTCTTTAACTAGACTGTCGAAATAGTACTTTTTGCAAGTAAATGTGTAATTATTTGATGCTTTGTCCGCTGGTGTAATGACATAATGTTCTTGGAGGTAGGTAAGTTCTGTGATAACATCAGGGTCTTTAAATATAGACACGAATCTGGTGTTCACAGTTGATTTTAATCGGTTAATTCTAGATAAAAGTAACCCTCTGATTGATTTTATCCATTCGGAAAGGGTGTCGAGCTGTACATCCTCTTTCTTTGCCCAACGTCTTGCATATTCCTCACAAGAGTCCATAATAATTTTAACATTTTGGTTCCATGTAAAGGACATACTTTCTCTGTATTTGGGACCCTTTTTTAACAATTCTCTCAACTTGTCGTTCTTGACTATACTAAGGTCACCAGTAATAACGTGTCCACAAGGAGAGTAGTTGAAATCCGATGAAGAACATTCGCAGGGAAGTGGATGTAGTGAGGGATTACTTAAATCAATACACTGCAGGAATCGTTTGTAATTGTAAATTTTAGATGCAACTGTTGGTGTGTAGCTATAGAAAATACAAGGAGTTTCTTTTCTTTTGAAATATGGTGGGATTTTTTCTGTGACAGTTTTGTGATTCAAAATTTGACCAAGATTCAAGTTATCAATACCTTTGTTTGCAAATCTTACTTTAATGAAAGGGCGGTTTGTTTTCTCCTCTGATTTATCTGATCTAACTGCTTGAAATAAACGAAAAGTAGAAATGTCCAAGATGACTCATTGTAGTCTGTATTCTGGGGAACGTGTATCGGTATATGCGAGATCCTTCGTATAATCGTAGATTTCGTGTAACTTCCGTAAAGGAACAGAGTATAATTTGGTACGAATATAATGCAGACCTAGAGGCTCATTCAAAAATGGAACCAAGTCATCGAAGGAGAAACTATGTATCTCAGGCCTATTATATTTTCGAATGCCATGACTTCGAGGTCTTCTTTGTGATCTGTTGAATAAGCTAGTCACATTTACCGATTGACAACCGGGACTTGTTAAGTTTCCTATAGAGCTGATGTTATCGTTGCACCCATAGGGCGCTGCAGTGTTAAGATTTTTTATCCAGAACTCTTCTCTGTTGCGACGGAGAGGTGTGCTCAAATTGGGATTGTTTGTGGGGTGATATATTTTCTCCAGGATTCTGACTCTCATCGATAAAACAGAATGATCCGCCTGGTCAAAATGTCGGTAAAGGAGTTGACTTCCTTTATTATTTATTTTTGACCGGTGTCCTGACATTCTTTTTCGGAGCTGGCCTTTGGTTTCGCCCACATAAATCAATCCACAAAGTGAGCACTCTATTCCGTACACAACATTAGATGTCATGCAGTTAAGGTTTTCAAAACTATGCGTGTTAAATGTTTGTTTTGTGAGATTACTTGAGAATGAAGTGTCTGTTATTAGGATGTTACAAGTTTTGCAGTTCTTCACGCCACACTTAGAAATTGAGCAATCGCTTGGTGAAAATAGGTGCTCTTTAAGTATATCGACCACTTCAATCTTACAGGGCTTGATTTTAATATACCCATCTGCATGTTTATACCAAAACTCATGGTTGTTACTAACTACAAATGTTTCATCTCTAATGTTGTGTAAGCTAATTCTAGGGACACCTAAGTTACCTGTTGCGTATGTGTCCGTAGTCGCAACAACACAGTAACCATTTTAAAAATATCAATTAAAGAATACAGATAAGTTGATTGGAACTCATTATGAAAGGATTACTTCAAAGCACATGTAATTTGCAATTGCTTACGTTGGTAAAACAAAAATCTTATGCGAACTATACGAGTAATCTCCGTCCTTTTGATTAATAATCAGGGTTATATAGATACAGCAAGAAATATTGTCAATTTCTTTAAATGTACATATAAAGCAAAACATGTTAAATGCAATGAACGATTCAGCTGTACATTGTAATAGGTTTCAAACGTCCGTGGCATATAAAAATTATATCCTATATGATCTTTATTTGTTATACAAAATCATGACGGTGGATTAATGTTAAACGTCTTTAAATTCAATAGCTTCATTCAAAACCTGATAAATTTACAGCATGGACCAGACATGCACGTTTCGGGTACTAAACCCTCGTCAGTGATCCTCAGTCTAAACAATGTTATTTGGCCAAAAGGTATGAAAATTATTATGATTGTCCAAAAATGTACCAAAAGACGTAGCAGAATGGTTGGGATATGATGCTACAGGACCCACATTTTAGAAATTTCAAGAAATTTTGTAACAGAAAATTTCAAATGCGTTGAAGAGACAGGCGATCAACCGAAGTTGATCGAACTTGGCTACATGTGCCCTCGGGGACTCTTGGTCCACCAGCAGGGACACTCACCAAGAAGTTCAAATGTTAAACGTCTTTAAATTCAATAGCATCATTCAAAACCTTATAAATTTACAGCATGGACCAGACATACATGTTTCGGGTACTAAACCCTCGTCAGTGATCCGCAGTCTAAACAATGTTATATGGCCAAAAAGTATGAAAATTATTATGATTGTCCAAAAATGTACCAAAAGACGTAGCAGAATGGGTGGGATATGATGCAACAGGATCCACATTTTAGAAATTTCAAGACAATTTGTAACAGAAAATTTCAAATGCGTTGAAGAGACAGACGATCAACCGAAGTTGATCGAACTTGGCTACATGTGCCCTCGGGGACTCTTGGCCCACCAGCAGGGACACTCACCAAGTAGTTCAAATGTTAAACGTCTTTAAATTCAATAATGTTTGCGGAAAATTCGAAAACCGCGAACATAGCGAAATTAAAACCACCGCATTTCCCCGTTTACAGTATCCATAAGTCGTCGGCCGTATCCGCGGCTACGCAGGAGGATACTTATTTCGTTAAGGACACTTTGAGAATTCAAACAAAAAGTATACCGAAGACGATATCAATCGGATGCTTGAGGTATTTATTGACAACATTTTTGTGGTGTTTGGAGGAATAGCATTCCAGCAAACAGTTGATATGCCCATGGGTACCAGTTACGCCTTACTGCTTGCGGACTTATTTTTATATTCATACAAGGATGACTTCATCCAGATTTTGCTCTTGAATTGGCAAACGCACCTCATGTCTCAGTTCAATTTTACTTTCAGATACATTGAGGACGTGTTGAACTTTAAATATCATCTACATGAAATATATCTTCGTGAACTAGAGATCAAGGAAACAACTGAGAGTGTCAGATTCGCTTCGTACTTGGATAAACCTATCTTTCGACACAAACTGCAATTTGAACACCTCACTGTATGACAAGCGTAATGATTTCAGGTTCTACATAACTAACTTCCCTTTCATGTGTAGCAACATTCCGTTTTTTCCTATGGCTTTTTTTTGTTGTCTCGGCTAATACGGTACGCCAGGGCATAATGCAAATATTGATATTTTATCGGTAGAGCCAGACGGCTTGCTAGTGAGCTACTTTTTCAGATTTATATTACACAATGGTTAAAATCATCTTTCAGAAGTTCTTCGGTCGTCATGGGGATATAATAAAAGACTGAAAAAATGCATGTTCTAGGTTCGCAACTGTTCAAATGGAAATTCTTATGATTTTGCCTTGCCTTCTCGACTTTGAGACTGAATAACTGATAGGTACTTTTTTAATGTTTATTGCAAACGAATGTAAACTTATTTGCCGCTTTGCATGCTTTGTCAGTAGAAATAATTTTGAAAAAGGTCGTAATTTTTCTTGTACAGGGTCATGAATAATTGACTCGTTTCTGTTGTTTACTTAGTGCCGAATACGCCCTATTCTATGGTACCTTGGGCAAGTTACTTTACAGTATGTTGCACTCTCTCCACCCAGGAGTAAACCGGGTACCTGACACAAGAGACGAGCTTGCAATGTGAATGAAAAGCATTAGCGTCAAATGACAGCTCTGCTTGTATACTCACAAGGGAGTATGCAATAGATTGTACAGGTATCGCCAGGGAGGTGATTGTAGGAGTCTCATGAGGCTCATACGAACGAGACTATTACATGTAACCCTACCTTTTTTATTCTTTCAAGCAATTCTCCGATGGGTTTCATCCGTTTGGAGAGTGTGTCTAGTTCCACGTCCTATTTTTGCGAAAGGTCCGGCCTTCTCCTCACATTCATCCATAATTATTTAAAAGTTTTCCAAAATTTACACTACGTGAAATTCCCAAAGTTCCCACCACGTAAATTCATCCTCACGAACTAGATATCACGGAAACAACCGAGAGTGACAGATCCGATTCGTACATCTTTACACTTCTATCTTTCGACGCAAACGGTCATTTGAACATCTCACTGTATGATAAGCTTGATGATTTTAGCTTCCACATAACTAACTTTCCCTTAATGAGAAAGTATGGGATCTCCAACAACACACGGTTGCAACACCCACAGCAACACCATAAAACACCCAATGCAAAGACACAGAGCAGGCATTCACAGGACGTAAAAGGGACAAGAAACTCCAACTCACGCCATAGAGACATGAAACACTAAATACTACACATAAACCAACGAGACCAATGAGCAACCGGTGCCGACTTAGGACGGCCATTTGTTACACATGTAGCAGAGGGTGTGAATACCCTTCCACTTTTCCGATTTACCAGAAGTATCGAAGAACACACAATTGTGGTGTAAAATAAACCTCCTCACTGTAACATGAATATACAAACAAACAGCATGACGTAGGGGTCAAAGAAAAAAAAATCGATGTTGATGTTAGTGGATATAAGAATAAAAAATATGTTTGTGAAAAACGAATGCCCCCGTCGGCCTTTTTGTCGGAAAAATTTGTATAATGGTCAAACTAGAGGTAACAAGATAAAAAAGAATTAGTGTCCATGGAAAGGTCTTATCACAAGGAATACTCATATGAATATCGAAACCCTAATCCTTACAATTCAAAAAATTATGGCCAAGGTTAATGTTTTTCAAAAGTAGGTCAAATTTCAAGGTTAAGGTCAAAGGTCAAAAATTGTGGTATCAATGGAATGATCTTGTCGCAAGAAATACACAAGTGAAATATCAAAGCCCTATCCCTTACCATTCAAAAATTATTGCCAAGGTTAAAGTTTTTGCGGACAAACAGATAAACGGACTGGAAAAAAAACTATATGCCTCCGAATCTTCGATTACAGGGGCAAAAACGAGAAGGTATACGAAATACAGTCCACGCTCTGCCGATGTTATATAGTAGTTTTTCCCCCATAGTAGCTTTTCACCCCGGAAAAACTGCTATATAGTAGATCCCCCTGGCGGAAAAAAACTGCTGTATAGTAGTCTTTCCCCAATAGCAGATTTTCCCCCTTACTGTTAATGGTTTGGATTTTATCTTTTTTATTATTTTGCATTCAATAATCATTTTTGATTGGTTATGATCAGGAACCAACTCGAAAAGCTCACTCAGTGTGTCTGATATTATCTGTCTGTGTATCTATTTGTTTGCCTATCTGTAAGTGTCTGTCCTTATGTATGTCATTTCCTTTCTTTTAATAAAAGAAATTGACTATACGTGTGTCTATTTACCTGTCTGTGTCTGTCTGTCCGTTTATGTGTCTGTCTGTCTGACAGTGTATCTGTGCTTTGTGCTTGATGATTTTTATGTCTGTAAGGGTGTGTGTGTCTGTATGTGTGTCCGTCTTATCTGTCTATCTGTTAACACCATTAGTGTCTGTCTATCTGTCTGTGGGTGAATGTTAAACGTCTTTAAATTCAATAGCATCATTTGAAACCTAATAAATTTTCAGCATGGACCAGACATGCACGTTTCGGGTATTAATCCCTCGTCAGTGATCCTTAGTCTAAACGATGTTATATGGCCAAAAAGTATGAAAATTATGTCCAAAAATGTGCCAATAGACGTAGCAGAATGGGTGGGATATGATGCTCAGGGCCCACGTTTTAGAATTTTCAAGACATTTTGAAACAGAAAATTTCAAATGGGTTGAAGAGACATACTTGGCTACATGTGCCCTCGGGGACTCTTGGCCCACCAGCAGTGACACTCACCAAGTAGTTCAAGTGTTAAACGTCTTTAAATTCAATAATTCAGTGCCTCTGTATATCTTTTTGTGTCTGTTTTCCTTCATGTCTGGATTTCGTCCAATGAGTGTCTGTCTGTGTGTGTATCTGTTTTTCAGCCTGTATCTATCCTTTTGCTTGTCTGAAAGAGTGTATGTTTGAGTCAGTGTGTAATTTTTACGGTTGAGGTGTCTGGATCTCTCTTAGTCTGTCTTTCTTCTGTCAATTGAAAATCATAGCGCTGTGTATTTGTCTTTTTGATGTCAATATGTCCATGTCTGTCTAAGAGTGAGTACGTCTGTTTGTGTTTATATGTCTTTCTCTGTGTGTTTTTGTGTCTGTCTTTCTTACTGTCGTATAGGTGTCCGTATCTCTCTTAGATACATAGACGATGTGTTGTCCATCAATAATCCAAAATTCGCGGATAACCTGAGCAGTATCTATCCTTCGGAGCTTGAAGTCAAAGAAACTACAGAGACAATTAATTCAGCATCCTTTTTGGACATAATGTTGTCCTACGACACTGATGGCCACATGAACACCTCACTCTATGACAAACGTGACGACTTCAATTTCAGCATTACAAACTTTCCTTTTCTTAGTAGCAACATCCCTTCATCGCCTGCTTATGGCGTGTTCATATCTCAGTTGATACGCTATGCCAGAGCAAGTACCAAATATACGGATTTTGTTCTGAGAGCTAGGCGTCTTTCAGATAAGCTTCTCAATCAGGGATATGTTTGTGACCGACTAACATCGTCACTTAGGAAGTTCTATGGTCGATATGGGGAACTCGTCATACACTATGATGTCCAACTCTCCAGAATGGTGGATGATATTCTGTCATAGACCATTTGAACCATCTAACGAAAGATTGTAATCTATATCTTACAAAATGGAAGTAACCGGATGTGACAGTTCTACCGAATAGAAGCGACGGGTGTTGCATTTAAGCAGGAGATGCTAACTCTTCCTGGGCACCTAGTCTCACTTCCATATCGGGAGTTCGCTTCTTTCCATATGGTGGAGGTTTTTGTTTGTTTGCTTTGGTTCCTGTATTGTCCTGATTTTGTATGCCTTCGGTTTCTGATTTTCTGAATTATCGATTTTGTGCTGTATACAGGGATGTGGTCATTATCCATATTTGTCATAGTATATATCTGTTGTTCTTTGTATTTGTCCGTCTCATGCATGTCTGTCTTTTCTGTCTGTATGTCGTCGTGTGTCTGTCAGACTCTTTATCTCTATCTGCTTGCATTTTAGTATTTGCCCGTCTTTGTGTCCCCTATTCATGTATCTTTCTTAGTGCCAATTTATTTGTGTCTATTTATGTATGTCTGTCTTTCAGTGTCCCTCTGTGTGTTTGTCTGTGTTTTTCTATCTAACTGTTTGACTTACTGTTTGTATGACAAATATGGATAATGACCATATCCCTGTCTACAGTACAAAATCGATAATTCAGAAAATCAGAAACCGAAGGCATACAAAATCAGGACAAAACAGGAACCAAAGCAAACAAAAACAAAAACCTCCACCATATGAAAAGAAGCGAACTCCCGATATGAGAGTGAGTCATGTATGTCAGTCCGTCTGACTTCTTTATACAGTCAAACCTGTCTTAAAGTGACCCTCTTTTTAGCGACTTCCTGCTTTATGTGACCTTTTTTATTCCTCCCGAGCAATTTTCCTATTCAATTAACCTGTATATAGCGACAACCTGTCTAACGCGACAACGACCCTAATTTTTCTGCCCCGCACTGAATTCCGCACCTGTATATTACGACTTTAAGTGTTGTAAAGAACCCAAACTACATACATTTTTACATTAAATCTCTTCATCAGTGTCTTTCATAATTAAATCTTCTGTGATACATAAAATCTAATGTGATTTTATTTGTTCAATACGATCAATTATTAAATACTCGAATTAATATATGCAGTGATTCATTATATGATATCGCTCTCATACTACGAACATTTTGTTGGTCAAAGTAAGATCAGCTTGAACCTGTATTCAGTGACCACCTGTCTTATGTGACTTTTTTTCTATCGGCCCTTGCAAAGTCACATAAGACGGGTTTGACTGTATATGTTTTCCTTTCTTTCAGTCAGGCTGTCCGTTTTGAAATAATTCTTACTCAAAATTACCTCTAAAAGGTCAATGACAAATGTAGGGGAACAGATTCAACATGAAGACGTTTACAAATGAGTTAAAGAAGATCCTGACGATAATCCCAACAGCACTCACAACAGAGCACCAAATTGAGCATCGACGGACCCCTAGCAAGCTAGAGGTGGGACCAGGTGCCCGGGAGGAGTAAGCATCCCCTGTTGGCCAGCCATACCCGCCGTCGATGTTCATGCAAGAAAATTAAAACAATATCTGAAATACATGCACTGTCTGAGGTAAGTCTATATAGAAAGTGCCATGGCGACCATATCAGGGAACAATATTAAAAAAAAAAACCACTTACCGTCAAACCCCTCGCGGGGAACTTTTTTACGAGCTCCACACGGCAAAGGGCATAAGTGTGACACAAATGAGTTAAAGAAGATCCTGACGATAATCCCAACAGCACTTACAACAGAGCACCAAATTGAACAATTAAACCTCTACGTCACAACGTAGAGGTTTGACGTAGAGGTTTACAATTAAACCTCTACGTAGAGGTTTGAGGTTTACAATTAAACCTTGACGTAGAGGTTTACAATTAAACCTCTACGTCAAGGCCAATCAAATAGGTCAGGGTCGTAGAGGTTTGACGTAGAGGTTTACAATTAAACCTCTACGTAGAGGTTTGAGGTTTACAATTAAACCTTGACGTAGAGGTTTACAATTAAACCTCTACGTCAAGGCCAATCAAATAGGTCAGGACGTAGAGGTTTACAATTAAACCTTGACGTAGAGGTTTACAATTAAACCTCTACGTCAAGGCCAATCAAATAGGTCAGGGTCAATACTTGAAATATATCAAGTTTTTTATGTAAAGTTTTGATGTCAATGTAATATATCATAAAGTTTTGGTAAAATAAAGTGTAATATAATGAGTCATGGTCCAATCGTACGGTACATTGTAATATCTGAAATCAGGTCAACCTGTTTAGATATATCGCCATGTTTAAGGTAGATTGTACCTCTGGTCCAAAATCGGAGAAAATAATTCATTGATACCCCTTATTTTCACCTCATATTATTGCACATTTGGTAAAGCTAATACATGTCTCAAATGAAATATTTGTACAATGTAAAAATGTGATTAATAATCCAAATTGGTAAAGGTTGGGGTCATTCGAATCTATAGACGATAAAGATATCCCTACAATCTAGGATTTATTTTAAAAGCATTTTTATAAAAGGTTCAAAGATAATAAGCACAAACATTCCAAGTCAGTTATCGTAAGGAGAATATAAGCTCTCATGACCAGAGGTAAGAACTACCTTACACGGAATGTTTTATATGTATATCACTACGATATAGTCAAATTCAAAATTGTATCTTTAAGGTCAAAAGTATATGTCAATTGAATCAAGTAAACTCATTATTTTCTTTATCCAATCAATTATGATACATGCATTTCACAACTCAAAATTGTATTTTTCAAGGACATTGTCAAATCTCGAGGTCAATATCAAAGCCGATATATGATTTCAAATCTTCTGCCAAGTTATGCTGCATTTGTAATTTGATGACTATTTTCGTGCTTTTTTACAACATAGATTTAATATAATTCCGGAATTAATTCGAGGGGGATGTAATGGCTATAAAGCAGTTTTCCTCGGGAGAAATCTACTATAACATGGGGAAAAATCTACTAAATAGCAGATTTTCCCCCGGGGGAAAACAAATATATAGAATTTTTTTTCGGCGGGAAAATCACTATATAGCCATTTTCGCCCGGAAAGACTACTATATAGCACCTGCGGAACCGAGTTCATACATATGGTCACCCGAGGAGTTAGATTCAATATTTCGCCCTTCTCACACGTTGTTCCTATTAAATTATTTTTGTGTGTGAGAGGCAGAAATTATTTATTTTAATTCAGTTTCAATTATATATGCATCGCCATCTTGTCATTATGCGGTAACATGCGATTGTGATACACAATCGGCTTGTGCCATAGCAGAATATGGGAAGGAATTGAAGCCCTCTCACACACAAAAATAACCGAATAGGAGCAACGTGTGAGACGGGCGATATATTGAATCTACCGAGGAGTCAGACTGGCATTCAGAGAGGAACGGTGGTCGGGGCCCTGTCCAAGTGTCCGTATAGTGACAGACGGATCATATCTACGACATAAAAGGCGTTTGATGATCCAAACAAAATTTCGACAGTAATTCTGTCTACCTTTGGTCCTTCTTATTTCGTTGATTATGTCACAATTTAAAGCTTTACCAATAACAGACGGTTACGAAGTACGTCCGAACGAGACGCGACGAAACTCGCCATACATAATGGGTCATGTATAAAAAAACATGATATATCTTTCAAAAACTACATTAAACTCTATTAAGACGAATACATAAAACTATATATGTATCTATCCATGTTATGGTTCCTCTATTACTGACTGCAGTACTAATAGAGTTTTGTTTAAATTTTTAGTAGAAATATCATGTTTTGATACACGAATCCTTATGTTTGATAAGTTTCGTCGCGTTTCGTTCGGACGTACTTCGTCGGCCAACAACCGTCTGTTATTGGTAAAGCTCTAAAAACATTCTGGTTGTGAAATACCTGAAGTAATATACTCTGTTGCTTGCATGGATCCGAATTTCAAAAGAATTTGACGAATTGAATCATCAATTCATGCTTTAGCATACTGGATGACCTGCGAAATGCACATACCGTATGATGGTTATCTACGAACATCACCGTCAAGTCAGGAAGAAATTACTATGTTCATCAAAAATAATTTCTTTTGTCATAGACAGTTGTAGGAATCTCCTCATTAACCATTTTGGTATTTAGGTCCAAAAATAGTGTTTTGTGTTTATTATGTTTGCCCTATTTAGAGTCAATTCATTTTGATAAATAGCATTTATTTACTTTTCAAAAACAGGATTGTCGATAGCATGAATATCATCCATATACCTGGATGTACCAATTAAACATTTAAAACCATCATATATGCTATCCTATTGAATATTTTGGATAAACTCTTTTGCATACGTCTTTAAAAATAAATCTGCAACAAGAGGCGCACAATTAGTATCCATAGGGATCTCTCCGGCCTGCATGTAGATAAATGATGTCCAAAACGAAGGACAAGACAATACACATTGCACTACATAAAGAAACCCTTTGATTCAGATGTACAAATGTAAGTGTTCCCCTCTCGATCAAAACACCATTTAATAAGGTTGGACAATCGATCGTGGTGTACGTATTAGAAAAGTCGTATGAAAAGATTGTATTGGCTTGACAATTTCTAGATTTCAATTTGTAAATCACATCCCCTGAACACGTAAAACAAGTTGTTATTTCTTACTTAATTGTACACAGATGATCTTTATACCGATGCCATATTGTTCTTTCGCTTTTTGCATTTATTGTAACTAGTGTCAGTAGACGACCATGTTCTGTACTACGTAGATGTACATCGTATATACTGCCCTTCTGACAATTATTTATTATTCTTATTGTACTTTAATGAATGTATCTGATAATCAAATACTGAAACTTCACTATCGATTAGCCGTAACGCTCATTCATCATTTATCTAATAGCATGTAAGTTAGTCTATTCTAGAATGTTAATATTAACCACAATATTAACTTTATGTCATGTGAGTAAGTTAATGAAACCGGCGAATCTAAATTCAACGGTGAAGGTACAGTAAAACACTTACTAACACATATCACCTTCTACGGTGCATACATTTAGTATTATATTATCATAAATATAATGCAAGGCAAACATTAAATATTTACGTGTTAACAAATTACTATCTTAAGAACAACAAATCACGGATCAAAATATGAAAGTCCTAAATAAACCTACCTCTTCACCGTACCACTCTGGCACCCTGTCATTACAGACATTCCAGAAAACTGCATCTTCTACTTTGTTCAGACTATTTGAATTCAAAATTTCATTAAGAGCTGTTTTTCCTTTATCGGCATCCATTCGTTGAATTGCTTTCTGTAAATTAAAAAAGTAAAACGAAATGAAACGAAAAGAGAAAATGCAAATGAATTGTTGCTAACCTAAGGCCAATCGATGAACCTCAACCCCCAAACCCAAGATCAAAGTCCAAAAAATCACAATGACTTTCTCATTTATGAGTAAAAATATAGAAATAAACATTTTCAAAAGAAACAAATAAGCGGCAAGCAGAAGGACACAACACCTAAGTACGATAGAAACTCGAAGGGGAACACTATCCAATGAACAAACTTTACATTTAAGTACATGAACGGAAGAGTATGTTGGTGGCGTAGTAACATGCACGCGCTGTATATGATTGTCAGTATTGAAATATATGTTTTATTGTACCAATTTTATTGTTCAAGACACATGTTTCGAATATTTTAAAATCTTCTTCAGTTGTACTTATGTCAAACAGGTTGAATAAAGCCAAAGTGAATTTTTCTAGCATCATCAACAATGTAGACTCTTAAGAGCCAATCCGGCGTAAAACCATGCAAAATCGTAAAAATCGTCCAAAAGGGTGGTCAAAGTTTTACATTTTTATGTATATTTCTGTATTCTATGATGAAAAACATTCGAGAAAAACATTATTTTAAAATTCATATATGTCCCGTTTTATAGTAATGGGCCAATTTTGTTTGTATGGCATAACGCAATTAACAGGGCTCAAAAACAACACTAAAATAGCCCTATTTTCATCGTTGAATAAGATTTGATTTTGATATGCAGTAATTCTTTTCATGATAAAATCAGATACTTACTCAATTCATCTTCATTACAGTACTCGCAAAGTTAAGATATACGAATTGACTTGCCACCAGGGGGCGCTCTAATACGACTTATATTGGGATTTGACAAAAGCGTCCCTATTTCGAACATGAATAACATCTATAAGAGAGAAAATTTTCCCACAAAATTTCAGTATAATAAAGTAAACGTATCATACTTTAATATATAAAAAAACTGTCGCTGCCAAATGTATCTAACATATGCAAATTTTATCAAGAATATTCATTATTTTGCGGAATATGATTAAAAGAATTAATGGAAAAATGTTCAAAAGATAAGCATCTTTGATCATAATCTAGAAAAAAAATTTAAGATATTAACAAAATATGTTCTAAAAATGATGGAAATCGTTTCAGATCTTTTTCAATTTCCCTTATATAAGCCCCATCATTAATCTAGACGATTTTCGAGATAGCCCGGAACGACGCTACCGAGTCAGACTTTTAGTGATGACGTCACGTGGTTAGGTTCCCTGGTAGCATGTAAACAATGACGATAAAATAAGAACTTGACACGGATAAACTATCGCATTAGATTATAACATTGATAGAGTTTAGCTCAAGATTGCATAGCAAATCTCGTTCCCTCGTTTCTAGATGTGATTAGATGTACCCATCCCAAATCTTTTAAAATAATCTTTACAATGTAAAAGAACGAGTCTCTAAAATAGTCGGTGCTACTACCAGTAAGTACTGGTTAGAGCGTCGAACCAATTACGGAAAGGTTCCTGGTTCGAGTCTCCCTGGAGCAGGGGCACTTTATCTCACTTCTATTGAATTTGAAGACGTTTAACTTCTGAAAGCTCATCATAAAAGGATCACTATGCCACTGCTAGTTTCGTGTCATCAGATTTGTTACATGTAGATCTATTGTCCTGTAGACAACGGGTCGTTCGATGTACTCTTCTATGATCTCTCATTCTCTGTTATATGAACAAATTGTCCTGTTTGTATATTGTTGACATGACTGTGGTATTTTCTTTAAAAAATGTTGAAAATCGGAAAGAAAAGTTTTCTTTACAGTCTACTCGCTGCTCTTTTCATCGATTTTCCAAATTCATTGTTTCATAGGAAATTGTGTTTAAAAAGTTCTTTCCTTTTGAAAACGATCTGTTGAATTGATAAAGTAAACGTGTTTTTTTTTTTCTTAAAATGTTAGGTTGATCTTTCCTATAAACATAACAATTTATCCGTATTTCAGAGAAAAAATAGACAGGTTGCACGAATTATCCTCACTCAAAGTAAATCAATAAATTAACTATATATCCAGTCCTTATTTTTTTTCGAGAAAACCTCGATCATTCTGTTATTTTCGTGCATAAAACAAGAAAAAAAATTGTTTGATATGACTGTCTCTTTCTTGATTTGAACTCAACGTCAAATAGCGCTTTCAACAAAATCGGTCATCTATGGTTATGATGAGAAAAGTCTTTGTTTATTCAAGGTCAAAATAATTTGGGGCAAATTTCAGGGGCCCTGACAACCTCTCCGTCATATTTCTTAACCTACACCTGCCCCCGGCCCCCCTCCCGCGTTAAAAAAGAAAATCGTACTAGAAAAAGCACTCTTTTCCCCGGAACCCCCCCCCCCCTCCCCAATCGCTCTAAATCCTTGCGTTTGTATAAGCTGTTTTGCTCCGTATTCATCCGCTCCGGTCCGTATGCGCGTAAATTATGAGAGTAATCACTTTCTTTTATAAAATCTCAATTCTTTCATAAAAGTTTATCTCCTTCATATCCTTAATTCAAGGTATTTCTCTTTCGAAGTATTGATATTATCTTGTTCTAAAGCAGAGCGGTCTTCGTTCTATAAAAAAGTACTTTTATTGAAAAGAAAAAAAAGAGTTCATGGTACTCCATCTTTCAAAAAAAAAAAACAATATTGAAAAACAAAACACAAAACGAAACGAAACAAAACGAAACGAAACGAAAAAAAAAAAAAAAAACAAAAACAAAAAAACCGACACCCTCCCCTCCGAAAAAAAAAAAAAACAAAAACAAAAACAAAATTATACAGAAAAGAAAGAGAAAAACTCATGGGCTAACCTAAGGGCGTAGATCTACATGTATACATTATACGCCTTTCAAACATCAAAGAGATATATAATTTCACTTTATATATAACTTCTTTTCTGCAAAAGCGTAATTCTGACATTGTTAGTTCGTGCACTGAATATGAAAAGAAACGAAGAAATGATGTGAAGAAACAAAATACGGAATGATACGGAGAAGCGAAAAAGAGATAATTTCTTGGGTCCCTGTAAAGTGCGAAACGAAACAAAAACGAAACGAAACGAAACGAAACAAATCGAAACGAAACGAAACAAATCGAAACGAAACGAAACAAATCGAAACGAAACGAAACGAATCAGATCGAAACGAAACGAAACAAAACGAAACGAAACAGATCGAAACGAAACGAAACAGATCGAAACGAAACGAAACAAAACATAAAACTTAAAGAAAATGAGAAAAAGAGGAAAATCGCCGAAAACGAATATTTCAAGACAAGATCAGCATGTAATATTGCCTTAATCCAAGAGTTCTACATTTGTAACTAGTGCCGAGAGGGTTTCTTGAAAGAGTCAAAGTTGACAATTAAAAAAAGTAAATGTCAAATGCCATTCATGAATTTAAGAGGAATAAAAGGGAGGGGATAGAAAACCACGCTATGACACCGTAATGAGATCATAAAACGGGGTGGGGGCACATTTCAGGAAAAAAAATCTTATCCTTTTTCAAACGAAATGTGCCCCCCAGTTTTTAATTGTTCTCATTTTTCTGATAAAATTTTCAAATACACATAACGGAACAGTTCCGTTTCCTCTACGCTAGAGGTCGGAGTCAACTAAAAGACCTGCTCCGATTGGAGAAAAACCTGTAGGGTGAGGTAAGGGGGGCTGTTATTTAAATGTGACAGAAGATGTGATTGGCTATCAATTATGTTTTCTTTTGGTTTATTGTTTGAATATGATATATATAAGTAAGAAATAATTGCAATTAAAATGTCGATGCCCGGATTTTTTTCCCTTGCTCCCGATCCGCTAAACGGGACGGGGGCGGGAAATTTTGAAATTTCACTGCAGGGTACCTTGTGACGCAAATAGCGCGAAAAAGAGCCGGTCATGCTATATTTTTTTTATTTAGTTTCGTATAAAGCTTGAATCAACGAACAAATCGGTATATAACATGCATGGCCAGCAATGTTGGTATAGAAGCTACACGGCATTTTGTTAACATTACGGCCTATGGAAAATGATTTAGTTGGCACTGACCTAGACCCCTCCCTGCTAAATAATATTTTTCCGTCTATTACGAGGTTATTCATCCCATTCACTCTCCTTTAAAATGCAATTGTGCTATATACCGTATATATTATGTTTTAATCGTCAACTTTGATTCTTTAAAAAACCCTCCAGCCACAAGAACTAACGGTTGAAGGCAATAATGAGGAGGTGGACAGGGACAAAGGGAGGGGAGAGAAAGGGGGCGGGAGGAGGGAAGAAGGGGGCGAGAGGAGGGACAGATGATTGGGAGGGTAAAAGTAACCCCAAAAAATTAGGAAATTACTTTTAATATAAATAATCTTGCTCTTATGCGTTCATGTACATAATCTCAATTTTAAAAATTACCACGAAATTCATCTATATATACCTCAAACATTTTTCCCGATCGCTTCGCTCGCAATATTTTCAATTCATTTTTCAAATAATTCAGGCTCGCTTCGCTCACTTTAGTTTTTCATCTAAACAGGTCTATTTCTTTTTTCAAGGTTTAAAAAAGGAAATAACCTAAATAAATTCACTATTGCACCAATTTACACTTTAAAGTTTAAACATTTGTCTTGACCGCCCAAGACCCCCTCCCCCAACAGGGAGGGGGAGGCGGCAGGCGGAGAGTGGTACCCCCTGATCCTTCAATAAGATCTTGTCTTGGAATATTCGTTTTCGGCGATTTTTCCTCTTTTTCTCATTTTCTTTAAGTTTTATGTTTTGTTTCGTTTCGTTTCGATCTGTTTCGTTTCGTTTCGATCTGTTTCGTTTCGTTTTGTTTCGTTTCGTTTCGATTTGTTTCGTTTCGTTTCGATTTGTTTTGTTTCGTTTCGATTTGTTTCGTTTCGTTTCGATTTGTTTCGTTTCGTTTCGTTTCGTTTTTGTTTCGTTTCGCACTTTACAGGTACCCTAATTTCTTCGCTTCTTCGCATCATTTCCTCACCTCAATTTTAAAGGGACGGTGTCCCTGAAAATTAATTAATTTTACAATATTTTGGAATGCAAAATTTTTCTTTTCAAATGAAAATATACATTCTCATTTGTATAAATTCAAATTTTCAGGCGAATCTAATGCATACATTCGCAGTTATAAACCTTTAAAAACGTGATTTTGAATTTGGGGTGCGCAGCTCTAATAAATTTCACTGGCGCCACCTACAATGTATTGAGTTTTTACAATAGAAATATACGGAGATTTATTTATTAAAGAATCGACAATATTAGGGTCGTTACTGCATATTTTCAAATAAAACTTTTTATGGCTCCTTTTTTCCTCTTTCTAGACCCTTTGGAATATATTTTACGTTTTCGATAAAATTTATTTTTATTCCCAACTATCGATTGCACAATTTTGAACAAAGAGTTTGACCTTGACCTGCGTGTGAAAAGACATGATCAAATCAGCTGTGGTCACAACTCGCCGCACATGTATGCGTATTTCTACTTGTGCAATGATTGAATCTTTGGGATTCCGTATTTTTCGTTCGCATTTTTACACCGCAAAAATTCACTTTGATGCAAATTTTAACTGTCTATATCTCAATACGTAATTATTTGGCATTGGTGGATTTTTGAGATATTTATAAGATCAAAGCAAAGAGTTAAAAGATGAAATTTGAAAAAAAATCAAACTTCTCTTACAAAAGATATTAATTTGGTGCGTGAAAAACGTATAAAACGTCATTTTCTCGTTAAGCTGATTTTTAATGCATATTTTAACTGTCTATATCTCGATACGAAATTATTTGGCATCGGTAGATTTTTGATATATTTAAAAGATTAAAGCAAAGAGTTAAAAGATGAAATTTGATAAAAATCAAACTTCTCTTACAGAAGATATTGTTGCTTGAAAAACGTCTAAAACGTCGTTTTTTCGTTAAGCTGATCTTTAATGCATATTTTAACTGTCTACATCTCGATACGTAATTATTTGGCATCGATGGATTTTTGATATATTTAAAAGATTAAAGCAAAGAGTTAAAAGATGAAATTTGATAAAAATCAAACTTCTCTTACGGAAGATATTGGTGCGTGAAAAACGTCTAAAACGTCGTTTTTTCGTTAAGCTGATCTTTTATACATATTTTAACTGTCTACATCTCAATACGTAATCATTTGGCAGCGGTGGATTTTTGATATATTTATAAGATTAAAGCAAAGAGTTGAAAGATGAAATTTGATAAAAATCAAACTTCTCTTACAGAAGATGTTGGTGCGTGAAAAACGTATAAAACGTCGTTTTCTCACTTAGCCGATTTTTGCCTCTTTTCAAGTTACGTTGTGGCTGTCTTTGGAAAAAAAATTTTCATACATAATATTATCCTAAGATAGAATAAAATGTTATATTTCAATATATCAATAACAATATTTACTCCAATTCAATTTATACTTAAAATTTTAGAGAAGTACATCAGCGAAAATAGTGATATTTCTACGTCCTTTTTGTAAATTTGGCGGGAAAAATAATGGGGTGGTATATCTCTGTAACCATGGATATTTGAACAAAAATATTTGACAGAATTATTCCTAGTCATGTATCTATTAAAATAACTTAAAATCATTAAATTTGGTTACTAGGTCATTTGGACCAATTTGCATGGTTTTATGCCGGATTGGCTCTTAATATCCTCTTGCCAAAAATGGGTGGCTCCAAATTCAATGTAAACGCAAGGAGCTAAAATCTAAATAAGACCGAAAACATATGCCGAAATCCGGGCTAAGGACAGAGCTAAATTTGAATGCAATGAGTTTAGATTTAGAAATTTTGGGGTTTTTTATGACAGGGAATTGAGAATATATTTTAACGCAGTGCGTAAACACAAAAACTAGGCGATTGATATCCTCGGCGACTAACATTCTACTAGCAGCGCCAAAAACCTAATGGTTGAAATTGTTAATATTGAATATTTATGAAAATTCATCTGTTCTTAGATGATGCTATTGAATTTGAAGTGAAGAAGTTTAACATTAGTACCACTTGGTGAGTGTCACTGCTGGTAGATCAGGAGTCCCCGAGGGCACATGTAGCCAAGTTCGATCAACTTCGGTTGATCGTCTCCTCAACGCATTCGAAAATTTCTGTAATTAAAATTTCTTCAAATTTCTAAAAAAGGGTCCTGCAGCATCATACCCACCCATCCTGCTACGTCTTTCGGTAAATGTTTTGACATGAAAATTTTCACACTCTTTTGCAATATTACATTGTTCAAATTGAGGATCACTGACGCGGGTTAAGTACCCGAAACTTGCATGTCTGGTCCATGCTGAAAATTCATCTGTTATTTAATAGCCATTCTCTGTAAGGACCAAAATAGTTCGGCACGGCATGTCATGGATTTTGATGATTTTCGGTATAATGGGTATATATTGAGTACTGACCATGAAAATAACACTTTTCATCCAATGTGACCTCTGGTTGCCATGGTAACGAGGTCATTCTATTTATAGCACTTTTGGGACCATGAAATAAGCCAGCTCCGGAGACTTCGTTGCCATGGATACCACTGTAACAGCTTGTTCATCTTTATATAATCTATTCTTCCTTACTTCCATTCTTACTTAGTACACTTAGTTATGTGATATTTATTACAGGAAGCTTATTGTATTAAGCCAAACTAAGTCAAAATGAAGCGAAAAATAGAGGTGAAAATAAGGGCCAATTTAGTGTGTTTTTGACCATTTTCAATCTTAAATATCACAAAAGGCACCAATAGGAGACTAGTGATTTTCATCAATGGAAATGTATGTTTATTGACAAATAAAATGAACGAAAAATTGGAGTGGGTATTTAAGAGTTTTACCTAAATTCTGTCGTCAAAGACCGTTGCCATGGCAAAATTAGACCTTTTTGCTTGTTTCATATTATCTTTGAAATTGATTTTATTCCTCTTTAGAGTTACATAAGATTGTCAAAATGTATACATGTATAGATATGACTTGTATCTTTTACATAAGAACAATTAAAATGTTCAAGGTCATTTGCTTGATGCTCAAGGTCATTTATACTTTGAGACTCAAATTTTGCATAAAATATTGATTTTTTAATTTTTTTGTTACCGATTTTAGTGATTTTCTTATTTAAATATTTTCATAGGTCATATATATTATGAAAGCACATGAATATAAGAAAAACAAATCTTAGAATTTATTGAATTGTAGCTATTCGATAGGAAAATATTTTTCCGTCAAAAAACAAGAAAAATACAGATTTCGTCCCTTTTTTATCAACATACTCACCAAGAATTTAGATATTCGAAGATGTGAAGAAACGTAATCAATAGTTCTAAGAAATAAGTGATACATTTATCATTTTATGGCAAATAACTGTTAAGTTCAATATTTCAAGGTTTCTTAAATATTGACACCTTCATTTTATGAAAAATCAGGATTTTTCGTCAAATCTGGTCACTTAAAGTTTAATGACCCTGAAAATTCAGCGGGTGACCTTGAAATATTTTCAAGGTCATTTTTATATCAAAACGCCTTTGATAGATGTATACATGAACTTCTGTTCCAATATCATGCGTAGATAGTTTGATAGAGGTTGTGTATGAATTCATCGTATTGAAACCTTTCAGCCAATTGTTGCCATAGCAACTAAATTTGATGCTGCTTTGCATATAAAAGGACAAATTAGCCCAATTAATTTTTTATATTCATGTAGAGTTCAAAGATGATACTAACTGGATAACTACAATTTGGACTTCAAAAATTGGTGCTTTTATGAAATTTTCAACCTTGTAAAACAGTAAAAACATGCAAAAAAGGGTCTTTGAGTGCCCAAAACAAAGCCTTTTGATACCCTGTTTCGGCCCAATTTTTCATCTTGTATACATAAGGCATCCGAGATGAATGTAAAAAACTTTACAAATATGCGTAATAATAAGGATTAAAAGAAAATAATCAAAGCAATTTAAGATTTAAAATGTACCTGTTTCCATGGTAACCAAGCCTACAGATATGCCTTGTCCTATAGATTTTCCCGATTTTTGAAATTTCAGACACGGTTACCATGGCAACGACAACCTTTTTGAAAAAACTGGGGTTGATTTACATACTAGTACTTCAAATTGAACTTCCATACCAAAAATCTCAAAAATCCATGACATGCCGTGCCAAAATGTTTTGAAATTCTTTGGTTCTTACAGAGAATTGCTGTTAATAAGGTGGGTCCCTACTCGTAAATTTAACAGATGGAATTTGTATTTCAAGGTTATTTTCTATATATAATAGTCAGAATGACATTATAAACACAGACATATATAGGTAAATTTGTTTTCTTTAAAGATACAGTACATTAAAGAAAGGTACCTTAGCACTTAAAAATTGAGAAATATCAAATATACATCATATGCTTTTGAACCCTCCAAATTCAGTGATGATACGAATATGTTTAATTGTTTTGTTTTATTTCATGATGACAAGTCATATAAAAGAAATACAACACAAAAAATGACATTGTAACATAAATCTAAGTGTGATATGTCTCTAAACATTAGGGTACCCCCTTATTATGTCATAACATTTTTGACCAAGAATATGTACTAAATCCAACTTTTTGCATAAAAAAACAGATGAATTTTTTTTTCATTTTGTAATATTTCATAAAATTATGTATGTAGATGAAGAAAAAATCACATACATGTACATAGTTTATGAAATGATCAATGAATGGCTCCAAACATAGGGGTACCTCCTTATAATGTTATCATATTTTCGACAAATAATATATAGTACATCACATTTTTGTGTAAGAAACAACAGATGGAATTTCTTCATATTGGATCATTTTATACGATGATGTATATAGATGGTGGAAAAATCGCATACAGATATACAATTTTATAAATGATCAAGAAATAGCTACGAACATAAGGTACCCCCTTATAATTTCGTAACATTTTCAAGTAAGAAATTATACTATATGATTGGTGTGGACATTGATAGATTGCACCATCTGTTGCTTCTTTTTGGCATTTAAGATCTTCTGTCTGTGTTTTTCAATGTGCTGGCTCGTTCCTCACCAGACATTCTAAAACATTATACGCAGACTGCTGCATATAAGGAAAACCCTATAATGGTTAGAGTAGGGAGCAACCTTAAATTATGCTATTGAATTTGAAGACGCATAACATATAGTACCAATTGTATTGTACTAGACACGCGTTTCGGATATTATGTCCTTGTCAGTAATACATAATGTCAAACAGGTTGAATAAAACCAAAGTGAATTTTCCTGGTTGAGTAACGCCAAAGTGACTTTTATTTTTCCTGAATTAGTTAAGTTAATTCAGCGTTTTTTATTCGAATTGCATATGGATCACGCCACGCATACAATGCCAGTTATAGTACCGAGTTAAGTATCGTAAGGTTAAATATACCACACCGACAAAAAGATAGAATTGTCCAACAACAATTAACTGAAACATAAATCCAGGGGCTACTGAAATATATTTATTTTTAATATTTCATAAAAGGTAAGGATATCCAGCATGACCACCATGAACTCACACAGCAAAACAAACCAACAAGAAAGTGACACAAAAATGACATCAGAGAAAACAACAAACCGCAAAAAGACACAACAATAATCACTAGAACATCATACAAAACAATCGAAACAAACGTACAGATATATCAAACATTACTGACAACATATAAAAGGAAGGAGACCAATGAGCACACGACGCCGACTTTTGACGGCCAAATGCTATTAGCAAAAGGTGTGGTCATCAGAAAATCACTTCGGTATTTCATAAGTACCTCTCATGATGATTTTCTGTCCGATACACTTGTTTGGTGTATTACAATTGGTTTAAATGTTTTTCTCGAAGGTAAAGAGTTGGATCATTTCCATATCAGCCAAAACAAGTTTTGGTGAATATGCTGAAAATTTATCTGTTCTTCAATGATGCTATTGAATTTGAAGACGTTTAACATTTGTACCACTCTGTGAGCGTCGCTGCCTGTGGAGCAGGAGTCCCCGAGGACCCATGTAGCCAAGTTCAACTTCGGTCGATCGTTTCTTCAACGCATTTGAAAATTTCTGTTATCAAAATTTCTTGAAATTTCTAAAACGAGGGTCCTGTAGCATTATATTCCAGTCATCCTGCTACGTTTTTCGGTACATTTTTGGATGTAATTATTTTCACTCTCTTTGTCCAGATAGCATTGTTTAGAATGAGGATCACTGACGTGGGTTAAGTACCCGAAACGTGCATATCTGGTCCATGCTGAAAATTTATCTGTTCTTAAATGATGCTATTGAATTTGAAGACGTTTAACATTTGTGTCACTGCTGGTGGACCAGGACCCCCAGGGGCCGATGTAACCAAGTTCGATCAAGTTCGATCGATCGTTTATCCAACACATTTGAAAATTTCTGTTATCAACATTTGCATCGAGTAAAGTAGATACAGCTTAAACGAATACCTGACATTGATATTCGAATATTCATGACGTATATTCGATTCGCGTTCGAATAACCGTTATTCAAGGACTTTTACGAGCGTCCTCAAAATTACATGTCTGCATGACCACTGGATTTATTTTGAAAAAAAATCAAAAAACTTGGTATAATTATCGATCGTGACAGTAATAAGGGCGTAAATCCTATTTATAAAGCCTTAGGCCTGGAGTTAACAACTGATATTCTAAAACATCATGTAGGCATGACAAGCCGTGGTCCTAACAAGCCGCACTTGCCAGCAATATACGTGGAATCCATATGATTGAACGTGCAACCCTCACAAAAGGTAAATGAAAGCAGCAAGGTTGGATATGTAATCACAGAGTTTGTGAACGAACTTTTCTTCCGCATAATATTTCTTCCTCCTGGAAGTTTTATTATTATAATGACATTCCCCAGGATTTTTCATAATGGAATATTTTTCCTTGTCCATAATACTTTTTCCACAGTCCTTTGGTAAGTGAAAAAAGGGTAAAACATCAACAATTTTCATGAAAACGTTTCCGTCTATATCTACGGAAACATTGTTATGAAAATTGTTGATGTTTTACTCTTTTTCACTACATTTTTTGTACTCAAAGGACTACTTTTTCTTTGAAATAGTAGAAATATTATATGTAAGTATCATGTGTAATATTTTTTCCTTCTATGCTTCAAATACATAAATGACTGACTTACAGATATTTTCTCATAATTTAAACATTTCAATAATTACAGTAACATGGTTAGCTTACAGGAATAATTCTGTGGAATGATTCGTATGTTCATATGTATTAATACAGTTATCTTTTCAATTTTATTAAAATAATTTACAAACTTTTTAATTTTTTTTGTACATGTAAAACACTCCGCTATTGGAAGAAATGATATAGGGATCAAATTTGAAATTTATTATTTCTTATTCTGAATTTGATGTTTACATGTAAATAAGTTCATTATAATATTTTTTTCAAAGTGACAATTATTAATCTATTATGCACATATATGAAATCCTTATTTTTGTTCTGTAAGATTTTACCATGGTACTAGTATCAGAACTTTTATTATGAACATGAAAAAAAATCCCAGATGGAAGTTTTGTTATGTAATATATTTTCCATGGCATGGGAACTTTTATTATGATCATGGAAGATTCATTACATAATGAAATTTCCTTTCGGAATTTTTAATACATAACAAAAGTTCCTGGGAAAAATATTATATGATAAAATTTCCAAGGAATAAATATTATGCTGGAAGAAATATTTCATCACAAGTTTACCTACCTCCAAGAACATTATGTCATCACACCAGCGGACAAAGCCTCAAATAATTACACATTCACTTGCAAAAAGTACTATTTCGACAGTCTAGTTAAAAGGTTGGGCTTAAATTCGACACCTGGAAATCCCACTTATTCCCCTACAAACCTTTCTGCCTCTGAAATAATAGACAACCACAAATCAGCTCTTGCTTCTTTTGGCTTCCACACTAACAGTTTAGATTTGGATTTACCCTACTTATACTGCAAACCTAAAATGCATAAGAATCCGTACAAACAACGTTTCATCGCTTGTTCCTCAAAATGTTCTACCGAATCTGTATCGATTTTACTCACCAAAGTTTTATCTGAAATCAAATATGGGCTTCAAAAATATTGTTCGACAGTATATTCTCGCAGTGGTATTAACCAGATGTGGATTTTACAGAATTCGAAGGAACTTTTAGAACATCTGAAATCCACTCATTTTAGTCCATTCGACCAAAGCCTTTGATTTTTCGGCACTTTACACTACAACTCCACATTCAAAATTGAAAGAAAGACTCGCAAAAATCATAAGTTATGCGTTTACAAGTAAGAAGGGTAATCGTTAATACAAATTTATTGTTGTGAACTATGACAAAACCTACTTTGTAAAAGAAAAGTCCGATTCTGAAAATAATTACACTGAAACAGATTTTATTCAGTGTTAAACTTTTTGATCGACAACATTTTTGTGGTGATTGGAGGAAAGGTCTTCCAGCAAATTGTCGGAATTCCAATGGGGACCAATTGTGCCCCACTCCTTACCGACATTTTCCTTTACTCGTACGAAGCTGAATTCATTCAATCTTTGGTCTCTGATGGGAAAAGATACTTAGCTTATGACTTCAACTTCACTTACAGATACATAGACGATGTGTTGTCCATCAATAATCCAAAATTCACGGATTACCTGAGCAGTATCTATCCTTCAGAGCTTGAAGTCAAAGAAACTACAGAGATAAATAATTCAGCATCCTATTTGGACATACTGTTGTCCTACGACACTGATGGTCACATGAACACCTCACTCTATGATAAACGTGACGATTTCCATTTCAGTATTACAAACTTTCCTTTTCTGAGTAGCAACATCCCTCCATCGCCAGCTTATGGCGTGTTCATATCTCAGTTGATACGCTATACCAGAGCAAGTACCAAATATATGGATTTTGTTCTGAGAGCTAGGCGTCTTTCAGATAAGCTTCTCAGTCAGGGATATGTTTGTGACCGACTAACATCGTCACTGAGGAAGTTCTTCGGTTGATATGGGGAACTCGTCATACACAATGATGTCCCACTCTCCAGAATGGTGGATGATATTCTGTCATTGACCATTTGAACCATCCAACCAAAGATTGTAATCTATGTCTTCCGAAATGGAAGTAACCGGATATGATAGTTCTACCAAATTGAAGCGGCGGGTGTTGCATTCATGCAGGAGATGCTAACTCTTCCTGGGCACCTGGTCTCACTCCCATACCGGGAGTTCGCTTCTTTTCATATGGTGGAGGTTTTTGTTTGTTTGCTTTGGTTCCTGTTTTATCCTGATTTTGTATGCCTTCGGTGTCTGATTTTCTGAGTTATCGATTTTGTACTGTATACAGGGATATGGTCATTATCCATATTTGTCATATGAGTACATTGTATGATCCTGCACGTGAATAATCGACAATAACTTTAAGAGAAAATGAAAGTACCGCTCGGAGAAAGTGAAATATGACTACAGGGAAAAGTGGATTAAGAAATAACGATCACAGCAAAAGCTTGATGTGGTAAACATTTGGTTTCCTGGTTTATGAAGTTACAGGAATCAGGAAAATTCTGGTCAGAAAGGTAGTATTGAATACATAGAACCTGCTGAATGAAAACAAAGCTATTTATGAATTGTATCAAATAGGAAATTGAGAAGGTGTTATCAATTTACTTAATATTGCGATACATCATATCGGATACCAGGTATGGTGATGCGTATCGAATAGGCTGGGTGCAGTATCGTCCAAGCTATAATAAATCATGTAATACTATAGAAAGCACATGCCGACTTCTTGAATTATGCAACTTTTCAAAACATTTTGATAAAAATTTATGAAATTTCAAAACTTTTCACTGAAAATGATCCGTAATGATCTTTGGCTTTGAAAGTGACCTTGACTTATATTAGCTGTTGAGTCACATTATGCTTTACCATCCCTGCAAGTTTAAGAAAAAAATGTTTGATGTATATCAAGTAAGTTATAACAAATATGTGAAAGATTGACAAACAGACAGACAGACAGTCAGAGAACGATGGACAATCATCCTAATAAAGTGAGCCCTATATGGCGACATTAAAATTCTCCATCTGAATAAATCAGAAACCACATGTTTTTTGCCATTCCACATGTATTACATGTATGTCATTTATCTTCTTCTTGTCTTGATCTGGTGTCCAAGATACACAAATTATGAAGGAAAGAAGCTATGCCGCACCAATCCATGATCACTCACTTCTGCTTGACCATGTTGTACTGTATGTGTTGACTCTCATTATCCTGAAATAAAACAAGACTTTAGTACTACTTTTAAATGAGAGAAAAAAAAACAAACAAACACAAAATGAAATTTATTGTTGATTTTAGGATTTTAGGATGAAAAATACCCCCGCCGCGCGTATGTTGCATATAGCCTACTGAATCCATGACTTTACATGTATATATGGTAGTTGTAAAGGGAATAAGAACAACATAACCAATATTTGAAATTGTCCTGCTTCACATAAGGTAAAATGTGTAACAATGAACTGATTTTCTGAGGTAGTTTTCCACTCACATGTTTAAATGTCAGAAAATCACAAACATTGATTTACGGGACATAATACCTCACAAAATTGAGCAACATAGCCTATATAGGATGTTGACCTTAATTTCTGAATTTTTGAAAACAATTTATTCCCTGTGAGGGTTTTCTTTTTGATGTTTTGAACTCACCAAATACTCTTTTTTTTCCTTAGCTTCAATGGACAAACCTCTGTACATTATTGAGCATATTTGAACTGAACCTGTAGTTCTTGGTATAAAAGTTATATCCAAAAATCAAATTCAAAGAATTGTGCCCCCCCTCCCCCCGCTTTTGGGTGTTTGTCTTTAAAGAAATGCTTACTGACACCCCCCATTCTTAAGTTTTTATAATATATCTCATATATTATCAAATTCTAAATATGAAAGTTTGAAGTTTTTAAATGTGGGTTAACCTCCAAAGGCGAGATCACAAGGTCAGAATGTTGCTACCAACAGAAAGGATGTTGTCACAAGGAAAACACATGTGAAATGTGAAAGCCCTATTGCTTTCCTTTCAAAAGTTATGGTCAAGGTTAAAGTTTTTGAAAAGTTTTGTCAAACTCCAAGGTAAAGGTCACAAGGTAAAACATTTTGAAATCCATGGAAAAATCTTATCACAAGGAATACACATATGAAATATCAAAGCCCTATCAATTTCCATTAAAAAGTTATGGACAAGGTTAACGTTTTTTGAAAAGTAGGTCAAACTCACAGGTCAAGGTCAGAAGGTCAAGGATTTTAGTATCCATGGAAAGGTCTTATCACAAGGAATACACATGTGTAACATTAAAGTCCTACCACTCTTCATTCAAAGGTTATGGTCAAGGTTAAAGTTTTTGATAAGTAGGTCAAAGTCCAAGGTCAAGGTCAGAAGATAAAAAAAATGGTATCACGGAGAGGTCTTGTCACAAAGAATACACATGTGTAATATGAAATCCCTAACACTTTCCATTCAAAAGTTATGGTTAAGGTTAATGTTTATAATAAGTAGGTCAAAGTCTAAGGTCAAGGTCACAAGGTTAAAATGTTGGTATCCATAGAAAGAACTTTAACTTCTTTAACTCATTTGTCACAAGGAATACACATGTGTAAAATAAAAGCCCTATCACTTTCCAATCAAAAGTTATGATCAAGGTTAAAGTTTTTGATAAATATGTCCAAGTCCAAGGTCAGGGTCAGAAGGTCAAACATTTTGGTATCCATGGATAGGTCTTGTCACAAGGAATACACATGTGTAATGTGAAAGCCCTATCACTTTTCATGCAAAAGTTATAGTCAAGGTTAACTTTTTTAATAAGTATGTCAAAGTCCGAGGTCAAGGTCACAAGGTCAAAATGTTTGGCATCCATGGAAAGGTCTTGTCACAAGGAATACACATGTGAAATATCAAAGCCCTATCATTTACCATTCAAAAGTTATGCACAAGGTTAAAGTATTTGTGACTGACGGACAGAAACCGGTTTTAATGTCCCCGCTTTTTCGCGAAAGCGGGGGACAACAAATTAATTGATCCCCTGTGACAGTTTCCACTAAGTGTGTGGAAGCCTCAGTATATTGAATTAAGTTTCTGGAAACGTAAGAAAATTATTTTTTTCCAAGTTTGAAGGTACATAATTCTGTACATAATTGAGCAACATGACCCATAATTAAAGTTGATCTATATGTCTTGATGTAAAATGTATATTCGAAAAACGAATTTATTATCTGTAACGGTTTTCCTTACAATGTCCGGAAACCCGGACGTGACCCATATTCGAACTTGACCTGTATTTCTTGGTGTAAAAGCTATATCCATCAAGGGAGGGGATCTCCAACAACACCCTGTTGCAGCGCCAACAGCAAAACACCAAAACACCCGATGCAAAAACACAAAAGACAAGAATAGTATGAGACAAAAAAAAAACATACGACATGTAATTATCAAACACAAAAGACTACACATAAACCGACGAGACCAATGGGCAACCGGTGCCGGCTTTAGACGGCAATATGCCACGCAAGTAGCAAATGTTGTGGTTATCCTGGATTACATGCGCACAACCCTCTCACTTTTCCAATTACCCAGAGGTAATCAATTGCACGAACAAGACTGCAAAATATAGAGGCCCCAGCAACATAGATGAATATGCAAATGGATATAAAAAGAGGGCGTGCGTAATACAGTCCGTGTTCTGCCGGCTGTAGCGAGCTAATGTATGTAATCACCCGAGGAGTCCGACTGACATTCAGAGAGGACAGGTGGTCGGGGCCCTGTCTTAGGTAAAGAGGTTCGGACAGGGCCCATCATCGTCACAGTCAGTCAGAGTGCAAGTCTGAAGGATGCGCTGGTACAAGACTGTAAATTGGTCAAGTACCAAGCCTAGTGTCCGTCTGTTGACGTTAGGATCATATCCACGGTGCTCTGACGCATTTTCGATGTTTATGCTGCCCACCTTTAATCCTTCTAATTCTGTTTATCATATCCAAGAAATCAATTGATTATATGTAATGGTTTTCCTTCAAATGTCCGGAAACCACAAAATTTTAAAGTTTTCTAAGTTTTAAGGGGCATTACACTGCACGTAATTGAGGGACATGACCCATATTCGAACTTGACCTGTATTTTGTGGTGTAAAATTTATATCCAAGGAATAAATTGATTATCTGTAATTATGTTAAATGTGCGGAAACCATATTTATTTGAATTTTTCAAAGTTTCAAGGGGCATAACTCTGCACGTAATTGACGGACATGATCCATATTCGGCCTTGACATGTATTGCTTAATGTAAAAGCTATATCCAAGAAATGAATTGATTCTCTGTAACGGTTTTCCTTAAATGTCTGGTAACAAAAAATAAAATGAATTTCTATACGTTTTAAGGGTGTCCAGGACAGCCAGACTTGAATTTGATCCTATCATTTAATTTTCCTAAAAAAGACAAATGTTAATAATTGAAACATACTTTTTCTACATGCAAAGTTTCATCAATTTTTTACCGTTAGATTTGAAGCTACGAACGTACATATATACCCATTGAAAGCCCAAAAGAGGGCCGTAAATGTGACGTTAAAATTAACACACTTTAGGTAATGAAAAACAGTTACACATCTTCTGTAGAGGCAGAATATAAACAAGTTCTGTATTTTACATTTAGATATGATGTGGGCACTGGATATGTAAAGAATTATACATAATTACTGAGACTTTTAAAAGAAATTGTCGAAAGAAGATAAATTTATGTCTATTTTCAAAACGTCTTTGAGTTGCTGATTTCTAATCATTAAGTCCGTTTATGTGAAACCCTAACATTTATTTTCCATAAAAACTTGATATTATCTTCTTCATATGTCAAGTGAACCACCGATATATTCCTATTGAAATTTGACGGTCAGTTTTTAAGTTATAGTGATTTTGTTACCCCTCCCCCTTATTTCCACATTACCTTATTCTGACGTTCTTGCGAAAAACGCGCCAATGTCGCCGCTTCTATTGTGACGTCATAATTGATCCAGAGCTTTCCGTTGGGGCTTTTTCTGATATTGTTCTGGACCCCCTTAAGGTTCATAACTCTGCACGTAATTGAGGGAGAATCATAACCTACTCACATGTGATTCACAGTTGAATCAAGTAAAAAGCACATTTGATTCTCACCAAAATGAAAAAGTTCACAGTTGATATATTGAGACCCACGGTGACGGGGTCCATTTATTTGACACCCTCATATATATGAGAAGTAAGACATATTGTGACATTCTGTTGCCATGGTAACCATGGTCAAAACTTACTTTATGAACACAAAAACTTTTCTTTGTAAGCTCAACTCTAACAAGAATAACTTTTTGGAGGTAGGGGGTGATAAGGCATTTGTTGTCAAAATATGTGAAAATGAAGCAAAAATAAGGTATATTGTTTGGGTAATTGTTTGCCTCTTTTTGACAATTTTGAAGGTTGAAACCCATAATTTGGCAAACGTTATGGGTATTTGATGATTTCGTGACAAAATTAATGTTCATAGCTGGAAAAAATCAAGAAATAATATTTATGGTGAAACTCATCATTTTGTCATGAATAGCAATCACAAACCGTTGCTATAGCAACTTGGAATCAATATTTCTGTATACCGAATTTTTAAAAACATTGTTTTTCCCAATTTTTGAGTCCTCATGATT
This sequence comes from Pinctada fucata, assembly GCA_028142955.1. Classification (NCBI taxonomy): domain Eukaryota; kingdom Metazoa; phylum Mollusca; class Bivalvia; order Pterioida; family Pteriidae; genus Pinctada; species Pinctada fucata. Next base: position 40,363,211 of record AP027114.1, read on the forward strand.
ATGAAACATTATACCTGTTTGCAAATTACATTTGTCATTATCACTTGACCTTCAAATCATTTCAAGGTCATCTGTCCAATTCAGGTCATTTCTAATTTTAGACTCAAATTTACACAAAATCCGGATTTCAAATTATTTTGAATTGATTTTTCTAACTTTTTTATTAGACATTGTGATTTTAAATATATATAGCTGAACAACCTATCAAAAGAAGTAGAATTCATAACAATTTTGTTAAATTGTATTTCACTTCTATGTATGACATATTTTCAATAAGAGCATAACACTGTGATTTTCTAAATTTTTCTTGTAAGATATTTGACATTTATTTGTGTCTTCAATGGATTTGGATAATTTTGATACTCATCTCAACAAATAATGCATTTAGCAAACTTTCACCTCTAATTGACTGTTTTACCAAAGTTCCATACCGTTTACCGTTAATCGTGTCTCCTTTCTGTGAAAAATCACATAATTTGGCCAAAAATTAGCAAATATTTTTGAAGAATAAAAATTTAGCAAATGATCTTGACATTTTCCCAAGGTTACGATCGCATCAAATTGTCTTCAATAAATATACATACAAAGTTTTTTAACGATAGGAGGCATTCATCTACAGAAATTAGCTTTTTACTTATGAAAGATATTTACATCTTTGTACCAAATGTTGCCCTGGTAACCCATTTCAAAGGCATATAAACAGAATAATCTCATTTCTACATAAATTTCCTTCCATTCCAATGAAGTCCTAGGATAACACTATTCAGGAAATAGTCATGTTCAACTGCATTATTACTCTGGTCAAAAGTAAATGAAATATAGGTCAAATCAGGCCTAAATTGGCCCAAAAATGGCACATTTTGCATAAACAATTTTTCTTGAAATTGAAGCAAATTTTCGTACCATACAAGAAGAAAGAGCATTGAAAAATCAAAGGAGCTGATAAGATAAGGCGTTAAATCTGCCCTGAAAAAGTGGAATTTTCAAAATGGGAACTTCAAAAAAATTCTTTCACAAAATTTATGCCAGTTCTTGGTTTCATCATAATCAGCAGTTGCATAAGATTTATCATGCATAGTTTTCCTAAATTTTGGGGCAAAATATGTCTTTTATCTATAGAGACCAATGGAAAATGGAAAAGTTTTTTAAAACATTGTTCCCCCCTCAGCTACAGAACGCCACTTTTACAGAAGGTATATATCACTGATACACTTCTTTTGACAAAGTGGGGTTCTGTAGCTAAGGGGGGAACGATGCCACAGAGACGAAAAACTGAAAAAGGGTGGGTGGGGGCTTTTTTACAAATCTGTGTTTTAGGCCGTAATATAAGCAAAATTTATTTTTTCCCCCTTTTAAGTCATTCATTTATTCATTCTAAACTTGTTCAAATGAAATGCACAAGATTTTGGAATGAAATAAACAGGAGTGTGCAGTTTATTTGTACATAATATGTATTTCGCGGTAACATACCTTCTTCGTAGTCAATGAATTCAAAATACAACCATATTTTAGATTCAAGATTTTAAGATTTATGGAAAAAATTGAGACCAGTCTTTTGAATTTAATTTCTAGCATCTTGTTTAGACAATACCTATGTTTAACAGTTGTAGATATCCATATTAGCCAGATTGTTCTTAATTTTCAACGTTTTTTGATCGATATTAGCTACTTTTCAACATGGCTACCCCCTACTCTTTGGACTGAAATTTAAGTATCTAGAAATAAGCTTACCAAAATAAAAGTTGTATCAGGAATCTCCAAGTACATTACATTTGAGTAATTATTGAAGTTTTTCTTGCGTACAGATCATTGTGTAGAAGAAATACTTGATGAGATTCAGGGCTAAATACAGCCCTTATCTTATCAGCTCCTTATATTAACTCAAGAGGATTTAAATAATCTGTTCAAAAACTACATCTACATTCAACAATCGTTTTCGTGGTAACAGGACGCACAAAATGCCTTCTTTACTGGGGGGGGGGGGGTATACAGAACATTGGTGCCTTGTTTACGGGGGGGGGGAGGTTTATACAGAACATTGGTAACCATGGCAATGGAACGTCATAAAATAATTGAAGGTAATTTCGTTCTGGGGACATCATATACACCTTGTACACAAAAAATATCCAAAATCTGATTCATGTCGTGGCCAAACATGTCTAATTTTTTTCAGGTTTTAACACAGTATCAATATTAAAAAGCTCATGTGAAACTCATGTGAGAGGTCACATTTTAAAAACTCAGGTTTTAATCAAATGTGAATTTAGTGAGAATAATTTGGTAAGGGCCATATTCGAACTTGACCTGTATTTCTTGGTGTAAAAGTTAAACCCAAGAAATGAATTGATTATCTGTCACGGTTTCTCTTTAAATGCCCTGAAAACGCAATTTTAAATTTTCAAGGGGGATAACGCTGCACGTACATGTAATTGAGGGATATGACACATATTCGAACTTGACCTGTATTTTTGGTGTAAAAGTTATATGCAAGAACTGAATTGATTATCTGTAACAGTTTCCGTTAAATGACAAATAAAGATAATGACCATATTCCTGTATATAGCACAAAATCGATAAATCAGAAAATCAAAAATCGAAGGCATTCAAATGTTTAAGGTCTTTAAATTCAATAGCATCATTTGAAACCTGATAAATTTACAGCATGGACCAGACATGTACGTTTAGGATACTAAACCCTCGTCAGTGATCCTCAGTCTAAACAATGTAATATGGCCAAAAAGTATGAAAATCATTATGTCCAAAAATGTACAAAATGACGTAACAGAATGGGTGGGATATGAAGCTACAGGACCCACGTTTTAAAAATTTAAAGACATTTTGTAACCGAAAATTTCAACTGTTCAAAGTCCAATGTAAAGGTCACTAGGTTCAAAGTTACGGCATAAATTGAAGGTCTTGTCAAAGGCTACCTACATGTATAATATAAAGTTTGTACTGCATACATTCCCTTTATTTTGCTTTAATCAGAAACTTGTACCAAAATATTGACGACAGACGGCAGACAGACGGACATCGTCAATCTTTAACTCCTTTCGTCTAAAAGTTCTGATTGTATACAGTTGATTATCGTAAAACTTACACCGAAATGTACGACGAAGCGTGATGTATTAAACATGTTGAACGATATATAAATCTTATTTAATTGTTTCATGATAAAGAAGTCAAAATTGCGTTTCTGTCTGCACGAAAACCCACAGGCCCAATGCCCATGGCCAGTAGAAATTTTCCGTGCTCGTAGAATTTTACTTATAAACTAAACAAATATTTGTTAAAATTGTCTTCGAAATTGTCTTCGAAATTCGAAAGTGGTTGAAATTTTTATGTAAGGACTGTTTTTTTCTGATGTAAGATGCGCGGGCAGTTAATGAGTAATTTCAAATCATAATCCCACAATCTTGTTATTCGGGCACAAACCATTCTATTATGCTGCTATTGACTGATAGTCATAACCGGAGTAAGGAATATCAGTCAACGGTAGCATAATTATCATACTGCGGTCGACTGATAGGCCTTACCTGAGTAAGGACTATCGGTCAACGATAGCATAATAACAGTTATATTACACTGCCGTTGACTGATAGTCCCTACCCGAGAATGGATTATCAGTCAACAGCAGCATGATAAAACGATCTGAGCACGAATCACAAAACAAAATAAATATTATAAATCATCAGATCATATTACATGTACGTTACGTGTACTAACCTACCGCTGAATTTCCAGAAAGCCCAGTGGAATCCGTGCGTAAATCGTTGATTATTGGCTTGAATGCAATGGCTGAGGCAGTAGTTTGCGATTCCATCTCTCTTGTGTTGTTATTTTATACCTACTATCTACGTCCCTTGTACCATAGATCAGTGCATGTACATGCAACAACTCAAACACATCTTGCATATTCTTGGATACCTTGCTGTAAGTACAGACATTTTACCAGTCTGTTCTTCAACTAGTAACACGGCTATGATCATTCTTCTTCAAATTCCTGATCGTTTCATGCATTTCATCAAAGGAGAAATATACAATGATATAAAACATCAAGTTTTAACTGCTACAAAAATTCGATCGTTGTAATGTTTTGTAACGAAAGTAGACCGGGGACATGAAATGTACATGTACGTCTGTGTTTGTTGGGGGGAGGGGGGTGACCCAGATCACTTCTAAATGCAAAGAAGAGGGGGATAATTTTATATTTAGAAAATATCCTAGAATATACCTAATTTTCTAATACTTGAGGAAATTAACCTCGATTTATCTTTTAAAATTACAGATCCGTGCTTTGCAATGATAGAAAACGGAAACGAATTTTATCGTCACTTTATGGTGCAGATGATGCTCATAAGACAATCAAATTGAATCAGTTGTGCATTTGATGCATTCAAATAAAATACAATTTCGAAATAATATATTTATTAAAAGAAATAAACAATAATATTAAGTATTCCCGCGGCCTCGTTTTGGATTTCGGATAAATACTATTATTTAGGTTATTCCGGTAACATTCGGAAACTTAAGAATCATGCGCAACGTTTTTTTACACGGTGGACAACATACAACCTAGGATTGAGCTAGCTAAATCGCTTGCTTATGAATTTTGTAATCGCTAAAACCGAGTCCACTTGGAAACCTCCTTCTTCATTGATAGTAACTTGTTTAAAAAGATTCGTCCCTTATTCTTGTTCGATCGGAAAGACGTCCGTTGATCATTACGATACGATCATTTATTCAGGAGAGCAGAAACTGATTTTCATAGGCCTGATATATGCCCACTCATATAATTATAAGATTTGTGTTATCTTGTGACCTTGCGTTTTGCTCACTTTTAGTGTTGTAGACTAATAGTATACAAGTCTTTTTGTTTAAACATAATCGTTGAATAAAAATCAAACGTAAAAAGCAAATTTCATTCGAAAGGCTTATGAAGTTTGAAAAAAATACAAAAGATAATTTTCACACGCGAAAAGAAAATGGGACAAACAGACTGAGACAATAACAGGAAAGAAAGGCGTAGATCATCAACAAGACCCGGTTGAAGCACCGACAGCATAACATTAAAGACACTTATATATGAAAAATACAGATTTGATATGGAAGTGACTGATATGTACATCCCCTGAATTTTTACTAGACCAAAATAAGCTCACATCTTTCCTGTTTAGAAGAGTTTAACAATATCTTGCCAAGTGTTCCTGCTTACGTCAGATTTCTAGATAAAATTGCTATGTGGTACGGCGACTTAATATCATCTCTGACAAAGTCCGAACATACTCCAAATACGCGTAAATTTCTATTTGTTGTATCTAGGTGCCGATAGATTTTGCTATTTTGATAACCTTTCTATATATTGTTTTCTTAACGTACCAGTTTGGACTCTTTTGGCCCCTCCCTGGATCCATCCATAAATGGATGTGGATCTCGAACGTAATTTTTGCAGGAGACCTTAGGTAAATTATGTTTTATTACAATTCTTCAAGCGGTTTAGCGGTAACGGAGGACAACGTTAACAAGAGCCCCAGGGGGCACAACGCTCACCTGATGCCCATGCGCGCTCTAATTGACATACTGACATTGAATACTGATAGTGCCAGTACCAGGATTTTAGCCCACAACCTTTCTAAAAAGATTTTTGCCGGATGCAGAGAAGTTTTTTTTTCAGACAACCTTTGAAAGTACAAAAAAGAAAAAATAGCCACATTTCAAAACAATAACTTTTTTACTGATTTGAAAAGACGGATAAAGTGGTCCAACGTCATATGCCCAGCTAGTATAGTTCAATTATGCAACATCAAAAATAAAATCATATTGTACATTAATGTGCAGCAGAAAAAGAATAAAACAATGAAACGATTTCATAAATTAAGTTTATTTACAATTGAACACAAAACCTTTCATTATTGATAGCTAGCATGCCAGAAATTATAAAGCCTGTGTTTGTGAAACGAGAATGCCCCCGGCGGCATCTTTGTTAGTATAAAGGCCATTTTTTGTTAAGTATGTGAGAGGTCAGGGTCAGCGCAATATTGGTATCAATGGAAAGATCTTGTCACAAGGAATACACATGTAAAAATTGAAACCTCTATCACTAACCATTCAAAAGTTATACCCAATGTTAAAGTTTTTGAGAAGTACGTCAAAGGTCAAGGTTATGGTCACGAGGTCAAAAATTTTGGTATCAATGGAAAGGTATTGTCATAAGGAATACACATGTGAAATATGAAACCTCTATCACCAGCTTCCATTTAAAAGTTATGCCCAATGTTAAAGTTTTTCGGAAAACAGACAGACAAACAGACAGACGAACAGGCCAAAAACTATATGCTCCCGAATCTTTTATTCCAGGGGCATAAAAAACAAAGATTTTTCGGTTTTGCCTTTATTCATATTAAAGTATACTGAAATCTATGAATGCTTTTGAATAGTATTGATTTCATCTCAAATACATGAAACGTACAGTTAAAATCGTTTTAATCCAATATTTATCAATTCAAGTGAGTTGTGCTGCTTGTGCAGAAATTGGGCCAGTTTGTTTTCCAAAAAGCAGTGTATGGTGTATCAAACCTCATGACCCAGTGAAGCCACTTGAACAAATAATTTTCAGTGAATATGCTGAAATGCGGCGCTTCTTGCCTATGCATATTTCAACAGGCGAGAAGGAGCGTCGCATTTCAGCATACGCTGTTCAACAACTCAAGTGATTTCTCTAGGTTTCGTAGTTTGAAACAAATTAAAAGGCCCATGAAATTGTTAAGGTTGTCCAACTAGCAGACCTACAACATCGTTATTTACTGTTAAAAAATTGTTTTACCTCATCAAAGGTCTGTTACACGGACAAGTTGTTAGCGGAGAGAGTTCATGAAATGTATATGTTGCATAGGATTTGCCGACAAAAAGTTATTTGGTCCGATAAAAACTCATCATGTATCTATTATTTGAACAGATAAAAATTCCCAAATGTCTTATCACAGGAACCTGTCATTTTACGAGAGAAAATGTTTTATTATTTACAACCTCAGGCCTGTGTGTTCCTCTTAGAAATATTATACATACAAGATGTCGAACACAGTGGCTTATGGTTGTAAATAATAATTTATTTACTCTATTTAAACGACAGCTTTCTGTGGTCCAACATTTCATAGGAAGATTTCAGGAACTCTGAACTGAATTATTTATTTCAAGAATTTCAGATATTAAATGTCCTATGCATTCTCAAAATCCGGAGGAAGAGATTACTCATTAGACGTTTCTTCAAGAAATCAGTCCGTAAATTACTTCATCTAAGAGAGTCTAAGACAGAGGAAATTCGAGCAAACTTTATGCATGATAACAAGTTGCAAGTGTTCCATGTACATGAATGAAAACCATTATGAAAGTGTTCCAAGTATAATGCACATTTCATGAAATAAAAATCTATTCCGTTTGCACTGTATCTCCTGAAATGTATCGCAGTACTAAAGGTATCACATTTCTACATGGGGAATCCCCTTCAGGTGTAATCCAAGGAAATCGTTTTAGCGGGGAATCCCCTCAGTTTTGACTGGTGAACAGGGCAGAATAAAAGGTTTCACACCATTGGTCAAAACTATTGAAAATTTAAAAATAGCACATGAAATCAATGTACCATTCCCTGTAGTCGGGATAAATTGAGTTTTGAACCTGTTTTTGTCTTTTATGCAATCTATTGATCGATTTAAAAATAGATGAAATTTGTAAAATTTTCGAAATGGATAGAGGGGTGATGTAAAAAAGTGGAATTTGTGAGAAAACGGTATGCATGACCCCCCTTTTTTCTATTATTTTTATGTGTGTCAAAGGTGTCCAAATCCAACGAGACCAAATTCATAATTATTGAATGAAGGATTGGAAGTCACTCAAATTGAGCTAAATGGTTGATCATACAAAGAAGGTTTTTATTTCTTTGGATGACACCTTCAGGTACACGGCAAAACATGGCCGCTTTTAAAATCTTGTTCCCGACTTTAAAAATAAAATTCTAAATAAGTAGAAAGAATTTAAATAATTGAATCATATCACATAAAAGGTCAATCAATAAGACATTGAAGCATGTGTCACTTGTTGAATTATCAGCTGTAACTATGGAAGAAAGGTCGATCAAAAAATGATTAATCATAAAAAGAAGGTTTTTTTCCTGTAGTTGCACCTGAAGCATTGGGCATGGAAAACATACATTATACCTATGTACAATCTTAAAAAATATTCCTTAAAAATCCAAAAGTGGATATCTTGACAAAATTCTTTCACTTGTAGGGTACCATGCATGAGTACCTCATACCTACAAATTGTCATGACAATCTGAAGAGTGGTTATAGAAAAGAAGCAGAAAATGTATGAAAATCACCCCCCCCCCCTTCCTTTTTTACATAAGAAATAAATTCATAAAAAATCAAAAAAATAAAATTTAAGCATAAAATACATATCAAAGCATTAAGTAAGTTAAATATGATAAATATGTACTAAATGAGTGTGTAAAATCATACACTTATTGAGTTATTTAAAGAAATAGTGCAAAAATGTGCATTTCTGACTAAGTCCGAAAAGACGTCAAAAACGCGTCAAAAATTAGTTATCGGATTTTAACGAAATGAACAAACTTGAATCATACATCCTTCTAGATCACATAGATACAATTAGTTTTTCAATCCATTTAGTGGAACTGGAGAAGAAGATTTTTGAAGAGGGGTACCCTCCGGGGCCTATTTGACCCCGCCCTGGATCCACCCCTGAAGGGATCGAGCCGAAATGAAAAACTTGGTAGAGGACCTTTAGTACTTCATGCATACCAAGTTTCATCAAAATCCCTTCAGCCGTTCTTGAGAAGAAGTTGAAAATGTTAAAAGTTTACGACGGACGGACGGACGACGGACGACAGACGACGGACGACGGACGACGGAAGACACACTATGACAATAGCTCACTTGAGCCTTTGGCTCAGGTGAGCTAAAATGGGGAAAAAAATTTTGTTGGGGTCCCGCCGAGGTTTGAAGCCACTCCCCATGGGTCCATTGGGCATGGAAAACATACATTATACCTATGTACAATCTTAAAAAATATTCCTTAAAAATCCAAAAGTGGATATCTTGACAAAATTCTTTCACTTGTAGGGTACCATGCATGAGTACCTCATACCTACAAATTGTCATGACAATCTGAAGAGTGGTTATAGAAAAGAAGCAGAAAATGTATGAAAATCACCCCCCCCCCCCCTTTCCTTTTTTACATAAGAAATAAATTCATAAAAAATCAAAAAAATAAAATTTAAGCATAAAATACATATCAAAGCATTAAGTAAGTTAAATATGATAAATATGTACTAAATGAGTGTGTAAAATCATACACTTATTGAGTTATTTAAAGAAATAGTGCAAAAATGTGCATTTCTGACTAAGTCCGAAAAGACGTCAAAAACGCGTCAAAAATTAGTTATCGGATTTTAACGAAATGAACAAACTTGAATCATACATCCTTCTAGATCACATAGATACAATTAGTTTTTCAATCCATTTAGTGGAACTGGAGAAGAAGATTTTTGAAGAGGGGTACCCTCCGGGGCCTATTTGACCCCGCCCTGGATCCACCCCTGAAGGGATCGAGCCGAAATGAACAAACTTGGTAGAGGACCTTTAGTACTTCATGCATACCAAGTTTCATCAAAATCCCTTCAGCCGTTCTTGAGAAGAAGTTGAAAATGTTAAAAGTTTACGACGGACGGACGGACGACGGACGACAGACGACGGACGACGGACGACGGACGCCGGACGCCACACTATGACAATGGCTCACTTGAGCCTTTGGTTCAGGTGAGCTAAAAAGGAAACGATGGGAAAAGACTATGCATACGACGACTTCTTTGATGTTTATTCTTAAATACGTCTTCAATCTAAATCGAATCAGTGTTATCATTATTTGAAAAACAGAAGTTGATTTTGTCTCAGTACACCATATACGTATTCGATATCAAAAACCTCCTAAACTGCCAACATTTAATTTCTATGTGAAATGAAATTTCTTTGGTTCTTACAGAGGGTTAGTAAATCTGCCTTGGTCTGGCAAAGGCGATGGAATGGTCTTTTTTATTTCATGAAATATACTCATTCTGTACACATGCACTAATTTCAAAAGATTATATGTTATACCTCTAATTCCTTTTTATATGTACAAGCTACGTCACTGCATGCACTGTCGTACTTGCGAGAAGTCTGACATTTTGAACATGCCCTTGTGTTATAGACCTGAAAAATAAAAGAATATATTGAATAATTGCAGGTGCAACTGAACTATGGTTCACATCGATGGAAATACTCATATCTTTTTTCATTTTCACAAAGTCGAATATCAATTGAATATTGTTACGCTTTTTTGGAATCTGAAGAAAGAAATACCGTGTTTGTGAACATCAATCCCTCGGCATATTTGTCAGTATAAACAAGGGACAAGGTCATGAGGTCAAAAAGTTTGGCATTAATGGGAAGATCATGTCACAAGGAATACCAGCCACATCACATTCCGTTAAAAAATTTTGTCATAGTTAAAAGTGTTTGAAAAGTAGGTCAAAGGTCGAAGACAAGGTCACGAGGTCAAAATTTTTGGTATCAATGGAAAAACTGTGTCACAAGAAATGCAGATGTGAAATATGAAATACCCATCACTCACTGTTCAAAAATTATGCCCAATGTTAAGTTTAATTTTACAAAAAAAGTCAAAGATCACGAGGTAAAAAAAATGCGCATCAAAGGAAGTGTCTTGTAATAAGGAAACCTGATATGAAATATTAAAGCCCCATTACTTGATAGTGCTGGTAGCGTAGTGGTTAGCGCGGTGGACTACGAAACCATAGGTCTTGGGTTCGAGTCTCACCGTCGCCGATCATTGCAAACCATTAATTGTAACCTTAGGCAAGTTACTTTACACTACGTTGCACTCTCTCCACCCAGGAGTAAACCGAGTACCAAGGGAGTTGAGAATGCACTAGATTGTACAGGTCTCGCCAGGGAGGTGATTGTAGAAGTCGCGTGAGGCTCAGGCGAACGAGACTATAAACCCTACCTTTACCTTTACCTTTACTTAAGCTAGAAAAAGATATTAAAGGTTATGAAAAGTCAAGGCCAAAAAGTTTGGTATGAATGTAAAGGTCTTGTCAAAAGGAATGAATATCTTAAATATGATAACCCTATCATTCGTCGTTCTAAATCTATGCCCAACGCTCAAGTTTTTTTTTTAAAGTAGCTATGTGGAGTAAGCTATATTTGAACAATGTTTTGCCATGGAAATCACTTCAATAGCTTAACAAATAATACATATGTGACTCTGAAAGATATTTCTTCTAAAAAACCTACAACAGCAAATCAAAAACAGGCTTAAAATGAAGGCCAATTTTTCGCCCTTTTTAGTGTAATTTTGAGCATTTTTAATCACAAATAACTTTGAAGGCAAGCGTCATAAAATATTTTCCTTGTTGAAATGAAACAAATATTATCTGATTGACCATTAGGAAGAACACTGGATTGTGAAATAAACAATTTTCCTCAAACTTTCCATTACACTTCAATACACTTGATTATACAAGGCTAATACATATATTGAGTACGATCAGTTTCAATTTTTTTTTAGACTTTTGACTTAATGACGAGGGTTAGGTACCCGAAACGTGCATGTCTGGTCCATGCTGCAAAGCGGGTAAGGCCACGAAGCCCCTAATACGGCCCTGCAGTTTATCTAAAGATAATCTTAATAATAAATACTTGATATATTACATAAAATATAATCAAGGTTTCCCGCTTTTAATGAAACAAACATATCACATACTGAACCAACATAGGAAATATTATGACGTCATCACGTGACGTCATTTTGACGTTATTGACAAAATATGGTTAAAAATGTACGACAATTTGTCTTTAGTGGAAAATTTCGATGTGGCCACATGCGTCGAGAAGCATAAACTTTTATGACGAGATGATACAACGATCATCTTTCATTTGTAGATTTGTCATGTTTCTCGATACTTGTGGCCAATGCTAATTTTAAAGAAACATGTAGGTTTTGCAGCGAGTTTCACGGAAAGCTGTCGATTTTGGGGTTTTCAAAGGGCTTAAAGAAGGGAAGAGATCTCCAACAAGACCCCGCTGCAGCATCAACAGCAAAACACCAAAACACCCCGATGCAAAAACACAAAAGACGAGTACAGCACGAGACGGAAAAGAGATACACGACATGTAAACATCAAACACAAAAGACTACACATAAACCGACGAGAGCAATGGGCAACCGGTGCCGACTTTGGACGGCCATTTGTCACGCAAGTAGCAAATGGTGTGGTTATCCTGGATTACGTGCGCACAACCCTCTCACTTCTCCAATTACCCAGAGGTCTCGAAGAACGTACAATTGTGGTGTTAAACAGCCTCCTCATTGTAAGATGACATCACACAAACAAGACCGCGAAACGCAGAGGCCCCAGGAACACATATGAATATGTAAATGGATATAAAAAGAGGGCAAGCAGTCCATGCTCTGCCGGCTGTAGCGAGCTCATGTATGTAATCACCCGAGGAATCCGACTGACATTCAGAGAGGACAGGTGGTCGGGGCCCTGTCTTCTCTAAAGAGGTTTGGACAGGGCCCGTCATGGAGTCCCGTCGTCACAGTCATTCAGAGTGCAAGTCTCAAGGATGCGCTTGTACAAGACTGTAGATTGGTCAAGTACCAAGCCTAGCGTTCGTCTGGTGACATTAGGATCATATCCACGGTATAAAAGGCGTTTGATGATTCTGACGCAATTTCGATGGTTATGCTGCCTACTTTTTATCCTTTTTATTTTGTTTATCATATCACCATAAAAGACAGGTTGCGAATATCCATAGTAATGTACTCTGTTGCATGTATAGATCCGAATTTTAAAAGAATTTGACTGTAATTTTTGTAAAATTTCCAGAAAGTCTTAACTAGTTTATGAAAGCGGAAACCTTAACCTAAAAGTTTTTGCTGATATGTAAATTTCTACTGTGAAAATCCAAAATATCAGTACATGCTCTAGCGTACCGGATGAGCTGTGATATGTAAATGCCGTATGCCAGTAATCTTGGAACATCACCGTCAAGCCAGGGGAAATTTACTATGTTGAATCCAAAATCATCCCTTTTGTCATATGCACTTGTATGAATCTTTTCGTTTACAATTTTGATACTTAGGTCCAGGAACGGTGTTTCTGTATTTTAAAGGTTTGCCTTGTTAAGTGTTAATTCTTGTGGATAAATTTCATTCTTTTATAATTCAAAAGCAGTATTGTCATTGGTTAGAAAATCATCCAGATACCTAGAAGTATTATTGAAACATTTCAGATCATCAAATTTCCTTTGCTTTTGAAGATTTTGGATAAATTCTTTTTCATAAGTGTATAAAAATAAATCTGCAACAAGAGACGCACAGTTAGTACCAATAGGAATTCCTACAACCTGCTTGTATAGATCCTCACCAAATCTAACATAAGTATTGTCCAAGAGGAAGGACAAGGCATTACACAGGTCACTACAAGTCCATGATTTGTATGATTTGTTGTCTGTTGAGGAAAAGAAACCCTTCGATTCAGATGTACAAATGTAAGTTTTTCGCTCTCGATCAAAACACCATTTAATGAGATTAGATAATCGATCATTAATTTTGTCATGAGGAAGTGTGGTGTACATATTAGTGAAGTCGTATGAAGAAATATTATTGGCTTGGAAATTTCCAGATTTCATTTAGTCAATCACATCCCATGAATTCTTAATAGACCAAAATAAATTTACATCGTTCCTGTTTAGAACCGTTTCACAATATCTAGTTATGTGTTCTTTAATAGCAGTAAGTGCTGACGTCAGATTTCTACACAAAATTGTAATGGAGCAGTTACTAGAATTAGCAATAAATCGAAATTTGTAAGAATACTTGTGCAGTTTCTGTATGCAATATAGTGTTGGGAGATCCAATTTAGAAAAAGAGATATTGAATGAAGACAGTTCACTGTTACATGTATGCTTGCTTAAAATGTTAGATGCACTTTCATTGCTTTTGATATATGTATTAGTAGACGAAAGTTCCGAAACCAAAGTTGATATGTAGTAACGTTTTCAAACGATAATGGTGTTGTTGGCTGCTTTATCAGCTGGTGCAAAGACATATTTTTCATGTAATTTACTTAGTTTGGATTTGAAATATCTTTCTGATTTGGGGCGTGGATTTTGAAAAATATGAGGGTTTTCATGGAAGTTATCTATTCGAATATCCGTTATATCTGTAATGAGGTTTTTCCCGTCATTCAGAGCATGCGGTTCGACTCCTTCTGATTTACACCATCTTTTCGTATGATTATCTAAGGATTCCGTAAGCACTTCACGGCATTTGACAAAATCTATCTTGGATGGGATTCTATACTTCGGTCCTTTTTTAAGAAGACAACGGAGCTTTATGTCTTGGATTATTGAAAAGTCACCTGTAACAACATGGCCAGCTGGTTTGTATAGATATTTAGAAGTTGCACATTCTCACGAAGCAGGGCACGATTCGAGTATGTTTGGATCTATTGTAACTTAATTATAGTTAATAACAAAGTTTCGAATAGGTTTCTTGTACTTAAAACAAATAAGAGTTGGCTATAAATTTTCAAGTCTTAAGTGTTTCTGTCGTCAATACCAGTTATGCACTTGAAATCTAGCTTGGATGAAGCAGAGGTTGCATTCTTAAGAAACACTGACTGATTCAGACTTAGTATCATTGTCTCATTCGCACAGTATAAACTTTATCCTATTGTGAAAAACACCTTACCTAAAAGACGATTCATAAAAATCCCGTTTATTAACAAAGGTTTTGATCTTCTAAACATCTCTAATATTTTTCGGGATCATCGCGTACAAAGTACCATTCCTCAATATTTTGAAAATTTAGAGCCACCTCTTATTTGTTATAAGTACAAGAAACCTATTCGAAACTTTGTTTTTAACTATAATAAAGTTACAACGGATCCTGACATACTTGAATCGTGTCCTGCTTCTTGAGAATGTGCAACTTCTAAATATCTATACAAACCAGCTGGCAATGTTGTTACAGGTGACTTTTCAATTATCCAAGACAGACAGCTCCGTGGTCTTCTTAAAAAAGGACCTAAGTATAGAATCCCATCCCAGGTATCTGGATGATATTCTAACCATTGACAATCCTGCTTTTGAATTATATAAGAATGAAATTTATCCACAAGAATTAACCCTTAACAAGGCAAACCTTTCAAATACAGAAACACCCTTTTTGGACCTAAATATCAAAATTGTAAACGGAAAGATTCATACAAGTGTATATGACAAAAGGGATGATTTTGGATTCAACATAGTAAATTTCCCCTGGCTTGACGGTGATGTTCCAAGATTACCGTCATACGGCATTTACATATCACAGCTCATCCGGGACGCTAGAGCATGTACTGATATTTTGGATTTTCACAGTAGAAATTTACAAATTACCAAAAAACTTTTAGGTCAAGGTTTCCGCTTTCATAAACTAGTTAAGACTTTCTGGAAATTTTACAAAAATTACAGTCAACTTCTTTAAAAATTCGGATCTATACATGCAACAGAGTACATTACTATGGGTATTACACAACCTGTCTTTTATGGTGATATGATAAACAAAATAAAAAGGATCAAAGGTAGGCAGCATAACCATCAAAAATGCGTCAGAATCATCAAACGCCTTTTATACCGTGGATATGATCCTAATGTCACCAGACGGACACTAGGCTTGGTACTTGACCAATCTACAGTCTTGTACAAGCGCATCCTTGAGACTTGCACTCTGACTGACTGTGACGACGGGACTCCATGACGGGCCCTGTCCAAACCTCTTCAGAGAAGACAAGGCCCCGACCACCTGTCCTCTCTGAATGTCAGTCGGACTCCTCGGGTGATTACATACATGAGCTCGCTACAGCCGGCAGAGCACGGACTCTATTAAGCATGCCCTCTTTTTATATCCATTTACATATTCATCTGTGTCTCTGGGGCCTCTGCGTTTCGCGGTCTTGTTTGTGTGATGTCATCTTACAATGAGGAGGTTGTTTTACACCACAATTGTACGTTCTTCGAGACCTCTGGGTAATTGGAGAAGTGAGAGGGTTGTGCGCACGTAATCCAGGATAACAACACCATTTGCTACTTGCGTGACAAATGGCCGTCCAAAGTCGGCACCGGTTACCCATTGGTCTCGTCGGTTTATGTGTAGTCTTTTGTGTTTGATGTTTACATGTCGTGTGTCTCTTTTCCGTCTCGTGCTGTACTCGTCTTTTGTGTTTTTGCATCGGGTGTTTTGGTGTTTTACTGTTAATGCTGCAACGGAGTCTTGTTGGAGATCTCCTCCCTCCTATTTAAGAATGCAACCTCTGCTTCATCCAAGATAGATTTCAAGTGCATAACTGGTATTGACGACAGAGCACAGTGATAAAAGGATTAATTAAAGCTAGTGATAAATGCATTATTTACAAATCTCAACACATAACTTAGTAAAGAACTTTACAAAGAATCAAATCACAAAAAATATTCAATTAAATCAAATATTAAGAAACAGGGCCGATTTAGGGCCTCCGTGGTCCTACCCCTTTATCTGTTCTTAAAGTATGTTACTGAATATGAAGACGTTTAACATTCGATCTGCTACGAAATTGCGTGCACCATTCTCTTTACACGTATCTGGACAGACAGATTTCATCCGCGAAAGAAAGGTATTATACGTATCGTATAAAAAAATTGAAAATTTCACGATAGAAATGAGTTAAGGAAAGTGTCATCGCAATAAAAACCCAGGGTTTCTGGGCAGAACAAATGCGATGTTTATAAATAATAGAAGTAATCAGATACTTACTCAATTTATCTTCGTTATAGTACTCACAAAGATAAGATATACGAATTGACTTGCCACAAGGGTGCGCTCTAATAAGACTTATATTGGGATTTGACAAAATCGTCCATATTTTGAACATGAATAAAAGAGAGAAAATTTTCCCACAAAATTTCAGTATAGTAAAGTAAACGTATCATACTTCAATATATGAAAAATATTGCTGCCAAATGTATCTTAGATATGCAAATTCTATCAAGAATATTCATTATTTTGGGAAATATGATAAAAAGATTTAATGAAAAAATGTTCAACCGATACATGTAAGCATCTTTGATCATAATCTGGAAATAAATTGATGAATTTATGATATTATCAAAAAATGTTCTAAAAATGATGAAAATCGTTTCAGATCTTTTTCAAAGAAGGGAGGAGATCTCCAACAAGACCCCGCTGCAGCATCAACAGTAAAACACCAAAACACCCGATGCAAAAACACAAAAGACGAGTACAGCACGAGACGGAAAAGAGACACACGACATGTAAACATCAAACACAAAAGACTACACATAAACCGACGAGACCAATGGATAACCGGTGCCGACTTTGGACGGCCATTTGTCACGCAAATAGCAAATGGTGTGGTTATCAAGTTCTCTTATATGTCCCATCACTAATTTAGACGATTTTCGAGATAACCCGGAACGACGCCACCGAGTCAGACTTTTAGTGGTGACGTCACGTGGTTAGGTCCCTTATAGCATGTATACAATGACGATAAAAAAAGAACTTGACACGGATAAACTATCGCATTAGATTATGACAAGCTCAAGATTGCATAGCAAATCGAGTTCCCTCGTTTCTAGATGTGATTACATGTACCCATTCCAAATCATTTGAAATAATTTTCACAGATCTAAAAGAACGAGTGTCTAAAATCGTCGGTGCCGTTCTCAACTAACTAAGTACTGGTTCTAAAGAGCGTCGAGCTAATTACGGAAGGGTTACTAGTTCGAGTCTCCCTAAAGCAGGGACACTTAATCTCATTTCTATTGAATTTGAAGACGTATAACTTCTGAACATTCATTATAAAAGGATCACTATGCCACTGGGTTCGTGTCATCAGATTTGTTACAATGGGTCGTTCGATATACTCTTTTATAATCTCTGTTATATAGTATTGTCTGTGTATTGTTGACATGACTGTGGTATTTTCTTAAAAATATCTAACATCGGAAAGAAAAGTTTTCTTTACCAGTCTACTCGCTGCTCTTTTCATTGAATTTCCAAATTCATTGTTTTATGGGAAATTGTGTTTAAAAAGTTCCTTTTCTTTGAAAACGATCTGTTGAATTATAATTGTACTTATGAAATAAACGATATTTTCCTATAATGTTAGGTCGATTTTTTCTATAAACATAACAATTTATTCGTATTTCAGACAAAAAAAATCGACTAGGTTGCAAGAATGATCCTCACTTAACTTTAAATAATTGATAAAACAAGTAAATCAATGAATTAACTATATATTCATTCCTTCTTTTTTCGAGAAACCTCGAACATTCTGTTACTTTCATGCATAGAACAAGAAGGAGAAGGAAAAAAATGTTTGATATGACTGTCTCATTCTTGATTTCAACTCAAAGTCAAAGAGCGCAGTCAACCAAATCGGTCATCTATGGTTATGATAAGAAAAGTCTTTGTTATTCAAGGTCAAAATTTGGGGCAAATTTCAGGGGCCCTGGTAACTTCTCCGTCATATTTCTTAACCTCCACCCCCCCCCCCCAAAAAAAAAACCCCAAATCACTCTTAATCTTTGCGTTTGTATATTACATGTATTAAACTGTTTTGCTCAGTATTCATCCGCTCCGGTCCGTATGCGTGTAAATTATGAGAGAAATCACCTTCTATTATAAAATCTCGATTCTTTCTTAAAAAATTAATTTCCTTCCCATCCTTAATTCACAAAACTATTTCTCCTTCGAAGTGTTGATATATCTTGTACAAAAGCAGAGCGGTCTTCGTTCTATAAAAAAAAATGACTTTTATTGAAAAGAAAAAAAGAGTTCATGGAACTCCGTCTTTCAAAACGAATTGTAAAAACAAAACAAAACACAGAGCGAAACGAAACGAAACGAAAAAAAAAAAAAAAAAACATGTACGGAATTGGGGCCCTCAAGCGTGAAAAAATTCAGGTCACTTAGAGCTATTCCCTCAAATAAATCAAAGCACTAAAGGTACTGAGTGCGAATAGCCAGAATAATATCACTTATAATGTATGACAAAATATTGTGTTTTCAAAGTTATATTTGTTCCTGAACACCTTCGTAGGCCAGTTTATGGACGGATAAAGACAGAGCTAAAATGCAAATGCTTAATGTTGTCGTAATGAATTGAAAGATGATGTCTGACAGTGAACATGAAAATTAAATAACATCACATTAAATCTACCCCTCCCCCCTAAAAAATACAACAATCCAATATGACTATCGATCGATGATTGCATGTACAAGGAAAGAAGACGCATCTTATTTTCTAATTTGATCCCCACTCTCTCTTTAACCTTTCATGTTCAATGTAGGTGTGTGCTAAGAATTTGAAGGAAAATTCACTTCTTTTTTAGTATATAAAAACATGATACATCCTAAACGGGAATGTTTTGATCTTTTATTTTTCATAATTGTTAATTTCATATTTCATGATGGAAATTCCTAATTTCTCCGTCGTATACAGATTTTATTTTGTGAAGCGGGGCAAAATAAGCCTACTTGAAGATAGTTTTACGTTTCAATGATTCAACTTTATCGATAGCACCGTTTCATTTATATACATGTATTGTCCACTAAAACAGATAATGACCTGGTAATGGAAAGGGGTTTCCAACATACAGCCTGTGTTCATCTCAGTACATACAGATGCAATTTTTCATTAGGTCATGCATGTACATAACACGACAGCTTGATTCATATAGATATAATTCATTGATTCAGACAGTGATCAGACTTTATACCAATCATGACGCTGACGAAGTCCCAAGGTACATGTAAACAGAGTAACATCGTTTATACATACTCATTAGACGGGGCTCCCATGAGTGAAGAAATCAGGCAATCGCTATGTGCTATTCGCACAAAAAGCCGAAGAAATGATGCGAAGAATAAAAAAAAAGATGAGGAGGAATGAAAGGGAGTTCTAACGGAAAAAGAGAGATAATTTCTTCGCTTCCTCGCTTCAATTTTAAAATTGCTTAAAGCTTTTGATAACTTTCTTCGATAACATTCTTCATATTTATTCCCAACTATCGATTACACAATTTTGATTAAAGAGTTTGACATTGTCCTGTGTGTGAAAAGACAAATTCAAATCATTCACAACTCGCCGCAAATGTATGCGTATTTCTACGTGTGCAATCTTTGGAATTCCGTGCGCCGTCGGTGCGTTACATGTGAATGACATCAGTTCGCCTCCATACGGATTTGGGTTCAGTCACACAAACGTGCAGAACTCTCGCTGCGTGCGGTCTCGATCAGTGCGTTCTACGGAATCACCAAGTATGTATATATAGATCTTACTGTATAATTCAGTGATAACGAAAAGATACCCCCCCTCCCTTTTCAATTTTCTTCGAGAGTAGACGTATGTGTCAAATCTGCTCATGTCATACTTCAAGGTCATTGTTGTAAGTTATGTTCTTATTTGTTTGTTTTTTAGTCATATTGAACTTTAAAAAATTCCCGAAGACGTCACGGAGACAATTACAGCTAAATGTTGATCTTTGAAATAAACATTTCACGGCATGTATTTCTACTTCTTATAAAGTTTACACTCATTGGTCTCTCTTTTTGAATTAAACTATATTTCTGTATTTAATACATGTACATGTATGTTTAAGCAGTTTGTTCAAACTCATCTGAGAGGGTTTTTTTAAATACGGATATTTTTTTTTAAGTACGTCTATTTTTCGTTCGCATTTTTACAACACAAACATTCTCTTTGATGCATATTTTAACTATCCGTATCTCGATACATAATTATTTGGCATCGGTGGATTTTTACGATATTTATAAGATTAAAGCAAAGAGTTAAAAGATCAAATTTGAAAAATATCAAACTTCTCTTTTAAACGAAAACGTCTAAAACGTCGTTTTCTCGTCAAGCTGATTTTAATGCATATTTTAACTGTCTATATCTCGATACGTAATTATTTGGCATCGGTAAATTGTTTTTATATTTATTTATAGAATTAAAGCAAAAAGTTGAAATTTGAAAAAAAATCAAACTTCTCTTAAAGAAGATATTGGTACTTGAAAAACGTCTAAAACGTCGTTATTTCGTTAAGTTGATCTTTAATGCGTATTTAACTGTCTATATCTCGATACGTAATTATTTGGGATCGGTGGATTTTTTATATATTTATGAGATTATATCACAGAGTTTAAAGATGAAATTTGAAAGAAATCGAACTTCTCTTACAGAAGATATTAGAAAGGTTTAGAAGGCTAACGTGTACGGGTACGCGTACGTAAAATCTACAAGTACACCAACACGTAAAAAGTAGCAGAGGTTTAGAAAATTGACAAGTAGGTGTACGTGTACTGGTTTCCTTCGCGTTGACGTAAAATATACATATCCAAACATATACGAGACTAATAAATAGATTAAAATGTTGAATAAAAACTTATAAAATATTTTCGGTAAAAGTATTCAAGAAATACATCTGTTATATAAACATAAATATCTACATGTTTGTACGTTCGTGTAGCTCGCGATTTACACGTTATTGACAACTTGTAGCGATTTCCCGTACGCAAAAATAATGACGTCATACACAGTTATTGCGTCTTCACGTACACGTACCCGTACACGTCACGGTTTCCAAACCTCTCTATTGGTGCGCGAAAAACGTCTAAAACGTCGTTTTCTCATTGAGCTGATTTTTACCTCTTTTCATGTTACGTTTTGGCCGTCTTTTGAAATTTATTTTTCACACATAATATTATCCTAAGATAGAATAAAATGTTACATTTCAGTATATCAATGACAATATTTAGTCCAATTCAATTTATACTTAAAATTCTAGAGAAGTGTATCAGCGAAATATGGATATTTCTACGTCCTTTTTGAAAATTTGGCGTGAACAATGATGGGGTGGCATATCTCTGTAACAATGGACATTTGAACGAAAATATTTGACAGAATTATTCCTAATTCCTAGTCATTTATCTATTGGAATAACTTAAAATCATTAAATTTTGTCACTAGGTCATTTGGATCAATTTGCATGGTTTTCTGCCGGATTGGCTCTTAAAATGTAGATGATGGGTTCTCATATTACGAGTGATGTCATAAACTTAGAATTGTTATTTTTCTTAGCTGTAATAATGGAACATTGCTCTCATGTAAAATCAAGTTTTGGTTGTCAGAAGTATTTTAAGGTAAATAGCTTACAAAGTAGGCACCTTAATCCACTGTCAAATACAGTACTCAGATAACTATGAATGGTGCTATATTTTAAAGCTGTACAGAAAATTACTCAGTTTGTTTATTAATTTATTTTTTTACTTTTTTTAAAGCATGGGGTGGTAAGAAAACAAAATGATATAAAAGGGGAGAAAATCTTAATTTTTGTCATACTTAAGGATCCTTAAAAGTAGCATCTCATAAATGTAAAATATGGCTTTTAGCATACTGTGTAGGGTGAATAATTGTCAAAATATGTGCGACAAGGAGTGATGTCACTTTCAAAGTAATAACTAATCCATGATTGATGTCTTTAGTACATTATATTTTTCAAAAAAAATTATAAGGTTGCCTCGCAAAAAGAGAAGATATGGACAGAGTTTCCTCTGACTTCAAGGTTTTCTACCAAAGTTTTGGCCTTTTCCAATAATAAAAAGATGAATAAGAATTCAATTTGCTCTGACATTCATTATTTATGTTCCCTCTTATAAGGCATATTGACTGCAATGAAAATAGTCTAGGCTTACCACCCAAAACATGAAATACAGATAGAATTTCCTTTGACTGCCCCTTTATCTACCTAGATTTCAGTAATTCTTTTCGATTTTGACATGTTTGCTACATATTTTTCTATCTTTTAATCCTCATCATAAGATTAATTATAGGTACACTGATAATTAACAATTGACAGGAAAGTATATTTGACATAATGCATCCGTTTCCTTTTTTTATTGATCAGTGCCAACTTTAAAAGTTGACAAAGTGCTGCGTAGCATCTGTACCAACAATGCTGGTCATGCATGTTATATACCTATTTTGTCATTGATTCAAGCTATATAAGAAACTCAATAAAACTTAAGCAAAACCTGCTCTTTTTCACGCTATTTGCGTTACAAGGTACCCTGCACAGGATTTTCAAATACCTCCCCCCTCTTCCATCTCCTCCAGCGGATCGGCAATTCCGATCATCGAAGCGGATTATATTTTGTTTGTGTATCGGTTTTTGTCAATACATCGATTGACAGATTATTACTATAGTCATTGCTTATGATTTAATTAATAACTATTTAGGCATTTGGTTTACTTTGCAATTGACGAAATTAAAGCATTGTTGATGTTCAATTTCAAAACTGGCGACGTAATATTTGAACAGGGCTCCAGGTTAATGACGTCATAACGTATGTATAGGAGTAATACAGACGGTGGAAATAATTAAATTAATAATATTTGCGTACCTCTAAATAGATTCAAGGAACGAGATATGAACATTTGCACAAAAGATTTTTTTTCTTGACAAATACTGACACCAACAAAACATGACAGGTGGATCTATAATAATGCTTGACCAGGGACATTTACATTGATCATTTACTTTTTTAAAACACATTATTTTGTAAACGTGTACATGTATTTTTCATTTCATTTCGTCGTTAATGACGGGAAAAAATCAAGAGTAATAAGTGATTACAGAATCACGAGCGCATTCCTCCTTGTACCGCATGCTAGGCGGAAAGAAGATAAAAATCTTCTTTTTTTTTTCGACTTACAGTCTCTTATTTCTAATTTTTTTTTTGCGGTTTTCTTTCTTTCTTTTTTTACGCATCCGTTTGTATTCTTAGTAAAAGTATACATATATAAACATAAAGTTCGGAATAAATGAGAAATGAGGACGGACCAAGGATACATATATATATGTACAAACAGAATTATATAAAGGAGCTCTCTGATCACAGAGATGAGTTACTTTCTTCGGTAACCGAATACCAAAAGTCGATCAAAAATGGATGATATATACTTGTTACAAGTATAATTTTTTCATTCCGACACTATTGTTTCATTCACATCGATGTTACAGATAAAAAGAATATCAAAAAATAAAACATATAATTTGTCATTTGCAATATGAAGATGGAGGATTTGTTGATGTCTTGTACAGATGATAAAAAGACACGATAAGAGTGTAAATGAGTTGAACTTGAGACGCGTCAACAAAAGATATTTTTTTCTACCACATCATATTCAAAATTTGAGCGAATTAACGGAAAAAATAAATATTTTTTATGTGATCTCTCCCTCTCTCTCAACTTCCAGCGGAGCCCCTCTCATAACAAAAAACAGAAAACAAAAACAAAGGAACCAAAAAAAAAAACCCAAACAAACAAACAAACAAACCAAAATCAATAAATAAATAAATAAATGAATAAAATAAAAAGTATAACGATCATAATCACTTGCAGTTTCGACAGTTTCACAGCTCCCTCTCATTTTTCAAAATATTGGTTACGCGAATGCGTAATGAAGATTTCTTCGAAGTTTGTTGTGCTTTCTTTTTTCATTTCTTCGAAGTTTGATTTTATCTGTATCAATTTTTCAAATCTGTGTCATTTTATACTATTGACTCCATATTCGTTTTCTGAAATACGGCGTACAATCTTACAAGAGAACGTTCGAGAACAAGGTATTATAGCTGAGACTATAAAGCGCCGGACATGCATCCAGACGTTCATTCTGAATAGTCTACGTTCGATCTCGTATGTGGCGGATTTTCTGAGAGGGGAATCATCTTCTTGATCTGGACAAAATTTTTTTGGCTCGGTCTGAGTAGACTCCCTAATAGCATAAATAGTATGAAATATGCATTTTCTGCTATACTCAATGCATTTTCTAATGTTATATATTTTCCATGACGTTTTCAATCGGCTCAATGTCAAAATTAGATGTGGACACTTTCTCATATTTCATTTTTGACACTTTCATTTACTTTTCACATTGTGTTTAAAAAAAAATCATGAGCTTTACTTTAATTCTTCCAAAAATGTTACTAAGGAAACATTGGTGGATCCATCTCTTGAGTTGGGGAAGGGGGGGGGGGGCGTTGAGGTCCAGGGCGGAGCCCTGTTAAGGGAACTACGGTTCGCCCCCCCCCCCCCCCGAAACTCTTGCATTTCAGCCATTTAGAACCAATTTTCGTGACTGTAATTTGAATGGAAATGGATGCATTTGACAATTATATGAACTAAGAGGTAGTAAATAATACTAAATATTTACATATACATGTATGCATCTTTTTTGGATAGATATTTATAGTTTTATACCTATGATTGGCAAATCTTAGGGTTTGGGTGGGGGCGTATAATCCGTCACTGGGAAAAGGTTTGTAAAATATTGGCTACTTTCCGCTCAAATCACTTCGGAAACCGAATACCGATTTCAATCACTTTATCATGCAAAAATATATGAAATAGATCGAACTTGCGTAGTCATAAATTCGTTTGTTTTTGATTTTGACATATTGAGATGACGGTCCGTAATTGGATGGAAATCATATTATTTCAAATTCATTTCATATAAATCTGAACAGAATTCCTCTGTACAAGTACCGGTCTGCATACGAGAGTCATACATGGTGCATTTATGTTAATCTTTTCCGCGCTAGCGCGGGTTCTTTTCTAGTGCAGATTCGTTGCGTTTTAGATGATTTGGCGTCTCTCGGGGTATCTTTTCCAGTTTTTATTGAACACTTAAAATCCAAATATACTCATTAAAAGCATATGTATCAAATTTTAAATTACCTTCTGAATTAACAGGGCTTACAGAAAAATAAAATAGATCATGAAGCAATCCAAGTTCTGCAGCGTAACAGCTCATTTACACTTGGCGGGAAGGAGGAACATTATTTTTGCCGCGTGACGTCAAAAAATTCTCACTGTGACGTAACGTTATTTGAACGAGGTTGTCGCAACCAGCGGGTTTACAGCAACAAAAATTGATTCATTATGTATCATTATGTTTTTCTTTTTGTTATTTGATTAAACATATATGATTTTTTATTTTGTAAGCCTCCTGTTCATGTTTCTTACATTTTACGTCATTCCGACCGGTATACGATAGTTCGCGTTGCGCATTGAATTCAAAATCGTCAGGAGCCAACTGCTTTAAAAACATCACGTTCAAACAATTTTCCTATAGAGCTCAACAAGGATACTGGTCTATAATTTATAGGAATATTCTTATCACCTTTATGAATTGGTACCACGTGAGAGTGTTTCCATTGTTTCGGGAATTTTGCCAACTGAATACAAATGTAGATTTATTTTAGAAATAGTATCTTGAGAGGCTAGCTCCTTTTCTTTCAAGAATTATAAAAGAATGTGACTAAAGTCCTCAGGACCTGAAGATTTTTCGATTTCTAAAGATTTTATTACGTCAAGTATATCACCTTGATTTATAGGAATATCACAGAGTATCTCGTTAGTAAGATTTTCAAAGGGAGGTAATTCATGATCACAATCATCGAGATCAGAAACACTGCAAATAATCATTAAAATTATTTTATTTTTCTTCTGGGGTAAAAACTGTAAATCCATCGTAACTCAAAGGAGGGGGGGGGGTTATGGTGTGAGGGTTTGGATCCTCTCATCAACGTACGATCCAGTACTGTTTGGGATTAGATCATGACTTGAAATAGTAGATTGAATCATTTAGTGAAATGAAATAATTTTCTTTTGAGGCCTTAATCAAATTGTTTACATGGTTACGCTGTTTTCGGAATTTTTATATATCAGGCATATTAGGTCAACATACAAGAAATGACCTACAAGAATTGATTACCGGCGACATAAAAAATGCTTAATATAAATGTTATATCTTACGTGTCGGTATAATATATCTTAATGTTATAATTGTCTTCAATGCACACATTATTATCATCAGTATGAATTCATATCGGTATTATGCATATTTTCTAATCCTGATCTAAAATCAAAGGACTGAAGGTCCTGAGAGATACTTCTAGATCTACGCAAAATTTATTGTCAGCAGATATTAAAATGTTGAATTATTTTATCGTAAGGCAATGACGATTATTTTTTAACACAGGATGCATATGTGAAGCTTATAATATCTCTATAAACAACACAAACTATGTTTATCTAACCTCAGTGTTGATATAAAAAAGACAACTCTATAACTCTTCTGCAATATTTGAGTTAACTTTCCTTACATTGTCATAAACAAAGTAGTATATTACTACGCCACCATTGTGCTGTGAAAACAAGAATTATAGTTGATATTGAATGGTGTATTTATTCTATATGAAATTGAACCTGTTTTCAAGATGGAAAATATTCTTGTTCTTGCATTTGGTATGTGGTAGACAGCAAATTCCTGAACTAGACACAGCACTATATTTTGAGGTGCAAATCGGCAGTATCTTAATTTGCATAATTTGAAGCAGTTACCATAACAGTTAGATTCTTCCTAAAAGGAAGTATCTCAAAAAAAAAAGGAAAAAAAAAACAGAATAGAGCAAGATTTGGAAACTTAGCCGAGATTCGAACAGGGTGCTTTCAGCACGACAACCCAACGCTTTAATAACACCTGCATATATAAAATCCAGTTTGACACCATACTCGATACATCCCGGAATCGATTTAGGAATTAAAAACAATTATTATCAATTATCCAGCACACACAAAGAAGAAAAGATAAACTCGTCCTAGTACAGATTGACAATATAGTTATCTCACTCATTGTCGATGCAGCGTAAAACTGGCTGATTAAAAAAGCTCTATTTATTTCGTAGTAAAGATATATATATATATACTCATATGGGCAAAGTGAACAAGGAATGCATTTATGTATTGTTTGGTCTCTTGGTGACAGCCTCCATTATTGAGAATGACAATAATTTCATAATAAGATTACTGGAAATCCTTACCCGTCGAAATCGGTTGCGTAAAACAGCTTGATTCAAATTCGCTATCCCCTGCACAGCCATTAACTCATTCAGAGCATCCCTTGTCTGTTCAGTACGCATACTATCTATGGCATCCTTTAAAGAAATTATTAAGATGATTTATATCAGTAGGGAAAATATGATAAAAAGAAGAGAAAATATCAATATCATTTACAAAATGTAAGAGAACTGTCTAAATATCAAGGTTTCAATATAGAAGAAATCACAACGATTCCTTTTCCTCTTTATTGTACAGATGTATGTAAAATTGCATGTTAAGATTTTATTTTAAAAGGTTTTCTTTACGTGAAGGAGTATTGAAAAAAACCCGACCCTACAGGAAATATGGAGTCTCGCTCATATTGTGATGTAAATACACAAATTAAAACAAGAGCCCCAGGGTGCTTAATGCTCACCTGATTTCTATGCCCGCTCTTGACAAACTGACATTGCTTAATGATAGTGCCAGAATTTAAGCTTACAACCTTTCGGCCTATATACACATAAATCATTTTTAGAAAATTTCCCCAAAATCAAATAAATATTATTTAGGCATAAAATATAGCACAAAGCGACTTAAATATGACAAACATGTAATAAATGAGTCTGCAAAATAGAAAAAAAAAGGAAATAGGATGTAAGAAAATATTTTAAGTCATTCAGATGATTTAAAAGTTCATAAAAAAAAGTTGAAAAGATGCTCCCTGATTTATTAAGTGACATATTATCAAGTGAGTAAAATCAAACAAAATACCGCCTCCCCCCTTTCTAGATAATCGTCAATATTGAGGAAAGGGACTCGATTGACTCAGTAAAATGAAACGAAAAATCGCCCTATTAAAAACACGTCCGTCCTGAAGAGAGATACTCACTGAACTGACAACGCGCGAGTCAGTGTGAATAGAAAGTCATATCACGAGAGGCCCACATAAAGGAGGCTAAAAATACAAACTGTAAACATTAAAAATTATAAGGAGTAAAGAACGAATCTATCTACCGTCGTCAGTTTCGGAAATTGACCTCCGTATCAAATCAGAATAAATAGGGCGTGTTAAGAAATAGTACCCGTGAGGGAATATCAAGCAGAACCTATCTCATAAACATAGCAAGTAAGGACTCTAAAAATAGACAGTAGTCTGAAACTCCTTGAAAGCACTCAACACCCGACATCCCTATGTTCAACGGCGACCCGAATTTTCATATATTTAACGTAATTAACACATAGCTTTAAGCGTCCATGCAGGGATATTGGCCGCGGAGCAGCATCAAACATGGAAAGAGCTGTCTCAGAGGACCGGTCCGACAAGTTTGAGTTCATGATACGACTAAACTGAGAATACATACACACAGTGACAGTAGCATACACCATATTCACAAGAATAGGAACGGATCCCAAAAAAGGAATGCAATGTTGTTTTCTAGAAAAAAATGATATAGACAGCACAAAAGAGGTGAAAACAACCACGTTCAGTCAGTGCTCCTTAAGAATGCAACCTCTGCTTCATCCAAGATAGATTACAGCTGCAGAACCGGTATTGAAGACAGAGCGTGTAACAGTTCATGTCCACCATTGCGTGCTATTGTAAGTAAATCGTTGAGACAGCGGTAGACATTGGATCGTTTTATTTGTTGCTTGTTTCTTATTTTGCCGTAGGACCTGTCTTTTCGTCTAGCGTTTGGGTGGATTTAAAAGATATTGATTTTAGTGTAGGCTAAGGAAATGTTTCCTTGTCCATAGGTTTGATTGTTAAAACCAATAGGGTACGCAATCTAAAGTTAAAGGCCGGGTGGGGACTATAAAAGAAGAAAAATAAATTTCCCGTCATTTCCTCGCTGACTACCGTAGAGTTAACATCTCTAATCGCAATTTGATCGGTCCCATGTTTCCTTTATAACCCTCTCAATTTTTGATTGACAGCTTCAAATAGGTAAAATTGTAGTATATCTAATTAGCATAATCAAGTATACCTGTCGGTATGTCTTTGATGTCACACACCGCTTGCATCTCTAGGAATATCAGTGGTCGGTAGACGCCGCGTTTATCACGCCTACCAAGCTAAGTTAACTCAGGTGTGTATATTAATTACCACTCGTTAAAAAAAACCCCGGCCTTTAAGTGATCCTGGCAAATTCAGCTTGTAATCGGCGTTTTTTAATTTCGGTCTTATGCCATTTCTTTGTTATTTTCTGTTTTGCGTCCTCGTGTTGGTAGGTTTTGAGCCCAAAGTCATAAAACAAAACAAAATTAGAATAACAAATTCTATTGAACATTAAATGTGTTTTCTCCAAAAATTAAAAGAAAATTGTTACATTTGATGTAAATATTCAAGAGACCTGCAAAGATTTAAGACATTGCTTCAACTAC
Source organism: Pinctada fucata (assembly GCA_028142955.1). Classification (NCBI taxonomy): domain Eukaryota; kingdom Metazoa; phylum Mollusca; class Bivalvia; order Pterioida; family Pteriidae; genus Pinctada; species Pinctada fucata. Next base: position 40,393,667 of record AP027114.1, read on the forward strand.
CATTCTTTTGTTGACAAAAAATCTGTTAATGATAAAATGAAACAAGTTTCCATCAGATTTAAGATAGTCACATTATATGGTACTGCAACTTTGTTTTATATGCTCGTTTCTTTTCTTAATTTCTAAAAGACGAAAAACAGAATATAAACAAGATATGGCCTTACTTTCATTCTTACGTTTTGGAAAAGACTGAACTGGGGTTATAGTGATATCCGAAATAGAATGGTTATATTTAACAAAGTGATTATAAAGAAAGTTTCTTTCCTTTTGATGACGTGAGGTTCTGATCTTATAAGAATGGTTCCTAAACAAGATTTTAAAGATTGAAATGTCTCCCCTACATATTGTGCGTCGCATCCACTGGCATTTCAAGTGATAACTTAAAAAGATCTTGCTAGGGGTTCATTTTCTGCTCTATTGTAAGTGATGTTGAGATTGTCATCAGGATCTTCTTTAACTCAATTGAGGAGAAGTCGAAAACTTTAACTTTAAAAGTTAACGTACAGTCGGATGAGAGACGAACGGAAGATGAACCGCGTAGGATTCCACGTGGCACTATCTCTCTCTCTCTCTCTCTCTCTCTCTCTCTCTCTCTCTCTCTCTCTCTCTCTCTCTGTATGAGTCGTTTTCTCAATTAAAAAAAGGAAAGAATAAGATTAAGGGGATTCATCAGTTTGATTATTAATGGACGTGCGCGAAGCTTAACCATTAACGTTTAAATAAAGGCTTTATAGAAAAACTCCCGTCGATGTCGTTATTTGAGTCATTTCTTAAATGAAAACCAAATATTAAATGATTCTACCTGGATCTGTTTTCTAAATAAACAATTTTGGCTCTGACAAAAGGTACATCTATGTGTGCTGCACTTGCAGTCTGAGCAGTCTCCATTTGATCCACAATTACAGCATGCCTTATGTCAAAGAGAAAATAAAAAAGTTATAATTATGGTACAAATCATTCATTATTAATGAGAATGTTACATTGTGGAGTCAATCATTCGCTTTCCAGATAGCTAAGGAGCTGATAAGATAAGGCATAAAATCTGCCCTGAAAAAGTGGAATGTTCAAAATGGTAATTTCAAGAAAATTCTTTCACAGAATTAATGTCAGTTCTTGGTTTCATCATAATCAGCAGTTGGATAAAATTTATTTTGCATGGTTTTCCTAAATTTTGGCCAACATGTGTCTTTTTTTTCTATGGAAATCATTGGAAAATGGGAATTTTTTTTTAACATTCCCCCACCTACCTACAAGACGCCACTTTTACAGAAGGTGTATATTACTAATACACATCTTTTGACAAAGTGGGGTTCTGTAGCTAAGGAGTAACGATGATAGAAAAGAACAACTGAAATAAGAAGGGTGGGAGGCTTTTGACGAATCTGTGTTTAGGCCAAAATATAAGCAATGACAAATATGGATAATGACCATATCCCTGTCCACAGCACAAAATCGACAATTCAGAAAATCAGAAACCGAAGGCATACAAAATCAGGACAAAACAGGAACCAAAGCAAACAAAAACAAAAACGTCCACCATATGAAAAGAAGCGAACTCCCGATATGAGAGTGAGACCAGGTGCCCAGGAAGAGTAAGCATCTCCTGCTTGCATGCAACACCCGTCGCTTCAATTCGGTAGAACTGTCACATCCGGTTACTTCCATTTTGGAAGATATAGAGTACAATCTTTGGTTGGATGGTTCAAATGGTCAGAATATCATCCACCATTCTGGATAGTGGGACATCATAGTGTATGACGAGTTCCCCATATCGACCGTAGAACTTCCTCAGTGACGATGTTAGTCGGTCACAAACATATCCCTGACTGAGAAGCTGATCTGAAAGACGCCTAGCTCTCAGAACAAAATCCGTATATTTGGTACTTGCTCTGGCATAGCGTATCAACTGAGATATGAACACGCCATAAGCAGGCGATGAAGGGATGTTGCTACTCAGAAAAGGAAAGTTCGTAATGCTGAAATTGAAGTCGTCACGTTTGTCATAGAGTGAGGTGTTCATGTGACCATCAGTGTCGTAGGACAACATTATGTCCAAATAGGATGCTGAATTATTTGTCTCTGTAGTTTCTTTGACTTCAAGCTCCGAAGGATAGATATTGCTCAGGTAATCCGCGAATTTTGGATTATTGATGGACAGCACATCGTCTATGTATCTGTAAGTGAAGTTGAAGTCAGAAGCTAAGTATCTTTTCCCTTCAGAGACCAAAGATTGAATGAATTCAGCTTCGTACGAGTAAAGGAAAATGTCGGCAAGGAGTGGGGCACAATTGGTCCCCATTGGAATTCCGACAATTTGCTGGTAGACCTTTCCTCCAAACACCACAAAACTGTTGTCGATCAGAAAGTTTAACATCTGAATAATGTCTGTTTCATTTTTTCCCTTTTAAAGTCATTCATTTATTTATTCGAAACATGTTCACATATTCTGTACAAAATTTTAAAATAAAATAAACAAGAGCATGTTGTTTATTTCTACACAGTTTGTATTTCGCGATAAAATGCCTACATTGTATTCATTGAATACAAAACACAACCGTATTTCAGATTCACGATTTTAAAATTTATGGATAAAGTTGAGGCCAGTCTTTTAAATTTCATTTCTAGTATCTTGTTTCGACTATAACTATGTTTTAAAGGTTGTAGATATCCATAATAGCAAGTTTTCTTAGTTCTTAATTTTCAACGTTTTTGATAAATTTTAGTTCTTTTCAACAAGGCTACCCCCTACCCTTCGGACTGTAATTCAAGTAATACTATCTAGAAATAAGCTTACCGAAAAAAAAGTTGTACACGTCTGAGGAATATCCAAATATATTACATTTTAGTAATGATATCAAGTTTATCTTCCGTATAGATCATTGTGTACAAGAAGTAGTTGATGGGATTCAGGGCTAAATACAGCTCTTATCTTATCAGCTCCTTACAATAATTGTTACTTCGACAAAAAGGATTTCAGAGCATTGCATTCAAGTAATAATACGAAAGTGCTCTCACTCTTTTCCTTCTTGAAGAAAATTTCAAACCGATCTTACTGCACAAATCAAGAATATCAGATAAGAAGTAAATTCGATGCCACTGATCAATATGCTTCAGCTTCAATTTTTGTTTTACAGATTCTAAATCACACTCAAATGCCGTAATACTTACATCAAAGACAAATTCTTCGCTCATTTCTATATCCTAAAAATGAACAATATATTAAGTATTCCATTTGATTCGATTATAATACCATATAACCGTTCATAATATAAATAAATGTCCACGTATAAATGTTTACGTATTAATATTTACGTGTCATTGGTGCTGTTTTCTTTTGTACATTTTAGCGATTAGAATAAATATATTTATAGTGATCTTATGTGCATTTCTTGCTCGAGAAACGTAAAATGAATAATTAAAAGGACAAATGGGAAGTATGAAAAAAAACCTCAATTCATATAAAATACTCATAAATACAGGTAAATCAGGTAAGAATCAGTATTATGTAACATGCAAGGCCCAGTTGGAGCAAAGGTGGGAAGACCAGATGAGACAGAGGATAACTTGAAGTAGATAGGGGGTAATAAAATCACTCTGAGAGTGGACAGGTGAAAAACACAGGTAAATTTCCACCTGATTCGCCCACTGTGATTTCAGGTGGATTACACACTTGAATTTTTAAGAAATCCAAATTCCACCTGCACCATACTGTAATTATGGTACAAATCAATCATTATTAATGAGAATGTTACATTGCGGAGTCAATCATTCGCTTTCCAGATAGCTAAGGAGCTGATAAGATAAGGCATAAAATCTGCCCTGAAAAAGTGGAATGTTCCAAATGGTAATTTCAAGAAAATTCTTTCACAGAATTGATGTCAGCTCTTGGTTTCATCATAATCAGCAGTTGGATAAAATTTATTTTGCATGGTTTTCCTAAATTTTTTTCTATAGAAATCATTGGAAAATGGGAAAATTTCTTTTTAACATTCCCCCACCTACCTACATGACCCCACTTTTACAAAAGGTGTATATTACTAATACAAAGTGGGGTTCTGTAGCTAGGGAGAAACGATGATAGAAAAGAAAACCTGAAATAAGAAGGGTGGGAGGCATTTTACGAATATGTGTTTAGGTCAAAATATAAGCAAGGTTTCATTTTTTCCCTTTTAAAGCCATTCATTTATTTATTCTAAACATGTTCACATATTCTGCACAAGATTTTAAAATAAAATAAACAAGAGCATGTTGTTTATTTCTACACAGTGTGTATTTCGCGATAAAATGCCTACTTTCTATTCAATGAATACAAAACACAACCGTATTTCAAAATTAAGATTTTAAAATTTATGGATAAAGTTGAGGCCAGTCTTTTAAATTTCATTTCTAGTATCTTGTTTCGACTATAACTATGTTTATAAGGTTGTAGATATCCATTTTAGCAAGTTTTCTTAGTTCTTAATTTTCAACGTTTTTGATAAATTTTAGTTCTTTTCAACAAGGCTACCCCCTACCCTTCGGACTGTAATTCAAGTATCTAGAAATACATGTAAGCTTACCGAAAAAAAAAGTTGTACACGTCTGAGGAATATCCAAATATATTACATTTTAGTAATGATATCAAGTTTATCTTCCGTATAGATCATTGTGTACAAGAAGTAGTTGATGGGATTCAGGGCTAAATACAGCTCTTATCTTATCAGCTCCTTACAATAATTGTTACTTCGACAAAAAGGATTTCAGAGCATTGCATTCAAGTAATAATACGAAAGTGCTCTCACTCTTTTCCTTCTTGAAGAAAATTTCAAACCGATCTTACTGCACAAATCAAGAATATCAGATAAGAAGTAAATTCGATGCCACTGATCAATATGCTTCAGCTTCAATTTTTGTTTTACAGATTCTAAATCACACTCAAATGCCGTAATACTTACATCAAAGACAAATTCTTCGCTCATTTCTATATCCTAAAAATGAACAATATATTAAGTATTCCATTTGATTCGATTATAATACCATATAACCGTTCATAATATAAATAAATGTCCACGTATAAATGTTTACGTATTAATATTTACGTGTCATTGGTGCTGTTTTCTTTTGTACATTTTAGCGATTAGAATAAATATATTTATAGTGATCTTATGTGCATTTCTTGCTCGAGAAACGTAAAATGAATAATTAAAAGGACAAATGGGAAGTATGAAAAAAAACCTCAATTCATATAAAATACTCATAAATACAGGTAAATCAGGTAAGAATCAGTATTATGTAACATGCAAGGCCCAGTTGGAGCAAAGGTGGGAAGACCAGATGAGACAGAGGATAACTTGAAGTAGATAGGGGGTAATAAAATCACTCTGAGAGTGGACAGGTGAAAAACACAGGTAAATTTCCACCTGATTCGCCCACTGTGATTTCAGGTGGATTACACACTTGAATTTTTAAGAAATCCAAATTCCACCTGCACCATACTGTAATTATGGTACAAATCAATCATTATTAATGAGAATGTTACATTGCGGAGTCAATCATTCGCTTTCCAGATAGCTAAGGAGCTGATAAGATAAGGCATAAAATCTGCCCTGAAAAAGTGGAATGTTCCAAATGGTAATTTCAAGAAAATTCTTTCACAGAATTGATGTCAGCTCTTGGTTTCATCATAATCAGCAGTTGGATAAAATTTATTTTGCATGGTTTTCCTAAATTTTGGGGCAACATGTGTCTTTTTTTTTTCTATAGAAATCATTGGAAAATGGGAAAATTTCTTTTTAACATTCCCCCACCTACCTACATGACCCCACTTTTACAGAAGGTGTATATTACTAATACAAAGTGGGGTTCTGTAGCTAGGGAGAAACGATGATAGAAAAGAAAACCTAAAATAAGAAGGGTGGGAGGCATTTTACGAATATGTGTTTAGGCCAAAATATAAGCAAGGTTTCATTTTTTTCCCTTTTAAAGCCATTCATTTATTTATTCTAAACATGTTCACATATTCTGCACAAGATTTTAAAATAAAATAAACAAGAGCATGTTGTTTATTTCTACACAGTGTGTATTTCGCGATAAAATGCTTACTTTGTATTCAATGAATACAAAACACAACCGTATTTCAAAATTAAGATTTTAAAATTTATAGATAAAGTCGAGGCCAGTCTCTTAAATTTCATTTCTAGTATCTTGTTTCGACTATAACTATGTTTATAAGGTTGTAGATATCCATTTTAGCAAGTTTTCTTAGTTCTTAATTTTCAACGTTTTTGATAAATTTTAGTTCTTTTCAACAAGGCTACCCCCTACCCTTCGGACTGTAATTCAAGTATCTAGAAATACATGTAAGCTTACCGAAAAAAAAGTTGTACACGTCTGAGGAATATCCAAATATATTACATTTTAGTAATGATATCAAGTTTATCTTCCGTATAGATCATTGTGTACAAGAAGTAGTTGATGGGATTCAGGGCTAAATACAGCTCTTATCTTATCAGCTCCTTACAATAATTGTTACTTCGACAAAAAGGATTTCAGAGCATTGCATTCAAGTAATAATACGAAAGTGCTCTCACTCTTTTCCTTCTTGAAGAAAATTTCAAACCGATCTTACTGCACAAATCAAGAATATCAGATAAGAAGTAAATTCGATGCCACTGATCAATATGCTTCAGCTTCAATTTTTGTTTTACAGATTCTAAATAACACTCAAATGCCGTAATACTTACATCAAAGACAAATTCTTCGCTCATTTCTATATCCTAAAAATGAACAATATATTAAGTATTCCATTTGATTCGATTATAATACCATATAACCTTCATAATATAAATAAATGTCCACGTATAAATGTTTACGTATTAATATTTACGTGTCATTGGTGCTGTTTTCTTTTGTACATTTTAACGATTAGAATAAATATATTTACAGTGATCTTATGTGCATTTCTTGCTCGAGAAACGTAAAATGAATAATTAAAAGGACAAATGGGAAGATAAAAACAAACTTAATATTGTTCGAGTAGTCGCCATACAGTTAACAGTCCCAGCATTTCTTACGCCAAAGAGCGACAAAAAATATTTATATAAGTTACCACATATTATAAAATATTATTAATGAGCACTTCTAATACATGTATGTGTGTGTGTAATTGCATCGGGTATTTCCATGATTTGCTGTTGGCGCTAGAATAAAGACAATACAATGAAAATTTTTGACGGTATTGTATCTCGTTGTCCTCAATCGATAAATGAAAGTCAAACACAAATTCCAAAAACCACAATCGAAAGAAGAATTAAAAAAACCCCAGAAGTTCCAAAAACAAAAAGAGTATAGGGTAAATAGACGGCGACATCTTATCTAATGAACCATCTCTAGAGCAAGTAGGGAAGGCAACATAGAATGCATTGAAACTGGCGCTGTGAAAACGCGTCGTGCCTATTATTTCTATTTAGCACATGGATCCTGCAACATATCTATGTAAGGATAGTGTCTTAGCAGGAGAAAAGGAGGGCCAAAGTACATCTCAATCTATTTTTAGTATTTCCCACAGCCTCAATAATTTGCCACGGAATAACCAAAATTAGTAGAAAGTAGCGTCACCCTGAGACGCAAAAATGGCAAGGAACACCACGCGACATCAAACCGATCAACAAAAAAGACTACACATAAACCAAGGAGACCTATAAGCAAGATGTGCTGACTTAGGATTGCCAGGTTAGAAGCAAAATGTGTGGTTATCTGGATTACTTGCGCACAAACCTACCACTTGTCCGGTACACAGAGATGTCGAAGAACGAACAATTATTGTGTTTTATAACTTCCTCACTGTAAGATGAACACTCAAACAAGACAGCAATACGCAATGTCCCCATTCGACAAACAAATATAGTTCCTTATAAGGCATGAACAAATTCCTTTCTTTACATTTACAAAATTCTTCATGTTTTGTGTATACTCCTATTCTAGGACATACAATTCATGGATTAAAATATATAAACACAATAAGTATATATTTGCCCCTCAGTCAAATAAGCAAGTTCCTCTTAATCGTTCCCGAACACATTTTAGCACTGCATACGACATTTGTATATAATAATTGCTTTGTTTTGAGCATAGGGAAGGGTCCCTTGTATTAAATCTATTATTTGACATCACTTTATGACATAAGTGACAATTTGAATTTCATCATCATAATTTTTATTAATGATTTCATGTTTAAAAGTTATATTGCGTATATCGTATCTAGCACAAGAGACAACACTTCGTTTTTCTTATAGAGCTGTTACATTATGATACTTTATTCATCTTGGTTTTTGTTTCAAGAAACAACTCACTGAATGTCGGCGCAGTGGTCTAGATGTATGGCGAAGGGCCAGTAACCTAAAGCTTTCTTGTTCGAATCGCAATAATTCAACAATTCTGCCGATTTTATAATATATACAAGTACACGTGTTATATGTTATATATAAAAATAGTCCTTGAATGTGTGATGTCTATATGTATGCGTTGTTTTAAACAAAAAATCTCATAAGAAAAATACATTTCAGAGAAGAGAATCAGTATAATGATATGAAAACCTTACCTGGTCACCACTTCTACCACAAGCATGATATCTGGGCGAAGTTGAATCCATTAAAGGGACACACTGTCAAATCAAAATCATGATAAAACAGTTTAAATATATTATCTAATGTGTCGGTAACTTTAAGGAGAGGATGATATCACACTCAAGATAATAAAACTCACTCCCATATCGGGAGTTCGCTTCTTTTCATATGGTGGAGGTTTTTGTTTGTTTGCTTTGGTTCCTGTTTTGTCCTGATTTTGTATGCCTTCGGTTTCCGATTTTTTGAATTATCGATTTTGTGCTGTATACAGGGATATGGTCATTATCCATATTTGTCATTATAATTGAATAAATTGAAAGAGACATTTCAATTTAAACTTACTTCGTCATTACATTTTGTACACAATCCTCCCATATTAAACCACGTATCTCTCCCTGTGTATTTTAGCCTATAGACTGTTTTCTGTCAATCTGTAATCAAATTCGTTGACTCGATAAATGGGAAATTACCATGAAATCACCATGACAAATTTGATACCATACACTTACCCCTCCAACCAACTTTATACTTTTCATTTAAGTACTTATACCGAAGAAGTTTTAATTATCATCCATGTCAATATTTTGTAAGGTAAAAACCGTTTTCTGCTTCGTTCAAGAAAAATATATACTTCAAGATCATTGACACCGAGCAACCCTCTTGATATTAAAGGTATTATTCGGTGTACCTGACATGCATGCTAGGGATAACGAATTTTACTATTTGTTCTCCGGACCAAAATGAAAATCCAAAGTAATCATGCCGATTTTTCATCATAGTTTTATCGTCAAAAATTGATGGCGAATTTAGCGTAAAGTCATTAGACGATTTTCACATCACCGTAAAAGACTTTGATTTTTACAGGCCAAGACCCGACATTACAAATTTGACGTAAATTGACGTAGAAACAGATTTGTGACGTCATAACGAAAAAAATTTACATTCCTGCTGCATTTTTCCTCGTAAAGAACATAAAGGTTTCAGTCCAATTGTTGCTTTAGTTCTCGAAAACCACAAGAGCCTATCACCTGACTTTAGAACAAACACAAATTAATTTTGCATAAAATGCCTATTGTGTTTATTACTTTGCTACGTATTTTGGTATGTTTGTGGACATAATAACTTTCACACTCTTTGGCCATGCTTAGATTTAGAATCACTGACGAGGGTTTAGTACAAGAAACTTACATGTCTGGTCGATGCTGCATAAATGACGTTATTGAATTTGAAAGCATTAAACATTTGACAGGGTAGAGTCGATTCAGTAGCATATCCAAATAAAATCTATGTTAAAATAGCATTGGAAGGATGGTGCCAAGATATTAAACTCCTTTAATTTCGATGATCTTTATCGATGAAATGGCTAGTTTCCGAAATAGCGCAAAAATATGTATGATGTCACATTGATAAAAGGCCAAAACAAAGATTCTTTCAGGTGACAGAGCTGGAAAGAAGTAATTAATACACTTGGTAAACATCAGGCCACGGGGAACGATTTTAACTGCTCCAAACTGCAACATGAAATAAGGGTCTATATTAATAATGGCGAAGGGTTCCAACTCTCTACCTTCTTGAAGAAAATTCAAAACCAATTTACATACACCAGACACAAGAAACATTTAGTCCTGAGAAACCACATACTAAAATATGAAAACAATTGTATGAAACGTTCAGGAGATATAGTCCATACAAGATAAGTACGTACAATTTCATTAAAAAGAACTAAATGATCTTGACCTTGGGCACATGACCTTGGGTCAAGATGATAAGAAACCCTCCAATCCTTAGCAACAGCATACTAAAGTATCAGAGTGATCCAGTATACCGGTACAATTCCACAAATATATCCCACTCACTCAATAGCATTTACAATTTCATTAAAAAATGAATACTTGACCTTGACCTTAGTCATATAACCTTGGATCAAGGTGGTGTGAAACCTTTGGGTCACCAGCACCATCATACTAAAATATGAAGTGATCCGATCACGGTTCAAAAGATTAAGCCTGGACATAATACACGTTACAAATACAATTTCATTTGAAATATACTAATTGACCTTCACCTTGTTCCCATGACCTTGAGTCAACGTTATGTGAAACCTTTAGGTGATAGGCAACAGCATACTAAAATATGACAGTGATCAGATAAATAATTAAAATAGATACAACCCCAACGGGATAGCATGTACAATTTCATGAAAATGTACTTAGTAACTTTGACCTTGATCAAATGACCATGGGTCAAGGTGAAAAATTTTGGTCATGAGCAAATACATACTTAAACGTGAAAGCAATCCAATAAGCGGTCCAAGGGATAAAGCCTATACAGGAATGTATGTTCCTTTTCATTAAAATGTAGTAAGTGACCTTGGATCAAGGTGATGTGAAACCTTCAGGTAATAAGCAACAACATACTAAAATATGAAAGTGATTCGGCAAACGGTTCAAGAGATATAGCCCGGACAGGAATGTATTCATAATTTCATTAAAAATGTACTAAGTGACCTTGACCTTGGTCAAATGACCATGGATCAAGGTGATATGAAACCTTCGGGTCATAAGGAACAACATACTAAAATATGAAAGTGATCAGGCAAACGGTTCAGGAGATATAGCCCGAACACGATGTGTGACAGACGGAAAGACAGACGAACGGACGACGAAAGCAAAGCCATTATGTCTCCTCCCTGTTGGGGGTGGCATAATAATCAATATTTTGGATGATGATTTGGTTCACATATGTAATTTATCAACAGTGAATTTATCTTTGCTTCTTATGGAATCATAACATCAGAAATATTTCGAGTATCAGCAAATCTTGAACCATGTTGGGGTGAGTCATGAAAATATCGATCATGTTTACGTATATATGTATCTTTTTCTACGGCTCTACTCGACTTTCGCAGGGTGTTCGTTACTTTTAGAAGAAATATGGTATCTTTACAGGAGGTTGTATAATTGTATCATAAGATCTCATAGGTATAAACAGTTTAATAGTGTGTTAAAATGAGTTTCCCTCCAAGAACTGTGAAATCATATTTTTTTCCAGTTAAACCCTCCGCTTAGTCTGAATTATCTTGGACAAAAATCACAAATTTTCAATATTCATTTTTTTATCAGTTCTAATTGAAATATTCTAAATACAACCAAAAGACGAAATTCAGTTTGTCATTTTTCCACAAAGATTCCACACTACTTCGAAGCTAGCAGAAAATGTCGAACGTTCGTTTGCTGTAACGTCAATTATTTAAAGAAGATCCTGACGATAATCTCAACAACACTCACAATAGAACACAAAATTAAGCATCAACGGACCCCTAGCAAGCTAGAGGTGGGACCAGGTGCCCGGGAGGAGTAAGCATCCCCTGTTGGCTAGCCGCACCCGCCGTCGATATTCATGCAAGAAAATGAAAGCAATATATTAGATACATGCACTGTGTGAGGTTATGTCTATATAGAGAGTGTCATGGCGACCATGCCAGGAAAAAATATCCAAACACTTACTGTCAAACCCTTCGTGGGGAATATTTAACGAGCTCCACATGGCAAAGGGCATAAGTGTGACCCAAATAAGTTAAAGAAGATCCTGAAAATAATCTCAACAGCACTCACAATAAAGCACCTAATTGACCATCGAGTCAAATGAGTTAAAGAAGATCCTGACGATAATCTCAACAGCACTCACAATAGAGCACCAAGTGATGTTCTCTCTCCGCGATGATATTTCAAATATAAAGAAATTGAATGAAAAAAGAGCAGAAACAGCTTAATTAGCACCTAAGATGTCAGTATAAGGATTTGTTCTTTTTACTGTACTGTTAACTAATTCCAGAGTACCCTGTTTTCCCGGATTTCTCTAAAATATTATGTAATCTTCCAAAAAAGATATCAATTTTATAGTACTCCTTTAGTCGTAACAAAAAATTCCATTGTTTTGGCTGTGCGTCAGTTGAGGAAAAAATAGGACGAAAAAAAAAGTCTACGCGGATTTTCTATAGTAAAATCGCTGAAAATTTGTACTCCTTTAGTCGTAACAAAAAATTCCATTGTTTTGGCTGTGCGTCAGTTGAGGAAAAAATAGGACGAAAAAAAAAAAGTCTACGCGGATTTTCTATAGTAAAATCGCTGAAAATTTGTACTCCTTTAGTCGTAACAAAAAATTCCATTGTTTTGGCTGTGCGTCAGTTGAGGAAAAAATAGGACGAAAAAAAAAAGTCTACGCGGATTTTCTATAGTAAAATCGCTGAAAATTTGTGACGTCGGAGGCTTTGACGTCACTGTTTACTATTGTTGACACGGAGAACAATATGGCGGCGGCTTGAAATTAACATGTGAATTTCCCGTGGAAATTTTATTTTTCATATTGCGGCTTGAAGGCAGCTGATAGGGTAAGTTGAAGTTAATTCCCAGTTACGACTAAAGGAGGTCAATTCTCGGAAACAATCATTTATAGCAAAATTCTTCAGACGAAAGAATGAATCGTCAAAACAGGGTACTCTGGATTTAGTGAACAGGACAGTTTTTGCGCTTAACCGGTGTGTAATGGCAGTAGCGAATGAAAAAAAAATCATGAAAAGCACTTCGTGATTTACATATTTATTTCCATACCCTACAAACCGCTAAAGCGCAATAGCTGACAAAATAATGTCAAAATTGTTGACGTCCGGTCTTTGAGTATCTTAAATGCAAGTCTAGGGGCAATATGAAAATGGTTTATTTAAAGGTAAAAGTAAATGCGAAATTAACGGATCGTCCATGCAAATGTTATACTCTTATCTTTTGTATCAGAATGCTGACCAAAGAAATACTTCTCTTTGGCACAAGCGTAGTAAGGTAAGTATTACTAATCAAAAGGTACATAAAAACACGAAGTCACGGGACATTTTTTATAAACTCCTTGTTGAAATGTAATCCTTGTGAATGACTTTATTTATATTGGATACAAAGGTTGGTGCTGAGTATCCGATAAGTAAAATGTAATGAATTATATCAGCATTAAGAGAAGAATTATAGAACACTTTTTAAAATGTCTTCGCAATCTAATACAATTATTCTATTAGTAATTTTCACTTTGATAATATTATTTTTATGCTCTCCGAAACATTTCGGGGGAGCATATAGTCGCCTTCGTATCCGTCTGTCTGTCTGTCTATCTGTCCGAGCTCAAATCTCCTAAACCCTGCATTTGAATTTGATCATATTCCAAATTTCAGATGTTCCTTAGGATAGGTTAAAGGTCAAGGTCATTTCTAGGCTAAAAGTAGCTTTTTTGCAAGAAATAATTTAAAAAGCAATTAAAACTTAGTGTTTGTCCAACTTGCATGAACTTTTGAATAAGGATAGAAAAATGCATAATCATTAACATGATGTTATCGATGGGAAATTATGTACCACGGGGGGGGGGGGGGTGTTTTCTTACACATTACATACGTACATACAATGTAAATGTATATGACAAATATGGATAATGATCATATCCCTGTATACAGCACAAAATCGATAATTCAGAAAATCAGAAACAGAAGGCATACATAATCAGGATAAAACAGGAACCAAAGCAAATGACCAAACACCTCCACCATTTGAAAAGAAGTGGACTCCCGATATGGGAGTAAGACCAGGTGCCCAGGAAGAGTAAGCATCTCCTGCTTGCATGCAACACCCGCCGCTTCAATTCGGTAGAACTGTCACATCCGGTTACTTCCATTTCGGAAGACATAGAGTACAATCTTTGGTTGGATGGTTCAAATGGTCTATGACAGAATATCATCCACCATTCTGGAGAGTGGGACATCATAGTGTATGACGAGTTCCCCATATCGACCGTAGAACTTCCTCAGTGACGATGTTAGTCGGTCACAAACTTATCCCTGACTGAGAAGCTTATCTGAAAGACGCCTAGCTCTCAGAACAAAATCCGTATATTTGGTACTTGCTCTGGCATAGCGTATCAACTGAGATATGAACACGCCATAAGCAGGCGATGAAGGGATGTTGCTACTCAGAAAAGGAAAGTTTGTAATGCTGAAATTGAAGTCGTCACGTTTGTCAGAGAGTGAGGTGTTCATATGACCATCAGTGTCGTAGGACAATATTATGTCCAAATAGGATGCTGAATTATTTGTCTCTGTAGTTTCTTTGACTTCACAATTTGTCCCCACTGGAATTCCGACAATTTGCTGGAAGACCTTTCCTCCAAACACCACAAAAATGTTGTCGATCAGAAACTTTAACATCTGAATAATATCTGTTTCAGTGTACTTATTGTCAGAATCGGACTTTTCTTTTACAAAGTAGATTTTGTCATAGTTAACAACAATAAATTTGTATTTGCGATTACCGTTCTTACTTGTAAACGCATTACTTACAATTTTTGCGAGTCTTTCTTTCAATTAAGAATATGGAATTGTAGTGTAAAGTGTCGAAAAATCAAAGGCTTTGATCGAATGGACTCTACTAAAATGAATGGATTTCAGATGTTCTAAAAGTTCCTTCGAATTCTTTAAAATCCACATCCGGTTGATACCACTGCGAGAATATACTGTCGAACAATATTTATGAAGCCCAGATTTGATTTCAGATAAAACTTTGGTGAGTAAGATCGATACAGATTTGGTAGAACATTTTGAGGAACCATCGATGAAACGTTGTTTGTATGGATTCTTATGCATTTTAGGTATGAAGTATAAGTATGGTAAATCTAAATCTAAATTGTTAGTGTCGAAGCCAAAGGATGCTTAGAGCTGATTTGTGGTTATCTATTATTTCAGAGGCAGAAAGGTTTGTTGGGGTGTAAGTGGGATTTCTAGGTGTCGAATTTAAACCCAACTCTTTAACTAGACTGTCGAAATAGTATTTTTGCTAGTAAATGTGTAATTATTTGAGGCTTTGTCCGCTGGTGTGATGACATAATGTTCTTGGAGGTAGGTGAGCTCTGTGATAACATCTGGGTCTTTAAATATAGACTCGAATCTGGTGTTCACAGTTGATTTTAATCGGTAAATTCTAGATAAAAGTAACCCTCTGATTGACTTTATCCATTCGGAAAGGGTGTCGAGCTGTACATCCTCTTTCTTTGCCCAACGTCTTGCATATTCCTCACAAGAGTCCATGATAATTTTGACATTTTGTTTCCATGTAAAGGACATACTTTCTCTGTATTTGGGACCCTTTTTTAACAATTCTCTCAACTTGTCGTTCTTGACTATACTAAGGTCACCAGTAATAACGTATCCACAAGGAGAGTAGTTGAAATCCGATGAAGAACATTCGCAAGGAAGTGGATGTAGTGAGGGATTACTTAAATCAATATACTGCAAGAATCGTTTGTAACTGTAAATTTGAGATGCAACTGTTGGTGTGTAGCTATAGGAAATGCAAGGAGTTTCCTTTCTTTTGAAATATGGTGGGATTTTTTCTGTGACAGTTTTGTGATTCAAAATTTGACCAAGATTCAATTTATCAATACCTTTGTTTGCTAATCTTACTTTAATGAAAGGACGATTTGTTTTCTCCTCTGATTTATCTGATCTAACTGCTTGAAATAAACGAAAAGTAGAAATGTCCAAGATGACTCCTTGTAGTCTGTATTCTGGCTGCATATTAAGGCTGCATATGAGAATTTCATGATAAATGCTATAATCGTTGCTTACGATAGAATAGCACCTTCAGGAAAAAGTCACTTGGTGTCATTCATATACATATAGGTCAAGGTCATTTTCAGCCTAGAAATAAATGTTTCTGTATTCGAGATGTCAAAAAATCATTAAAAAATCAGTATTTGTTCAAATGATCTGACATTTTGAAAACTGATGAAAAAATGCATGATATTTTATCTTTGTCACGAGGTTTGAGATTTCTTGTTGCGTACACGAAAAATCGTGAGTCAAAAGGGGATGGGGTGTTGTTACACGTAACTTCAAAGGTCAATCTCATTTTAGGCTAAAAATAGCTTTAGAAGAAGTTTACAACTTCATTTTAGGTATCCGTTGTACAAATAAATATGAAGTGTATTATATAGTTAGAATCATGGCATTTTTTTTACCTTATTATACCTAATACAACATAAAATATGGTTTCTATCATCAAAGGTCAACATGCCAACCTTCGCTCAATCCACGGAAACCATCGAGACACTGCCGAAGATTACCGAGATAATTTTAACACTGTTTAAATGGACGAGACGTCCACGAGATCTCCATTTGTACACTGGATACGTTAAAAATTTATTTCAATTCAAAATGGTCTGAAATTTAATTATCAAAGGAAAAATGCATCGACGAGACATTGTGTACCAAAAAAAAAAAAATCGGGTAGTGCGTTAGATAACTGGGGGTTAATTTGTTAATTCACAAACTGTTTTGCAGGATGTGGACTTTCATACAAAGGTCTTAAAGGACACATTATGATTTGAGGTCACCGTCATTATAATCATTTCTGAAAGGTCAAAGACACTCAGAAAATCAATCTTTTGGTATCAGAATTATTCCGGGGAGCATCCATCAGTTTTACTTATTTCTGGATTCTGATGTCGGATTTTGCGTTTGACTTACATTTACTGATGGTACGATTAATATTTCGATTTTATAAAACTAACTGCCCGGAAAATCAAAGCTATTGATAAGTCCAAAATCATGTCTTGTAGTACAAATCGAGGCGTATTTCAATCAAGAAAGGGAATACCAAGGATTCTTGTTAAAAACTGTGTTTTCAACGTTTGTGGTCTAAAGGTTTTGAATACCAATTTTTATTTATCAATTATTTTTAATGATTTTTGTTTTCGCAAATCATAAAAAATACATGTTAAAATATATGTTCTGTCTTTATAATAACTCTCTGATTGGACGAAAAAATTCGGTGAGTGGGCGGAGCTTCGAAGGGTGAATTAAGCCCACCTTGTGCTAAGGCACGATGGGTGTAACTTTTGAATGGGAGATAATACAGCTTTCATATTTCACATTCTTATTCCTTTTGACAAGACCTTAAACTCGAAAGACATGATCTTCACCTTTGACCTTCCTTTGAAAAAGTTTGAACGTCAACCCTTGACCATCGACAACGATATCTTGCCGATGACCCTTTCCGTCTCGTAAATACTGTCATAGATGCCAACGGAAGCATTCGTGTTTCACAAACACAATTTTTCAATTATGCAATATTTGATAATACAAAAAATTAATCATGTATGATTCTTTACTTTACTCAAATAATACGTTTATCTCTTATCTACCTTAAGTGTTCTTCAATTATTTTCAGTAAGTTAGAAACATTACTCGTACATAAGATAAATCGAGATAAGATTGATCAATTGTTTGAATTTTAAGATGATAGAAAACTACAATGAAATACTTACCTTTATTGGAAAACAAGCTATCGTACAATACAGACAAATATATGTTTGTATACGTAACCAATGCTTCTATTTCGTCCCTATCAACGTAACACTCAAATCTGATACCTGATATTTTCATGTTCCAGTAGTTCTAAAGAATGACCAAAACAATATTACATTCATGTCTTTTGAAATGAATTCAGACATGCAATACCTTGTACTGATTATAAGATTCGTGATTTTTAAAAGTCCTACCTATCAAGCGTTGTGCTCATTTTAACTTTGTACAATGCATCTTGTTCATTAATGTAAACAACCTCAGTGTGACTTGTTGTGACTTGGCTGGTCAGCGGGGGATGCTTACTCCTCTCGGGCACCTGATCCCGCCTCTAGCTTGCTAGGGGTCCGTCGATGCTCAGTTTGGTGCTCTATTGTGAGTGCTGTTGAGATTATCGTAAGGATCTTCTTTAATTCATTCTTATTGTGAATGAGAGCATGATATTTCCAACACGATTCTGAATCAGTATCCACAGCAAATCATCGAAACACCCTAGAGTAGACAAGCAAATAAAGAAACGCAAAAAGGACGAGGAACCCCCAAAAATACAGCGTTAAAATACCTAATACAAAACCCTAGAGTCGAATTGGCAATCGTTTCGACTTGTGATGGCCATATACCACTTAGTAGCAAAGGGTAAAGTTAACCGGATTACGTGCGCACAGCCCTCGAAATGTCCAGTCGACAGTATACACTTGTTGTGTATAACATTTTCTTAACTCTAAAATAACCACAAAAATGAAATCTATTGTTGATCTAAGGATCAATGATACCCCCACCTGGCATATTCTACATATAAGCATTGCATAAAAAGTTGGGAGGGGCACAATTCAACACAAAATTAAGGAACATGACCCTTTATTTGAACTTGACCTGTATTTCTCAATGTAAAGCTAGATATAAGAAATAAATATATTCCCTGTTACAGTTTTCATTTAAATGTCAGGCAAGCACAAAATATTGATTTTTTCCAATTTAAAAGGGGCACAAATCTGCATAAAATTGAGTCATATTCAAACCTAACATGTAATTTTTTGGAATAATAGCTACATTCAACAAATTAATTTATTATCTGTAACAGTTGTCTTTCTAATGTCCACAAAACTGTGATTTTTTCTAAGTTTCAAGGGGCATAACTCTGAACGTAAATGAGGGACATGACTTATATTCGAACTTGACCTATATTTCTTGGTTTAATAGTTATATGCAAGAAATGAATTGAATATCTGTAATGGTTTTCCCTAAAACGTCCGGAATCAACAATATTTTGAAATTTTCTAAGTTTCAAGGGGCATAACTCTGCACGTAATAGAGGGACATGACCTATATTCGAACCTGACCTGTATTTCTTGGTGTAAAAGCTAAATGCAAGAAATGAATTGATTATCTGTAATAGTTTTCCTTTAAATGTCCGGAAACCACAGGTGGGACGGACGCACACACGGACGCACGGACGGACAAGTGCATCACTATATTCCCATACCATTATATGGCGGGGGTATAATAAGACCGCAAACCGTAGAGGTAAAACGAAACACTTGGATAAATATGTAAATGTAAGGAGCTGTTAGATAAGGCGTAGAAACTGCCCTGAAAAGTTGAAATTTCAAGATGCAAAATTAGAGAATCTTTTTCGGTAGAAATTTCAAGTAGCTTGGTCCACATATGAATCTGCTGTAAGATTGGATAATTTATGCAAAATAACACCGATATTTGGGTCAAAAAAGCGGTTTCTTTTACACAAATATCAATGGAAAACGGAAAAGTTTTATACAACATCGTTCCCCCCTCGCTTTACGATGCCACTTTCACCAAATGTGCATATCAATAAAACACATTTTCTGGCCAAGTGGGGTTCTGAAGCGTGGGGGGACAATGTCCCACAAGCGAAAAACAAAACAAGAGGCCCAGGAGGCCACGACGCTCACCTGATGTTCATGTTCACTCATTATACTGATATATTATCTAAAGGGACATTTGATAGTTGTAACTGTTTTACCGGCATTTCGATGTACGACAAAATTTTGACATTTCCTTTATATACCATTAAAGTAAATGTATTGAGTTCACAATGAGAAGATAAAAATGAATGATTGGCGCCATTGTTGGTATGGAACACAACCTTGAAAATTATTAAAAATGAAATATGTGGTAATAGAATGCCTGATTATGCTGTTTGAAATCCTTTCTGTTTCTGTTCGAAATAATCGATATGACACATGTCATATGTTTGACCAGAAACGTAATGTTGAAGAGATATCGACACACATTTGATGTTGAATAATCCATGCTTGAGCATCCCTTCTAGTTTAATGGATGAAGAAACAAGATATCAATCTAGTTAGACACACAAATAGACAGGTAGACGCTGGACAAAATGATCCTTAGAATTATGTTCAACACAGTAGTTCACTATTTTTGGTTACTTAGTCCTACTTGTTGCTTACTGGTTGCATGTACATAATCATGTGCAGATAAAGATGAGATCAATATTGCTTTTGGCAACTTTGTGAGAGTAGATATTCTGTTCATGACAATGAGTAAGGTAATGGCTACAGAATCATTAAATGCTGAATGTTTGTTGGGAGTGGTGCAAGTTTGGTGTGTAGAATCAAAAGAATGCGTCTAGGGGACGGGTGAAATTCATCCCACTCGGAACGTTTTCAGGATTGAGTTCCGAACATAATAAAGAATGCGCATGCGCAAAAAAAGTAAAACGCGGGTCTGTTACGGATGAACTCGTGTCAGATGAACTTAGCCTGCGAAAGCAAATAAAGGAAAACATCGACGAGTACAGTGCAGTATTAGTAAGAAATGAACGACCTGGCAAGTATTCCACTTGAATTTTCATGATTACAAAAGATACAGTGGCATATTTCGGGGGGGGGGGGGTGCATGTACATGTACTGTAAACTGATTATAAAAGCTCTACAGTACTGTACTGGGCATCAGAATTGCAGAATATCTCTTATAGAATATAACCCCTTTTTTTTGTCCGGCAGAGCCTCTGGTGAGCCGGTAGATGCCAGAGGGAACATGTAGGGGCCGGCTGCTTACAAGAGACAAGATCACTGCTAGTGTTATAGTAAATAAAAAAGGAGGGGGGGGGGGGGCGGTATGTTGGATTATACAATTAACACAAAGAGGAAAGGGAGGGGTATTGTAAATGAATTTGTATACTTCATGTATCAGTAAAACTAAAGAAATGATGCATAATTGAGGCAAAGAAATTATTTGTAGAGGCCTATATTATAACAGAGTAAAAAAGAATTGATGAATTACACATACTTTGGTAAGCAAGCAAAGGGAGGGGGAGCTGTACGATAAACTCTCAGACTAGTCAATCTGAATCAATTGTAGTTGGCACTATAAATATATGATCTTTATATTTAAACAGGTTCCAATATGACCATAAAGATCTATTAATTGGCTTGGATGATATACAGGAAATATTAAGGGATGTACATGTATATATCCTAGCTCACACAGACTCAGGGGCTCAGTTCAGGGGCTCAGTGTTTGTATATAGATCCTAAGTGTTTCTTATAATCTTCTTTAACTCATTATATGTATTTCTGAACTAACAAAAAAGTCAATTACAATTTCAAGACATTTAATTATTCAATCAATTTGATGAAAGGAGAAAGCAATTAAGTGAATCATTTTCTTCATATAGATATTAATTATGTGTCTTAATTTGTGTTTTAATGTTATGGGTATGCAACACACAGCAAGACTGCATTTTATCGTACATGTAATATGCGCTTGAGCGCCAAAGAGAATGGATTGTTTATATAGTCAATATCCTCCTTGGTCTTGTGATTCTATCTTTTGTTTATTATCTTTAAAAATATTTTGTTAATCATGCAATGCTGTATTTTAAGACTTTTAACACCTGCATTTTTATTAAAAATATCAATGAGATTAACATGATCTTTTCTTATATGAATTATACTAGTGATGGGTTTTTCTAATGTACTCCATTAATATATGATGTACTTAATTAAATCCTCATCTTCTACATCTACCTCTTACAACTAAATTCACACTTATTTCCATATAATTTCAGGAAATTGAGACACAGAATAGTGCTACATGTAGACATGGCAGCAGTACATGTAAAACATTCACAGGCGCCTGTCCAGCAATGAGTGCAATAAGCTTCCTCCCAAATGAGTATACTGAGATTATTTT
The DNA here is from genome assembly GCA_028142955.1 of Pinctada fucata. Lineage (NCBI taxonomy): Eukaryota > Metazoa > Mollusca > Bivalvia > Pterioida > Pteriidae > Pinctada > Pinctada fucata. Next base: position 40,415,855 of record AP027114.1, read on the forward strand.
TGTGCAGTTAAGATTTATAATAATTTAAGTGTCAGAAATGAACATGATGTTATTCATACATTTTGATATTGTGGCAGGAGTGCCAGCGTTCTAGAGGGTGAAAGCTAATACATGTAGAATGACTCAGTGTCTGTCATTTTTTTAGATATACATGATAGAAGGTCTGGGGACTACTACTATTCCTGGTACGGCCACATGTTTATTTAAATATCCTTTTACATTTTACTATATACCCTCTTGTAATTACAATAAAAGTAATGGTATCGCAAGAATTTACAAACTTCAGAAACTGCGTGTTGATACTGCTTATATATACAGGCATTTTAAGGGCATGGAATATTTAGAGTGTCAACGTAAATATAAGAAATGACACTTTATTTTTTGTATTCATTGGTCCTCTGTATAATTCTGATTGGTCTCATGAAAATTTTCAGAGAAGTTATGCAGGATTTGCAAGTGACCAACCAGAACTGTAAGACCCATGAGCACTTAAAGTATGGAAGTCATATTTCAATGCAGAACTCGAGATTTGCATAGGTCCTATTAAGATTGATGCTAAAAAATAATCTATATGCCAATATGGGATTTTTCTATTTTAGTCAACTGAATTTTTTTTTTTCAATTAAAGTAAATTAATTTGTTCTTTTTCTTGGATTATCTAGAGAACAGACCATTTAGTACCCAGCAGAGATAATGATGTATGGCTGTACTTATGATGAATCATACAAAGAGAATGTTCAAAGTGTGAACCATTGGACAATTAAGCTGTAAGTACATGATACATGTATATCAAATGCTAAGACACCACACATACCACCTGCATATATAAAACAATAAAATATCTTGAAACTGCAATCAATTAGAAGATATACCATTTTACCATCTTAAAATATCAAATATCTCCTACCAGTACAGACATCATACACTAAGAAATGAACTTTTCATACTAGTACAGTAATCATACACCAAGGTATTCAATTTTTCCCTCCAGTACAGACATCATACACTAAGAAATGAAATGTTCCTACAAGTACAGTCATCATACACTAAGCAATCTCACCCACAAGTACATACATCAAACTCTATTAAATTAAATTTTCCTACTAGTACAGACATTATACACTAGTTAATTCTATCTCTCTGACCAGTAAAACCATTATACACTAAGGAATTCAATCTCTATGACCAGTCATCATACACTAAAATATTAAATCTCCCTATCAGTACGTCTGACATCAAACTCTTAAGAAATTATTTTTCCTTTCAGTACGACATCATACTGAGTAAGGAATTCTATTTTTCCTACTATTCCAGACATCATACATAACAAATTCATTCTCTTCTACCAGTACAGGTGTCAAGTACTAAGAAAGTCAATTTCTGCCACTTACTAAGTACAGATACAATGTATCATACACTAAGGAATTCAATTATCTACCAGTCCAAGCATCATACACAAGGGAATACAATCCCACTATCAGTGTAGACACCATCCTCTAAGAAATTCAGTTTTCCTACCATTACATACATCAAACTCTTAAGAAATTAAATTTTTCTACCTGTCCAGATATTATACAGTTAGAAATTCAATATCTCCTACATGTACAGATATCTAAGAAATTAACTTTTCCCACGAGTACAGAAGTCACATAGTGAGGAATTCAATTTTTCCTACCAGTACAGGCATCATGTACTAAAGAAATTCAACATGTTCAATTTCTTTTACAAGTACAGACATCCTACTCCAAGAAATTAAATTTTCCTACTAGTACAGACATCATATTCTAAGAAATGCAATCTCCCCTACCATTAAAGGCATCATACACTAAGTAATTCAATTTCTCCTACCAGTACATACATCATACACTAAATATTTCTCCTACCAGTACAGATATCATACACCAAGGAATTCAATCTCTCCTACCAGTACAGACATCATACACTAAGGAATTCAAAATCTCCAACCAGTACAGACATCATATACATGTACATAGGAATTCAATTTCTCCTACTTGTACAGATATCATACACTAAGGAATTCCATTTCTCCTACCTGTTCAAACATCATACACTGAGGAATTCTATTACTCCTACCAGTAAAGGCATCATACACAAAGGAATTAAATTTCTCCTAACTGTAAAAACATCATACACTAAGGAATTCAATTTCTCCAACCAGTACAGATAACATACACTAAGGAATTCAATTTCTCCTACCAGTACAGGTATCATACACTATGGAATTCAATTTCTCCTACCAGTGCGGACATCATACACTAAGGAATTCAATTTCTCCAAGCAGTAAATACATCATACACTAAGGAATTCACAATCTCCTACCAGTACAGATATCATACAATAAGGAATTCAATTTGTCCTACGTGTACAGATATCATATACTAAGAAAATAAATTTTCCTACCAGTACAGACATCATATACATAGGAATTCATTTTCTCTTACCAGTACAGATATCATACACTAAGGATTTCAAATTCTCCTACCAGTACAGATATAATACACTAGGAATTCAATTACTCCTAACTGCACAAACATCATACACCAAGGAATTCAAAATCTCCTATCAGTACAGACATCATACACTAAGGAATTCAATTTCTCCTACCAGTACAGATATCATACACATAAGGAATTCAATTTCTCCTACCACTACAGGTATCATACACTAAGGAATTCAATTTCTCATACCAGTACAGGCATCATAAGTAATTCAATTTCTCCAAGCAGTTCAGATATCATACACTAAGGAATTCAAAATCTCCTACCAGTACAGACATCATGTACATAGGAATTCAATTTCTCTGACCAGCACAGATATCATACACTAAGGAATTAAATTTCTCCTACCAGTACAGACATCATACACTGAGGAATTCAATTTCTCCTACCAGTACAGACATCATACACTAAGGAATTCAATTTCTCCAACAAGTACAGATATTATACACTAAGAAATTAAATGTTCTTACAAGTACAGACATCATACACTAAGGAATTCAATTTCTCGATAGAAATTAAATATCTCCTTCCTCTACAGATATCATATACCTAGAAATTAAACAAATCCTACCTCTACAGATATCATACATGTTGAAATTAAATATCTCCTACCTCTACATATATCATATACCTAGAAATTAAATATCTCCTATTTCTACAGATATCATACACCTAGAAATTAAATACATCCTACCAATTCAATTTCTCCTAACTGTCCAAACATCATACACTAAGGAATTAAATTTCTCCTATCAGTACAGACATCATACACTAAGAAATTCGATTTCTCCTACCTGTACAGATATCATACACTAAGAAATTAAATTTTCCTACAAGTACAGACATCATATACATGGGAATTCAATTTCTCTGACCAACACAGATATCATACACTAAGGAATTCAATTTCTCCTACATGTACAGATATCATGCACTAAGAAAATAAATTTTCCTACCAGTACAGACATCATATACATGTACATAGGAATTCAATATCTCCTACCAGTTAAGATATCATACACTAAGGAATTCAAATTCTCCTACCAGCACAGATATCATACACTAAGGAATTCGATTTCTCCTACATGTACAGATATCATACACTAAGAAAATAAATTTTCCTACCAGTGCAGACATCATATACACAGGAATTCAATATGTCCTACCAGTACAGATATCATACACTAAGGAATTCAATTTCTCCTACCAGTATAGACATCATACACTAAGGAATTCAATTTCTCCTACCAGTATAGACATCATACACTAAGGAATTCAATTTCTCCAAGCAGTACAGACATCATAAACTAAGGAATTCAATTTCTCCAAGCAGTACTGACATCATACACTAGGGAATTCAAAATCTCCAACCAGTACAGATATCATACACTAAGGAATTCAATTTCTCCTACATGTACAGATATCATGCACTAAGAAAATAAATTTTCCTACCAGTACAGACATCATATACACAGGAATTCAATTTTCCTACCAGTACAGGTATCATTAACTTAGGAATTCAATTTCTCCTACCAGTACAGACATTATACACTGAGGAGTCAAATTTTTCCTATCATTACAAACATCATACACTAAGGAATTCAATTTCTCCAAGCAGTTCAGACATCATACACTTAGGAATTCAAAATCTCCTACCAGTACAGATATCATGCAATAAGGACTTAAATTTTCCTACAAGTATAGATATATATATACATAGGAATTCAATTTCTCTGACCAGCACTGATATCATACACTAAGGAATTCAATTTCTTCTACCAGTACAGACATCATACTCTTAGGAATTCAATTTCTCCTACCTGTACAGATATCATGCAATAAGGACTTAAATTTTCCTACAAGTATAGATATATATATACATAGGAATTCAATTTCTCCAACCAGTACACATATCATACACTAAGGAATTCAATTTCTCCTATTAGTACAGACATCATACACTAATGAATTCATTTTCTTCTACCAGTACAGGTATCATACACTTAGGAATTCAATTTCTCCTACCAGTACAGACATCATACACTGAGGAATTTATTTCTCCTATCAGTACAGACATCATACACTAATTCAATTTCTTCTTCCAGTAAAGATATCATGCACTAGGAATTCAATTTCTCCAAACTGTACAAACATCATACCCTTAAGAATTCAATTTCTCCCACCAGTACAAACATCATACACTAAGAAATACAATTTTCCTACCAGTACAGACATCAGACACTAAGGAATTCAATTTCTCCTTCCAGTACAGACATCATACACTTAGAAATTAAATTTTTCTTTCAATACAGGCATCATTCTCTTAGAAATTATTTCTTCCTACAAGTACAGATATTATACACTAAGGAATGCAATCCCTCCTACCAGTAAAGGCATCATACACTAAGGAATTCAATATCTCCTACAAGTACTGACATCCTACTCTAAAAAAGTAAATTTTCCTCCTAGTACACCTAGAAATTAAATATCTCCAACCACTTCAGATATACACTTAGAAATAAAATAGCTACACCACTACAGATATTCTATACCTTGAAATTAAATAAATCCTACCTCTATAGATACCATATAAATAGATATTCATTATCTCCTACCTCTACATATACCATACACATAGAAATTAAATATCTCCTACCTCTGCAGATATCATACATCTAGAAATTAAATATCTCCTATCTCTACAGATAACATACACTTAGAAATTATAATGAATTATCCCCTACCTCTACAGATATCATACACCTAGAAATTAAATAAATCCTACCTCTACAGATATCATATAACTTGGAATTAAATGTATCCTTCCTCTACAGATATCATATACCTAGAAATTAAATATCTCCTATTTCTACAGATATTATACACCTAGAAATTAAATAAATCCTACCTCTACAGATATGATATACCTAGAAATTAAATATATCCTACCACTACAGACATCATATACATAGACATTAAATAAATCCTACCTCTACAGATATCATAAACCTAGAAATTAAATATCTCCTACCTCTACATATCTCCAATATCTACAGATATCATACTTCTAGAAATTAAATAAATCTTACCTCTACAGATATCATTTGCCTAGAAATTAAGTATCTCCTATTTCTACAGATATCATTCACCTAGAAATTAAATAAATCCTACCTCTACAGATATCATATACCTAGAAATTAAATATTTCCTACCTCTACAGATATACACCTAGAAATTAAATATCTCCTATTTCTACAGATATCATACACCTAGAAATTAAATAAATCCTTCCTCTACAGATATACACCTAGAAATTAGATATCTTCTACATCTACAGATATCATACACCTAGAAATTAAAGATCTCATATCTGTACAGATATACACCTAGAAATTAAATATCTCCTACCTCTACAGATATACACCTAGAAATTAATTTTATCCTACCATCTTAGATATCATACACCTAGAAATTAAATATATCCTACCTCTACAGATATCATACACCTAGAAATTAAATATATCCTACAACTACAGATATCAAACACCTAGAAAATAAATATTCTCTACCTCTACATATATCATATACCTAGAAATTAAATATCTCCTACCTCTACAGATATAGACCTAGAAATCAAATATATCCCACCTCTGTAGGTATCATACACCTAGAAATTAAATATAACATTCCTCTACAGATATACACCTAGAAATTAGATATCTCCTACCTCTACAGACATCATACACATAGAAATTAAATATATCCTACCTCTACAGATACCATACACCTAGAAATTAAATATCTCATCCCAACAGATATCATACACATAGAAATTAAATATCTTCTACCTCTACATATATCGTACACTTTGAAATTAAATATCTCCTACATCAACAGATATCATACATCTAGAAATTAAATATCTTCTACCTCTACATATATCATACACCTAAAAATTAAATATCTTCTACCTCTACAGATATCATATACCTAGAAATTAAATATATCCTATCTCTACAGATATCATAAACCTAGAAATTAAAAATATCCTACCTCTACAGATATCATGTACCTAAAATTTAAATATCTTCTACCTCTACATATATCATACACCTAGAAATTAAATATCACCTACCCTTACAGATATCATACACCTAGAAATTAAATATCTCCTACCCTTACAGATATCGTTCACCTATAAATTAAATATCTCCTACCTCTACATATATCATACACCTAGAAATTGAATATCTCCTACCCTTACAGATATCGTACACCTAGAAATTAAATATCTCCTACCTCTACATATATTATACACCTAGAAATTAAATATCTCCTACCTCTACAGATATCATACACCTAGAAATTAAATATCTCCTATCTCTACAGATATACATCTAGAAATTAAATATCTTCTACATCTACAGATATCATATACCTTGAAGTTAAATATATCCTACCTCTACATATATCATTTAAATAGAAATTAAATATATCCTACCTCTATAGATATCATATACATAGAAATTAAATATATCCTACCTCTTCAGATATCATACATGTTGAAATTAAATATCTCCTACCTCTACATATATCATACACCTAGAAATTAAATATATCCTACCTCTACAGATATCATACACCTAGAGATTAAAAATATCCTACCTCTACAGATACCATACGTCTAGAAATTAGATATCTTCTACCTTTACATTTATCATACACCTAGAAATTAAATATCTTCTACCTCAACAGATATCATACATCTAGAAATTAAATATCTTCTACCTCAACATATATCATACATCTAGAAATTTAATATCTTCTACCTCTACATATATCATACACCTAGACTAAGGGTATACAGACATCCTAGGGATAAATTACTGATATGACACAAGTGTACAGACATCTTAGGGATATGTTATGACATGACTCAAGTAAACAGACATCCTAGGGATAAAGTGCTGACATGACACAAGTGTACAGACATTCCAGTGATATATTACTGACATGACACAAGTTTATAGATATTCTAGGAATATATTACTGACATGACATGAGTGTACAGACATTCTAGGGATATGTTATGACATGACACAAGTATACAGACATCCTAGGGATAAATTACTGACATGACACAAGTGTACAGACGTCTTAGGGATATGTTATGACATGACACAAGTATACAGACATCCTAGGGATAAATTACTGACATGACACAAATGTCAAGACATTCTAGGGATAAACTACTGACTTGACACAAGTTTATAGACATCTTAGAGATATGTAATTACAGGACTCATGTAAACAGACATCCTAGGGATAAATTACTGACATGTCACAAATGTACAGACATTCTAGGGAGATATTACTGACTTGACACAAGTTTATAGACATCTTAGAGATATGTAATTACAGGACTCAGGTATACAGACATCCTAGGGATAAATTACTGACATGACACAAATGTACAGACATTCTAGGGAGATATTACTGACTTGACACAAGATTACAGACATCTTAGAGATATGTAATTACAGGACTCAGGTATACAGACATCCTAGGGATAAATTACTGACATGACACAAATGTACAGACATTCTAGGGAGATATTACTGACTTGACACAAGATTACAGACATCTTAGAGATATGTAATTACAGGACTCAGGTATACAGACATCCTAGGGATAAATTACTGACATGACACAAATGTACAGACATTCTAGGGATAAACTACTGACATGACACAAGTGTACATACATTCTAGGGATATATCACTGACATGACACAAGTGTACAGACATCTTAGGGAATGTTATTACATGACTCAAGGATACAGACATCCTAGGGATAAATTACTGACATGAGTCACAACTGTACAGACATCCTAGGGATAAACTACTGACATGACACAAGTGTACATACATTCTTGGGATATATTACTGACATGACACAAGTGTACATACATTCTAGGGATAAACTACTGACATGACACAAGTGTACATACATTCTTGGGATATATTACTGACATGACACAAGTGTACATACATTCTAGGGATATATTACTGACATGACACGAGTGTACAGACATCTTAGGGATACGTAATGATGTAATGACATGACACAAGTGTACAGACATCATAGGGACAAATTACTTATATTACACAGGTAGTAAATGATGTTCATATTTGTACGTCATATTTAATAGCTCACTCTAAGATGCCGACATAAATAGGAGATTTTGATATCATAGTCCATGATAACTATACAGGTACAAATTATTACAAACATAGTCCATGGTGTCCATATAGGTAGGAGATAAAGACATCATGGTTCATGGTGTCCATACAGGTAAGAGATACTGATATCGTAGTCCATGGTGCCTATACAGGTTGGAGATATTGATAATATCATCAGTGATGTATATACAGGTAGGAGATATTGATATCATAGTCCATGGTGTCCACACAGATATTGATATAATAGTCCAGGATTTATATATAGGTAGGAGATATTGATATCATAGTCCATGGTGACCATACAGGTAGGAGATATTGATATCAAAGTCAATGATGTTTATACAGTCAGGAGATATAGATATCATAGTCAGTGATGTATATACAGGTAGGAGATATTGATATCATAGTCTGTGATTTATATACAGGTAGGAGATATTGATATCATAATCCATGGTGTACATACAGGTAGGAGATATAGATATCATAGTCAGTGATGTATATACAGGTAGGAGATATTAATATCATAGTCCATGGTGTCCATACAGGTAGGAGATATTGATATCATAGTCCATGGTGTCCATACAGGTAGGAGATATAGATATCATAGTCCATGATTTATATACAAGTAGGAGATATTGAATTCATAGTCAGTGATGTATATACTTGTGGGAGATACTGATATCATAGTCCATGGTGTCCATACAGGTAGGAGATATTGTTTTCATAATCAGTGATGTATATACAGGTAGGAGATATTGAAAATCATAGTCCATGGTGCCCATACAGGTAGGAGATATAGATATCATAGTCCATGGTGTCCATACAGGTAGGAGATATTGATATCACAATCAGTGATGTATATAAAGGTAGGAGATATTGATATCATAGTCCATGGTGTCCATACAGGTAGGAGATATAGAAATCATAGCCCATGGTGTCCATACAGGTAGGAGATATTGATATCATAGTCCATGGTGTCAATACAGGTAGGAGATATAGATATCATAGTCCATGATTTATATACAAGTAGGAGATATTCATACCATAGTCAGTGATGTATATACAGGTAGGAGATATTGATATCATAGTCCATGATGTCCATACAGGTCGGAGATATTGATATCATAGCCAATGGTGTCCATACAGGAAGGAGATACAGATATCATAGTCCATGGTGTCCATACATTTAGGAGGCATAGATATCATAGTCCATGGTGTCCATACAGGTAGGAGATATTGATATCATAGCCCATGGTGTCCATACAGGTAGGAGATATTGTTATCATAATCAGTGATGTATATACAAGTAGAACATATTGAAATCATAGTCCATGGTGCCCATACAGGTAGGAGATATAGAGATATCATAGTCCATGGTGTCCATACAGGTAGGAGATATTAATATCATAGTCCATGGTGTCCATACAGGTAGGAGATATTGATATCATAGTCCAAGGTGTCCATACAGGTAGGAGATATTGATATCATAGTCCATTGTGTCCATATAGGTAGGAGATATTGATATCATAGTCCATGGTGTCCATACAGGTAAGAGATATAGATATCATAGCCCATGGTGTCCATACAGGTAGGAGATATTGATATCATAGTCCATGGTGTCCATACAGGTAGGAGATATAGATATCATAGTCCATGATTTATATACAGGTAGGAGATATTGATACCATAGTCAGTGAGGTATATACAGGTAGGAGATAATGATATCATAGTCAATGGTGTCCATACAGATAGGGGATATTGATATCACAATCAGTGATGTATATACAGGTAGGAGATACCAAAATCATAGTCCATGGTGCCCATACAGGTAGGAGATATTGATATCATAGTCCATGGTGTCCATACAGGTAGGAGATATTGATATCACAATTAGTGATGTATATACAGGTAGGAGATATTGAAATCATAGTCCATGGTGCCAATACAGGTAAGAGATATAGATATTATAGTCCATGGTGTCCATACAGGTAGGAGATATTGATACCATAGTCAATGGTGTCCATACAGGAAGGAGATATTGGTATCATAGTCCATGATGTCCATACAGGTAGGAGATATTGATATCATAATCAGTGATGTATATACAGGTAGGAGATATTGATATCATAGTCTATGGTGCCCATACAGGTAGGAGATATTGATATCATAGTCCATGGTGTCCATACAGTTAGGAGATATTGATATCATAGTCCATGATGTTTATACAGGTAGGAGATATTGATATCATAGTCCATGATTTATATATAGGTAGGAGATATTGATATCATAGTCAATACATGTAGGAGAATCTGAGATTTTCATATTAGAGTGTATGTAATTTATTCTTGTTTTATTTCACAGAAGAATATGCTGTAAGAAAAAAAACCCACTGCATCATGACCAGTTGACTGTTAATGGGAGACAATATTAATATTTATTAACTTAATGTGCTCTGATAAGCTTGAATGATTTTTTTTATTCATTGAGACTTTTCGTAATTTTAACATGACATCAAGGATTGGTATACATCTGTTTATCCATCACAGTAAAGTTAACAACTATGCATGTACAAGTAATTCCATTTATGTATGGCTGCAGTTTGAAATGCATTATTGAATAATAAAAGCTACTACAAAGTATATTGTTACGTTTTTATATCCAATTCCTCTTGAACTGCATGAGTACTAGAGATGAGATCTTATATATGTTTCTACCATATTCATTTGTCTGTTGGAAGTAGAGAAGTTTATTCTTTATGATCTTAATTGATCATGATTGTATGAGAGTTCAAAAGGTTATAAGTTGAACGTGTGTGTCTTGTCAATCATTACTACAATTTTTATACCACTAGGTACATGAAATAAGGTATTTGGGAGGCATGTCCATTTGTTTGACTGTTGACTATGTTACATGAGCTAGGCCATTACATTTAGATGGTAGGTGAAAAGGCTTTTACACTGTACGCCTTAAATGTGTATACTTTCTAGTAAAACATTTCGGTTTTGTCCTTGTGGTTTGACCATCTTTACAGAATACAGCATCCAATTATTATGGTACATTGTACTGACAGATGCAGATGGTTGCATTATATAGTGTTTCACAAACATGTGTTGCTATATATCTGAAAACAGTATATATGCGTTGTATCTAGGTGGACCATGAATTAGAGCTTTGTCTTCAACTTTAGTTTTACAAAATTTGGTGACCTGCATATCTATTTCAATTTATGAGAATGGTCATGCAAGTATTAATACAGCTCGTAAGCTTCCACTCATTAGAAAAATTCTCATATAGATATACATGTGTAAACCAATCACCATTCATATATATTTCATACAGTACATGTATGTGTATTGCAAAAAGAAAAATCCTTGTTTACGTCATAATAGGACTATAATGTATACATATATATACATTTAACGATTTTACTTCAAGAAGAATCTTACTGGGTAATATATCAAATGTTTCTGCTGAACTTTTTCCCCCGTTTTAAGACATAATTGGTACATATAAACAGTTCTCAAGGTAGGATCATGGCAAAGGTATTTATCGCTCATTTTATAAAGGATTATTAAGTGATTTTTTTTCTAATTCGTTACACAAATTAAATGTTTACATCGAGTGCAAATATCTTTATTTGTTCACATGCAAGTACAGTATTCAGAATATTATACACCCATGTGAATTCTATCTGCTGACATTCTAAAAAGAAATAAAGATGAGCAAGTACTTTTGCTGATTTTAATTTTTTTTTTGGGGGGGGGGGGGAGGGTTATTGCACATACCGTTTTGCTTTAAGAATTCTATACATATATTTGCAGTTCTTTTGTTTCATTGAAGACTTCATTTCTAACAGTAATATTACTGAATATATTCCTTCTTTTTCTGTCCATGGAGATAAAATACAGCACCTACATGTGGTCTATAGCCATACATCATTTATACTCTATTTATCCTAAGAGAGATCATGATCCTTTAGAATGTGTGGTATTGATTCTTCTGTATATGATATCAAAGACTAATAATGGTTGAAAGATTCTAAGTTTTTGAGAAATATGCTGAGCTTCTGTGGAAAAGGGAATAATATATTCATCTCCTCTGACATCAGTCTGATGATAGTGTGTATAATGGATTGAAATATCTATTAAATACTTAATTCAATGTTAATGGTAATGCACTAAATATATATGTAGATTGCAAAACAAGGATGCTTAATGGTGACAATGTTAAAGTTTCAGCATTCAAAAAGAAATAGAAAAACACACATACACACCTTAATTTTTTTCAAAATCATTGCTGATTAGAGGCGCTTTCTCTTCCTTGGTATCAGAAGAATGCAGATATCATTGGGTGAATTGCTCTCAAATTTATACTTATCTTAACTATAGTGGATGCATGTACTCATGATGTATAATAGTCGTAGAGCAAACCCCAACCCCAACCCCCCCCCCCCCCCCCCCCGTTTCCGTTTTTTAATACCACAGTTAGATCTACATGCAGAAGGGGAAAAACAAAAAGGCCAAGGAGATGAAGGTGTTTTTAACCAATCCTGAAATGTTTTAAAAGAGCCATTTAAGGGGGGGGGGGGGGTAACATTCAATGCCAGGTACGCATCTTTTATTATATCTATAATTAGGATAATTAAGATGTACATTTAGCCTTTCCTTAATGTTTTTTTTTTTCTGATAGATTTTTAAGTGGAAATATAGAGGTTAGGGGGGGGGTCGCACTCACGATATTAGTGTTTGTGCGTAAGATATTTTGTTCTTGTTGAATTTAACCCCCCCCCAAAAAAAAATAGACACAAATTATTATAATCATCAATCAGTTTCTCTTTGTCTTTTTTTCAATTCAAAAATCGGCGTAAGTTTATTCATAGACGTATATCAAGATGGTTTATTATTTATCGATGGTCCAGAGGAACAACCCCCCCCCTCTTTCCAACAAACCAACAAGAAGGAAAATCTGTGAAAATTAAATAAATGTTCCTTAATTGTCTACTTCTACCCTTCAAATTTATATCTCAATCCTTTTCATTAGAGATATTAATATTTGAATAATCGCGGTTTGTACAACTTATTCTCGATATACCGGGATCGCGGAATCCGATTTGGTTATATAAATAGTAAGTACGTCGGAATGCGCATGCGCCGCTTATGGTGAATTTCACCCGTCCCCTAGACGCATTCGAATCAAAATGCAAGTCTTTGATTGTGACTATTGGTTCAGACTTGGTACGTATATATATACATATGCAATTGTCTTAGTGAAACATTCATATAAATGGGAAAAGTAGGTCAAATGCAACATAATACAAGCATTAAGTTGGGATCATACAAGTTATTGTCGTAACAAATTGACCTGACTGGGCGGAGCTTATTCAGCCTAGCGACTGAGACGAATCAATTAAATTTTAGGGTAGATAGATAATGAATTGCATATAATAATTACTGTAAATAGCCATTGCCTGTAATTTTGTAAAACTTGAATGACCTGGTCAGAATTAAACTCTTACAATGACCAGGTGAAAATAAGCTCCGCCCGGTCAGATCAGTTTGCCACGACAATACAAGTAGAAAATTTTGGTTGAAGCTTAAAATTGGTACTTGAAACACTTGCAAAAACATATAATCATTAATTCACTAGTTTGTCCAATTTATTTATAAACTATACTATGTGAAAAACTACAAAAGAAATGAATACAATTGTAATTATGAACAAGAAAGTGTTGGTAATGGTATCAGTCATATTCATTTGAATGCATTACAATGTATCTTCTTTTGTTGTACATGATATGTTTAATTTTTTATCATTTTAATTTCTTTTTAAAAAATTGGTAAGGTAACACAACTGAGAACATACTAATACCTATTTCCTAGTAAAAAATTGAAGGTGCACATTAAGACTAGAATTGTCCAACAAGACTGAAATTGTACCGAGTACATATAACGAAGACCAGAGTAAGGAAAAGAAAATATGATGTGCAAAACAAGGTCACATAGTTCTTGGGAAATGTATAGACCAAGGGTTCATGTCTTAAAACCAAATGTCAGGAGCATAAGTAGATTACAGTCAAAATGTAAGGAGCATAAGTAGATTACAGACAAAGTAAATGTGTAACGGATAAAGAATTAATTCTTTATCCCTCAACAGTTTAAGAGGACTAGAAAGGACAGGAATTATGGATGGACAGACAAGGGCAATTGCAAAAGCTATACAATAACAAAAACAATGTAGTAAACATATTATTGGTACATAAAGAATGACTTTTCTATTATTCAAAATAGTGGCAGCATTCCAAGGGATGCATCTGTTGCCTGGGAAACATAGCGGCAAATAAGGATCACTTTTATATGAAAGTGTGACAACATAAAAAAATGACAAGACAGACTGGCGGATGGACAGACAGATGACGGACAAAGTGATCACTATGTGCTGCTATGCTTTTCAGGCGACACAAAAATGGAAATATGGATTTGACATTATGAAAATCTGAAATTTGAAAATCTGTGCATTTTTGTCTATTCAAAAGTTATGATCAATGACATTCAAGTTTTTCACCTATAGGTCAAATTGAATCATCAAAAAAATTGTTACAAATGGGAAGTCTAGTAACAAGGAGTGCACAAGTGAAATATGAACAAAACATGGCAAGTCTATTATCGTATAATTACAATTATTAAAATGTATTTGATCAGGTTTATCCTAAATTGGCATAAAAGTTTAATGGTAAATGTACAAATCTTAACTTTAATTAACTTAGATAATTGTAAGAAGAGTTAATTGAGTATGCTGAACACCCACTAAACTTTAACTATGATAGGAAAAAAGCTTACAAATAGTAGCTGTATGTATAAATTTGTTTAAAGTTGTAAAAAAATTAAGTAACTCTTTATTCAACTGTTACTACATTAGATTCTAGTTAAGAATTATGATTATATGGTATAATATGAGATTTTCACATCAATAATTAGTATAATGTAAAAGATTTACCTAATCTATACCATAGCAGGGTTTTTTTTCCCTTGTTTTGGGGTGGAATTTCGACACCTTCCCAATGCCAAATTTCCTTTATTTTTCCCCAAAAATCGCTCTTAAATTCCCAAAGAGGAATAATGAAAAAATCTCCTGAGAAAATAAGACTCAAAACTTGGATTTCAGCACAAAATGTCCTTAGTATAATTTCGGAGTGCATCTTTAAGTTTTTATTCATCCCTTGTTCAGTTTAAGCAAATCAGTGGATTAGCAGTGTTAATAATACTTTAGGGTTTTCCTGTGGTGAGAACTTGTATAAAAATTTCCCCAATTTCAGCAAAATGTCGTAAATTTTCCCAAATTATAGGACAGGAACAGGCACCTTCCCAAAAAGACAAAAAAAAAAAACCCTGCATAGCCTATCTAAAGATAAAATCACAAAATAAAACAAGCAAACGAACAAAGATTGTAAAATATTTATCTAAGCTATACTCTAGCTTATCAAAAGGTATAAACAAGCAATTGAACAAAGAAATGCACAGAAAAGTAACAAAATTGGAAAATACAAAACTTTTCTTTAAATGTTATCTTTCAATGGAAATTTATTTCAATTTAAGACAATATAAACAAATCAGAAGTCTCTGATGAGACTGAAGCTCTCCTGGTTGTTTGCTTAAATTAATCTAAGTGACACACTCATTTCCGAAGGCCGTGGGGATAAGGGGCTAAAACAAAATACTAGACCTGAGAATGATAAATATAATAGAAAAAGAATTAACTCTTTATCAATTATAATTTCAGAGAATTGGTGTTCACAATATTACATGGTAGAGTTATACATGTATAGAAGAAAAAGACTACACCCATTTTCGAAATCCCTGGGGGTCAGGGGCTCAAACAAAATATCAGGTGCACAGCAACACCGCAAACTGAGAATAATCCAAATAAAGCCTGTGTTTGTGAAACACGAATGCCCCCGGTGGCATCATTGTTAGTATAAGCAGTATGTATGTGAAAGGTCAAGGTCAGGGTCACTTGGTTAACATTTTTTTGGTATGGATGGAAAAATCTTGTGACAAGGAATACACATGTGAAATGTGAAAGCCCCATCACTTTCCCTTCAAAAGTTATGGTCAAGGTTAAAGTTTTTGAAAAGTATGTAAAATTCCAAAGTCAAGGTCACAAGGTAAAAAAATTTGGTATCCATGGAAATATCTTTTCACAAGGAATACACATGTGAAATATCAAAGCCCTATCACTTTCCATTCAAAAGTTATGCCCAATGTTAAAGTTTTTGAAAGTAGGTCAAAGGTCAAGGTCAAGGTCACGAGGTCAAAAATTTTGTTATCAATGGAAAGGTCTTGTCATAAGGAATACACATGTGAAATATGAACGCCCTATCACATCCCATTCAAAAGTTATGCCCAATGTTAAAGTTTTTGAAAAGTAGGTCAAAGATCAAAGTCAAGGTCACGAGGTCAAAAAATTTGGTATCAATGGAAAGGTCTTTTCACAAGGAATACCCATGTGAAGTATGAAATCCCTATCACCTCCCATTCAAAAGTTGTGTCCAATGTTAAAGTTTTTCGGACAAACAAACAGACAAACAGACGGACAGGCCAAAAACTATATACCCCCGAAAGTTTGATTCCAGGGGCATAGAATTATCTTTCTATCAATTATACTTTCTGAGAATTGCTGTTCACAAGATTACATAGAGTTATATGGGAGAGAATGACCAAACCCATTTTCCAAGACCGTGGGGGTCAGGGGCTCAAACAAAATATCAGGTACACAACTACACCACATACTGAGAATAATCCTAAAAGAATTATCGTTCTATCAATTATGCTTTCTGAGAATTGGTGCTCACAAGAATACATAGAGTTGTATACTAAGGAGAAAATTACTACACCCATTTTCCAAGACTCTGGGGATCAGGGGCTCAAACAAAATATCAGGTGCACAACTAGACCATAGACTGAGAATAATGCTAAAAGAATTATCTTTCTATCAATTATACTTTCTGAGAATCGGTGCTCACAAGATTACATAGAGTTGTATAGGAGAAAATCACCACACCCATTTCCAAGACCATGGTGGTTAGGGGCTCAAATAATATATCAGGTGCACTACTACACCACAGACTGAGAATAACACTAAAGGAATTATCATTCTATCTAGATTAGTCTACATTCCTTTCACATGTTTGATATTCATTAACAGCACCTGGGGGTAAATGTAGTTTTGAATACATCAATATTCCTATAAAGAACAAGAGTTAATTATACTTCGTATGGTTAAGGTAACTATCCTACGAAAATCTATTATATCTGCGTTAAAAGACGACAAAACGTTGTAGATTTGAATATAGATAGTGAAGTATCCGCTACATTATCTACGGCTAGCACAATTTTCAAAAAGATTATATTGTAATTTGTATATTACAAATAAATACTGATCTGTTTCGCTAGTCAAATTTTGGTAATAAATGGTTGATTAAAAAAGATTAAATTATGTGTAGACACGGACATACTGGCCCCTTGCGTAGCTACGCCCCTGATTCATTTCAACACTATGCGTTGTACACTGGACTTACATAAAAATATTATACATTGTTTCCTCAAATGTGATCGTTAAAGTCGCATGATCCGCAAAGTACGACTACTAGTACGCTCCTTTAATTTGGCGAATTTTAAAGTTGTAGACCTTGTAATCGTCAAATATTGGATAAAATTTAACTTGTAGAACACAAACTGTATTTTTCTAGTATTACCAAAGTTATTAACTTTCCGTTCATAACAAAATTTTTCTAATGTAATATATCCAGACCTCACTTCCCGATCAGAATTTTGACTCTCTGCGGCGGCACACAAATTTCAGAGGCAGCACTTACAATGGATTTAATTTTTACAATAGAAGTCTACTGCGATAAAATAATTTAGATGTGAAATTTACCAGAGGTCTGAGTTTTTAATATACCGATTAACTGAACGGGAAAGATTTGAGATATTTTTGCTACCTTCTGACGGACTGTGCGACTTTAAGGATTCAAATGCAAAGACTATTTGAGGTTGAAATGAATAATTACATATTTGTTTTTGCAACAGAGATATATAAAAGACCACGACATTACACACACATCATATTTGATCACTAGAACAGTTCAAAACAGATTAATTCAGAAAGGGCCCCGTTTGATAATAAACGTATATGATTTTTTTTTTTAAATAAGTGAATCATGGTCTAAATACTATTGAAACAATGAAATGTTTTAGATCCTTAGGGTACAATCATGACGATATAAATGCCCATCATTTGAACTTGAATTTTAAAGTTTTCAAATGTTAAGGCCAAATTTTTGTCACATGATGAACATTCTTGGTACTAACCAAATAGTCTTGTCACAAGGAACACATATGCAAAATATATGAGTACAATATATAATTGTTATAGTACAATTGTAAAGGTTATAAAGTCTCTAATACATTCGTCAAAGACTGATAGAAAGGTCTAGTAACAATAGGAATGTCTTGTCGCTGACAGAAAGGTATTTTCACAGAAAAGACACAAGGAACAAACATGCCAAATATGAGAGCCCGTCTTCTTATAGAACAGAATTGGTGACAAATGTTTGCATGTGTCAGATGGATAGACACAGATTTCGAGATTAGTATAGGGCAACCGCGTTTAGGTGGAGCCCTGAAAATTCCTCCGGTATATGACTTAAAAAGAAAAAAAAGAGGGAGGGGCTATCTTGCATTTTCCCTCAAATAAAAAAAGGCCACATAGCGCCCCAAGTGTCTATGCTTTCAAGACATGCAGATTTAAATGAATGCAGTTATTATCTTGTGATCTGACCAGCAACATTCAATGGTTTCTGTGACTGCACTAGCCCAATTTAAGAATACCAAGTCAAGAATTGAGTTCACATTTGTAGTGCTCTTGTTTACATACTGAGAGCAATTTAAGTTGTCTTTCATAAAATTCAAAAATTCTTGATGTCCACATGAGATATCAACATTAAAATCACCGAAAGCAAGTTAGGACTTTGTTAGATCTATTTGTCGTGAAAGCGATTCCAAAATGGTGTCCTTATATTCTGAAAATGTGCAACCTGGAGATTTGTATAAGAGCACTACTTGTATAATTCCAAATGCAGGATGCAATGTTTCACACAGCAAATACTCCAATTTTTCTGTACTGTGTCTAAATATTCTCTTACACTCTAAACTATCTGATAGATATAAAACAAGTCCATGACTAGGTCTTCTGCCACTTATTTGTACGTTTTGATCAGATCTGTACATTTCGAAACCGTCTAATGCATACATTTCATTTTGATCCGAACTACATAGCCTTGACTCCATGATACCAATTATATCTGCGGCTTTTATATTGGGATCTGCAGAAACATCAACGAAATGCTTATGAAATGACCGTGCATTATTGAAAGCTAATTTGAAACGAAATGGGTCCACGTCATATAAAGATGAATAACACAATTTTAAGTTTGCTTCCTCTCGAAGTCTCTTCATTTCGTCTTTAAGTCTATCATCTGTTCCTATTGCGCTGTGATTGAAATTCAAAATATGAAGGTTTTCAAAACGTCTTACCCTGCTCATTGCAACATAATGGATATGCGGAGTTTTCCTCGTTCTTGACTGTGACATATCAATTACTATCTCATCTACTGTACATCCTTGTGCTTTGTGAACAGTTTTTGCAGCAGCTGGCTTTAGCGGAAATTGTGTTCTTTGGTAAGATTTATAGTTGTAGAGGAAATTGCGACTCACATCAAATATCGGGGTCCAAGTACGATCAATGCGTGCATGGTATAAATGTTTATATTTTTGTCTAGTGTTCAATCCAATCGCAAGATCATTGAATAAAACCCATACAATACTCGGTCTGGTGGTTTGTGGAAGTCGATTTTCGATGCATTTGATAATACAGCTAGAACCATTGGCTATTCCATCATTTACATCTAAATTAATTGTGATGTCATAAATCATCCCAACTGCAAGTACTAAAGTATGAGCTAAATTTGCTGTTTTGCTTGAATCTCTCGGTAGGCTTTTCAGAAGTCGATCTTTGGTTGACCGCGGTACATCTGCTGTTATGGCATCATGACTAGTAACCTCAACCTTTATTGTTGTTAAGTTTTCGATGAATTCTTTGTTGAAGCTATCTACAAATTTATTTTCGACAAACAAATGCGGAACATTCTTTGGATAATTTTCTTGGGCTGGACTTACACTGTGCTTCTCAATTTCTCTTTCGTCTTCCTCGGTTAAATCGTTAGTTCGTAACCTGTTCAGCAGATTGGCAAAATACATGTCATCCTTCTGTCTCATTATTTGTGTTAATTCAAATATACTGAAATGTTCTTTCCATAGATTTGTTGCTAGAACTTGAGGTCCATCAGACAAGTCAGTAAATATCCATGAATCACCTACTGGTTGTAACTGAAACAGATCTCCAACAGCAATAATGCTTATTCCACCGAATGGTTTATTTGATGCAGTCAACTGTTTCAATCTGCAATCAATAAAGCTTAGCATTTTCCCACCAACCATTGATATTTCATCAATTACGACTACAGTCAGATTTCTGTACTTCATTCGGAATGTATTCAATTCATCAGAGCTCATTGACTGATTACTCTGGTTATATTTCTTGTGAAATGCAGAGGCAATAGTCACACCATTGATGTTATATGCTGCTTTTCCAGTAAAGGCACATAATAAGATTCTAATGTCATCTGGGTCTTCTCCCTCTATTGAGTGTAATTGTCTATGTAAAGCCTGGAAGATACTTTAATCAATACCGATTTTCCAACACCAGCACCCCCCCCGATAAAAATGCATAAAGAGGCTGATCTTTAGTTTTGATCCAATGCAGAACATGTGTAAAGAATTCTCTCTGTTTGATATTCAAACTTCTGACTAACTTCAAGTACTCGTCATCAGATATTCGGTCACCATGAAATTCAACGCATGGAACAGAAGAGGAAGCACCGATCTCATTGCCTATGTCATAACGCCTGTGCTCAAGAGGTCTATCAGGATTGAAATGTACAAATTCTCTCGCCTCTCGCTGACCTTCAGCTTCATCATCAGCATTTGCTTGCTGGGCATTTGGAGCAATTTCATCATGCTGTGCAAATTCTTCTTCAGCCTGTTGCATAGCTTGCTCTATCTCCTCAATATTCTTCTCGTACAAACATGCTTTATGGTCAACAAAAAAATGAATTTCCTTATAGTGCTCCTCATAACTCCCATATCCATTCAACAAATCAAGACTTTCATCTCGCCATGGCATGAACAATAGCAACTTTTCTCTGTAATGATTTTCTGGATCAGTTTTCAAGCTATAGCGCACATACCGTAAAATGAGGTCGTGTATACGCCTTCTTATTGTGATACCATTTCTTAGAGTGACAAGAGTATCTTCATCTGAAAATTCTGAATTATCATCTTGATCTGGATATGGTTCATCGTCATTCACCTCTTCATCATTTTCATTTTTCTTTTTGTCATCTAGATACTTCACTTCAAGTTGAGACGCATAGTCTGCAAGACACCAGTTTTCTAGCTGTTTAGGTCTCTTGGAATATCGTGAGATTATATTCTGATAATGAACGTCAGTGGATTCTGGACTTAGTTCCATGAGATCGGATTGTTGCTTTAACAGCACTACCCTTTCATGAGGAGGCGATGTATTTATGAATATAACATCCCTTGAACCTTTTGTAAGGGGCATTTGTAATAACAAATAAGATGCTTCCTGTGCACTGACTTCTACGCTATCCAAAAAATGATTTCCGATATGACGAACTTGCTTCTTTATATCCATGTTCCCATTCCTTGCTTCTTTGCATGCTATATCCATCAATGCACTCATTCCCCTTTGGGATTTGCTGATGTAGGACACTATGTACATAGCACATGCATATGGATCTAAGACAAATTGCAAGTCAATATTTGCGTTCCAAGCTTGTAGCAAATGCTCGTTGTACATATTGACTCTGATCTCTGAGGGTGTTCTCTTTAGGAAGATTTTAGGACCATTTATAGAGCTTCTTATACACTTAATGTATTCATCTTCTGACATATCTGTTACTTCTTTCAGAAACTGGTCATATGAAAAATTCATTCCGTCTTTGTACTTGTTTATTTTTTCCTGTATAAAATCATATTTCTTTTTGTACTTCTCAACATCAGTTTCTAGCGGTTCTAAAAGCATAGTAGTGCGCATAGGTGGAAGAGGAAACCCAAATCTACAAACAGCTTTGCCTTTTTTTCTACAAGTCTTGGAATGCTTATGCGTTGGCAGGTCAATTAAACCAGAAATAGCTACCTTTTCATTTGTACATGTTACATACTGGTCAACGAATTGAACGACAGAGTCTTCTGAGTCTTTTGGATACTTCGGTGCATCGTGTATCCATACAAGCATATGTATATGTGGAGAACCTCTTTGCTGGAACTCTACTCGATAAAAGTAGTCAGTGGCGTGGCCAATAGGTTCATGCGAGCTTTTCAAAAATATCTTAATGAACTTTTGAACTCTATCATTAAATATGCGAGAGCAAGTTACAGGGTCTTTTTGGACTGACGTGCTTCTCTCCTGCCATGACATATTTTGGACATCATCATCTGATAATATTCTCCCTTCAAGTCGGGCTAAGGACTTTAGCAAAAATGGCCATCGGGTATCTGCTGAGGACTACGACATAAACCATGTTGGTAAGCCTAGCTGTCTGATCATTGCAAAAATGTCTTTCTTCTTGGAAGACAAGTAGGCAGGAGAGTTACGTAACTGTCGAAATATGTAATACCCTTCATCTAAACGAACGATGTTATCAAGAGTGGTTTGATCTTTGGCTTCTGCAGCAGTTATTTTTTTACCTTTTGTTTTTATTCTTCTGACAGCTAAATGCACTTTATCACTGATTTGCTTTAATTGAATTTTTTTCAGTTTGAAAAATATGTTTGGAACCGATTGTGCTGCTCTTCGATCTTGACTTCTAAGTTCCCATTTGGCAATACCAGTGTAATTTACTGGGACCAATCTCTCTTTATTATTTGGCCTTCTTTGTCCACAAAATATAGACGGAAAAGATAAATACTCTGCATCATGGTCAGTGTACAAACTTAATGGATGTTGCCCTTCTCCTGGAGCAAATATGTAGGATTTGTCAGTATTAATAGCTTCATCTTCTAACAGCGTGTCTGAATTTCCAGTTACATTTTCAGTGGCATCAATTTCACTGTAATTATCAGATTCCTGTTTCACTTTCTATTGTATCTTTCTCAGAATCTGCATTAGGTGTGTTCGTACATGATTCATGCATTTGATTTGGTTCAGTTGTGACAAATTCTCGTACTATATCTCGACTATCATTTGTAACACTTTCTTCCCAAGTGTCGTCAATTTTAACTCCTGAATTCCTGTACAGTTCACTTTCAGACATCAGCCAATGCAATGCTGACAGAACAGCTGTTGGTCTTATGTTTTCCTTGAAGTCACATTTCTTATAAGACATCTTTTTCTTTAGCTTTACATGTATAGTACCTGTATCATCCATTTGTCTGGGCAATGCATTTATAACGGGCTGAATATCTACTGGAACATTTACTACATTTCCTTTCACACAGTATTGTCCTACCCTAGGCAACTCTCTCATTTGCATGAAAGGGATTCTCAGTGCAACAACTCTTTCTTCCATTGGATGCAAATTCAAATCAGGAGGTTTTATTGGCCATTTCATACCATTTAAAACAGATAGTTTTGGAACTAAATTTTTCTTGGTATTTGACAAACATGTTTTACAAATCCACTCTTTGTCTAATACTGATTTGACCCCAGTTAAGATACCAGGTTGAAATGCAACTGTAGATGAAATGTTTTCAACACTGCAGACACTATCTCGGAACCATGTTTGATGACAAGTTGAACAAACATAGACAGGTCCATCACTTGTAGATCTATGGAATATTTCAATACAGTCTTGAATAGTTAAACCATACTTCTTTTTCTGTGATGCCTTCTTTTCATTTTGTACATAATTCCCATTACTTCTCATGTATTCCTTCCGTTTCCTCTCTGACTGTTTTGCTTTGTTTGTTTCTTTACTTTTACATTTTCTAACTTGCTGTCTCTTAAATCTTTCCATTTGTTTGTAGAATTCATTAACTCTAGCTTTTCTCTTACTTGCTACTTCTGTTTGTCTTTCTTTTGCTTTAAACTGCTCATTATCTCTAGCTTTTCTTTTAAAAAGTAATTCTTTCTCTCTAAATTGCTTATCATATCTTAACTTTTTCTTACTAGATAACTCTTTTTCTCTTTCTTTCTCTCTGAATTCTTCATTATCTCTAGCATTTTTCTTTGCTAGTAATTCTTTTTTTCTATATTGTTCATCAGCCCTGGCTTCTCTCTTCTTTGATAAATTTGTTTCTTTTTCTCTCTCTTTGAATTCTTCATTATCTCTAGCTTTCCTCTTTGCTAGTAATTCTTTTTTTCTATATTGTTAATCAGCCCTGGCTTCTCTCTTCTTTGATAAATTTGTTTCTTTTTTTTCTCTTTGAATTCTTCATTATCTCTAGCTTTCCTCTTTGCTAGTAATTCTTTTTTTCTATATTGTTCATCAGCCCTGGCTTCTCTTTTCTTTGATAAATTTGTTTCTTTTTCTTTCTCTTAGAATTCTTCATTATCTCTAGCTTTCCTCTTTGCTAGTAATTCTTTTTTTCTATATTGTTCATCAGCCCTGGCTTCTCTCTTCTTTGATAAATTTGTTTCTTTTTTTTCTCTTTGAATTCTTCATTATCTCTAGCTTTCCTCTTTGCTAGTAATTCTTTTTTTCTATATTGTTCATCAGCCCTGGCTTCTCTTTTCTTTGATAAATTTGTTTCTTTTTCTTTCTCTTAGAATTCTTCATTATCTCTAGCTTTCCTCTTTGCTAGTAATTCTTTTTTTCTATATTGTTCATCAGCCCTGGCTTCTCTCTTCTTTGATAAATTTGTTTCTTTTACTTTCTCTTAGAATTCTTCATTGTCTCTAGCTTTCCTCTTTGCTAGTAATTCTTTTTTTCTATATTGTTCATCAGCCCTGGCTTCTCTCTTCTTTGATAAATTTGTTTCTTTTTCTTTCTCTTTGAATTCTTCATTATCTCTAGCTTTTCTCTTTGCTAGTAATTCTTTTTTTCTATATTGTTCATCAGCCCTGGCTTCTCTCTTCTTTGATAAATTTGTTTCTTTTACTTTCTCTTAGAATTCTTCATTATCTCTAGCTTTCCTCTTTGCTAGTAATTCTTTTTTTCTATATTGTTCATCAGCCCTGGCTTCTCTCTTCTTTGATAAATTTGTTTCTTTTTCTTTCTCTTTGAATTCTTCATTATCTCTAGCTTTTCTCTTTGCTAGTAATTCTTTTTTTCTATATTGTTCATCAGCCCTGGCTTCTCTCTTCTTTGATAAATTTGTTTCTTTTTCTTTCTCTCTGAACTCTTGATTTTCTCTACATTGTCTCTTATAAGTTAAGTCTCTTTGCCTCTCTTGTTGTCTACACTGCACATAAAATCTAGCTGTTTGCTTTGCTGTTGATTCCTTAAGCTTAAAGTCCTCGCTTTGTCGTTTTTTCTGCATGTATTTTCTCATATAAGTCTGCCTTTTTCTTGACTTTTCATCTACTTTCTGTTCAAAATTCATGAAACTGTGAATAATTCTTTCAACTGTGACAGGTAAGATCTCAAATTGAGACTCAAGGTCTATATTGCAACTTGAATAATAGGAGTACAAGAAAAATACTAAATCATCGATAGATGAGAACATTTTTAATATTGCTTTTCCATCACATGAACTAAGGCCATCAGGACCATGAGAATGAGAGTCAAAGATATAGTATTTTCCATCTTTAAATACTAATGCTGAACAGATTGCCCCTATCATGATAAGTAGACTATCAGATTTGGTGAGAGCGAAGATGATGCCGTCATGTAATGAAAAAACCTCAAGATTATGAGATTGAATAACAGGTAAACCATATACTGGGTCATGCTTTACAACTGAGAAAAAGTTGTCTCCATATTGTACTGCTGATGGAAGTTCTTGATAGGACAACAGGTTATTCACAAACTTTCTTGTTGATTGCAAATTAAGGACAACAGTTCTGTACAAGTTATCTCCATGATGAAGCACAAGGTCTAATGTACTGGTTGAAAACTGAACGTCTTCTTGAAGACATAAAATCATAGAAAGTGACATGCATGTGCATTGCCTTCCTCTTGAAAATGCTGAATACCTACTGTCACTTTGACTATGAGATGCAAAAATTGTTACATCTGAAGAATGTAAAGTATGTCGAACATATCTTGCACCAACATGCTCAATGTGAGAATCGTTCTCAAGCATATTTTGACATTCTGAAGAATCCATGGCATGTGTTGTCTGTGTCTTATGTTCAGTTTTATTTTCATCAAATTCTCTAGCAATATTCTCCGTAACTTTATTCTCACAGTTCTCATCGAAATTCACATCAAAGTTCTCATCAAAATTCTCATCAAATTTATCATCAAAATTCTCATCAATATTCTTATCAAAGTTCTCATAGCTCCTCTTTTTTTGTTCAGGAGGAAGATTAACCTCGTCATCAAGGTCCTTTTTTACAGGAGGATTAACCTGGTCAGTGTCGTCCTTTTTTACTGGAGGATTAACCAGCTTGTCACTGTTAAACGTCAAGTCATGGTTGGAGGGGTGACTGTCCCCTTTCTTTTTCCCTATTCCACGTCTCCAGAACTTCCGTCTAGGCATCTCAAATTCAAATCTGTGAAGATAAAGCAAAAACCTCTTAAACCTAACATTTTCTCCATTCGAAAGCAATTCCATCGTGTACGTTACCTTTCCAAGATATGTCCAAGAAAAGTTTTCCACAAGTAAGTCAAACTTTAAGGTCAAGGTCAGGAATGAGTTATAAAAATCAGTTTCAAGAATTGTGGTTTCCCGCTTAGGGTGTTTGTCTTTATAGAAATGTGTTTACAGACTCCACGTCTATTCCCATCCTCAGGCCAAGGTCACAAGGTCAAAAATATTGGTATGAATGGAAAGGCTCTATCACAAGAAATACATTTGTCAAATATGACCCATCATTCAAAAGTTATGTCCAAGGGTAAAGTTTTTGAAAGGTCAAGAATAGTGATCTGAATGGAAAGACCTTATCAAAATGAATACACATGTGGAATGTCAAAACCCTCTCATGTACCATTCAAAAGTTATGCCCAAGGTTAAAGTTCTTGAAAAGTAGGTCATTTCTAAAGTCAAGGACACAAGGTCAAGAACATTGATCTAAATGGAAAGACATTATCACAATGAAAACACATGTGAATTATTAAAACCCTATCATCTATCATGTACATACACCATTCAAAAGTTATGCCCATGGTCAAAGTTTTTGAAAAGTAGGTCAAGGTCAAAATGTCAAAAATATTGGTATGATTGGAAAATTCTTATCAAAAGGAATACACATGTGAAATATTAAAGCCCTATCATGTACCATTCAAAAGTGATGCCCAAGGTTGAAATTTGTGAAAAGTAGGTCAAACTCCACAGTAAAAGTCACAAGTTCAAAAATTTTGGTATCCATGGAAAGGTCTTGTCACAATGAATACATGTGAAATATCAAAGCCTTTTCATGTACCATTCAAAAGTTATGCCCAAGGTTAAAGTTTTTGAAAAGTAGGTCAACTCTAAAGTCAAGAATATCTTTACTACAAATTTTCTAGTCAGTAGCATGCTGCATCGGCAAAGAATTAATATTTAGTCTATTTCTTATAGATATGATGGTCCTACGTACTAGGAAGAGTTTATCTTTTTTCCCTCATTTGTGCTATATGTAATTAGTTATTTTCATTTTTGTAATAGAGTTCAGGATCTCAGTGGGAGAGGTATGGGTGTTATACACATGATTTCCAGAATTTCGACGTTTCGATGTTAGGCAAAATAATGTCAACATTAAAATATGTCAACTGCAAAGAAATTATGACTACAATGTATACAATTTACTGGTGGCACAGGCTCTGTGTTATGAAAAAAATGCATTTTATCTACCCAAGATCTGCTTATTCGGCCTTCTATAGGTAGAAGGTACAATAAGGGAATATTGGATATACAGATGTAAGGCACAATGAGGGGGTCTTCGACAGATTAAATGGACTTTTTACATAACAGAGAGCGTGTGCTGTAGGTGTGCTTATTTTCGCTCTAACAAATTTTAACCGAAAAACCAAAAGTTTGACCATCTGATAAGGGGTGTGGGGGGGGTCATAGCAAAACTTGGAGCAAGAATTATTTTCATCGGTTGATTTGTCTTAATGTAGAATGTCCTTCTTTTTAAAATGAAAACAGATTTTTGAACCACAAACAATATAACTTATTTTTAGCATCTGTAAAGGAAGATTTCAATCTCTGTGAATAAAATTTCAAATATCAAAGCCCTATGACTTACCATTCAAAAGTAATGGCCAAGATTAAAGTTTTTCAAAAGCAGGTCAAACTCAAAGCTAAACGTCACAAGGTCAATTTTTTTGGTATCCATGGAAAGGTCTTGTCACAAGGAATACACATGTGAAATATCAGAGCCCTTTCCCTTATCATTCAAAAGTTATGGCCAAGGTTAAAGTTTTTGCGGACAAAGAGACAGACAAACGGACAGGACTAAAACTATATGCCCTCGAATCTTCGATTACGAAGGCATAATGAGTGAAAATGCAAGACGTTGGATGCTACAACGTCACAGTTTACTATTATTGACACGGAGAACAAAATGGAGGCAATCTGAAATTTACATGGGAATTTCCCGTGCAGCGCAGACGTAGTCCTCATCAAGGTAATACGTATATATAAATAGGAAAACAAATGTGATTTTCCATTGAAATCTATGCTATACCTTTAGGTTCCAAAACCCATCGTTGATCATGATCCATTACTGTCGTACGAATTTTTGCTAAACCTTCACTGTTTTATGCATTTCGTCAATATTGAATCATTTATACTCCAATTTACCTACTTCAAATCCCAGAGAAATATGTGATTGAAACCATTTCGTCCTGCTGTATCTTTGACAAATTTGGACTAAAACGACGTGACGTCAGTGTGCCAAGTCATCATATGGCGCAGTTTCACAGATTATATATATCTGTGTGTTCGTGTATATATCCACTAAGTTATCTTTTTAATGAATAAAAAAAAAACAATTGTTTGGATGAATAAATTAACTTTTCGTTTGTTTCCTGTGCTCCTGAGGGATCGAGGGACATGTATACCCCCTCCCACACTTAGTCTTATGAATAAAAGTCAGGCGTGTATTGACGTAAGCTGTCCTTCTCTCTCAGTAAAAAATACAAACAAGTTCACCTCATGGCAGAATTCTATCATGGCAGCAAACAGAAAGTAGTCAAGATTAAACAGTTTTGAATTTGAAAACCTGTCCTACTGTGAATCAACAAAAATGATACCACACAAAAACAGAATAGAAAAGGAAAGTAGTAAGAGTGTTTCATTTATTGACCTAAATTTTGCATGAATAGGCGTACTCTATTGATACCAAAATCTTCCTAACATGTGCACTCATGCGCAAAATATAGGTCATTACCTACATTTGAATAAAGATTTGTGATCTACTTATAAAGACTAAATAATCTGTGCAAGTTTGGACTTCCTAGCATTTATAATAGTGAAATAAAACTTCTTAACATGTGCGATCAAGTGGAAACTATAGATCATGACCTACATTTGAATGTAGATTTGTGATCTACTCATAAAGATGCATCATCTGTGCAAGTTTGGACTTCCTAGCACTTATTATAGAGAAATAAAACTTCTTAATAGTTATTGATACCCAAATCTTACCAACTTGTGCACTCAAGCAGAAAATATAGTTCATGACCTACATTTGAATGTAGATTTGTGATCTACTCTTAAAGACGCATCATCTGTGCAAGTTTGAACTTCCTAGCACTTATAATATAGAAATAAAACTTCTTAACATTGATACCCAAATCTTACTAACATGTGCACTCAAGCGGAAAATATAGGTCATGACCTACATTTGAGCGTAGATTTGTGATCTACTCTTAAAGAGGCATCATCTGTGCAAGTTTGAACTTCCTAGCACTTATAATAGAGAAATAAAACTTCTTAACATACTAGTGCGGGCGCCGACGCCGACGCAGATGTCGACAGCAGGGTGATAGCATAAGCTTCCTCTCACTTGAGGTGAGGTGAGCTAAAAAGCCAAATGCATTTATTTGAATGGTCAGAGTTAGTGATGAAACGATTATCGCCAACAATCGATTGTCGGTTGTTGAATGGCCAGCGATGTTACTAATGGATGTTAAAAATCAAACTCGATTGTCGCTGACAGCCCATTTCCAAAAGTTGATATCTATCGTGAATTAACGGGACCTAGACAGAGAAAGGACTATATATGATTTATATAGTTAAGCGGCCCCCTTTCAGGGCAAAATCATAAGATTTCATAAAATAATGAATTTTTACCAAAATCTATTCTACAATGGAAGCTACTTATGAAATGGTAGAAAACCTTTCATTTCCTTCCTCAATTTCTTAGAATTTGGACTTCAAAAATGGTATATTTTGCCAAATTTCGGGAAAAACGTCATTTTAGGGCTCATTTTCGACAAACTTCCTATTTGTCAGGACTCGAAATTCGCGGTCGTCCGATCGTCAAAAACAACCTACTTACCTGTGGGACGACCTAGAATTGAGACCAATTCGTCCGACTGACGACCTATTTTAAGACAAGACAAGATAATGTTTATTTACTAACTCAGGCACACAAAGGTGCTACAAGAGCAATAAACAATACAATTGCAGCAAACGTTAAGGCAAACAAAAAGTAAATATTACAACATACTATATAGAATAGAAAAAAAAATAAAATACAAAAAAAAAAAAAAAAAAAAAAAACATCACAAAGACATCTATATATAAACTTAATACTATACATATAACTCCCGAAACAACTTATCTATCTTCCTCAAAAAAGCACATACATTTTCAATAATTCTCTTATTGCATATAGATAAAAGACCTCTAAGTTTTGATTCAGTTGGGTTATTTGAATAATATCTAGGAATATATTTTTCCCTTAGGCTCTTAATTACTTCATTATTGCAGACAAATAAATAAAGAAACTCGTTTCCTATTTCATGAGATTCACACAATGGGCAATACCTATTTTCGTAGGGGACATTTACCCATCTACCAATCTCAACGGGTAGCCTTATATTAGAACATCTGAATTTGCAAAATATGCCACGATCTTGTTGTGAAAATCTTTGGTTGTCATTCGGGCAACCTGCTTTGAATATCAGGTTGCCCGAAACCATTTTTACTTGCCCGAAATCATTGAACTGAAAAACTGAGCTGTCATTCTTTATTTCCGCTAATTTGAACATTTTACATAAATTCCATTTCTTTTTCAATTTCTTTTTCAACAAATTCCTCATTTAACTCATCATGCTTGTGTGCCTCAGCTAGAGGACTCGTGAATCATTACAGATTCCAATGTCAATGATTTACATCGTTTGACAAACTTTGCTTTAAGTTTTACTTTGCCACTCTGTGCATAATTTACAAATCATTTAGGGCGCATCACCTCGATTGTCCCTAAACTCCAGCCAAGGCCGATTCGTTTTCCAGGTCTCTTTGAGCGACCTTGGTTTAATTCCTATGACTTTCATAGTCCCTTTTTGTTGTTTTTTAAGGTTGTTCAACACCTTGTATAAATATCCACTTCACTGTTAAAAAATGATTTAAAATGCAGGAAATCTACAACCGTATTATAAAATTCGGGCTGATAACGGACCGTCATACGGAAACTTTAAACTATCTGAAAACTCCTAGTTTTTCTGATTCTGCCTTAAAGCAAAGATGATTTAAACTTTTTATTAATTATTTTATCGAGGTAACCATACATTGAATGTCTAAAAATAGGTCGTCAGTCGGACGAATTTGTCTCAATTCTAGGTCGTCCCACAGGTAAGTAGGTTGTTTTTGACGATCGGACGACCGCGAATTTCGAGTCCTGCATTCTGGAACATTGATGAAAATTTTCTGGGACAAATGACAAAATTCTGGGACAAAAATTTTAAAATTCTAGGACACATTCCGTAACATTTTTCTGACATGTAAACAAAATGTTATCATATTGTCATGTAAACAATCTAGTCCCTTAATATCAGTCCTTGTGTTTCACATGACAAGGATTTGTCGTTTTATCTTCTGATCGGGTCCAATAAGTTGGTCTTAATTATGACACAAAACATTTGTCTCCCGAGGAGTAGAATCGATATTTTACAGCATCAAAAATCGAAAGATTAGGTTAGCATTACTCAAAGCACCAGTCAGTTGTACCATGTAATTTACTCGGGTTATTCAAGTTAGCTTACGTATGTTTCTCTAGCAATTGTCAGTGGAGACCGGTCTTCTTAAAGCCATTGCTACTTTAGAGCATATTTATATAAATCTATTGACTTGAAGAGGGGCACGTGGCTGAGTCGTCAACGGGTACAACTGTTTGACAATATGACCACCTTTAAAAGATATTCACAATGCGTGAATAAAGTCTGAACGTAAGCATTTTCTATCGTACGCCTATTGTATAATTACTTGTTTTTGGGGTTTTTTTAACTGTGATTATGAAATATCTAAATAGGATAACATAATTTTATTTTAAATAAATTGATACTTATAACTTATAACCAGCAATGAGGCAGACGGATATTTTATCTGAAAAAAAAAACAATCCAAGGAATGCTTGTGTCGCCTGCGAAGCATCAATCATCTAGTTCAAGGTCACTACATAAAAATTGGTAACAAAAAGGTCTCATCATAAGAAATATTAAAGACCTATCACCTACCAATTAAAAGATATACACAACCTTAGAAAAGAAGGTCAAATAGCTAGGTCAAGGTCAAAAGGTAAATTATTATGGTATGTTTAGAATGGTATTGTTACAAGGAAAATACATGTGAAATATCAAAGCCCTATCACTTACCAATCAAAAGATATAGCCAATATTACATTTCTTGAAAAGTAGGTCAAATATCTAGATCAAGGTCAAAAGGTCAAATTTTATGGTCTTTGTAGAATGGTCTTGTCACAAGGAATACACATGTGAAATACCAAAGCCCTATCACTTACCAATCAAAAGATATATCCATTCTTAATTTTTTTGTAAAGTAGGTCAAATATGTAGGACAAGGTCAAAGTAAAAAAAATTATGGTATGTGTAGAATGGCATTGTTACAAGGAAATTACATGTGAAATATCAAAATCCTATTACCTACCAATCAAAAGATATAGCCAATATTACTTTTCTTTAAAAGTAGGTCAAATATCTAGATAAAGGTCAAAAGGTCAAATTTTATGGTCTTTGTAGAAAGGTCTTGTCACAAGGAATACACATGTGAAATATAAAAGCCCTATAACCTACCAATCAAAAGATATATCCATTCTTAATTTTTTTGAAAAGTAGGTCAAATATGTAGGTCAAGGTCACTAGGTCAAAAATTATGGTATGTGTAGGAAGGTCTTGTCACAAGAAATACACATGTGAAATATCAAAGCCCCATCACTTACCAATAAAAAGATATATCTATTCTTATTTCTTTTTAAAGTAGATCAAATATGTAGGTCAAGGTCACAAGGCCAAAAATTATGGTATGTGTTGAAAGGTCTTGCCACAAGGATTGCTCATGTGAAATATCAAAGCCCTATCACCTACAAATGTACCAATCAAAAGATATATCCATTCTTAATTTTTTTTGAAAAGTAGGTCAAATATGTAGGTCAAGGTCACTAGGTCAAAGTTATGGTATGTGTAGGGAGGTCTTGTCACAAGGAATACACATGTGAAATATCAAAGCCCTATCACTTACCAATCAAAAGATATAGCAAATCTTATCTTTTTTTGAAAAGTACGTCAAATATGTAGGTCAAGGTAACAAGGCCAAAAATTATGGTATGTGTTGAAAGGTCTTGCCACAATGATTGCGCATGTGAAATATCAAAGCCCTATCACCTACCAATCAAAAGATATATCCATTCTTAATTTTTTTGAAAAGTAGGTCAAATTTGTAGGTCAAGGTCACTAGGTCAAAAATTATAGGAAGGTCTTGTCACAAGGAATACACATGTTAAATATCAAAGCCCTATTACTTACCGATCAAAAGTTGTGGGCTGTGACACCCAAAGTGTGACAGACAGACAGACGGATGGACAGACGGAAAACGGACACAGTGATCCCTAAGTGTCGCTATGCTTCGCAGGCGACACAAAAAGTCTCGTCAGTGTTATTCATAGTGGGGCAGGTGTCTGAGAAACAACCAATCGGCCTAAGATGATAATATGAAATAAAAGCGTGTCAATTACAGCAGGGACGTATATAAAATCAATATCAAAACATATCAAAACACCTATAATCTCAGGTACACTGTAAGTTGGATACGTTGATCAGCTGTTTAGCCAACAATTACGTGACTCTCTTTGGATAGGGCTGAGTATCGTGGGTCAAATGTGTATTGCGATATATTGCGATATTTGGCAAAATATTGCGATATATTGCAATATTTTTATAACATCAAGTGTCCTTATGGATATTTTTATCCTACCTCAATTTTCCTTTCAAAATTTTACTTTAAAATATGAAAATGTCTTCATGATATAATTAAGGATTGTCATGTGCAGACGGATTTGATAGTCCTTCTACCATATACAAAGTCAATCATACATGCATGAATATTCGGTTGAATAAAATTAATATTCATCCAGTTATTTTAAGCTATCAGTGTGATGATTCTGCTGAGACATCGGCGGACACTCGCGGACAGACAATGCAAAAAGTCACCAGGAAACTAAAAATGACACCACGATGTTGTACGTTTAAACAATTATCTATAAACACAATATAAGAATCAAGCTAAGATGATAAAGTATCGATCTTTCTTGTAAATTAGTTTGACAATGTGCAGTGTGTTGACGAATGTTTTGAAGGTCGAAGAAACATTATTTTACCTATTTCTTGAAATCTATTTTGCTGTGTAGGATAGAACGGTCACTTCGTCATATTTCAAAGTGGCTAGTCAGGAAATTGTAGAACTGATCGCATTCGTCCATAATTTTCAAAGAAACAACATAAAAATATGAAGATAAAATAAAATCGTCAAAAATCGGTTTTTGAAAACAAATACCGTGGTACGTATTGCGAAGCCTCGTATCGCGATATAACGGTAGCGCGATAAAACCGCTCAGCCCTATCTTTGAACGACGAAAGGAAAAATGACTTTGCAATGAAATGCGAACATTTCGGGACATATTTTAATATTATGGGAATTTTCATGTACTGGGGGACAGCCTTTTTAGGTGTGATTTTCCGGGACATTTCTGTCCCACCGGGACATCTGGCATGTATGATGAAGACGGAAAATATTTAGATTTTCTTGGAAGTTTCAAGCAAATGTGCATGCATAAACATCTTGTCATCATGCTGTAACATACATACACAATTCAAATACATGTATTGAAGCTATACCTTTTCCGAGCCTGATAATGTGAAGCTGAAATTTTAATTAATCATTGTCTACAAGCTATCCTTAGCCTTCTTTTCCTGATTTGTTTACATTGTTTCTTTATTGCCCATTTTGTACCTGAAGCCAGGCTCAGCACATCGGACGCCTGGAAAATTAGCTTCTGACCCCGTACAAATATAGATTGGAATAGGCTACCGGAGGATGTAATCCTATTAGAGTTGTACATCGGAAGACTTTTAAGAATCGATTATCGGAAAATAATCGGAAAGAGTAAACCGATCGATGATCGATTTAAATCGGAAATTAAAAGTCCATGAAAAATGGAACATAAAAGATAGAAAAAATTGTATTTTTCTGCATAAAATTCAGAAAACTTTGCTGAAAACAAAATATAAAGCATTCGATTTCAAAGTGTCTGTCTGTTTATATGCAAGACAACAAGTAACGGTTTATGTTACATGAGAAAAGAGAAAAATAAATAACTTTACACAAAATTCCTTTCTTTCAGCGACAATCGATTGTAAGAAAATGAAATCGATAATTGGAATCGAAAGAGTTTTAGCGATCGACAATCGATTGTCGGCGACAATTGGTTCATCACTAGATTCTATCTCCTTCAACTGAAGTATTCAGAGTGAAGTTAGGGATCAGTTGATGTAAATTCCTGAAATCGGTTTTTATCCTCTTTAACTTTTAAATTCTTTTTATAGATTTTAAACCCGTGTGTGCTGGTCTGCGCGCAGTATACTATATCCGCAAAGTGGATTCCGACTGCGCATTATTAGAACAAGCCTGTTTAATAGATCAGAGGAAACTCTAAACCATGTTTCAAATTGAACGATCAAAACAGCATACTTCAAAGGACTTTAAAAAATGTAAATACAGCACTATTTATTCTTAACATGGAAATATTATAATATAATTAAACTGTATGTTTCACACTCTCGTCATGCAGCTCACCTGCAAAATCTTGAATGAAACTAAGATCCCGAATTTTATTTTTTTTCTCTTTATTTATAAACGTTAGAGATATTATTGTTTTACAGCGAAACCAATTCTAATTATAAAAGAAAAAATAATAAATAAATAACATTAAATAGATATGAAATATAAAATATAATGTTAAATAATATTGTTATGTATCATAGCACCTCCCCTCTTCCATTTCACATAAGAAAAAAATCACAAAAATAAAATCTTAGCATAAAATATACATATGAAATATATATATATATATACATATATTTATAAAAAGCACAGGGAAGAAATAAACAACAACATTAAGTATTCAGAAAATGTTGGATCGGCCCAGAGGCTAATGCATGTCTCTCGCAGAAAAAAGATATAAAGAGCACAAAAATGGTGCGAGAGACTCACAACACTAAAATAGTTAACCTAAAATTTTCAGAGCTCCACAGCTCCCTCTTCAGGCGGGATCCTAAATTTTTCCACCATGTTGTTCTTGATTATTGATCAAAGTATATTTAAAATAGTCTGGTGAGCGGTACCTTATATAATAGCAAGCGAAAATTTGTCAGAGTTGGAATAAAAGTGTCAGACAATAATACCATTTGCATTCCCCATTCCTGTATAAAAGGGTAGGAAAATAATACCATTTGCATCCCCATTCAGCTAGGTGACAAATATGGATAATGACCATATCCCTGTCTACAGTACAAAATCGATAATTCAGAAAATCAGAAACCGAAGGCATGCAAAATCAGGATAAAAACAGGAACCAAAGCAAACAAAAACAAAAACCTCCACCATATGAAAAGAAGCGAACTCCCGATATGAGAGTGAGACCAGGTGCCCAGGAAGAGTAAGCATCTCCTGCTTGCATGCAACACCCGTCGCTTCAATTCGGTAGAACTGTCACATCCGGTTACTTCCATTTTGGAAGATATAGAGTACAATCTTTGGTTGGATGGTTCAAATGGTCTATGACAGAATATCATCCACCATTCTGGATAGTGGGACATCATAGTGTACGACGAGTTCCCCATATCGACCGTAGAACTTCCTCAGTGACGATGTTAGTCGGTCACAAACATATCCCTGACTGAGAAGCTTATCTGAAAGACGCCTAACTCTCAGAACAAAATCCGTATATTTGGTACTTGCTCTGGCATAGCGTATCAACTGAGATATGAACACGCCATAAGCAGGCGATGAAGGGATGTTGCTACTCAGAAAAGGAAAGTTCGTAATGCTGAAATTGAAGTCGTCACGTTTGTCATAGAGTGAGGTGTTCATGTGACCATCAGTGTCGTAGGACAACATTATGTCCAAATAGGATGCTGAATTATTTGTCTCTGTAGTATCTCCATCAACAGGTGCCACCTGTTGATGGATCCTGTAAAAATCCAACAACACTTGTAGGTGACCATTAGTATACTTTATAAATATCATTAAGTTTCATCAAAATCCCTTTAGCTGTTCTTGAGAAGTAAAAATTGTGAAAAGTTTACGACAGACAGACGACAGATGACGGACACCGGACGGATCGCTATGACAATAGCTCACTAGAGACTTTGGCTCAGGTGAGCTAAAAAAATACCACTGGGATTTCAATCCACCACCCTTGGGTCCATTGGGCATGGAAAACATACCATAAATACAATCTTTAAAAAAAATCATTAAAAATTAAAAGCTGATATTTTGACAAAATTCTTTCACAATTTCATTTCTAACAATAAATATAAAAAGAAAATAAGGAAAAAACTTAAAAAGGAAAGAAAAAATTTTTTGTTGGGGTCCCGCCGGGGTTTGAACCCACTCCTCATGGGTCCATTGGGCATGGAAAACATACATTATACCAATGTACAATCTTAAAAACATTCCTATAAAATCCAAAAGTGGATATCTTGACAAAATTCTTTCACTTCTAGGGAACCATGAGTACCTCATACCTACCAAATTTCTACATTCTGAAGAGTGGTTATAGAATAGAAGCAGAAATAATATGACAATCAACCCCCCCCCCCCCTTTCCTTTTTACATAAGAAAAAAATTCATAAAAAATCAAAAAAATAAAATTTAAGCATAAAATACATATCAAAGCATTAAGTAAGTTAGATATGATAAATATGCAGTAAATGAGTGTGTAAAATCATACACTTATTGAGTTATTTAAAGAAATAGTGCAAAAATTTGCATTTCTGACTAAGTCCGAAGAGACGTCAAAAAAGCGTCAAAAATTTGACTTCGGAGTGGAACCAAAAATAACAACACTTCTTTAGACATCTCTATAGATCATCCTGATGCTTTCGGTTTGTCGATACGTGCTTCCGTTCTGAAGAAGAAGTTTCTCAAAGGAGGGTACCCCCGTGACATACTTTTGCCTGTGGTGGCGCAACCTGTTGAGGGATCTGGACGAAAAACAACAACACTTGTAGGGGACCATTAGTACTTTATACCTACCAAGTTTCATCAAAATCCCTTCAGCCATTCTTGAGAAGAAGTCGAAAATGTGAAAAGTTTACGACAGACAGACGACACATGACAGACGACAGACGACGGACGACGGACGCCGGACGGATCGCTATGACAAAAGCTCACTAGAGCCTTTGGCTCAGGTGAGCTAAAAAAGGGGGATGGATGACTATTTTTAAATTTGCCTCTAGAGCGATAAAGTAGGTTATATTGCCATCTTTTTCGTTTTATATCACGGAACAATCTATTCAGAGTGTGTTCCGATCAAATATGTAACCGTTTGGAAGGAAATAAACGAGAAAGTTGTATATTTCTTCACCGTGTGTATTTCGCGCCAGAAAGATACATAAGTGGCTGAGAAGAACTAATTAAACCGTTTTTCATTTCCGAATTGCAGAGTTTGACGATTATATTGATATAATAACCTCGAAGTTAATTTTGCTTATCCAATTTTGACATGAAAAAATAACAGAAGCATAAATAACGTAAAAATGTGTAAAATAATGCATTTTTTGGTGCATTTTCGATCGATATTCAACGTTTTCCGTCATCTGTACCCCTAAATCTTCAACTCGTAATTATAACATCTTTCACCAAATTTATTTAAATAAAATATCTACCATGAGTCTTATAATACTTGATATTTTTATCCTTACAAACTTTTATCTAAATTGGAAGGACAGCGCACGAGAAATAATCGAGTGATTTCAGGGCTAAATCCGGTCCTTATCTTAAAAGCTCCTTTGATAGATGACAAAGGAATTGTACACGACAAAGAAAGATTACATCATTATAGCTACTATTCGACCTTACTCCTACGAAGTTTGAATGGTATCAAGTGGGAGTTCTTAATTCTATTAGGGTCTATACATTATATCGTTCATGAAATAAACAAAAAAAAATGACGTCAATGCACTGCACGGAAAATTATTGATTGCAAAAACAAGTGGAAGACTTCATATCTATGTTCTAGCGCCTTGCCTTGCACCATAAAAGAAATCAATTACACACAACTGAACTGAATAATTACTCCTGTAATAAGAGCAGAGCTTGATCACTTGAAGGAATATATTCAGCAAATAGACGATGCCGTGTGAGAAATAAATGAAATGACGATTTTAAAAAAAGAAATTGAGAGTTGAGGTGAATGAAGGAGAAAAAACGGCTTGAGCTGGTCTAGAAAATGTAATGAAGTGATAAGAGGTGTAGATGGAGACCTGAAGGAGGTTCCAGCTGAAACAGGGATGGACAATTAAAACTTATGAAGCAGTGCTATATAATTTGTGGACCAAAAGTCCACTGGTAGACGAAGAGTCCCCGAGGGAACATGTAGCAAAGTTCGATAAACTTCGGTTGATCGTTTCTTCAAAGCATTCGAAAATTTCTTTTATCAAAATTTCTTGAAATTTCTGAAACGTGGGTCCTTAAGCATCATGCCCCTCCTATCCTGCAATATCTTTTGGTACATGAGGCAGATGACCGTCCTTAGTCGGCACCAGTTGCCCATTGGTCTCTCTGGTTTATATGTATTCCTTTGTGTTTGATGTTTCTGTGCTGTGCGTTGACGTTCCTTGTCCCTTTTGCGTCTCTTCCTGTGCTTGTCAGCTCTGTGTTTTTTTATCGGATGTTTTGGGGTTCTGCTGTGTCTGCTGCAATTTGGTGTTGTTGGAGATCCCCTCCTATGTTTTGAGTAATAACTTTTGGCCATCTTACATTGTTAGATTGAGAATCACTGACGACGGTTAAGTACCCGAAATATACAAATCTTGTCCAGGCTCAAAATTTATTTGCTTTTAAATTATGCTATTGAATTTAAAGACGTTCCGTTGGTGAGTGTCACTGCTGGTGGACCAAGAGTCCCCGGGGGCGCAGGTAGCCAAGTTGGATCCAAAGACCAACCATCAAAACGCCTAATATTAACCAAAATAGAGGAATGGTGTTCCCCGCGTTTTGGTGAGAGGGTTGTGCGCACGTAATCTAGGATAACCACACCATTTGCTACTTGCGTGACAAATGGTCGTCCAAAGTAGGCACCGGTTGCCCATTGGTCTCGTCGGTTTATGTGTAGTCTTTTGTATTTGATGTTTACATGTCGTGTGTCTCTTTTCCGTCTCGTGCTGTACTCGTTTTTTTTTGTGTTTTTGCATCGGGTGTTATGGTGCTTTGCTGTTGATGCTGCAACGGGGTCTTGTTGGAGATCTCCTCCCTTCTTGTCTATAAAGAAATAGAAATACTTACATACACGTTTCAATAGGGACTTTTAATAAATTTACATTTCCTACTCACTTGTCCAGAACAACCCGGCATCTCGCCTGCTAGGCGTAGCCTTCGATACTATTTGAGCCAGTACTGACACTTGGAATCTGATGACGTTAAACGATTTTTGAGTCCCCTTTAACATCACAGATAATACATGGCACTTCATCTACACTCTAGATACAGTTATTTTTGTTCTTAATATACAGTTACAAACTAAATATCATAACGAATTTTGTGTACTATAACATTCAAATGCAGAGGTTGCACTATACAGAATTGACCGTTATTAAATGATTTAGTCAAATTCAGTGATTGTCTTGATGTACATATCTTCAACGTGAAGGTTAAAGTAAAGGGATATGTTTTCTTAATGTAAATTTTAATACATTTCTAGTTCATCAAGTATTCATTTTGAAG
This sequence comes from Pinctada fucata, assembly GCA_028142955.1. Classification (NCBI taxonomy): domain Eukaryota; kingdom Metazoa; phylum Mollusca; class Bivalvia; order Pterioida; family Pteriidae; genus Pinctada; species Pinctada fucata. The sequence continues at coordinate 40,458,311 of AP027114.1, forward strand.
AAACTGAATTAAAGAAAATAAGGGAAAAGACATACGACCCCCCCCCCCCCCCCCCAATTAATTTTCGAAGATCTGCACCATGAAGACGTAGTAACAGAGTCATGTACTTTTAGAAAAGATTAGGGCCTGATCTCGAAAATGTATTAATTTGAAGAGCTTTTAACCACTATTTTTATCATTTTAATCTCAAATAAGAGAAAATGGCATTTAAAATTGAATTTTTGCAGATTGTTACAAACTCATTACTATTACATCCAAATATTTTGAATCGCGATAAACGATAACATACCCTTTTTTTATATTTTTTCTTAAGAAAAAAACTTTGTCATTGAGAAATTTGTAAAAAAAAAAACCTTCTGACAAAGACTTCTTATCACTTTGATGTCAAAATAAGCTAAGTACTGTTTTTTTAGATTTTCCGAAAAAGTTTTAGCCATTTCACTTTTTGAAATCGTTAATGGTAAAGGAAAAATATACATTATATTATTTGATGATACATTGTATTATGGTGAAAATGATTACAAGAATGGTTTCAATTTGGATTATAACCAATATATCATGTTTCATCTATCAAAATTCATTGTTTTGCGACATATCTCAGAATTGGTTTGTACATGTAAATTCAGGAGCTCAAGTCAATCAAATGAACGATCATATGGATTCTTTTATATAAATACATATCATCAGTTATAAATCTTAATTAAATAGAGTGATTAATTTTTTGTACTGACAAAGAATTCTTGGATTATTGAGCCATCTTAAATGTATATATTTCTCAAAAATTGCAAGACATTTTGCAGCGTCGTAACATTTTCCCCAGCTGTTCCGTGACTTGTGACCTTCTTAAGGGGTAGTTTTATTGTTGCAATTTAAACATCTCATAAGTGCTGTTACGAAAAGTGAGAGACTATCTTCTCCCTTTTTGGGATCAAGGTCAGCAATGCCGTTTCAATCGGATCAGCTGATCGGCCGTCGAACATGGCCAAGTCGAGTGTCACGAACATTCGTAAATCTATGATCAGTTCCCCTCACATGATGATCAAATACCATGTATTCGTATTTATTATTGCTGTTATTCCATGATTGTTGGAAGAAATACGATGTTTTACCCATTATTTGTATTTGGGAATTGAGCACGAAGGAATCCCTTATTGTTCACATGGGAGTTAGCCTTGAGATCCGTGCCGATTCAGAGCTATTTTTCACATTTCCCGACTACATCATCGATCGATGCTTTATATGGACTCTCTCTAACTCACCAGCTAACTGTTATCATCGTTAAAATATCGTATTTGTCCCTTTTTAAGCGATTATTAGTCGTTTTCTATCAGCCGACTTCGCTGCGTGCTATTTCCCGTCTCTGTTTATGCCGGAAATAGCACGAGGTCAATCCAGCTCACGGATTGGCTGAGAGGGGTTACCAAGGGGACCTAGTTAGTATATAAGGAGCACTGCAGCAGCAGATGCAGGCCAGTCTGTTACATCCTAATCTATCGGAAAGACCTCAGAAAACGTTCCAGAAAGTGGAAATATGGCTGCCTCCGGAGTAACCCAGATCAGATGGGTAAATATTTAGCTCCATTCGCTTCAGTAGCGAGAAGAGGTCTGAGATACTAGTGGGAGCCCACAGCTACTCCAATGGGAGCCCCGTAAACTCTGCGGGAGTCCCATACTTGCTCGGGAATGATAAGAGATCAAAACCTTAAGATAAATATATTTCATTGGTAATATACTAAAGCAAACTTTCAGACCAATCCAGAGAAATTTTAGCTATTGATGTTAACTTAGATATGCGGGAGACCCCACAGGTTATGGGATGTGACATTCGTACCATAGAAAAATACTAGCACACTCTCACTTATTATATACATATATACATTTGTTAAAAATACAATCATACTGTGATTATGGCAAATAAATATACATTGCTATCCTGACTTTCTTGGTTATTTGGTTATCAAGCACTGACTTACGGGAGTGAAAGCCCGCGCAGTTATCTCACTCCCTCGTCCGAGGGTACGACGTAACAGTGCATTAAACTGTTGTAGATTCATAAAATGATCTTTGTATATAACCTATTGCAAAGATCATTCATTCAATGAACTTTCGGAACGGCCCTCGTACATCTTGATGTTTTGTTTACATCCATTTATTCCATTTCACTGTTTCGAACGTTATCCCATTACCTTTGAAATTTTGTTATTTCTTTCAAAAAAACTTGATATCATTAAAGAACAAGTAAAATAATATACGTACATGTAACTGCTCTTTTCTTCTGAACAATCTTCAACAAAGTCTGATTCTACTTTAGATTAGTTATGTGCAAAGTCCTTGGAGGCATTCAAATGACAAGATGCTTTAAAGATTATTAGCTTATCTCAGATAATTTTCAAGTCAAAGAGACTGTTCATGTGGTAAATAATGATGGGGAAATATTTAGGAATTTCAAAAGATCAAAGGCAACATGAGCAAGAATTGCAAATCAGGCTTTAAAAATTACATAACTAGAGATTACCTTAAACTATTTATTATCTTGGGCTTTAAACGTGTAAATTATATACTCCTAAGTCAAATTACAGTCTTGTATCAGTCAGGAAGGCATAAATTTTATTACAATGACTTGGCAACAATAACAATGTCAAGATGTCGATAGATACTACTCAGTTTCCAAATAAGTGTTTGAAAACATTTAAGAACTGTAATATATGAAGGCTATTTGTGCAACGTTTGAACATTTATGTCTAAAGATAACATATTAACAAGAGGGCAAATTAAAAAAATCATTTGCAGTTGCTTGCTTTGTAAAAATCTCAATTCAAAAATGATTCAAAGAGATTAAATGTATATTTGCGTACTTTGATTAAATTAAATGTCATTAATTCGATTTAAGTCAAGTTCAATAACATAAGCGCCATTGACAAACCTTTGGTCGTTGTCTATTTATTAATTGTCATCCATAGACTTTTTCATTTTTCTGTCTTCTCAGAACACAAAACAAAGATGTCATCGAACCGTGCACGCAATAAAAAAAAAAACATTCATCAATTAACAATGAAGCGGAGAATTGCCGTGATAGGTTGGTCAAATTGCTTTATGCGATATCATTTGTCTCTATATTTTGGGAAGTTCACTTCCTTACTGTCATAGTGTCAAAATGAATTAAAATTAATGAGTAAAATCAAAAGTCAACAGAATAACCATAGAAAATGCGTCAAAATCATTAATTACCCTTTTTAATCACACCATGGGAATAATCCCAGTGACAATAGAAGGACAATCCGTACGGTAAATTTACTTGACCAAGGACCTGTAGCGATACGGCGTAAACTCTGCAAACAAATATTGAAATTTCAAAGTTCTTAATTATCTTTTTATAATTGATGTACGTTTTAAATGATAGTAACCCTTCTTAAGGAATCACGGGTGCTCATGGAAGTGGTTTATTTAATTCCAAATTAGTTTGTTCAGATAATTTCTGTTAGTCAATAAAGTATCCCGTGATGGTCTCCGGCGGCCCTATTACGCTAGGATTATAAAGAAAACCGGGGACCATCTCGGGATACTTATTGACTGATTATTCACGTCCACGAGCACCTATGAAAGGAAAGCGCTCTACTAGTAATAATAAAGTCCAAGGGGAATCCCCCTCTCTCTCTCTGTTGACGTCTTCAAATTCATTAGCATCATTTAAAAGCAGATAAATTTACATCATGGACCAACCTTGCACCTTTTGAGCTTCATATTAAAACGAACAAAAAAAAATCTTTGTAAACATTGTAAACTATATTTTTTTTATTCAAAATGCACACCTGCAAATACTGCGTATCCTTTATGTACCCTACGACGAAATTGATATCTTCCCGAAGAAGCTGTTTATATTAGATATCAAGAAGAAATTCCAATCTGAAATCTTTTTCTTATCAAAATAATGTTACTGAATTTTTTTTGGAAAATGTTACTTTAAGTGATTTTCATCTACTTACATAGCGTTTTTGATACCATTAATTGTCTTGACTCTGCTTTCTCATTCTCACCATTAATATGCACCGCACGTGTGTAAAGGTGATTTAAAGTTGTTTTTTTTTCCGGACTCCTGTTTAAAAAAAATACGGCAACATAGAGGTGAGATGTTGTTTACTTTTTCAATTCGTTCACTCGAATTATTATGTCGTGGGTACAAGTTATGTTGTTTTTTTGCATTTATATTTTATCACACGAAAGCAGAAAAATGATTCTTATTTGCTCTCTTGCTTCTTAAATGGAAAGATAGAAAGGGGGTGGAATTTGAATTGCAGTATTATCTCATGGAAATAAAATAAATTCTAACTATGGCTTTTGTGGTCCAAGGGCATCAACTCTCATCTGAGTTGCGGACGTAGGACTTATAGTCGCTAAGTTGGTAAAGAATACTGAGTACATAGAGAATGGTATTCTATGCATACATTGTATCTGGTCCATGCTGCAAATTTATCCGTTATAAATGATGCTATTGAATGTGAAGACATTTAACATTTTAACTGCTTGGTGATTGTCACTGCTGGTGGACCAGGAGTCCCCGAGGGCACATGTAGCCTAGTTCGATCAACTTTGGTTGATCGTCTATCTCTTCAACGCATTCAAAATTTTCTGGTACTAAAATTCTCGAAATTTCTAAAACGTTGGTCCTGTAGCATCATAACCCACCTAACCTGCTACGTCTTTCGGAACATTTTGATATAATAATTTTACCCCCTTTGGCCATATTACATTGTTTAGATTGGGGATCACTGACGAGGGTTTAGTACCCGAAACGTGCATGTCTGGTCCATGCTGCAAATTTATCCGTTTATCCGTTTATAAATGACGCTTCTGAATTTGAAGATGTTTAACATGCAGACGATATGTTCAAAATGTGTCATCCATTTAAATTCCTTGGCAACCATATTTGTTTACCGATCGGCACCAAAAAAAATCAAACAAACTAAGTCGATGGCCTTGACTTCTTGCTTCCTGTAAATAATACGGAAGTGTTCAAACTCTATTCCTTCCCGAAGAAAATTTTTAAAAAAATCTATTATGCACCACACACGTATTTCGGATAATAAATCTTCATTAGAGATGCTTCCAGCTAAAGTAATTTTCAGAAAACACCAAAATTCATTTCAGGAGCTCCCTCTGTTTTTAATTCTTGAAGAAAAATGTTTCCATTTACTTTACAGAAAATGCGCGGCTTCAAATTTTTTATAGGGTCGAAGAGGTTGTTTTACACAACACTTGTACGTTCTTCGAGAACTCTGGGTAATTGGAGAAGTGAAAAGTTTGTGCGCACGTAATCCAGGATAACCACACTATTTGCTAGTTGCTTGCGAATGGCCGTCCAAAGTCGGCATCGGTTACCCATTGGTCTCGTTGGTTTATGTGTATTTTTTTGTGTTTCAAGTTTATTTGTCATGTGTCTCTTTTCCGTCTCTTGGTATGCTCGTCTTTAGTGTTTTCGCATCTGGTGTTTTCGTGTTTTGCTGTTGGTGCTGCAACAGGGTCATGTTGAATATCCCCTCCCTTCTTCTCCATGCTAGACACTACCCTCCAACACCAAAAAATCAAAAACAGACTTGCAGATATTATTCGCAACACCTTTCTGTTAAAAAATGGTACAAATGTAATATGAGATATAGATACTTCGTCATAGGAAGGGAGGACACTTATTTCGTGAAGGAACACTCTGATTCAAAGAAAAAGATTATCGAAGACGATATCATCCTGATGCATGAGTTTTTGATTGACAACATTTTTGTGGTGTTTCGATGAACTTTATTCCAGCAGATAGTCGGAATCCGCATGGGTACCAATTGCGCCCCACTGCTTGCGGACTTAATCTTATATCCATACGAAGCTGACTTCCTCCAGACCTTGCTCTCGACTGGGCGAAAGCACCTCGCATCTCAGTTCAATTTTGCCTTCAGATACGTTTTGTCCATCAATAATCCGAACTGTGTTTGTATCAATAATTCGGAAGAGTTCCAACTTTATACCTTCTTGAAGAAAATGTTCAACCAATTTTCATGCACTGGACACGTGTTTCGAATATCAAATTCTCATCAGTGATGCTTCTAACCGAGGTACTTTTTAATAAGCAGTCCAAATTAATTTCACTAGCGCCCTCTTGTGTTATTTCCTGAATTTAAATTTTTGCATTTATTTTACAAAGAGTGCGCGGCTCCAAATTTCCTGTAGGGTCGATTCAGTTGCATTTCAAAATAAAATTTATGTTCAAAATAGCATTGGAGGGATTGTGCTAAGATGTTAAATTCCTTTAGTTTCGATATTTTAGGTGAAATGGCAAGTTTCCGAAATAGCAAAAAAATATTTATGATGTCACAGTGATAAAGTGGTAAAGGGCAAAGACAGAGCTTCTTTCAGGCGACAGAGCTGAAAAGCAGTAATTAATACACTTGACAAACATCTAGTAACGGGGAACGATATAACTGCTCCACACTGCATTCAGAAATAAGTGTTTATAGTAATAATTCGGAAAGGCTCGAGGTTACTTTAAACAATTCTTTTCATAGGGCTTTATCAATAGCGTAAATAGACGCAGCACTGTGTGGGAGGGGATCCGGGTGCCTCCCCGGAAACTTTTGCGAATAATGGATGAAAATGGGGCAATTTGGCCCACTTTTGAACGATCCTGTGATAAGAACGATTTTATGGATTTCATTAGAAACTCTGACATTTCAAAACAGATGCCTTTTCCTAACTTTCATTTCTGAATCATTTAAAGTGAACACATATACTAATAACAACGTCTTTTAGATTATTTGATAATATATCCCAAAACTTATAAACCTGTATCTGAATCTTGATCTTTTGGAGATACTTTGTATATAAAATGAAACGACTAACTGAACCTTAGTTTTCCATATGCTTTTGAATTCAGGACTAATATTTTCCTTATTAGTTCCCTACCTGTTCGCCGGGGGGGGGGGAATTATAGTTCCCACCCCATTTGTCCGTCCGTCTGTCCGTCTGTCCGTCTGTCCGTCTATCTGTCTGTCTGTCTGTCTGTCTGTCTGTCTGTCTGTCTGTCTGTCTGTCTGTCTGTCTGTCTGTCTGTCTGTCTGTCTGTCCGTCCGTCACACTTTAGTTTTACAGACTTTTTTCGCTATCGTTGCATACATGTATATTGAAGTCATTTTTGGCATGTGTGTTTATCTCAATGTAATACAGATAAAGTTTGAGTTTGGTTTCGATTCACCTATTTTCACAAGAGTTATGGCCCTTTGACTTAAAAAGAATTCATGAAATTCTTCCAAGGTATTGCAGATATTAAATTGATATTTTATATGTGAATACATTTAGTGTTATACAGCTCAAGTTTGAGTTTGGTTCCGATTGACCTATTTTTACAAGAGTTATGGCCCCTGTATTGACTAAGTAAATTTTATGAAATTCTCAGTTTTCAGGACATTTCCCGGCTGTTGCTGTAGATATTGAAATAATTTTTTATCACATGATACACCCTTTATTCAGTAAGCCTTTTTCACGTAACTGCGTGACTAGCATTTTGTGGACGGCAAGTACCGACTTTCGTTACGTCACAGTTAAAGATTGATTGTCCTTGACGTCATATTGCGGGAAAAGCAGTTATTTTGCCGTCCAAAATAACTGGACCGCAGTTATACGAAAAAGGCTTGTTACATAAAGCCATGTCATAAATAAATTTTATGATAACACGTTACATATCACTTTGGGAGCGTGGTCATTGGATAAAGCGCTCCAGATCCTTTGTGACGTCACAAGAGAAACGACGACGTTGGCGCGTTATTTGTAAGAAATGCAGTCAAAATTAAAATATTTTGACGTTATTTTGATCAATTACGTGATATTTCATGTGATAAAAAGAATCTCAAATGATGTTTCTATTCCATACAGTATTTATGAGACTCGTTGTGTCATTTTAATCACCTCGCCAAGGCTCGGGGATGTAAAATCCATACACAACTCGTTTCATAAATACCGTATGAAATAGAAAATAATTGAAGATCCTATATATTTGTGATTACATCTTAGTGTTATACAGATCAAGTTCGAGTTTTCTTTCGATTGACCTATTTTCACAAGAGTAATGGCCCTTAGACTTAGCAAATTTCATGAACTTCTCAGTTTTCGGACTTTTCTTCCATGGTATTGCAGATATTGAAATCATTTTTGGTATGTGAAAATATCTCAGTGTGATACAAATCTAGCTCGTGTTTCAATTTGATAGACCCATATCTACAGGAGTTATGGCCCCTGAACTTAGGAAATTTCATGAACTTCTCAGTTTCCAGTCTTTCATGTCTGTATGATGGGTTTGATTTGTTTGTTCTTACAAATGGCCTCATAGCAAATTTTAATAAACTTTCCTGTTTTCCAGACCTTATCCTAAGACACACATTGAACTTTCATGTATTTTGATGATGGACTCATCTTTTGGTGTAAGTTAAGGTCAAGGCAGAGTTGAAGGACATGGATTAATGCCGGTAGGGGACTTATGTCGCTTGCGATTCATAGATTCATTTGTTTTGACATATTTAGAAAATATATATATTTTGAAAACAGCAGCAGCTGTAGATGATTCAAAGTTAATAAAAGATACATATAAATGGGGACTTTTAATAAGTGCGGATCCAGAGTCGGAAGTGGGGGATGGGTGAGTGGGTGAATGGATTGTGTCGGCCCATAGACCTGGCTGATTCGAGACACGAATGAAGGTGTGGACAGGGTGAAAGTGAGGGGAAGGAAGGCGGCGGAAAGAGGGTGAGAAGAGGAGGAAGGAGATGGAAAAGGGAGGGGCGGGAGGAAATTGGGCAGGGGGGGGGGGGGGTAGGTAAAGAAAGGATGCAAAGGAGGGGCGGGAGGGGGAGGTAAGGGGTGAAAAGGGGAGAGAGGTACATGTACACCCCGTCCGCCTCCACAAATGGTGAATGCCTAGTTGGGGAGGGTCAGGAGGCCCCAAATTGTATTTGGGAGTTCGTTGTATCATCAAGAAGTTTTGAAGAAAACGTGTAATTTTTATGCCCCCGGATTCAAAGATTCGGGGGCATATAGTTTTTGGCCTGTCCGTCTGTTTGTCTGTTTGTCTGTTTGTCTATTTGTCTGTTTGTCTGTCTGTTTGTCCGAAAAACTTTAACATTGGACATAACTTTTGAATGGGATGTGATAGGGCTTTCATATTTCACATGTGTATTCCTTGTGACAAGACCTTTCCATTGATACCAACATTTTTGACCTCGTGACTTTGACCTTGACCTTTGACCTACTTTTCAAAAACTTTAACATTGGGCATAACTTTTGAATGGTAAGTGATAGGGCTTCCATATTTCACATGTGTATTCCTTGTGACAAGACTTTTCCATTGATACCAAAATTTTTGACCTCGTGACCTTGATCTTGACCTTTGACCTACTTTTCAAAAACTTTAACATTGGGAATAACTTTTGAATGGTAAGTGATAGGGCTTTCATATTTCATATGTATATTTCTTGTGACAAGACCTTTCCATTGATACCAAAATTTATGACCTCGTGACCTTGACCTTTGACCTTTTAACCCAGTGACCTCACATACATGTACTAAACAGAAAAATAGTGTTCATACAAACAAAGATGCCACCGGGGGCATTCGTGTTTCACAAACACAGGCTTTATCTAGTGATGTATTTATACCGAGATGAAGAATTAAGAACAAAATGTTATCAGCGAACAGAAAATAAGAGATCAAAACTGACAAAAGACGGCGACCTACCTCGGGCCTCTATCAGGATACAGTATCGTCATGAATTTTCACAAAATAATTGTCACTTATGAAATAACTAAATCCTAGGAAGATATTCTGATACCAATAGATCATAATCATGCCGTTTTCTGCAAGTATTAGATCTATAAATACAGAGAATATGTCACTATAAACTCCAGCTCCTGCGTCTACAATCCAAACACAACTGCCATGTTGGCGACCTTGAACTGCAAAACGCGTCATCAGACTGCTACGTCATATCATCTGATGACGTAATGAATTGGTAAAATGGGCTCCAGATGGGGAACAAATACTCTTGACACATTTGTGGCTTTTAACTAGCTATATATACATTATTTCTATTTCGTTTGGGAACTAGTTCGCGTACGGGCGCTACGGAGTTGATATTTCATACGCAATGTACTAAATAACAAATTTCTTTAGTATATTTGTGAAATTTGGAATAAATTAGGGTTTGGAAATTATAAGAATTGACTGTTCAATTTTGACAGTTTATTGGAGTATGAACTTTGGTTTGTCGCATCACAAATTTTGCGTAAAACCGCTTCGCTACGCTACGCGGTTTTACACAATTTGTGATGCGACAAACCAAAGTTCATACTCCAATAAACTGTCAAAATTGAACAGTCAATTCTTAAGTGATCGTTACGTCATATGACGTCAAAATCCGTGTAAAATATAGCTGACCATCCTGTCTTCAAATAAGTGTAGAATCGCAACGGGATGTCCGATTCTCAAAATTTAAATTGATTTATACTCTGTAAATCCTGTATTTTCATTGATCAATGTTTGTCCCAGTTTTGACATTGGGCCGATTTTGGCCCTTACCGCCCCTTGCCCTTTATTTTTTTTCAGATAAATTAGCGTAAACAAAAAATATGTATACAGTATTACATAAATCAAAAAGTTTAAAGAAATGTTTAAAAGTATACCCATGTGTGGATCCAGAACACGTTATGGGTCCAGTTAGGGGAGGGGGATCATGTTTAAGCCCATAATTTATGTATTTGTAGAAAAAGCACTGATTTATCGGATCTGAGTGAAACGTTCACTGTTCTGCATGTTATCTGGCCTTGGAGATGCGGAGCGTCGCACGTTGCGTTGAGAGACTCGACAATCTACAGAATATCTACATATATATCTGAATTGATGGGTCATTCAATGTCTATAGCATTCAAATAATGATATTTGGTGTATTTTACACGAGTACAGTACGGATAGAAACACAATATTGTTCGAATATTTCCCCTGATGCTCATGAAAGATAACCATGCAAGTTGTACTTCAAGATACTTCAAGTTGTACTTCATGAAAGATGACCATGCTAGTTGTACTTGTAGATTTTTTCAAATGCCGTGAGGTGCTTTCGGAAGCCTTAGATAATTATACGAAAAGATGGTGTATATCTAAAGGAGTCGAACCGCATGCTCTGAATGACTGGAAAAACCTCATTTTAGATATAACGGATATTCGAATAGATAACTTCCATAAAAACCCTCATCTTTTTTTCAAAATCCATGTTCCAAATCAGAAAGATATTTCAAATCCAAACTAAGTAAATTATATGAAAAATATGTCTTTGCACCAGCTGATAAAGCAGCCAACAACACCATTATCATTTGAAAACGTTACTACATATCAACTTTGGTTTCGGAACTTTCGTCTACAAATACATATATCAAAAGCAATGAAAGTGCATCTAACATTTTAAGCAAGCATAACAGTGAACTGTCTTCATTCAATATCTCTATTTCTAAATTGGATCTCTTAACACAATATTGCATACCGAAACTGCACAAGTCTCGTTACAAATTACGATTAATTGCTAATTCTAGTAACTGCTCCACTACAATTTTTATCTAGAAATCTGACGTCAGCACTTACTGCTATTAAAGAACACATAACTAAATATTGTGAAACGGTTCTAAAGAGGAACGATGTAAATTTATTTTGGTCTATTAAGAATTCAGGGAATGTGATTGACAAAATGAAATCTGAAAATTACCAAGCCAATACGATTTCTTCATACGACTTCTTTAATATGTACACCACACTTCCTCATGACAAAATTAATGATCGATTATCTAACCTCATTAAATGGTGTTTTGATCGAGAACGAAAAACTTACATTTGTAAAACTCTCAAAAATTTTAATTGAAAGTCAAACTTTTGCATCAGAACCCTTCCTTGGTATCTTCTGATGTTATCTATCAAGTTTCAGCTCAATACTTTCATTAGTATTCAAATAGTAGCATTTTACAGGTAGTCTATTGATGTCCCCGAATCAAGTTTTTGATAAGAATTACAGTATATTTTGTGAAAACCGGATCTTCTGTATTCCGGAATCTTGTCTACATCGGTTCTTTCTTACGGTCCCGAGCGATTCTCCGTAACGTTTAATAGTAAAATCTGTTGTGTATTCCGTATCTTGTCTATTCCGTACTCCGGCCGTCAATTAGGGTACCGATCACACTAATTAGGGTTAATTGATCACCTGTATACCGGCCTTGTGTAAACATCTACTCAGGTGTGATTTGGTCAACGGTAATTATACCTTCGGCAACGTATTTTTTTTATAACAAAGAATTAAAAGCTATTTAGTGTACACGTTTATCATGGCGATTACGCCGAGAAAAAGAAATAATGTTGATAATGTATATCCAACTCATAAAAGACAAAGAAAAAAATTAAACTAGAAGAAAAAATATCTTTGATTGACGATTCGTAAAAAGTACAAAAAGTTACAGAAGTATGGCGACGGAGCAACTACTGTTAGTGACATAATAAAAAACTTGCAGTGATTGGGAAGACCACGCGCCCTGTGTCATAGTCCCATTCTTATAAAAAATGGCCCATAAAAGTGACAACTCACTGCGTCCTGGTGCGCATTATTCTTCGTGTCCCATTTTGGTTTTTAAATCTATCTAAAAGTTCTGTATTCCTATTTACGTTGTTACGTAGGTCTACACCAGTATAAGGAACGTGTGGATCACAGCTTACTGTACATTGCTAGTCAGAAGCACAATATTCTTCTGTTGACCGACAATTAATGCAGTGATACAATACAGTACATGTATTGATTTTTCCCTGACATTCTTTTTTTCCTCGTTCTGCGCCTGAGATTTAAATCTCCAATGTCCACTTACGTATCTTATCTATGTAACGGTACATGTGTATGCGTTCGTCCGTAAAAATGACCGAATGTTACCTTATTTGCAGACTTTACGTATTTTAAAAGAGAATGAAATTGTTATATGCAAATCATTAAAAACTCATCCTTGACAGATTTTTCCGCAAAACGTAGACAATGATATGAAATCTGTTTGATCTCTGTTTAAATATGATTAAATCTATTTGCATTTTGTATTGATATGATGATCAATTATTCTATTCATCAGTAAAGGTATAGCAGTGAGCATTCTTGTGTATATTATTTCAATTCAATTTGGTCAAATAGATCGATTTTCTGTACACCCGATCTTGCCGAAACCGGCCGATTCAACCGGAACCAATGAAAGCCGGTTTACACAGATTATACTGTATTTTCAATTACGCTAATTTCAAATTTCCGTTATTTCCGCAATTCTTCAGATATGTAACCAAAATGAAATGTGACTCTTTCTAATGGCTGAATTCTCATAATTTATGGTGCTAACAACTGCATATGTACCGTTTTCGAATTTATATGAATTTACGTAAGGCTCTCTTAGTGTTTCGACAAAAAAATGAAAAATCAACGTTTAAAGCATCAGAAAACTTATTCTTTTGCGATTTCAGTTATATTTTTAGTGCAGACCGCATGAGATGTCATGTAAAACATTGTTCCAGCAAATAAATTTCAGCTGTATATGTGAACTACGAGCAGAGATCGAAAAACGGACCCCCACCCGATTTCTTTTAGGAAGGGGAGGGGGTTGGAGCCAGGCAATGTTTGGCTACTGGATGAGATCAAATATATTTATAGTTAAATTAACAGCATGACACACAGCTAATGCAAGCATGTCGCAGTAATGAAAAAAATCACACTATGTCCTTACCTCGGCCTCCTTTCCAATTTAAGCACATGTTCGCTCGCCCCGACCCCCCCCCCCCCATCCCTATTTTCGCCAGATCAGCCCTGATAACCCACGAATTGGCATCTAGCAGTATCATGAAAATGATATTTTCATCCTACATGTATCATATTTTCTCCTTTTCCTCTCGTCTGGTCTCTATTTAGTTACACACGTGATATCGCTGCGCGCGCTTATAAAACTCTCAAAAATTTTAATTGAAAGTCAAACTTTTGCATCAGAACCCTTCCTTGGTATCTTCTGAAGTTATCTATCAAGTTTCAGCTCAATACTTTCATTATTATTCAAATAGTAGCATTTTACAGGTAGACTATTGATGTCCCCAGAATCAAGTTTTTGATAAGAATTATTTTCAATTACGCTAATTTCAAATTTCCGTTATTTCCGCAATTCTTCAGATATGTATCAAAAATGAAATGTGACTCTTTCAAATGGCTGAATTCTCATTATTTATGGTGCTAAAAACTGCATATGTACCGTTTTCGAATTTATATGAATTTTCGTTAGGCCCTCTTAGTGTATCGACAAAAAAATGAAAAATCAACGTTTAAAACATCAGAAAACTTATTCTTTTGCGATTTCAGTTATACTTGTAGCGTAGCCTTGAATGCGTAGTAATATCTTGGTAGCGTGTCTATCTTAGACAAATCTTTGGTAGCGTGTCTTTCTTAGACAATCTTTAAACTTGTCGTCCCAGACGACTAAGTCACTGTAAAGTATTGGTACCACTCGTCCCAGACGAGAATTCAAGCCGTCCCAGACGACAAATATCCAAGTGTAGTTGAAATGAAACAAAGTTATAAAGTTAATATTATATTCACACTATGTACAACATCACAAAATAAATAAATCCAAGAGAAGCACAAGTAACATGTTATCCTAGCATCACAATTTTAACTAATCTGATATTCATAAAACGGGGCTCTATTTATACTCTCACTCAGGGATTGACCCGAAGTAACAAAGGTCGCGGCCTCTGATTGGTCAATTGGAATGATCGGCCAATACATACATAATTAATTAGGGATCGACCTTTCTATGAATACTAATTAGGTTATGAAACAACCATGTAATTAAACTGATAAATAAAGCTATTAAAAGTACAAATATGGCAATTATTACGATTAAATATTAAAGTTAAGATATTAAAGATAATTAATACAAACAAAGGTAAACAAAATAATAGAAATTACAGTTTGTAAAAGACGACACCCCCCCCTATCATACTTTTCTACAACTGCCCCCCGCTTAAGTTTGACCCCTGGCAAACAAAAATACAATATCATAAGAAAAGTATGAAAAATATATACAAACAATAATACAAAAGCATTGAGTAAAACATATATAAGCATAGTATAAACATCAAACAATATGAACAAGACATGACAATATTTATAATCTCAAATTAAATTTTTATAATTCTTATGAAAATAATAATTTTTAAAGTTTAGATATCATTAAAGTTTAGAAATTGTCATTTCTGATCATTGTCCATATAACATCAAAGTTCTCATTTTAGTATGGAATACAAGTTTAGTCGTCTGTATATGAAAACCTCGTGTTCCTGTTGGCCATGTGTTCCGGAACCTCAACTAGAATGTCATGGGCAATGGTATACAAGTCTATTTGGTCCGGACGAATGTTCCGCGAATGTGCGATTATAGTGTCCCGGTCTAATTCAACTCGTCCGCTGGTATATCTTGTCTCTCGGCGCTTTAAGGTTAGCACGACGGTAGTTGTAATACATTCCTCTACGTCTGATTCGGATTCATCGTTCTCATTATATCCGTCATCATGCTCATCATTGGAGATTCTATCATCACGTGGTTCGTACCGGGCGATTTGATTATCACTTGCACCATTAATTACTTCATCTATGTCGGAGCGTCCTTCAAAATTCCCCAGAAGTTCATCGACGAGATTCTCCACGAATTCACCCCTTTCTACCATGGCTGCGTCTAAAACAGCTGTATCAA